>OX438895.1:15251413-16563712 GCA_949316265.1 Diarsia mendica
TTAACATAAAAAATATTGAAAATAAAACAGCAAAAATGTGAATGACTTTATTCTTTTCTGTTATTCTTACCTAAAAATGAAGCCGGAGCGGATAGCGTGTTCTGGTCTCTCGCCCATCCCAGATACCAGATCACTGTCATTACATGACAGCAACAGCCCAGAGTTCAGTTCCCCACATTACAGCTGCAGTAATATGACAGTATGTCATCCAGAGGATTATTTGTAGTTTCCTCCTTCTGCGAAGCAGTTATGCTAGCGAAGGAGGTGGCGGAACGTGAGAGGGAGAGAACCTCTCGTCCCAGCCGCCGCGGGAGAAGCTCCGGGCGTCGTTGGCCACGTGATGGCTTCCGGCCACCGTAGACGCGGGCCTGTGGACGGTGAGTAATCGGCTAGCTCGCCGTCCGGCCGTCTTATGACGGCAATAGACCGTGTCGACGGCGCGTTCGTGTTCCACGCGCGCCTCAAAGAGATGTCAGCAAGGAGGGGCCCGCAAGGGCCGACGCCCGTCGGGGCTGCGGATTATCGAAAGAGATAACGCGGCCTCGGCACAAGGGCGAAGAAGGAACATGGGTGGTTTTTAGTCAGTAGAAGTCTGACACTCGCTTCCGCTCTGCCCAAGAGCGGGAGGAGTTATTTGATGATTTCCCAGACGCAAAAAAAAAAGGTGAGTCATCTACAGTTAGGATAGTAAGTAGAGCAGCAGGCAACGAAGTGATGATTATGCCGCCGCAGTCTTTGCGTGGTTATACCTACCGCAGTACATGTATAGCATGATGAATGTACTGCAAGTCAAGTCCGCGTTGAGAAGCAAAAGGATCAAAGCGAGGGTGGAAATTCAAAATATAAAAGCACAACGAACAAAATAAACGGCAAAGCGTTAAAACGACGTCTGACATATCACGTGTGCTTTTTTTATAGATGAAATAAAATAATCGAAACGATTAAAAGAAAAAAAATAAAACTACTTTTTAATAATCATCAGTTCATATTTTTCGCGAAATATGTATCACGATTAAATGAATAACCATAATTCGAAGCTATCCCTTGTTTTATTTGATTAGGATTTAAAGTTGAATTGGGTAGAATCGACAGTCACTTTCAAACAACCCCATTTTTAAAACACAAGGAACTAAACAAGACACTGAATTGCACGGTATAGATTACCACCAAAAACTCTGATTACCACTTCTTAGTTTCAAATAAATAAATCGTTTTGGATAACTGTTATCAAGAATCGATATAATAAAAGCGATATGGACCATCCTTAGCTTGCAGTTGCTATAGCAACTAGCAGCTGTATTACGCGTATTTCACCATTTTAAGTCAATGAAAAGAGAGATTTAATTTTTACTTTTTCTTTAGTTCATGCAACTTCTAGGAAATTATTAAACACTAAATAATTAATGTTTGATTGTTTAAATACTACGAGTCAGTGTGGGAATCCTATACTTGCTGGAGGCAGTCATTTAGCCATCTCCTTTAGATGCAACACAGTTACAATCACATTTCGAGGGACTATGAGAGAAATTCATAAACAATTGCTTCATTTATTTGAAAATTTCGTCTGCAACGTATATACAATTATACAACATCACTACATAATTATTATAAAACAAAGTCCTCCGCCGCGTCTGTCTGTCTGTATAATTTGACAAACATCCACGCGGGCGAAGCTGCAGGTATCGGCTAGTAGATAATAAAATTATTAACGATGAACCTTCAAATGACCGATGAAACCGTGAGATTGTGTTGCGCGTAAAACATACAGTTCTGTAGATTTATTGCGAAACATGAAAAGATACACATTCAAGTAAAGATTTCTGTTGCATGCCTTCAGGAAGGCTTTAATTACTTACTAAGCGCATTTATGTAGATTAGTAGCTGTTGCCAGCGGCTTCGCCCGCTACAACTCGAAAATTATCTCACGGGTAGACTAAATCGGAATAAAAACTATTCTATGTGCTAATCCAAGTTATAAACTATCTATGTACCAAATTTCGTCCAAATCCGTTCAGTAGTTTTTGCATGAAAGAGTAACAAACATCCATCCATCCATACATACATACTTACAGACTTTCGCACTTATAATACGAGTACTAGTAGGATTCACAACCCGTGCAGCAGAAGAAACTAGTCAAAACCATTGTTAGGATTATTATCTCAGTAATCAATCCATACAGACAAACAATTAAAACTAAAGTATCTGTTAGTAATTTCAAAATAACATGTTTTTAGGGTTCCGTTCCGTTCTGTCAACAAAAAAGTTGCGCCAAGACCTTCTGTCCATACTATTGCCCAAAGACTCTTAGTAGGTACTAGAAAACTGTAATTTGTCATGAATATACATTTAAGTTACGCCGACGTAGATGTAAAATAAAATTTTGAAAATTATTGGTTTAGGGTATCTTCAGTACACATTCAAGTGAGGATTTTTTTCTCGCGTAGCCCGTTTTGTGGGATGTCGTTGGATATGTACACACGGCTACACATCAAGCTATACATTTCCAGTTTAAGCTGATCTCGCACTGTACGGAAATCCTATAGAATGCGAGACCAGCTTATACTGGAAATGTATAGCTTGATGTGTAGCCGTGTGTACGAGTATTTAAAAAATATTGTGTTTGCTCAAACACTTTATTGATTAAGGGATTCGTTTGTGAAATATTAAGCTTTAAAGTGGAAATTTTTGTTGGACTCAAATGTGGCTACCAAAAACACCTAAACGGGTTGTTTTTGGTCGTGTGAAAAAAAATGGTAGTACATAGTACCTACATATAACTATTTAACGAAACTATCTAAAAAAACGATCACAGCTGAGTAGGCTGTAGAGTGTAGTGATAATGGCAGTAACCGGTAATGATACTTTTATTTTAGATAAATAATTAGGGTTCCTTGCAAAAAAAAACCCTTGAAAACGCTAGCAAAATTCGATTAATACGGGGATGTAATATTTATTTCCAATAATTTCATGAGAACGAATGTTGCGGGTAACAGTTAGTTCATCAAAACAAACTCAAATTTTAAATGAAACTCCATACCATCTCTAAACCTTACTCAACATGACGCCATTCTTCTCACTAGGTACTCGTATGGTTTAGATTTCACTGCACTATTGATAGTGTCAACATAGGCGTTATTTGATAACCTGTGGGAATAAAGCATCACTTTGTCTCACCTACTGAAAGCTCTAGGAATAATTATGATGACAACAGAACAGGCTATCAGAAAATGAACGTATTAGTTTGTTTTTTGGTAAATCATACTTACTAAGACAAAATAACTACTATCTTTATTTCTAGCTTTTTTCTCAGTCACGTAAAGTATCTACTTCGCAGACGATTTATAGTACATTATGGTACGAGTGTGTAATGTAGTTGATTACCACTGAGGCGCCATTGAGACCCGAGCCGTCAGGTGAGGGTCCTAAGAGAGCCGAGGACAGTAATCATCAATACACACGTGTATCATACGACGTTTTTCAACACACTTGTGAAGAAAATAATACTAAAAATACTAAAAAGTCATCTTCAACAGTTAAAACGAGTTCTGAATTTTTTTTCACAAAAGCGGGAAAAATTGATCGGTTTTCCTATGCGCGCGCATCTACAGTTCGACCAACTTATCTGTACAGGCGGGAAAACACGGAACTAAACTAAAATGTACTAAGTTTGACGTAGCGATGCATTTTTTCTTGGCTTGAATTTAATTTTCATGTACATTAAAATTAAATTACAATGGTCATACCTACTGTAACAATGGCGATCAGCCATAGACTAAAAGAATGAGGTTTCTTTATTTTTGACTTATATCCACGGATAAAATGGGAAATTCAAAGTTTTTTTTATTACAGAGACAACAAAAGTTATATTATTTGAGTGAAAGTTTCATTTATTAAAAACGTACAAGTTGAAATTATCTATTTAAATTCAAAGTTGCATGAAATGAGCAAGCACTACGTACATTAATTTATTTTTACTTTTGAACACGATCTTTTTTGTATCGAAACTTTTTTAAGGACATAGCAACCCAACCAATAAATAAAAATAAAAAACCCTTTATCTCACTAGTGAATAATAGCAATAAAAGTCACAGTTTGATTATAGGTGTCATTACGTGCCTAATTGCAGTGAAATTATAACCACTTTATGAGCGTGTGTTGAAAAGTTATTTTATATGATTTGTCACTCTAAAATTCTTTTAAACATAGAATTTGTAATTTTAGTAATCTCCTTTTAATACTTTATATATATTTTTTTTTTAATCCGCAATTTGCTTTATTTGTTTTTAATTTTGATATAGCCAATGACACTCGCGCCACCAAGACAAATCTAACGACGTTTATTTTATCCAAATCCGTTCATCCGTTGTGGTATTTCGCTATTCTAAACCACGTATTTTATTTATTTCACTGAGTGAGCTGTAGTGTTCACCTTATTCACACTTACCACACATCATAATACATACTTACACTATATACTTACTTATATTTCGCATCAATCATTCGTTTTATTGGTTTTTGCATTACTATTCTGCGAATCGGTCTAAACCGATTCGTTTCCTTCTAAAATATCTAAAATAAAATAAATAATTTTCATATTTTTCATTGTTATGACACTTACGTCAGGCTGTCAAGCTGTCAATACTTTTTCTTTTAATTTTCTGTCATAGTTTCTAACTAGCTTAGTCTATGAAGGTTACTTTTGATTTATGTAATTTAAATTCTTTTTATCAATATGTTAGCTTAAATATTATATTTTATAACTTACATTGCTCAGATATTGTATTTTATAACTTACTATAATTAATTAACACGCTCTCAGAATTCTACGAAAAGGTTTTGGATTGAATATTGCTGGCTGTTCTGAATACTGGCAAGTTGCATTTCTAAGACGAAGAAGTCACTATTTTAAAATCTGAAAAATGAACTGAAAAAGACAAGCTGTGGATCTATAAAAGCTGAAATGATTTCACACGCGGGGACTTCTATTCTGGATCTGATCGAGGAAACATCTCCAATACTCTAAGTTCTACACTGGTTCATTGTTGCTGCTGGTCCTCCTACTCAAGGTGACGCTGACACTAAAGAGGACCATCTTAATCACAACCAGAGTGACCTGCACTGCCGTGGAACCATAAAGCCAAGGATAACCACAACCGTAAAGTTCTTTAAAACCTCCTCCCTCCTCCCTTCTGAGAGTGTGCCCTTTTTTATAACTACTTTTGTATTTTTTACTTTTCCCTCAATATTATAATGTTCAAGTCTACTGTCTCAACTCTTTTATTCCTCTAAATTCAGTAGATTCGTTACACCGTTTAGGAGTTGTCAGGGAACAAAGAAACGGACATACATACAAACAGGTCAAACACATAACCCTCGTAAAAAGATAAAAAATATCCTAAGCGTCGAAAAATCCTTCAGCATCGCTGTCGGCGGCTGAGGTACTGAAAAGGCAATGCCTCCAGCCAAAGTAAAAACCAGCCCTTGCGTCATGGTAACTGACAAAAAAAGATTGATTGCAAGGAAAACAATCTGTCCGCTAAGTCCAGTTAAAATACCCACTATCGGTTCATTATTTAGCCACATCTGTTACAGAAGTCAATAGCCAACATGGTACCCTCATCATCATCATCTGCCTAGTCTTTTCCCAACTATGTTGGAGCCGGGTTCCAGTCTAACCGGATGGAGCTGAATACTAGTATTTTACATGGAACGACTGCCCATCTGGCCTCCACAACCCAATTAGTATTAGGTAATATGATTTTGTAAAACTGATTGTCACACCAAGGGCCACTAACTGGCCGCGGATTTTTGTACTAGATGACGTGGCCTCGGCGCAAGGGCAAAGAAATAACATGGGTTCGGTTTTTAGTCAGTAGAAGTCTGACACTCCCCTTCGCTCTGCCCAAGAGCGGGGGGATCATTCGATGATTTTCCACCAACCAAAAAAAAAAAAAAAGGGCCACTAACTACCTGTAACATGGTGACCTCATCAAATACTTAAAAATATATCCGAACATACTTATCCTATGTTTTGCCAAAACATTTCAAAACTCCAAAGCTAAGTTACGTTCAGTACAACAATCACTTTTAATCGTAGCAGCACTTTTAGTTATAGTAACAGCTTTTAATAATATTCAACAATACGCATCGATAAGACTTGCCACAAACATCAAACTATTGCTTTTAACTTTCTTGTACTTTGCTCGTGATGTTTTCTTTACCGCTTGCCAACTGAAATATGAGCACATGTTGTATTAGGCTACACTCGTTTTTTCATAATCAATCAATCAACTTTACCTTTTGTTGACAAGTGTTGTGGATTTCTGGATATACAAAAGTGTGATGTTAATTAATCGTTTTTCACTATTGCTGGGATAATTCTAATGAGTTTCCTAGGAATAAAGGAGGTAGCAAATGGCGAAATAAATAAATCGACTTTTGGGTAATTAGCTGAATTTTTATCGTTTACAGTACAACCCGTTTTCGGTTTTACCATATGGGACCCGGTCATTGCAGGGTTCTTCTGTACATCAGTCTCTACATCTTTATTTTTGACGCATGGGAATCTATTCTAATTTTTAGTGTGAATAATACGTGGAATCATCATTATTATCGCCTTGTTCTACACACGCATGATTACACTTTGGGTGGCCAGAAAGAGTTCCGTATAGAACTGAATTCAATAGATACCGTGCATAGGTACTGTTGTGGACCGACCAACCTTTTTATAGTGTTTTGGTGCTGGCGGAATGTATTTTCTATTTAATAACTTTTTTTTTATTTTGCTGTGTCAAACGTAAAGAATAAAAGATAAAATATTATAACCTTCGATCAATAATAGTACTAGATTAAGCATCAGGAACAAAACTAAGTCGCTCAAGTGGCCACGTTTGCACACACGTAAACATCTACATAACATCTTAGAAAAAAGTTCAATATTATTAACAACTTCAGATGATTATAAACCTTAACACTTAAACATAAAGTTTAATTATCATTGTAAAGTATATTTATTTAAGCCCTTTCATCGGAGAAAGATTAGAAGCAAAACATTTTAAATGTCGCTCCAAAGTAAAAAGTCATCAGTACAAAAATATTCATTCTAAAATGAAACTTAAAGTCTTAGCAATACGGTTAAAAGCATTTTGTGTACAATGTCGTGCTTATTCTATTGCGGAACTAGCGTTCCCTGTTCAAGAACATGATACAATAGTTCTAACTATTGTACAATACTGTACAATAGTTGGTGCGTTGTAGCAAACATTGGCCAAACAATTATAATATTCGCTGATTTAATTATATTTACAGTTTAATTATGTTTAAATATTATGAAAAAGCACATATGATATTAAATTGCCGAAAAAAAGATATTCCTTCCAAAATCTTGGTGTTACGGTGGTTATTTACGCAGTTTTTAAACGCATACTGCGGTATTTTAACGTCTTAATGTTGGCTATGATTGGACCATACTAATTTGAAATAAGACCACAAATACGTTTGTGGTCTTATATTTCGGGCCGTTTTTGAAGCGCTTATCGGGAATCTAGTACATTATTGATCGAAGATTATAACAGAGTCCTTATTTTATTTTGGTAATTTAGGATCAGGCTTCCATCCTCCACAGGTACATTTATAGCTATCATCATCATCGCTAGCATCATTCTCGTTTTGTCCTTTTCTCCATGCTTCTCCATTCGCCGTCAACTCGGTAGGGAGTAATCATTAGTCAAATGAAACTCTCGCAGAAATGTAGCTCTATAAGAAACGGAATCTTCTAGAATGCATTATGTTTGAATAAGTACACTCGTACATTACTCATCAGCATCACTCATACAAAAATTTGATGTCACTGCACTTGCACGATTCGCTTTGCACGTAGGTGCTTACGTGCAAAGCGAATCGTGCGACGTCAATCCTATATTTCGTTTCCATCATTAAATCATAGTCTTGTTACGACTCATAACCAAGGCTGCTGCACGTCATCGTAGAAACATATAATTGTACCGTAGATGGTGATTATATAATTTTTCAACACACTTGCTCATAAATTGGCTATAATTTCACCGCAATTAGGCACATAATGACACCTATAATCAAACTGTGACTTTTTCATTGCTATTATTCACTAGTGAGTTATAGGGGTTCTTTTTTAAAATTTATTGGTTGAGTTGCTTTGCTATGTTCTTAAAAAAGTTTCGATACAAAAAAGATCGTGTTCAATAGTAAAAAAATTAAGGTACCTAGTGCTTGCTCATTTCATGCAACTTTGAATTTAAATAGATAATTTCAACTTGTACGTTTTGAATAAATGAAACTTTCACTCAAATAATATAACTTTTGTTTTCTCTGTAATAAAGAAAACTTTGAATTTCCCATTTTGTACTAAAACTCTATCCGCGAAAAGCCAAAAATAAAGAATCCTCATTCTTTTAGTCTATGGCCGATCGCCATTGTTACAGTAGGACCATTTTAAGTGTGAATTTCATGGTGGCGCCACTGGTCAAGAAAAAATGTATCGCTACGTCTAACTTAGTAAATTCATTTTAGTTCCGTGTTTTCCCGCCTGCACAGATAAGTTGGTCGAACTGTAGATGCGCGCGCATAGGAAAACCGATTATTTTTTACCATTATTGTGAAAATAAAATCAGAACTTGTTTTAACTGTTGAAGATGACTTTTTAGTATTACTTTCTTCACAAGTGTGTTGAAAAACATCGTATGATACACGTGTGTATTGATGATTACCGTCCTCGGCTCTCTTAAGACCCTCACCTCACGGCTCGGGTCTCAATGGCGCCTCAGCGGTTATCACCAACATTACACACTTGTACCATTTATGTACTATTACGAAATTCGATTTTATTGATCTCGTGATCTCATGGGATTTACATATTACGTGAGCTATTCAGATTATTACAACGAATTTGTCACCCTGAGGTGTGTATGTTATTCTTGAATGGGAATTAATGATTTATTTTATGGGTTCGGGTTTTGCTATGACAAAAGAGACCAGTGTGACACTGATTACTATTTATGCAGAGTTAGAGTCACGTAAAGGATAATATTTACATTTCTATACGTTCTCCAGTTCCAGAAATATAATATGATCGTAATCACCTGCATTACGATTTAAAACAACAATTGTTACAACTTAATCAATCCTTGTGGGTTTATTTGAATTTACTTTAAATATTTAGAACTGGTGGTGGCCCGTCCTGGCTTCGCACGGGTGAACATTATTTTTTTTAAACTTCGAAATTGGTTACTTGTTTTTGAGTTCATTCGTAACAATACTTCTATAAATAAAGCTCTTTTCTCTTTGATGTGCTATAATCAACTGAAATGCAATTAATTTGATATTAAAATAATACGGTTAGTAAATTAAATAATCTAAAACTAAATGTGGCACTCGGAGACTGCCGCGGTAAAGCTATTGCATAGCATTTTTATCAACTTATGCAAATAATTAATTATTTAATTTGACAACCTCAAAAATCAAAATCAAAAATCAAAATGTTTATTTGCAGAAAAATACATCAAAGTTACAAGGAAAGATCTCGGATCGGATCGGATCGGATCTCGGATCTCGGATCTCAGTTGACAACCTTGTTATTTTCCGTAACCATAGCAACCTGGTTGAAAATTTCGTTACGGAATTTCTGGATTCGCTCTCCACGCTCAAGGCCCGCGATAAAAGCTATGCAATAGCTTAAAAACTGGTTTCTTGTTGCTATCACTGCAGAATTAAGAAATTACATAGTATTCCTTAGCTACAGAATGAACATGAATCAACACATATTTTGCAATACAATAACTAGGTATAATTCATTATGTACATCAGTCTTGGTGTATTATTACAGTATATAACTCATCTTTTGTCGATCATAAGTTACCTAAGTTATGCTAGTAATGTTGTCAGACGTACTTACTGAAGGACAGTCCAGACGTACTAATGAAAAATAAGGTATTATTTTACTTTATGACCCCTGCTAGATACAGAATAAAAATATGACACTATTATCAATATTATCAAGGTAAATGATGCATTGTTTTTCTGATTTTATAAATTAATGATTCTGTTTTATGCACTCATTTTAATTACGTTGTGGAACTAGCAAAAATAATATGAATAATACCTAACTAAAAATAATAAGGAAGACCAAAGAAAAGATGGATGGATTGTGTGAGGAATGTTATGAAGGAAAAGGGAGGAAATGACAGCGTGACGACTGACAGGGGAGAATGGAAGAAAAAAACGCGTGTTTCGCTGACCCAAAATCTAATCAGTCCGTCAGATAGATTTTCAAAAAATATCTGATACATATTTTTTCTTTTTTCACGTAAGCAATAAATGAAGACGATACAGTGCTTCGAAAACTCGTGTGACGTCACATTTCAGTACAATTTTA
Source organism: Diarsia mendica (assembly GCA_949316265.1). Classification (NCBI taxonomy): domain Eukaryota; kingdom Metazoa; phylum Arthropoda; class Insecta; order Lepidoptera; family Noctuidae; genus Diarsia; species Diarsia mendica. Next base: position 15,261,823 of record OX438895.1, read on the forward strand.
AATGAAAAATGTCGTCACAAGCCCCCGAGATCATGATCTTTGACGCATTTTATCTTCGTCAATTCTTATTCATTTGATAAAACAAAATAAACACGTATCCAATATTTTTCGATAATCTAACTGACGGAATAAACAGAATCATATTTTTTCAGCCGTTAAAGTACCTTATATTAGAATAGAATATTAGTTTTAAGTATTACTAAATAAATCGCGATGCTTTTCTCATTGGAAACGAAGCGCAAAGCTCGAAGCGCAAAGCTCAAAATTCCCGCAAACGTGATTTAATTGAATGATTGTTCATGAATCAATAATATCCAATTAGATTATTGGAGGTTAATCGTACTCTGCGAATTTGCGACATAATACACCGCACCATGCGAGGATATACATACATGTGACTATAGCCCATGTGACTGGCCGCCTACAAATGCGTAGTTCACAGTAGACGCCGCCCGTACCAAATTATAAACTGTTTTATTGGATTACGTTCGTTTGTTTTCACGTATATATATATATGCTAGTATATGAATAGTTCATTCAATCAATTCAGTTTACATCATTGATAGTAGTGCACTTTGAATTTATTGAAGTTCAGTGTCGAAGGAAATAAAATGTGAGTGCTTATATTCGATATTTTAATTTAAACTAAGTGTTAGTTATTGACTGTGATGGAAATTTATTGATCTTTATTTTTTCCGCCATTATTTAATTGACGTTGCTGTGGTTTTGCATATTAATATGGTGATTTTAAAGCGGGAATGTATTTAAATGTGTGATTTGTTTGTGCAATAGTTTTAGTATCACATCAATCAATTGTTTATTGTTCAATGGAATATTTATAGCGATGTTTAATAACAGCAGTCTAACAGGTAATGTTCAGGAACTCTGTATATGAATACTTGCGATTTATTTATTGGTCATTAGAAGTTAATTTTTAACTTGAAGAATATATTAACATAAGTATCTGTATTTAGAATTAAGTAATACGCAGCTTTCATAATCATCATTCTCCCGCTCTTGTCTCAGTTTTTATATTTTGTCTCTTTTCTTCATGCAACTTCATACGATTGTATTTTTCATTCATAGTAATATATCAGTTACAATCATAATTTGACGTTATTTTAATTTGAAAATCATCACGAGAAAAAGCATCAAATAGGTACCAGAACCAAAAATAGAATTCTTATGTTCCAAATACATCTTTTCTTAGACATAAGATAGAAGAGTACGGTCCAAAACTTGTATGAAAACCTCCTACGTCGTTTTCAATCGGCCGGCCTAGATTTTCTATGAGCGATGAAAATCCTTATCGCCGACCTTGTCGTCTAGTAATAAATTCATGATAATGCAAATTTACGTGTACGCGTACACGTACTGAATGCGTATATACGCGTTACGAGTAGTTGCACCGTAACATCGATTTCCGTATGGCAATGTGCTTTATTGTACGCTGGTTATACTTTGAATTTTACCGAGAAAAATTTCGATACTGGGTTTTGAGGCTAAAACTTTTCTTAGTCTGACTTTTTAGCCTTAATTCTTGCATAATAGTGAAACATCGATGATGTTTGTAAACATTACAATGCATAGCGCAACTGTTAGAAGTGGAAGTGGACCAATCATCGCGATGAATTTTGTTTACCTTAAAAGCACCAAGCGCCTACGCTTTTCCTACTCGCTAGGTTACTGAAAATCAATGTCTGGGGAAGACCCTAGTTCTCTTGATCGCAGAAACAAAATACATTATTATCGATAACCGTTCAATGTTTAGAAATATATAAGAAACTTGAGATTACCAAAACCAGTCTAACCTGCAATGCATCGAGAAAAACAATAAACACAATTCTATAAGAGTTCATGGCTTTTCGCTGCACTCAAAATCAAACCAGGTGCTCTTAATAGAGCTATTAAAATATTCTTTGTATTAGTGCAGGTGCAGTAAGCACTTAAATTAAAATGAAAAAGACATAAGTAATAATAATATAAAAGAAAAGCAATTTTGTATTTTCATTCTTTAAATTGGTCAGCTTGGATGAACCAGTTGATTGCCAGTAATTGGAATAAGTATTACCTTTAAATTAACTACAACATGTATAAATAATAGGTACAAAAGAACAATTACCAATTGTTTTCCTCATCCCTATTTGGGACCTTCTAGTAACGCATATATTGGGGGTCCAAAGTTCCAACTTGTTCAAAAAGCATTTTTTTTTATTCAAGTTTTTAATATTGTCACATAACATGGCACCTGTAAACCCCGAAGGGTTAGTAAGAGGTGCACCTTATAGTACACCCCCACAATGTTTATGTTGTAAAATTACTTTTCACACCACCTGCTCGAAAATGTCAAATTATATGTCAAGCAACCGTAACCTAAAGTGAGTCATTAGTGGCCGGGGGAACAGCCGGTCAATAATGTTGTACTGGATTTCATTATGACCCGCTGGTCAATAATGTGATTTGAATTTGGAATCTCACATGCTCAGCTAAATTGGCATTATAGTACTATAGTGCGCGCGGAACTAGTTGGCCGCGCCTTAGGCATGTTTTTGTTTTTTATTTGTATTCTTTTCAATATAATAGCTGATTGGTAAATTAATGTATAATGCATATACTTTGACATGCATTATTATTGTTCACGATATCTCGAGATTGGTCATCACTGTATAATTATAGTCTCCTGTGCATTGCGAGCTGTAGGCAACCCGCCCCCTCACCCCTGTCGCCACCTAAGGCGCGGCCAACTAGTTCCGCGCGCACTATACCAAACACCCTTTGGTGCCAGAAAGCGGAAAGCTATTCTCGATACCCTTACTACGCGTGGATGGTATTCTCGATTTCCTACAAAATCATAACGACTGTTTCTTCATATCGTTGCCATGTTTTCGAAGACATAATAATTTGTAAGAATAATTAGATAACTACGAACCATTTTTTAAAAGGAATGGAATAACATTAAAACTGGCATTAATAATAACAAATACCGTACCGCGCCGTAATACCGTAATAGTAATTGGCTGTAACATTAGTTAATTTATTTTAAGTAAACTGCGCTAAGATAATATTGCTGTGGAATTTGTGAATAAATAAATAAATAATAAAACCTATCTAAGTATACTACAGTCTATTTATCACATTTTATCAAAAACTAGCTGACCCGCGCAACTTCGTCTGCGTCACATAATATAGATTATTCCTACCTACTACCCTACCTACCCTACCTACCCTACCTACCCTACCTACCCTACCTACCCTACCTACCCTACCTACCCTACCTACCCTACCTACCCTACCTACCCTACCTACCCTACCTACCCTACCTACCCTACCTACCCTACCTACCCTACCTACCCTACCTACCCTACCTACCCTACCTACCCTACCTACCCTACCTACCCTACCTACCCTACCTACCCTACCTACCCTACCTACCCTACCTACCCTACCTACCCTACCTACCCTACCTACCCTACCTACCCTACCTACCCTACCTACCCTACCTACCCTACCTACCCTACCTACCCTACCTACCCTACCTACCCTACCTACCCTACCTACCCTACCTACCCTACCTACCCTACCTACCCTACCTACTACCCTACCTAAAAAAAAAAAAAAAAAAAAAAAAAAGTATCCTATGTCCTTCTCCTGGTTCTTAGCTACCTCCCTACCAATTTTCATCTAAATCCGTCCAGCCGTTCTTGAGTTATAAATGGTGTAACTAACACGACTTTCTTTTATATATAAGGTCCCATTTAAATAGGTGGACAAATTTTAACACAGCGTTCAGTACGTCTAACCAAACATATCCCATTAAAAAAAACACTGATTAAAGTGAGTTTTTTGTTCGTAAAATATTGGGTAACTAACACTTTTAGTGTATTTTCGCTACCTGTTTTATTTTCTTCTAGGTATCTGATGCGTTTCTCTAATTTTCTTTTTTCACCATTGTCCTTATTTTGGTGGTCTGAATGATTCCTAAAATTTTGTCCACCTATTTTAATGGGACCTTATATATAGATTCTATAATTTCACGAGCGTCTCCAATGACGTTCTAAATTCAAAATGCATACAGCCAATCATCCAAAACCATTCTACCATTTCTTTCTTAGAATAATTATTTCTATTTCATTATTTCTAATATGTTATTCTTACTGTTTGTTTATTTAATAAATACTTTGTTTTTCGTACTACCTATGGCTATTATTTTCTCACAGTAGGTGTAAAAAGTAGAGTATCCTCCTCTGGGCTAAATGTGTCTTTGCCTTGGGCTAGCTTGAATCCCTCACTGCATTCAGGATTCTTGTATTAACTCCCTCGCTTCGCTCGTGAGTTAAACTCTTAACTCCCTACCTGCGGTCGGGAGTTAAATCCCGAATCCTTCATTGCGCTCGAGATTCAATATGACGCCCGTGACATAAGACACAACTTTAGCCCCTTGGTGCATAATCTACTATTAAATACCTCCACGACCCCCAATTGAATGCATCCACCCACACTATGTTTTCAGTGCGACACATTGAGTCCTTCCGCAAACCGTGATGTTTCAAAAATATGTTGTTACTAGCTTTTGCCCGCGACTTCGTTCGCGTGGAATAGTGACTTCCGGCAGATTTTTGGTTTATCTCGCGAAAAAAGAAAAAAAAAAAAAACTATCTTAAGTCCTTTCTCAAGTTCCAAACTATGTCTGTACCAAATTTCACACAAATCGGTTCAGTAGTTTAGGCGTGAAGCAAAGACAGACAGACTGAAAGACAGACAGAGTTACTTTCGCATTTATAATAATAGTTAGGATTAGGATGAATATGTTATGTATTTGAAACATATTGCACAGGAATAGTTTATTGCGCAGATTTACTTAGTTTGATTTACAGAATGCTTGGTTGGCGGCTTCGTCAAGGGTTTACAGTCACACATTGAAATTATCTAAACAACCATTATAAATGCACTATTGATCTCATCGACCATATTAATCTCTCTCTATGACATTTCATAGAAGGCTAATAATATAAGTCATACCGTCTTAGTATGCGGTAGGTAATTAGAATTACTCAAGCTGTGGCGCGAAAATTTTTACCCTCCCTGCACTTGCCCACGAGTTGCCATGACTGTCCTGGAAGTCTGGACACAGGTTGGTCGAAGCAAGGAAAACCTGTTCAAGTGGAGATTCATATAGATGACTATGCCCTGGAGTGTAATGTAGTGTTGCCCCACAGATAATGGGACACTTGATACAGTGTCCCGCATGTCCCGTTACTTACACATCACAGGAGCTAATGGTCGGTACTAGAAAGGCCAAACTCGTCGCTAAATATTGGGCTGACTCAATTTAAATATTGTCATCAACACGCCAAGAAATCATCATGCGCGTCGTATCCAGCAAAGTGCACAGTGGCAGTCACACGTAGAGTCTGCGGGCACCCCAATAACATTCACCTATAAACCCAGTCATCAAGAAATCAATAGCGATGACTAAAGGAGTTAGCTATCATTTATATACAAGTAAATTTAATGGAAGTGTCTGTTTTTAATGTCAAAATAACAGTTTTTCCTGATTGCAATATTAAATGGAATTGTATAGGAAAAAACAAAATAAAATAAAACATTATTCATAACGCCTGGAACCGATTTTATTTTTTTTACTGCCAGATACTTAGCTGATATTATAAGGAATAGCTAAAGCTACTTTTATTTTAAAAGGATTAAAGCAAAAAAAATGTAAATGCTTGAAATCATAAACAAAATCCAATTTCAGACTGAATTAGAAAAGTTATATTTTTATGATAATGTCACGAGGATGAAGGTCGCGGGTACACACTTCAATAACTCAATATGTTTTTATTTTCCAGGATGGTCAATAAATCTTACAGTTGGTCGATCACTTTAGTTAAAAACGTAATGGGTGGGTGAATTATGATTTACAAACTCTCTCTCAGTGACAAATTAAAAAGAATAAACGTAAGGTTAAGTAAGAATAAACTCATTAAGAATTAAATTATCTTTCAAAATGCAGAAATTAAGTTCGTAAGAAAATAAAATATTATGGAAATTTTACCAGAAAATTAAAACAATAATTTATTTACAGTGCAATGCAGGACGTTGCACAAGTTATACAAGTTTTATTCTTTTCCTTTTCCTTTTACCAGTAATAAAACATACATTTTACTTCCAATGACAAAGTCTTGTTAACTTTACCTTTTTAAAGCAACTATACCAAATTACTTTTCTGTTCCGATAATCCAAATATTTATTACGGTAAAAACTCATCTCTATATTTTTTCATCACATTGAAATCAGTCAAGTTAATCTTAAATCAAAACTTACAAATACCTCTTTGTAAAAGAAGTCACCATCAGAATAGACTTCCAGTCAAACCGGATGCAACTAATTTAGTATTTTACATGAATATATTATCTATGTAAACTCCACAATACAGTTAGTATTGGGTATGACGATACCAAATGATAAGACTGGTTGTCAGACTTTCAGGCATCTTTCTCCCTGAAACGACTGTCATAGATGTACAGCCGGGAGCAACGGCTTTACCATGCTTTCCGAGGTACAGAGGAAGCTCGGTATGGCACGACCTGAAACTCAACCCAGCTGGCAATTTTATTTAGTAAAGAGATCCTTCTTCTCGTTAAAATAAATAATTACAATAAAACGATGTGTGTCGAAAGAAAATCTTCCTAAGTAGGTACTTTAAAAAGTCTCCATTTCCATATAAACAAAACATAAAAAAGACTCAAGCTATACATTACAAAAAACGCCATAAAACGAACATACATAAAAGTAAAGCGAGCTTTTCTCATTCTCAGATTGTTACCGGCGTGGGCGATACATAACTTTAACTTCCGAAGCACACGCTCTGAAATATTTATTCCTGAAACGTAAAGATCGGGTAGGGGGGGTTGTGGGGGGGCGGTTTATCCCGCGGTTTCCTTCCCACCGTGTTTTACTTCGAGAATGGGAAGTCGCCGCCGCCGGGTCGATATCGCCAAAGATTATGTTATGTGTGTCTTCAGTGCGATTGTGGAGTTTTCCTGTGTGGTAGCTGGCTTATTAACAGTTAGTTAGTTGATAGACCCTGCTGCATTCATAAAGCCAAGGCAATTGGAACGCCTCTTTTGCCAATTGCATCGAAACCTCATCACTTGCATGGCAATAAATTTTGTCTCCGACTGTAAATAAGTATTTCCTGAAACTTTGAACTTTTCTAACCTTCATGCCTAAAGTTATCGAAGCTTTCATAAACTACTTTATTTTCCTAAAACTGGCAACAGTCAGTTACCATTACCTAGTCTGCTTTTGTGACGGTTCCATTGAGGTCTATTTGAAATATGTAGAAGTTCTTGAAATATTTTAATTTTCAAGTTCAAAACCATAATCGTTACTCAGAAACAGCAGCAGTAACAACACTGCGGAGAAGACACTTTAATTTTTCTACTTCCTAAGCAGAAAACACAGACTAGAATGTTTCAACCTACGTATGTGTCTTCCAGCACAATCATCGCGCATATAATCTGTGGCAGTTCCCCGACCTCCAGTGGGGGCTCCCCCCACCGTTCGATTGTCTGCGGAGGCTGCCCGCCGGTGCCATCTGATGTGCCGAGAGCACTCCAGATCTGCATAGATCGTTGCCTTCGTTTTTTCCCTATCGAAAAATCAATACTCACAGTTTCATAAAGTCGGAGACACTCCTTGATTTCATTACAGGTTAATTCTTGCGAGTTACTTTTAAAGACTTTGTTTCTGGGCCTTTTTTTATTCGGAGTCTAAATTTTTATTAATATTGGCTTTGTTATTAACTTGACTTGAAAGAAAGAGATTTGTTCAGGTGTAATTTAGAGTCTTTTCAGGAAACGTTTCCTGAAAATGTCTTATCTACAAAGCCATTACAATAAGACAAACCCATCACACAATAGTATATGTAGGTCACCGATCCGTAGGCTGCAAACGACTACGGTACATAATGTGAAGAGCCTCATCCCAAATCCATACCGAGCTTTCCGCCGCTACCACCCTCAAGGGGAAAGAGGCTCAAACACCATGCAATAAAGCCTTCGGATCCGGCAAAACAAATACAACGAACATTCCAATGCTAGATATCACTCGCTCCGCCCACACAGTTGGCATTACGACTGTGAGCGCTCCCATTGGTCGCCGCGAAGCCTTCTCCATTTCGAATTGGTTATTTTTTTTCTACAATTGAAATTGGAATTGTCCATTTGTTCTGTACGAGTGCGGTGCGCATGCGTTTCGGGGAGGCGTCTACGTCACGTAGACGTAGATACGTTTGGAGAGCTCCGAATGTTTTATTGGATTCCTCTCTCTGTTCCCATTCGTATTTCAGTTTCAGTTGTGGATTTGTTCTCGAATTGCGTTCAGGAGTGCGCAGTTGTGAGCTTTCCTATAGGTTTGTGGATTTGTTTAGAAGTACATAATGTGAGTTTATTTTATTGGATGTTACGTCTTTGTGACCTTTTATTTTTTGGTGTTAAGTGAAGACATCAAAATATGAACTTAAATCAAGAAATCACTACTTGATACTTGGTAATAAAAGGTACAGAATAAAATTGCTTCGAAAGTCGAAATGATACATAATCTCCAAAACATAAAACTTAAAAGTTACACTTACAAGCCTAAGTAAAGCAAAAAAAACTAGTACAAGTTCGACATCACCGCAAGCCCGAAACAATGGAAAACGAAAACTTTAAGCAAACATCTCTAAACAGTCACAACATCGATCAAACGTTTTAAAACCGCGTGAAGCCACTAAAAGCATTCCGTGAGAATTTCATCAAAACACAATACAACATCGTATGCAATAATGCGTCCGCAACTCTGCCCGTACTTCTAGAGTCGCTCAAACCGACGAGTGACACCTTAGTACTAGGTTTTACAGTTCAGAATGTGGCGGCATGTTGCAGCGACAAGTGTAACACGGCGTTGGCATCCGCAGCTAGCTCTGTCCGGAACAATTTCATTTGCGACTGGGCGAGGATAGCGCTGTAATTACAACAACAATCGATAGAGGCGCCACCGTCTGCCGCACGTTTAATCTCGCCAGAATCAAAGGACCGTCGCCTCACACCCACCCCTGCACCAAAAACAAACGTACGACATCACATACCTCGTTCCTACCGCTTTGTGCGACATTCATTGCGTACTTCCCGACGACAGGGATTCCTCCCCCGGCAACCAAACGGCAATGTTTGTCGTCAAACAGGTAGAAATTGTTCGAAACTCCCAGCTTGGTACATACTTTGTCTCCAAGCCTATATCTCCAAAGGTATGTTTAGATGTCCCCGGAGCAGATAGTTGCATTTCCAGTCTGCTATACATAACTATTTCTGGAGTTTTATTAAAGCATAACATTGTAGCTATTTGACACAGACGAACACCTGCATAGCTGGGCAGCTTCTGTTTTTGTCGAGTCGTCGCAGATGGTTCTTGATTAGTAATGCATTACTACGTCCTGTTCTAGTGGCGCCTATGTGTATAGCCTTTATAAATTCTTATTATTTATTCTCTCGTCACAAAGCTGTCTTAAAGTTAATGTAAACAAAAAATTCTCAGCTCTATTCCACCTTTGTGAGTAATTGTGACTTGTGAGAAACCTGTGCCTGTTGTAGGTTTTTGGGAAAATTCTGTGTTACAGGACACCGGACCTCTTCCAGGGCTAGAATTAGCTTTTACAGATATCGTGTGAGTGATTTATGATAATTGTTTGTAAATTATAATTTTTAACGACCGAAAGAGAGGTTCCAAATAAAACTCGACGAAGTTTGTATTCGACTACGCCGCGAAACTAAAAGCCGTATTCATGAATTCTGCCCAACTCGTGTAAATCATATTGTTTATAGCAACAGCTCCAAATTATAATTAAGGTATCGATTTGAGCGGCATCCATACGGCGAACTCTATCGAATTAAACGTGCATGGATGCGTGTAGTACTTAAATATCGATTGTCAATCATTTGTATGCGCTCGGCATCGGCTGATGCGGTGTTCAGACTTAGCTCATTGTTTTGCTAAAATTATGGCCTGCATCGGTATTCGTGAGGTTTCCAACATTATCTAGCATATTTCGTTGTTTTAATCTAGTTGTCGCCGTCTTGAAGACAAGTTATTAATTTCTATAATAGACAAGTTATTGAAAACTGCTGTATCCATTTATTGTCTTGTTATTGTTTTTCAACTTAAGCAGCCAAACATTATTTATTAGATTCCTTGTCTGTAAAGTTTGAAAGGTCAAAAACTGTAACGTAGAAGAGCTCAATGAAAAAAATTGTTAGGTATTCATAATTTTCAATCTAGAGCCTATAGGTACACTCCGTTCGCCTTCTCTCAGTCTAAGTACGCGTCTATGTAGGATGTAACATTAACTATTTTCAATATTCCTAGAGTTGACACCATGAAAATCCGAATGAGCAAATCCAGTATGATACCTCATAACTCCAGTTCAAGACATCTAAATCTACAAACTTCAACTAGAACTTATCCCACCAAAATAGCAACCGCAAAAGCAAATCCTAGAATATATTGTAATAAATTCTATGCTATTTATTTCTCACGTAAGCGGTACGTAGTGGTATGTATGCCGTACCGCGCAGTACCGCGCAGTCGGAACAGTGCAACACATATAAAGCAACCTCGCTCCACGGAGCGCTAGCACTCGAAATCCTACAGATTTAGCACGTAACCCTGCGAAATCCGGGGCTAGGGATAAATTGTATTATTTTATGCTTTACAACCGTGTTCATTGTTGATAGGAAAGGATTATAGCTACAAGGAAAACGCTACTGAAAAAAGCTTTTCCAAAAAACTGGGACTGGTAAACGCGACTGACTGTTTTAAAACATTTTAATAGATAGATTTCAGGGACATCCAAAAAAAAATGAACTTGCAGCTTTTGAGCCAAACGCTGCTTTAGGTTTTACAATACTTCGCAAAAGGTTATTGCGCTTCAATTTTATAGCAGTTCTCAGGAACAAAATTACGCTAACAAAAGTACTTAGCTCGTATTCAATAATAAGAGCTGGCTACATCCTTGATTAATAGTCAAATGATCAGTGTTCCATAATTCGGGTCTAAATGACAGAGTTTCGAGGGGTAATTCAGTGGTCATCACTCGTTTATTACATTAACCAGCTAATGGAAGATTTAACAGCTAGGGCTGCAACAGAATGGCTGTGACCGCATGGACCATTAATCACATCAAGCTGTATAACGCTATTTAGGCATCTAAACTGACTGTGAGAGCGATTAAGCTAAAAACATCTCGAGAAATTCCATCCCCTTCAAAAGTAGTTGAATATTAATATTTCTGCTCGAGTAGGCAGCTCCTGATATTGATACCAAACCGACTGTCAATAGATTGTTAATGAAACGAGGTCAAGGGCTTCCGAACTCGCGAATCGATACTAAAGTTGTATAATCGATTCGATTACAACATGAGTGGTTGTCCGCCTACCTTCCCGACGTGCCGTACCGAGTAACTCGAACTTCCTACGTTACGTCCTAGAGGCCACGCTACTTATAGAATAGGAAGCGAGTGTAGGTAATGGCGCAAAATAGTGACGCAGTATTATTGCAGGGGGTGGAGGAGACCCCACACTCCGGCGCCGCGGCTCCTACCCACCCCAGAGCGACTGAAACGTCCACGAGAAAAATAAGATCCGTACTCCGTCCCGCTTATTCTTGGGAAAAAAGCTTTTTGTGTATTTTTTAGGTATTCTTTAGGTTGATAGGTAGCTCCGTGGCTGTGTGAGTCAGTAAATAATGCTGTATGTACGAATGTCCGCTGTATGTGTTGCGAGATGTCGAGTTCAGACATTTTTTCTTCTTCTCTTTCAGACGTTGTAGGGAAATAAGTTTATTATTTGTGAGGACCTTCTTGACGTCAGAGTTTCTTATTTCTTTTGTGAAGTGGTACTTATGTAGGTTTGCTTTCTTTAGTTTGTTTTGCGGATCATGTACTTTCACAATATGGTGGATATTGGACATATTTGCGGCAATCTTTATAGTCTTACTGAAAATGGGATGTATTGTTTACCCAATTTTGATTAACTTATACCATAAATTACTCAATTTTAAAACAGAAAAATAATTTTCAGGAAATCGTTTTGTCGTTCATCATTACTAACATCGCCAGTTAACTACTTCTTCAATAACTTGGCAACTTTGATAAAGTAACTATACTCTTTCCATAAATACCTAATATTTTAATTATCTTTCCGTGATTATTTGTTTAATTATTCACTTTTTTCTTCAAAAAAATATGTAATATTCTGTATTCGTTTTTTGTGCAAATGAACTTGCTACCTGGACTGAGAATCACTTCCGGAATACTCCATAGTTTCTAGTGAGGCTTTAGTAACGTGAATATATCACTACTTACGCATATTGAATAGCTTTGCAATAGGAAATAGCTATGCGCAATACCATGGTAGTATCGCACCTACCTGTTGCTACGACATAGAGCCTGTACTCTCTAGGGGAAACTGTAATCCTATACCTAGTACCTATACTTACTAAAATTTACTATAAGTCATAGGGATTATAATCATTTGCAGGGATGTAACATAACATCACGAATGCAATCCCCGAAGGGTAAGGCAGAGTTGTACCCATTTGTAAAACGACATTTCGCCAGTTAGGTTTAAGTCCTGAGCCTATAGCCATCAACCGCGCACAAATCCAGACTCGGTGGCTGCTACTGAGAAATTGCTAATGAAAAACCAAATAACACTTTCCTAAACCTTTTTTTTTTTTTTTGAGTGGGTAAATCCTCATGGATACCCTCCGCCTGGGGCGAGCGGGGGTTATGTCGGACTCTAACCCACTAAAAACCCACTGTTCCTACTAATACCATGTGAGGATAATAATAATACCGGGAGATACAAGTACATTCGCGCACACCCCCGACTGGTATCAGCCCACCTTTCGAGCGGGCCTCATCACCAAGTGCGGCCAGCAACCGCACGTTCTCCATGAAAGCGCGAAAGTCCACTGCGCGCCACTTCTTTGGGCCTGGCTGGTCGGGCGACATCTCAGTCCTAACTTTGCCACCCGCAAGCCCCACCTGGGATCCAAACCCAGGACTTATTCAGAGCAATCACGCTTTCAACGAGGATGTGCCATTGTAATTTAATTTGTAAAACAGTTAAGGTTGATGCAACAAGGTAGCCCGCGAAATTCGAATTTTCTTACGTTTTTTGCAATTTTCCGGTCAGTGTCAAGTGCCGGGAAATTGCAAAAAAACCTTCACCTTAAATATCATACTGTCCACTGTAAAATTAGTAAATTTTTCCATTTCTGGGAACAAGGTCTCGACTCTGTAAGAGGGCGTGGGCTGTTTTCCACCACGTCATAGAGCAATGACCTATTTATATGCTTTAATTAACATTAACCTTTTATTGCTTTCTTTAAATACGTGGGCTGCAAAAGCTGCATTGGCTGCTAAAGAGCTGCCACTCTCTAACCGCTCTGCCCAGACCGGAAGGAGTCATTTGATTATTCCCCCCCCCCCCCCCCAAGGGTATTGGTACGTGGACTGCCTAGCGCGACTGCCGAGTATAAGGTCCTGAGTTCGATTCCCGGGACAATGATTATGGCGTTGGACATGGATGTTGGGACATTTTATTGTGTTATCGATCAGAAATTTCTCAGTAGTGGCCACGTAGTCTGGATTTGTGCCCGGTATTAGGCTGCCCCTTTTGTTAAATCCAATAGGACTTAAACAGCTACAACTCTACCTATCCCTTCGCGGACTACAGGCATGATGTTATTCTATGTGGCTTCAGATTTTTGAGTCTAAGACCGGACGGTATTGCTTTGAGAGCAATGGCAATGAAATAAATTACGCAAATTAACGTTTGCCCTTTAATAAATATTTACGTTTAGCAGTATAGTAGCTACCTACCAAAGGTCGCAAATGTGAGCAAAAACACAAAAATAATGCGCACGCGCCGCACATTATCATAAGTTCATAACGTAAGCGCGAAGCGTAAGCGCGTAGTTACAAGTAAATGCTGGCAGACAAATGACTGAAATTCCTTTTACTGCCGCACTCAGAGATCTTTAAGGCGAGGTTGCAGTACTTTGTTTTTATGTACGCACGACCTCGCCCCCCGCCCTGCCGCGCGAGCGATATAAGGCCTAAATTTTGACTGTTTTTTGCTTCTTGGAGAAAAACTATAAAAAAATTATACAATCTGTTTTCACCATTTACTTCAGAATAAAAAGTTCTATCTACTGATATAACTTTCATATAAATTCACGATGAAATGTCTTAGCAGTACACGTTTGAAATTGTGATTTAGAGTCATGTTTGATAAAAAAAAGTATCGAGCCGATCATTCTAAATCGCGTTTCTATCTTTACGATTTACTAGAGAGTATGTTCAATTTTAATGTAATGATTTTTATTTATTAAAAAACTCGTATTTAGTTCGATTTTTATAGGTTCAAAAATCTTAAAATTACTGCAACCCCGCCTTAATGATTACTTAAGCCGTCACTTAATAAAGAGTTGACATACTTTTGTATGACAAAACTGTCAATGGTCAAAACCTTTACTAAGTGATGACCTAAGTAATCATTAAAGCTCTCCGAGTGCGGCAGTTTGTCTGTGAAAAAGTCAACGTGGCAAAAAGTCAGCCAACCTTCTTAGTCAGTGGTCTTCAAAATATGAGTTGACCAAGATTGCATGAGTTGTTCCGGTCTGATCCCCCAAACCGATCCACTGCCAATATTTTTCTTTTGTTTATTCCTTTCTGATCCCCTGTAATTTGCATCTGGACCGTAAAAGAGACTTTGACTTTTGAGTTTGTTTCGGCTGTTTTTTTTTCAGATAGTTAGGTACGAAAGAAAGGCAAAAATGACATGTAAAAGTAGTTGTAAAAACTAAACATCATTTATTTATAAATTATATATTATATTATAAAACAAAAATTTTAAAAATGCCATAGCAATAAAAGTTACCATAGTGAGCAGGGTATTTTCACTTTAGAAGTGTAACCTGATAAAAAAAAAATGGGTTTTTTTTTAAAGTTGTATTTTTAAGATGTTTAAAGGTTGTATGTTGTACTATATAGTCTGAAGGACTGAAAATTGTATTTTATTTTAAATAAATAGCATGTTTTGTTTTGACTAAAAAAGTTATGAATATAAATGTGGATGGATGGAGAGGGAGAGGAAGACCAAAGAAAAAATGGATGGAGTGTGTGAGGAGTGATATGAAGGAAAAAGGAATAAATGATAACGTGACGACTAACAGGGCAGAATGGAAGAAAAAAACGTGTTGCGCTGACCCCAAATGACATGGGATAAGGACAGGAAGAAGAAGAAGAAGGAGCATGTTTTCCCTATTAAAAACTGAAAGTAAAATTCAATTGTAGTGAAATAGCAGTCAGTTTTGGGATAACATAAAAATCGTCCTGATTTAGTGTTATAACTTGACTTAATTTTTATTTTCAATTGCTACTGATTATTATAGTCCATCGAAAAAAAAATAACAACCTTGAATTGATATCAATTTTTTTTTAAATGATGTTTCAACTTCGGTTTTGTGACAAGTGACGCTACGACAATCGATTTTATTATTATATTTTTTTGGTATAAATTTAAAGTGGTTTTTTTTCGGGTTCAGTAGGTATTATTGTAACTGGCCAAAACAATATACTTATACAGTTATTTACCAGGATTGCAGACGAATTAGTAAATTTAATATATGTTTTATACTTTTTTCTTATTTAAAAAATTAGACGATTAACGTACTTACATTAATCATCTCGATTATAAATGAATACTTTGGGACAGTGTCAAAACGGTGGCTATTACACCTACACTTAAAAGTGACAATAGGTAGGGTACCCAGCAACCGAGCAAGCCAATGTCCAAAAAAGTAATTTAAATCCACGTCCATAAACTTGGCCTCTATTCTGCTCTACTAGCAAAAATAACATCGAATACAGAAATCTTCCTGAACACACAAAATTGACCTCACAGTAACAGCTTCATACTTCCAAAGTACCTGAAGTATTTACGTATTAAGACTAGTTACAGCGCCATCTATTCGAAGTTAGTGAAACTTTGTGTGAACTGAACAGCCTTCGGCCCGAAATATACTTACTTCTCCTTTGTACTCCGTGTACGTTTCTAGATATTTCTCTGTGGGAATGGTAGATGGCACTCGAGTAAGCAACGCTTGATGTTATCTCGAGGGTGTAGGTAGACCCGTCGGGGCTGTGGTTTGTCGAAAGGTTAACGCGGCTCCGACACATGGGCGAAGAAGGAACATGGGTTTGGTTTTTAGTCAGTAGAAGTCTGACACTCCCCTTCGCTCTGCCCAAGAACGGGGGGGGGGGGGGGGGGGGGGGGGTTTATTCGATGATTTTCCACCCACCAAAAAAAAAAAGGGTGTAGGTAGTTTGATATAATTTGGTTCTATGTATGGTATTGAAAACAAATCGCTTGCTAATTTATAGTTATCGGTTTTTAAAGTTAGACTTTACCTGTTATCACTATCACAACATAGTATAAAACAAAGTCGCTTCCCGCTGTCTGTCCTTAGTGTATGCTTGAATCTTTAAAACTACGCAACGGATTTTGATACGGGGTTTTTTAATAGATAGAGTGATTGAAGTGAGAGGAAGGTTTATGAAATGTGTAGATTATATGCTTCCGTGCGAAGCCGGGTCGGGTCGCTAGTTCTTATAATGTAAATACCTAACATTAGGTAAAATAAACATTAAGTACTCAAAAATCTCTAAAAACTTAACATCATCATCACATTTAAGGCGACATCACCTGCCCGCGACCTTGAGCGCGCGCTTAACTCATCGCCTAAACAAATAAGGTTGAAAATGGCGACGCGTTTGATGCTCGTGACTGCCAAAATGAACGATAGTTCGCAGATTTAATTTATTAAAAAAAAAAATACGCTGTAATGTTAAAATATTTTTACATATGTCTTTAGTTGGTTAAATTTCCTTTCTGATAGTAAAAAAATAAATAACAGTTGTCACTCAAAATATTGAGCATTTCGAGACGAAAAAGTTTTTTCGTGTGATTTTTTTGTGATTTTGTGATTTTTTTTTTCGAGGTTCTTGATTACTTTTAGAAAATATTTTTGCATAAGTCTTTTACCTATACATTTGACTATACACTGTATTTTTTTTGGAATTGTAATAAGTAGCAATACGGCTAACTCTGCGACGAAAAACAGGTCGTTTTTACGGTTCCCCCGAGGGTAAAGCAGAGGTGTAGCGAATAGTATATACTTACTCCCTCATTTTGCCAATGACGTTTGTCCAATGTAGGTACTTAGGTGTTCTATTCTGTATATGAAAACTGAACTTAGTGTTTTCAAGAGCCCTTAAGAGGAAACGCGAGTGGTCTTTTCTCCATACAAACGCTCTCGCCTGTTTTCTTTTTGGTTAATGACCCTAGAGCAATGGTTTTTTACAGAATAATAAATATTAACTATTTCTATGCCCCTATGTTTTCCTTTTTGGTGATAAATTATTTTTATAAGCACTAGAACCCTCAAAAAATGCTCAAAATTGCTTGTTTAGATCGCTGTTAACAGAGTCCTAGTGTACAAATTTGACAACTATTAACGAAAAAAGAAAAACATAGCGGCGTAGTATATAACCTCCTTATTCATTGTCTAAAATATCTTTTAAATTGGTTCAATATTGGAGGAGGAAATAGGCGAGAGCCAAACCTCGAATTCTAACTTTTTTCTATAGTTGTCCTTATCGCA
This sequence comes from Diarsia mendica, assembly GCA_949316265.1. NCBI lineage: Eukaryota > Metazoa > Arthropoda > Insecta > Lepidoptera > Noctuidae > Diarsia > Diarsia mendica. The sequence goes on from OX438895.1 coordinate 15,279,595, forward strand.
CGAATTTGAGGGCAGGAGGACGGAGAGAGACAGCGATAGTAGAAAGAGACAGCACTCGCATTTCCTCTTAAATTATCAATACTTTATATTCTACAACAATGTTTACTAGTGACCTAGTGATAATGTAATAAGAGTCTTAGTTATTTATAGGTTAGTAACTAAGTATAATGCATTTGCATAAAATGTGATAAAAACAAGATAGTTATAGAGCAGGACACATTCCGCTATAATAATAGCATGCAATTATAAAGGCTTTGGTTTTCATCTTTTATCTCTATTTCTATGGTAACAAAAATAAGTGCCTACAGTTTACCATTTACACTGTAGTGTAGGTGCATGGAAGTTTCTCAACATGCAGTGGATCTATTAAATTAAACTAGGTAAATGATTTGACGTGACGTGGTCGCTCACAATGGGCCTCATTAGAAGGCTTAAGGTCACCCAAAGAGCAATGGAGAGGGCTATGCTCGGAGTTTCCTTGCGTGATCGAATCAGAAATGAGGACATCCGCATGAGAACCAAGGTTGCCGACATAGCCCGAAGAATTGCCAAGCTTAAGTGGCAGTGGGCAGGGCACATTGCTCGCAGAACGGATGGCTGATGGGGCCGGAAGGTTCTGGAGTGGCGACCGCGAACCGGAAGACGTTGCGTTGGAAGGCCTCCCACTAGGTGGACCGATGACCTGGTGAAGGTTGAGGGGATCCGCTGGATGCGAGACGTACGGGACCGGTCAATGTGGCGACACTTAGGGGAGGCCTATGTCCAGCAGTGGACGTCTTTTTTTTTTTTTTTTTTTTTTTTTGGTGGGTGGAAAATCATCGAATAACCCCCCCCGCTCTTGGGCAGAGCGAAGGGGAGTGTCAGACTTCTACTGACTAAAAACCAACCCATGTTCCTTCTTCCTCGCCCTTGTGTCGGAGCCGCGGTAACTTTCCGATATCCGCAGCCCCGACGGGAGCAGTGGACGTCTTGCGGCTGAAATGATGAATGATGATGATGAAATGATTTGACTAGGCTGTGAGGATCTCGTGGCTTAATATTAACAGTCGCTAGGCTCGAGCTTGTCTAGGCTAGTCTGTGGATGGGTGACCACCCGTTACATGCTGAGTTTCCGCCTTACCTCGGAAAATTCGTTAGTCCCGGCTGTCATTTCCAGATATTTGACAGTCGTTACAAGATGGCCCGAAATTCTGACAAACAGTCTTATCATGCGATATCGTAATACCCAGTACTATCTGGGTTGTGGAGGTCTGCGTTTCATGTAAAATACAGACATTCAACATCTTGACTAAACTAGAAGACGACCCCAACATAGTTGGGAAAAGGCCACGCAGATGATATGATAATGATTTGACTAAGCTTTAGTTGTAGAGCAGCGGTGGGCCAGTGGTGTCGGCCCCGACTTACGAACAGTAGGTCGTGAGTTCGAACCCAGGCAGGCGCATTACTTTGTGTAAATTATTTCATCACCGCTGCTCTCAAAACGGTGAAGGAAAACATCGTGAGGAAACCGGCATGTCTTAGAACCAAAAAATTCGAAGACATGACATCTGCCAATCCGCACTGGGCCCGCGTGGTGGATTATAGCCCATCCCTCTCCTAGAGAGGAGGCCTGAATCCCTGCAGTGGGAACATTATAGGCTGATGATGATGATGATGATGAAGCTTTAGTTAATAAATTACCCTCTAATTTTCCTCAAATGAAGACGTTTTTGCTCTTGACGTCGCTTAGAGCAACAGGCAAACTGTAGTAACAGTGGAAACAATAATTACGCAAACTATTTTTATTACTTCCGGGAATCGATCACATTTCGGTTAAGAAAATGTTAATTAATAATTCATAGTCGCAATAAAAGGCGACTGCGTAATATGTATAATATACGCTAATGATTTATAAGTGACTAATTTAGAATCAACTGATTAAGAATGAATAAATCGTTCAAGGGGCATTATAATATTAATCAAAAAATGCCAATCCTCGGCTAAGGAATAGGAAAATAGTGAACATCGATAAATAATAATATCGTCAATGACCATTACAATATCTAAGCCTACGACAACTTCTCCTTTTATGACCTTAGTCATAACCTGCCTTAAGGCCCGAAACATTGGGACGTCAATAAAAGACGAATTTAACCGCCGCGATGAAAAAAAAAAAACGACGACGACGTACTTCCATCTCCTTCTAACACACCAATAAGTGCAGCTGAAAAAGAGACAAGAAATAATTTAAAAATTTCGGCAGTAAATTCGTGGGGCATTGCACTCACTGACTGGATGTGAGAGGACGAAAGTACAATTTTTTTTCAATAATAAGAGAAAGATTGTGCAGGCACGCATTGCGATGCGTTTAGTGTTCGCTTGATGTAGGTACCTACGGGTCACATGCGGGCGAAACTTTCAATATCAATTATTACATCACAAATCCATTAAAAGTAATAAAACCCTGAACAACATGATAATAAATCATCTGCCAATTCTTAGTGATCAACTGGTCAATGATGGCCATTGTAGGGTTTACATTAATATGAACTTGAATGCCGAAACAGTTGTAGTCTAACAATCATAGAATTTAAATTATTTATTGATTTATTTATTTTACTATTATGTAGGTACACACAATCACTAGACAACACAGGAAAACAACATAATATAACATTTTAGTACAAAGGTACTGCTTATTTCACAAGAAATTTCTGCCAGCAGACCTGCAAAAGGAGAAATGAAAACAAATTAAAAATTATCTAGAAATTATCTAGGTATGTATCTACTAATTTTACAACAAAGTTTACAAATATGAAGTACCTACGCTCTTGCAGGGCTCTTTAGTAATCTACCTACTCGTCCAATCAACCACTCGATATTACCACTAGACATTATCATTCTGATAAACGAGTAAGTACCATCAAAACAACCTTATGTAATAAAATGTTGAGTAAGGTAAGTAAGGTCAACTTTCTCCCATGACAATGCTGGTAATCTATTGACCAAATGATGACGCAGGCATCACAAACATTTTTTCTAAACTTTCACTTGCCTGTTGCGTCACGGGGTTTAGAGCAGTCGGGACCAGTAAGGTCGATGATCTGGACTTCCAAGATGGTAATGAATTTTGTCAGGCTTGAGACTTTTTAGTGGTTCCACATCATGTAGTACGGTCAGCATCAGAAGTAGCTGAACATTTCGGAATTTTAATTCTTTTATGTACAGGACTCTAACTATTATTTTTAATGTTTCAGAAGATTATTCGTTAAAATAGTCCTTACACTCCAATAACATGTAGTACCGAGTAATATCTAACAAGTTTTTATTAAAAAAACAGCTTCGAATCTTTGAGTAATGTTAATATACTTCTGATACTGACCGTACAACTTGGAACTGCAGGCAATGAAATTAGGAGGATATTGTAAGATGGAAAGTAAGGTCGCAATAACATAACATCACGCCTGTAATCCTTGAAGGGTTAGGCAGAGCTGTACCTAATCGGATATTCACATTTTGCTAGTTATGTTTAAGCACAAATCCAGACTCTGTGGCTGCTACTGAGAAATTCCTGACGAAAAAATCCAATAGCAATTTGCCCCACCCGAGAATCGAACCCAGGACTTCATTCACACAGACCACTAGACCAAGTAGGCAGTCAGTAATGCAATATTGAAAAGAAATGGCAGGAAACTGCATGCAGTCTGGGGCCACAAAAAACACCAAAAATAAACGTCATCATTCTCCCGCCCTTATATAAAAAAACTATATACATTCTTCCATAGGATCCCTAATAACGTTAAAGATAGCTATCATAGTAGTCTGTTTTAGTGTAATAGCTACTTAAAGAAATATAAATATTTAGTCATCGAAGAAAGTGATTTCGTAAAGGTGAGTGTGAAGACCACGAACCCAGAACTGGTTATATTTAGTTAATACTTGAGGTAGTTTGCCTTTGACAAACCCAGGCACCCGTGTATACATACATACGTTCAAGTATTTATTACGAAATAAAAGTAAGTTTAAATTAAACAATGAATTTTAAGCAGGCCATGTTTAAGAAGAAAAACTAACTCATTTAACTAACCTGATTTAAATGTAATCCAGTTGTCGAATTTTTATCACTTATTTGTTGCGAATTCTCTGATAGCCCCAATTTTCAGTTTTCCCATGGTAAACTAATGAGCTGATCCTAATCCTTAATTCTAAAGCAAATAACCGAGATATCACTTGCGTGTTCCAGTTTTTTCTCTTTTTCGTCAGTAAATACTCGTAGATTAGGTACAGGATTATTATGAGTTTATTATTGAATTTAATTTCTAGAAAAAAAAGGAATAAATACAAAAAAGGAATAATAAATAATAGGAATGTCTAGATCCTAATTTTTTTTTAAATAATAATAATGTTTGTTGAACCTATATTAATAAAAAACAAAATACGCGAAAGCAAAATGAAATTGAACGTGATTGTGCCTCTCAGAAATATCTGTTTAAAAATCGAAAAAACTGCATTTTTGTTAACTTTATTAAACAGAAAGTAAACCAATATTTGAAATAATCTCTCTGTATTTGAAGCAAGTTAAGTGCGTAGCTGGTACAATAAAGATCCCTAAATATGAGCCCTTTTTCCTGCGCTCGCACGTTCGGCGGTTGAACCCACTCGGGGTGACATTGCTGGTGGTTACCACAACTGCATTGTCAATAGTTTTGATACTTGCAGGAAGTAAAGAATATAATTCACGGGGTACAATATGTTTTTCTTATTTACCTCGCAAATAATGCTACTAATAGCTTAGAAAATGGAGTGTCTCTACGTTACAACCATATACATAGTTTCACAGAGTAAACCATATGAATGAATTTGTTTGATAAAAGATTCTGAGAATTTGACGGTATAATAATCATATACTAACATTAAGGAAACTCCTTTATTTAACTATTGTGTTTCAAAGCACTGAAAATTATATCTTTCAAAAACTAAAATGAGCATAGAGCTCAGATTTGAAGTTACTTCTTGCAAAATACTAGCATTCAGCTGCATCCACTTATGCTGAAAACCGGCCCCAGAAAGTCTAAGGGCAAGTTATAATGATGTAGAAGATGCATCCAACTAATACCCCTTTAAATAACACCGATGATCAAGATGATTTAGTCCCTCGGTCAATGTTCGGTGCACTTGCATTACGGGGTATCGCGTATGGACGCACTGATGCCAACTTGTTTTTTTTGCAAGTTTTTAACTTTGTCCTTGAAATACGAGTTTAGATTACGGCGCGCATATTTTTTGGTTTAATGCATACTTACATTATTCTTACTTCAGTGCATGTATGTAAATGGGAATTCGGGTAACCTGTTTGAGCCGAAATAAAATCCAAGGCTTTTTAGGCAGTTAACGATGTAATGTTTGTGCATGCTGCATCGAGGGATATGAATAGAACTTTTTACTTTACTTAAAGTAGACGATATGAATAGTATTTTCATGATTTAGATGCTCTTTAACAATTACGTGATTGCAAAATTGGAGTTCAGTTAGTCAGAACTACTACTACTAAAAAGACGCCTTTTTGTGGTTTCCATCGATTGCCAATTTATAATTATAAAAAATATTACATAGGTATATACTGAAATACATACTCAGTTAATTCTTTGCTTTCTGCTTCTGAAGTGGGTGTGGGTAGTAAATTATGGAACGTTTGGCAAAAAATCAAATTCCAATTCGGAAAAAATATGCAAAAATATACACAGTTTAATAGTTACATAACGACGAACCAAACAACTGTAAATACGTCATCTAATGCAAGCGTTCCGTCATCAATATAAATCACATTATGTTAGGTCAGGCATCCTAACCCAATCGAGTAGAAACAGCCGACGCGGTGACGCGACGCAGAAACCTAAGTAAAAAATACAACAAAACCGGCGCAGGCGCAGGGCAATGCACTTTTTCGTGGATGGTCGGGACGATCGTCGCCGCACAACGATGGTACTCGTGAACTGAATGTCAATTATTATAGTTTATTTTTATGTTCCAAATAAAAACTTTTACTTTAAAATTAACATTAAAGCTAAGAACATGACATGTATAACTAGCTTTTGCCCACGGCTTCGCCGGAGTGAAAATGACGATTTTCCATACAAACTTTCACCCCTTATTTAACTCCTTTAGAGGTTGAATTTCGAAAAATCTTTCATTACTTCAGCTTCAGCTTTCGGCTGGGCGTTAATGAGTCAGTCAGTCAGGACTTCCCTTTTTATTTATATAGATTACTTAGCTGGGTCCCGCGAATTTACTCGCCAGCCTCGACTCTTAAGACTCTTCGTAGCGTGCAACCACGAACAATGCATCTCCCTAAAAAAATACTTAATCATTAGATCTGAAACAAACAAACACACACACATACAAACTTACTCACAAACAAACAAACTTGACCGTATTATCATATTAAAGTATAGATAGAGTAACTAGTGTACTCGTACACACTAGTTACTATATCTATACTTTAACCTATCTATACTTGTACCTTAAACTAATATCGGGTTCTTAATAAGTGTGTTTTATGGGTTTAAAACTTAAAAGCTCATAAAATACACTTATTATGACTCAACATTAAAAGCACTGTGCAACAGTGCTTTTCATGAACAATTAACAAATAAAACCAATTTTTATCGAATTTATGACATGTTCCTTGATAATTATAATTAGTTTACTACGGCGATTTTGAAGGCTATAAATTGAAGCCAAAAAGTTTAATACGGATATCAATGATAAAATTATTGCTCAATCGATTTTTAATAAAAGCGGTAAAATGAAGCTATCTAAAGTAACGTTGTATGTAGTGTGTTATCAAAAAGGGGTTTGGCTAACTTTGTATGGGCTAGTGGCGTCATTTTTTTTTTGAGCGGCCACTTTTAATTTTCATGTTATTTTGTTGTGCTGTGTCAAATACACATACATGTTAAATTATTTTTGTCCTAAGTCATTTCTAAACTGAGATATTTGAGTTTCAATATTATAAAAATGTCTTCTTCAATTACTGTTCTGCGTAAAGAAATCTTAGTTATGTGTTTAGAAGGTTGATATTAGAGCTGGCTTAATAATAACTGCTACTTGGGTCGATCTTTAGGTTAGGCCACGCTTGCCTAGGTGGGTCTGTGGATGGGTGGGTGTGAATTATATACCGAGTTTCCTCCGTGCCTTGGAAAGCACGTTAAGCTGTTGGTCCCGGCTGCCATATATAGATCTTTTGCAGTCGTTACTGGTTGTCAGTGACCTGACTCTGTCTGACAACCAGTCTTACCAAAGGGTATCGTATTACCCAGTATTAACTGGGACGTGGAGGTCAGATAGGCAGTTGCTCCATGTAAAATACTGATATTCAGCTGCCTCCGGTTAGACTGGAAGCCGACCCCAACATAGTTGGGAAAAGGAATAAATAATACAAGAGCAATATTGCATCCAGCCCTAGTGTAGCAGTTTCTACGAGAATGTACACGTAAATGTCCGTCTAGATTAATGTGTAATACGAGTCCCGCCGACACGATTCAGACTTCGCTGGCTACAAATGCAAAATGCACTGTTAATTACATCCATGGTGTTAAACATCCAAATCTTAAACATCATCATCATCATCATCAGCCTTTATTGTTCCCACTGCAGGGACTCAGGCCTCCTCTCTAGGAGAGGGATGGGCTATAATCCACCACGCGGGCCTAGTGCGGATTGGCAGATGTCACATGTCTTCGAATTTTTTGGTTCTAAGACATGCCGGTTTCCTCACGATGTTTTCCTTCACCGTTTTTGAGAGCACAAACAGCGTTTTGATCTTAAACATATAAGAGTCTAAAGAGGTATGCTGGGTCTGTCACAATACACAAACGATCACAATGCCAAGTCTTTATAATGCATCAGCCCATAGATAACAGACATCGAGCCATGCAATCTACGTACGTATTTAATTTATTTTGATTATTTTTTCATCGTTGGCCAGCACTAGGAACTTCAGTCTGCTGTATCGTGGGTGCATTCACAAACATTTAAACTCAAACACACAAATACCCAGACCCGAAACAACTATCTGCAAGTCATACAAATATTTGCCCTGTGTGGGAATCGAACCCGCGACACGTAGCGCAGCAGTCAACTGCTTGAGCCACTGCGCCTACCGTGTGGTCTGAATTCTGAAAAAAATACGACTGGAACCTTAAACAGTGCAATAGACTGTAATAACTTCTTCGATTTTAATGAGCAATTCAAAACCAAATATCTCCGTTCCGATTAGATTTAGAGAAATGCATCCATAATATTTTTGGATCGCTTTAATCTGTTCTTTCAAAATATCCAAGTTTCATTACTGGCCGCGCAACTTCAAAACGACGCCAACTTTAGCCAAACCCCTTTCATTGAATTTCTACACATTAGATTCTTTCATATTAGATAATCACAACCTCCTATACGAGTACCTCCATATACTAATAACATCCAGTAATACATGACTGTGTCTTTTATATAATCATGCTATTGGTGAAACTATACAAATATTATAAAAATAGATAAATATTTCTAAAAATTATTTCACTGGCAGAAAGCTACATAGATTGTTCGTGAGTGCTATAAATTATACTGCTGTATAAATTATACTTATATTATAATATGAATAATGCATAGAGAATTAGAGACCAATCACAATTTTTGTAGACAAAGTAGCGGGTGAAGTGCTAGTCGTGTCTAATGAAGTTTATTCTGATCCAAGCCGTATAATTTTATTTACAACATTTAAAAACTACTATTTACAGAACTAAGATAATAATAAAATATATATACAAGTATCAAAAAGGGGAAGTAATTACAGGGCGTCAAAAAATTCGTCCACACCGCTGTCAACAGGAAAAGTGCCCAGAAGGCTGGCAGCATTGCCACGTTGGATGGCAATGCTGATTCTTTGCCCAAAAAATATTCCAGCCCTCCGGTCACGTGAAGAGTCGACCAAACGCTTGGAAATTTGATTGATTGATCAAAGATTGATTGATTGATCCAAGCCCATATTGAATGTAATGCAAAAACAACTGGTAGAAAATTCTATGTACTACTTATGTAGGTACTTGTACTAGACTTTTAAAGAAATAAACTTAACTTAGGTATTTAATCCCCGAAGCGAAGGGTTTGTCAGAAGTGTGTGAAGGGTTTGTCATTAATCGGGTACAGATTCAGACTACTACCGAGAAATTCCTGATTAAAAATAAAATGATTCTGTTCAGTATGTCAGTTAGATTATCGAAAAGTATTGGATACGTGTTTTTTGTTTCATCAAATTAATAAAAAAATATGAAGATGAAACGCGACAAAGATCATAACCGTGGGGGCTTGTGAGTTAAAAAGTGGTTAAAAAAATGTACTGCGATGTGACGTCACACGAGTTTTCGAAGCACTGTCTTAATATTTTTTTTACGAGAAAAAAGAAAAAGTATGTGTCCAATACTTTTTGGAAATCTATCTGACGGACTTATTAGTTTTTTTTTTTTGTCAACTACCCTATTTAACACTTTGGCTTGCTTAGCAGTCGCACTTCGAATGAGGATATTTAATCATTTTTATTTAAACATTGTTTTCATGGACAATCTTACCATCTTGGTTTTCCCGGAACATAACTTATGACCTTTCTATTATCAATGACGTCAAAAAGAACATTTAAAATAGCATGGCATTGTATGCTCCTAACATTTGCGCAACATTTTCCACCCACGAGGGGCTAGAACAAAGTTATATTAGAACGACCAAGATGGAGGTCACTGATTGAAAAAAAACTTCTCATATCACAAAGGAGTATTAACAAAAAGACAGACGTTGTTGATCCCGTACCGATAATAATGGTCTATTTTTGGTTACCTTAGTATGAAATCGCCTTGTAACATTGTCATGTTACTCAAGAAGGAAAAAGTTGCGATTTAAGATGTGAATGAATAGAAGATCTTATCTCGAACGACAATCATTTATGCAACACTGTAGCTATTTCCTGTAAATAAATAAAATCTTGTTTTAATTATTTACATGGTGATAATTGTTACTTACTACAATATTTTCTACTAATCTATTGAAACAGTTTTTTATGCTAATCTACTAACCAACCTGCACTGGGCCCGCGTGGTGGATATTATTATAGCCCATCCCTCTCCAAGAAAGGAGGCCTGAGTGCCTGCAGTGGAAATATTATAGGCTGATGATGATGATGAATCTGCAAAAACCCCTCCGCAGGTAACCTCATCCAAAGAATTCTACTTGGTTCCGTCCACCTTTTGCACCCAGTGTGGGCCAGCTATTTATATTATGTCACCTCGTGTACAGTCTTTCTCTGTGGCGTTTTTCTTCCGGGTCTACCCACGATGTGACTCTTATGGTCCATCTATCGTCTACTAGTGGCCATTACCACCCATTTCAGCTTTCCTATCGGTGTATGTCTTTTGAACTACTTTCCTGAATTCCTCCTTGATTCCCTATTTATAACCATTATTTCTTTTCTTTCACTTCCTTATATTTGTTTAATATAATAATATGGCTTTGTTTGTAACGAAGAAACACAAGCACCTACACCTAGTTTAGAAGTCAGAGTATTAAAGTAATTGTGTCCTATTTATAAGCCTTGTATTTTCCTAGTCTTTGGACATTGTGAAATAAAAATTTCTTTTTTCATTTTTACAGAATCAAAATGATCGATCCAGAACTGTATAACGTTGCAAACTCCTTACAGAAGAAAGCAGCAGTCCAATGCCTAAACGAATATGCAAAGAAAATCAATTGGAAGAACATAGGAGACAGTGCTATAGACCTAGGATGCGGCGACGGGAGCGTCACCGTTATCCTAAAGAAATACATGCCAAGGAACTACAAGAAACTAGTGGCTTGTGATATCAGTGAGAAAGCTGTTAAGTTTGCAAATGAACATCACAGTGATGCAGTCACTATGTTCAGGGTATTGGACATCCAGGGAGACTTGCCAGAAGAAATGAATTCAGCGTTCCATCACGTGTTCTCTTTTTACGCTTTACATTGGATACGGAATCAAGAGTAAGTTTTTGTGGTTTTTTTTTTTATAATTGGCGTTATCCATCAAAACGAGCAGGTTAGGAGTCTGCTGATAAGCAAACATATTTCACCTGTAGTTTTGTTTAAGTTCCATACAATAGGCGGCAGCCCTATTGCCATCAACCGGGCACAAAATCGGACTCCGTAGCTACGAGAGATTCCTTATTAAAAAAACCCAATAACACTTTACCTGACCCAGGAATCTAACTCAGGCCCTCGTGCTCAGCAGTGGACCACTAGCACAACAAGGCAGTTATGTTATCTGGCACGTGCTTTGTTTTACAGGAAAGCCTTTAGGAATATCTACAGCCTCCTGGAAGAAGGCGGCGACTGTCTCTTAACGTTCCTGGGATACACACCAGTCTACAGTGTATACAGCGTCATGGCACAATGCTCAAAGTGGAAGTCGTGGCTCAAAGACGTCAAGACGTTCATTTCACCTTACCACGATATGCAGGTACTTACACATACTTTGTATACATTGCAGTCGAACAAGCTAATAAGCATACAGCCAGCTAACTTGTATTTACTTTTAAGATTATACAGATAAGTTTAGAGACTGATGTTAAACGATATAGCGTTTGGCAGCAGTTGCTTAGTGCAAAACACTTTATAAAACAAAATTGCAACCAATATTTTCAGTGTGTACCTGTATACTCATTAGCTTGTTCGACTGTACAAAGTTTTCAAGCGTCCCATGAAAATAACCTTTTGAGCGCCACAGTCACGTATAGACGACAAGCCGAACAAGCAAAAAAAGTACCTTTGTCGTCTGTGGCGGTCAAAAGCTTAATAAGCCAAGTTAGAGGCCCATGGACGGCTTAAAAACTTGACACCAGCTAACCATTAAGGCGCAGTTAAAGGGGCACCGTAAAAACGACCTGTTTTTCGTCGCAGAGTTAGCCGTATTGCTACTTATTACAATTCCAAAAAAAATACAGTGTATAGTCAAATGTATAGGTAAAAGACTTATGCAAAAATATTTTCTAAAAGTAATCAAGAACCTCGAAAAAAAAAATCACAAAATCACAAAAAAATCACACGAAAAAACTTTTTCGTCTCGAAATGCTCAATATTTTGAGTGACAACTGTTATTTTTTTTTACTATCAGAAAGGAAATTTAACCAACTAAAGACATATGTAAAAATATTTTAACATTACAGCGTATTTTTTTTTTTATAAATTAAATCTGCGAACTATCGTTCATTTTGGCAGTCACGAGCATCAAACGCATCGCCATTTTCAACCTTATTTGTTTAGGCGATGAGTTAAACGCGCGCTCAAGGTCGCGGGCAGCTAATGTCGCCTTAATAAACGATTTTTTTTTTTTTAATAATTTTTAGGCTGATGATGATATGTTGTTGGAATCAATGAATTAGTCATTAAACCCAGTCTTGCTAAAGGACATCGATCGCGTTACCCATTACTGACTTATACTGGTATACAGTTCCATCTGGCTACACTTAGGACCGACTCCAACACGGTTGAGAAAATGCTAGGCGGATGTATGATGAGTTTCCGATGCTATTTTTTACCCGTGGTGCCATCGACTGATTTCCTCACAATGTTCTAGTATTCAGGTTACTTATCAAAAACATCAGACCAGATTTTATGACATGATTATTCAATTTGGAAGTGGGTCAAACAAACCCCACTTCAATATTCTATTGAATAATAAATAATATGTAATATAAAGATAATAAAGATAATTTATTCATTTTGTTGCATTGTCAAGGCCTTAATCTAAATTCTCAGATGGGAAGTGTTGGCAACAAAACATCAACACTTTTTGTAACTACTACTTCCTACTCTTACTTCAGCTAACATTGACCTTATCTGACCTAGAATCTCATCCACGTGACCTTATTTACCTCTTAAATTAGGCTTTTTTTGATATCCCATAACTCTAGGGTATGAATGAAACCATTATCAAAGAATCAACGTGCTTATGAATTATAAATCTATTTTTTTTTTCTTTAAATTTTATTTTTCATACCAAATTAATCCAATTTATCCAACTCACAGCCGCACTCAGAGAGCTTTAGTGATTACTTAGGCCATCACTTGGTTTTGACAGTTTTGTCATACAAAAGTATGTCAAATCTTTAGGTACTAAGTGACGGCTTAAGAAATCATAAAATATCTCTGAGTACCGCAGTAAGTCGCGATTATTGATGTAAAAACCCTTACCTACATGAAATATGACAACGTAGCATTTTCTTAGCTTTAAATATGAATAAAAATTAAATTCTCGAATTAGGGTACATAAAAAATCTAATTAGTACGTCAGATAGATTTAAAAAAAATATGTATATTGGACATAATATAAAATACACATATTTTTTCTTCTTTCACTACAGAAAATTAAGACGATACAGGGCTTCGAAAACTCGTGTCACGTCACATTGCGGTACCTAAATTTTTACAGAAAATTGACGTCACAAGCTATGATCTTTGTCGCGTTTTATTTTCGTAAATTTTAATGAATTTGAAAAAACAAAAAACACGTATTAAATATTTTTCGATAATCTAACTGACGGACTAAACAGAATCATATTTTTTTTTGTTAGGAAACATCCCTTTTGTCAATAAAACTTAGATACCACTCAATGAATTGTAATTAATGTAATCTTTTTGGACCACATATTCTAGGAGTTATTGTATTCTTTTATTTTAGTAATGCAATATAAAAAAACGTTGCATTAAAATTATTTTTTGACTTATTTATTTTGACGAAAAACATTTACCAAGCCAGTTAGTCGGCCTGGTGCATAAAAATACTACCCGTTCCCTCAGAGCTCACACAGAGCTTTCCCAGCAGTGGAACCAAGCCGGCTGATTCTGCTAATTTTCATTTTAGAGTATTCAATTAATGTTTCTACTTACAGGAGCCCGAAAAGAAAGTCACAAAAATGATGGAAGAAATAGGCTTCAAAAATATTGATGTTAAAGTTAAAAATATGTTATTTGTGTTCGACAGCGTGGATGCAATGAAAAGTGAGTTTTACTTACATGTAATTAACTTAAAAAATTTAAAGTTTTATTGAGTCGGCTCAATAAAATTTAAACATATTTACTCCCTTTAAATCAAACTTTGACCAAGCTTGATTTACAGTGAGTAAAAGTCAAAAAACAATTGTCAAGTTTTTTTGTTTTAATTTCGTTAGTTTATATTCCTGATTCCCTTTCAATATAGTGTACATTACTCTACAAATCAATCCCTTTATTTTTTTTTTGCTACCCGTATTGAGGGGGTTGTATAAACAAACGTAATTCATAATTTTGTGGTGGCGGCCATCTTGCATTTGAACATTGTTATAGTGTATAGTATTATACTAGTCAAGCCCTTTCATTTGATACCCATATCGATAGAGTTGTGAAGAAACATGTAATCCGCCATTTTGTGGCAGCGGCCATCTTGGATTTGAAATGTCATAGTGTATAGTATTCTACTAGTCAAGCGCTTACATTTGATACCCATATTGATGAAATTGTGAAAAAAAATAAGTTATCCGCCATTTTGTGGTGGCGGCCATCTTGTATTTGAAATTTGCCATAGTTTATAGTATTCTAATAATCAAGCCCTTTCATTTGATACCCATATTGATAGGAGTTGTGAACAAATATGTCATCCGCCATTTTGTGGCGGCGGCCACCTTTCAAACAAAAAAAAACTAAATCGAAATCGGTTCATGCGTTTGGGAGCTACGGTGCCACAGACAGACACACACATAGACAGACAGACACGTCAAACTTATAACACCCCGTCGTTTTTGCGTCGGGGGTTAAAAAGAATATTTATTAAATTGATTTTTATCTCTAATATCAAGTATCTATATTCTGTATCAAGCCTTGTTGCCAAGTAGAAAGGTAATAATGATAATGCAATGCCAGCATCAGCGTCAGTTACTGATAGCATCATACTTCAGCTGTAGTCACTAATCATTCGTTTGTCGGCGTAATAATAAGCCAATATGTATCCACAGCAGATCACTGAGCAACCTGGGCCGCTACTACCACCTTTAACAAAACAATCCTATTGCAGGAACGTTTTGATTCAGGCTTAAAACAATAACACTTTGTTTGGTACCATGACCTCTACAAAACAATACTGTTTTACTCTTGCTTAGTGCGGGGAAAGAACGAACGATCTGTAAAATTTGTCTATTCCCTGCTTTAACATGAAAGAAGCAACTAGCAATACGTAAACTGTATAGCGCTGTCTCTTTCTGAAAAATCCGGTCCGAATCGTATTCCGAAATAATAGTCATGAAACAAAATATAACTTTAATGAAATAGAAATATTATTTACCATACAATTTTCATTTTTATAGGTAGTTTTAAGAAAATACATAATTAAAATCGTAACATTTATAAAATCTTTGAGGATTTTCCTTGACAAAGTAAGAAAATGTTTCGAAGGAGGTTAAGCCCTTCATTGTAACATAATAAGATTCGGACCAGTGTTTTTTATAACTGGCTGGTATCATTATCGTTTTATATTAAAGTGGCATCCATGTCAATGCATTATGTCATTATACTTGTCAGTGAGTGGTTGTCAACAAAATTCAATAAAATTACATCATAAGTTTATATAATAATTATAAATTAAATTAAGATATTTACTTTTCTTGTGTGCTGTGATTGTGAATATGAACCGTTTTCGATATTCATATATTATATTTATGATGAACTTATGAAGGAAGCTGGCTTGAAATAAAAACCTTAACGTGAACGTGGACATGCCAATGTTTATTTTCCCTTGAGAGATGAAGAGCAACCAATGGAAAGAATGAACTGATCTACGAGTTGTTAATCGATATTTTAAACTGTATAATAAAGAATTCTGACTATAAACCATTATTAACTTTGATCGTTTTATTTAAGTAGGTACCCAAGTACTTTAGGTCTGCTAAACTGCGTGTAAGAAGTTGTGGATGATTTCAGGGTGACTATGTTCAAACGATGTAAGAGCGTTCGGTTAAACACGCTTGTGCGTTCCCGCGAGTTTGTAAAACTAGATTGATTCTCAGTAGCAATGTTTGGAAGGCACTCTATGCTTCGGAAGGCACGTATAAGGCTGCTTTTCATCAAGCACACATCCATAGTACGCATCCTTCTTCCATATAGAAAACATCTTAGTTGAATCCGTTTCCACCAGTGCTAAGCTATGTGCACCAATGAATATGATTGGCGGATATATAACGCATCCATAGCAACGTAGCATAGCGCATCTCTGGTGGAAAAGCACCCTAAGCCGGTGGTCCCTGTCGCCAAATAGCTGTCGTCAAACCATGTTTAGAAACTCTGACACTAGGGTGTGTGGGGTCGTTAGACCTTAAGACCGTAATTTTCAAGCATACAAACAATAACACAGTTATTATAATGGTAGTTTATTGATTCTCCAGCAATACAAGTTATAGGTAGGTAATCTTTAGCAACAGTACATTTTACAAATCGATGTTTATGATGTAAATACAAACGACAACAACATCCACTTTTTCTCAGGCATCTTTGGCAGCCTTACATACCTTAGTATGTCATATAAAGCTGACTAACATAAATATGACAAAATACAATTTGTATTAGTAAAGAGAGCCTTAAAACTATATTTGTAACACTTCAGTTAAGCACTAAGTCTTTGTGCTGCACGTAGGTACATAATTATGGCACTTGCCCATGAAAACGACGGAACACCACTCCCTGCGGCCTAATGTCCTCTTCCAACACGATTATGCAGATCCATAACATGTTGGTACTACACATGTTGGTGTTACACCACGAACGCCCCAAAGTTGACGTAGCTGCGCGACTCCAGCAACTCCACACTCTCGCCACGTACTTGGTCTTCTGGCGCACGTACTCCACGATGTCCTCCGCCGTACTGGGCCCCGAGTCTGCTATTCAATAGTGTCAGAATGGTCGATCATTGATCTCATAATGGTTGATTGATGACAAGCCAAAAAGTACCTTATGCCTATCGACTCAAGGTACTTTTACTGGTGTAGTGTATACGCGAAATGTACACAGGAGTGTTTGGGTTCGCGGCACGAATATGCACGTTGGGCTCCGATGGAGTCATGTCACAGTAGTTCTTGTTGGTACATTGACGGTGCTTCCTCCTAACACCGTCACAAAATCATCATCAGCCTAGTCAAGTCTCTCTAGCTCTTCCTCCTTTTCGGAATGCGAGAAATACAAGATCGGTCGATGTGGCGATGCTTGGAAGATGCCCACGTCCTGCAGCAGACAATTTCTTGTTGAAAATGATAAAGATGATGCACTGAAACCACTGAAAACATATTCCAATCGAATACTTTACGACACCATAACATTATGCCTGTAACATCCGAAGGATTGGGCAGAGGTGTTTAATACACCCCTTGCACGTATATAAATGTGTTTTATTACTAAGTATATCACGACAGTACATTTCTTTTGTATAATTTATAAAACAATAATATATTCGTCGCCCCAGATCAACTTATTTAGAATGTCAAACATTCCTGCTATTTGACATAAAAACAATCCTGCTCGCTGTCAAAAGGCTCGTCGTGGTACCAATTGAATGAACTATTTGAGGTGACGTCATCAAAACGATATCAAAACTGATATTTTGAGCAGTCCTGCATTAAGATTGTTTTAAGGACGTGATGGTACGAAAATGCAAAGTAAGACTTAAACAGGACTGTTTTAAGACGTTGTAGTAGCGCCCCTGTACTGTGTTGACCACTTCATCTTCAGCAATAAGTATATGATGTTGATAACGGAGTTGAGATTTTCCGTCGACGCGGTATCTCAACAATGTCCAAGTTGCGCATGACGTCGGCATTACGTTTTTATTACTTTACTTGAAGTCGGCATTAAGTTTTTAAACTGACATGGTCACTAACACTATTTTGTAGGTAGTATTTTTTGTGTTGACTTCGATTATACCCCAAAATATTCAGACAGCTCAGGTGGGGCTGGAATAATCCTGTACAACCCGTATCTGTAGAAGATGACTTTTCGAAAATCCTTTCTTTTAGATGTGCTTTGCCTGTCAGTCTACCAATATACACCAATTAGAGTTTCAATCCCTAAGTAGAATAATGCAATCGACTAACAAAGATATTAAATATACTTCTAAGTGAAACTTTATTTTTTTCAGACACAGTGAAAGCAATAGAGCCGTTCGACATGCCTAAAGACGTTTACGAAGAATTCATGCGGGATTACTACACAGTGGCACAAGAAATCGGCGTTATAGAAATAAACAATAACAACATTGGAGAGTCTTCAATAACCTGCAAGTATTGCCTCCTCGTCGTATGTGCAAGCAAATGAGGGGTGACCAAAATTGGTCCCGAAACCTGATGAAATTATATGCGCTAATCCGCCTCAGATCTGATTAATGTGTACCGCCTATTTTTATACTTGCCTTCTAGTTAGATATGAATGTTACATAAGCTCGTACCTATATTGTATTTCTTAATTATCATCGTTTAATTACTTGTGTTAAAAAGTTTGTGAAATTCTAATTTTATTTTGTTGTAGTAAATTAATGCTGTTTTTAACCGACTTCCCAAAAGGAGGAGGTTCTCAATTCGATTGGCATGTTTTTTTTTTCTGTGTATGTGCACCGATTACGCTGCGATTTATGATCCGATTTACGTGATTCTTTTTTAGTTTGATGCGGAATAGTTGCCATTTGGTAAACAAATGTCACCGACTTCAGAAGCAGATTTTTCTTCTGAAGTTTATTTTTTACTTTTTGTTGTTTTTGAAGTCGGTTGTTTTTTTTTGCAAAAAAGTTTTTTTATGTCATCGATTCATGTATTTACAAATAATGACTTCTCATATTATTTGAAAGATGACTTACTGATAAAAGTATTTATTCTTCATGAAATAGTCATATTTCATGATGCGGTAAACATGTAAAGACGATATTTTTAATATTAATAAATCGATGCAATTTGCTAAACCAAAATGAAAATTAGAATTTCGCGGGTTTGCTTTTACACCTTTCAAAATAACGCAGCATTTAATTTGGTATTCAATGAACAAAACCTATTTGTGTATGTCTTCAGTTGCATTACAGATGTTGCAACAATACAACATAGTTTCAAGTGTTTCCTGGGATCTACAGATCATTTGTATTCTCAATATGTAACTCAACACTGTTGTACTTAGTAAACCAGTGATATGTTTAAAAAATATGTAAATTATGGTACGTCTGATATGGACAGAACGTACATTTTCTCAAAATAATAATTTATGCTATTGCATAGCTTCTATCGCGGGCCTTGAGCGTGGAGAGCGAATCCAGAAATTCCGTAACGAAAATTTTCAACCAGGTTGCTATGGTTACGGAAAATAACAAGGTTGTCAACTGAGGTTGTCAAACTAAATACCTAATTAATTATTTGCAAGTTGATAAAAAATGCTATGCAATAGCTTTACCGCGGCAGTCTCCGAGTGCCACACTTTTTTTTTTTATTTAAGTAGATGTAGAACAAGAGGTAACCTTTTACGTATGTTGTTAACCTCCTAGTTTTTATTTAAATTGACAGAAATCATACTGAAGAAAAAAGTAATGTTCTTGCAGAACCATCCTATATAAGGTCCCATTAAAATAGGTGGACAAACAGAAATCATTCAGACTACCAAACTAAGGACGCTGGTAAAAATTATAATCTTCTTCTTCTTAGCGTGTCGATGACAATTCAAATTGAGTCGGCCCAAAATTTGGCGACGAGTTCGGCACTTTCAGTAGCCTCCATCAGTTCCTGTGATGTGCAAGTAACAGGACAGGCTGGGCACGATATCAAGTGCCCCATAGTTTGTGGGGCAAGACCACATTTACACTCCAGGGCAGAGTCATCTATGAATCTCCACCTGAACAGGTTTTCTTTGCTTCGGCCTACCTGTGTCCGGAGTCTGTTTAGAGACTTCCAGGTCAGCCATGGCAACTCGTGTCCAGGTGGAAGATTTTCGGCAAGTGGCACAAATGGGTTGGGTAAGGAAACGCTATCTTGCCACAACTTAAGTCTTTCCTTAGAGCGTTCACCAGTGAGCGGGGGTACACACTTTAAAAAGCTGTTGCGGCTTTTCAGCCTTTGCGGTACTATGATGTTATTGTATAGAGGGTGTCTAGCGTCGGAGACCATTTTGGCTCTTTCACTAGAGCTCGCCACCGCTCTGCGAACTACTGGTGGCGCTATGCCTGCCAGTGGATACAGCATCTGTACCGGGGTCGGCTTGAGGCAGCCAGTGATTATCCGGCACGTTTCATTCAGTGCTGTATCCACTAACTTTGCATGGGCTGAACGACCCCACACGGGGCACGCGAATTCACCCGCAGAGAAAGATAGCGCCAACCCAGTAGTCCGCATGACGTCAGGCGAAGCACCCCACTTTGACGCGACTAGTCGCCGCAAAAGACTATTGCGAGAGTGTACCTTCTGCTTAATGTTATTGCAGTTCTTGCCGAATGTTAGAGACCTGTCCAGAGTAACACCCAGATATTTTGGAAAGTTGCTGTGCTCTATGGATACCCCACCCCAAACGATGTTAAGTTTGCGGCTCGCCTCTCTGTTGCGAAGATGGAATATGCACGACTGCGTTTTGCTCGGATTGGGCTTGAGTGAGTTAGCGTGGTAGTAAGTGGCTAAGTCACCAAGAGCGTTTGACAAAGACACCTCAACCTCTTCAAAGGTGGTGGCTTGGGAGGTAAGGGCAAGGTCGTCAAGGGGTGCAAGAAAGGAGCCTCCCCGAGTGACGTATCCACTGATCTACTATACGTCCGGCGCACCCTGGGCAGTCAGCGAATCCCCACGCTGACTGGCTATTAATCCTTTCACCACGATGACAATTCCAAAATTATAATAAGAAAAACGCATTTAACTACCTACTCATAAAGGATGAGTTTGTTCTAGAATGCTGGCAATTTATTATTTTAAGAAAAAAAAAAACACTATATTTAATGTTTTTTTGTTTAGATAATCTTTGGTTAGACAATAGACCTATCATCTATCACCTGCAATATTGCATGGATAGTAAGTATGTACCTGTATTGCATGGATGTAGGTACGTGTACAGCTTGACATGTCGTCGTATGAACTGGGGTAATGGCGGTATTAACATTGACTTGAATTTTTTACTTCTGTAAAACCTGCCGTACCTCTGAAGATTTATTGAAAAGTTTTAGAAAAAATGATTGCAATGACGGAGAGAATACTTTTCTCTTCGTCATTGCGATCATTTTATTGGTTTCGTTAAGCGTCTTTTTACACCAATTAGGTATTTTTCCGAACAACCCATTTTTACCTATTCTCAGCGTCAATGCGCTGTCGAAACATTGTACCTACTTAGACGATTTGTTCGTAGCTACTAATTTTTGAATTATACTATTACATAAGTTACTTATTGTAAGTCTTTTATATTGTTATTTTTCACGATAAATAAACATTTACCGAATAATTTATTCGTTTCACTACTTTCCTTTTTTTTACAAGTTTAGCCTTTACACGTGTTTGGTAAGATTTATAATTTAGTACTAAACTAGCTGTAGCCCGCGACCTCTGTTTGTGAGAAATTATTATAAAGGTTTTACTTCATCTTTCTTCTTCTACTTGTTAACAATTTTATGAGTTTTAATTTTTTAGCACGGAACCCTAAATGTATTTCCCCTATGTTAAACCTTATAAAATCTGCCAATAAAAGTCCCGTCTAAATTAATCCAGCCATTTCGAATATTAATCGGAACAAAGAGACAGACATTTAAAAAACAAATATGGTTTTGTTATTTACCTATAACAAAACCTCCTATGCATTCATTTTAAAGCTGTTATTTTAAAATTAAAATAAATAAATTGTGTTTTATTTCAGGCAAAATATCTATAATGAGAGAAAAATAAAAATAGTACCTACAGAAATCATTAAACATCATCAAAAAGCACGCACACATTAAAAATCTGCAAAATGTCAATGATAAATAAAAATCACAACATTCCCAAATTACACACATATTAAAAAATCATCAAAATATCAATAAAATACCAATAATAAATAAAAATCATACTAACATTTAAAAAGTAAAAAACACATTAAAATATCATTAAAACTCGTTAATTTTATTTTATCTATTTGTATAGATTACCTACAATTAAAAATCATGTAGTACGATGCTGATATACTAAGGAGACATAAGTCTATTAGCATCATAATAAATTATTTTATTAACACCCTATTTACGCCTGTCATCAAAGAGGATTGGAAGAATATTAATCACATACTTCAGATTAAAAGTACAACACAGGGAATTACATATTATTATGTAGTAATTTTATTACGCAAAACAATAAAGTTATGAATGTATGACAAAACAAAGATAGACTTGGTAAACAGGTAGGCACAACCAACACATAAAGATTTATTATACATAACTACTATAACCTGGGCATCTAAAACGGCCACTTTAGCAGATCATAATATGAATTGCGCTAAAAATCGTAAAATGAACCATTCATAACGGATCCCCTAGGCAGGGCTGTCCAAACAAAGGCCCGCGGGCCGCATGCGGCCCGCGTCTTGTTTTCATGCGGCCCGCGACACACATTATAATAACTAAGTAAGCAGCAGTTTTTAAAAAAAACCTTAACTAACTGCATTTATGTCTACGACTACGAAGAAGCGAAAATTAAGTGATGAACATCGAGTATTTAATGAGAGGTGGGAACTTGACTATTTTATATGCAACAACAATAATAAAATTCAGTGTATGATTCGTATGCTTGACAACTGAAAAAAAATTTCTGGCCCTCCAGCTTTTGTATGAAATTTAATTAGCCCGCGAAGGTGTATAGTTTGGACAGCCCTGCCCTAGGGTATCAGTTTTAGGGGATCAGACCGGAATAACTCATAGTAACTGCGTCTGTGACTATTTTACGTTTTTTTACGCAATTCGTATTATTTTCCTATTAATTACTTATGATCTATTTTCCTAAATGGGCACAGAAGCAGTTACTATTATGAAAGGTCCATTTTACGATTTTTAACGCAATTCATATTATGATCTGCCAAAGTGGCCGTTTTAGACCCCCTGATCTCACTTTGTATGAGCTTCCCGTACCATTAGCTATTGCTTGAATTTGATTTTGCATAGCTTGATTGGTGGTCGTGCTGTATTTCTCTCGGATAAAGCTGCTAGTTGGTTGTTGGAAAATCATCAAATAACCCCTCTCTTGGGCAGATCGAAAGGGAGTGTCAGTCTTCTACTGACTAAAAACCACCCGTGTTCCTTCTTAGCCCCATAGTCGTGGCCGCGGTAACTTGTGAACAACCCGCAGCCCCGACGGGCGTCGGCCCTTGCGGGACCCCTCCCATGTTGCTGACGTATTTTAAGACCTAAGACGAAGATTGGCCACACGTACCGCAAAAAATATTGTAGACTCTTCATTTACTTAGCGTATCGATAATCTACAATCGTCTATCTCGGTCCATAACTTAGCTACAGACAGTCTCTTTCCGGTAGAGGGAGAGACGACCAGTGAAGTTTATGCGGACATCTCATTGTGCTGGAAACCTATACAAAACGAGGCCATGTTATACTGAAAATGTGTAGCTTGATGCGTCGCAGTGTGTACGGGTGTATAAGAGTGTGCGAGGAACAGCACCACATGTGCACTCCAGGCTCTGAAATTCTTTAGCTCACCGTCCGTCCGTCTTATGACGACAACAGGCCGTGTCGAGCCACGCGCGCCTAAAAGTGATGCTACCTAGATTGCCGGAGCTGCGGGTTGTTCGAAAGAGATACCGCGGCCCTTGATGCAAAGGGCTAAGAAGGAACATGGGTGGTTTTTATCCAGTAGAAGTCTGACACTCCATGGACACTCCCTTCCGCTTCGCCCAGAGCGGGAGCAGTCATTTGATGATTTCCCACCCTCCAAAAAAAAGAGCCCTGAATTTCTTCTCCTTCTTCCTTCGACCAACCTATGACCTGAGTTTGTAGGAGACTTCCAGGCTTGACAAGGTAACTCTGACTGGCCTGTTGGTCTAGTGGTTAGTGACCCTAACTGCTATGCCGGAGGTCGTGGGTTCGATTCCCACCCAGGACAAATGTTTGTGTGATGAGCACGATCATTTGTTCTGTGTCTGGGTGTAATTTATCTATAATATGTACGTATTTAGAAATATATAAGTATGTTTATCAGTTGTCTAGTACCCATAACACAAGCTCTGCTTAGCTTGGGACTAGATGGCGTTGTGTGATAGTTGTGGAATATTATTATTATATTATTATTATTACTCATGTCCAGCCAGAAGAATCTCTGTAGGTGGAACAAATGATGTGGATAAAAACACTTTCTCGCCGCATTTTTTTTTTTTTTTCAAATAATATATATTTATTCTGGCGTACTGCCAGAATATGTACAATTCAAGCAGCAACAATAATGTGCTCAGGAACTTGTAATTACTAACCAGAAGGCGTCGTGGCAGACCTCGTAGAAGACGGCGCGAGCGGAACGATCTGGCCAACACTAGCGACCAATGGTCCACATTGGCCTTGGAATGTAACAACTAGAAGTCAGCAATAGCTTTTTACTGAATGCAAATAGAAAGTTCATATACAGGGTGTTTTAAACGAACCCTTCACGAAGCCGTCAACCAAGCATGATGAACATCAAACTAAGTACCCCTACGCATAAATTATTACTGAAAAACGACTTTTTTTTTGGGGTGAAAAATTAGTCTTAATTATAAAAAACAGCTGTGAACATTTTGGAACTTTGACCCCCAAATGCCCCCAATATCTCCGTAACTAGGGGGTTCCCAGGTATGGCCTAGAACAAAAAAAGGTTGCAGTGACGGAACAAGTACCTTTCGGCTTCGTTAATAGTAGATTTTACAACAAGTGCACAAAACGAACCATTTTTATCCGAGACTTTTAGCAGCCCGCAGCCGAAGGCGAGGGCTGATAGTAATGTCGAGGATAAAAATGGTTTTGTGGACGAGTTATAAACTCTGCTTTTCACTTCGAATGCGAGGAAATAAAACAGTAGTATAACATATTTCTTTAATTAAAATTCAAAGTAAAATTTGTACAGTACAGTATTCAAATACTGAAAGAAATTGTTATTTTTTTTTAATCCTACGAAATTGATATAAGCTTGCAGACCTATAATATACAGCCTACTATTAAATTAATTTTGTAACAATAATTTTCATTATTTAATTAAATAACTTACCGTACTTGAATTTAAATTTTAATATCTTTTAAGTCTTAAAAAACACTTAAGGCAAATAAATTAAAGTAAATATTATAAAATAACAAATTCTATCTATGAACTTCTTATTGTGTTTGGCTGTATGGCTCATTTTCTTTGCCTTAATAAAGATACATTTATGAGTAGATACGTTAATGCCCTTGTGCACAAAATTCGATTTTGTGCAGCCTATATCCTGCACAAATAAGCACTTTCAGAGCATGAGAAGTGAAAAGGTACTTTAACACCTTTTATACATACCGTTCTTACAAAAATGTTTATTTTTGTTTTTGTTTTGTCTTTTTGAAACGGCTAGACCGATCATGACGGGAGTTGCTTAGGCTCATGATCATGTTATAGGGAGTTGCTTAGGCAAGAAAACTTAAAAAACCCTGAATTGTTAACTACTAAATCCGATTCTAATATTATTGTAGTATTATTTTCATAATAATCACGCGGACGAAGGTCTTGGGCAATAGCTAGTTTGAATGAATAAATGTTTGGTGGTTGAGTGAGTGAGTAGGTCTTTGACTCTTACAACTATGCATTTATTAGATTTTTTGTTATTTTTGCAATGACGTTTTTGAAACTATGAATTTTTGAATCTACGACATTTTTATTTTTTATATGTGTACTAGCTGACCCGTGCCCACTTCGTTGGGCATAATTAGTCGAAAGTGTGCTAATTACGTTTCGAAAAATTCGATTACGGGGACGTCCGCTGCGTAAGGAGCCGACCACGCGACTGAGCCGCGCGGGTACCTACCTCTCAGATCAGATGTAAAAGGCCATGCCCCTTTCTCCCGAAGTGGGCACGAACGCGAACCGAATTAAACCCGATACCATCCCGCGCCCGCCGCAGCTTTGCTTTTTTCTCCGATTCACTTTGCAAAACGGACTACCACGTAAAAGCCTTTTTATTTTTCGGTTTTTTATATACCCTATGACACTCAGCAATAATGTAGCTTTCTATTGGTGAAAGAATTTTTAAAATCGGTTCAGTAGATCCCGAGATTACCCCTTACAATTTAACAAATATACACACAAACTTTACCTCTTTATATTATTAGTATAGATATAGATAGATTCATTATGACAAACTGAATAATTTTTTTCTTGTCTGCCTTTTTTTTTCTTTTTGCGTCCTTGAGGTACTTGACACGGGATTACTCTAATTAAATACGTAATTTAATTTTGAAACTGTTTTATCGTTTGAGCGAGCTCAAATTGTCCATTAAAAGTTTATGCAGTTTTTCACATAATCCTTATTTTTATTTAAAACTAGATGTTGCCAGGCGGCTTCGCCCGCTACAACTCGAAAATTATCCATTGGTCTAGTGGCCCTTGTAACGATTAGCTGACGGTATAAACTTCAAAAAGAATGCGTCAATACTTCAAAAAGAGGCGTGTTAATACGAGCATTTTTTAAATTATTTTATAAGAAAACTAAAAATATTAATAAAAGATGTTAGGTA
Source organism: Diarsia mendica (assembly GCA_949316265.1). Taxonomy (NCBI): domain Eukaryota; kingdom Metazoa; phylum Arthropoda; class Insecta; order Lepidoptera; family Noctuidae; genus Diarsia; species Diarsia mendica. Next base: position 15,306,374 of record OX438895.1, read on the forward strand.
ATTGAAAAACAATTTACATTTTACATTTACAATTTTTCACACAAATAAATATCAGTTACAATGACCTTTTTTTTTCTTTTTAATAGCTTGTAGGTACTGTCCCACTGCTGGGCAAAGGCCTCCCCCAATTCCTTCCAACTGCTCTTTTTCTGGGCCACCTCGAACCAGCCCTCGTGGTGCGCGTCCAGATCGTCTCGCCACCTCTTTCGGGGCCCCCTCGAACCAGCCCTCGTGGTGCGCGTCCAGATCGTCTCGCCACCTCTTTCTGGGCCACCTCGAACCAGCCCTCGTGGTGCGCGTCCAGATCGTCTCGCCACCTCTTTCTGGGCCATTAATGACAATTACATTATGCTCAATAATATTAGTTTTTCTGGACTTCATAAAATATAACGACGGGGAAGTGCTAACAACTCCTAACTTACAAAAACCAAATTTTACAGAAGGCGAAAAAAACCGTTTTTTATTTTTCTCAGAAGTTTAAGAAAAAAAGTGTAAATGACAATTTTATACTTAAATAAACCCGCTTGTAAGGTAATAATCAAAATTTGTTTGGAATAAGTATTTGGCGAGATAATGTAAGATTTTAATGTGAAATTTGCAACTAAAAAATTATTATAAATATAAATTATAAAAATAATAATAAGTAATATAAATTTAATTATTATTAATTATTATTATTTGAAAACTAGAAATTCGGATTACTTTCCATACTTCAAAAAAAAAGGTAGTTAAAAAACTAAAAAACCCGACTGAAAAAACTGAAAATCAAAAAAGTAGTTTTTTAATAATAATTTTTTTTTTTATTTCCAACTTTTTAGTTCTTTTGTGTTTGTTCTTTCGTTGGTCGCGTAAAATTCTTCGCAGATGATTTAACTTTTGTGCTTGTATCTATGATTTGTCACTTTGAATTTCTTTTAAACATATTTAAGTGTTATATATTTTTGTAATCTCCTTTTAAAACCCTTCATTTTGTTTTTTTTTTTAATTTTGATATACCCGGTGTCACTCTCACAGTAAATACGAATCTAACGACACCTCTTAAGCTAAAATCCATCGACCTGTTCAGGCCACAGAGCGTGTCAAACAACTATACATACATACTCTCAAAAACATAACCCTCCTTTTGCAGCAGTCGGGTAAAAAGTAACAGAAATCATTGAAAATTATAATCATTTCTCGTAAGCTACGAGATGTTTCCATTTGTAAGTTAGCCAAAATTAATCAGGTTGTGAAGGACCGTAGCATAGGAGATATTTCTTCGGTGTCTAGCTACGTCAATTTTGCGAATTTTAACTTAATTCATTTAACAGTAGACGCGCAATTTCATTCTCTATCGAACTGCATTCATAAGTCGTTTTCGTAAAAAATATAAGTTGATATAAAAAATTGTTGGAGTTGTTAGCACTTCCCCGTCGATAAGCTACTTTATGTGTATAGGATATTATCTTCTCTATTATAATGGTAAAGTAGCTTATTTATTGCATAATGTGCATATATTTTAGTATTATATGTACTTTAGACACCAAGATACATACATACATAAACTCACATGGTCGAACCACCTTAGCATACTCTTTTTAATTTTTGTCATTACATCTTCTTTTAAACCGCAACGTTCTCGTATAACCTAATTCTTCAATTTATCATTCAGAGTTACATTATACATGCTTTGAACGAGCAATGAACCATATTTAAGTCTAAAGAAACAAACGATGCAATCGGTCACTAGTCGCTTAAAAACGTTAGATGAAATAAATTATTTTTACAAGAGAACGAAAGTGCGCAGCGCCTTCGCATTGCTACAATGCAACGTGTCGCTCCTGCTTCAGATGTATCATCGTCCGGCAAAAGATTAGCATGTAGTTATGGTTCACCATTCAGGACATATTTATCAAGAAACATAGAACAATAAAAAATATCACTACTATGCTTTTTTCATTTCTCTATTAAGGCACAGGATAATGTGATATTTTATTCATTTTTATTTGGATGCCTCCGAATGAAGTAAGTAAATCACACAAAGATCTCCATTTCAATGACATACATTTATTGCTTGTAATTAGTTTATTCAAAACACATAATAAGAGATGTTGACTAAAAAAAAAGATACATTTTAATGACTGTATACAGTACCTACTTAATACTTTTAGCCCCGTATTACAAAATGTTATTCAAAACTTAAGCGTCACTTAAAACGAGAATCAATCCATTTGATTGGTTAAAAATAATTTTAAGTCTAATATTTAAGTCTTGAGTGACGTTATGTAAGACGGGGCTCAGTGTCATGTTTTCATTGTTGTCAGCTAAATATACTATCGCTATAAGAGTGAACTCATCGAAATAGTGAAACCGATGGTATAAAAACTCACGTCTTGTACGCACACTGCCATGACCAACGCAACGCCTTGACCCTTGGGCTATTTTGACTTAAGTTGGTGCCTCATCACCTGCCTAATCTTGTACGTTTCTTTATCTCCTACTTAAAACCCATGACGAAGGAAAACGTAGCAAAGAAAGGAGTACACAGCCCATTTCAGCCCCATAAGTTACATCTGTAATGTGGGTGCATGCATGAGGGTTTCAGTACCTGGGATGTCTGTTAGGACTAGGCACACCTCTGCCTATTCCTTCGAGGATTATAGCCGTGATGTTATGTAATAATTTGCAAGTTCACACATCTCTGTATAGAAAGAGGCTTTCTTTATGCTCTCTAGTGGTCATCTTCAAGTACTCACTTATGTAATTATGCGTATTATACACATTCAAATGTTATTTACAGTGGGAAAAAAATGCATCCAAATGCAAATGCATTTAAGATATCGACAGAAAGTATCATTTGATTGGGCCACCGAAACCGTAAGAGCCGAACCAATGAAGCACTCTAAACTATTTCTCGATATTACGCATAATTTATATTTCGGTTTTTTTTCTACAAAGCCATGATAGAAAAATCTGTCATATTAAACGCTCATAATTGTTATTGTATTATTTTCGTGCTTGCTATTTAGTGATCTTAAGATTTCTGCTACCATCTCTGTTTCTACTCGTGAGAACCTGTAATTGGCTCTGTGTCGTTTTCACAATTGTTACTCACATATTTTAGCTGTTGGTTCTCCTCTTATAAATAAATAAATAAATAAATAAATAAATAAAAAAAAATTAAGATGGCATCTGCCAAATCCGCTGCTGCTATGAACGTTAGAGGCGCGATCGTGGTATAAATGCGCAGGCCCTCGCTCCCGACGTTACTGTCCGCCGAAACTGCGCTTACTAAGCCACGCGCACGCGCACCCGAAAATACTAAACAAGAATCAAACACTCACGAAATTCAACCGCGGAAAATCTCTCTAATTTTTAAATTAATCATGAATAACGCCGTCTTATACGAAAAATGCAACAGCTTGCAGAAAAGGGACGCTCTTTTAAATTTAGAAGAATACGCGTCGAAAATTAAGTGGAAGAAGAGTAGCAACAATATTTTAGACATAGGCTGCGGGGATGGAAGCGTCACGAATATGCTGAAGAAGTACATTCCTACTGACTTCAAGCTGCTGGGCTGTGACATCAGCGAGAAGATGGTGAACTTCGCCAATGATCATCACTGCAACGAGCAGACTTCCTTCACTATCCTGGACATAGAGGGAGATGTTCCTGAAAGGATGAAGGGGAAATTCGATCACGTGTTTTCATTCTATGCTTTACACTGGATCATAGAGCAAGAGTGAGTACTTTTCTGTTTTTTTTTTAACTATATTTAGCGGCATCTTACTTATTAACGGACATACTTTTTTTTTTTTAAATTAAATAGCGGAAATAAGCGTGAGAAACTGAATCATTGTTTGACAGGGTGCTTTTTTTTTTCTTTTTGGGTCACTAAGGTACTTGACTCTGAATTGCACTAATAGTATTATTTAATTTCGCGAGTGTTGCCAAACGCATTTTTTATGGTTTTATTTATTTATTTATAGTGAATTTCTTTTTAATAGTACATTATGGTATAAGTGTGTAACGTTGGTGATTACCGCTGAGGCGTCATTGAGACCCGAGCCGTCAGGTGAGGGTCTTAAGAAAGCCGAGGACGGTAATCATCAATACACACGTGTATCATACGACGTTTTTCAACACACTTGTGAAGAAAATAATACTAAAAAGTCGTCTTTAACAGTTAAAAACGAATTCTGATTTTTTTTCACAATAGCGGGAAAAATTAATCGGTTTTCCTATGCGCGCGCATCTACAGTTCTACCAACTTATCTGTGCATGCGGGAAAACACGGAACTAAAATAAATGTACTAAGGTTGACGTAGCGAATAGTAGCGAATTAGTGATGCATTTTTTCTTGACCAGTGGCGCCACCGTGGCGATCGACCATAGACTAAATGAATGAGCGCGATAGAGTTCTATCCACATAAAGAGGAAAAAGTTTTCTTTATTACAGAAAAAATAAAAGATAGATTATTTGAGTGAAAGTTTCATTTAATAAAAACGTACAAGTTGAAATTATCTATTTAAATTCAAATTTGCATGGAATGAGCAAGCACTAAGTACATTAATTTATTTTTACTATTGAACACGATCTTTTTTGTATCGAAACTTAACGCAACTCGACCAATAAAATTTTAAAAAAACCTTATAACTCACTAGTGAATAATAGCAATGAAAAAGTAACAGTTTGATTATAGGTGTCATTATGTGCCTAATTGCGGTGAAATTATAGCCACTTTATGAGCAAGTGTGTTGAAAAATAAATTGTCTAATAAAACACCCCCTTGGTCTTGTGGCCGTTGTTGTGATTGTTGAGCTCACGGTATAGACTTCAGTGTTAATACTGCCGCAGTTGAGTACTAAGGTAGAATAATAATACTCCTTATTATTATATTATTTGTTTTGAAATAACAAATAATAAACATCAAAAAATCACCATGATCTAGGGTAACTCAAACTTGATCATACTAACTCGCAGTAGATAAAACACATACATAGACACTAGCTGGTTTGCTTAATGCTGGTCGTTTAACTTGAAAAATCTTTTTAACAAAAATAAAACCGACTTCAAAAAAAAAGTCAAAAATAAATCAGTTTTTGAAGTCGGTGACTTTTGTTTGTTTGATTAAATTTTTTGTCACCGACTTCAGAAACTGATTTATTTTTGACTTTTTTTTTGAAGTCGGTTTTATTTTTTGTTAAAAAGATTTTATTTTTCACTTTTTAGTGGTTCACCTAATGTGGACAATGTAGTATTTTTTTTGAGTTTTGTCGATTTTTCAAAAACCGCTTGTCCGATTTCGATAAAAAAATTATGGGACCATTTGGGAAGTATACCCTTTCCAACAAAAAAAGATTTTTTCAAATCGGTTAGCAAGTGACGGAGTTATGCCCGAACAAACATAAAAAAAAAAAAAAACAAACATCCGAATTGAGAACCTCCTTCTTTTTTTAGAAGTCGGTTAAAAAGAGCATTCGTAGGGCAGCTAAAATCAAAAAGTAAGCAATTTGCAGCAATATTTTTAATGTCTTTTACGTATTCACGACTCAGACAGCTACAGTTATCTCTAGCTGGCTTGGTTATGTTAATTATAAAATATTATTTCGCAAATCTACAGATTTACTGAAGAAAAAAGTGATGGTGCAAATCTAGTAACGGAAATGCACCATCGAATTCATTGCACCGGCGATTTCTATAGCCATATTTACGTCTCCGGAAAAGTAGTCGAATCTACTTATAACTTACCTATAAAATGACCGAATTGGCGCTTTGTTACTCACAACTAGACTCAACATTGTGCAGTGAGCTTAGTATAGTTATACCAAACGTGGTTCCTGAAGTTTTAGCACGCTTTATTGACTTGGTTCCATGGTTACAAACGGAAATATAAATCTCCTATTGTTTGAAACTAGCTTTTGTCCCTGGCGTCGCTCGCGCAGATATCGATATTTTATCCCTCGGGTTCGTCCTATTGGTTTATAATGTCATATCAAAGGATAGGATAAGGGTTAGGTTCCCCTACGTTTTTCAGGTTTTCACGCTCCGGGCGTGGAGTTACGGACACTAGTCCGATGCATCTTATCTTATCTTAGGTTCCCCTATCCCTTGTCCTATTCTCTTACCCTTCTAACATATATCCGTTTGTAAGACGTTTTGACCTCTAAGCAGGAATTGTTTCCGCTTATCTCAACAAGGCGATGACTAGAGCCTCTTGGGGTGACGGTCGAGGGTGGTCGAGGGTAGCGTTGCCAGGCGTCCGGCTTTAGCCGGACATAGTCAGGCTTTTTGATTGCCTGTCCGGCCAAAATAAGCGTCGTCCGGCCTGTCCGGCTTTTGTTAGGCTTTTTAGATTTCAAAATTCGCGCGCATCGAGACCGAATTCGCGAATGAAAGAAGCCGGCGCCGCGCCATCGCCGGCCGGCCGAGCGAGGGCGAGCGCTGTTGCCCCCGGCTGAACTTTTAAAGCTTGTTACTGCAAACCAAAAATATTTAGAATAATGTTTAATGTCTAATTGAAAGATAAGAAGTCTTTTTTGTTTTGATTATTTAAGAGAAGTAGTGTCGAGTTTATATTATTTAAAGAAGTTTTGTTTTGATTAATAAGAGTAGAGATTTGTTTTGGTTATTTATAAGAGAAGAAGTTTTGTTTTGTTTTGATTATTTACAGAATAAGTTCTGTTTTGTTTTATTTGAGAATTTAAGACACATAATTTAGACTGATGTTGTATTTAATTTGAATTAAGGAAAGAATTATTGAGACTGATAAAGTACTTTTAGACTAATTTGGCATTAGTTTTATTGTAAATTATCAAAAAAGCTTGGTTTTCATTAATTTTCTACATTAATACCAAAAAATCCCCTAAAATGCAAAGTGTCCGGCTTTTTTACCAAAATGTTAGGCCAAAAAAAAAATATTTTTTACACGAATATTTAAAATTGTTGAAAATGCAGGATGTCCGGCTTTTTGACCCAAATGTTAGGCCAAACTCACAGCTCTGTCCGGCTTTTCGGTATGAGGACCTGGCAACGCTAGTCGAGGGTCTAGTGTTTAAATAATTATTGACTTAAACAACAGACTGTCGATCAGCGCAATAGTGGCAGACTATGATAATTACTAGGTAGTTCAGATACGTATAGCAATCGATCAACACTTGACTGAGACATCAAGCCAGTTATCGTCTCAAGTGCAACTGCGAAAATTATGGGATTCTGTGTTTCTAACTGAGTATTCTTATATTCTGGAATTTATGGGTATTTATTTCCGGTTAGTAACAATGGGCTCGTACCGAATTTATAACTGGAACTTGAGTGTAATGTAAACCACTTAACCTTCGGACAATAAACGTTGTTGGACCTTAAGTATAGAATAACATAGCATAATCAATCAGCCTATGATGTTCCCACGGCTGGGACTCCGGGCCTCCTCACTATGAGGAGGAATAGGTCATAAACTACCACGCGGACCGAGTGCGGGTTGGTAGAAGTCACATGTCTTTGAATTTTTGATTCTAGGATATGCCGCCGGCATTCTTACGATGTTTTCCTTCACCGTTTTGAGAGCAGTGGTGATTAAATAAATTACACATAGTAGTACATCTGCCTGAGTTCGAACCCTCGACTTAAGGGCGGGTAGACCAAGCGAAATATGCGCTCGGTAACGTCCCGTGTGTGTGAGCGAGAGCGAGAAGCGACGCGTGGATCGAAATTTACTTGAAATAATCGTTAAAAAAAAAATTATAAATTCAATGAAAAAACGATCGGGTAGAATCGATTCTAAAATGAATTACCTATAAATTGATATTTTTTGTAAAATATGGTGGTTTATAGTACTCGTTTAAAATGTAATTTACTTGTAAAAAAAGCTGCAAATCGAAGTTACTTCAGTATTTTTTTCTATCGAGAAAATTGTATTGCATCGTGTTTTGAACGGGTACATGGTAAAGAGAAAGAATGTATCCTAAATATATATTTATTTCAGATTCAAAATGTTATAATTTGCCTACCAAAAGTGAATTCTAAAACAGGCAAAACCGGGAACACATGGCCTTAATGCTCGTAAGTTGGGGCCGCTGCCGCTCGGCCACCGCTGTTCTTTGCTTAAGGCCGGGTTGCAGTAATTTTAAGATTTTTGAACCTATAAAAATCGAACTAAATACGAGTTTTTTAATAAATAAAAATCATTACATAAAAATTGAACATACTCTCTAGTAAATCGTAAAGATAGAAACGCGATTTAGAATGATCGGCTCGATACTTTTTTTTATCAAACATGACTCTAAATCACAATTTCAAACGTGTACTGCTAAGACATTTCATCATGAATTTATATGAAAGTTATATCAGTAGATAGAACTTTTTATTCTGAAGTAAATGGTGAAAACAGATTGTATAATTTCTTTATAGTTTTTCTCCAAGAAGCAAAAAACAGTCAAAATTTAGGCATTATATCACTCGCGCGGCAGGGCGGGGGGCGAGGTCGTGCGTACATAAAAACAAAGTACTGCAACCTGGCCTTAAGTAAAATTAAAATTTTGATAATTTCAGACGAGCATTCACCAATATCTACAACCTACTAAATGAAGATGGGGAGCTGTTCACCATATTCCTCGCGGGTGCGCCGGTCTTTGACGTGTACCGTGTGCTGGCGCGCAACAACAAATGGAGCAGATGGCTGCAGAACGTCGATAAATTCATCTCACCTTATCACGACTCGGAGGTAAATAATAATTTCTACCAATATTTATTTATGGTTACAATTTAAATGCTCACCAAAAAAATATATGTTAACTTCAAATAAAATAAACCAACTCTATACCGAGGTGCTTAAAGAACAACGTTTGAAGTTCAAAATTACACACTCATCAGAATAATTGTACGTGTTGTACCTATTTATATTCTTTTTGCCTACCAAAATGGATAAATGCTCACCAAATCTTGTTTCTCTGAAGTAGTAAAATTAATACCCAAAGTGACATTTCTAAATAGCTTTAGTGTAATCGGATTATCGTAGGGTATGCGAACCCGATATTAGGAAAACTTGGAAGCAAGAGCGAGCAAAGCGAGCTCGGGACTTGGGGCACCCCGACTCGGACAGGTTAGGTTAGAAGGGGATGGCGGGGTCGAGTGAGCGAGCGAAGCGAGCGAATAGACCTCGCTTCTTTTTTTCAAACCAACCAGAAGTAGTGTCGACTGGGTTTAGGGCGCATAGTTTTTTTTTTGCAATAATTTGTTTTTCTCAAGAACGGTGTGTCGCCTTTACTTGGGTGTGGTGCCACGGCACAATATTATGCGCTACAGTTTATACTTTTGCAGCTTCCATCGTTTTATTTGTTTAATTATGTGTCGTGTTACTATTCCTAAATAAACTTTTTTTATATTTGATATTTAAAAAAATATACGATCAACCGTTATTAGCTTTTTGCCTCAGTAAAACTAACTAAATTGCAAGTCGTGAAATAAAATATTGGTAACATCTATTATGCGGCTAACAGACTTTATGCACAACAAAATCGTACAAAGGCGGACTTAATGCCTTGGGCATTTTCTACCAGCTTATATGCTAGTAACATAGTGTTGTGAAAACATAATACAACTAACTTTGCTCGATAGAAAAAAATCACGAAGATACCTCTTAAAATTTCTTTTTACGAGTAAAAACCATACTAAAATACATGTTATCGGTCTGATTTTTTTCCAAATAATTCTACAAGCAACATACTAAAATCATAGTGTTTTACTTTTTTAGTCCAATCAATAGTTTTTTGTAAATCGCAAAATATCACTAATTTCGCCAAGCCTGGGTCCAAGCTCGTGACCGTAAAGTTCGAGCGCGTCGGGTTCGCGCGAGCACTCAAGCTAATCATTTTAAAGTGCCTTAACCTGTCATTGTAATCAGGAATAGCTTTCCGAATTCCATTTTTTACACATAAATACCTAACAAAACGGGTATATGTTATAATCAAAATCAAAAGTCATTTAGTCAAACTAGGCTGATAATCAGCAATTTTCGAACGTCAAAAATTTACTTTACTTTACTTATTTACAAGAGACAGTCCCCCAAAACGCCCACTCTTCGACAATGATAAGATGACGACATACTATTCCTAAATATTTTAGAATATCTCTGTTGTCAAGAAGTCGTCAAAAAAACTAACGTAACATAATATATGCACCTATCGCGTCTGTGAAGTTGCGCTAGTTGATTCAATTCAAACTAATAAGTCAAAAAGGCCGATAATGTCTGAAATTTATTACAAGAAACGAAATTTCATATAATCATACTTGCAATGACATACAATCGATCCTACCCCTTTTTTTTTTTTGGTGGGTGGAAAATCATCGAATAACCCCCCAAACTTATTGTGTCGGAGCCGCGTTAACCTTTCGACAAACCACAGCCCCGACGGGCATCAATCCTACCCCTTACCATTGTTTTTTGTAGAGGAAGAGGTTTTTTTTTAATAATTTGTATTTTATTTTAGTATATGTGCTTACCTTGAAAAACGACGTAGTTATATTTAGATGTAATAGTATCACCAGTGTGCTTCTATTAAACAGCAATTTGGTCTCTTTATTTTTTCAAATATTCAAAATTAACAACTGACTTCGTTTCACCTTATTGTCTTATTGCACTCGACTAGTGCTAGAACATTGAATCACCTGTGAAATATAATTTTTGATCATTATTACGTAAGAATAAATTACCCATAAATATCCGCACCTATCTAACAAATTAATAAAATATTTTTCAGGACCCAGAAAAAGAAGTAAAGAAAATGTTGCAAAAGATTGGTTTCGTGGACTATGACGTGAAATGTAAAAACTCCGTATTTGTATTTGAAGACTTACATGTCTTGCGGCGTGAGTATTTTACTTTTATTTTATCTATATATACTGTCTATGCCTCGTTGCTTCGTAGTGACAATCGCGATTGCCGGACATGAGGTCCTAAGTTCGATTTCATCAGGAATTTCTCAGTCTGGATCCCCATGGTCCGGTTTGGTGCCCGGGTGATGGCCATAGGCTCGGCCCCTATTCCTTGGATATAATTTAGATATTTGTCACAGCGCCTTCAATTTTTACAAGTGCCTACAGTAGCATACTTGTACTATAAAAGTACAGCTCCGAAAGGCGCTATCAAAGTCAAATACGATTACTATACGACTTAACCTAGTCAACCGAGTTAAATCAAAGAACTTCCATCAAATATTTGTAAACATTTATATTCTTGTCTTTAACGACGAGGCAAAATGCTGTTTCATCCTCACTGGGAAGAGCCCTGGCTAGAGGCCCTACATTCAAGGCATCCACAGGATTGTCCGGCTAAGCAAAAGCCATAGGCATAGGCTGATCTGCGAGACGCCTCGCAAAAGACTGGGAAGAAGCAACATCTTATTCGTAAATAAATTGGAACCCGTCACTAAAATCCTGATTGCTAGATAATGTAGCCAACCGACCATCATCATCATATTTCTGCCCTTATCCCATTCTATTAGGGGTTGGCGCAACACGTTTTCTTCTTCCATTCTTCCCTGTTAGACGTCAAGGTGGCATTTACTCCTTTCTCCTTCATATCATTCTTCACACAATCCATCCATCGTTTCTTTGGCCTTCCTCTCCCTGTCATCCATCAACATTTATATCTATCACTTTTTTAGACACACATTTCATCCCTCCTCATTACATGACCATACCAAGATAAACGACTGCCTTTCAATTTTACTGTAACAGGTGCCATTTTCAAACTTCCTCTAATATACTCATTCCTTACTTTATTCATTCTTGTCACTCCGCACATCCATCTCAACATTCTCATCTCCGCTACATGCAATCGCTTTTCGTCCATCTTTCAAAGCCCAGCATTCTGATCCTTAAAGTACGACAGATCTAATCACGGACCTGTACATTTTCCCCTTTATCTTGAGGGGCATCCGTGGGTCACAAGTTATTCCAGTGACCTGTCGTAATTTCATCCATCTGAGTTGATCCGTTGCGTTACGTCCCGGTCTACTTCACCATCCCCTTGGACAAGCGACCCGAGGTACTGGAAGTTGGAGCAGATCGGTATGGGCGTTCCGACAAGAGTTATAATAAAAGCCTAGGACTGGAAAAAGGCCAACATTCTCCAGTCTTTGCCACCACACCTCCAACCTGCTCTGGACCTCTTGGCCGCTCTTGGCAACCAGCACAATGTCATCGGCAAACAGCATACACCATGGTGCCTCTTCCTGGATATCCGACGTGAGAGCGTCTTTTATTACCAAGAAGAGGTAAGGGCTGAGGGCCGACCCTTGGTGCAAGCCGACAGCCACATTGAAGCTGCCGGTAGTGCCCGTTGTAGACCGTACTTGGTTACTGCATCGACTGTACATCGCACGGATCAACTGCACATACATACATGTAACGACCAAACACAAAAAAAATCACATGTTTTTTTTTTCCAGGCGCCTTCACAGCGGTAAATCCTTTCAAAATCCCGCTAGAGAAATACGACGACTTCATGGCAGACTACCTGAACATATTAAAAGATTTGCAGATTATGACAAAATACAACAATAACTATGAAACAAGCGTTCAGTTCCGATATCGTTTACTCGTTGTATACGCTCGCAAGCCAGCGCCTCAGGATAAATTGTTAGAAGAACTCAAGAAGCACTGACTAACTGAGCATACGAATCGGAATTTTAAACTCTCTGTATATTGGTTTTGGTTGCCCAGTTTGACAAACCACTGTTCCTTTTGATAAATAGTTAGATAAATAGCCTTTACGAGAGCCGATACTACGTATTAGGGTCTACGTGATAGTATCTATGAACGGCTGAGGTCACATCCAACTAAACCAACAATCTGGCATCATAGTCAGTTTTCCGAAAATGTTGAAAGCATGATGTACCATTTTGTGTACGACCATCGGTCCATGATGGTCAGTAGGTTCCTACCGCTTCCAAACACTTGACAGTTCCTGGCTAAACGCGAATAGTTCAGAAAATCGTCTCTAATATTGGTATGACAGAAGATTTCAATCTCATTGTCAGTATTTTGATTTCATTAGCCTTTTATAATTTGGAAGTTTGATTCACGTATTGAGGCGTCACATTCAGTAGTTATTTGACCTATAATTTCGCATCACTGTCAAAATCACAGTGATTATCTCAGTTCTTTAGTAAAAATAAGGTTGCTTTTAGGTTGTTGCTATCAAGCATGGATTTCAAGTAGGTATGTGGAGGTCCATAGGATTGGGAATTTTAGTTTTGATCTCTGAATTGAATTCCAATGTATTTTCTATGATTTAATAAGATTTTATGGTGAGGGCAGTAATAGATTGTCGAGGGAGGGATTGTAAATACATAGGTGTGTAACTTTTCACTATATTTTTTACGTTAAGAAGCCATTCCCGTGATACTGCAGTCACTGTACGGCACTATGTTTTTACCGTAGAATGCTGGAATCACACGCCATACCATTGTCGAGTATCGGTCACAAAAAACTGCTATATGAAAGTTCCGTCTGATCCCAACATTTTATGCAAATATCGTACAGTTCAAAGTCATGTAAACGTAGGCTAAGTCATCATGTAAGCTTACAATTAAGTTATTATTTATTTAATTTGTCTTAACTATAAGGTTGTAAATTCTAACGGCAATATACAGTAACACAGCCTAAAGATATTTTTTATTAAATTTATCAATTCTACTTACCTGTGAATCTACCTCTGCAAACCCAACCCGAAACTACTTCATTTGACTTCAAATACACAACACTACTCACATTCTCTACAATTAGGGCCTAGACCTGGCAGCGGTGGCCCAGTGGTGGCGGCCCCGACTTACGAACAGTAAATCATGGGTTTTGTGAAATTTATTTCATTATCGCTGCTCTCAAAACGTCGAAGGAAAACATCGTGAGAAAACCGGCATGTCTTAGAACCAAAATTCGAAGACATGCGACATCTACCCACCCGCACTGGGCCCACGTGATGGATTATAGCCCATCGCTCTCCGAAGGAGAAGGAGGAGGCCTGAGTCCCTACAGTGGGGACATAATAGCTTTCGCTCAGGCAAATCCACCTCTGACGCGGCCCATGAGCTAACAGACTATGTGGTCACAAACATGGATAGTGGGGATAAGGTCATGGCCATATTTCTGGACCAAGCTAAAGCTTTCGACACGGTTTCTGTCCCAGTTCTTGTAAGCTAAATGGAGAGTTTGGGAATCAGAGGACTTCCACTGGAACTTTTTAAAGATTATCTGAGTGAGCGTACCCAGAGAGTAAAGATAGATGAATTCATCAGTAGGGAACAGGGAATTAATTACAGTGTCCTTGGACCCTCATTGTTCGTCATTTATATCAACGATCTGGGTATGCTCACTATCCCCAATGGCAAAATCATTAGCTTTGCTGATGACACTGCCCTCTTGTTCAGCGCGAGCTCTTGGGAAGATGTCTATGAGCATGCACAACTAGGCTTTAATACAGTATGCAATTGGCTACGCGACAATCTTTTGACCCTTAATACAACCAAAACTAATTACATAGATTTCTCCATAAAAAACAATAGATCCTTCCAAACATTACCTAATACTATAGTAGCTCACTCTTGTACAAACCCAATGACCTGTAGTTGTGACTGCGAACCACATAACAGGGCTGAGAATGTAAACTACCTGGGAATTACAATCGACAAAAATCTAAGATTCCAAGAGCACATAACCATTCTTAGTAACAGTTTACGGAAACTAATACATACATATGTGTTCAAAACGCTGAGACACGTAGTCGATAAAAAAAACATCCTCAAAACAGTGTACTATGCCCTTGCTCAATCTGTAATATGCTACTGCATCACCTCTTGGGGTGGAGCTCCAAAAACAACACTAATAGAAATTGAACGAACCCAAAGAGCCATGCTGAAAGTGTCAACTTTTCGACCATATCGCTACCCCACAGAACAGCTATAAAAAGAAAATGAAGCACAAAACAGCATGCTCTCTTGGTTTATAATCCAACGCTGTCCAAGGGGAAAAGACGATATGACCCAGTGGAGCGCCACCATCTACGTCATAAAACTATTTTTGCAAGGTGTTTCCTTTCCTATCTGGGTGGCAATAAAAGTGTATATTATAAAAGTTTATTATTATTATTATAGGCTAATGATGATGAGGATGAGGATTTAGACACGCGGTGAGTTGTGATTGGAGCAGAGTCGCAGCGGTGCGGCATGCATCTTGCATTATTATCTAGACAAAGTGCTAGCGACCAATGGTCGACCAACTGGAAGTCATGGGGAGAGATCTTTGCCTAGTAGTGGGATTATGCAGGCTAACAGTATCAGTAACTTGTTTCTAAACAGTGTCCATGGATTTTTTTACTAAATCGTCGCCATGGAGATCGACGCTTTGGAATGACCGTACAGTTCTTTCACTGTTAATTATAATATGTCTGTGGCAGGACCTACATTTCCTTGTTTTTGATAGTTCAGAAATGCCTGGCACTAGTCATCATCATCATCATCATTTCAACCGAAAGACGTCCACTGCTGGACATAGGCCTCCCCTAAGTGTCGCCACATTGACCGGTGCCGTGCGTCTCGCATCCAGCGGATCCCCGCAACCTTCACCAGGTCATCGGTCCACCTAGTGGGAGGCCTTCCAACGCAACGTCTTCCGGTTCGCGGTCGCCACTCCAGAACTTTCCGGCCCCATCGGGCATCCGTTCTGCGAGCAATGTGCCCTGCCCACTGCCACTTAAGTTTGGCGATTCTTCGGGCTATGTCGGTAACTTTGGTTCTCATGCGGATGTCCTCATTTCTGATTCGATCGCGCAAGGAAACTCCGAGCATAGCCCTCTCCATTACCCTTTGGGTGACTTTAAGCCTTCTGATGAGGCCCATTGTGAGCGACCACGTTTCGGTCCCATATGTAATCACTGGCAACACACACTGGTCATAGACTTTCGTCTTGAGACATTGGGGTAAGTTGGACGAGAAGATACTTCTCAGCTTCCCAAACGCTGCCCAGCCGAGTCGGATTCGACGATTGACCTCTTTCTCAAAGTTGGACCTACCTAACTGGACTGTTTGTCCCAGGTAGACATAATCGTCTACAACTTCGAGTGTAGAGAACATGGACAAAACCAAGGTCATGTTTAATGCCCATGCTACACCCACTCCCATAAAGATCTGGCACTAGTATATCTATAAAAATAAATAATATGGAAGTATCTATTTGTTATTTCAGAATAACAGCTTTTTACTGAATGCAAATTGAAACTACATAAATAACCGCAAATACTTGAAGTGGCTTGACCGATTTTGACGGGAATTTCACTGGCAGACAAATGATGTAATAGGGCTTAGGCGAGAAAAGGTCCTTGATATTGTTAACTACTAAATCCGATTCAAATAATAATAGTAACATTCTCGTAATAATCACGCGGACGAAAGTCGCGGGTAACAGCTAGTTTGAAATAAATGTTTAGTGGTTGAGTGAGTAGGTCTTGGACTCTTACAACTACGCATTTTATTTTTTAGATTTTGTTTTTTCGCAATGACGCAGGTAGTTACACAATTTACTAGCCTATTCATAGAACCAAATTGAGTTGTTAAAAATTACGTAGATTTGATTAATTCATTATGGGGAATTATAAAACGAGCGAATAAAAAAAACTTTGCGACTGATGTTGAGATACTGTTTTAATAACTTGAACGGTATGAATTTAAGTACCTAAGCGAAAAATTAACTAACTGAATCCAGAACGAGCTTACAAAAAGTGGGTTGTGATTAATCCATTCCAGATATTAAAAATTCTAGCCGACCGACTAAATTACTGAGTGTGCGTTTTAGAAATACAGAAAGGGCAACTTAAATAATTAAGATAGATACGAATTTTTCAATTGAGGTTTTTTCATAACGCACAGTGTTCTAAGAAGCCCTATTTTCGGACATCCTATTTTTATTGCAAAACCTTACAGAAATGATCTTTTAAATGCAAGTTTTCGTGTCCCTATTTAGCCACCAAGTATAGTTTCTGAGTGATATTTTTTTTGAAAATCGTAATTTTTCCATCCGGATGTTTAGAAAAACATTAATTAGGTACGCTTAAACTAAGCGTGATACGAAATAATGATGTAAGATACATTGATGGTGCATCTTATGCCGAGTATTTTAATCCATAAATGAACCTCGCACCATTGTTAGATCGAGATTTATACGGGTTTTTCGGTTTTCAGTTTTTCTTAATTTTCTCGAAAATTCTGCCGTTTCGGGAAAAGTTGCCTATATAGAAATAATCCTATTTACTTCCCCAATACATCACATAGTTATGACATCCTAAATCCATGGAAGTCAGAACCTTTTTTTTTTAATTATTAGTGCAAGGGCCGAAGGACTGCGGGTTGTTCGAAAGAGACACCACGACCTCGACACAAAGGGCCAAGAAGGAACATGGGTGGATTTTAGTCAGTAGAAGTCTGACACTCGTTACCGCTCTGCCCAGAGCGGGAGGAGTCGTTTGATGTAAACTCCAAAAAAAAAGGAGGCTCTCATTAGGCAGCTGGACCAAGGGCTTGATACAAGGGCTTGGTGTGTTAGGAGATTCCTTTTTCTGGAGCACTGACCCCCGGTAGCTTGGACCCTGTTCCCGATACCGGTTGGCTACATTTTTTATATTTTTATATGTCCCTCGTTTAAAATTACATACTTATCGTGTTTTTTATCGCATATCTCTAAGGTTACATAATATTATAATAAGTAAAAAAATACAATATACCTAGTCCTAAAATGGATGGTCCAAAGATGCATCAGATATCATCAAGACTGTCGATGAGTGTAAGTTTCTAAGTTTCATAGATAAATACGAAAAACTCCTTGTCATTCAAAATAATCATTTATATGTAAAGCTAAGAAAATGCGACTTTGTCATATTTCACATAATTAATAGTCGTGACTTTGTCGAATTATTTTGTAAGAAAAATGAAAACTAAAAAAATATAAGAAATTGAAAAATAATTTGCATGTCAGTTGATTCTTTGTAGAGGCTCATTCATACCCGAAAGTTATGGTTATATATTTGATATTAATTGTCATTTTTATTATTTGTATAATAATTATTATGAGAAACTGAATCATTGTTTTCTTGTCTGCCTTTTTTTTCTTTTGCGTCACTGAGGTACTTGACATGGAATTACTCTAATTAAATAGGTAATTTAATTTTGAAACGCTGTTTTTATCGTTTGAACGAGCTCAAATTATTTGTCCATGAAATGTTTTTATGCAGTTTTTCACACAATACTATTTTTCATCATCATCATCATCAGCCTTTATTGTTCCCACTGCAGGGACTCAGGCCTCCTCCCTAGGAGAGGGATGGGCTGTAATCCACCACGCGGGCCCAGTGCGGATTGGTAGATGTCGCATATCTTCGAATTTTTGGTTCTAAGATTTCCGGTTTCCTCACGATGTTTTCCTTCACCGTGAACGGTGAAGTTTTACTATTTTTTATTTAAAACAAATTGTCTATTAAATTCACCTCATTGGTCTAGTGACCGTTGTTACGATTGTCCAGCTGACGGTAAAGACTTCAAAAAGAAGTGTTAATTCTGCCGCAGTTGAGCAGCAGAAAGGCAACTGAACTACGGAACTCGATGTTTTTGGGATGACCCCTTACCTTAATCAATTTTATTTTTATGCTTATAATTTTTCACACCAATGAATTACTGCTAGTATATTGGCATATATGCTCATTAATATACGTTTTTCAGGACTTTATAAAATATTTAGCATCTTTATGTGTGTACAACATTATCTTCTCTATTGTAATGTTAAAGGAGCATATTTATTGCATAATTTGCATATTATTTAGTATTATATTTTGACCCTAAGATATCGCAAAAAAATACTTAAAACGGTAGCCAATGAAACATATTTACGTCTTAACTAGGTGTTACCAGCACCCCCGCGCCAGCGCCCGCTACAACTCGAAAATTATCCCACGGGAAGATAAAATCAGGATAAAAAATGTACCAAATTTTATCCAAATCCGTTCAGTAGTTTTTGCGTGAAAGAGTAACAAACATCCATACATACATTCTTACAATTTTTTGAGTTTATAATATTAGTTGAATACTAGAAACATTCGATGCAATCGGTTACTAACCGGTTAGAAATATTAGATGAAATCAAATCTTTCTGCAAGATACTTAAGTTCACAGCGCCTACGCATTGCTGCAATGCAATGTGTCGCTCCTGCTTTAGATGTATCGTCCGTCCCGCAAATAATAAGAGCGGATTTTAGACCCACCATTCAGAACATATTATTATGTAATAATAATAAAGTCACTATTTCGCTTTTTTTTATTTCTCTGAAAAGGCCATTGGATTATGTGATGTCATTAATTTCATTTAGATACCTCCGAATGAAATCAATCACATAAAAATCTGCATAATTATATTCAATAGCACATAGGTGCATAAACTGCTTCTATTGTTTGTAAATGGTTTATGCAATGAAAAACAACATAACACATTATTATTATAGCTGGCCTTCCAACGATCACGATTACGTGTAACATAAAATTTTTAACACAACATACACATAATTTATTATGTTAAAAATAAATTATAAAAATAGATACATTTGAATGACTGACTGTTTATCTAATACTTTTAACCCCGTATTATAAAATGTTAGTCAAATTTAAACATTACCTAAAACTGAAATCAAGCCATTTGTTTGGATGAAAATAGTTTTAAGTAATGTTTAAGTCTTGAGTGACGTTAGGTAAAACGAGGCTTAGTGTCACGTTTTTTCATTGTTACCTTCTAAATATGCCATCGTTAAGAGTGAACTCATCGAAATAGTGAAACCGATGATATTCAAAGTTTAAAAGCCACGTCTTTACGCACACTGACCAACCCTTGGGATGTTGTCACTTAAGTTTGAGTTTCTTCACCTGCCCAAACTTGTATGTTTCTTCATCTTCTGGACTCTAACCTCTAGGACCCATGACGGAGGAAAATGTAGCAAAGAAAGGAGTACACAGCCCATTTCAGTCCCATAAGTTACATCTGTAATGTGAATGTGGGTGGGTGAGCGTGGCATGTCTGTAATGTGGGTGAACTATTAGGGTACACTTCTGCCTATCCCTTCGAAGATTACAGTAGTGTTAAAATATATTTTACTCATACTCTGAAAGTAGGTCATAACATGCCTGCGGAGCGGGTTGAAAGTACTACTTTTCAGCCCTAGGGAGAATCGCTTCTACTGACAGCTGTCAAATTATTTGATGTAATTGGGAGCAAGCCTATTGCCATCAACCAATTTAATTAGGAGCAAGCCTATTGCCATCAATTGATGTAATTGGGGGCAAGCCTATTGCCATCATACAATTTAATTAGGAGCAAGCCTATTACCATCAACCGATGTAATTAGGAGTGCGCCTATTGCCATCAACCAATCTAATTAGGAGGAAGCCTATTGCCATCAACCGTTGTAATTAGGAGCAACCTATTGTCATCTACCGATTTGAGTAATTGGGAGCAAGCCTATTGCCATCAACCAATGTATTTAGGAGCAAGCCTATTGCCACCAACTGATGTGATTAGTTGCAAGCCTATTGCCAACAACAAATATAATTAGGAGCAAGCCTATTGCCACCAACTGATGTGATTAGGAGCAAGCCTATTGCCAACAACAAATATAATTAGGAGCAAGCCTATTGCCACCAACTGATGTGATTAGGAGCAAGCCTATTACCATCAACTGATGTAATTGGGGGCAAGCCTATTACCATCAACCGATGTAATTGAGGCAAGCCTATTGGCATCAACCAATGTAGTTAGGAGCAAGCCTATTGCCATCCACCGGTTTAGGTAATTGGGAGCAAGCCTATTGCCATCAACCAATTTAATTAGGAGCAAGCCTATTGCCATCAACTGATGTAATTGGGGGCAAGCCTATTGCCATCATACAATTTAATTAGGAGCAAGCCTATTACCATCAACCGATGTAATTAGGAGTACGCCTATTGCCATCAACCAATCTAATTAGGAGCAAGCCTATTGCCATCAACCGTTGTAATTGGGAGCAACCTATTGTCATCTACCGATTTGAGTAATTGGGAGCAAGTCTATTGCCATCAACCAATGTATTTAGAAGCAAGCCTATTGCCATCAACTGATGTAATTGGAGGCAAGCCTATTGCCCCCAACCGATGTAATTAGGACCAAGACTATTGCCATCAACCAATCTAATTAGGAGCAATCATATTGCCATCAACCGATGTATTTAGGAGCAAGCCTATTGCCATTAACTGATGTAATTGGGGGCAAACCTATTGCCATCAACCGATGTAATTAGGAGCAAGCCTATTGCCATCAACCGATGTAATTAGGAGCAAGCTTATTGCCATCAACGGATGTAATTGGTGGCAAGCCTATTGCCCCCAACCGATGTAATTAGGATCAAGCCTATTGCCATCAACTAATCTAATTAGGATCAAGCCTATCGCCATCAACTAATCTAATTATATAGGAGCAAGCCTATTGCCATCAAATCAACCGATGTAATTAGGAGCAAAGCCTATTCACCGATTTAGGTAATTGGGGGCAAGCCTATTCCCATCAACTTTCCTTGTATTCGTAATGAAAAGCACAGTGTTTACCTCGGGTTAAAGACTTATTTAGTCCCTCGAACTATTAGCGCCCTCGCTGCGCTCAGGCGCCAAACCCCGACTCGGGACTAGATAAGTCCCTTTCACCCCTAAGGTAACAATGTACTATTGTAAGTCCACACATCTCTGTATAGGCCGAGGATTATTAATTATGCTCTCTAGTGGTATCCACAAGTACTCAATTATGCAATTATGTGATGTATAGAAACAACGGTAATGAATGGCTTTTTAGAAATCTTTGGACATTTTAAAATGGTTCTGAGTATTTATTGTTAAAGGGATTTCACACCGGCACGGCATATTCAAGCTGCGATCTGATCACAGACTTATATAAATATACAGATATAAATAGGTAGATGGGTGCTTAAAGTTCTTCGCAGATCTCATCACGAATCCTTACATTCAATAGGCATTATTGACATCTTTATTAATGTGGTCATCAAGGTGAAGTTTATTGTCGAGGAGAATCCCGAGATCACGGACAATAGATACCCTCGACAACAAAGTATCATCAAACAAAAAAGGGTACTTGAGAACATTTTATTTATCATCGTGAAACTGATGCAACAGCATTTGAATATTATGTACTTAACTGCAGTGCAAAAAAAAAACAGTAAAGGTCCCAAAATCGAGCCTTGAGGCACACCGGAAGTCACGTCAATAGTATTGGCAGACCTGAAACCATTAATTACAACTCTTTGAGTTCTATTCGTTACGTATGAAGTAAACCACCGAAGTAAATCACCACGTATGCAGATAAATGCAATTTTATTCCGAAGCAAATTATGATCAAAACTTTCAAATGCCTTTAGAAAATCTATGTAAATGGCATCCCCTTGAACACGAGAATCCATGCTGTTATTAAGTAATCCGTAAAGGCCACCAAATTGGTTGTGGTTGATCGTTTCTTGACGAATCCGTGTTGTTGTTGGATACTGCTGTGATGCAGAACAGGGTATACTTTATAGTGGACTATTAAACGCTCATTTTAAAAAAATTAGTGTTATTTTACTGGTTATATTGTTATATTGTATTCGTATTTTGGTCAGCAGAAAAATATAATCTGTCAGCAGAAATAGGTAATTGGTCAGCAACTCATGGCCAGCAAACATTTCAAAATCAATCAGCAATTTATGGCATTCTTGATGGCTGTAATTATTTTTGTACAGCATATTAATTATATAAGCTGTAATGAACTGCTCCTGTTTAATAAAACTCTGCTAAGCACTCTAATAGTTGTTATGTTATGAATAAATATTTTGATTCCATAACTTTATAATGATTTTTTTGTGCAAGCAAAAAAAACCATATGCATACCGATCAAACAAACTGCTCATAGAACGTTTTCTCTGCTGATCGATTATGAAATTTTGCTGACCAAGTAGTTATTTTGCGGACTGAATGTTTATTATGCAAACTCATATTATTGTAAGCTACCTATTTATGATTTAATTTTTGACCATTATCAAAATTACTTGCGGAACAAGGATTGCTGCCTGCTTTTTTAAATTGCAAACAAAATCTTTGTATGCCAACCAAATTAATTAAATGCTGTTTTGTTTTTGGCTCATCAAATTTTATAATTCCTAAAGCAATTAATTAAGTACTTCCCAAAAAACATAAGATGACATCTGACAAATCCGCTGCTGCTATGAACGTTAGAGGCGCGATCGTGGTATAAATGCACATGCCCTCGCTCCCGACGTTACTGTCCGCCGAAACCGCGCTACTAAGCCACGCGCACGCTCACCCGAAAATACTAAAACAAGAATCAAACACTCACGAAATTCAACCGCGGAAAATCTCTCTAATTTTTAAATAAATCATGAATAACGCCGTCTTATACGAAAAATGCAACAGCATGCAGAAAAGGGACGCTCTCTTGAATTTAGAAGAATACGCGTCGAAAATTAAGTGGAAGAAGAGTAGCAACAATATCTTAGACATAGGCTGCGGGGATGGAAGCGTCACGAATATGCTGAAGAAGTACATCCCCACTGACTTCAAGCTGCTGGGCTGTGACATCAGCGAGAAGATGGTGAACTTCGCCAATGATCATCACTGCAACGAGCAGACTTCCTTCACTATCCTGGACATAGAGGGAGATATTCCTGAAAAGATGAAGGGGAAATTCGATAACGTGTTTTCGTTCTATGCTTTACACTGGATCATAGACCAAGAGTGAGTCCTTTTCTGTTTATTTTTTTAACTATATTTAGCGGCATCTTATTATTAACCGATTTTTTTTTAATTTCTGAAATTAAATAGCGGAACTAAGTTTGAGAAACGGAATTATTGTTAGCCAGTCTTTTTGGTTCACTGACGTACTTGACTCAGACCCTATGCCTTGTCCTATTCTCTTACCCTAACATCTATCCGTATGTAAGACGTTATGACCTCTGACGGTGACGACGTTATACAAGAGACTTTTGAGGTGACGATCGAGGTTCTAGTGTGCAAACATTGAACTAAACAACAGACTGTCGATCAGCGCAATAGTGGCAGACTATGATAATTACTAGGCACTTCAGATACGTATAGCAATCGATCAACACTTGACTGAGACATCAAGCCAGTTATCGTCTCAAGTGCGACTGCGAAATATGGGATACTATGTTTCTAACAGAATATTCTTATATTCTAGAATTTGTGGGTATTTATTTCCGGTTAGTAACAATAGGGTCGTACCGAATTAATTACTGGAACTTGAGTGTAATGTAAACCACTGCCTTAACCTTCGGAGAATAAACGTTGTTGGACCTTAAGCATAGCCTAACATAGCATAATCAGCCTATGATATTCCCACGGCTAGGACCAAGGGGCCTCCTCTCTATGAGAGGGAATGGGCTATAATCTACCACGACGCGTAGTACGGATTGGTAGAAGTCACATGTCTTCGAATTTTTTATTCTAGAAAATTCATATCTTCATTCAGTTTTCTTACGATGTTTTCCTTCACCGTTTTGAGAGTAAATCGTCTGCCTGAGTTCGAACCCACGACATACTGCTCGTGAGATAGGGCCGCCCGGCCGCTACCACTGGGCCACCGCTGCTCTTTGCTGTTGTAAAATTTAAATTATGATAATTTCAGGCGAGCATTCACCAATATCTACAACCTACTAAATGAAGACGGGGATCTGTTCACGATATTCCTCGCGGGTGTGCCGGTGTTTGACGTGTACCGTGTGTTGGCGCGCAACAACAAGTGGAGCAGATGGATGCAGAACGTCGACCGATACATCTCACCTTATCACGACTCCGAAGTAAATAATAATTTCTACCAATATGTTATAATAATAAGGTGACGACATGCTGCGCCCCAAATAATTTGGGGTATCTCTGTTGTCAACAATCTTTAGAAAAACTAACGTAACATACATATTTGCACCTATCGCGTCAGTGAAGTTGCGCTTTAATTCAATTCAAACCATTATGTCAGAAAATTCCGAAAATGTCTGAAATTTATGACAAGATACGAAATTTCATAAACAGGGTGGTGCCGACGATACGACAATAAACTACCTAAATGTATTTGCCAAATTCGTTTGTTACATTATATTTCTACACGTTAAACGGTGCAAATTATTCCTAAGGTTAGTAAATCAATATTTGTTTGTAAATTGCATTGTATATCGCTTACAGTTTTATGCTACATAAATGTTTTTTTAATTTTTTTTCGGTGTGAGAATTTATTTGATAGTTCAAAAATGTTCCTATGAACTAGAACTACCAGTGGTTTCATTTATTGTCGCACCGTCGGCACCACCCTGTATACGTATAGACATACGATCAAACCAACCCCAGACCATTGTTTTACTGACTGAATAGACGCAGACTTCTTGCGTGGGCTAACAAATTGCACTCGGCAAAGTGCAAGTACCTCAAAGGTACTCATAATGAAGTTAATAGTAGGATTTCCATGTGACTTTTTTATTTAGTTTTTTGAGAGGAGGAGGTTTTTTTTAATAATTTTGTATTTTAATTTAGGTTGTGCTTATCTTGAAAATCGACGTAGTTATATTGGGACGTAATAGTGTCACCAGTGTGCTTCCATTAAACAGCAATTTGGTCTCAGTTGGTCAGTCAGTTGTTATTTTTATTAAGTATTTGAACAAATAATGTTCTAATACTTAAAAATAACAACTGAATTCGTTCCACCTTATCGTCTCTTGACTCACTCGACTAGTGGTAGAACATTGAATCTCCTGTGAAATAGAATTTTTGATGATTATTACGTAGAATAAATTACCCACAAATAACCTGCACCTGCTAACAAATTAATAAAATATTTTTCAGGACCCAGAAAAGGAAGTAAAGAAAATGTTGCAAAATATTGGTTTCGTGGACTATGAAGTGAAATGTAAAAACTCCGTATTTGTATTTGAAAACTTACATGTCTTGCGGCGTGAGTATTTTTATTTTATTTTTATCTAATATATACTATCTCTGCCTCGTTGGTTTAGAAGTAGCAATCGCGATTGCCGGCATGAGGTCCTGAGTTCGATTCCCGAGTCAGGCAAATTGTTATTGTTTTTTTCCATCAGGAATTTCTCAGTCTGGATCTCCATGGTCCGGTTTGGTGCCCGGGTGATGGCCATAGGCTCGGCCCCTATTCCTTGGATATAATTTAGATATTTGTCACAGCGCCTTCAATTTTTACAAGTTCCTACAGTGGCGTAGGTACTTGTTTTATAAAAGTACAGCTCCGAAAGGTGCTATCAAAATCAAAAAAATATTATTTTATTACCATACGATTTAACCCAGTCAACCGAGTTAAATCAAAGTCATCAAACTTCCATCAAATCTTTTATACTTGCAAACATTGACATTTTTGACGACGAGGCAAAATGCTGTTTCATCCTCACTGGTAAGAGCCCCGGCTAGAGGCCTTACATTCAAGGCATCCATAGGATTGTCCGGTTAAGGCAACATTAACTTTTTTTTTTTTTTTTTTTTTTTTTTTTTTTTTGGTGGGTGGAAAATCATCGAATAAAAAAAGAAAAAAAAAAAAAAAAAAAAAAAGGCAACATTAACTGCCCGCGCCCTTGAGAACAAATAAGGTTGAAAATGGGGATGCGTTTGATTCTCGTGACTGCCAATATGAACGATAGTTCGGAGATTTAATTTATAAAAAAAAATACGCTGTAATGTTAAAATATTTTTACATAATGTCTTTAGTTGGTTAAATTTCCTTTCTGATAGTAAAAAAAAAATAACAGTTATCGCTCAAAATAACTAAATAAAAAAAGAGACGAAAAAGTTTTTTCGGGTCGTTCGTCGTTTCGCACCACGAGCGGTTCGGACCGCGGTGTGAAACGCAGAAGAGCTCTGAAGAATGGGCTGTTTCGGACCGCGGTGTGAATCGACCATAGGAGAATTTGAATGGGTATGGGTGGGGAACCGCGAATGAAACAAAAAGTTTTCTTAGTAATAATGCGTAAAGTACAGTCAGGCACAAAATAAAACAGCGATATAAGTTCTACGATTTATGGGTGTTACAAATTCGTAAAACCAGCGGGACTCAAGTTTCTCATTCGTTCTATCACACAGTTTAGGGAATAACTACAGCACAAACTACCAGTATAATAGAAGTAGGCAGGAGGTACATATTGAAATCATTTTTTGGAGTTGAAAAAAAAAGGACAGGTGTAAAGTCCTACAAACTACCAGGAGAATAGAAGGAGGCAGGAGGTATTGAAAACATTTATTTTGGAAATAAAAAAAAGGAAAAAACGATAAAAGCAAATAATATTTTAATAAGGAATAATTTAGATTTGATTTAAAGATTCCAATACCTCTTTCCTACTTCTGTTCTCCTGGTAGTTTGTGGGACTTTACTACCTATCTTTTTTTTTAAACCCCCAAAAAAAATGTTTTCAATACCTCCTGCCTACTTCTATTCTCCTGTAGTTTGTGCCGTAGTTGTACCCTAATCTGTGTGATAGAACGAATCAGAAACTTGAGTCCCGCTGGTTTGACGATTTTGTAACATCCTTTATCGTAGAACTAGTGGGAAAAAAAAATAAAAAAGTTCCCACTAGTTCTATCGTAGGACTGTGCAGTAGAACTAGTGGGAATGATCCGTTTTTTCTACTCGACTGTACATACAAACTTTGAAATTAGCTCGAATCTAAACATAGTGGTTCGAATCGCCCCATTCCTAAGAGCTATTGGTCGATTCACACCACTCGGCGCTCCAAGAACCGCCGTGGTGCGAAACAGCCCATTCTTAAGAGCTCTTCTGCGTTTCACACCGCGGTCCGAACCGCTCGTGGTGCGAAACGACGAACGACCCGTTTTTTCGTGTGGTTTTTTTGTGATTTTGTGATTTTTTCTTTCGAGGTTCTGGATTAATTTTAAAAAAAAATTTGCATAAGTCTTTTACCTATACATTTGACTATACACTGTATTTTTTTTAATTGTAATAAGTAGCAATACGACTAACTCTGCAACGAAAAACAGGTCGTTTTTACGGTGTCCCTCTTATCTGCGTCTTAAGCAAAAGCCCAGCCTCATTGGCTGCTCTACGAGACGCCACGCACAAAAAACTGGGAAGAAGCAACATCTTATTCGTAAAGAAAAGACGTCATGGCATCAAGCCCGTCGCCAAAAACCACACACAAAAAAACTCATGAAATTTCTTTTTTCACAGGCACCTTAACAGCGGTCAATCCTTTTAAAATCCCGCTAGAGAAATACGACGACTTCATGGAAGACTACCTGAACTTACTAAAAGATATGCAGATTATGAGAAAACACAACGATAACTATGAAACAAGCGTTCAGTTCCGATATCGTTTACTCGTTGTTTACGCTCGCAAGCCAGCGCCTCAGGACAAATTGTTAGAAGAATTACTCATGAAGCACTGACTGACTGAGCATACGAATTGGAATCTTAAACTCTCTGTATATTGGTTTTGGTTGCCCAGTTTGACAAACCACCTTTTGATAAATAGTTAGAAAAATAGCCTTTACGAGAGCCGAGATGGATGAGGTCACATCCAACTCAACCAACAAGCTGACATCATAGTCAGTTTTCCGAAAATGTTGGAAGTATGATGTACTATTGTGTGTACGACCATCGGTCCATGATGGTCAGTAGGTTCCTACCGCTTCCACACACTTGACAGTTCCTGGCTTAACGCGAACATTTCAGAAAATTGTCTCTAATATTGGCAAGACAGAAGATTTCAATCTCATTGTCAGTATTTTGATTTCATTAGCCTTTTATAATTTCTAAGTTTGATTCACGCATTCAGGCGTCACATTCAGTACAGTCCGTTCACAGTTATTTGACCTATAATTTCGTATCACTGTCAGTGATTATCTTAGTTCTTCAATAAAAATAAGGTTGCTTTTGGGTTGTTGCTATCAAGCATGGATGTAGTTGGCATTCAAGTAGGTATGTGGAGGTTTCAAAGGATTGGAAATTTTGGTTTTTATCTCTGAATGGAATTCCAATGTATTTTCTATGATTTTATAACATTTTATGGTGAGGGCAGTAATAAATTGTCGAGGGAGGGATTGTAAATATATAGGTGCGTAACTTTTCACTATATTTTTTTCGTTAAGAATCCTTTCCCGTGACACTGTAGTCACTGTACGGCACTATGTTTTTATCGTAGAATGCTGGAATCACACGTCATACCATTGCCGAGTATCGATCACAAAAAAAGCTATATGAAAGTACCGTCTGATCCCAACATTATATATTATGCAAATATCGTACAGTTCAAAGTCATGTACACGTAGGCTAAGTCATCATGTAAGCTTACAAATAAGTTATTATTTATTTACTTTGTCTTAACTATAAGGTTGTTAATTGTAATGGGTTACGGCAAATATACAGTAACACAGCCTAAAGATATTTTTTATGAAAGTTATCAATTCTACTTACCCGTCAATCTACCTCTGCAAACCCAACCCGAAACTTCTTCATTTGACTTCAAATACACAAAACTACTCGCACATTCTCTACAATTAGGGCCTAGACCTGGCAGCGGTGGCCCAGTGGTGGCGGCCCCGACTTACGAACAGTAAGTCGTGGATTCGAACCCAGGGAGGCATTCTTTGTGAAATTTATTTCTATCGCTGCTCTCGAAACGTCGAAGGAAAACAACAACCAGCATGTCTTAGAACCAAAATTCAAATGCATGTGATCCCTCTCCGAGAGAGGAGTCCTGAGTCCTACAGTGGGAACATTATAGGCTAATGATGATGAGGATCTAGACACGCGATGAGTTGTGATTGGAGCGGAGTCGCAGCGGTGTGGCATGCATCTTGCATTATTATCTTTGACTCTTGCAACCATGCATTTTTCTTTTTTAGATTTTGTTTTTTCGCAATGACGTAGGTAGTTACATAATTTACTAGCCTATTCATAGAACAAAATTGAGCAGTATTTTCCTTGGTAACGTCGTATACAGTTGTTAAAAATTACGTAGATTCGATTAATTAATTAAGGGGAATTATAAAACGAGCAAATAAAAATTTTTTTGCGACTGATGTTGAGATACTGTTTTAATAACTTGTGCGTTATGAATTTAAGTAAGCGAAAAATTAACTAAACTAATGACGAATATTGATTAATAATAAAATCCAGAACGAGCTTACAAAAAGTGGATTGTGATTAATCCACTTCAGATATTAAAAATTCTAACCGAGCGACTAAATTACTTAGGGGCGTCTAGAAATACAGAAAGGGCAACTTAAATATTGAGATAGATCATACGATTTTTTCAATTGAGGTTTTTTCATAACGATACGATATTTACATAATTTCAATTCAAAATTTCTTGTGCTTTTATTTTCACACACACACAATCTCAATCACTGACACAAACGGAACTTGCTACTGGGAAAACTTGAATACAAGAGCGAGCGAAGCGAGCTCGGGACTTGGGGCACCCCGACTCGGACAGGCTAAGTTAGAAGGTAGGGATGGCGGGGTCGAGTGTGCGAGCGAAGCGAGCGAATCGACCCCGCATCCCCTTCGTGGTTTTTTTTTAAACCACTCAGAAGTAGGAGCCCCGTCAAGCGGGACTCCGTCGATTGGGGCTGGAAGGCTCACTCAAATCGTATCACCGATGCCGGGAGCCCTCCTCGAGGGCTCATTTTAAATGTAGGTTTTTCTTTGCGAAAACAGCATGAAATAATGTAAAAATAAAAAAAAAGTTTTATATTTTAACAAGATTTATAAGAATACGCCGTGGTTTTAAATTACAAGCACATTTATTTTTAATTAATTTTCTACCTCTTCCTAGACGCCGATAGCCCACGTGGTAGGTTCTATTTCAGAGGTGGAAAACCATTGGTACGATTTTCAATATTTTCTAAAAATTGTTATTAATAGATTTTTTTTTCAATGTTTCAAGAAAAGACCAGTACCTATATATTTCATGTTTTTTTTTCAATAAAGCCGAAAAAAATCAGAAATTTTTTCGTGTTTTAAATACATTCTTAGTCAATTTAATGTAGGATATTCTATGCTTTCACTCTTTCCATCATCATTCACCTAGCCTTTTTCCAACTACAGTAGGTGGCCAAATTATTAGGGACAGTGCTTGATTTTATGGAGTTTATAGTTTATTATGTATATTTGAAAAAATATGTTGAATTTAAAGGGTTATTTTATCTGATATAGCTACTGCTACTATTATTGTTTTTGCCAAGTGGCAACACAGTGAATCCGTGCATCATTTGTCGATTTTGGGACGTTTCTTCTAATTCGGTCATTGTCTGTTAAAAAGCGCGGTTCGCAGTATATATTTTTGAATTTTCTGAAACTGTTTTTTCATTTGATTTAACCTACTTTTTTTGTTTAAAATAATCAAAAGGTAAGTAATGCCCCGTAGTAAAATAGTTTTGCTATGTTTTGTCTATGAATTTACATTTTATTAATAGTTAGACGCAATATCCTCAAATTTTATTTTTTTAGGATAGGCAAGGCTTTGGACACCTCTCCAAGAAAATGTAGAGAGATACTAACATTGTTACTGCACTCCACTCATTCCCAGAGAGTCATAGCTGCTATGGCTGAGGTTTCAAACTCTTTCGTAAATCGAATAACAATTAAAATTGACAATAAAAAGCCTCTTGAGGCAATTCGGGTTGGCAAATGTGGCAGAAAAAGGATCACCACACTTCGTACTGATCGAAGAGTTAGGAGCATCTGCCTCGAAACTCATAAAAAGAGTGTTGCTCATTTGACCACGATGATGAACGACGAGGGTGTAAAGATTTCGGAAAGAACAATGCGTAGGTGGTTGGTCGAATAGAACTTGATGGGACGGCGGCCTTCAAAAAAACCACGCCTAACCGACAGTATGAAAAAGAAACGACTCCAATGGGCCAGATTACATCGACATATGACTGTCGCAGGTTGGAGTCGAAGAAAAATAACTTGTTTTAATAATGCAATTAGTCAATAACTTTTCTACTACTTTCTACTATTCATTCTGTTAATTTACAGGTGTGCCTTTCTGACGAATCAACTTTTCAAATTTTGGTCGACAAAAGTTCTTTTGTATGACGACGCCCTGGTCAACGATTACACACCGATTGCATCGTAGAGAGGGTTAAACATCCGGTTAGTGATACGGTTTGGTCTGTTATCTCAGCCAAATGCATGGGGCGCCTATACACCGTAAGAGGAACGATGAAACAAGACCAATACAAGCGAGTATTAGAAACCCAGGTATTGCCGCAGGTCAATGAATGGTTCCCCGATGATGTCGAATACATTTTTATGCATGACTCAGTACGCTGCCACAAAGCCAGAAGCGTTACTGCATTTTTGGCTGAAAGAATGACACTGTTTTGCCTTGGCCAGAGAATTCAACTGACATGAATCCCATTGAAAAAATTTGGGAACTCACCAAAGGGGCCATTGCCAAAGAAGTGTCTACCACCGAAAGGCAACTTATAGAAACCCTCACCAGAGAATGGCAGCATAATGCCAAACTAAAGGAAAATGCAAAACATTCTATTTAGAGCATGCCCCGACACATAGAAGCTCTTATTTCAGCAAAGGGTGGTAAATCACCCTTTGCTGAAATAAGAGCTTCACCAAATATATTTATTTTACCTGATTAATAATAAACAGTTTTGTATACATTTTGGATTTTTTGTGATCCCAATAGAACATAGATACTAATAAAAAATATATATGAAACCTACAACCCATTATTTATTACACAAATCAACTTAAACTCGAAAATTCAAAAATCGTATTACTGTCCCTATTAATTTGGCCACCGATGGTATGTTGGGCTCGGCTTCCAGTCTTACCGGATGCAGTTCGTATGTTGTAGTACGTTACATGAAGCGACTACCTATCTGACCTTCACAACCCAGTTAGACGACAACTGGGTGATACGATCAACCTGTCAAGTCTAACCAAGCATAAGACTAGTAAGACTGGTTTGCAACCAGTCTTACCGAAGGTAAGACTAGTCAGACTAGACTGCTACCAGTTTTACCAAAGGTAAGACTAGTAAGACTGATCTGCAACCAGTCTTACCAAAAGTAAGACTAGTAAGACTAGTCTGCTACCAGTTTCATCAAAGGTAAGACTAGTAAGACCGGTTTGCAACTAGTCTTGCCAAAGATACGACTAGTAAGACTGGTGTGCAAACAGACATACGGTAAGACAAGGAAGACTCCTGCCTACTTCTATTCTCCTGGTAGTTTGCGCCGTAGTCTGAACGATAGAACTAGTGGGAAAAAAACCCACTAGTTCTATCGTAGGACTGTGCAGTAGAACTAGTGGGAATGATCCTAATTTGTTGGTAAAAGTTATAAATACGTACATTAAATTACTTGATTTTATTGTTTTGTGCGTTTTATTCATATTTTTTAGAAAGTGGAACTAATGAGAATGATGTTGATTAACTTTAGTTTCACTAGTTCCATGGGACAACTACGGTGGAACTAGTGAGACGAGTTCGATTAAGTTTTGTTTTATTTGTTCCATTATCAAAGTGCTTGTGGAACTACTGAGAAAAAAAAGTTTCACTAGTTCCATGGAACTAATTGCTGGTGGAACTAATGAGAATGACCCGCAAAAAAAAAAAAAAAGGCACGTCGTGGTAACAATTGAATGAACAATTTGAGGTGACGTCATCAAAACGTTATCAAAACTGATATTTTTTGCAATCCTACATTAGGATTGTTTTAAGCACGTGATGGTACGAAAACGCAAAGTAAGGTTAAAACAGGACTGTTTTAAGACGTTGTAGTAGCGCCCCTGGAAGTAAAGAGGGAAGGATAAGAGTAACCATTCTTGAACACAACTTGTCGTTACCGACTGCAGAAGATGTAATCGCAAGGACACATTTCTTAACGTCATCCTCAGAAACATCGTTAAGGATAAAAGGAGAACATTGTGGCAACGGCAATCTAGAAAGGCTATCTAGGGTCACAGCTTTGACAGACGAATCAAGAATTTTTATTGCATATTATTTAGTATTATATTTTAGCCTCTAAGATAACTAAGATATCAGTAGAAAATGAAACATATTATGTCTTAATACTAGAAACATTCGATGCAATCGGTTACTAACCGGTTAGAAATATTAGATGGAATCAAATCTTTCGGCAAGAGAACAAAAGTTCACTGCGCCTACGCATTGCAGAAGGTTCACCCTTGTTTCGCCGAACAACTTTTGATATAATTTTACTTGTTCGAACAACGTTTAAGAAATTAATCGTTTAAAAAACAAGACATGACGATGTTTATAAATAATATAAACAGTAAAGTCAATAGTAGTGGCAGACCTGAAACCATTAATTACAACTCTTTGAGTTCTATTCGTTACGTATGAAGTAAACCACCGAAGTAAATCACCACGTATGCAGATAAATTCAATTTTATTCCGAAGCAAATTATGATCAAAATTTTCAAATGCCTTTCGAAAATCTATGTAAATGGCATCCACTTGAACACGAGAATCCATGTTGTTATGAAGTAATCCGTAAAGGCCACCAAATTGGTTGTGGTTGATTGTTTCTTGACGAATCCGTGTTGTGGTTGGATAATGCTGTGATGCAGAACAGGGTATACTTTATCGTGGACTATTAAACGCTCATTTATGATTTAATTTTTGACCATTATCAAAATTACTTGCGGAACAAGGATTGCTGCCCGTTTTTTTAAATAGCAAACAAAATCTTTGTATGCCAACCAAATTAATTAAATGCTGTTTTGTTTTTGGCTCATCAAATTTTATAATTCCTAAAGCAATTAATTACTCCCCAAAAAACATAAGATGACATCTGACAAATCCGCTGCTGCTATAAACGTTAGAGGCGCGATCGTGGTATAAATGCACAGGCCCTCGCTCCCGACGTTACTGTCCGCCGAAACCGCGCTACTAAGCCACGCGCACGCTCACCCGAATATACTAAAACAAGAATCAAACACTCACGAAATTCAACCGCGGAAAATCTCTCTCATTTTTAAATAAATCATGAATAACGCCGTCTTATACGAAAAATGCAACAGCATGCAGAAAAGGGACGCTCTCTTGAATTTAGAAGAATACGCGTCGAAAATTAAGTGGAAGAAGAGTAGCAACAATATCTTAGACATAGGCTGCGGGGATGGAAGCGTCACGAATATGCTGAAGAAGTACATCCCCACTGACTTCAAGCTGCTGGGCTGTGACATCAGCGAGAAGATGGTGAACTTCGCCAATGATCATCACTGCAACGAGCAGACTTCCTTCACTATCCTGGACATAGAGGGAGATATTCCTGAAAAGATGAAGGTGAAATTCGATAACGTGTTTTCGTTCTATGCTTTACACTGGATCATAGACCAAGAGTGAGTCCTTTTCTGTTTATTTTTTTTAACTATATTTAGCGGCATCTTATTATTAACCGATTTATTTTTTAATTTCTAAAATTAAATAGCGGAACTAAGTTTGAGAAACGAAATTATTGTTAGCCAGTTTTTTTTGGTTCACTGGCGTACTTGACTCAGACCCTATCGTTTGTCCTATTCTCTTACCCTAACATCTATCCGTATGTAAGACGTTATGACCTCTGACGGTGACGACGTTAGACAAGAGACTTTTGAGGTGACGATCGAGGTTCTAGTGTTCAAACATTGAACTAAACAACAGACTGTCGATCAGCGCAATAGTGGCATACTATGATAATTACTAGGCACTTCAGATACGTATAGCAATCGATCAACACTTGACTGAGACATCAAGCCAGTTATCGTCTCAAGTGCGACTGCAAAATATGGGATACTATGTTTCTAACAGAATATTCTTATATTCTAGAATTTGTGGGTAATTAAGAAGGGTCGTACCGAATTAATAACTGGAACTTGAGTGTAATGTAAACCACTACCTTAACATTCGGAGAATAAACGTTGTTGGACCTTAAGCATAGCCTAACATAGCATAATCAGCCTATGATATTCCCACGGCTAGGACCAAGGGGCCTCCTCTCTATGAGAGGGAATGGACGCGTAGTACGGATTGGTAGAAGTCACATGTCTTCGAATTTTTTATTCTAGAAAATTCATATCTTCATTCAGTTTTCTTACGATGTTTTCCTTCACCGTTTTGAGAGTAAATCGTCTGCCTGAGTTCGAACCCACGACATACTGCTCGTGAGACAGGGCCGCCCGGCCGCTACCACTGGGCCACCGCTGTCTTTGCTGTTGTAAAATTTAAATTATGATAATTTCAGACGAGCATTCACCAATATCTACAACCTACTAAATGAAGACGGGGATCTGTTCACGATATTCCTCGCGGGTGTGCCGGTGTTTGACGTGTACCGTGTGTTGGCGCGCAACAACAAGTGGAGCAGATGGATGCAGAACGTCGACAGATACATCTCACCTTATCACGACTCCGAAGTAAATAATAATTTCTACCAATATGTTATAATAATAAGGTGACGACATGCTGCGCCCCAAATAATTTGGGGTATATCTCTGTTGTCAACAATCTTTAGAAAAACTCACGTAACATACATAATATTTGCACCTATCGCGTCTGTGAAGTTGCGCTAGTTAATTCAATTCAAACCATTATGTCAGAAAATTCCGAAAATGTCTGAAATTTATGACAAGATACGAAATTTCATATACAGGATGGTGCCGACGATACGACAATAAACTACCTAAATGTAGGTATTTGCCAAATTCGTTTGTTACATTATATTTCTACACATTAAACGGTGCAAATTATTCCTAAGGTTAGTAAATCAATATTTGTTTGTAAATTGCATTGTATTTCGTTTACAGTTTTATGCTACATAAATGTTTTTTTAATTTTTTTTTCGGTGTTAGAATTTATTTGATAGTTCAAAAATGTTCCTATGAACTAGAACTACCAGTGGTTTCATTTATTGTCGCACCGTCGGCACCACCCTGTATACGCATAGACATACGATCAAACCAACCCCAGACCATTGTTTTACTGACTGAATAGACGCAGACTTCTTGCGTGGGCTAACAAATTGCACTCGGCAAAGTGCAAGTACCTCAAAAGTACTCATAAGGAAGTTAATAGTTTTCGGATTTCCATGTGACTTTTTTATTTAGTTTTTTTAGAGGAGGAGGTTTTTTTTAATAATTTTGTATTTTAATTTAGGTTGTGCTTATTTTGAAAATCGACGTAGTTATATTGGGACGTAATAGTGTCGCCACCAGTGTGCTTCCATTAAACAGCAATTTGGTCTCAGTTGGTCAGTCAGTTGTTATTTTTATTAAGTATTTCAACAAATAATGTTCTAATATTTAAAAATAACCACTGAATTCGTTCCACCTTATCGTCTCTTGACTCACTCGACTAGTGGTAGAACATTGAATCTCCTGTGAAATATAATTTTTGATGATTATTATTATTACGTAGAATAAATTACCCAAAAACTTTTTTGCAAAAAAAACAACCGACTTCAAAAACACCAAAAAGAGAAAAATAAACTTCAGAAGAAAAATCAGCTTCTGAAGTCGGTGACATTTGTTTGTTTGATTTAATTTTTTTGCCACCGACTTCAGAAGCTGATTTTTCTTCTGAAGTTTATTTTTCTCTTTTTGGTGTTTTTGAAGTCGGTTGTTTTTTTTGCAAAAAAGTTTTTTTTTATTTTTTCATTTTTAGTTGTAATAGGTACCTATATTATATCCTATACAAATATTTACTATGCATTTAACATTCAACTAAGAAACCTAAACCTTAACCTTCAAAATTCCCCTATTTTTGCTTTCAACTCTTAACCGTTGAGGAGTAGTATACCTTCCATTATCAGCTCATCAACATGAATAAAAGTGATGACTGCTAGATGCGAATACTTGAATAGCGCCAGAAAAAGCACGAAACATGTAATACGTGTCTATGAAATTCATATAACAACTAAAAAAATGTGTATTGTACACATCAGAGCATACAGGCGTGATGTTACGTCATGATAATGGTATATTCAATAAACATCCAAGCGTTTCCAGCAATTACGACAGATTTGTCGTCTATTTTTGAAGAGTTCCATTGTATATCTCCGAAGATCAGTACCAGATCTTCACCAAATAAAAATGGGACCACCTCAGGAGTATACTCTTTCAAATAAAAAAAGAATTTTGAGAATCGGTCCACAAACGGGGGAGAAATCAGGAAACATACATAAAAAAAAAAAAAAAAAAAAAAAATACATACACACGAACATAGTAACCTCCTTTTTTGAAGTCGGTTAAACAAATAACCTGCACCTGCTAACAAATTAATAAAATATTTTTCAGGACCCAGAAAAAGAAGTAAAGAAAATGTTGCAAAATATTGGTTTCGTGGACTATGAAGTGAAATGTAAAAACTCCGTATTTGTATTTGAAAACTTACATGTCTTGCGGCGTGAGTATTTTTATTTTTTTTTATCTAATAAACTATCTCTGCCTCGTTGGTTTAGAAGTGGCAATCGCGATTGCCGGCATGAGGTCCTGAGTTCGATTCCCGAGTCAGGCAAATTGTTATTGTTTTTTTCCATCAGGAATTTCTCAGTCTGGAACTCTGGATCTCCATGGTCCGGTTTGGTGCCCGGGTGATGGCCATAGGCTCGGCCCCTATTCCTTGGATATAATTTAGATATTTGTCACAGCGCCTTCAATTTTTACAAGTTCCTACAGTGGCGTAGGTACTTGTTTTATAAAAGTACAGAAGAAAAATAATTATTCTATTACCATACGATTTAACCCAGTCAACAGAGTTAAATCAAAGTCATCAAACTTCCATCAAATCTTTTATACTTGGAAACATTGACATTTTTGACGACGAGGCAAAATGCTGTTTCATCCTCACTGGTAAGAGCCCCGGCTAGAGGCCTTACATTCAAGGCATCCACAGGATTGTCCGGTTAAGACGACATTAACTGCCCGCGCCCTTGAGCGCGCGTTTAACTCATCGCCTAAACAAATAAGGTTGAAAATGGGGATGCGTTTGATTCTCGTGACTGCCAATATGAACGATAGTTCGCAGATTTAATTTATAAAAAAAAAAAACGCTCTAATGTTAAAATATTTTTACATATGTCTTTATTGGTTAAATTTCCTTTCTGATAGTAACAAAAAAAATAACAGTTATCGCTCAAAATATTGAGCATTTCGAGACGAAAAAGTTTTTTCTTGTGATTTTTTTGTGATTTTGTGATTTTTTTTTCGAGGTTCTTGATTAATTTTAGAAAATATTTTTGCATAAGTCTTTTACCTATACATTTGACTATGCACTGTATTTTTTTTGGAATTGTAATAAGTAGCAATACGGCTAACTCTGCAACGTAAAATAGGTCGTTTTTACGGTGTCCCTCTTATCTGCGCCTTAAGCAAAAGCCCATAGCCTCATTGGCTGCTCTACGAAACGCCACGCACAAAAAACTGGGAAGAAGCAACATCTTATTCGTAAAGTAAAGCCGTCATGGCATCAAGCCCGTCGCCAAAAACCACACACAAAAAAAACTCATGAAATTTCTTTTTTCACAGGCACCTTAACAGCGGTCAATCCTTTTAAAATCCCGCTAGAGAAATACGACGACTTCATGGAAGACTACCTGAACTTACTAAAAGATATGCAGATTATGAGAAAACACAACGATAACTATGAAACAAGCGTTCAGTTCCGATATCGTTTACTCGTTGTTTACGCTCGCAAGCCAGCGCCTCAGGACAAATTGTTAGAAGAATTACTCAAGAAGCACTGACTGACTGAGCATACGAATTGGAATCTTAAACTCTCTGTATATTGGTTTTGGTTGCCCAGTTTGACAAACCACCTTTTGATAAATAGTTAGAAAAATAGCCTTTACGAGAGCCGAGATGGATGAGGTCACATCCAACTCAACCAACAAGCTGACATTATAGTCAGTTTTCCGAAAATGTTGGAAGTATGATGTAATATTGTGTGTACGACCATCGGTCCATGATGGTCAGTAGGTTCCTACCGCTTCCACACACTTGACAGTTCCTGGCTCAACGCTAATATTTCAGAAAATCGTCTCTAATATTGGCAAGACAGAAGAATTCAATCTCATTGTCAGTATTTTGATTTAATTAGCCTTTTATTATTTCTAAGTTTGATTCACGTATTCAGGCGTCACATTCCAGTCCGTTCACAGTTATTTGACCTATAATTTCGTATCACTGCCAGTGATGATCTTAGTTCTTCAATAAAAATAAGCTTGCTTATGGGTTGTTGCTATCAAGCATGGATGTAGTTGGCATTCAAGTAGGTGTATGTGGATATTCATAGGATTGGGAATTTTGGTTTTGATCCCAATGTATTTTCTATGATTTAAGGGAGGGATTGTAAATAGATAGGTGCGTAACTTTTCACTATATTTTTGACGTTAAGAAGCCGTTCCCGTGACACCGTAGTCACTGTACGGCACTATGTTTTTATCGTAGAATGCTGGAATCACACGTCATACAAAAGTATATAAAAGTTCCGTCTGATCCCAACATTATATGCAAATATCGTACAGTTCAAAGTCATGTACACGTAGGCTGTCATCATGTAAGCTTACAATTAAGTTATTATTTATTTACATTGTCTAAAATATAAGGTTGTTAATTGGAACGGGTTACGGCAATATACAGTTACACAGCCTTAAGATGTATTTTTTTATGAAAGCTATCAATTCTTCTTACCTGTTCATCTCTCTGCAAACCCAACCTTAAACTATTTCATTTGACTTCAAACTCACAACACTATTCACATTCTCTACAATTAGGACGTAGACCTGGCAGCGGTGGTCCAGT
Organism: Diarsia mendica; assembly: GCA_949316265.1. Taxonomy (NCBI): domain Eukaryota; kingdom Metazoa; phylum Arthropoda; class Insecta; order Lepidoptera; family Noctuidae; genus Diarsia; species Diarsia mendica. Next base: position 15,347,289 of record OX438895.1, read on the forward strand.
GATGGCAGCCTCGACTTACGAACAGTAAATAGTGGGTTCGAACCCAGGCAGGCGCATTACTTTGTGAAATTTATTTCATCATAGCTGCTAGGGGTGATATGAAGGAAAAAGGAATAAATGATAACGTGACGACTAACAGGGCAGAATGGAAGAAAACAGCGTGTTGCGCTGACCCCAAATGACATGGGATAAGGGCAGGAAGAGGAAGAAGAAGAAGCTCTCAAAACATCGACGGAAAATATCGTGATAAAACCGGCACGTCTTAGAACCAAAATTCGAAAACATGTGACATCTCAAACCCGCACTGGGCCCAAGTGTTGGATTATAGCCCATCCCTCTCCGAGAGAGGAGGCCTGAGTCCCTACAGTGGGAACATTACAGGCTGATGATGATGAGGACCTAGACACGCGGTGAGTTGTGATTGGAGCAGAGTCGCAGCGGTGCGGCATGCATCTTGCATTATTATGTAGGCGAAGTGCTAGCGACCAATGGTCCACATTGGTCTTGAATCTAAATAACTGGAAATCATGGGGAGAGGCCTTTGCCTAGTAGTGGGATTATGCAGGCTAACAGTATTAGTAACTTGTTTCTAAACAGTGTCCATGGATTTTTTTACTCAATCTTCGCCATGGAGATCGAAGCTTTGGAATGACCGTACAGTTCTTTCACTGAACCGACACGACATCACGGAAGGCCCATGACGCACCTGGCGCGTCACATTGAAATGACTTAAAAACAGATTTACTGAACGGATCTTAATAAATGAGGTGTTAATAGATTCGTAAGAATAGCCCAGGTGACATAGGCTATACAGGGTGGTGCCGATGATACGACAATAAATGAAACAACTGGTAGTTCTAGTTCATGGGAACATTTTTAAATTAGGTATCAAATAAATCCTCACACCGCAATCGTTGTCGTATCATCGGCACCACACCAACCTACCTTAATTTCTGGGCCAAAATCTTTTTTCCTTTTTTTTCGACACGATAATCGGTGCAAATTATTCCTAAGGTTAATAAACCAATATTTGTTTGTAAATTGTATTGTATTTCGTTTACAGTTTTATGCTATTGAGTTTTATTTTTTATTTCGGTGTTAGGATTTGTGGCGACTAGCGACATCTATCGCAACACCTGCGTACTAACAAACGATCGACAGAAAATCCTACATCGCGCTATCAACATTATCCGCGACATAAGCCTATATAGGAGTTCCCGACTTACAACTGTCGGGCAGTTAGCCCGCCGGACACAACACCCGTCCGGTCGGAGGATCCTCCCTTTTCAACGGGGGATGAGGAGCTTTACACCCTGTTCCTCATTACCCCCAAACTGGTGACCCCGAGCATGAACGTCAGCGCAGCCTTCGTGCAACTACTTCAGACGTCGTCACCACTTCCCCTTCGCCTTCGAGCAGCGAGTCATACCGTCAGCCAGCAGCCACGGCTTCATGGGGTACCCTGTCCACCAGCATGCAGCGGAAGCGCATTCCTGGACATCACCCCCAGCCTCATCAGCGACTTTGGCACAGCACACTGCACTTCGGCCGGTCAGCAAGCAGAGACGCTCTTCTCTCCTGGTCGACGCAGCAGCCAGCCACTACACAGCACTGCACACTCCGACTCACTGGAGCATACGCAGCATCACGGCAAGCACTGCATCACTCCGACTCACTGGAGCTAATATGCAGCATCACCCCGACTCACTGGGGCATCACCGCAGACAGTTCCGACTCACCGTGAACTATGCGGCATCCGGTTCCGACTCACTGGAACCTTCCACTGGCTGACAAGCGCCAAGACTTAACCTGCTTTCGACCTCCGGTCTCGGAGGGGAGTGATGTGGCGACTAGCGACATCTATCGCAACACCTGCGTACTAACAAACGATCGACAGAAAATCCTACATCGCGCTATCAACATTATCCGCGACATAAGCCTATATAGGAGTTCCCGACTTACAACTGTCGGGCAGTTAGCCCGCCGGACACAACACCCGTCCGGTCGGAGGATCCTCCCTTTTCAATGGGGGATGAGGAGCTTTACACCCTGTTCCTCATACCCCCAAAGATTTATTTGACAGTTTAAAAATGTTCGTAGAACTAGTACTGCCAGAGGTGATTTCATAAATTGTCGTATCATCGGCACTACCCTGTATAAATTTTATAAAAAAAAATTGACGGAATTCAAATAATGTCAGATTCTAACCTCGAAAAAAATATATTAAGATAATCATAACATGTTTGGTATCAAATCAAAGATCTAGGCGAGCATATTACAAATATGTATATGATATTATAGTTTTAGTCAACATACACGTTTAGAATGCGGTCAACAAGCTCTCGCGGTCTAGTCTGTGTTATTTATACGTATTAAGTAAATAAAAACAACAAACATTAAGTACAATACTACATAATAAAAGTAATACATATATTATTACGTATTTATAATAAATAACACACAAAAATAAAATTAAAATAAAAAAAATGGTTTTAAAAACTAAAGCCCGACTACGAATAAAATCGCAGACTAATAAAAACGCGGAAAAATAATTCTTAAATTAATTACTGAATAATAAGTATAATTATTAAAGAGGACAGTCGTTGTCGCATGCCACTGATACCACCAAAACTGAAAAATAATAACTATTTTACAAAAAAAACTGACAACAAAAAAGTGAAAAAAAAAACAAAATCAAGCAAACAAATGTCAAAAAGCATAGCAAATGTGAGCAATGTTTTATAATAAAAAAATCTTGATATTGCTTATCTATACGTCTATACTAATATTATAATCTATACTATCTATACTAATATTATAAAGAAGTAAAGTTTGTGTGTTTGTATATTTGTTAAATTGTAAGGGGTAATCTCGGGATCTACTGAACCGATTTTAAAAATTTTTTCACCAATAGAAAGCCACATTATTGCTGAGTGTCATAGGCATTTTTATCCCTGTGTTCCCACGGGAACGGGATCTACGCGGGTGAAACCGCGGGACGTCCGCTAGTTTATTATAATATCAAAACTCGTCGTTGACCACTTTCAGAACACAGGTGCATTCTTGAATCTGACTCAGCACAAAATACTGCGATAGCTCCTGCAAATAAATTATAATTAGTATTCTACTAATCGTTATATCTATTACATCACATTTCTACTAAAAGGTTAAGACAGAAGCCTTCGCTAATTACAGCGACATTATGTCAGTTATTTATTTTGGATTACCAACGAGTTACATTACAGTTTGTCATATCTAAAATTCATATAATTACAGATTAAATGGCCCTGTAACGTACACTCAATTACGGTAACCACAGCTTACACATTATCGAGTACACATTGCTCTAAATCAATTAATAAATGATTTATTAGAAAAAAAATTAGGAATATAGGTATATGTTACAGGCAAAACTCAATCAGTCAAAACTACTTTTGACTGGTTTCAGTCAAAATGTGTTAAAACGCGTTTATTCTAATGAAATAAATGTTAGCCATCGTACAAGGTTATCCAAGGATAAAAAAAACCTAACAAACCTAATAAGTTTCCTGACAACATTTAGGTTATTATAATTTAGTAGAGAAATAAAACAGAAACCACCTAATAATTTGTTATAATAGTTTTGACCGGTCAAAAGTAGTTTTTACTGATTAAGAGTTTTGCCTGTGACATATACAAATAAATTAAGCAATCATGCCACTTAAGAACTAAAGATTAGAAAGTCAAATAAAGTCGTAAAAAAATGGCCGTTAAATGGTCGTAATAAAGTAGTTATTGGCATAACTATTTGGTTTAACTTAATTTGAATGGTGAATTAATAATGGTTGGAATTGAAAGTAGGATTAAAATCGAAATATAAATACAAATAAAATTAACATTATGATGAAATATTATTCAATTAATTACGTACTTATTTATTTATTGGAATGATAATTCAAATGTCCTCAAACTGAAAGTGATTATATAAGGTCCTATTAAAATAAACTAGTGGACAAATTTTAACACAGCGTTCAGTACGCCTAAACAAAGATATCTAAACAAAAAATACTAAGTAAAGTGATTTTATTTTTACTTAAAATAATAAATTGCCGGCACTCTAGAACAAACTTGTCCTTTATGAGTAGGTAGTTAAATGCGTTTTTCTTTTTTCTTTTTTTACCAAATTCCTTATTTTGGTCTATCTCGGCGCTTTTCTTGTGGTCGCCACTGTTGATTCCGGCCAACAGGAGTTACAGTGGTTTGGGAATAGTGTGGCGGGCTTGTCCCAATAAAAAAAAAATAGTGCTAACCGATTAATGTTTTTAAATAAGTACATTTTGATACAAGTGCGGAAAGTTTGTTATTGCATTCGAGGCGGATTGAACACCCGAGTCGTATGGTGAGGGTGTTCATGGGGTCGTGAAATGCAATAACAAATTCCCACGTGTATCAAACGACGTTTTTCAATACACTTTCGAAGAATTTAACTAATAAAACAACATTTAAAACAATAAGTATTTTTGACATAATTTTTAGGAGACTATGATTTAATTTGGTTTTTTTCCGCGGTTTGATTTCGCCAGGTTGAAGAAGAAGCAAAGGTATGAAGCTGCTAAATAGCCTCACATTAAAAAAATTAAAATATTTTTTAATTAAGAACACAAATAAATGGTACTTGTTCATAAAAATAAATAATTGCTTAAAATAATCATGTTTATTAGTAGTATTCTTTTTATAAACACAATTTAAATATTCACAAAATATTTACGCTGTAAAGACGCAAATCAAAATGACGAGATTTAAAAAAAAAACACGCCTGCTCTATAACAGTCGGTGGTGTTTTTTTTTTTAAATTCTTATGTTTTAACCGAATTACCGCGCGCGTGCTGTAATCTTATTACCGCACGCGTGCGACATATGTTGCATGTCGAACCTAATCGTAGTGCAATAAGAGCTAGTTTTCGAGAAAGTGTATTGAAAATAATGTTTTTAAATTTACCAGCAGAGAGAACAAACATGTCAACATCATGGAAAAGTTTGTTATACATAGTTGCCAGTAAGTCGCCGCAGACGTGCCCGCAAAGCCGCGTTATTATAACTCGATCTAACGGCAAACGGCAGACGACCCCGCGACACACTGTAGTTCTAGGAACTATGTAACTTATTTTATTTCTAACTAGCTGACCCACGCAACTTCGTCTGCGTCACATAAATATAGCTATAACCTTTCTCGATATATCGACTATCCGACATAAATATAGATAAATTGTAACAAACAAAAAATCTTATCTTTCCTCTTTATTAAAATAGTTTAGATGGTTTAGATTAGCTTAGATTATATTAAAGTGTGAATAGGTACTATAGAGGTACTATAGGTATCTCTTACTGTTAAATATACTATAACACTCTGTACTTGTAAACATTATGATGCAGTAAATATTTTGAATTTGAATTTCCCGGAGGCCAGCCAGAACCGGTATATCTACATTGCGACGCGCGAATTATTTTGCCGCGCGGATATTTTTACATTGCGATATCTTCTAAGAAATTTGTTTATATTGTATAGAGTAAAGGGCACAAATATTCTATATTAAATTTCCGTTCTAACAAACATTTATTTAGATATAGATTATACCATATGGGTTAAATAAGCTTCGCAAAAAATAATTATTTTTAAGCTAACAGTTTAACAGTAAAAAAAGGTGACAGTGAGTCAATCTTAAAAGATAGATATATGCTGTCGCGGACTTTTTTTTAGAACTTCTAAAGAAGAACAATTCCTTCATACATGATATTTGCGTAACTTAAACCGTTTTCGCAGCGCACTCAGCGGAAGCTCTCAAAAAGGAAATACCTTTTCCCGTTTTTGTAACAATTTTCATTTATGCTCCGCTCCTATTAGCCGTGGCGTGATGTTATATAACTTAAAGCCTTCCTCGATAAATGGACTACCCAACACAAAAAGAATTTTTGAATTCCAACCAGCAGTTCCTGAGTTTACGGCGTTCAAACAAACAAACTCTTCAGCTTTATAATATTAAGTATAGATACATATATAAACAGTCATACCCATTGTTGCTGTTGTTTATTACTCCTACAATTTTCACCAAAGCGATACAAAGCTTCCTGTAGTAATCGACTGTCTTGCAATTTTTTGATGGGCCTGTATGTCTTGAGGTCGTCAGCATAAAGTAAGACTTTAGAGTTTTCTTAAACAAGACGACGTCGTTTATAAATAACATAAACAGTAAAGGTCCCAAAATCGAGCCTTGAGGCACACCGGAAGTCACGTCAATAGTAGTGGCTGACCTGAAACCATAATTATGGAAGGGGCCCGCAAGGGCCGATGCCCGTCGGGTCGGCGGGATGTTCACAAGATAAAGGGCTAAGAAGGAACATGGGTGGTTTTTAGAAGTCTGACACACCCTTTCGCTCTGCCCAAGACCAGGGGGGGGGTCATTTGATGATTTTACACCCACCCGAAAAAAGAAGACCTGAAACCATTACTTACAACTCATTGAGTTCTATTCGTGACGTATGAAGTAAACCACCGAAGTATTCAATTTTATTCAGAAGCAAATTATGATCAACCTTTCCGAATGCCTTTCGAAAATCTGTGTAAATGCATCCACTTGAACACGAGAATCCATGTTGTTGAATAAGTAATCCGTAAAGGCCACCAAATTGGTTGTGTTTGATCGTTTCTTGACGAATCCGTGTTGTTGTTGGAAAATGCTGTGATGCAGAACCGGGTATACTTTATCGTGAACTATTAAATGGTCATTTAAAAAAATGGGTGTTATTTAACTGGTTAGCATAGTATTCGTATTTTGGTCAGCAGAAAAATATAATCTGTCAGCAGAAATAGCTAATTGGTCAGCAACTCGTGGCCAGCAAACATTGAGAAAGAAGAAAGAAAACATTTTTATTTAGCACAATATGCCACAAGTGAAACAAGAAAGAAAGAAAGAAAAAATATTTATAGTCGCAGAAATAAGTAATAAGTGCACACAACAAACATAAAAAATATAAAATGAACAAAAAAAGAGTGTGTGCATCTCACGGCTTCGCCAAATAGGACCAGTTCAGCAAACTGCCGAGCAGCTAGTGCCCGATGCTGGTTTTCAACTGGCCCCGCTGCTGATTGCTGATTGATTTCAAAATCAATCAGCAATTTATGTCATTCTGGATGGCTGTAATTATTTTAGTACAGCATATTAATTATATAAGCTGCAATGAGCTACTCCTGTTTAATACAAATTTGGTAAGCTCTCAGAGGGCAAGCAAAAAAAATTATATGCATATCGATCAAACAAACTGCTTATAGAACGTTTTCTCTGCTGATCGATCATGATATTTTGCTGACCAAGTAGTTAGTTTGCGGACTGAATGTTTATTATGCAAACTCATATTATTGTAAGCTGCCTATATGATTTAATTTTTGACTATTATATAAATTATTTGCGGAACAAGGATTGCTGCCGGATTTTTAATTGCAATCAAAATCTTTGTATGCGGACCAAATTATTTAAATGCCTTTTTTTTGGCTCACCAAATTTTATAATTGCTAAAGCAATTAATTACTTCACAGAAAAAAATAAAATGACATCTGCCAAATCCGCTGCTGCTATGAACGTTAGAGGCGCGATCGTGGTATAAATGCGCAGGCCCTCGCTCCCGACGTTACTGTCCGCCGAAACCGCGCTACTAAGCCACGCGCACGCGCACCCGAAAATACTAAACAAAAATCAAACACTCACGAAATTCAACCGCGGAAAATCTGTCTAATTTTTAAATAAATCATGAATAACGCCGTCTTATACGAAAAATGCAACAGCATGCAGAAAAGGGACGCACTCCTGAATTTAGAAGAATACGCGTCGAAAATTAAGTGGAAGAAGAGTAGCAACAATATTTTAGACATAGGCTGCGGGGATGGAAGCGTCACGAATATGCTGAAAAAGTACATCCCTACTGACTTCAAGCTGCTGGGCTGTGACATCAGCGAGAAGATGGTGAACTTCGCCAATGATCATCACTGCAACGAGCAGACTTCCTTCACTATCCTGGACATAGAGGGAGATGTTCCTGAAACGATGAAGGGGAAATTCGATAACGTGTTTTCGTTCTATGCTCTACACTGGATCATAGACCAAGAGTGAGTACTTTTCTGTTTATTTTTTTTTAACTATATTTAGCGGCATCTTTATTTTTTTAATTTATAAAATTAAATAGCGGAACTAAGTGTGAGAAACGGAATCATTGTTGGCCTTAAGTTTGAAGTCAAAGTTAAAGTATTTTTGGTTCACTGACGTACTTGACTCAGAGTTACACTAATAGTATAATATAATTTTGAAACGCAGTTGTTATAGTTTTGTTTTTTGTGGTTAGTACTTATTTACACAACACGAATTTCTTTTTAAAATAAATTGTCTAATAAAGCACCCCCTTGGTCTAGTGGCCGTTGTTGCGACTGTTGAGCTCACGGTTAGACTTCAGTGTTAATTGGATCACAGTTGAGCATTTACGTGGAATAAAAATACTCCTTATTATTATATTATTTGTTTTGAAATAATAAACATCAAAAAATTCACCATGATTTAGGGTAACTCAAACTTGGACAGTGAAGATAGGCAGTATTCTCAAACGGACTCTTAAATTAGTAAATCGTAGTAGATAAAACATGTATAGACACTAGCTGGATTACTTAATGCTGGTCGTTTAACTTGAAAAAGAGCATTCGTAGAGCAGCTAAAATCAAAAAGTAAGCAATTTGCAGCAACCTTTTAATCGGGGGGCACGGCAGTGCCCCCGCCAAGTTGAGCGCGAAGCAAACACTGCCGTACCATCCTTTACTGGAACCGTTTCGCCGCATTTTCCGGCCCCTATTTGAGAACCTCTGGATAAGACCAGAACACAGAAATTTTCGTCATCCAGTAAGCTATAAAATCACACTTAAAATTAAAAAGTTCAAGTATGTAGGTCATTTAGTTCCGAAGTTAAGCGTAAGCAAAGTTTCGCATTTATGAAACTCCGTTGAACATTCTTTTTACTTTAGCGAGTACAAGTCAATTTTGTTTACACGTAATGTTATATCTGTTGTAACTACCGGCTAAGTCACACAACATTAACTATAATAATAAAGAAATCGCAGTAAGGAATCTTAGACTTGGCACGACTTTGTTTAGATTTCATTACTTTTTAGAGATCAACAAGCAGCTCCATCGAGACTTGGCTAGTTTTTTACAGAATGTTTTTGGTGGGATGTCTTTTACGTATTCAAGACTCAGACAGCTACAGTTATCTCTAGCTGGCTACTCTTGATTACATTTATAAAATAATTATTTCTGAAAATCTTCAGGTTACTGAAAAAAAAAGTACCTAATGGTGCAAATCTAGTAACGAAAATGCACTATCGAATACATTGCACCGGCGATTGCTATTGCCACATTTACGTCTCCGGAAAAGTAGTCGAATCTTCTCTTACCTATAAAATGACCGAATTGGCGCTTTGTTACTCACAACTACACTCAACATTGGGCAGTGAGCTTAGTATAGATACCAAACGTGGTTCCTGAAGTTTTAGCACGCTTTATTGACTCAGTTCCAAATACAAAATCAAAACATTCAAGTAGGCCAGTTACAGGCACTTTTGAATAGTCGAACTAAACTAACTGCGGCACTCAGAGATATTCAACGATTACTCAAGCCGCCACCCAGCAAAGGCTTGACATACTTTTGTATGACAAAACTGATAAAAACCCTTACCAAGCAACCATTTAAGCTCTCTAAGTGCGGCAGTCTACTAAGGAAGGGAAACCAAATCTACTAAGGAAGCTAAATAAACTAAGCTACAGTCCCAGTCACAATGCATAATAACTGTGAGTGTACTGTAGTTGCCCATTCCAAAGCGTTGGTCTCATGAGAAGAATGGCAAGAAACTCCATGGACACTTTTTTAAATCATAATATTGCTACAAAACTTTGGTTAAGTACATCATTCATTTTGTGATGGTATATATTATGTGAGAACAAACAAGTGCGTAGCAAGATGTGCACGATAATTGTCCACAGTAAAGTCAAAAACGACGATTCAATCATAAAATAATAATTCAAACAAGCCGTGGCAGCTAAGAGGTGACCAGTCACAACTGACACTAGCACCCTTTCACGAGTACGACGCAAGGATCAAAAAAAAAAAAGTTATTGGAACAAAAAACATATTTACAAAAGTTTGTGTGGTTAACAACCGCATTGGTATGGAATACTGTGTCGCGGCCATTAGCGACCACCTCCTGGAGTGGAGACGACAGTGTTCCAGGCTTTAGTATAGTACAAGAAAAGAAAAACAAAAATATTTTGTATGTTTTACATTTTGTAGAATACAATATAAAAGGTAAAAAGAACTAATAAAATCTTAAGCACTAATTTTAATATTTATGCATGCGAATATTATTATGATCAGCACCATTCCACTCAACCATTTTGAAGGGAACGAAATGATCCGACACACCCGCAACCATCAGCGAGACATTTAAGTGAGCATGACACACTCTCAATCGCCACGGCATATCCAAATCAGCCCGTCCGCGTCCCCATAACAAAATGCTATAAAACATTATGCTATGGAAGTAACTAAAATAGACCAGCCTAGCGGTATCTACATTAGTAAACTGACGGATTTTTCTAAAGGCATATGCCGCTGAACTTAGCCGCCCTGCAAGAGATGTTAAATGAGCACCCCATTATAGCCGTGAATCAAGCGTAATCCCCAGAAAAACTGTTTCATCTACGAATTCTAGTTTCTCGTCATTTAATAGTATATATCACAATCACTACTTTTAACATTCGGTAAAGCATATCTTATGTATTTAGTTTTTTTTTCATTTAATACTAAATTGTTTGCTGTGAACCAATTTATGAACCTGAAGTAGAGCATTATTCACGTCATCTAGATTTTGAGCCCGTCTATTTATCTTAAATATTAGAGAAGTGTCATCAGCAAATAACACCACATTCTGATGTTGGTTTTTCAATGAATAGGGTAGATCATTATTATATACCAGAAAAAGGAAAGGGCCAATATTGATTGAGCCTTACGGAACCCTCATTTTTACTTTTAAACTCTGTGAATTAAGACCATTTATCCAGCCTATCACTCAAATAACATGTTACTAAACTAAGTGCCAGTTTACCTAGTCCGTAATGCTCAAGTTTCAATTTCAATTCACGCAATCAAATGCTTTTGAGGTGACGGTCGAAGTTCTACCGCTGTAAAAAGTAGTGTGGGCGCTATGGTGACCCGACACTCCTTTTCCGTATTGGTAGTATGTGGTTTATGGTAGAAGTTAAAGTCTCGTATTGTATGTGAAATAGCTATATATTATATCACTAAAACACTTATAAATAAGACAACACAACTGGTAAAAGTAATGGTAAATGGTTATGGTAAATAGTAATGGTAAATGGTAATGGTTGAGTACGAGGTGTCTCTTATGAGATCTAATCGTGAACTGGCCCACATTTAGGTGAACGAGCGAACGCGCATACTTTCATTCGATCCAATTATGCGTTTTCGCTGAGTGTTCGATTAAAACTCGAACAACCGCCTTATAAAATATTAAAAATAGTTAAACCTGGTTTAATTTACGCTTGGTTTTGCCGTCAGTTTCTTTTGAATATGTTTGAAGCGAGATAAACCAAGCGTAAGTTAAACCAGGTTTAACTATTTTTATTAATAAGGCGGCAAGTGTTTAAACATTGACCTAAACAACAGACTGTCGGTCAGCGCAATAGTGGCAGACTATGATAATTACTAGGTACTTCAGATACGTATAGCAATCGATCAACACTTGACTGAGACCTAGCCAGTTATCGTCTCAAGTGCGACTGCGAAATATGGGATACTATGTTTCTAACAGAATATTCTTATATTCTGGAATTTATGGGTATTTATTTCCGGTTAGTAACAATGGGCTCGTACCGAATTTATAACTGGAACTTGAGTGTAATGTAAACCACTACCTTAACCGTCTCGGAGAATAAACGTTGTTAAAGCATAAGCATAGCCTAACATAGCATAATCAGCCTATGATATTCCCACGGCTATAGGTACTCCGGGCCTCCTCCCTATGAGAGAGAATGGGCTATAATCACACATGTCATCACATGTCTTCGAATTTTTGATTCTAGAAAATTCATTTCTTCATTCAGTTTTCTTACGATGTTTCCTTCACCGTTTTGAGAGTAAAACGTCTGCCTGGGTACGAACCCACGACATACGAGTACTGCTCATAAGAAGGGGCCGCCCGGCCGCTACCACTGGGCCACCGCTGCTCTTTGCTTTAGTAAAAATTTAAATTATGATAATTTCAGACGAGCATTCACCAATATCTACAACCTACTAAATGAAGACGGGGATCTGTTCACGATATTCCTCGCGGGTGTGCCGGCGTTTGACGTGTACCGTGTGCTAGCGGGCAACAACAAGTGGAGCAGATGGATGCAGAACGTCGATAGATACATCTCACCTTATCACGACTCGGAGGTAACTAATAATTTCTACCAATATGTCATAATAATAAGGTGACGACATGCTGCGCCCCAAATAATTTGGGATATCTCTGTTGTCAACAAACTTTAAAAAAACTAACGTAACATACATATTTGCACCTATCGCGTCTGTGAAGTTGGGCTAGTAGATTCAATTTAAACTATTATGTCAGACAAGTCCTAAAATGTCTGAAATTTATCACAAGATACGAAATTTACGGTCACGAAAATTCAGGTCACGAATCATTGATAAACGTGCCAAACTATAAGCTTGCATCGTGTTATTCAAGAAATAAGAAGCGAGGAGGAGCATGTATACTCATTAAAAACAAGTACGAATGTAAAGAGTTACCTAACACATCTATTAAGGGAGTATTTGAGTATTGTGCAGTAGAATTAAGACAGCAGGGATTAATAGTTGTTTGTATTTATAGACCACCGAACATGTCCAATATTAAAATGTTTTTTGACCATCTAGATAGTTTGTTAAAGAAATTGTGTACCAAGGCAAATAAAAAAATTGTGATATGTGGTGACTTCAATATCAACACACTGAGGAAAAATAATGTTACGTTAGACTTCGAAAATTTACTGTTAAATTATAATCTAAAGTTAGCGATTGATCAGCCAACCAGACCAAGAAGCGGTACGTGTTTAGATAACTTTGCCCACAATTCCAAACAAAATTGTATGAGCGAAGTAGTCGACTTAGGTTTGTCGGACCATTCCGCTCAAATTTTAAAAATGCCAGTAAATAAAACATGTACAATTAATTCTTGGAGAATTGAAAAGCGCGATTTATCTAAAGAAAATTTACATTTATTTAAAAAGCACCTCCAATGCCTATCCTTTTCAGATGTACTTGGGACAGATAACCCTAATGAGGCATATAATAATTTTATTGATCTCTTTCGTTTATTATATGACTTATGCTTCCCAATTCAATTAAAAAATGTAAAATCAGATAAATAAATTAAATGGCTGTCACGAGGTATAAGAATTTGTAGTAAAAAGCAAAGGAACATGTTGTGGAAATACAGAAAAACACCTACAAGTGAGAACAAAAATAAATTTAAAAACTATGCACGAAAACTTAAAAAGATTGTAAAGCTGACTCAAAAAGCCCAAAATAATTATCTAATTAATAGCTCAATAAACAAATCGAAAGCATCATGGCAAATAATAAATAATAATAATAATTTAGTTAAAGAACCAATTTTGCAAATTAACGAAGGTAAACAACTAGTAAAAGACCCTAGGCAGATTGCTGAATCGTTTAATAACTTTTTTGTTGACCAAATACATGACATATCCAATAAATGTACGGAAAATAAAGCACCAATTTCCAAAACCCAAAAGTCTCTATTTATGCAACCGGTAGTCCCTCAAGACATCACACGTGTGATACAAAACTTGAAAAATAAAAAAAGTTTTGGATTCGACGGCATTTCCACCATTGTAGTCAAATTTGTGTCTAATATCATCGCAAAACCTTTGAGCCACATTATGAATGTGTGTATAAGCTCAGGTGTATTCCCTGATAAATTAAAAACCGTTATCATAAAGCCAATACATAAAAAAAATGACAAGGAAGACATGTGTAACTATAGACCAATAGCTCTAATTTCAGTATTCTCTAAGATATTTGAAAAAATAATTTATGAATCCATTTACAATTTTTTAACTAAAAATGACATTTTATGCGAGGAACAAAAGGGCTTTCGTAAAAATAAAAATATCAATATGGCAATATTCGATTTCTTAAAAGTAACTATGAACAGCATGGATAAGAGAAACCCTATTTGTGCAATATTTACAGACATGACAAAGGCATTCGACTATGTAAAACATGATACTCTCTTAAATAAACTTAGCGATTACGGCATAAGAGGAAACGTATTGAACCTAATTAAGTCATATCTCACAGATAGAAAACAATTCACAGAAATATCAAGGATCTGTTCTAAAACTAAGCGTGAATTGAAATATGTATCTAGTTGTAGAGTAACTAAATTCGGAGTTCCACAGGGCAGTGTACTCGGTCCATTACTGTTTCTACTCTACATTAATGACCTACCCCGCCAAATTAGTCAACCAATGACGTTATTTGCTGATGACAGTACTGCCATCGTCGAATGTATAAATGAGACGAAATATGAAGACGAAATAAACAACACACTTAAATCAATCATAGATTGGCTCAATAAAAATAATCTAGTTATAAATTTACAAAAAACTAAAGTCATGCACTTTCACCAGAGGTTACAGCCAAAAAAAGTAATTACTGAATATAATGGACAGAACGTAGACACAACTTCAGTGACAAAATTCCTGGGAGTACATATTGACAACAAATTAACATGGAAATCTCATGCTGAAAATGTGTGCCAAAAATTAAGCAAATCTGCATATGTTCTCTATAACCTGTCAAATAAAGTAAACATAGATGCGTTAGTGATGGCATATCATGGATTAGTGGCTTCAGTATTAAGATACGGACTAATTTTTTGGGGCAACTGCAGTGAGAGAGAGAGGTTATTTAAGGCCCAAAAACGATGTCTTAGATCAATGACAGGTCTTAAGTATACTGAAAGTTGCCAACCTGTATTTAAAGCCCTAAAAATTCTGACATTACCTAGTTTGTACATACTAGAAGTTGCCGTTTTTGTAACATTAAACAAACACTTATTTACCTCAATGGTTGACAAAAGACAACACACAGGACCAATGAGGTCCCAATATAAAAACCAATTGCACACAGGCGGTCATAAAACAGCCTTATTAAAAAATAACATACTTACCATGGGACCGCTTATATATAATAAAGTACCTGAGAATCTGAAAGATCTACCCATAACAAAATTTAAAAAACAATTAACAGAACTGTTGCTTAACAAGTGTTACTACACAATTAAAGATTTTTTAAATGATAAAACTGTGCAGTAAAATGTTGATGTTTAATTTAATGATGTCATTGCTATGCCTTTTTGTGAATTTTTATTATTGTGTTTTATTAGATTAATTGGTCGACATTTTATATATAATTTGACATACTTATAATATTGACATTACTTGCATATTATTATTATGACATTATTATTTATTGATTGATTAGGATTATTTTTGACATTGAACATTTTGACATTAAGCTTTTACAATACACATCATGACATTAATATTATTTACTGAATGATACGCGAGACATTTATGATTCATTATTATTTTTTTCATATTTTTGTAAGACTGATCTGTTTCTGCCAACTAAATTACGACTTGTGCTGTGGTAATGATTATAATATAAAATAATGTTGTGTGTAATTAAATTCAAATGTAATATTTTGCACGCCGGAAGGTAAAAATGTATCGGGACAATTCAAAAATATGCGATCTTATCATGTATACCTACATTTTAGCAAATAAATGATTTCTTTCTTTCTTTCTTTCTTTCTTTCTTCTTTCTTAATATACAGGGTGGTGCCGACCGACGCGCGACGATACGACAATACACTACCTAAATGTCTGTGCCAAATTCGTTTGTTTCATTTTATTTCTACACGTTAATTATTATGAAAGAATGAATTACCCATAAATATCCGCACCTAATAACAAATTAATAAAACATTTTTCAGGACCCAGAAAAAGAAGTAAAGAAAATGTTACAAAAGATTGGTTTCGTGGACTATGAAGTGAAATGTAAAAACTCCGTATTTGTATTTGAAAACTTACATGACTTTCGGCGTGAGTATTTTACTGTTATTTTATCTATATACTGTATCTGCCTCGTTGGTTTAGAAGTGGTAATCGCGATTGCCGGACATGAGGTTCTGAGTTCGATTCCCGAGTCAGGCAAATTGTTCTAGTTTTTTTTTCATCAGGAATTTCTCAGTCTGGATCTCCATGGTCCGGTTTGGTGCCCGGGTGATGGCCATAGGCTCGGCCCCTATTCCTTGGATATAATTTAGATATTTGTCACAGCGCCTTCAATTTTTACAAGTGCCTACAGTAGCATACTAGTATTAAAAAAGTACGGCTCCGGAAGGCGCAATTAAAATGAAATAATTATTATTCTATTAAATTACCATACGATTTAACCCAGTCAACCGAGTTAAATCAAAGTCATCAAACTTCCATCGAATCCTAACTATAATATAATATATATAATAATATAATATAATTATAATTTATAATAATATATAATTATATAATATATTATAATAATAACATAACAATCCTACAAAAACAAGCATCCATACACACAAACATCATACTCAGTAAGGTATTGGGAGACACTGTTTTTGTTAATAGTACACCTCACACACAAGAGACCACACCAGACACACAACAATCATCACACACAGTAGACTCTCTGCAATCATCCGTCAGTACCTCACACACACCAAATACACAAAGTCATCCATCAACCACACAAAATACAATCCGCACGCGAAGAAGAAGATAGGGGGAAATAGATATCTTTTTTCCTGCGGGATGCGGGACGGGATATCTATTCCAAGCTCCCGTCGGGGCTGTGGCTTGTCGAAAGGATAACGCGGCTCCGACACAAGGGCGAAGAAGGAACATGGGTTTGGTTTTTAGTCAGTAGAAGTCTGACACTCCCCTTCGCTCTGCCCAAGAGCGGGGGGGGGGTTATTCGATGATTTTCCACCCACCAAAAAAAAAAAAAAGGTCGAGTATCGGAAAACCGAAACAGAAGTATATTATAAATGCGAAACTAACTCTGTCTGTCTGTCTTTGCTTCACGCCTAAACTACTGAACCGATTTGTGAAATTTGGTACAGACATAGTTTGGAACTTGAGCAAGAACATAGGATAGTTTTTTTTTTTTTTTTTTTCGCGAGATAAAACAAAAAATCTGCCGGAAGTCACTATTCCACGCGAACGAAGTCGCGGGCAAAAGCTAGTCTTTTATATTTAGAAACATTGACATTTATGGCGAAGAGGCAAAATGCTGTTTCATATTCCAGGGAAGAGCCCTGGCTGGGGCCTTACATTCAAGGCATCCACAGGATTGTCCGGTTAAGCAAAAGCCATAGCGTCATAGGCTGATCTGCGAGACACCACGCAAAAAAAAACTGGGAAGAAGCAACATCTTATTCGTAAAGAAAAGCCTTCATGACATCAAGCCCGTCACCAAAAACCTGCTTGCTAGAAAATGTAGCCAACCGACCAAACACACAAAAAAAACTCATGAAATTTCTTTTTTCACAGGCACCTTAACAGCGGTCAATCCTTTCAAAATCCCGCTAGAGAAATACGACGACTTCATGACAGACTACCTGAACTTACTAAAAGATACGCCGATTATGAGAAAATTCAACGATAACTATGAAACAAGCGTTCAGTTCCGATATCGTTTACTCGTTGTTTACGCTCGCAAGCGCTTACGCTGAGGCGCTGTCCTCAGGACAAATTGTTAGAAGAACTCAAGAAGCACTGACTGACTGAGCATATGAATTGGAATCTTAAACTCTATGTATATTGGTTTTGGTTGCCCAGTTTGACAAATCACCTTTTGATAAATAGTTAGAAAAATAGCCTTTACGAGAGCCTAGACGGTCACATCCAACTCAACCAACAAGCTGACATCATAGTCAGTTTTCCGAAAATGTTGAAAGCATGATGTACCATTGTGTGTACGACCATCGGTCCATGATGGTCAGTAGGTTCCTACCGCTTCCACACACTTGACAGTTCCTGGCTTAACGCGAACATTTCAGAAAATCGTCTCTAATACTGGCAAGACAGAAGAATTCAATCTCATTGTCAGTATTTTGATTTCATTAGCCTTTTATTATTTCTAAGTTTGATTCACGTATTCAGGCGTCACATTCAGTACAGTCCGTTCACAGTTATTTGACCTATAATTGCGTATCACTGTCAGTGATGATCTTAGTTCTTCAATAAAAATAAGGTTGCTTTTGGGTTGTTGCTATCAAGCATGGATGTAGTTGGCATTCAAGTAGGTGTATGTGGAGGTTCATAGGATTGGGAATTTTGATTTTGATCCTTAAATGGATTTCCAAGTATTGTCTATGATTTAATAAGATTTTATGGTGAGGCCAGTAATAGATTGTCGAGGGAGGGATTGTAAATAGATATGAGCGTAACTTTTCACTATATTTTTGACGTTAAGAAGCCATTCCCGTGACACTGTAGTCACTGTACGGCACTATGTTTTTATCGTAGAATGCTGGAATCACACGTCATACAAAAGTATATAAAAGTTCCGTCTGATCCCAACATTATATGCAAATATCGTATAATACAGTTCAAAGTCATGTACACGTAGGCTAAGTCATCATGTAAGCTTACAATTAAGTTATTATTTATTTACATTGTCTAAAATATAAGGTTGTTAATTGAAACGGGTTACGGCAATATACAGTTACACAGCCTTAAAATGTATTTTTTTAATGAAAGTTATCAATTCTTCTTACCTGTTCATCTACCTCTGCAAACCCAACCTTAAACTACTTCATTTGACTTCAAACTCACAACACTACTCACATTCTCTACAATTAGGACGTAGACCTGGCAGCGGTGGTCCAGTGATGGCGGCCTCGACTTACGAACAGTAAATAGTGGGTTCGAACCCAGGCAGGCGCATTACTTTGTGAAATTTATTTCATCATCGCTGCTCTCAAAACATCGACGGAAAACATCGTGATAAAACCGGCATGTCTTAGAACCAAAATTCGAAGACATGTGACATCTACCAACCCGCACTGGGCCCAAGTGTTGGATTATAGCCCATCCCTCTCCGAGAGAGGAGGCCTGAGTCCCTACAGTGGGAACATTACAGGCTGATGATGATGAGGACCTAGACACGCGGTGAGTTGTGATTGGAGCAGAGTCGCAGCGGTGCGGCACGCATCTTGCATTATTATCTAGACGAAGTGCTAGCGACCAATGGTCCACATTGGCCTTGAATCTAAATAACTGGAAGTCATGGGGAGAGGCCTTTGCCTTGTAGTGGGATTATGCAGGCTAACAGTACCTATCAGTAACTTGCTTCTAAACAGTGTTCATGGATTTTTTACTCAATCGTCGCCATGGAGATCGACGCTTTGGAATGGGGTCTACCTTTTTTAGCAGATTTTTTTATACCCGACTTTTGTTTTGCATAACAGTGGATGGCAGAAACTTCATTTCTCAGAAAATCATTTGGCATACACTCATTTACCATACATTCAAAACGCATAATTTTGTAAGTCAGAATCATCTTTGAGCATAAACTTCATTTCCAGAACCATCATCACTGGCCTGTTGGTCTAGTGGTTAGTGACCCTAACTGCTATGCCGGAGGTCGTGGGTTCGATTCCCACCCAGGACAAATGTTTGTGTGATGAGCACGATCATTTGTTCTGTGTCTGGGTGTAATTTATCTATAATATGTATGTATTTAGAAATATATAAGTATGTTTATCAGTTGTCTAGTACCCATAACACAAGCTCTGCTTAGCTTGGGACTAGATGGCGTTGTGTGATAGTTGTGGAATATTATATTAAGTATATTATTATATTATCATTTCGCCGAAAATTCATAATCAGAATCGTCTTTTGGCACGCATTTCATTTCATACATACGTGTAACATGCAATAATAATAATTATTATTATTATTAATTATCATCATCAGCTCACCCCGGCTAAAATGTCTAGCTGAGAACATTACACAAGCTTTATAATTGTAATTTTTGTTTATATTTGTTATTTTATGTGTGCAATAAAGAATAAGAAGAATAAGAATTAAATGTTGGTATGTCTAAAATAATAATAATTATTATTATTAATAATAATAATAACGTCACTCATACATGCAACGCATGTACTCCATGACGCGCGCTCGCTTCGCTCGCATATTAAATAACACTAATATCTTCTGTCCCCGAAGTGCCGGGCCTCCGCTGGCCTCCTTCGTCGGCCTACGGCCCGGTGCCCATGCCGCCCATAAAGGATACTTTCGCGAGACGGTCGTTAATACCTTATAAAAATTTACCAAATAAAATTCTGCCATCTTAAAAGTATGCCATTGAAAATTCGGCTAAAACATTCTGCGAATTGAGTATTCTATTGAATAATTGTTCTGCCATAAACACATTCGTTCAAAGAAGAATATGGCAAGTGTGTTATGCCAAATAAATTTCGGAGCATCAAGTTTCTGCCAGATAGATGGTACCCTTTGGAATGACCGTACAGTTCTTTCACTGAACCGACACGACATCACGGAAGGCCCATGACGCACCTGGCGCGTCACGTGAAATGACTTAAAAAACAGATTTACTGAACGGATCTTAATAAATGAGGTGTTAATAGATTCGTAAGAATAGCCCGGATGACATAGGCTATACAGGGTGGTGCCGATGATACGACAATAAATGAAACCACTGGTAGTTCTAGTTCATAGGAACATTTTTAAACTATCAAATAAATCCTAACACCGAAATCGTTGTCGTATCGTCAGCACCAACCTACCTAAATTTCGTTGGCAAATTTTTTTTTGTTTTTTTTTCGACACATTAATCGGTGCAAATTATTCCTAAGGTTAGTAAACCAATATTTGTTTGTAAATTGTATTGTATTTCATTTACAGTTTTATGCTATTGAGTTTTTTAGTTTTTTTTTTTTTTTTCAGATTCAAGAATGCACCTGTGTTCTGAATCAGAACACAGTTGCATTCTTGAATCTGAATCAACACAAAATACTGCGATAGCTCCTGTGAATAAATTATAATTAGTATTCTACTAATCGTAATATCTATTACTACACATTTCTACTAAAAGGTTAAGACAGAAGCCTTCGCTAATTACAGCGACATTATGTCAGTTATTTATTTTGGATTACCAACGAGTTACATTACAGTTTATCTTATCTAAAATTCATATTATTACAGAATACATGGTCCTGTAACGTACACTCAATTACAGGTAACCACAGCTTACACATTATCGAGTACACATTGCTCTATATCAATTAATAAATATTTTATTATAAAAAAAATAAAAAATTAGAAATATATACAAATAAATTAAGCAATTATGCCACCTAAGAACTAAAGATTAGAAAGTCAAAATAAAATCGTTAAAAAATGGCCGTTAAATGGTCTCGTAATAAAGTAGTTATATGGCATAACTATTTAGTTTAACTTAATTTGAATGTTGAATTAATAATGGTTGGAATTGAAAGAAGGAATAAAATCGAAATATAAATACAAATAAAATTACGGGTCTACCTTTTTTAGTAGAACTTTTTATATCCGAATCTTATTTTTCATCGCAGTGGATGGCAGAAACTTCATTTCGCAGAAATTCATTTGGCGTGCACTCATTTACCATAAATTCAAGACGCATAATTTTGTAAGTCAGAATCATCTTTGAGCATAAACTTCATTTGCAGAACCATCATATTGCCGAAAGTTCCCAATCAGAATCGTCTTTTGGCATACATTTCTTTTTGATACATAAGCGTAACATGCAGCAGGCATGGCTTCTGTCACGGCTCCGGCGCTGCGGTGCTCCGGCGGTCCCACGCAAGTTTATCGTCGCAGATGGTTTTAACACACACCACCGCAGCTTCGGCTTGCTGGCCGGCTCTGCCGGCCACAGCCTCAGCCGCGGTGGCGCGCGTTTAAGCCACCTGCTCCTCAACTTGCGGGCCGCCTCGCCCCTCCGCGCCTACGCGGGCTTACATTACTCTCGGGGTAGGGCAGAAGAGACTTCGTGGAGTCGGTTTTGCAGCGATTTGTTTCTGTCACTAACTTTTGTAGCTTAGGTTTTAATTTTAAATTAGTTAAAAAATATTGTAATAGAATTGGCAATATGCCTAAAATTCTACCAAATAAAATTCTGCCATCTTAAAAGTATGCCATTGAAAAATCGGCCATTTAAACATTCTGCGAAACGATAATTCTATTAAATAATTGTTCTGCCTTAAACACATTCGTTCAAAGAAGAATATGCCAAGTGTGTTATGCCAAATAAATTTCGGAGCATCAAGTTTCTGCCAGATAGATGGTACCCAAAATTAACATTATGATAAAATAGTATTCAATTAAGTAGGTACTTATATATTTATTTATTGGCATGATAATTCAAAATAATTTCCTCAAACTGTAACTGATTATATAATTTCCTTTTAAATATCTTAAGACTATCATGACCAATATCGAGTTCAGCTTTGCGCCATAAAGCGTTATATACATACTTAGGTTGCCCTCGTAAGGGGGGAGTTGTCACCTAAGTTGGTTTAGTGCAAGGGTTGTCTGAATAGATTACAGGTTATATACTTACATGTTTTTAAAACTCTAAGGTTAGATTCTATCCCGTCCCATCGGAGCTGCGGGTTGTTCGAAAGAGATACCGCGGCCTCGGCACAAGGGTTAAGAAGGAACATCGGTGGTTTTAAGTCAGTAGAAGTCTGACACTCCCATCTGCTCTGCCCAAAGTGGGAGAGGTTATTTGATGAATTCCCACCCCACCCAAAAAAAAAAGTAAAAATAATACAATATGGTCCGTCAATAGGTGGTCCAAAAATGAATATTTTTGAAGATATCATCAGAACTGTCGATGAGTGTTGTTTCTAACTTTTATTGATAAATATGAGTTTCATTCAAATTAATCATGTGTATGTAAAATTAAGAAAATGTGACAATGTCATATTTCACGTAAGGGTGTTTTCCCCACCGGAGTGTTCCCACGTTGCCGTCGTGGTGGGGCTTGCGTGTCTCAATGACCCTTGGGGCTCTGCCGTTAGATATACTCATGCCGGAAAGGTCCAGGGCGAGAGACCAGACAAAGAGGGACACACGCGGGGGGCGCACCGCCCGGAGACGTGAACAGTGTTCCGGTCTTCGGGCGGTGTGCCTGTCGCTGGAGGAAACCTACTTGCTGCTTTCTGGTTCGCGTCTGCTCATCAGACGTGACTGTGAGAGCAGTGAGTGGGCGGAGGGAGAGACGATGGGTGAAAGAGGGACCATACCCTTTAAAAGGAACAAACATGGAAAGAACAATTGGAATAGTACTACCCCAGGGCGGTACCAGCTGCTCCGCAGCTGGAGAATCCGCCACGGTCCCTAGTGGACCGTCAAGCCCCTCGTATTCTGGGGGGGGCAACAATCGTTCTTCGCCGATTGCCAGTGGCAACAAGAGCCGAGGAGGCTCCCGGTCTGGAAGTCCTGAGACCGGTAGTGACGTATTTGAAGATGTACCTGACCAGGTGTCGGGCGAGTGCCGGGAGAAGTCTCCCGGCAAACTCTGGCGGGGGAGCTTGCTTGAGCGGCGACGTGATTCGGGGTCGGATTCTGACTCCGGGTCGGGCGCTAGCTTGGCGGGCTCCGGACGCGAGGTTTCGGGGGCTGCTAAGGAAAACGCAGAGCGTTTCCTTAAGCGGCCCAGAGGCGGAGCCAGAGCCGAGGAGTCGTCGTCCGGCGGATCGGACCGACTGACCTCGGCCCGAAAAATCCCTCGGGGAAGGCGTGCCGCTTCCCTGGAGGCTGCCCGGCGAGCCAAGGGGGACGCCGGAGAAGGGCTCCATCTCGGCCGAAAGGTCATATCGTCGTCGTCTTCTGGTGGCGAGACGGAGACCGGTGGAGAGCGCGGTGAGCCTGGTGGGCCAGAGACCGGTGTTGAGGCCAACACTGGTGGAGACCAGGTCACCGGCGGCGGCTCCGTTGGTGAGCGCCTGGCCGGGTTTGCGGAGATCGTGGTGGCCGCAATACATGGCGTCTCTTTAAAGAGGACGAATGAGTCGAAGAAGGCCGCGATCGCCGCGGCCTCGGCCTCCATTGTGGCGGCAGCGGAGGCGCTGAGTGGTGGACCTCCGTCGGACGAGGTGTCCGTTCTGCGGGCGGAGGTCACGCGCCAGGCGGTCGCCATAGAGCGTCTCCAGAAGGAGAACGCGAGGCTCCAGGCGAACCTGGCCAAGCTCCGAGGAGCCTGCCCTGAGGAGGTGCCTCAAGACGGGCGCGGGCAAAGCCAGCCCCTGGCTGCCGGGGACCGGGACCTGAACCTGGTTCTGCAGAGGCTGGCTGACCTCGAGAGGGGGCACTCCCTCTTGGAGGGCATTGTTCTTCGGCCCTCCCTGGGGGCGAAGACCTATGCGGACGCGGCGGCCGGTGACCCTGGGGCGGGGCCGTCCAGCCAGCCTGAAGGCGAGGCCCAGCCAGGTGGGAAGCCGGCCCCAGCGCCACCGCGTAAAACGGCTGCCCCTCAGAAGGGCAAGGCGGGACCCCCCCCTCCGAAGGGCAAGGCCCAGGCGAAGGGTAAGGCGCCCGAACCGGAGAAGGGCAAGGCGCCTGCCCCTCCGAAGGACAAGGAGCCTACCCCTCCAAAGAGCAGGGCGCCTCCCCAGAAGGGGGGTAAGGCACCTGCCCAGAAGAAGAAGGGCAAGGCACCCCCTCCACCCCCTGAGCCTTCCGAGGGCGAGTCAGGTTGGGAGGTGGCCGGGGAAAAGCGGCGGGAGCAAAAGGCTGCCCAAAAAGCCAGGTGGAGAGAACGCAAGCGCTGGCAGAAAAAGCGGAGCGCTGCGGCGCGGCTCCGTGCCCCGAAAAACGCGGCTGTAGTGGTAACGCTGCAGCCAAACGCGGTTAGTAAGGGCATGGAGTACGGAGGCGTTATAGATGGGCTGAAGAAGAAGGTGAACCTCGAAGAGCTCGGGATCATCGGGGGCCTCCGAGTTCGACCCACCGCTACAGGGGCTCGATTGTTGGAGCTCCCCGAGGGTTCGAGCGCCTCGTCGGCGGACGCTCTGGCTGAAAAGTTCAGGGCGTACCTAAATGCAGACGAGGTCCGGGTGTCCAGGCCCATCAAGTGCGCAAGCCTGCGCATCGTGGGTCTGGACGACTCGGTCTCCGAGGAGGAGGTGTTGGCTGCCGTCACCGCGGCTGGAGGGTGCTCTGCCGAGCAGGTCAAGGCGGGCACCCTGCGCCCGGACCGCGAAGGCATGCTGACTGTAACGGTCAGCTGCCCTGTGACGGTGGCGAAGACGATTGCGGAGGGTCGCACCCTCAAGGTGGGCTGGTCGAGGGCGCAGGTCAAGCTCCTGGAGCCCAGACCTCTGAGGTGCTTTCGCTGCCACGTGGGGCAGCACGTAGGGTGCCGATGCACCTCGGAGGTGGACCGCAGCGAACTATGCTTCCGCTGCGGTCAGCCCGGTCACTGGGCTGCGGCTTGCCTGGCCACGCCGCACTGCGACGCATGTGCGGCGGCTGGGAAGCCGGCCGAGCACCGGGCAGGGAGCAAGGCCTGCGCTCCACCCGCCAAGGCCAGGGGAAAAGGGAGGCCCTCCGCCACCACCCCCACCGTCGCCAACGCCGAGGCCGCTGCCGCTGCCGCCGCCGCCGCTGCCGCCGCCGCCGCTGCTGCCGCGGCCGCCGCTGCCGCCAAAGCCGCTGCCGCCAAAGCCGCTGCCGCTAAAGCCGCTGCTGCCAAAGCCGCTGCCGCCAAGCCTGAGGAGGCCCTGCAGGGGGCTGAAATGGACTGCCATTAATTAATGGCCCCATTAAGCCTCCTCCAGGCGAATATCAACCACTGCGCCTGCGCTCAGGATCTGTTGCTCCAGAGCATGGCGCAGTGGTCGATCAACATCGCCGTGGTCGCTGAGCCCTATTTCGTCCCGCCCAGGCCAGACTGGGTGGAGGACCTCAGTGGCTCAGTGACCATCATTGCGTCGGCCGCCGCCGGCACCCCGGCCCTTGAGATGGTCAGGAAGGGTCAGGGGTGCGTAGCAGCACGGTTCGGGGAGATAGTAGTGGCGGGAGTCTACTTCTCTCCGAGCCGAACTCTCGCCGAGTTCCAAAACTCCCTCAGGGAGTTGAGTGTCGTCATCGGAGGCTATTCCCTTCCCGTACTTGTGCTCGGGGACTTCAATGCCAAGAACTTGGCTTGGGGTTCTCGTTACACGGATGTGCGGGGTAGGATGGTCGAGTGCTGGGCTCTGGAAACAGGCCTGGACATCCTGAACCGGGGTTCTGTGGCCACGTGTGTGCGGATGCGGGGCGAGTCGGTGGTGGACATCTCGTTCGCCAGCCCCGCTCTGTCGCAGCGTGTCGCTGACTGGCGCGTCATGGAGGGGGTGGAGACCTACTCCGACCACCGGTATATCCGGTTTGAGGTCTCTGCCCAGTCCCCAAGCGCGCCGGTCCCGCAGACCCCGAGTGGTCCGCGTTGGGCGCTGAAGCAGCTGGACCGGAAGCTTCTCCTGGAGGCCGCGATCGTGTGGTCCTGGGGGTCATCCCCAGCCAGGCCCGCCGACGTCAACACCGAGGCGGCTTGGTTCCAGGAGGCCATGTCCGAGATATGCGACATGGCAATGCCCCGAGTCCGGCCAGGAAGCGCCCGGCGTCATGTGTACTGGTGGTCGCAAGAGCTGTCGCACCTGCGTCAGCAGTGTGTGGTGGCGTGGCGCCGGTACACCAGGCATCGCAGGCGCCGCATTCGTCCTCCGAATGCGGAAGCCGTGGAGGCGGAGCTGTATGAAGGGTACAGAGCGGCGAAGACCGCCCTCTCCGAGGCTCGTCGGCGGGCCAAGGATCAGGCCCGCGAGGAGATGCTGGAGACTCTCAACAGAGATCCGTGGGGGCGCCCTTATAAGGTGGTGCGGAATCAACTCCGCACCCGGGGCCCCCCGCTGACGCAGAGTCTCCGGCCTGAGCTCGTGGAGGACGTGGTGAGCGTTCTGTTCCCTTCGCGAGGGGAGCATCGTCCCCCGCCAATGGCTCCGCCACCTGCGGTGCCGGAAGCGGACCAATCAGGATCTGATGACGACATTCCGGAGGTGACTGGGGTAGACCTGAGAGTGGCGGTACGGAGGCTTAAGGCCAAAAATACCGCCCCGGGGCCCGATGGCTTGCCTGGCAAAGCCTGGGCCCTGGCCTCAGAGGCTCTTGGGCCCCGACTGGAGGGGTTCTTCAGCGCGTGCATGGAGAGAGGCCAGTTCCCGCGTCGTTGGAAGACGGGGAAGCTGGTCCTCATTCAGAAGCCCGGGCGCCCTGCGGACTCGCCGTCCGCATACCGGCCCATTGTGCTGCTCGACGAGGTGGGCAAGCTCTTTGAAAGAGTAATTGCAAACCGCCTCGCCGAGCACCTTGAGGGAATGGGTCCGGATCTTGCGGAACACCAGTTCGGTTTCCGCAAGAGGCGCTCGACGGTGGACGCCATCATGCGCGTGAGAGCCCTCACGACGGGGGATGCGGTCTCTCGGGGCGGTGTGGTCCTGGCGGTGTCTCTCGACATCGCCAACGCCTTCAACACCATGCCCTGGAGCTGCATCAGGGAGGCACTCGGGTATCACCGGGTGCCGGCCTACCTTCGTCGTGTAGTCGGGGACTATCTGACAGACAGGGCTGTCATCTACCCTGGTCAAGACGGACAGTGGAACCGGCGAGAGATGTCGTGCGGTGTTCCGCAGGGTTCGGTTCTGGGGCCGCCCCTGTGGAACATCGGTTACGACTGGGTGCTGCGTGCCGACCTCCCTGACGGCGTCAGCGTCGTCTGCTACGCGGACGACACGCTGGTGCTGGCACGGGGGGAGTCGCACGAGGCGGCGGCCGCGAACATGACACGCGGGGTTGCGATAGTCGTTGAGAGGATCCGGCAGCTGGGTCTCGAGGTGGCACTTCACAAGTCGGAGGCCATGGGCTTCCATGGACGTGGGAATGTGCTACCCTCGGGATCCCAGCTAATGGTGGGAGGGGTTCCCATCGGCGTCGAGTGTACTTTGAAGTACCTAGGACTCGTCCTCGACAGCCGGTGGAACTTCGTGGAGCATTTCCGACGTTTGGCTCCCAGACTGGAGCGGGCTGCGGCTGCCTTTAGGTGGCTCTTGCCCAATCTGGGGGGGCCAAACGCCTCCTGCCGTAGGCTGTATGCGGGGATCGTGCGGTCCATGGCCCTTTACGGGGCCCCGGTGTGGGCGCGTGCCGTGAGGAAGCGGGCCGTCCACTACCTGAACGCGCCCCAAAAGGTCATGGCCGTAAGGCTTGTCCGCGGGTACCGCACGATCTCCCGCGAGGCGGCGATTCTCCTTGCCGGATTGCCGCCGTGGGATCTGGAGGCGATAGTCCTCGCGCGCCTACATGAGTGGCGCGCGGAGGCGCTACACCGGGGGGTCACTCTGCTGCCGCGGCACATTGCTGCGCAGCGGACAGACCTCCGGTGCGATCTCATGGCGGCATGGAGACAGCGACTGTCGCAACCCAGCGCAGGGCACGCCACGATAGTGGCGGTAAGTCCCCTCTTTGAGGAGTGGCTGGAGAGGCGCCACGGCGCCCTCACCTACCGTCTGACGCAGGTCCTCACCGGACACGGGTGTTTCGGGAGGTACCTGCACCGAATCAGGCGGGAGGAAACGCCCGGATGCTTCCACTGCGAGGATCGACCGGAGGACACGGTGGAGCACACTGTGGAGGTGTGCCCTGCTTGGGCGGAGCCCCGCCGTGTTCTCGTAGCGGCGATCGGCGGCGGTGACCTCTCGCGTCCGGCCCTGGTGCAAGCCATGGTCCGGAGCGAGGAGGAATGGGACGCCGTCGCCTCCTTCTGCGAAGCAGTGATGCTAGCGAAGGAGGTGGCGGAACGAGAGAGGGAGAGAACCTCTCAACGTCCCAGCCGCCGCGGAAGGCGCTCCGGGCGTCGGGGGTCACGCGATGACCTCCGGCCACCGTAGACGCAGGCCTGTGGACGGTGAGTAACGGGCTAGCTCGCCGTCCGGCCGTCGTCATGACGGCAACAGACCGTGTCGGCGGCGCGTACGTGTTCCACGCGCGCCTCAAAGAGATGTCAGCAAGGAGGGGCCCGCAAGGGCCGACGCCCGTCGGGGCTGCGGATATCGAAAAGTTACCGCGGCTCCGACACAAGGGCGAGGAAGAGGGAACATGGGTTGGTTTTTAGTCAGTAGAAGTCTGACACTCCCCTTCGCTCTGCCCAAGAGCGGGGGGGGTTATTCGATGATTTTCCACCCACCAAAAAAAAAAAAAAAAAAAAAAAAAAAAAAAAAAAAAAAGGGTGTTTTACATTAGAAATCGAGACTTTGTGGAATTATTTTGTTGTTGTTAGGCAATTGAAAAATATAATTTACATGCCAGTTGATTCTTTGATTGAGTCTCATTCATACGCAGAGTTATGGGATTTCAAAAAAACTTTTTTTGTAGGTATATTAAGCGGTATCTAATTACGAGTATAAAACCGATATTTGTCATATTAATGCGTATCATTAAATAGCGAAAATTGTTATGACAAAAGATTTCGGGTTTTAGTTTTTAGACTTGTTATTTAAAATAAATTGTCTAATAAAAACACCTCATTGGTCTAGGGGCCGTTGCTACGATTGTCGAGCTGACGGTATAGACTTCAAAAAGAAGTTAAGCATTTCTTTAATTATTTTATAAGAAAACTGAAAATAATTATAAAAATTGTAGGTAATTGAAATAGTACATTGTAATCCAAGGGGTGAAAGTTACTTTTTTAGTCCCGAGACGGGGTTTGGCGTCCGTAACGTAGTGAGGGCGCTAAAAGTTCGAGGTCTTAATAAGTTATAAACCCGAGGTTAACACTGCTTTTCATTACGAATACGAGGAAAGATTAAAAAAAAATAAGAACATAAATTAGTAGCTAAAGAAAAATAATGTGTTGATTGGATTGTCACTTTCCCACTTATTTTGTTTTTTTTTGTCCTCTAGTCGTCCAGCTATCGAAATCCATGTTATGTTAGAGACTAAGTTTTAACAAAATTATATTCAAGTCATAATATACATATGTATGTATGTATATTTTTAAGTTAACTTTATGTTATTTAAATTTTAAATCGCGCTATAGTTTAGTGGCTGTATAGAAAGTTAGAACATGGCTCAATAGAAATATCAAAATAGAACTAGGTTTTTTTTATAATTGGCAACTTTCACTTGAAAGCGATTCTCTCTAGGGCTGCAAACCATAACTTTCAACCCTCTCATCAAGCATGTTATGACCTACTTTCAGAGTATGAGTTGAAAAATTTACATGCCTGTATATTCTATGATATTGTCTCGTTCATACAATAGAATTATAGGATACCGGGAGAAAAAAATACCTTTTAATTCATGATGAATCGGCTACTAATCGGTTAGAAATATTAGATGAACTCAAATCTTTCTGCAAGAGAACAAAAGTTCACTGCGCCTACGCATTGCTGCAATGCAACGTGTCGCTTCTGCTATCGCGCCCGCCTGTATCGTCCCGCAAATAATAAAAGTGACCCACCTTTTCAGAGCATATTATGTTATGATAATAAATTATCACTATTATGTTTTTTTTTTTTCTCTGAAAAGGATTATGTGATTTCATTAATTTCATTTGGATAACTCCGAATGAAATCAATCACAAAAAAAAATCTACACATATTCAATAGCACATAGGTGCATATACTGCTTCTATTGATTGTTTTTGTTTCATTCAATGAAAAACCCCTTAATACATTATTATTATAGCAGACCCGTATTGCCCCATTGCAGGGCAAAGGCCTCCATTCCTTCCAATGATCACGATTCCGTGCAACATAACATTTTTAACACAACATACATAATATGTCAAAAATATATTATAAAAATAGATACATTTGAATGACTGTTTACTTAATACTTTTAGCCCCGTATTACAAAATGTTAGTCAAAACTTAAACATTTCTTAAAACTGAAATCAAACCATTTGTTTGGATGAAAATAGTTTTAAGTAATGTTTAAGTCTTAAGTGGCGTTATGTAAGTCACGTCTTTACGCACACTGACCAACCCTTGGGATGTTGTCACTTAAATTCGAGCTTCTTCACCTGCCCAAACTCGTATGTTTTTTTTTATCTCCTATACTGGGCTCTACTAACCTCTAGGACCCATGGCGGAGGAAAATGTAACAAAGAAAGGATTACGGACACAGCCCATTTCAGTCCCATATCGCACCCCCCAGCGAATAATATGGTAATCGTCAAATCTAAATTTTACAGGAAACATAAAAAACTGTTTTTTGCTTATATCCCAACATGGGTGGATCCTATGGTAGCCATTTATGCATCTAAACAAAGCTTACTTTTTACTGTGTGTTTTATTTTAGGTTTTTTCTTGTAATAGTTTAATAACATAAAGTTTTTGGTGAAAACCAGGCCAAAACTCATGCCATTTCGATATTATTCGCGTGTAAACTTATCGATATCATAGTCAGTATTCTAAAGGAATAATATTGTTATGTTCAGTATGATACCATTGTAATTATCTTACTTTTGTAAAGACGCATAGAAAAAATCCAAAAAAAATTACAAGATGTACTTAATTTATTAGAGCTCTAAACATCGATTAAGCAATAAAACGAAAACTATGGTAAATACCATATTATTCTTTGGGGGGTGCGAAGTTACATCTGTAATGTGGATGTGGGTGGGTGCGCGTGGGATGTCTGTAATGTGGGTGTACTTCGATGATTACAGCCGTGGTGTTATGTTATATGTTGTAAGTTACACATCTCTGTATAAGAAGAGGCTTATTTAAGCTCTCTAGTGGTATCCACAAGTACTCACTTATGTAATTATGTGTATTTTACACATTCAAATGTTATTTACCGTGGGAAAAAGAACATTTATGAAACAATATGTTTCATTTATGCATTCAAGATATCATTAGAGAATATCATTTGATTGGGATTTTGTGAGCCGAACCAATGAAGTATACTGAACTATTTAATCGATACGCATAATTTACATATCGATTTTATTCTACAAAGACATGATAGAAAAATCAGTAATATTAAACGCTCATTAAAAAAAAATTAAGAGGCGCGATCGTGGTATAAATGCGCAGGCCCTCGCTCCCGACGTTACTGTCCGCCGACACCGCGCTACTAAGCCACGCGCACGCGCACCCAAAAATACTAAACAAAAATCAAGCACTCACGAAATTCAACCGCGGAAAATCTCTCTAATTTTTAAATAAATTATGAATAACGCCGTCTTATACGAAAAATGCAACAGCGTGCAGAAAAGGGACGCTCTCCTGAATTTAGAAGAATACGCGTCTAAAATTAAGTGGAAGAAGAGTAGCAACAATATCTTAGACATAGGCTGCGGGGATGGAAGCGTCACGAATATGCTGAAGAAGTACATCCCTACTGACTTCAAGATGCTGGGCTGTGACATCAGCGAGAAGATGGTGAACTTCGCCAATGATCATCACTGCAACGAACAGACTTCCTTCACTATCCTGGACATAGAGGGAGATGTTCCTGAAAGGATGAAGGGGAAATACGATAACGTGTTTTCGTTCTATGCTCTACACTGGATCATAGACCAAGAGTGAGTCCTTTTCTGTTTATTTTTTTTAACTACCTATATTTAGCGGCATTTCATTATTAACCGACATATTTAATTTTTAATTTATAAAATTAAATAGCGGAACTAAGGGTGAGAAACGGAATCGTTGTTGGCCAGTCTTTTTGGTTCACTGACGTCATCATCATCAACAGCCCGAATTCACCCACTGCTGGGTATAGGCCTCTCTTTTCTGGTGCCAATCGCCACGTTCTTGTGCCAGTCTCATTCAGGCTTCTCCCTCGATGGCAACTATATCGTCAGCCCATCTCGCCGCCGGGCGACCCATTTCTTTTCCCCGTTCTTGGAAGCCCTTCGGTGGCAGCCTTACTCCACCAGCCATCTCTACGCCTTGCCAGGTGTTCTGCCCAACCCCATTTGAGTTCCATATCGTGCTTTCCAATATCGGTTACCTTTGTAAGTCTTCGGATGTCGACGTTTGGAACTCGGTCTACCAGTTTTATGCCTAGCATGGAACGCTCCATGGCTCTCTGTGCAACTCTTAGTTTGTACAAAGCCTCCTGCGTGAGCGCCCATGTTTCAGCACCGTAAGTCATTGTGGGCAGAACACACTGGTTATAGAGGCGGGACTTTAGAAATCACTGACGTACTTGACTCAGAATTACACTAATACTATTATTTCATTTATAAACGCAGTTCATCATCATCATTTCAGCCAAAAGACGTCCACTGCTGGACATAGGCCTCCCCATGTATAAACGCAGTTGTTATCGTTTTATTTTTTGTGGTTAGAAGTTATTTACACAACACTAATTTCTTTTTAAAATAAATTGTCTAATATACAAATACAAAAACTTCCCCTTGGCTAGTAGCCGTTGTTGCGATTGTTGAGCTCACGGTATAGACTTCAGTGTTAATTGCAGGTTAATTACATCGCAGTTGAGCAATTAGGTGGAATAATAACACTTCTTCACTATCACTATCACTACATAGTATTTAATGCGGGCGCCACACTATGCTCCTCGCACTGCTCATCGCCATGCTCCTCGCGCTGCCGCTATTCGCTGCGATGTTCTACTCGCGCAATTAATCGCGACGCTCCTCACTTGTTATTTGCCTTTGGTGGACGATGAAGCTGTGGCAGCGTGCGCGCTATGCATTTTTAGTATAGTTAATCATATCAACGTCATAAAAAAAAATATACGTCGTCGTTATCGTCCTCGCCAACGGAGATGGTGGATCACATCTATTCATCGCGCGATCATCGCGGAGCGGTGGGCAGGACGAGGAGCATGACGTGCGGCATGACGAGTAACGTTGCCACACTATGTCCCTGCCTCCTTTCCTCGCTACTTCCCATGCCACTCGTCGAGTGTGTGGCGCCCGCATAAAAAACAAAGTCACTCCCCGCTGTCTGTCCCTATGTATGCTTAGATCTTTAAAACTACGCAACGGATTTTGATGCGGGTTTTTTTAATAGATAGAGTAATTCAAGAGCAAGGTTTATATGTAGCACATTCCACCCGTGCGTCGCGGGGGTGGGTCGCTAGTATAATAATACTCTTTATTAGGAAACCGACATGTCTTAGAACCAAAAAACTCGCAGACATGCGGCATCTACCAATCCGCACTGGCCCCGCGTGGTATATTATAGCCCATTCCTTCTCAAAGAGACGTGCCCTGTGTCCTATCAGTGGGAACATTAATATGCCGTTGATGATTATTATATTATTGGTTTTGAAATAACAAATAATAATTGACATTTGGTAGAGCAAATTTTATGCACTTCGTTTTTCCCATTATTAACGGTGAACCAATTATGAACCTGCAGTAGGTCGTTATTTAAGTCATCAAGATGTGCCACAAGCACGTCTGTTTACCTTAAATAATAAAGAAGTATTGTCGGCAAACAATACCATTTCAGGTTGGATTTAAATAAATGGGGTAGATCATTAATATAAAAAGAGAAAGGGGCCTAATATCGAACCTTGTGGCACACCTATACTTACTTTTAAGCCCATTGAATTGACACCATTTATTTGAACTTGCTGATGTCTATCGTTTAAATACGATTTCATTAAACTGAGCGCATGTAAGATTTTATTGGTGTTAAAGTGGATGAGCATTTGAGTAAGCATTACCTTTTCAAACAGTTATTGGTGTCTTTACTGTCACTGGATTTGAAAAGTGGTATTACCTTGCTGTATTTTATAAGGTCTGGGAAGACTCTCTGGTCCACACACAAATTAAATATTAAGGCTAAGTACGGAGCTACAGTCTCAATAATAGCTTGAAAAACTTTAATCGACAGTCTCCTATAAGAGAGGGAATGGGCTATAATCTACCACGTGGGCGTAGTACGGATTGGTAGAAGTCAAATGTCTTCGAATTTTTGATTCTTATACATTCATTTCTTCATTCGGTTTTTTTACGATGATTTCCTTCACCGTTTTGAGAGTAAAACTACACTAGGTACACTCGACGTACATCGACGTAAATCGGGGCCGCTGCCGCTGGGTCACCGCTGCTCTTTGCTTTTTTATTTATTTATTTATAGCCTTCAATCGGACATGACAATATTTTTATTTTCCGTAAATTTCGCTTTTTCTCCACTTTTGCGTGTCCGTTTGCCAGGTGGCAAAGGCCTCCTCCAATCTTCTCCATTCTGGTCTCTCTAAGGCCACTCTACCCCATGTTGTTCCCGCTACTTGTCTGATGTCGTCGTCCCACCTCTTTTGTGGTCTGCCTCTCTTTCTCTTTCCATGTCTTGGGTACCATTGCGTGACTATTTTACTCCATTTATCCTTTCCCCTGATCATGTGGCCTGCCCATTTCCACTTTTGTCTCCTTATTTTTAAAGTTATGTCCTGGACCTTAGTCTTGCTTCTGATGCTGCTACTCTTTACTTTGTCTTGAAATGTAACGAATAAGCTCTCCGTATGTCAACATGCCATGGAAAGGAGTATGACTGGGATCAAAAGAAAAGACAAAGTAAAGAGTAGCAGCTCTTTGCTTCACCAAAATTTAAATTATGATAATTTCAGGCGAGCATTCACCAATATCTACGATTTACTGAATGAAGATGGGGAGCTGTTCACGATATTCCTCGCGGGTACGCCGGTGTTTGACGTGTACCGTGAGCTAGCGCGCAACAACAAATGGAGCAGATGGATGCAGAACGTCGATAAATACATCTCACCTTATCACGACTCGGAGGTAAATAATAATTTCTAACAAAAATGTTATAATGATAAGATGACGACATGCTGCGCCCCAAATAATTTGGGATATCTCTGTTGTCAACAATCTTTAGAAAAACTAACATAAGATATAGGCAATTAGGCACATAGCGCGTCTGTGAAGTTGCGCTAGTTAATTCAAATCAAACTATTATGTCATAAAAGTCCGAAAATGTCTGAAAGTCACAAGATACCAACATACGATCGAACCTACCCCTTTTTATTTTTCATGTGACTTAATTAAGTTTTTTGTAGAGGAGGAGGTTTTTTTAAAATATATAAACTCTTTTGCAAAAAAAACGGGCACTTCATATTTTTTTCTCTACTTCAATGAAGAAGGACAAGTAAGAGGTTTTATTAATTTGACGATGTATTGGCATGTTATTTGAAGAATCCTGGCATGATTCTGTACGTTCCAAATTTAAATTTTGAAATTAACAAAAGGAAAATAATGATTATTGTAGATTATTGTAAAATTGCTTTACTAATGGCGCGAATTGCTGAAACGATTTTATTACTGATTACTAAAATTTTAAAACTTTTTGGATATTTTCTGCAAATTAAACAATTTTATCTTTCTTTTTACATTAAATACCACTTTTTGACATGAGTGATAAAGCGATAAGGGCCGGTAAAATTATAGCCCTACTTGAAGAAGGTTGTTCGCAAACTTACGTGTCTCAGCGGCTAAATGTGAGTCGTTCAACTGTCCAGAGGACTTGGCAACGGTATCAAGAGACCGTTTCGGTCAAAAGAAGACCCGGTTCGGGAAGAAAACGACGCACAGAACCAAGAGATGACCGCTTTTTGGTGAGTCAGGCCTTGCGGAATCGTAAGGCGTCAAGTGTGGACCTGAAGAAGAGCCTTGAAGAAGTAAGAGGAGTAGAAGTTAGCTTGTGGACCGTCAGGAGGAGGCTTTTGGCTGCCAATATCAGGAGTTACCGCCCGGCTCGGGGACCTAAATTACTCCGTGAGCACCGTGTAACGTGTTGCTCGACTTCAGTTTGCTCGAAACTGTGCTTCATGAACTCTGGAGGACTGGAATAAAGTATTGTTTTCTGATGAAGCTAGAATCTCTTTGTGTGGAGAGGACCGACGCCGGCGAGTGCTACGAAGACCACGGGAACGCTATGCGGAAGTGTGTTTCGAAGAAATCACTCCTTATGGCGGAGACTCCGTTATGTTTTGGGCAGCAATTAATTCGACGGGGCGTACGGAGTTAGTTCTCATAGAAAATGGAACATTAAATGCACACCGGTACATAATGGAAGTCCTAATTCCATATGCACAACCCGCATTGACTGCACTTGGGGAAGATTCCATTTTTATGGACGACAATGCTCGCCCGCACCGTTCTGGCGACGTGGAAGCGTACATGCAAGAAGTTGGGATCCGTCGTTTAGATTGGCCAGCTCGAAGTCCTGACCTCAATCCAATTGAGCATGTCTGGGATGTTCTAAAGAGACGGGTAAGATCAGTGCAACATGCTCCACAAAACATCAGGGAGCTAAAAAGAGTCATTGCAGAAGAGTGGGAACGTATTCCTCAAAACGTCATTAAAAACATCGTGGAAAGCATGCCCAGAAGGATTCAAGCTGTGATTTTGGCAAGAGGAGGTCACACTCGTTATTAGGTTATTACATTTGTCATCATCATCATCAGCCATTAGACGTCCACTGCTGGACAAAGGCCTCCCCCATAGAACATTTTACGTGATATATTCGCCGTTGATGTTGATGCCGAATCCATCCCATTCCAAGAGTTTGAAAACATCCTCCAATGCGTTCGTGAACAGTTTCGGAGAAATAACGTCTCCCTGTCTCACGCCTTTTTGCAATTGGATTGGTTTCGTGCTCTCGTCCTGTAATCGGATCGACATAGTGGCGTTTCTACACATACACTTCAGCACTTCGATATACCTATAGTCGATACGGCACCGCTGAAGAGACTGTAACACCGCCCAGGTTTCGATCGAATCGAAGGCTTTTTCATAGTCCACAAACGCTAGACATAATGGCCGATTATACTCCTCAGTCTTCTGTATAATCTGGCGGAGCGTATGGATGTGGTCCATGGTGCTGAAGCCTTTTCGGAAACCGGCTTGTTCGGGAGGCTGGAAGTCATCAAACCTGCGTTCGAGACGGTTCGTAATGACCCTCGAGAACAGCTTGTACACATGGCTCAGGAGTGAGATGGGTCTATAATTCTTCAATAGGGTGTTGTCACCTTTTTTGAAGAAGAGCACCACCACACTCCTGTGCCATGCTTCTGGCGTAATACCTTCGAGTATGACGGAGTCAAACAGCTTCTGGAGGATTAAGAGTACTGGTTTTCCACCCGCTCGCAGAAGTTCTGTAGTGATTCCATCATCCCCCGGCGCCTTGTTGTTCTTAAGCTGTTGGAGGGCCATTCTAATCTCATACAGGCTGACGTCTGGGATATCCTTAGTGTAGTGTCGGGTCAGTTTCGCTCTGGTGTCCTGAGCTGAACTGACAACGGGCTGTCGGGTCGAGGTGTACAACTGTCCATAAAACCTCTCTAGCTCTTCCAAGATCTCTGGCTTCGATGAGATGATACTGCCGTCCTCGATCTTCAGTTTTGTCATTTGGCTTTGCCCAATAGACGCATTCTTCGCGAACACTTTGGAGCCCTGATTTCGCTCAATTGTGGTCTTAATATATTGAGTATTATAGGACCGCAAGTCGTGTCGCATGGACTTTGAGATGCGCCTATTGAGTTTGCCATATTCCGACATATCTACCGAAGATTGCAGTCTCATCTCAGACCGGTCTTCCATCAACTGGATTGTGTTTGCCGAGAGCTTTTGAGGCTTTTTCCGGCGTGGGATATTGAAGAACTTATACCCCACTGCATGGACAGTTTCCACCAACCCGTTGTTTAGCTCGTCCACTGTTTCGCATTCGGTTAGGCATTGGAAGCGATTATGCAGTTCGAGTTGAAAGCTTTCGGGATTTAGGATCTGGGCAGGATTAGGACGGAGCGTGGACTTCACCAGACGTGACCTCTCAAGCTTAACATCGATATTCAATGTGCCTCTGACAATACGGTGATCGCTACCGGTTTTCACCCTGCCGATCACGGAGACATCATTGAATGTTTGCTTCTTGGTCGTCATGATGAAGTCGATCTCATTTTTGATGGAACCATCAGGGCTTATCCAGGTCCACTTTTTAGTCGGGCGCTTCTGGAAAAAAGAGTTCATCGAATAGAGTCCCTCCTTTTCCATGAAGTCAACCAGCCTCTGGCCCCTCTGGTTCCGCTGTCCATAACCATATTTCCCAACTCTCAACTCATCGCCATTCCGTGTGCCCACCTTTGCATTGAAGTCCCCCATAACAACTGTAAAGTACGACTTGGCATGGCTTTCGATATATCCTCATACATAGCCTCCACTTCATCGTCAGGGTATGTCGAGGTCGGCGCATATACCTGTATGACCTTCAGCGAATACCGATCGGTGATTCTGAGTATAAGGTATGCTACCCTGCTCGACACACTATCGACCTTTATTACGTTGTTAACGAGGGGCTTACGGACGAGAAACCCAACACCACCCTGGGATTTTCGGTCTCCTTCCCGGAAGAAGAACATGTTGCCGGAATCCAGGATTATCGTGTCCTGACCCTCTCGTCTTATTTCACTCAATCCCAGTATGTCCCATCGCAACTTGCTCAATTCCTCCTCCAGCTCGACA
This sequence comes from Diarsia mendica, assembly GCA_949316265.1. Taxonomy (NCBI): domain Eukaryota; kingdom Metazoa; phylum Arthropoda; class Insecta; order Lepidoptera; family Noctuidae; genus Diarsia; species Diarsia mendica. The sequence goes on from OX438895.1 coordinate 15,387,072, forward strand.
ATCTTTTCGTTGGTCCGCAATGTGCGGATGTTGTGTGTTGCCAGGGCCAAAGTCCGTTGGGGGTGGTGGCGGGGTATCTGCCGGGGATTCTTAGCACCCCCTGCTCCACCGTTACCTGACCCGCTACCGAGGTCAGGAATAGTGGACATTACATTTGTAACTTTATTTAATTAAACAAAGTAAAAAAATCTTCTTGTCTTTATTGCCGACCACTTCTTATTGTTTGGCCGTGTACATCGGTTTTAAAGAATTCATAGTTTTTTTTTTTTAAATTGCCACAGTTCACTTCACGCGTATTAATTTACACGATTATAAGTATACAGACTACGTCAAACAATTAAATTTCATTGAATTAACTCAAATCGACCTTAGAACGTAAATTTCCTAAGGTGCCCGTTTTTTTTGCAAAGGAGTGTATATATTTTATTTCGGTTCGAGCTTAACTTAAAAATCGGCGTAGTTATATGGAGACGTAAGTGTCACCGGTGAGCTTCTATTAAACACTAATTTGGTCTCTTTATTTGTTCAAATATTAAAAACTATCAACTGATTTCGTTCCACCGTATTGTCTAATTGCACTCGACTAGTGCTAGAACATTGAATAAGAGTATAATAAAAAGAAATTATCCATAAATATCCGCACCTACTAACAAATTAATAAAATATTTTTCAGGACCCAGAAAAAGAAGTAAAGAAAATGTTGCAAAAGATTGGTTTCGTGGACTATGAAGTGAAATGTAAAAACTCCGTATTTGTATTTGAAGACTTACATGTCTTGCGGCGTGAGTATTTTACTTTATTTTTATCCAATATATACTGTCTCTGCCTCGTTGGTTTAGTAGTGGCAATCGCGATTGCCGGAGATGAGGTCCTAAATTTGATTCCCGAGTCAGGCAAATTGTTATTGGGTTTTTCCATTAGGAATGTCTCAGTCTGGATCCCCATGATCCGGTTTGGTGCCCGGGTGATGGCCATAGGCTCGGCCCCTATTCCTTGGATATAATTTAGATATTTGTCACAGCGCCTTCAATTTTTACAAGTGCCTACAGAAGCATACTTGTACTTTAAAAGTACAGCTCCGAAAGGAGCTATCAAAGTCAAATAATTATTATTCTATTACCTACCGTACGGTTTAACCCAGAAATCAAAATTTCTGGGTTAAATCGTACAACCGTACGGTAATAGAATAATAATTATTTGACTTTGAACAAATGGAACTTCTATCAAATCTTTTATGTTTGGAAAGATTGCCATTTTTGGCTTTAACGACGAGGCATGTCAAAATGCATTTTTATCCCTACTGAGAAGAGCCCTGGCCCTGGCTTTACTTTCAAGGCATTCACTGGATTGTCCGGTTAAGCTTGCCTCATAGGCTGATCAGCAAGATGCCACGCAGAAAGAAAACCTGGCGAGAAGCAAAATCTTATTTGTAAATAAATTGGAACCCGTCACTAAAAGCCTGCTTGCTAGAAAATGCAACCAACCGACCAAACACACAAAAAAAAGGGTGCGCCAAAATTCACCTAAATTTTCAACTCCGATAATTGGAAATCCGAAAATGTTCTTCCTATCATTTTTCATTTTAACAATCACAATTCCTAACTACTCTGTCTCTAATGTTCATAATTCCGAAGCATTCAACTTCATAATGTCAGTAGCAAATAAACATCTATCATACTTTTTTATTTTTTTTTATTTTTTTATCTTTTACACTATTATTCAAAGTATTAAGTAAAAAGTAAAGTATAAAGTAGTAAGTATTTCTTTTTTGTTTAGATTTATTTTTATTCATAACTAGCTGACCCGCGCAACTTCGTCTGCGTCACATAATATAGATTATTCCTACCTACTACCCTACCTACCCTACCTACCCTACCTACCCTACCTACCCTACCTACCCTACCTACCCTACCTACCCTACCTACCCTACCTACCCTACCTACCCTACCTACCCTACCTACCCTACCTACCCTACCTACCCTACCTACCCTACCTACCCTACCTACCCTACCTACCCTACCTACCCTACCTACCCTACCTACCCTACCTACCCTACCTACCCTACCTACCCTACCTACCCTACCTACCCTACCTACCCTACCTACCCTACCTACCCTACCTACCCTACCTACCCTACCTACCCTACCTACCCTACCTACCCTACCTACCCTACCTACCCTACCTACCCTACCTACCCTACCTACCCTACCTACCCTACCTACCCTACCTACCCTACCTACCCTACCTACCCTACCTACCCTACCTACCCTACCTACCCTACCTACCCTACCTACCCTACCTACCCTACCTACCCTACCTACCCTACCTACCCTACCTACCCTACCTACCCTACCTACCCTACCTACCCTACCTACCCTACCTACCCTACCTACCCTACCTACCCTACCTACCCTACCTACCCTACCTACCCTACCTACCCTACCTACCCTACCTACCCTACCTACCCTACCTACCCTACCTACCCTACCTACCCTACCTACCCTACCTACCCTACCTACCCTACCTACCCTACCTACCCTACCTACCCTACCTACCCTACCTACCCTACCTACCCTACCTACCCTACCTACCCTACCTACCCTACCTACCCTACCTACCCTACCTACCCTACCTACCCTACCTACCCTACCTACCCTACCTACCCTACCTACCCTACCTACCCTACCTACCCTACCTACCCTACCTACCCTACCTACCCTACCTACCCTACCTACCCTACCTACCCTACCTACCCTACCTACCCTACCTACCCTACCTACCCTACCTACCCTACCTACCCTACCTACCCTACCTACCCTACCTACCCTACCTACCCTACCTACCCTACCTACCCTACCTACCCTACCTACCCTACCTACCCTACCTACCCTACCTACCCTACCTACCCTACCTACCCTACCTACCCTACCTACCCTACCTACCCTACCTACCCTACCTACCCTACCTACCCTACCTACCCTACCTACCCTACCTACCCTACCTACCCTACCTACCCTACCTACCCTACCTACCCTACCTACCCTACCTACCCTACCTACCCTACCTACCCTACCTACCCTACCTACCCTACCTACCCTACCTACCCTACCTACCCTACCTACCCTACCTACCCTACCTACCCTACCTACCTACTACCCTACCTACCTACTACCTATTGCCTTTTTTTTTTTTTTTAAGTATCCTATGTCCTTCTCCTGGTTCTTAGCTACCTCCCTACCAATTTTCATCTAAATCCGTCCAGCCGTTCTTGAGTTATAAATGGTGTAACTAACACGTCTTTCTTTTATATATATAGATATAGAAGATAATCAGTATTATATATGTCGCCGCAAGAATGTCTTTCGGCTAAGATTTATTATTCAATCTCATTGATAACCAGCTTAAATTGATGAACCTGCCATCTCGTGAGATGCTGGCACAATTATTACAAAGGTCAATAGTGCGACAGTGCCATCTATTGACTTTTCTGCTAAAACCACCACTTAAATAGATGGAATGTAATTAAATGTTCCACAACTCGAATAGTAATTTATTAAACAGAAGTCTCTAACTAGAACTATAGTTAAAATTAAGATAAGCTAATGTTTTATGAATATTGGGATTTTAATGATTGCCACACTTATGAGGCTGTCTTTAAGACGTCATCGCACAATGTTGTGCTGATGGCGGCGAATACGATTTTAATGGTCAATAACTCAATTTATAATCTGAAACTACAACTAAATCAGTTTCTTTATGTAATTATAAACTAAAAAGTCATAAGATCATTTTGTAGAGCAATTCAATAATAGAAAACCCTTTGTCTGTTTTAAATCCTAAATCAACCGGAAATGCTTTGTAACATTTTGTTGTAAAGAAATGAACCTATTAACTAGACATTAACGCCATTGCATTAATAATGGTATTGTTTTATTGTTAAATAATTAATAGAATCAATTGTGAAGCATTTTAGTAATGATTGTTAGTTTTAACTAATTAGGACATTAATTACTATACTGGTTTTGTGGTACTTCCGCTAGAGACTACAGACGCATGCGACGAAAAGTTGAGACGCTAGAACAAGTTATGTCGCGTCTAGCGAATAATTGCAATTCAAGTAAATGAAAGTGGTTTTTGATGTGATTAATGTTAATTAGTGCAAATGATAATTGTAACATGATTTAAAACAGTGTATAAGGAGTTTCTTTGCCTATTCTTCTCCTAAAAGATCAACCATGTATTCGAATGGGCGATTCAAACCGCAAAGTTTTTAAGTGCCTGTAAATGAAGCAATGTAAATAAACGTTTGGTGTTTGAGTCAAGTAAAGTGTGTGATTTCAACTACCCATTGACCTATCTGCCACGAAAAGGAATTTAGGGCGACGACACTATGGCGGAGCCCATTGATATCTAAGAACAGCGTCCCTCCAGACTTCCAGAGGGTTTCGCGCCGCGTCATCAGAAGTGGGATCGCCCCCGCGATCCCCTTCAGCCCGCACTGCTGGACATCCAGAACAAGGAACTGCTTCTGTGACCATGGCCGACGGCGTGTCAAAGGAATTTTTCGCCGAAATGGTCACCATGATGCGTTCTATGAGTGAACGGCTTACTACCCCGCAACAACAGCCAAGAGTCAAGTCTCAAGTCATCACACTGAAATATTTCTCCCGTCTTACGTAATCTGGATGGAAACATTTGCGTACGTGAATGGTGTGATCATCCAATCAAAATGATAAACATACAGGACAACACAGAATGACCGAAGCAGCAGAACAAATAACTTGGACACTCTGAAAGCATAATAATTATCAATAAATGACCTGCGAGATGAATCATCAAACCCGGGAAGTATAATTGTTTTAGTAACTTAAAATTAATATTAATTTTAGTAACTTAAAAACTGTAGATATTTACAGTTAACAATATTAAATCACACACTGGCAAGGTTAATGCCTCCATAAATTGACACCTGTGGAAATGAAATAATAAGAAATCTTTTCACTGCTTTTAATTAGGTCATTACCAGTTCAATGTTATTATTAAAATATGAACCAGTAATGTGTCCCAAACAGATCTCGAAAATAAATCAAATAGTTACTTGCATTCATTAAATTTAACTAACATTAATTAATTAACTAAGTATCAACTTGTATTAAATCTTGTTGTCTTTCAATACAAATACTTAATTCTTATTAGAAATCCCTCTTATTCGACATTCCAGTGAGGAATTGCAATTAAGTGCAAGCTTTAGTGCTTTGTACAAACTTCTAAAAACATTTGTATCGGACAACATGTTTAAAGATTCATTAAAATAAACAAAGTTGTCCGTCACGGGACACCGGGCAGATGTGAATCTTTGTATTGTAATGACACATGATAAATATTACAATAATTATTTCTTTAATCAATATCTATCAATCAAATTTGCATCTGACCTTACTTCATCACTAATTGATTAGCTTAAACTTTAAATAATAAATAAATAGATTAAAAATTGATCCACAATAAACTTAATTTTATTGAAAAAACACAATTATAGCGTCATACTATTTCCTATTATGGCATAGGAGTCAGATTCAATGCCAGGGTGCACATGTTTCACATAAATGATGCTTTGTTATGTAACTGATTCATAAAACAATTAACAATACATCAACGTTGTTCAACAAATTACTATGAAATTCAGTGCGATATTTCAATAGAAAGCAAAGCTTTAAATAAGTTAAATTGTGAATGTTTCCATAGTACAATACCACAACCAATAGTGTTTTTAAAGTACTTTTAATCAGATTAACTTACCCATCTTAGTTTGATTACCTGAATCTAAGAATGATAACTATTTCAAAACAATTGATTACCATAATTATTTTCATTACTAATTCAAGCATTTAGTCAGACAGCTTCGTGGGTCTAGTGGTCATGAACCATACAATTAAAATGTGTGGGCCTGGATTTGATTCCCAGGTCTAGCAAAGTGTTATTGGGTATTCCCATAAGGAATTCCTCAGTAGCAGTCCAAACTATAAATATGAATGGCAAACAGTCTTGCCTTTTAACAAGAGGCTTAGACGTTACGCTGGCAAAGTGTTGATGTACACCTCTGCCTAACCCTTCCGGGATAGCAGGTGTGATGTTTACATAACATCTTTTCTTGTTCTATTATTTACCTGCATGACTTCTCACATTCCAGATTCGAGCAATTATCTTATCGTAGAGGAAATGATAACCTGATGCTTCAAGTACTACAGCCTGGTGAACAAAAATGACCGTGTCGCCGGCTATGAACCTAACAAATGCGAAACAACATGAAGACAGCCAACCCGGAATGACTGTTTCAGTGTTCACACACCATAAGTTTACATACAAGGTGAGGAGTTTTCAAACTACTTACACTACCGCTGATACCAAAAATGTTGTGTCAAAAGGCTCAATACAATAGCCAAGTCAACCTACCAACCTACATGATGCTCATCTGTGATGAGTATCAGTATCAATTGCATTATTTTAATGTTATTGCAATCCTGCCAGTTGTAAGCAACAACTATTAACAATAACAAAGTTTTAGTACATACAGTAACTAATGAAGTAAAAAAATAATAATACTCACAAAAAGCTATTAGTATCCGTGGAGGAAACAACTAGCTCAATAAGTAATACTTACAATGAATCACAAGTAATCTATCAGCAGCCATGGAGGCAACTGGTAAAGAACAAACACAGTAAATTATCTATCAGAAGCCATGGAGGCAACTGGTAAAGAACAAACACAGTAAATTATTTATCAGAACCGTGGAGGCGACTGATAACGAACACACACAACAAATGATCTATCAGAAGCCGTGGAGGCGACTGATAATGAACACACACAACAAATGATCTATCAGAAGCCGTGGAGGCGACTGATAATGAACACACACAAAAAATGATCTATCAGAAGCCATGGAGGTGACTGATAATGAACCAACAAAACAAATGAACTATCAGCAGCCGTGGAGGCAACTGATAAAATAATACTCTCATGTTATCCTGCTGGGTCCACGGCGTACTAAACGCCCAGAGCCTGGTTCCTTATATCCTGTCAAATCAAAGACTTCGTGCCTGTCACGGAGCAATGGTCCTAAACTCCTTATCCCTTAATCCTGTCAAATCAAAGACTTTGTGTCTATCACAGAGCAGTGTTCCTGGTCCTATCCTTTTATCCTGTCAAATCCAAGACTTTGTGTCTATCACAGAGCATTACCTTCCCGTGAGAATGAACAAATAAAAACATACTACTCACACTACATTTACCAAATACAAATCACAATGGCTAAAGCTATCAATAATTTTATTTAAAACAAATCTAGTAGACAGTAGACCTATTACAAGGTTGCAAAGTCAAGTCATAGTAAGGTTAACAATTTAATGAGTATTGTTGTTGCTTCTACAACAATAATATTATCTGTTTGCTGAAAAAACAAACAGCTGATCAAACAATATCAATAAAAATTCAATTACTTAATGTTGATGAATAAGTTTACCAACAATATTCTATTTAGCTAGTAGCTAATCAAACAATATTCTTTTCAGCTAGAAGCTGATCAAACAATATCAACAAACTCAATTCAATTAATGTTGTTGAATAATTTTACTAACAATATTCTATTTAGCTAGTAGCTAATCAAACAATATTCTTTTCAGCTAGTAGCTGATCAAACAATATCAATAAAAATTCAATTACTTAATGTTGATGAATAATTTTACCAACAATATTCTATTTAGCTAGTAGCTAATCAAACAATATTCTTTTCAGCTAGGAGCTGATCAAACAATATCAACAAACTCAATTCAATTAATGTTGTTGAATAATTTTACAAACAATATTCTATTTAGCTAGTAGCTAATCAAACAATATTCTTTTCAGCTAGTAGCTGATCAAACAATATCAATAAAAAATCAATTACTTAATGTTGATGAATAATTTTACCAACAATATTCTATTTAGCTAGTAGCTAATCAAACAATATTCTTTTCAGCTAGGAGCTGATCAAACAATATCAACAAACTCAATTCAAATAATGTTGTTGAATAATTTTACTAACAATATTCTATTCAGCTAGTAGCTGATCAAACAGTATCAATAAACTTAATTAAATTAATGTTGTTGAATAATATCGCCAACAATATTCTATTCAGCTAGTAGCTGATCAAACAATATTCTATTCAGCTAGTAGCTGATCAAACAATATTCTATACAGCTAGTAGCTGATGAAACAATATCAACAAACTCAATTCAATTAATGTTGTTGAATAATTTTACTAACAATATTCTATTCAGCTAGTAGCTGATCAAACAGTATCAATAAACTCAATTAAATTAATGTTGTTGAATAATTTTGCCAACAATATTCTATTCAGCTAGTAGCTGATCAAACAATATCAATCAACTCAATTCAATTAATGTAATTGAATCATTCAGGCAACAATTGCTTATTAAGCATCCATAAACTCAAATAAAAACTGCAAACAGCTTTATGTCTGTATCTGTGCATGTATGCCTAGCAAGGTGATACAAAAAAAAAAGCATTGACTGTCAAATCCTACTATTCAATGAACATTGTAGGATAATAAAAGCAACAATAATCTGCCGACAAAATTTATCTCCACTATTTCAGATAACAACCACGAGACTACACATACGGCAACGGATGGACGAGCGGACGGCAACGTCAGGTGCAGAGCGCGCACCGCCGATCAGAATGGCCGTGTCGCCGCAAGAATGTCTTTCGGCTAAGATTTATTATTCAATCTCATTGATAACCAGCTTAAATTGATGAACCTGCCATCTCGTGAGATGCTGGCACAATTATTACAAAGGTCAATAGTGCGACAGTGCCATCTATTGACTTTTCTGCTAAAACCACCACTTAAATAGATGGAATGTAATTAAATGTTCCACAACTCGAATAGTAATTTATTAAACAGAAGTCTCTAACTAGAACTATAGTTAAAATTAAGATAAGCTAATGTTTTATGAATATTGGGATTTTAATGATTGCCACACTTATGAGGCTGTCTTTAAGACGTCATCGCACAATGTTGTGCTGATGGCGGCGAATACGATTTTAATGGTCAATAACTCAATTTATAATCTGAAACTACAACTAAATCAGTTTCTTTATGTAATTATAAACTAAAAAGTCATAAGATCATTTTGTAGAGCAATTCAATAATAGAAAACCCTTTGTCTGTTTTAAATCCTAAATCAACCGGAAATGCTTTGTAACATTTTGTTGTAAAGAAATGAACCTATTAACTAGACATTAACGCCATTGCATTAATAATGGTATTGTTTTATTGTTAAATAATTAATAGAATCAATTGTGAAGCATTTTAGTAATGATTGTTAGTTTTAACTAATTAGGACATTAATTACTATACTGGTTTTGTGGTACTTCCGCTAGAGACTACAGACGCATGCGACGAAAAGTTGAGACGCTAGAACAAGTTATGTCGCGTCTAGCGAATAATTGCAATTCAAGTAAATGAAAGTGGTTTTTGATGTGATTAATGTTAATTAGTGCAAATGATAATTGTAACATGATTTAAAACAGTGTATAAGGAGTTTCTTTGCCTATTCTTCTCCTAAAAGATCAACCATGTATTCGAATGGGCGATTCAAACCGCAAAGTTTTTAAGTGCCTGTAAATGAAGCAATGTAAATAAACGTTTGGTGTTTGAGTCAAGTAAAGTGTGTGATTTCAACTACCCATTGACCTATCTGCCACGAAAAGGAATTTAGGGCGACGACACTATGGCGGAGCCCATTGATATCTAAGAACAGCGTCCCTCCAGACTTCCAGAGGGTTTCGCGCCGCGTCATATACTATGCAAAGATATCCGTAGTTAGCAGCGACCAGCGAACGCTACCTAGAAATTGGTCATATATATTGCCCCCAAGACGACACTCTGACCTGAATTTCATTTATTTAAGACAAAAAACAGTGAAACGACCTTCGACACCAACGAAAATCATTCTAAACAGTTGTATGAGTGAAAATATTATGGTAATTATGTTTAGGGATAAAAGCGTTATGATAAAATACAGAAGGAGTTTAAATATATTTACAATAATGATATTATTAATTACAATTTTCGGAAACATGAGTGTTATGAACATCGCCGGTAGCACTACAAATAGTATGAATGAATACTTTAAGATGAAAAATTTTAGGAAGAGTGACCATTCGGATTACAAATCGTTAGGATGAACAATTTCGGGTAAAGAACTTTAGGTGAGCCAACATGGACCCCAAAAAAACTCATTAAATTTATTTTTTTGCAGGCACCTTCACAGCGGTCAATCCTTTCAAAATCCCGCTAGAGAAATACGACGACTTCATGGCAGACTACCTGAACATACTAAAGGATTTGCAGATTATGACAAAATACAACAATAACTATGAAACAAGCGTTCAGTACCGATATCGTTTACTCGTTGTATACGCTCGCAAGCCAGCGCCTCAAGATAAATTGTTAGAAGAACTCAAGAAATACTGACTGACTAAGCATAGGAATTGGAATCTTAAACTCTCTTTATATTGGTTTTGGTTGCCCAATTTGACAAACCACTGTTCCTTTAGATAAATAGTTAGAAAAATAGCCTTTACGAGAGCCTAGACGGACGAGGTCACATCCAACTAAACCAACAAACTGACATCATAGTCAGTTTTCCGAAAATGTTATATAGTTCGGTCTGATCCCAACATTATATCCAAATATCGTACAGTTCAAATTCATGTAAACGTAGGCTAAGTCATCATGTAAGCTTACAATTAAGTTATTATTTATGTACATTGTCTAAAATATAAGGTTGTTAATTGTAACGGGTTACGGCAATATACAGTTACACAGCTTAAAGATGTATTTTTTTATGAAAGTTATCAATTCTTCTTACCTGTCCATCTGACAACTGTCCAACCCAACCCGAAACTACTTGATTTGACTTCAAACACACAACACTACTCACATTCTCTACAATTAGGGCCTTATAGACCTGGCAGCGGTGGTCCAGTGATGGCAGCCTCGACTTACGAACAGTAAATCATGGGTTCAAACCCAGGCAGGCGCATTACTTTGTTTTTATTTCATTACCGCTGCTCTCAAAACGGTGAAGGAAAACATCGTGAGGAAACTGGCATGCCTTAGATCCAAAATTCGAAGACATGTGACATCTACCAACCCGCACTGGACCCACACGTGATGGATTATTATAGCCCATCCCCTCTCTTAGAGAGGAGGCTTGAATCCCTACAGTGGAAACATTATAGGCTGACGATGATGAGGACCTAGACACGCGGTGAGTTGTGATCGGAGCGGAGTCGCCGCACCGCAACAGCCAGTATGTATTCAGAAAACCCCATAGTCGCACGCCGTGAAGTCGTACCGTTTGTGTGCCTATCAATGCGGCGAATTCTTGCGTAGCTGCCACCACCGCGCGCCGCAACGCACTGCAAAGGCTCTTACAGAGTAAGATACAGCCTACAGCAAACCTAATTGTTCCTTTTTCTTGAAGTGATTGAAGTCTATTCACGAAGGTTTCATAGAAAAGGTTCCATAAACACTGGAGAGGTTCAACTTAGAATAAAATAACTTAGAATAACATTATTAAAATAAAAATCAGTCAGATAGTCAGTATTTTATTGACAAACCTTTTTAGCAAATTCTACGCACAAGACAGTATCTTTCCAACTAATTGCATATTTTAATCTCTTGGGTTTTATAAAGTTGATTGTGATATGAGTTATTTATATTCTCCGTATTTTATGCTTTGCACGGCTTGAAAATAAAGTTACAATAAGATAAAAACTGTTTTGACTAGGTATCTACTTATTGATAAAAAATACTCGTATAACTTTCTGTCAAATCTGACAACTGCCAAAAAAACATTTTCTTTTACTGGATGATTTAAAAACGGGAAAGAAAATAATAACTTTTCACAATAAATCCTTCCACACATAAAACGAATATGAGTAAGAAGAAACAGGTACGTCGTTCGTAAGGACCATCATCATGTGCCTAGAGCTCTTCCCAACTTTTTGGGGCTCGCTTCCAGTCTAAGCTGATGCAGCTGAATACTAGTATTTTACATGGAATGACTGCCTGTATCTTTTATGATTATTGCTGGTCATTACGTCGTAAAGACCACAACAATAATAATGGTATTGAAAATAAATTTTGTAATAAGTAATATTTCTTTTATTTGCAGCGATCCACGCTCAATGTTTTTAACCAATCAATGGCTGAAGTGGTGATACCTGAGACCGAACCAATCATCGACGAATCAGACAGATTGATTTTGAAAATATTTAGTCTGCGAATCTCGGAACAGGATCTCGGAAAATATGCAATATCAGTGTCATTCCACGAGCAACTGTTGGTGCATGACATAATCAAGCCAATAGGCGCAAGGGATGAGGAGCCAGACCAACCAATACTTAATGGCAGCATGTGTTTTGTGCCATCAGATTACGAGAAAATGTGCATATTCGCTGATTATCCACTTATTGGTATGTCTACACAGAAAGGCCACCCACCATCTCCCATACATCGTTTTGCACACAATTTGATAGTATCGAATGTATAATTAAAATGTTGTTCTAGTTTCATATTTATTGAAAATTGTATACCGTAAAACGGGATGAATAGAAACGCCAGGGGTAAATAGAAACAAAACTTTGAGAGGGATTTTAACGTTGAGTTAAAATGGTATGTTGCCAAAAACGTATCTTAATTAAAAAGCTAAATTATGCAAATAAAATAAAAGTACTTGTTGGTAACATATCAAATTTTTTTTTTTTTTTAAGAAAACGTTGCCCCACACTAGGAATTTCTCCTGTATCGTGGGTGCGTTCACAAACATAGAAAGTCACATACACAAATACCCAGACCCGAAACAACTTATATCTGCAGGCCATACAAATATTTGTTCCGTGCGGGGATCGAACCCGCGACACGCAGCGCAGCAGTCCAATCGCTTAGCCACTGCGCCAACCGTGCCGTCATAAATTAATTTCATTTTAAAATCCCTTTCAAACTTTTGTCTCTATTCGCCCTGTGTGACTGTAATCAAGATATATGAGCTTGAATCTTAGGGCCGCGCGGTTTCACCGGTTACGGATAAAGTCCCGGATAGCCTATCAGGAACTTATCTGCCAGATAAACTACAATTTTTGATAGCATTATCTGTCAGATAACTATCTGACACTTTATCCGTAACCGGTGAAACCGGCCCTTAACATCGTTGCCTGCAGTCGAGAAAATTGAAGCCAAAGAGGTTCAAATGGTGAAATGATACACGGCGGCACAAGGAATTTAGTATATTCGGAAACTATAGTTTCCGTTTCAATATCAGTTTTTGTATACAGTATTGTACAATTAGTAAACAAGTATAAACTTCTTTTGTAATAAACAATAGTATTCAACGGATATTTTTATCAATTCACATTTTCTGTTCAAGACAAAAGGTGCAAGCATCAAGATGACACACGACTTCTTTATTCAAGGTGTCACATTGTGTACAAACAGTTTTCACTCTAACAGAGAAACATGTCTCAGGCATGCTGGTTTCCTGTCGGGGCTGTAGATCCTGTCGGGGCTGTGGATCCTGTCGGGGCTGTGGATTATCGAAAGGTTAACGCGGCTCCGACACAAGGGCGAAGAAGGAACATGGGTTTAGTTTTTAGTCAGTAGAAGTCTGACACTCCCCTTCGCTCTGCCCAAGAGCGGGGGGGGGTTATTCGATGATTTTCCACACACCAAAAAAAAAAAAGTCATGCTGGTTTCCTCATGATGATTTTCTTCCCCGAAGCAAGAGATCATTTTACAATAGGTACGCACATGAATCCGAAAATTCAGAGGTGCATGTCTTGAGTTCGAACTGGAGACCTATTAATTACTTGACAGACCGACGGTCACACCACTAGGCTATCACTTTCTAACCGACTTCCAAAAAGAAGGAGGTTCTCTATTCGTGTGTATGTATATTTTTTAAGTTATATTTTTCTGTGTCTAGGGTATGTTTCTCTGACGCAGACGCTCTGCTCGCAGAAACTAGTCATAAATAAAATAATTCGTTTACTTTTATTTTTCACAGCGGGAATTCAACGCCTTAGTGATGCTGATGTACAAGACAGTCCATCTCTCAATTCTCCTTTAGGGGCATCCCTAGACCACGGCGATGTGATTACGAACAGCCCTACGCATATCAGCTGCTGCAATGTTGATATTCTGCCAATTTTTACTGATATGAAAGGTTTGACAATAAATTATATAATTTAAATAAATACTATATATAGGTAGCGTAGTGGGCATTATAAAGATACGATTTGAAGGAAAGGCTGCCTCGTTTCCCAGGTCAGGGTCAGGAATGTCAGGATAAGTGTTATTGAATAATGCCATCAGGAATTTCTCAGTAACAGCCACAGTGTCTGAATTTGTTTCCGGGTGGTAGCAATAGGCTCAGCCCCTATTACTATGGACTAATCCTAACTGGCGAAATTGTGGGTGCACTGTTAGTTACACTCTGCCTAACCCTTCGGGGATTAAAAAGCGTGATGCTATATAATGTTAAAGGAATCTGGTGCAATGATTTCATATATTATGATCTCTCACCAGACGTAATGTTGTAGGATTTTACAAAACTCTGCTTAAAGATTTAATTAAGCTGGTTGCCAAGCTACATAGCCTGGCCCACCGGCGCAAAGTTACATGTCTGTCGGTCTTCTACAGACTGTACTTCGGAGAGTGTGCGCAAGAGCTCCACGAGCTAATTCCACCATCTCCCTTCTTCCATCGAGAGACTAGGCGTACTGTAGGTTTTCACCCATACCTTGTCGATGTTCCACACATTCGTACGAAGCGTTTTGCTAAATCTTTCATCGCACAGCCAAGGAGTGGAACACCCTGCCTGCGTCGGTCTTCCCGAGTTCATATAACCCCAATCTATTTAAGTCGCGAGTAAATAGGCTTCCTCTGGGTAAGCTCGTTCCATCGTCGACCTCATCTCTGCCCTTAGGGCAAGATTGAGGTCAAGAGTAAGCCCATTTAATATAAAAAAACAAATATCGTTACAGAAGATCAAAAAATATGTATAAAGAAACGCATGGAACCAATGGTCAAGCCTCCAGTGTTGAAGTGTAAGAGTTGGGACACGCTGCCTCTCCTTACGATGGAGCTGACTGTGGAACGAAATCCACTCAACGCAGCTCACCACAAAGTTCTAAGGAAAGCTAACTGGATGAAAATGACTCTTATAGCTGCCTACAATATGCCTATACCGTTCGAACGAGACTACGTGTATACTGCTGCTTCGTATGCACCTTCTCAGGCCAAAAATGACGAAGTAATCAAATTGAAAGTCTGACTCCACCTTTCTCTTCGTTTTTGCCTATTTACAACTATCCTAAAACATCATGAAAGAACTTTTAGCCAGTTAATATAATATTTATTAATTATCAAACAGTAAATTTGGTCCAAAAAATTACTGCTAATCGAACTCCGCTCGCTGATGCAGTCATAACATCTTCAAGTGTTCAGGTGTCAGGGCATGCAGCGCAAGATAGAGGCGGACCATTGTCTGTGAAGACTCGCTGCATACACACTTGAAATCTGAGCTGTCCATGAACCTTATCTGAAGAGATTGTCTTTGCTACACACACAGGATACAGTTTATTTGACTGGAGATCTAGAAATAAATCTCCCAAAACTACACGACTATTTCTACAAATGTGATTTCTTCTAATTAGGTACTTCTACAACATTTTCAGAATGTTGGCATAGTAACCTTTAGCGAAGGTTACAAAAAATCAGAAAGATTCGACAGTACTAGTTTCTTTCCGAAATGGGAGAGTTTAAGAGGGGCACAAAAACTATTTACAAACGGAGACCAAAAGCTTCAAGTGCCACTAGAAGAATTTCAAAATGAAAATGAAATTGACCTTCCATTTTACTTGAATTCGGAAGTGCCTTTTCGTGAGTTCCAATAAAATATTATAAAGCACAAATATATATTTTATAATTTTATATACTATGCTAAGATGAATAATTACTTGCAAATTATGTCTAGTACCATCACTGCTTGTATTTTTTTTTAATTTCAGTTTTAAGTAGTTCTACTTTTTTATTGCCAACTTTTTTGTTAGTCACATAAAATACTTCGACAAATCGCATAAAAACTAACCTTTTTTATGCGATTTGTCGTAATAGTAAAAAGTGTTGAAGTTGTTATTCCCATATTATGAGAGCTGTTTTTCCTTTTTCGGGCACTTTTATTTCTTGAGTTCGAAATGACCGAATTGATGTCCTTTAAATGTTATGTTTTTGTCACAGATACTGTGGTTTGGGGCTCGTTCCATCGCACACTGATCCTTAACGGTGACAAGTGGTTGTGGGAACATCTCCATCGATACAAATGGCCGTTTGAACTTCAAATCCAAGCAACTGATGGAGGCTTCAGCTTCATGGCACATTTAAATCTGTTCCGGCTTCTTTATCCAGGAGGTTAATTAGTTATACCAGTAGTGTTTTAGTCTTCTTCTTCTTATCGTGTGGGCAGTAAGGTCTAACGACCCTATACACCCTAGTGTCAGAGTTTCTAAACCGCCGCAAGGGCCTCTGACATGGTTTGACGACCGCAAGTTAGAGGCCGGGACCACCGGCTTATACCTGCCTTCCGAAGCAAGGAACCATCTTTTATCAGACAATCAGGTGATTCAAGCCTGCAATGTCTTAACCAAACTGGAAACAACTTTACAAAGTATGCTTCTCGTGGGAATCGAACACACGACCACCGGGTCACAAGGCAAACGCCTAAACTACTCAACCACGGAGGCAGTTATTATTATTGAGTAATGTAACCTATTCAGAGCGAATTTTCCCAATTAGTACTGGGAACAGTTAATCATCGTCAATGATCAGCGCAACGAAACCGCAAACAAGCTGTCTACGTCAGTATTCTATACGAATGATAACACTGCACTGCCAGCTCTTGAACGCAGTTTCAATGTGCTGATCGCCTTGAAAATAAAAAAATTGTGAAACTGACCTTTAGTGGTGTGGTCATAGAGTAGCTCATCATGATCTCATCAACATCATATTCCTGCCCTTATCCCATTCTATTAGGGGTTGGCGCAACACGTTTTCTTCTTCCATTCTTCCCTGTTAGACGTCAAAGTGGCATTTACTCCTTTCTCCTTCATATCATTCCTCACACAATCCATACATCTTTTCTTTGGCCTTAAAAATAAGCAAACTAAAATTATTTTTCAGAACAAACAATCCACCTCGTCGTACCTTTACAATGGATGGATGCTGAAGCCATGATCTGGGAGTGTGGGTGTGCGGGTCTGCTCACTCCGTTTGATCAATCTCCGTCCACCGTCACTAAACTGGCAACAGGAGGTAGCAGGTAAGAACAGTATTTACTTACACTTTAAACTAACTATTCATCATCATCAACATCATTTCAGCCGAAAGACATCCACTGCTGGACATTGGCCTCCCCTCAATGTCGCCACATTGACCGGTCCCGTGCGTCTCGCATCCAGCGGATCCCCGCAACCTTCACCAGGTCATCGGTCCACCTAGTGGGAGGCTTTCCAACGCAACTAACTATTACAAAAATATTATATTGGTACCACTTATCGTCGTCTGTCTTATGCAAGATTTTCGAAAATGGCAGCATTTTTATTACCTCGTTATTTACTGATACTGTGAGCCTGTGTCATACCATTGTTAGGCAAAGACCTCTCTCCATGACTTCCAGTTGTTTCGATCCAAGGCTAATGTGGACTATAGGTCGTTGATTTCGTCTAACTCGTCCCGCCCATTCCATACATTCATTTTTAATAAATGCGATTTTATATTCTTCAAAAAAATCACCAGAAGAGGCCACTACAAAATCGAGCCAGAATATTCCCGCTAGTTTTTTATCAACAGCCTTTGAAACAACTTTTCTGTGGTCACGCATTTCTTTTAAAGAAATACAAATACTTTTCTTTCATAGGCCAGCAGAGTCCTACGCAACTACTGATAGCACAACCGTGTCGAATGTGTATAGAACTACAGTAACAGGCGCTGATGATAATGATGCATTTATTGTGTTCGAAGTGCAACTAGGACGTCCCCTAAAGCCTGTTTGTATACCACCAGCCGTTCTCACGTAAGTTCTCACGTACCTAAATGTGGACTTTAATTAATTAAGATTTCTTTATACAATGTTTTTGGTTGTAAAAATACATGTTCTTTTTCTTGTTTATCAATGTGAGAGCATTGTTAGTGGGCCTAGATTTAGATTCGTTATTATAAGTATCGTTCTTGTTGATAAGGCTACTTCGTTGTCATACTCGTACATATCAAAACTGTATATCATGACACCATTGACATGTACCTATACCAGATAATATGTCAAATAAAATACCCAACTTCTTACGTTCAACATAAGTGCTCATTTATAGTCAGCAGTACCAATCCTGAACACTCAGAAACATTTAGAAGCAATTTAGTTTTTAAGGATTCACAAGACAGTTAAATGTGACAGAAAAAAGGGGAGGCCTATACTCAACAGTGGGTGATTCCGGGCTGATATGAGTAATGTTGCTATAATTAGTGGTAAATAAATACTAAAGTAATAAATGATGATGATAACGTGGTTTAAATTACAGACAAGATTTAGGTGCCATGCTAACAACTATGGAACTTGGAGCCCCAAAGAAACGAAAGTGCACAGGTCGTGGACAACTGGAGCACGACTGGCAGAAAACTGTTCGGAGTGCTGCCAACTCTTTGCGAAAAGTTCCCTATTATGGTAACTACGAGTGTTTATCACAGATCCTACTTAACTAAAGCTAAAGTCCCGTGTTTTTACCGGGAGCGTTCTTGCGAAATGAGGGAATTCGCCGAAGAACCAGGGTCACCGACATAGCTCTCAGAAGTGGCAATGGGCAGGCCCCATCGCTCGAAGAACCGACAACCGATGGAGAAGAAAGGTTCTCGAGTGGCGACCACGAACCGGAAGACGCGGTGTTGGTAGGTGGACCGACGACATCGTGAGAGTCGTGGGCAACCGGTGGATGCAAACGGCAGGCTGCAATTCGTTATGGCGTTCTATGGGGGAGGCCTTTGTCCAGCAGTGGACGTCTTATGGCTGATGATGATGTTCTTGCGAATATAGCTTAGTTCCAACGAATGATTTCATTTATTGATATTTGATTCGTTGATGTCACATTCACGCCCTGCAGGACAGAGCAATTACATGTTAATTTGCATTATAAAAATACCTATGACAAGCGCCACGCCACATCTATGGTATGATTTAGTAGTAAAATATTGACACAACCCAACTTTGTGTTTGGGCGGTCGAGAACAGGATTATCCTATGTATCAAAACTAATCGCTGGATACTTTTGTTACGTTAAATGTATGTACGTTTTATGATTCAACCGTTTTCCCGCGGCTTCGACCACATGTAGTTCGACAAATCACCTCAATACTAGGGTAAAACGTATCCCATGTCTGATAGCCTGGCTCTGGTCTTGTCCCCTTGACACGTGTCTTTGATTTAAATAAACGCTAACGCGTGAACACGCAACATATAGACGATAGAATGAGTAAATTTTGCATGTATAATATGGAATTTTTAGGGCCAACAGAATTTTGCACATTCAATCGGCAGCTGAGTGAGACAAGGACTCGTGTGGAGCTGACCACGTCTTGCTGGCAAGATGCAGCGATATTCGTCAACAATCAGTTCGTGGTACAGCAGTATCAACACTCGGATGAAGTTTTCGAAGTAATGCCTTTTTGTTCTTTTATGTTATCGTATGTTATAGGA
The DNA here is from genome assembly GCA_949316265.1 of Diarsia mendica. NCBI lineage: Eukaryota > Metazoa > Arthropoda > Insecta > Lepidoptera > Noctuidae > Diarsia > Diarsia mendica. The sequence continues at coordinate 15,406,942 of OX438895.1, forward strand.
TTGATTACCTACTTTTGACTTATAATGAAAGTATCACACGTAAGTGCAGAATTAAATTACTTACTTTTGCGCCATCTGTTCGGGGCTCCCAAATATGCCACACGACTTCCACACACACACACCTGGTCTCCTCTCATATAAATGGTGCCCAGGTTTTAACTAGACACTTTTTGGAAAGCCCGGATTGCACCCGAACGCCCTCGCAAACTAAGACAAACCATGGAAATCCAGAATAGATGGCAATCCTATTAGACCATATTTTTTACGTCAATATTGTTCCTTTGACATTCGGCTTCAAGTTGCCAATGGGGTTGGCAAGTGAAAGCTGATTGTAGATGGCGTGTCCATAGCTTGTCCCAATCCGACCAATGAGGTCAAGCTATTTTGAAATATAAAATGACATTGACAGATATTCAACCAATGAAGAGCTTAGGTTCATGCGGTGCTAGCGCCATTAGTTCCACCAGTTGCCCGTCCCATTGCATACAATTTTAGAAAAACTTTATCTCAAATAATGTTGTGGTTGTTCGGAGATCGCAGGCGTGTTATTTTTCTTCAGGAACTGGTAATGATGGCTCACGCTTGCCTGATGAAGTCGGCTTCCAACACACTGCTCCGGACTGATCAGTCGATGCTCGTGGTGGAGCCGGCGTTACGAGCTGCTAGACACGCGCGCCAGATGCAGGATACGAGTCATGCTATGGAAATCTATTTACGGGTAAGCTTATCATTAGGAACAAGCTTTTTCCTGCAGCTTCGCCTGGAAATCTAGTTTTACTTAAAAGCACATGGAAAGTTAAATTTCAATAATTCACATGTAGATTGTGGAAATCACAAAATTTGTCGTAAGGTTCACATTTGAATCTATTTAATGTCCCTTACGATATTTGCTTGGGCCCAGCATTAGTACCACTTGCACTAGGAAAATCGTCTTAAGGCGGGGTTACCCCGATAAACGTCGTCAACAATAATTTAGCGTTTTACTCGTACATGGAACGGATATAAATTTTGAAAAAAATTTATTACATAGTTGACTCTTCGATCATGATATGTCGGGCATGCGATACACGATTACTTACACTTCACTGCATCCAATTAAATCGCAAAGACATGTCCAAATGATGGCTAAATAATCGTTTTACTTGAGTTATATTAGGCTTTGAAAAATGAAACTTATATCATAATAAAGGTCGTAAAAAATGTGTATTATCTCGGGTCACATAATGTATAATTTCTTTATCATTTTTCTCCAAGAAGTAAAAACAGTCAAAATTTAGGCATTATATCGCTCGCGCGGCAGGGCGGGGGACGAGGTCGTGCGTACATAAAAACAAAGTAGGGAAACCTCGCCTTAACTTCCCCTGCTACGGCGCGGGCGCAGGCACGGGCAATGCACTGCCAATGGCTTTATAGCACCAATGTACTGTTGATTGTACGTGTACATGCTATAAAAATCTATGGCCTTTAATTGTTCTTCAAAGTTACTTCGATGAATTGTATTACTTTGCATATATTCAGTTGGTAGTGGAAAATCCGCGTAATGCTGTCTATTGGCGGGAGCTGTCGACTGTCGTGAAAGACGTCGACAAAGACTACGCCCGAGTGTGCCTCGACCGCGCTGTACTACTAGACCCCCGACACCCGCTGACGTGAGTACTTATGCTTCCGTTTACCTTTTACCTGCACGTCAATTTAAGATGAAATTCCAGTTCACGTTAGCTTCACATATACTGACTTTGCTTGTCATTATTTAAAATGTTATAATTGTTTTGTGTAGTCTAGAATCTAGATATCAAAAGAACAAGCAGTATTTGCGTTTAGACGGATAAAAAGAATTAACGAATACCAATAGGTTTGTTCTGAAAAACTATTCTAAGTACAGCTTAATTTGTTCTCTCTCTAATGGTTAAACGTATGATGCTATCGTGCCACATATATGTCCTATAGACTCTTATCTAAAGGCGCCATGCTGTTTGATGAGGACCCCTCAATAGCGGAGCCGTTCTTCATCGCCCTGCTCACGTTGCACCCCACCTGGTCCACCGTGTGGACCATCGCCAGCGTCTACTTCTCCGAACGAGAGCTGTTCCATCTGGCCACAGTTACCATGAGAGTCGCTCAAACGTACGTGTTAAACATGTTTTTTTGTAATATTCATTAATATTTAACACAGTCTGGCCACATCTGCCGCATGCCGGACGGCTATGGGCTAAACTAACCACACATTTGGGTCCCACACAGCAGCAAACGGCAACGCAGCAGGCCTAGAAGAAGATGGTGGGACGAACTCGACTCTTTTCGCAAGGGATTGGCAATTTACAGCATTGGATTGGGATGAGTGGTAAGAGGGAAGGGAGGCCTTTGCCATGCAGTGGGACACAAATGGCTAGTAATAATAATAAATAATGAAGCAAAAATAGATAGCGTGAGTTTTGATATAGAAATGTGATCGATCGACGTCGACGGTCATCCGCAAAATCATAAAATACCAATTCATAAATATCATGCATTGCAAATGATACCCATAATAGGTCACAGCTTGATCTCTCGCTGCATCGGTCTACCACCTCGTGTGCGCGCCTCCTTACACCACCAGTACAGCGACCGCATCATTATCATCATCATTTCAGCCGAAAGACGTCCACTGCTGTACATAGGCCTCCCCTAAGTGTCGCCACATTGAGCGGTCTCGTGCGTCTCGCATCCAGCAGATCCCCGCAACCTTTACCAGGTCATCGGTCCACCTAGTGGGAGCGACCGTGACAGCGACCTCGCCTCTAGGTTTATAATCTGGGTGGCGACCCAATCACTCCGACCAGTGCACAAGTATAGCTTGGTAGGAGATTGTGCGAAACCCCTTGATATATTTGACGACTAGCTATCGCCCTCGACGCCCTCTGCGATATTTCGCAGTATCGCAATGCTGGTGGTCGAGCGGTCGTCAGGCCAGAGACCGTTCTTGTAGTGTGCCTTACTCAATAAATAAATTACCCGCCATCTAATCGCACTCTTAGAAAATCTTTTTGACATGTGTCAGGTGCAACGAATGGTGTGCAGAGGATAGCACATATCAACGCAGGTGGGAGAGCGAGCTGGGTGACTGGTGGGATGCCACGCCCATTCTGCCCGGCATGAGCCCCTACTACGACGCTGCAGACCTGTTGCTCAGGCTGAGGGCTGTGTCTGTTAGTACTCCTTTAGAGATTTAGGACCTTTGAAACTTTGTGATCTTCATTAAGGTTGCAGTCAAACCCTCTGAACAGATAATTATAACGAATCTGTCAAAGTCTGTTGTTGTAATTTTTTTTTTTTTCGGGTGGAAAATCATCGAAAGGGAGTGTCAGACTTCTAATGACTAAGAACAACCCATGTTCCTTCTTAGCCCTTTATATTGAGCTCGACATAAAGGGTATTAAAGATGGTAGTAGAAGTATCTTTGTGATGCGGAAATGCTGTTGAACGTTCACGCTGATACCAAGTCAGGACCTGCAGGGCTATTGTGTATCTTTTAATGACAGTGGATAACTTATAATGTCTATCAAATCACTGTCAAATGGTGAGTTTTTAAGAAAAAAATGTACCAAACCATAACCAATTTACAGTTAATCTATGGACATTTCTGATAGCCACTGACGTTAAAAAGATACGCAATAGGGGGGCTGGTATTTACCACGTTATTTTGTGAAAATTGTAATTAGCTTGCCTGGGGATGTGTAAGCTTAACTAATCTCCTATGCACTATCTATGTACTACGCATGAGTAGATAAATAATGAGTATACGAATCGTAGTTTTCAGAATTCACCTACTGATACAGGTAAAATCTGACTCCTTGTTCTTTTCCTTACCATAGTTGGCAGAAGTGTGCGTAGCTCGAATTCTTTCGGTGTCAGGAGAGACAGCTCAGTACTATCATATGGTCGGTCTGTGCTGCCGCTTGCGGGGTGAGTACGAGCAAGCCAAATGCCATATCGATCTTGGTCTGGAGAAGTTTGGCGAGGTGAGTAACGTTCCCTACACAAATTGTAGCTTGGTTAAATGATTACATGTCATTATACTAATATTATGCAGTAGCCATGTGCCCCTCAATTTTAGCCTCGAGAAGTTTGGAAGAAGTGATTGATTGCTACGTTTATCAGGGTAATAAATGACGAGTAAAATAGATATGGTACAAGAAGAGATACTGCACGAACTCCAAATAAATTTGGATAAAGCATGAGAGTTATAATGATCTAGGTTCGATGTGAAACAGAGAGAGAGAGAGAGTCTCAAGAGGTCATATTGTGATTCAAATTCAGTTCAAGTCACTATTATTTAGTGCTGCATTGGTCTTTTGGCGCTTGAATGTCACTATCATGATACCGCTGTTCATGACATAAGGACTTACTCGATTTGATGATGACAGTGGGGAAGGTCGGTCAACGCATTGTAGATGGCGTGTTCAAATCTGACAAAAGTCAAGCAATTTTGTGTATCAAAAACATGGAATCCATTGGAATGGAGGGAGGCTCAGCTGAGGGACAGTATGGGCCAACAATAACATAAATAATAACCACCTGTACTGACTTGGCAGTACATGACTGAACGTTGTATTGGTGGCAAGTAAATTTGCTTCAGGGAGGACAATCATCGCCCTAGAGTGATGCGTTTTGTGAGGCGGGCATTCTCCGAGACTGATATCAGTCCTTGAGCAGGGCCATCTTTTCCTCTGGGCTGGGCACACAGCACGTACTCAGTTCCCAGGACCATGGGACCTTGTAGAAACTAGAACAAATTTCCGTGCGTTCAAGCATTTTTGTTATAAATACCTATTATTGGAATCAAATATAACACTCACAACTTAGGACTCAGTAATATTAATGACAATAATATCCGAGATGCTAGGCAACTGGGCTTATCCCAGTTGTATACGACCCTGTGTGCCTATTGGCCTTGTCCTATTCTTTCTCCTGCTGATATAGAGGGAAGAGGAAATTATGTTTTTCTTTCTCATCTGCTATTCTTTTCTGATTAATTTCGTTGCTTCATTGTCTCGGTGCTTTTCTTGTGGTCGCCACTGTTGATTCTGGCTTACAGGAGTTAGAGTGGTTTGGGAATAGTGTGGCGGACTTGAGCCAAGGGCGTGTCGGGAGTTTCTTTAATTTAGTTTTTGTAAGAAATACTTTCTTGTAACCAATAATTCAGTGAATTAACGTATTATAATTTTATTCCTCGTCTAGATCAATTACCTAAGAAGCCTAGAAGCTGAAATTCAACATAAACTCGGAAACTTTAAAGAAGCCATCAAGTCATTTACGAAAGTCGGCAACTGCGTTTACCCCTACACGTAAGCAACGAGACAACAACGATTAAAAGAGAATCATAAAATAAAGTACTTTACTTTAGTTTGATTTCAAAATGTTAGAACTTCATTAAGTTATTTTTAAAAAGCTGAATAGTATAGGGGTCGTGGAGGTATTCAAAGTGCAGTTTCAACATAAAAAAACTTGTGATAATAGTACTTAAAACTTGGTACCCCCAATATCTCCGTAACTAGGACATTCCCAGCCCCTGCAGCATGGCGATTCTATCTCTATTATACCAAGAATAGACAAAGATTTTTGCATACAATTTGACATAAAACCTTGCTACAATCTGTCATTTTGTCGATTCATCCGTCGACAAAACCCGTTTCTTCGGTGGTCATTATATATAACAAAAAATAATAACAGCAGGTATTAAATAGAACAAAAAATAATCGCAATGACGATGGTGCGAACAAGTGCTCTTCGGGTCCGGTAAGGATGTTCTACAACCATAAATTAAATATTGTTAAAAAAATGTTTTCTTTTTCTTACATTAATTTTGAAACTTTGATTGCCAAAATGATATTATGCAGGTTCCATAATCTCATAGTGTGAGCCAATCTTTACAATAATTAATATTACCGAACTTTTTTCTTTTTATTACAGCTCGCTGATGTCTTTGTCGTCTGGATCCACTGAGCACTCGCGCACTTTCCTCTTGGACCTCGTCCGACGAAACCCCAGCGCCTACGCATGGATGGCACTCGCTGAAGACTGGTTGGCTCACCCACCTCCACCAGAAATAACAAATAAAACAATCAAAGTAAGTATGTACAATTCTTGTTTAAAAACAATAAGCTATAGCTTTTGCCCGCGACTTTGCCGAGCCTTCCTCGATAAATGGACTATCCAGCACAAAACTAATTTTCAATTACAACTAGTAGTTCCTGAGATTAAGGCGTTTAACCAAAAAAACAAACAATCCAACAAACTCTTTAGATTTAAAAATGTATATTAGTATAGATTACACAAAATTACCGGTTATTTGACAAACTTCATCGTTACCTTATCACCACACCCGCACCCCAAGAATAGGGGATCTGACAAAAAAAAACTAATTAATAATAATAATAATAATGTTCCACAACTATCACACAACGCCATCTAGTCCCAAGCTAAGCAGAGCTTGTGTTATGGGTACTAGACAACTGATAAACATACTTATATATTTCTAAATACATACATATTATAGATAAATTACACCCAGACACAGAACAAATGATCGTGCTCATCACACAAACATTTGTCCTGGGTGGGAATCGAACCCACGACCTCCGGCATAGCAGTTAGGGTCACTAACCACTAGACCAACAGGCCAGGTAATTAGTCCGTCAGATAGATTTCCAAAAAATATTGACCACATATTTTTTCTTTTTTACACGTAAACAAAAAATGAAGACGATACAGTGCATCGAAAACTCATACGTGACGTTTCAAGCCCCACTCCATGATCTTTGACGAGCTTTATTTTCGTCAATTTTTATTGATTTGATTAAACAAGAAACACGTACCTATCCAATATTTTTCTATAATGTAACTGACGCACTAAACATAATCATATTTTTTTGAGCCAGTCCTATCCCCTATTCAACTGTTCTTACTTGATTCAAAGATCGCTGAAGAAGGGCACATGGACGAGGGAATGGGAAAGACCGCTAGACTCTTGAAGGCGAAAGCTAGCGCCATAGCCTGTGCCATACAGGCGCTCAAGATCGACCGGCAGGCAGGGCGGGCCTGGGCAACTCTGGGGAAGTTCGTAAAACCCAAAGCCAAGCGCATATACTGCCTCAAAATGGCTGCTATTGTAAGTACTAAAACACAATATACTTGTTCTTGTAAATATACCGTGATGCAAACTTCATATTCGGGGATTGTTTATACTTTTATTAGGGACATACACAGACAATCTCTCAGGTTTTATAAAATAACGTAGGTCTGATCGTCGCGAGCTTTTGGTATAATAGGCTCGCCTCCTTTAACAGGGACTTAAACATAACTGCGAGTGAATCTTGTGTTATAATGGTTTTCGTATAGTGGTTTATTTCTTGTCTGTGTGTGTGTGAAAATGGCTTCTTCTGCGTTTGCACCTTGCAGTAGACCAGCTGGCTTCCAAGGTGGTTTAGGGTTTCCCACCAGGGCACCGTGGTTGTTGGAGGCTAGGTTAGGGAGCCGAGGTCTGGCACCGTTGCCTTGCTCTTGTACAATCAATTAAAATTAATCTTTGTATTTCAGAGCGGTTGGCAGTTATCGAAACAAGATTTTGATTTGGCAGAGGTGTCTTCTCAGCACTCATTCTGTCATAACCTTGGTACCACACTGCGGGAGTGCCGCTGTGATATGTGCGATAAAACACAAGTGTGATAGGTATCAGTAACATCATTGTCACCAGAACCAACCTGGAAGGATGAGGACTTGGAGCTTGGACGTTCTAACGATTTTTTCGAAGATTATCGCGATTATTTTAACCTGTGGTGTAAGAAACAACCAGTTTAATCGTATGCTCCTGAATACCAACAATATTGAAAGCGACTGCCTTTTGAACCTCCACAACCAAGTTAGTATTGGGTGCGATACCCCTTGGCAAGACTGGCGGTCAGACTTTCGGGCCTGTAACGCCTGCCAAACATTTACAAATGACAGTCGGGACCAACGGCTTAATGGCTGAAGATGCTCTCCTCCGACCGACCTTGGTGGCAAACTTGCAAGTCTTTGCATCTTGAAGATCGACCTATGCAGCTGAACTTATTAAGCCACGAGTCCATTAAGTTCTTTTTTATACTCGTTTGAAATTAAAATGTTTAAAATTCGTAAATGTGGTGTATATTTTAGTCAATCTAATCCTATTCGCAGAACACATTTAAGATGCTCTGAGAGAAGTTCCGAGTTATTTTAATCACCAATGTTTTCAGATAAACACCTACCACTGACTGTCTCTGCGTGATAGGTCACCCTAAGGTTGGCTGGTAGAAAATGCCTTAGATATTAAGTCCACCTCTGTACTCTGTGCTTGAAGTGTTCAATAAACAAAATAATAAATGTAAAAGTTTTAATATGCAACAATTCTGTTTTTTTATTCTTAGATATTAAAAAAAGTAACAAAACAACATGAAACTTAGTCTATACATTCGAGTGAAGCGTCTTTTATCAACGTTATGGATGCAAATCATATTCCGGCTCGGGAGTCGTCGGTGGGGCGAAGTATCCCGGTGGCATGATGTCCTCTACCACCTGCTTCAATACCCAGATTGTAGAGTAGATGGCCAAGATGCCGAGTACAGTACTGTAAAAACAAAACGTTACTGGTATCAGGGAGGTATACAGGATATATATATACACTTTCAGCGGGGCACTAAGGGGCTACTTAACCATTACAGCTGCACACAGTAATGGCCTTACGAGACTATACCCATATATTTTTTTTTAATTTAAATCCTCACTTAAAGGTTTTCATAATATGTACCTACAGTTAACAAGAAAATGTCTGTGTTACGCAAAATATTTTACTGATGCCAATCTTGTTTCTAATACTGATTAAAAATTATTGATGCGAAAATTTGTAAAAAAAAATATTTCTACATTTTTATAAACTATTAGAGGCTACTTGTTAGAGAACTATTTGTTAGCTTAAAAAGTTTACAAAAATCAATCGTTACAAAGCTTTAACTTCTGTGCCAATCCTGGAAACAAAACTTTAGTAAACATTGATTAGTCATGTTTTATTGCAAAAAAATATTTCTAAGTAGAACTGTAGAAGCCTAATTAATTAAGTAGGTCTGTTTATGTGCCTATGCCATATTGAATTCGGTACAAATTAATTCTTTTTTAAGTAAAAAAAAATAGTTAAGTTTACTCACTTTATAACCATTCTTCTCACGCAGACACTGACTTATTTCTTATTGAATTAGGTATTTCAATGCCTCTTTATACTTATTGCTTTTTCCATATTACATGGAAGTATGAAAGTATGAATGAGACCGAGACGAAAGGAGTAGGTATCATGTTATGTAAGAATCATAGCAGGTCTTGTTCTATGGCTCCTGTCTACAACCATGGGTACCATGAAATATGAAGAATCAAACAGATCGGTGCGTAAAGCATCCGCAGGTAACTTATCAACATGTTTTCTTTAGTTTAACAAGCTAATCCTTCTTACTATCATAATTTCGAAAGTTTAGGTGGACGGATATTGGTAACTCAATCACGACAGAACGACTGATCGGATCGGGATGCTCTTCACGATTACCACGCAAACGATGTCGCGAGCAACAGCCTACCTACATAATATCTAGCAATTCTTTCCCCACACCAGCGGCCAGATTTTCGTTAGGTCAGATTCCTCTCAAAACGGTGAAGGAAAACATCGTGAGGAAACTGTCTTAGAACCAAAAAATTCGAAGACGTGTGACATCTGCCAATCCGCACTGGGCCCGCGTGGTGGATTATAGCCCATCCCTCTCCTAGAGAGGAGGCCTGAGTCCCTGCAGTGGGAACATTATAGGCTGGTGATGATGATGATGAGATTCCTATTTCTAAATCAAGTACACACCTATTTATTTCGCAAACAATTTTTAAAATACAACCATTTTCTGCATGTACCACATCCATTTGACAACTATCACTCCTTCCTCCATCGATATTACGATACCTTTTAGAATTAAATTCGCAATTGTAATGAACTTTCTATAGTGTTTACCTCATAAAATAATAAACATGTGCTGGTTTTGACACAGTGGTGAGAGTTGCGTAATTTTCAAGACATTTCAGTCTGGTTCAATACCACCACATCATCTGAACCTGTTTCAGAGGAAGGACAGAAAATATAAAAAGTTTTAACTCTCACAAAGTTTTTAAAAGGATAATCTCTTTTTATAAACAACCCACTGCTACTGCTAGGACACAGCCTTCCTCCTTGTCAGATGAATTGGGACATAAGTCAGGAAGTATTGGACCGCAGTAAATATAGACTTTAGGATATGCTGTACAGGAGCAGCGGTGGCCCAGTGGTGGCGGCCCCGACTTACGAACAGCAGGTCGTGGATTCGAACCCCGGCAGGCACATTACTTTGTGTAATTTATTTCATCACCGCTTCTCTCAAAACGGTGAAGGAAAACATCGTGACGAAACCGGCATGTCTTAGAACCAAAAAAATCGAAGACATGTGACATCTACCACTACAAAGACATGTGACAATACCGAGAGGGAATGGGCTATAATCTACCACGCGGGCTCTCAAAGAGAGGAGGCCTGTGTCCCAGCAGTGGGAACATTAATAGGCTTTTGATGATGATAATGATGAAATGCTGTAACCACTTGCACAGAATACCCACACAGCATCATCATCATATTCTGTAGTGTTTTCCCACAACTATTCGGGTCGGCTTCCACTCTAACTGCAGCTAAATACCAGTATTTTACGTGTAGCGACTGCCTATTTGATCTCCACAACCCAATTACTGGAAACAGAACTTCATTAAATACACTTCTGGACACATCTATAGGCCCACCTTGTATTTTCAGTTTCGTTTGGTCCTAGCTAAAATTTTATATTAGGTCGAGCAAAAAGTTTTTATGCAGTTTTGAACCTGGCACATTCACAATTTCATTCAATAGTCGTTTTTTGAATTTCGAACACAGAATTTAAAGAAACAAAAGACAATTTGGAGCCTGTTTGTTGGTCTACCGACGTAAGGGAGAGCGTTTCGCACAATGCTGCTTTGAAGAGAGGGTTGCTTATGGCGGTGGCTCATGGACTGTCTGGGGCGGTATATCCGCGAGCGGCAAAACTCAACTTGAGGTTGTTACAGGACCACGGCTGCCAACATTAAATGCTGAAAGGTACATTCGTGAGTGCTTAGAACCTCACGTGATACCATACGCGGACTATGTGGGCCCAAATTTCCTTTTTATGCATGATAATGCAAGAGCCCATGCGGCCGGCATCGTCAGGGAATATCTTCGGGATGTGAACATCACAGTTATCAAAAAAAGTCAAAAGTCAAAATTCATTTATTCAAACTAGGCTGATAATCAGCACTTTTCGAAGGTCAAAATTTACTTTACTTTACTTTACTACAGTGAAATTTGGCTAACTGGGATGCCATATGTTGATGATGTTATGGACTGGCCAGCCAGAAGCCCAGACATGAACCCCATTGAGCACATGTGGGACGAGCTAAAAAGACGTGTTAGGGCTCGTCAGCCAGTTGCCCAGACGATGCAGGAGTTGAAAACTGCCATAGAAGAGGAATGGGAGATGATCCCTCAAAATTTCATAGAGCGGTTGATAAACTCTATGCCTGATCGTATGAGAGCTGTGGTAGATGCCCATGGAGGCAACACGCGTTATTAAATTAAACCTTTATTTGATAAAACATGTTTTTTTATTCAAAAATCAATTGCCTTTAACAAGGCGCATATCCGACTTGTTAGGCGTAGCTCCATGTCGTATGGTATTCTGAATTCAAATTTAAAACAATACGATCGAAAAAGATGGTAAAATGTATCAGGTTTAAAACTGCATCAACAGTTTTTGTTCAATCTAGCAATCATATTTCGGTAGGGGCCATCGAAACCTAAACTCTAAGGTGGGCCAATAGATGTGTCCAGAAGATAAAACTAGCTTTTGCCCGCGACTTCGTTCGCGTGGAATAGTGACTTCCGGCAGATTTTTGGTTTTACCCACAAAGTTCCCTATCTCGCGAAAAAAAAAAAAAATAATCCTAAGTATGTCCTTTCTCAAGTTCCAAACTATGTCTGTTAGTGGAGTGCCGTAAGACGTAAATATTGTAAAATCTCGGAATCCAAGACCGGTCAATGAATCTTCATAAAAACTATTGGACTGTATTGCTAAAAGCCCAAATAAAAAAGTTTAAAAAAAAATTTACGCGCTCGTCATTTTTTTTTTTTTTAGTACCACAATGTACTGAAAAACTAGCTTGTGCCAGCGGCTAAACCGCTACAACTCGAAAATTATCCCACGAAAAGATAAAATCGGGATAAAAACTATCATATGTGTTAATCCAGGTTATGAACTATCTGTACACCAAATTTTATCCAAATCCGTTCAGTAGGTTTTGCGTGTGAGAGTAACAAACATACACCCACACAAACTTTCGCCTCTATAATATTACTATAGCTGTTGCCAGCGGCTTCATCCGCTACAACTCTAAAATTATCCCACGTGAAGATAAAATCGGGATAAAACTATCCTATGTGTTAATACAAGGTGTCAGCTAACTCCATACCAAACTTTATTAAAATCGCTCCAGCCGTTCAGACGTGAAGAAGTAACAAACATACACACTCACACACAAACTTTCGCATTTTTTTAACATTTTTTTTTTTTGTTATAACTCGTTATTTTTTGCGAAATATTAATAAATTAACATTAAACTTCCTATGCAAATATTATTTATTAGCTTCAAACATTTTTTTCTCTTGTCCCTCTCATCACATCACACAATTTTAGTTTTTTGGGTTGGTGGAAAGTGATCAAATAACCCCTCCTGCTCTTGGGCAGAGCGAAAAGGAGTGTCAGACTTCAACTGACAAAAAACCACCCATGTTCCTTCTTAGCCTTTTATGTCGAGGCCGCGGTATCTTTGTGTCCAACTTGCAGCCCTGGCGGGCCCCTCCCATGTTGCTGACATCTCTTTGAGGCGCGCGTGTAACACGAACGCGCCGTCGACACGGCCTGATATCGTCGTCATAAGACGGACAGACGGCGGGCTAGCCCATTACTCACCGTCCACAGGCCCGTATCTACGGTGGCTGGAAGCCGTCACGTGGCCCCCGAAGCCCGGAGCGTCTCCCACGACGGCTAGGTCGAAATGTTCTCTCCCTCACACATTCCGCCACCTCCTTCGCTAGCATCACTGCTTCGCAGAAGGAGGCGACGGCGTCCCATTACTCCTCGCCCCGGACCATGGCTTGCACCAGGGTGGGACGCGAGAGGTCGCCGCCTCCGATCGCCGCTTCGAGAACACGGCGGGGCTCCGCCCAAGCGGGGCAGACCTCCACAGTGTGCTCCACCGTGTCCTCCGGCCGATCCTCGCAGTGGCGACATCCGGTCGTTTCCTCCCGCCTGATTTGGTGCACGTACCTCCTGAAGCAACGTGTCCGGTGAGGACTGCGTCCTTTCCAGCAACTCCTCAAAGAGGGGACTTACCGCCACTGTCGTGGCGCACCCTGATCACATCACACTTCACACTAATATTATAAAGTACTAAAGTTTGTGAGAGTGTATGTTTGTTACTCTTCTTTCACACAAAAACTGCTGAACGGATTTGGATATAATTTGGTATACAGATAGTTTATAACCTGGATTAACACAAATGATAGTTTTTATCCCGATTTTATCTTTTCGTGGGATAATTTGCGAGTTGTAGCGGTTAAGCCGCTGGCACAAGCTAGTTTTTCAGTATAGTCGACCAAGAAAGTGGTTTACCACTTTTGATGACATCTCCCAGTAACATAATTATTCGCTAAGGATGACAGATTGACAGATTCTGACGTGAAACGTGCACTTGATGTTTTGTACGTGCAAATGATATTCAACCTTAGAGTGGTAAACCAATTTCTTGGTCGACTATACATTGTGGTACTAAAAAAAAAAATGACGAGCGCGCAATTTTTTTTTTTTAACTTTCTTATTTTAGCATTTAGCAATGCATTCCAAAAGTTTTTATGAAAATTCATTGACCGGTCCTGGATTCCGAGGTATAAGTCTTACGGCACTCCACTATGTACCAAATTTCACACAAATCGGTTCAATAGTTTAGGCGTGAAGCAAAGACAGACAGACAGACAGAAATACAGACAGACAGACAGAGTTACTTTCGCATTTATAATATTATATTATATATATTATATTATATATTATAGTTAGGATTCCCACTGTTTATTTATTTATTTATTTATTTAAACTTCTCGCACACAAAAAAAGGTACAAAGGCGGACTTAATGCCTTAGGCATTCTCTACCAGTCAACCAAGGGTGGTGTAGAGATTAAATGGCAGGTGCTCTTTTTGATAGGAACAATGGTAAAAAAAAAATAATATTCAAATATATCATACCTAATGATTTATAAATATAATATACAAATAGTCACATAAATAGATTATAAACATATAATACACATGCATAAATATATACCTATCCTATATATATATGAATATATATATACAAAATCAAAATAGAGAGATGTTGAAATAACTCTACACTACTTATTTAGAAAATAACTCTGCAATTTCCGCTTAAATGCATACCGACTTGTGGCCGTCCTGATATCAAGAGGAAGCGCATTCCAAAGAAGAATAGACTGAATATGAAAGGACGAATGAACAAAGTCAGAAGTATGAGAAGGACAGAGTAGGAGTAGATTGTTAGAAGAACGCAGATTCTTCGCGTGTGTAGAACATAGATATTGAAAGTGAGACTCAAGATAAGAAGGAGGATTGGGAGAGTTGAGAAGGGAGAAAAGCGTGGTCAAAGCGCGCAAACTTCTCCTTTGGCGAATGGACATCCATTTAAGCTCAGATCTATAGCTCGACACATGATCGTATTTCCTGAGGTTGAATATGAACCGGATACAATTGTTGAGCAGTCTGTCAAGCTTATCGAGCAAAACCGCATTCAAGTCAAAGTAGCACACGTCACCATAGTCGATAATAGGGAATATCAAAGTCTGCACAAGCATAGTTTTCGTCTTAGCAGGCAAAAAGTTTCTCAGACGATACAGGGATCGCAGAGTACCGTTGACTCTTTGACTAACACTAGAGACCTGACGTTGCCAGCTAAGAGTCGAGTCAAGATGCAAACCGAGATCTTTCACAGTAGGGGTAATAGGTATGACGGTACCATTGAAAATAAGGGAGGGAAGAGAGCTAAGCGTCACCCTACCCATCATGCGCGAGCTCCCAATTACAATAGCCTGACACTTTGAGGGGTTTACTGACACCCCAAAACTGTCAGACCACTTCCTGATAGCTTCTAAGTCTCGGTTTACATCTGCTATAGCGTCCGGTAAATCTTCAACCCGCGCAGCTGTGTACAACTGAAGATCATCAGCATAGAGATGATACGAACACTGAAGACAGTGAGTTATAAAATTAATGAAGATGGAAAATAACAATGGAGAAAGAATGCCACCCTGTGGAACACCAGCATCCAGCTCGCGCCAACTTGACGAGTTCTCATCAACACGAACCGACTGCTGACGTCCCCGAAGATAAGAAGAGAACCATTCCAGAGCCTCAGACGAAACCATAAGATGAGAGAGGATAGAAAGGAGAATCTCATGGCTGACGGCGTTAAAGGCATTGGAGAAATCAATTAATACCAAAACAGTAACCTTGGTATCCTCCATCGCTTCTCTAACGTCACCAGTCACTTTAAGGAGAGCGGAGGCTGTACTGTGCCCAGGCCTGAATCCAGACTGAAAAGAGCTAACAAGGTTGTTCCGGTGAACAAACCCCGTAAACTGCTTATGTACGCAGGCCTCAAGTACTTTAGACAGGAATGGGAGAATGGAAATGGGTCGAAAGTGACAGGGTAGGGAGGGATTTGAAATTTTAGGGAGTGGGCGGACATAGGCCATACGCCACAGGGATGGGAATTGTCCAGAATCAAGAGAAAAGTTGATGATGTGGGTAATCGGAGGAAGAAGGATATCGAGGATCCAAACGACCATACTACGACTGATGCCGTCATAGCCCACAGCCTTGGATTTTATGGACAGGATGATCTTTTTAATATCATCCGAGGTGACTGGAGAGAAGTGAAATGGTTCAATGATGGGACTAGCTAGGCCAGTAATGAAATCAACCGTCTGTGACAACATTTGGGAATCCAAATGACAGGTGGTTGTGAAATGACGGTTGATATCATCTAGGCCAATGGTATTAGGAAAATCCACATGCCGTGGTCTGCCGACACCAAGAGTACCAAGGAACTTCCAGATGTCAGCAGGTGAAGAAGAAGATATGTTCTCGAGAATATGGCGGCGTTTAGCGTTGCGTATCATCTGATTACACCGATTTCTAGCAGCTTTGAAAAGGTTTCGATTTTCTTCACTGCGATCCTTTTTAAATTTGCGAAAGGCCCGATCCCTGCGCCTCATCGCCATTCGAACCCCTGTCGTCATCCAAGGAGCAGGAGGACGCCGAAGTTTGATCTTCTTAACAGGAGCGTGTTTATCGTAGAGAGCAAGAACCATCCGATCAAAAATGCGCAGTTTGTCGTCTACATCTGTCGCCGCTGCAAGATGCTCCCAACTGAGGTCTGAAGCGTCCTGACGAAGCTTCTCAACGTCCATGCGCGCAAAACACCGCATGTGCAGAACTTTTGGGACAGGTTTAGGTGGTTTAAGGACATAGGAGAGGAAAATGAGATCATGATGAGAAAAACCAGGAGCGGGACACTGACCGTGAGAGGAAACAAGGGAGGGAGTGGATGTCAGGATTAAGTCAAGCCAAGTGTCATCGCCTGAGATGTTAAAATGGGTAGGTTGAAGTGAAAGTATATGGAGACTAACGGACTCAATGATGTGAAGGAGTTTACGAGATCGAGGGGTATGGTGAGCAAGGTCAGTGTTGAAATCACCCATGATGACGCAATGTGCGTACTCTGACCCTACGGATTCCAGCGCCAATTCGAGTTTGGAAAAATAGTCAACGGCGGGTGGACAATAAACAACACCAAGAAGGGTCTTGACGCCTTTAACGTAGACCTCCAAAAAGAGGTACTCAGCAGAAGCATGGTATTGTGAGGGAGATGAGGCAATGATTTTGAAAGGGAAATCACTACGAAGATAGATAGCAACACCACCTCCTCCCTTTCCAATTCTATCATTACGTATAAGAGTGAAACCTGGGAGAGAGTAGGTGGTGGATAGAAGATGAGGTTTAAGCCAACTCTCCGAAACCAGAACGGCATGGGCATTGGTGTCAGCAAAAGTGTCCAACAGATCACTGTGGTGACTTGGGACACTTTGCGCATTTATATGGCAGACATTAAACAAATTACTATTTTTTCCGCAGAAACTCCGACGCACAAAGTCACCAGGGGTGTCAGTCAAGGAGCTAAAACTTGCATTAGCGGAAGAGCTAGAGGAATCAATGGCAGAGTAAAAGGAATCATCATCAGTTAACATAAAATAAAAAGGGTGCTAATTAAACCGGCTTCTTTTTAATAGCATTATTTGCATCTAAAAATCTAACTTGCCTTCTAAATTACTAAGTCAGCCACAATTAACGAGCATCTAAATAATACTATCTTAGCCACAAGTTATCTTTTATAAAGCCACTCTAAATACAACTCAGCATCGTGATTATTTTTTAGCATCTAAATTTGTAACATGAATTCAAACAGTAAACTTCTAAAATATTAATATATGGCATCAAAAAAATATTCAATTAGCTTCTAATTTATTAACTCAGTACGTTTAAATTATAACTCATGCCACATTAACTGAGCATCAAAATTTAATTAAAATTGTCATCAAATATTATATTATAGCCACTAATAGTATGTATAAAGTATAAACTCCTGTCGTGTCATCGAAAGGCTTAAATATAGAAGTTCAGAGTACTTAATGACCTAAATATTGAAGTTCAGAGTAACGAATGTCCTAAATATCGATTTTATTTACATGTTGTGCTACAAAAGTTATCGACAGATCGCTTCAGAACTTCATTTTTATCGGAAAACTAGACAATAAATTGTGAAAACATTTCTGCAAGCAACTCGGAAGTAGCGCTCGCCGGCCGCTGCCGCGGCACCGCTCGCTACGCTCGCTCGGCTCGCGCGCGTTTGGTCACAGTTTTAACCTAACCTATTTCCCTCAGTTTACAATAACGAATCATACAGTCTGCCTGTGACTAGTCAATTAGACAATGGTAAAAACATTTCTGTAACTAATAGGTATTTTTAACGTAAATATAATAATCTAAAGTGTATTAAAAGTTGACATTTCATATATAATATACGTTGGCGCTCTCTGATTGGTGCAAATGGCCGGTCGCTGTCGTCTCGCGCGCTCGCGCCAAATCTTTCTGTTGCTATTTTCACGATAAAAGAATGTGATGTATTATTTTACATGCGAAGTTATAATAAATGATGTTGACTACGGTCGCTTCATTTATATTTTTTTGAGGGCCTTGTGTTGAAGCTGTAAAATGTAAAATGGTGGTGAGATATAAATTCCGTGGCTGAGTTAGTAAATTAGGTGCCTATGTATAAATAACAAGGACAAGTTAATATAAATGTTGATCGTCACTTGATGCTTTCTATAGAATATTTAGTGGGCGTTGTAAAGAAGACGAATTAGTATATTAGAGGCTATATAATTTTCCCGTGGTTTAGTTATAAAATTAGAAGTTTGATCCTGTGGCCAATAAAAAAAACTGTGGCTCGATTAATTATTTCTCAAATAAAAATAATATAAATATAAATAATAGCTAAATACACAAATAAACTTTAAGTAGCTAAGAGTGTTAACACCAATTTCTGTGCACCACCCACCAGCAGCACCAGTATGGCAGTACAGTTGTACATGGATCCCTTGACGCGTGGCCAAAATCGGAACTAAAGCGTCTTTTTAATAGTTTTTAATAAAGTTATTCACGCGCCAAAAGATCCCAGTAACACTGCACAGTAATAGTTAAACAAAACTAGAAAAACATCAATTTAGAGGAGGAAACAGCATCACAAACATAAACACAAAATATTATGAACAATCAAAGAACAAAACGATACAAATGACAAAGTTACATTAACAAAAACGGAACGCAATTTACGAAGCGAAAATGGAACGTCAAAATTTAGGCAAATGACAAATGACTGACAGCATAAACTAATGACTGACAGGTGACAGCAACAACAACAAATGTCGAAACAATTATTTTATATTACCAACAGAATTAAATTTTAGTAATTTGAAAATAAGAAAAAGTAAGTAGGTAGACGGGAACGATAACAATAATAATTACGTGAACTGACGTCCCAAGTCCAAAAAACTGATAAGACGGAGAACCACAAACACAATAATGTTGCAAACACTTAGTTTTTACGTGCTCCACTATCAGGCTTGGCTCCAGTACCAGCAGATGTTTCCCCAGTCTTCTTAGGGTACTTAGCCAACAAGGGATTGAGTTCCTCTAAAGAAGAAATCTTATGCCGTGTTCCATCGGGACATCTGATGACAATAACCCCATCCTGAGTCCAGCATGCCGGCATCCCGAAGTGCAGGCGCGCCCTGCTGAAGACTGATTGCCTAGACCGGGTCAGGAACTCCTTGACAGTGACCGTAGAACCCTTTAATGCAGACTTTGCCTTCCAAACAGTGGATTTCAGCTCAACATTGGAAAACCTCACCAATATAGGCCTGCTAGTTTTTGGTCCTTTGCTTGATGTTCCAAGTCTGTGGCACACTTTGATGGAAGAAGCAGTGACGTCACGCAGTGCCAGTTTGTTCTTCAGAATATCCAATACAAGAGCCTTGCAATCCTCTTTTTCCGCTTCAACAAACCCAGTGAAAATTAGTGCTTTCCGACGAGATCTTGTCTCCAATCCATCAACAACTCTTGAGCACTCCATGATCTGCTTCCTAAGAAGTCCCAGCACACTGAACATAAGCTCACGAAATGACCGGAACTCTTCAGCAATCTTTGCTACGGTGTCCTTGGCAGGTCCAGCACTTTGGATCTGTGCTTCAAGCTCACCCATCTTTTTATGGAAGCACTCCTCGAGGTTCTTCTGGGCCGATTGGATATCATCAAGTTGAGATGACATGGCAAAATATGCAGAACTTTCGTGACTATGAAGTACTAGTGAGAGCTGGCAGGTGGTGTAGTTTTAAGTACTGTTATGTTACATGGAATGTTTCACCAATGTAAGTACTGCTTATTTAGTAGTTTAAATAACAAATGTTGTACTCAAAAACAAGTAAAAATACTTAATACTATTTTTAATTAAAAAAGACTTATGAAAATACGTGTCAACTTTTATTACACCTACCCGCGAAAAAACTTACATTTATTCCCGACTGTTGGAACTCATGTGGGTACAGCCTATCTGTTAATGCTTACGTTTATTGGCGATCGACGAGGAGTCATCAAATGACTTCCCATCCTTAAAAAAACCATGCATTGGGAATGATTTTTGAAAATACAACAAAATATTGAATCTTATAGCTTTTTGGTGTAAAGTGCCAACTACACCAAACCGTGCTAGGAACTTGTCAGGCAAAAAAGTTTTTTTTTGTTTTCAAATGGCAATGGCCTTCTTTACGTTCACGTTCCGTGCGTGGCTCATGTCGGTCTTGATCGGAGATAAAACGGTGGGCACTGCTAGTGGGCATAGCCTCATACATTTTATTTCAAAGGCATGAAACTTTATGTCTTTGAATTGAAATGTATATGCAACGAAAAGGTACACCTTTTCGTGCCTAATACTTTCGTAGCACGTTTTTGGTATGGAACGGTGTAGTGGTAGAGTCCTTAAATAAAAATTAGTATCACGCGATGGAATACTATCTGTGGTATCCTCAAGCTCTCAATTTACGTTTTTTCGTGAATTAGTGTATGGTCCACTGTTGACTATTGCAATCTGACGTTCACGATGCCTCCGTTACCCTATAAAATAATGAGGCATGGGTACAGCTTACTCTGTAGCCCTGAGCAAGGAGACCGTCAGACCGTCTATAATTACGCCATGACCTGTGGCACCCTATTTACGCACTGTTTGGTTGCATCACACACCTAATTAAGTATTGAATTCAGAAATATAGGTCAGATTCACCATTGCTTGCTTCTTGTTACCCATGTATATTATTGTATATCTAACACCTAATAATCTAAACAGGTAAAGTTTATTAGTTTGTATTTTTTTTCTATTTTCTCTCAGTAATTCTTCGAAACTACTCATTCCATTTCAAAAAATCTTTTATACTGATTTTGACAACGGTAATGTGTGGATTTTAATTTAACTCTACTACTTTTAGGTACCTCAGAAAAACAAGGTAGCGTATCATGGCCTATGGTGATTGGCTTGCCTCTCTTACACGAGGTTGACTGTTCAAATCCGGGAAGTCCCACTCTGATTGAGTTTTTGAATTTGTATGTTTTGAACATCATTGGCGAAGTAAAACAGTGGGCGGGAAACGGGCCTTATAAATAATACGAGTCTGAAAACGCCAATCCGCCTTGAGTATCTAAACATGGTTGAATGCTTGAATCTCTGCATAAGAAGAGGTACCTGGTTCCTGCCCAGTTATACGCTGGTAGGTATTAGTCGTGTAACTGCTATCTGTGTTAAATTTAGATTACTAATCATGAATAGGAAATAAAAAACCACATGGATAAAATAACAAAATCTTTATTGCACCGTTCATTTGTTTTAGGAACTTAACTATTTTATCATCATCATCATAATTATCAGCCCGGAATCACCCACTGCTGGGTATAGGCCTCCCCTCTTCCGCCATATGTCCCGATCCTGTGCGTCTCTCATCCAGGTGCTTCCCGCAACTTTGACGATGTCGTCAATCCAAAGAGCTTTATATGAGGCATATTACATTGTCAAATATCTCTGATCATTTAAATGATCATTATATTTGATCCACTATAATTGACTATTGGAAAAAATATAATTATGATCAAGGAGAAAATGAATCATATGTCTATATTACATTATCCAATAACATTGACTCATAGATCTACGATCCAAGATAAATGATAGTGTAATATGCCCCTAGGACGGCCCTGTTTTCTAAGGTTTAACCATGGCCACCACTCAATGCCTTGCTCCATCTATCAACCTACAAAATTAAAGGAGATGTAGGTATATAGTAGGTTTTAGAAAGAAAGAAAGAAAATTGTGTTTATTTGGCAAAAATACCTTAAAAACTAACAAAACAAATTCGAAATATTATTAAATTATATTTTAATAGCTATCTTATTTAAAAACAACCCAACAAATCAAGTTGATCCTTGTTATACAAATGTTGAGCTGCACTCGGTTAGACTGGAAGCTTAACAGAACATTGTTGGGAAGAGACTCGGCAGATGACGATGATGTGATCTAGTCTAGCCTTGTCGTGGCGGTCGATAAGTGAAACGTGGCGGCATGTGGCGGTCTAATTTAATGAAGAGCGGCGGTGGGTCCGTGGGCTCCGGATCCAGGCGAGGGAACAGATCTATGATCCCCCCCATCGACAGGAATATGGTGGACACAACGATCGCCGCAGATATTATTTCTCTGAAATTATGCAATAAACACATATTAGTAGGTCTTTAATATTTTCACTCATGATTTTCGTCCCTTAAAAAATCGTTTTCCGAGAAGTGCTAAATTTCAGCAGGCATTTGTTAAACTTTCTAGCTATACTTATTTTCAATAATTTTGTAAAGAAATAATGTAACTTTACGTAATACGAGTATTACTGAATATAGTCAAATTAAATTACTCACAACAGAACCATTCTTCTAGAACAATCGCTGACTAGATCTTATTGATATCTTTTGGAGACTCCATAATTTATAGCTATACAAGACATGGAACTACGAAAGATCAAATCTTTCATGAATAAGTAGTTGGTTTACACATTCCTTACTTCGGTATTAGGGATCATCGTTACCCCTTAACATTTATTTCAGAAGCAGGTATCTAGACATATTGAAAATGTCGATGATGGCAATAGGTTTGCTCCTAATATAACATCTGTTGATAATAATAATAATAATATTCCACAACTATCACACAACGCCATCTAGTCCCAAGCTAAGCAGAGCTTGTGTTATGGGTACTACTACTAGACAACTGATAAACATACTTATATATTTCTAAATACATACATATTATAGATAAATTACACCCAGACACAGAACAAATGATCGTGCTCATCACACAAACATTTGTCCTGGGTGGGAATCGAACCCACGACCTCCGGCATAGCAGTTAGGGTCACTAACCACTAGACCAACAGGCCAGTCTTGATGACAATAGGCTTGCTCCTAATAACATCGGTTGATGGCAATAGGCTTGCTCCCAATTACACTATTTTTTTTAATAATTTGATAGCTGTCAGTTGAAAGCGATTCTCCCTAGGGCTGAAAAGTATTACTTTTAACCCGCTCCTCCGGCAATTTCATACCTACTTTCCGAGTGTGCGTATATGTAAAATTGTCTCCTTTAGTGAAAGCCTGCCCGCAGGCTCTCACTAAAGGATCTCTATCTCAAAAGTTTCTGTAATATTTTAGGCGTCTTCTCGTCACGCCTTACCTGCCTACTATGGTTATTCAGAAACCTAGGATCCCCTGGCATACCTATATACTTAGTAGCTACTTACTTACATTACCGAACCTTCAGTTGTTCAGTCAGAAATTCCAGATCTAATGATGGTTTATGATTTAATTCGCATACGACCTATCACAAAGACTGATTATATCGTTTCATCTTTACCCGTGACCCGGAAAGTAAAACTGGTTGCCCCACTGCTGCACCGGTTGACCAATTACACCAGACACATAAAAATCAGAACCGGTATCCAAAAAGATTCTACTTGATGAGAAAAGTACATGGAAACAATATGTTTTATTTTTTTCTTCCAACTATGCTTTAATTTCATCATAATCACACTAAAAACTCAGCACAAAGCGAGTCTTTAGTGCTCTAGAGCAATAAAAATGTATGAAATTTCATTATTGCACAGTTTATTTTTTTTTCAACACATTTGCTCGAAAAATGCATTTACGGAGCCTGTATACATTGTTCGAAAGTTAAAAATTACGCACTATAATACAACGGAACGTGCGGTAAAGTATGTACTCTCACCTAAGCACCGTGCGGTAAAATAGGTACTCTCACTTAAGTACCTATTTTACCGCACGGTCCATACCCCGTTGTATGGTTTTTTTTTTAATTTCCATAAAAAGTAATACAATAATTCTACCAAGGAGTTTCACATTACTCGAATAAATAAGCTGACTGAACGAACCTCCTTGGAAGAGCTTTTGATAGATACGTTTGTCTCACTTTAATACTAAAGAGTAAATGAGATGAAAGTTGTAGTTCTAATTTTCACCACGTGCATGTGGCGCCATTTGCAAATGCGCGGCATTTTAATATTATTAAAACGTCAAAGGTTGTTGCGACTTTCCGACTGTTATTTAAAAACAAAATAATATGAGTTCAAGCGAATCCGATATTAATATGGAATCTACTCCACCCGATATTTTAAATGAGGCGCAAATTGCAGAAAACAGTCTCTTGCCGCCAAAATCGCGAGAGCGCTATTTGACTACAATAATTTTATAGCATGGAAGACTCGAAGAAATACTCAATCATTCTCTGAAAATGTTTTGATGGCTTACTTCAATGAATTAAGGTAATGGAACCAGTCTTGGACAGTGCACCAATAGTGGACATATTCAAACCTTTATGCTAAAATTAACCACACTCTCCGTTTTTTTTTACCATGGCAACATTTTTTATGAACTTTAAGGATATCCGAACAAGATTTTTTCATTTTGACATTTGTCCGCCATATTGTTCCGATTCTATAAAGGGTCATGTGAGTGCCAGCGAAAACAATTCAAAAAAATCCGTTTTTATTAGAAGAATCGTAATACAGGTGGGTTACAATAATGACATTTTCAAAACTGTACATTATATTGTGAACGTTTGTTGATTTATTTAATGATTCATCATTAATTTATGAAGCATGATTGCACATAACCTCATCGCTAATTCTCAATTATGTTTACCTTTTTTTAAGTATTTATGACTGGAAACTTAAATGTGTCTTTACCCAATCATGGACAGTACTGTCCATCATTGGATTTTTGGGTTTCTGATATTTTGTTGTTTTTTCTGGTTATGTAAAGGGAGACTAGTCTTTTTATCTTAATAATTTCTAATTATTAGATTCATACCCAATGATGGACAGCACTGTCCAAGATTGGGTGTCCATGACGGGTGATCTGTAAAGTAACTTCGTTATTTTCTTATTGCCACAGATAAAATGGCACCCAAACGAAATTATTCCCAAGAACAAATGATCAGGGCAATTGATGAAGTAAAAAGAGGAGAAAAGGTGTCTGTAGCAGCTACCAAATATGGTGTTCCCAGAATCACTTTGAGAAACAAAGTTAAGGGGATAAGTCCGCTCGACTGTAACTTAGGGCCGTCCACAGTGCTCAGCAAAGAAGAAGAAAAGGTATTGGTCAAATGGGTTTTATTCATGGCTGAAAACCATTTCCCAGTCACAAAAGACCATTTATTGGACAGTGTACAAAAAATTATATTGGAAAAAAATTTAGTTAACTGCCCCTTCACAAATAATCGCCCAGGAAAAAAATGGTTCACTTCGTTTTTGAATCGTCATCCAGAATTGGCGCAAAGGACGGCACAAAATTTGACAAAAGCCAGAGAAGACGTGACTGAAGAAGAGTTGAACCAATGGTTTCAAACAATAAAGACATACATAGAAGGTAAAGGGTTGTCAGATGCACTAAAAGACCCTTCAAGGATTTATACAACACTGATGAAAGTGCTTTTTACTTGCAGCCTAAAGCAGGCAGAGTACTAGTACGTAAAGGAGAAAAAAACGTTTATAGTTCCTCTGGCGATGAGAAAGAAAACTTAACGGTATTAATTACTGCCAATGCTGCAGGAGTTATGGCTCCGCCTATGATTGTATATCCCTATGAGAGAATACCGACACTCATTGTCAAGAGCGTTCCTCGTGGATGGGGCATAGGGCGGTCAGAAACAGGATGGATGTGTGCAAAGACATTCTACGAATTTATCACTAATGTTTTTAACCCATGGCTTATACAAAAAGACATACCAAAACCGGTGGTTTTTTTTCTGGATGGGCACAAGTCCCACATGTCGTTGCACCTTGCAAATTTTTGCAGAGATAATGGGATAGAGTTAATTGCACTTTTCCCCAATTCCACTCACTTAATCCAACCGATGGACGTGGCGGTCTTTCGGCCACTCAAAATTTCCTGGAGAGTTCAGGTCATGAAATGGAAGTCTGAAAATCCAGGCGCACGTTTGAAAAAGGAAGATTTCGCGCCAAATTTGCAAGAGGCTTTAAAAGGCATTTGCCCTGACACCATAAAAAACGGTTTTCGTAAAAGTGGCATTTACCCATTTAGCTCGGAATATGTGGATATGACCAAAATTGCTTCCCGCAGTCGCACCATCAGATCTCAACCATCCCAGACAGAAGATACGATAAAAAAAAAGCAATTTATGCAAACTTTAGAAACAGAGATACAGAAAGTGTTTTCATCAGAAAAAGTTACTCTTTTCAACAAACTGTACTTCATGCCTAGAGGTGAAGTAGAAAATCTACTGCCTGACGAAGATCAATCTCTTTATATTATATGGGCTAAAACTAAAAACATTTTGACTGGAACACTTCCCATTTCAACTGATAATGATAATATGACGTGCCAACAACAGCCATCCCAGATAATTGAAACGGAGTATGATCTGACAACATCCGTTGTATCAAAAGATTTACCACAAATTACAGCGGAAAATGATCTGACAACATCCGTTGTATCCACAGATTTACCACAAACTACAGCGGAATATGATCTGGCAACATCCGTTGTATCCAAAGATTTACCACAAATTACAGCGGAATATGATCTGACAACATCAGTTGTATCCAAAGATTTACCACAAATTACAGCGGAATATGATCTGACAACATCAGTTGTATCCAAAGATTTACCACAAATTACAGCGGAATATGATCTGACAACATCAGTTGTATCCAAAGATTTACCACAAATTACAGCGGAATATGATCTGGCAATATCCATTGTATCGAAAGATTTACCACAAATTACAGCGGAATATGATCTGACAACATCCGTTGCATCAAAAGATTTACCACAAATTACAGATGATTCTAACGCGGCTACGGCTACATCTTCAAGAACAGACATATCAACACCACCGATTAGAACTCAAACCCAAACGCATCAAAACCCCAGTGTGTCGCCTACTACAGATGGTTCGAACGCAGTAGCAGCCACAACCACGTCCAGTACACCGCTTAAAACAAATCTTACTTCCAAATTATCCGCATCTACAACTACGCCAATTGGTGATATTCCGTCACCTTTTAAACGAGCCTTGTACTGGCCTGAACCAGAGATTAAAAAACGCCGTATTAAGGAACGACTACCATCGGCTATCACCAGTGACCCCTACATAGATTACGTAGAAAAAAAAGAAAATGAAAAGAAACGAAAGATAGAAGAAAAAGAAAGACGTGCAAAAGAAAGAAAAGAAAAACAGTTATTACGAGAAAAACTAAAGCAAGAAAAGAAAATAAATAACGAAAATAAGAAAGGCAAAGCAAAGAATAAAGCAGCAAAGTCAACAAAGAGGAAACAAGTATCAAGTTCATCATCGGAGGAAATTAACACTGATATTGAATATCAAGATAGTGAATATGATTTAGAAGAAGACCTGTCTGAATCTGGATCTGAAGAAGATACGATAACTTTGAAAACATTAGCACTGTCACAAAAGCAAACGAAAAGCAAATACGTAATAATAAAGTATGAAGGAGAATATTTTCCTGGCATTATTAAGAAAGCTGAGGGTAAACAATATGAAATAGGCACAATGGTATTATCTAAAAATAATACATTTCGTTGGCCAGAAACCCCAGACCAGATATGGTACGATGAGAAAGCAATAATAGAATTTATTAAAGAGCCAGTACTAATTAACAAACGTGGATTTTATAAAGTAGAAGAAATGAACAAATATTTACCGTTCGTCTTATAATTATGATGTTAAATATTTTATATGTTTGAAGACTGATCATTTAAATAGGAATACTTACTTAATAAGATCTCAAAAAAATGCAATTTGTAAGACTGTACCTAAGTAGTTTTCGATTTGACTGATACAATTTGTATAACATTACTGCAACTGTTTGTACTATTTACATAATAGGTACTAGGTAGGTTGCGCTTATCTAGGCTTAATTTTTGCTAAGTTTTGTATTTTTGTAATGTTGATTTTTTATTTTGTTTTGTTTTATAAAAAGAAGTAGGTATAAATGATGCCAAAGAATGACCATGTTTAAGTTTTTTATAAGTAAGAATATAATTTTGATGTTATTATTTGAGTAAGGATGCGTAAGAACAGTTATGAAAATGTTCATCACTAGGTGTCCAAGACTAGATAATGTTCAACACTAGGTGTCCAAGACTAGATACTGTTTATGAATGGGTGTCCATTATAAGAATTTGACTGTTCATAATAGGTTCTCAATAAGGGTTCCTGAATTTTAAAATTTCTCAAAAGTAAATATTGAAGGAACATACTATGCCGAATATATCGATTATAAAAAGCATGTTTTATTTACGGATATAACCTTTTCTTCCAATACCAAAAGAATATAAGCAATAAATGCAAATAAACGCCGTTATCATTCTTAAACTGTCCATGATTGGTTCCTCTACCTTACGTGTGAAGTATAAACCGTCCTCAATGTGGTCAATATATTCAATGTTAAAAACCACTCTAAAAACCAATAATGACATAGATTTAACAAAATACATACAACTACATGTATTTGTGAAACGACGGTCAGATGGCTATAATAATAGGTACAATACAAGCAAGAAATCAAAAGTATTCACTGCAGCTAACGTAGAAAAATTTCTTAATGAGGCGCGTCATTAAGAAATTTTTGAACTAAGGTACGTTTTTAAATTCTTTATTTGCCATTAAAAATAGTTTGAAAAAGTTTGTTACATTACATAATTGTACTGTTTTCTCGCAAATGTGTTGAAAAACGTTGTATGATACACGTGCAGAAATTGGTTTTTACAAACTCGTGACTATGGTAACCCCTCGACTTCGTCTCGGGCTTACATTCGTCTACTCGTTTGTAAAAACCAACTTACCGCACTAGTATCATAAATAACTATTAAACGCACCGATGCCAATCTCAATGGATTAGCTCTATTCAGCCAGCCGATATCAATACTTTTTTTTTTACATAAGTATTATTCGTTTCTATCCTACTACTTGTTCCAAATTTAAAAAATGATTGTTGCTAACTAGTTACTATAAAATGAAAGAAATTTAAAAAAGTAATTTGGCGGGAACTTTTGGGAAACTTTGTTAATTTTGCTTGACAATATTTTTGGAAACGATAAAGTGTGATACTATCTGATTTTGAGTGCTTCGGCTTCGAATTAAAATGGAATCATTTAGCGACACATTAACTCCGGAAAACATTCTAAATGAAGACGACCTGTTTGATATGAGTTTCTTTTATCTACTATTCCTTTATGTAATAGTTGAAAGAAAAGTAGATTATGCACCTCGCCTTAAGTAATTTATATTGCCCTCGTGCCTGTTAGATTAGAGCCCTCGCTAACGCTCAGGCTCTAAATCAGGCACTCGGTGCAATAATAAATTACTTTGTGCTCGATGCAATAATCTACTATTGCAGTCAAGCAGCCCTTTTGTGTTTGAAGAGGCTGTTGAAGGCACATGAGACCTCATGAGATGGCTATGGAGAGATGTTTTACCAACTGGACTGTCATATGGTATAAGCATCTATCTGTTGGCGTTGATAATCACTTTTTGTATATATTAGTTCGCTTGGCCAGTGTTTGCCTCCGGCAACGTAAGTACTACACAGATTACACGTAAATTAACGTAAAGTACCGTACCGTAATTCGTAGTTTCGTATTTTCGTAACGTAATTTGACGTAGATTTAACGTAATACGATTACAAGGCAACATACTTATTAGTGGTTAATCGCACTCAGTAATTGGTTGCTTACGGTGCCTTATCCATTTTACAAGGTTCTATAAGAACAACTTTTACCTCCTTGGCGATGATATAAATATCACTGTTAACGGTTTATGACGTAATTGCTTATAAACTCGCGCATAGTAAAAATAAACATACTCTTTTTAGCTTTTTTGCCGTTCGTAATCCGTATTGATAAACAAATATCTTATACCTAATAATATATTAGGTATGTGTGTTCTAAATCGTTTAAGTAGTGTGTCACCATTAATGGTATTTGGAAGTGTTTAAACATATTTGGAACTCATTATCTAAGTAACAACGTTGTATGCATCTACTTGGAAACATTTGTGTGGTGCAATTACTGCTACAGTGACGGGTTCTTTAATACATTCTAATGACTGGTTTAGCACGAACAAAAGTTCAACGACTTCACATTAAATATCTATCATTTTAAATGGATTCAGTCTTCAAACGCAGCTCTGAAGTATTGACGTATACTATAGTGTCTTATGGATAGTGCTATTATAATGAAGAAATGGACTGTGCCACAATGTCTCTTCCTGATATGCCTGAGTTATATGTTTGAAGAAGCTACCTCTATAATATGTGCCAGTAATTCTGAAACGATTAATTTATCACAAGGAACAATAAAGGGATCTTACGACTGGTTCAAAAATCAAAGAACTTTTTTGGGAATACCCTACGCGTCTGTTACAGAAAGATTCCAGGTAAGTGTTTATTTCTCATGTTTTATATAATTTCTAAGTGCTTACAATTTCTTGACACTGCAATAATTAGCGATACTTACTACTCGCAATACTATCACATCACAGATACAAATTAACATAACACTTATGTTATCAAAAAGTGACATTACTATTATAATGTACCTATAAGTACAATATTCTTCCACCAGGAGCCCGGTGGCCCTCCATCATGGACCGGGACACTCATCGCAAACCGAGGAAACATAATGTGCAATCAGTATTTCTCAACACTGCACACACCTGTTGGTCAAGAAGATTGTCTGGTGCTGAATGTGTTCACACCACCTACTCTGGAAAACGAGCCTTTTCCTATTATGGTGTTCTTACATGGTGGTGGATATTATTCGGGAAGCAATTCTGTACTTATTTATAATCCAAAATATTTTGTGGAACAGAAAGTTATTGTGGTTACTGTTAACTATCGTGTTGGGGCATTTGGTTTCCTGTGCCTGGGACTCCAAGAAGCCCCAGGGAACGTTGGTTTGAAAGACCAATTAGCTGCTTTAAAGTGGATACAGAATAATATTGCCTACTTCGGAGGCGATCCCAATTCTGTCACAATATTTGGTGAAAGCGCTGGAGCAGTTTCTGTCCATCTTTTACTTCTTACCCATTCTGCTACTGGATTATTTCATAGAGCCATTTTACAAAGTGGGTCAGTTCTAATGCCACAAGATTTTAGTTACCAACCCATTGAAAGTGCATCTAAGGTAGCCTCTCGGTTAGGCTATTACACGTCAGATCCAACTGAATTATTGAAAATCTTCAAAAATTCAACAGCTTACGATATTGTAAACGCTTCCAATGTTGATCAAACAAACAATGCATTCGGGCCTTATTTATTTGCGCCATGTGTGGAGACCGCTATAACAAGCAGGAGACCATTACTTACGGAACCACCAACACAGCTACTTCATAAGGTCGGTCTTAACGTGTCGGTTATTATTGGCTTCAATGATAGAGAAGGCATTTATTGGGCACAACACTATGATTACCAAACCCTTGATCAACTCAAAGCTAACTTCGATAGTATAATACCTTCTTACTTGCTTTTTGGAAATGATAGTGATAAAGCAATTTATATTGATGATGTGATCAAGTCTTACTTTAGCAACAGAACTTTAACAAATGGCTTGATAGAATACTTTACAGAGTGTGTGGTTGCATTTCCAGCAATGGTATCATCTGAGAGTTGGTTTCGAAATCTAACGAGGACAGTATATAACTACTATTTTAAATATGATTCATTTAGGAACTTGAATAAATTTCTGACCCGGCTACGTGCGAGACCAGGAGCATGTCACGGGGACGAACTATTTTACATGTTCGAACCAGTTGTCTTCGCTATTCTGCCTCCAATTTGGACCGATGCTGCTGTCATTAAGACTATGACAACATTTTGGACTAGTTTTGCTAAAACAGGGTAAGTTCTTTACATCGCATACAAAGGTACTTTATATAGCTCTTATAAAATTATAATAGTGGTACCTACCTAACCCTAAAACTATACTTTTTAGGATTCCTTTAAAATCAGATGATACATGGAGATCAAGTGGAGAACAATTAGAGTTTTTTGAAATAAATAAAAGAAACCAAATGACGACGTTACCGAATGAAGATCGAATGGAGTTTTGGAGGAAAACTTTAGAAAAATATGGAAGAAAATAAATAACTCTTCTTGATTGACTATATAAAGTTTTAATATCCATTTAATTTTATTTTGACGTTGAGTTGAGTTAAATATGTGAGTATAATAAATGTCTTCTTTACATACTCCGCAATGTAAGGACCATAACGTGACTTATCAGCAATTCTTGGCCTGGCCATTAGGAATGGATGTTAATGTTTGGCGAATAATTTGGTCAATTATTATGCAATGTCCAAAGGCGGTGGTTTTTTTCCAAAGAGGAGAAGAACGAAGAAAATACACAAAATTAGGGCCAAAATAGCAATATCTGATAAGGGTGAAAGCCAATTAAACTTCCTTATACCTGCCCTGTCGCAAAATCCATTCGTAGCAGCCGTCTACTAACTAAACTACCACCCTGCCAAAAATCATCTTAATACATTGAGCGCTTTTCGAGATTTCGTGAATTTCGTGATCGATAAAATAATATAAGAATACTAGCTTTTGCCAGCGGCTTCGCCCGCGTGAAAATTACGATTTTCCATACAAACTTTCATCCCCTATTTAACTCCCTTAGGGGTTGAATTTCAAAAAATCCTTCCTTATTCCTTGTCTACATTATAAAGGGAACAAAGCAAAATTTCAGCTTTCTAGGTCCAAGGGTTTGGGCTGGGCGTTGATGAGTCAGTCAGTCAGTCAGTCAGGACTTCTCTTTTTATTTATATAGATAGATATTTAATGATCTATAACGCGTTTATGGTTTAAAGCGGAATTGATCATCACTAATGATACAACCTACATACCTGGCTCCAACGGCATCACTGTTGGTGATTAAACACCTCCCTCCCCAACTTTTAGTGTTACTGGCAACCATCTTCAATGCTGCCTTAGCCAACAACGTGATTGGTATTCCCAAGCCAGGCAAACCATAGGCCAATCAGTCTCCTGACTGCACACGGCATAAGCGGCTCAAAAATTATGACGTAGATCATGCTAAGAGTCTCATAGCTGACGACCAGTGTGCTTCTTCTTTCCCATATTCCTGTACGCCGCCGAAACATGGACCCTACGGCAAACCGAAACTCAGAAGACGCTCTGGAGATGTGGTGTTGGAGGAAGATGCTCGGGGTCTCTTGGACCGAGTTCCGAACAAACGCCTCCATCCTTGATGAGCTAAGCATAAAAGAGCGCCTATCCACTCAAGTGCGCAGTCGGATCCTGAAATTCTTTGGACATGTTAGTCGGCGTGGAAACGACTCCATAGAACGTCTTGTCGTGCAAGGGAAAGTCGAAGGTACAAGACCAAGGGGAAGATCCCCGATGCGATGGACAGACCAAGTGAAGGCTACGATGGGCGCTCCCGTGCATGAATGTGCTCGATTGACGGCCAGCAGGCAGGGGTGGCGGGACGTCGTACGGCGGGTGCTGTCTGCTGCCCAACCTCCCCGAACATGATAGCCACGACCGCTCTGACAAGAGTGAATCGACTAAGAAGAAGAAGCACCCAGTTCGGATTCAAGACCGAGCACTTAATATGCATACAATAGGTCTACCGAATCGTATAACACGTGAACGCTGTTCCGCATACCGGTTTTTCGACATAGCGAAAGCGTTTGATAAATTCTGGCACAACGGCTTATTATATTATATAAGCTGTACAAACTGGGGGAATCTCGCTTTACGCTACCGTATAGGAGAAGTTATGTCTCTCCCTCACCCGATCCGTGCAGGAGTCCCCAAGGCCACCCTGTTCACCATCGGCATCCCTAAGAGCAAGAAGTCTAACTAGCCCTTTTCGGCGACGACACGGCTATTTATAAGATCACCAAACCGCGACTCAACCGCATCACCGATCACAACGTACGGCAAGCCTATCCCTGGGAGAAGCAAGTAAAGTACCCAGGACGCATACTCGATCACCATCTGAACTTCGCAAAGCACATAAGAGCACCTCACCTCCTACAGCTACCTCAGTAAACTGACCCATTATGACATACGCGTGTGTCGTATTCGCCTTCGTCCATCCTCGATTCCGCGAGCGACAGCCCACGAAGCTGAGCCAGTATAGGTAGTATTAAACCAGCGCCTAAACAGATCCAGCCTGTCTCTTTGTCCTTTGTTTGTTTTGTTTGTTGTTGTGCTTTCCCTCCCCAGTGACGTCCTAACCCGAGGTCCTCGGCTTCCCGTCGGGGCTGTGGTTTGTCGAAAGGTTAACGCGGCTCCGACACAAGGGTGAAGAAGGAACATGGGTTTGAATTTTAGTCAGTAGAAGTCTGACACTCCCCTTCGCTCTGCCCAAGAGCCTTGGCGATTAGTCACTTAGTCTATAAGTTATACATACCCCTGGCTGGAGGCATTAAAGTCAAGGCATCCACAGGATTTGCAGAAGCATCTCCTAGACTGAACTACCAGATGCCATTTGAAAAAAAAATCATCCTACATGAAGGGATCGTAGTATGCGGGGTAGGTATTATAGTTTCGTACTATCTGAATCTAAAATCAAGGCTAGGGGTTTAGGATTTTGAGATAGTAAAATAGAATTTCAACAGGGTAGGTAAAAAGTTGTATTTCATAAATAAATAAATCATATCATTAAAATAAGTATTTACAATACGTTGCGGAATAGACGGAAATCCTGAAAGAAGCGTAAAATAAATATTGTGCTCATTTCAATATTGAAACTGGGGTCTCTAAGGTTTCACAGGGATTAAGGATCGCTTAGTATTATTACTTGTGTGAGGTACAAGAATATGCTTCATTCAACCAGCATGCGGGTTGTGGCGACTCCATTCCGTTGTAAATGGCATATCTGTAGGCGGTTTTGTGGGCGGAGTTGGAAGCTCGTTCAACCTTTTTGTAATCCATATCATGACGTAAACAAACATACCAAGACCTGAAATCCTAAAAATGAAATGTATCTATGAGTTGAGCACATCTTTTTCAGTCTCCTTGCAGAACTTGAAGTCCGTTACAACAGACAAACCTTTAATCTTACCAAAGTTATCCCACTTCAGGTAGTAAAATTATTCCGAGTAGGTACTGTCAGTAGTAGTACCTAACTTGTAAAAGTACGTCTTTAGTTATTCACGTAGTACGCTTGTTAACATTCTACACTAACATGTGACACCCATAGACAGATGAATGCCACCATGCCCCATTGACCAGAGGCTATAGTAGTTCTATTATAGTTATAAGTATGCTATTCACTGTATCATAAAATTTAAAAAAAAGAAACACGAAAAATAAGGATTACATACACGATATTTCAAAAAAAGGTAAGCATTTTGCTGCTTATGCTTACCTATACAAAATACTTACAAGCCCAACATTTTGAAAAAGTAATTATTATCTACGCTGTGTATTTAATTTATTTTGACGCTTTACGGACACGACTTTCCTATCAAGCAATTCTCACAAGTGAGGACTGTCTGTTGACTGTTTGTCAAACAAGAATCATAACAAGACAATATTTATTTCATAATAAATGATTGTACATTGGTGCGTAACGTTAAAGTACATACTACACCAAATAGATGGTGGTAAGCAGAAAAAATCTATAGGTACATCTTCTCGATTTTTGGTACACCATAAGTAGGAACTTTTTACACAAAGAAAACAGACTTATGTAACATAGAATAAGGTTAATCTTGCCATCGCAACAGTAACCATCTTTCTAGCCATATCACATTCCCACAGCCAATCCCTCGTCTCTCCGGTCTTCCCCTAATCATCATCACAAACAAACTGAATCTGGTTTGTTCATCTTTATCATAACGTTCTACATACAACCGTAGGATTTAACTTAATAACTGGAATTCATGATGAACCTATGAATTGCATTCGAAGTCACCTAGCCGTCGGGGCTGCGGGTTGTTCGCAAGAGATACCGTGACCTCGACATAAAGGGCTAAAAAGGAACATGGGTGGTTTTTTAGTCAGTAGAAGTCTGACACTCCCTTTCACTCTGCCCAAGAGCGAGAGGGGTTATTTGATGATTTCACACCCGCTAAAAAAAAAAAAAACCTTGGCCTTAGATGTAGGTAAGCAGCAAGGGATGCTGCTACCGGACTTTGAACCAAGTGGGTTCAAAATGATGTACTGAATACGTGGTAACCATTTTTGCGCCGGTGTCCGTTCTACCCCGTATTTAATATGCTACACAACACAACCTACTTAAAGAGATCGCAGTACGTGGGGTATTCTAGTTTCGTTCTGGTTCTGACTAACCAAATCTACAATCAGAGCCTAGGGGTTAAGAATCTTAGGATAATAAAATTGAATTTCATTGGGTAAGTAAATCGTGTATTTAATAAATAACATTTAACATTAACATATTCGTTAAATACGGAATAAACGTATAAGTCCTGAAAGTAGCTTATAATAAATATTGTTCTTATTTCAATATTGAAACCGGGGTGCCTAAAGTTACACAGGGTTTAAGGGTCGCTTAGGTATTCTATTACTCGTGTGAGGTACATAACATGCTTCATTCAACCATGCGGACTATGGTGACTCCATTCTGTTGTAGTCTGCGATTTTGTGGGTGGACTTGGAAGCTGGTCCAACCTGTTTTGAAGCCATAACATGATGTAGACGAACAGACTAAGACCTGCAAACCTGAAATAAAATGTATGTATTACTTTAGAATAAAATAAAGAAAAAAAACTGAAAATCAAAAAAACAAGCACATTTTAAATTAAACAAAACTTGGAAGCAGGCGGGATTCTATTTTAGTTCTTTT
Source organism: Diarsia mendica (assembly GCA_949316265.1). Classification (NCBI taxonomy): domain Eukaryota; kingdom Metazoa; phylum Arthropoda; class Insecta; order Lepidoptera; family Noctuidae; genus Diarsia; species Diarsia mendica. The sequence goes on from OX438895.1 coordinate 15,444,235, forward strand.
TTTTTATTTAATATTCAAATGAACCCCGCCTGCTTCCAAGTTTTGTTTAATTTAAAATGTGCTTGTTTTTTTGATTTTCAGTTTTTTCAGTCGGGTTTTTTAGTTTTTTAACTACTTTTTTTTATTTCCAACTTTTTAGTTCTTTTGTGTTTGTTCTTCCGTTGGTCGAGTAAAATTCTTACATTTGTGCTTGTTTATAGGATTTGTCACTTTGAATTTCTTTTAAACATATAAGTGTTATATATTTTTGTAATCTCCTTTAAAAACCCTTTATTTTGATACCCTACTCGATGATATTGGAAAAAAAAAAATTTGGAACTATAATAATAATAATAATAATAATAATATTCCACAACTATCACACAACGCCATCTAGTCCCAAGCTAAGCAGAGCTTGTGTTATGGGTACTAGACAACTGATAAACATACTTATATATTTCTAAATACATACATATTATAGATAAATTACACCCAGACACAGAACAAATGATCGTGCTCATCACACAAACATTTGTCCTGGGTGGGAATCGAACCCACGACCTCCGGCATAGCAGTTAGGGTCACTAACCACTAGACCAACAGGCCAACTGCGCGATTTAGCCCCCAAAATCCGCAATATATTTTTGTTTTTTAATTTTAATGTAGCCTATAACACTCGCGCCATCAAGACGAATCTAACGACGTATAATTATTTCATTCAAATCCCTTCATCCGTTTAGGAGTTATGAGGGAACAAAGAAACGGACATACATACATACATACACGTCAAACACATAACCCTCCTTTTGGGCTTCGCCGCAGTCGGGTAAAAAGTACATTCATTGGACAAACAAATTTATACAAAAATTTAAGATTAAAGAAGTATAAAAAGTAAAGACAAGAGAAACACATAAAAATAAGACATGAGTACATTAAATTATATTAGTCCCGTACGAGGCCAAAAGACCTTTATCTCAGCATGTTGCTGTAACATTTATCAACATAATTATAATATGAGCACGTCTGAATAATTTCAGAACTTGAAGTCCGTTCATCATTCATAATTTCAGCCAAAAGACGTCCACTGCTGGACATAGGCCTCCCCCAGGTGTCGCCACATTGACCGGTCCCGTGCGTCTCTCATCCAGCGGGTCCCCGCAACCTTGACCAGGTCGTCGGTCCACCTAGTGGGAGGCCTTCCAACGCAACGTCTTCCGGTTCGCGGTCGCCATTACAGAACTTTTCGGCCCCATCGGCCATCCGTTCTGCGAGCAATGTGCCCTGCCCATTGCCACTTAAGTCTGGCGATTCTTCGGGCTACGTCGGTAACCTTGGTTCTCAAACGGATGTCCTCGTTTCTGATTCGATCACGCAAGGAAACTCCGAGCAAAGCCCTCTCCATTGCCCTTTGGGTGATTTTGAGCTTTCTGATGAGGCCCATTGTGAGCGACCACGTTTCGGTCCCGTATGTAATCACTGGCAAACACACACTGGTCATAGACTTTCGAAGTCCGTTACAAGACACAAACCGTTAAAACCAGCCCGACCAAAGCTATCCTAAAATTATTCTTAGTAGATACTGTCAGAAGTTTTATTAAATAAAACTTATCTACCTATATAATAATATTATTAAGTTATGTACGTTTTAAGTCATGTACTTAATTAAGATACCTAGCTTATTAGCTTTTTGGCACTACAATATTATAGAGAACTCGTAGCAACATTAATGCCACCGTGGATACCATGCCATTTTATTTATTTTTCTGACATTCAAAAGTGCCTGTAATGGTGTACGGTAATTGAATTAAATGCTTTGAGTTTTGAATTTGATAGACATAATCTATCTGTTTTTATTTTATTTGATTGCATCATTAAATAACAAAGACGAAAAATAAAGATCACAAACACGATATTTTATAAATAGGTGTAGAAAGGACAGAATTCGAGAGAGAATAGAGATAGGAGGAGGGATAGGTAGTAACACAGATAAAGGATCTACCTGCTTCCGCTAACCTATACATTTGTACTTACATTTCCAACATTTTGAAAAAGTAATAATAACGCTGTATTTTTATAAATAATTAGACGCTTTACGGACACGACTTTCCTGCAGTTCTCACAAATGAGGTCTGAGGTCACTGTCTGTTGAGTACCTATATAAATCAAAGGAACAATATAATTAAATATGAAAATATTTATTCCATAATAAATGATTGTATATTAGCTCGTAATGGTAAAGAACAGACTATATATACCTAGATGATAGAAGGTGGTAAGCAGAATAAATCTACATCTTTCCCGATTTTTGGTACAGTAAGTACCTACTTTTTTTTTTTTTAATTAGCTTATTGTGTCCCACTGCTGGGCAAAGGCCTCCCCCATTTCTTTCCAGCTCTCCCGGTGTTGTGCCTTCTCTGGCCAATCAGTCACGAACGAGTCCAGATCGTCACGCCAACGTTTCTTGGGTCTGCCTCGGTGACGACGACCGCCTTCAGGCACCCAGTGTGTGACGATTCTGGCCCATCTGTCCTGATCTCTCCTGGCAATGTGACCCGCCCAGTCCCACTTTAACTTCGCAGACTTATCGCCAACATCGGCGATGCCTGTCTTGGATGGAGCGTATTATGGTGTTACGAATTCGATCGGTGATTTTGATGTTCAGAATACTACGCTCCATCGCTCTTTGGCAAACCTTGAGTTTGGACTTCTGAGCTTCCGTCAAAGACCAAGTCTGTGCGCCATAGGTTAGGATAGGCAGGATACACATGTCGACGAGCTTGCGTTTCAGTGAGATAGGATCCGAAGGTCACCCTTCATAAACGACTTCATGGACCAGTAGCTCCTCCAAGCATTTTCAACGCGACGGTCGATCTCTTTGTCTTGTCTGTTGCTGAAGGAAACTAACTGGCCCAGGTATATATATTCGTCGACATAGTGTATTTCCTGCCCATCGACCTCGACCCTATGTTTAGCGACATTGGTCATAACTTTAGTCTTTGACTGATTCATCGTCAGTCCAACCTCAAGGCTTGCAGTGCTCAGGTCTTGGAGCATTTTTTGTAGTCGATTTGCATCGGAGGCAAAAAGAACAATATCGTCTGCAAAACGAAGGTTTGATAGCATTTTATCACCGATCGGAATGCCTTGCGTTGTCCATGTGTCAGCAAGGGTTTTAAATACTTCCTCGAGGGTGCTGGTGAATAGTTTAGGAGAGAGCGGGTCACCCTGTTTTACTCCTTTGGAAATTTTAAATTTTGGGCCTATTGAATCTAGTCTAACGTTAGCCGTGCTATTATTGTAAATATTCTTTAGCAGTTCTATATAAGTTTCCTCTATACCTTGGCTTCGCAGAGCTGAGAATATGACATTGTGTTTTATGCTGTCGAAAGCTTTTGTGTAGTCTACGAAAGCCAGGTACAGAGGTTTTTGATATTCTGAATATTTTTCCAGTAGTTGATTCAAAGTGTGAAGGTGGTCTGTTGTAGAGAAACTTGGACGGAATCCGGCCTGTTCCGGTGGTTGGTGCGAGTCTAATTTGGCATCTATGCGATTATGAATGACCTTGATGAATGCCTTGTAAATATGAGAGACTAAACTAATGGGCCTGTAGTTATTGATGTTGCACTTAGTACTTTAGTTAGTTAGTTAAGTACTTTAGTTAGTTAGTTAGTTAGTTAGTTACTTAAGTACTTAGTGTACCAAAAATCGGGAACGTTAGGATTAGGAACTTATTACGCAAAGGTACTTCATCATTATTCTCCTGCCATAATCCCAGTACTAATCTTAATTGCCATCTCGTCTACATACAGTCTATTCCTCATTTCTTCGGTTTTTCTCTACCTACTCATCATCATCACATTCAAACTGAGCCCAGTTTGTTTATCTTTATCACTTTCACATGCAACCATAGTATTTTACTTAATAATTGGACTATAATATATATAATAATACTATACTATAATAATTATACAGGAATTAACCTATCAACTAGCAATCGAAGTCACAAAGACCGTGTAGGGTTCCGTAGTCAACAAGGAACCCTTATTAATTCGCTATGCCCGGCCGTCTGTCTGTCTGTCCGCAGTACGTAGTTCTAGTTTAAGAACCCTGAGAGTTCCACAGGGATTTCATTCGAGGTTTATCTTGAAGTAAGGGTGCTGTGCCCTGACAACTAGCCCAAGTGGTGGTTTTAGTCGAAAGTTCGACTAAAAAAATACATACACACGAATAGAGCACCTCCTCTCCTTTTTGGAAGTCGGTTCAAAACAAGGAATCCTTTGATACGGAATAGTAGACCAGTGGAAAAAGGATGACGATCCTGATAGTTATTAATATTTTAGTCAATTTTATACACAGTACCTAAGCTATAGTGTAACCAACTGAGTACGACTGCTTCGTTGGTCTAGTGGTCGCAAGCGCGACTGCTGAACATGAGGTCATGGGTTCGGGTCACGAGTCGGGCAAAGTGTTATTTGCTTTTTCCATCAGGTGGAACTAGTGAGACGAGTTCGATTAAGTTTTATTTCATTAATTTGTTACATTATCAAAGTGCATGGAACTACTGAGAAAAAAAAGTCTCACTAGTTCCATGGAACTAATTGCTGGTGGAACTAATGAGAATGATCCAGAACTTCAAATTATAATATTGAGTTTGGATAAAGTTGGCGACGTCATTTTGAAGTTGAGCGGCCAGTAATAAAACTTTGATTTATGACAGAAAAGAATAAAGCGATTTAGGGTGAGGTCACACGAGCGTAATTTTGTGAGTCGTGAGTCGCAGAATTTTGGTAGCAGAAATTGTGAGTTGTGTTGTGTCAGTTGTGTGAGTCGGCAGACAACTCATTTTGCGTCGCCCGCGCCGTGTGAATCAAAATCAAATAGGACTTTTGTATGAAACCTATTGCAGACAGAAATTCTGCGAATCACGACTCACAAAATTACGCTTATTTGGCCTCACCCTAAGAGTTATTATGGATAGTAGGTACCTACATTTCTCTAAACCAAATTTTGATGCCGCTGAAAAAAAAGTGACGTCACTAGTCCATACAAAAGTTACTCAAACCTCTTTTAAACCGACTTCAAAAAAAAGAGGAGGTTATCAATTCGACTGTATTTTTTTTATGTTTGTTACCTCATAACTTGCGACTGGGTGAACCGATTTTCATGATTCTTTTTTTATTTGAAAGCTGGTGCTTCCCGTGTGGTCTCATTCACCATTTCAATATCTGATAATGGGATCTTGTAGAAATCGGGGAAAGTCTTCAATAAATAACAGCAGATTAACCGCGATTGTTGCTATAGCATATCTAAGCATTGTGTACGCCATCACACAACATAATATCACGCCTGTACTCACTACAAAGGTTATAAAAACTATTTGGTGAAGATCTGATGAAGAACTTCGGAGATAGGCAACGGAACTCCTCAATAAATGATAGCAAATGGACTGGGATTGCTGAAATCTCATGTATGTCTATTGTTTACACCAGTTCATAACATAACATCACGCCGGTACGTTGTGAAGGGGTAAGCACATGTGAACCACTAAAAAGTGAAAAATAAATGATTTGAGATTTTTACAAAATCCGCCCCTAAGACGACCCACTGACCTAAAACCGACTTCGACAAGAATAAAACACAAAAAAGTGACTTCAGAAGCTGATTTTTCTTCATAAGTTTATTTTTCACTTTTTTGTGTTTTATTCTTGTCGAAGTCGGTTTTATTTTTTGTATAGCTTAGTATAGCACTCCGCTATGACTGGCAGTATTCTTATTGGTAAACAAAACGATGTCATATTGTTTGTTTGCAAACATAAAAGGAACTGATGATGCCAATCAATAAATTATAAACAAAGCTTCTATAATTATGTCGCTCTCACCAGCCTACGGCAATCAACTGCTGGACGATTCTCGGCAATTGTTATCCCGCTGCTACCAGCCACCCTCCGAAGATTGTCGCTCAACCTAGCTTTTCCTAGGGGTCGACCGACATCTGACGGAAGATACGCTGTGCATCTTAGGTCGCGTAACGCCCGAACAGACAAATCAATAGTAAAACATCCGTCCTTCTCCTTACGCACATAACCGATGATGCGTTAACTCGTACTAATGACGATACGCCCGACTTATCTTCCGTCAGATGTATGTGAACCTGATTTGATATCTTCCGTCAGATGTATGTGAACCCTAAATACCTTACGATTATCGAAACACGGTCGCCACCAATATGGTTATAACAGCTGGCTGCCACACCTTTCATCAGGCAACAGTATAAAGTATAGGTACCCAGACACGTCAGATTGTTAATTTTTGACACTTTCGGTGCTAAGCTGTGGGCCGACAACCCGCCTCCGAGTCGTAATGGACATCATCAATCATCTGCATTACTGCTTAGCCTTTTCCCAACTATGTTGGTGTCGGCAGTCTAACCGGATGCAGTTGAATATCAGTATTTTACACGGAGTGACTGCCTATCTGACCTCCACAACCCTGCTATACAGAGTAAACTCAGTCATACGAAACAGTTTGGTAACACTGGTTGTCAGATTTTCAGGTCGCCGACTACCTGTAACGACTGCCACACAAAGATCTACATCTAACATATGGCAGCCGGGACCAACAGCTAAACGTGCTTACCGAGGCACGGAGGAAACTGGGAATGTTAATGGGTGGTCGCACCCATCCACAGACCAACCTAGGCAAGCGCGGCTACAGATCCTACCGAGTGGCAGTTATTATTACGGTAATGCAATGAAAAAATGATGCCTATTTGAACTTGGCATGTGAGTTGGCATGGGTAAGTGAGCCACACTTCAGATGTTTAGAAAGCTCTTGGCTAACTGCCGTTTAAGAAGTACCTATAGACGTCGCAGTTTGTCAGTTTCGCAGTTTAAATAACAAGTTAACCTGTGATATGATATTTATTTTTTTGCCGTCTTGTTCTGATAATCAGCAATGCAGCACTCTTGATAATAATAATTATGACCTCGGTATCAGTCCCTCCCTGTAATACCGTTATCGCTGTCCACCTCGTTTGGTTCGGGTTATTCGCAAAGCTAAGGAAGAAACTAGGATTGGATTTGAGATCAATGTATGGTCGGATATATAAAGACCGTAGCACGAGGCGTCTTGTAGCGGGTTCATACATCTGCACGCGCAACTGCACGTCACGAAAGTCTATGGACGCGTCATGAACGTTACCATGACCGAACATGCCTAAAACCATAATGTCATAAGTCTAGGAGTCTTTGATCTACCCGCACGTAAAAGTTAACGCTGTGTTTTAAAATATCTTTTAAAAATACTATTAGTAAAGTTATCATATTAAACTAAGTGCACCGGATAAAACATCAGCTAAACTCTACTATAAAGTGTTATCTGCGAGATTTATACGCCCACTGACGAGTTAAAATAAAAACTTTTTAAATGAAAAACCACCAACAACACCAGTGACAATAATACTCAAAAATCCCAACCATAAACAAAGATTGTGAAAGAAAGAAGTGCAAACCAAATAACTACTTGTTTGAAGTTCATGAAGGATTAAACCATATCATAATTCATGTAAGTTGATTGTTTTTGAGATTGGTGTTAAACAAGAAAAGTTTTAAAATTTTGAACGGTTGTGGTACAATTTAAAAAATCAATATACCCAACGTACCAAAAAATCATTAACGGATCAGTCACCAACAAGAATCAACACCCAATTTTGAACACTAACTAGTAAGACCAGTTGGCCCTGAGGTAGTGTGACGTGACTGTGAAATAAGAGTCTCGAGTTCGAACCACAGTCGCATAAAAGTCTTTTTGAGATTGTTTTCGGCAAAATCTTGGAATTCTATCTTACAATACTACACATTAATTATTATAAAAAAACCCACGATTGAAAATAACATCTTTAACTACAACACAACAGAGGGCGCTGAAGATAAAATAAAACTATGGAGAACATAACTCATCGGAAACTACACAAAACGGGATCTCTTAATGACTTGTCTGATATGACAAAATATGACGACGAAAAAACTATATTTGACACCACAATGTTGAGTATACCAGACAGTCTACATAACTATAGTGATAATGACATAGTTACCGACTTAAACGAACAAATAAAATCACTTAAGACACAACTAATGAGTGCTCATCAAGAAATAGAAGACTTAAATAACGAGAATTTCCGTCTAAAATCTGATCTACAAAAAACTTTGAAGACGGTCGAGACTTGTAAAAAAATTTGCTTAACGCCTGATAGAAAAAATGGCTCACCATTAGCATCAGCTCGCAAAAAGAACACTAAGAATCAAATCATTTCACCGATTATCTTAAATACTGAGTCCAATTATAGAGGAACTCCTGACAACAAATCTAAGATGCTTAATAAAGAAACCCAAACATTAAAGACGAAAAATAACGACAAACTGACGCAAACCGAACTGAAATGGACAACAACATCACAGGTGTGTAATATTGCCTGCGAAAAAATACCAGGAGCTAAATATGAGCCAAAATTGAAAAACAGATTATCTGTAATAAGCAGCTATTGCACAAAGGGAACGCTGCCTTTAATCGAAGAAATCTTTTCCAAACACTTTAATTTTTGTCATCATTTACTGCCAAAAGTGACCACAACAGGTTTCCTGAACTCTATTGAATACAAACTAAAAGACTTCACAATGGACGACTACTGCCTGTTTTTCATTGGGGAAAATGATCTGGACAATGGAGACTATTTGAATATACTGGATAATCTGAAGAACTCTATGAAATATATTAACCACACAAACATTATTATCTGCGCTCCGACCTACAAAACAGGTGCTCTAATCCACAATTATAAAGTCGAGTTATTCAATAACCTACTATGTTTAGATATAAAAAATAATCAATATGCATATTTTTTCGATAGTAATCGCACCCTATCAATGGAAATGTTTTCCAGCAGTACAGGAAAATTAAATAAATATGGATGGAGGAATATTTTTGAACAAATCATGTCCAATATATTGGTGGACTACAAATCATTCTGCTCTCAAAACGATTTAACAAACGACAATATTGATCAAACGCGGCCATCCTTAAATAGCGAGTGTGAAAACAAATCTACAACAACAGAGGACCAGTTTTTTCTTTTATAAGCACATGAACATTATGCACCAAAACATCGCTGGACTTCTTAACAAAACTGATATGTTGACGCTGCATATCCAAGAGCTAAACGCTAAACAAAAGTTTGATGTAGATGTATTATGCATTACGGAACATTTCGTTACCTCAGGTCACGAATCATTGATAAACGTGCCAAACTATAAGCTTGCATCGTGTTATTCAAGAAATAAGAAGCGAGGAGGAGCATGTATACTCATTAAAAACAAGTACGAATGTAAAGAGTTACCTAACACATCTATTAAGGGAGTATTTGAGTATTGTGCAGTAGAATTAAGACAGCAGGGATTAATAGTTGTTTGTATTTATAGACCACCGAACATGTCCAATATTAAAATGTTTTTTGACCATCTAGATAGTTTGTTAAAGAAATTGTGTACCAAGGCAAATAAAAAAATTGTGATATGTGGTGACTTCAATATCAACACACTGAGGAAAAATAATGTTACGTTAGACTTCGAAAATTTACTGTTAAATTATAATCTAAAGTTAGCGATTGATCAGCCAACCAGACCAAGAAGCGGTACGTGTTTAGATAACTTTGCCCACAATTCCAAACAAAATTGTATGAGCGAAGTAGTCGACTTAGGTTTGTCGGACCATTCCGCTCAAATTTTAAAAATGCCAGTAAATAAAACATGTACAATTAATTCTTGGAGAATTGAAAAGCGCGATTTATCTAAAGAAAATTTACATTTATTTAAAAAGCACCTCCAATGCCTATCCTTTTCAGATGTACTTGGGACAGATAACCCTAATGAGGCATATAATAATTTTATTGATCTCTTTCGTTTATTATATGACTTATGCTTCCCAATTCAATTAAAAAATGTAAAATCAGATAAAAAAATTAAATGGCTGTCACGAGGTATAAGAATTTGTAGTAAAAAGCAAAGGAACATGTTGTGGAAATACAGAAAAACACCTACAAGTGAGAACAAAAATAAATTTAAAAACTATGCACGAAAACTTAAAAAGATTGTAAAGCTGACTCAAAAAGCCCAAAATAATTATCTAATTAATAGCTCAATAAACAAATCGAAAGCATCATGGCAAATAATAAATAATAATAATAATTTAGTTAAAGAACCAATTTTGCAAATTAACGAAGGTAAACAACTAGTAAAAGACCCTAGGCAGATTGCTGAATCGTTTAATAACTTTTTTGTTGACCAAATACATGACATATCCAATAAATGTACGGAAAATAAAGCACCAATTTCCAAAACCCAAAAGTCTCTATTTATGCAACCGGTAGTCCCTCAAGACATCACACGTGTGATACAAAACTTGAAAAATAAAAAAAGTTTTGGATTCGACGGCATTTCCACCATTGTAGTCAAATTTGTTTCCCTGATAAATTAAAAACCGTTATCATAAAGCCAATACATAAAAAAAATGACAAGGAAGACATGTGTAACTATAGACCAGTAGCTCTAATTTCAGTATTCTCTAAGATATTTGAAAAAATAATTTATGAATCCATTTACAATTTTTTAACTAAAAATGACATTTTATGCGAGGAACAAAAGGGCTTTCGTAAAAATAAAAATATCAATATGGCAATATTCGATTTCTTAAAAGTAACTATGAACAGCATGGATAAGAGAAACCCTATTTGTGCAATATTTACAGACATGACAAAGGCATTCGACTATGTAAAACATGATACTCTCTTAAATAAACTTAGCGATTACGGCATAAGAGGAAACGTATTGAACCTAATTAAGTCATATCTCACAGATAGAAAACAATTCACAGAAATATCAAGGATCTGTTCTAAAACTAAGCGTGAATTGAAATATGTATCTAGTTGTAGAGTAACTAAATTCGGAGTTCCACAGGGCAGTGTACTCGGTCCATTACTGTTTCTACTCTACATTAATGACCTACCCCGCCAAATTAGTCAACCAATGACGTTATTTGCTGATGACAGTACTGCCATCGTCGAATGTATAAATGAGACGAAATATGAAGACGAAATAAACAACACACTTAAATCAATCATAGATTGGCTCAATAAAAATAATCTAGTTATAAATTTACAAAAAACTAAAGTCATGCATTTTCACCAGAGGTTACAGCCAAAAAAAGTAATTACTGAATATAATGGACAAAACGTAGACACAACTTCAGTGACAAAATTCCTGGGAGTACATATTGACAACAAATTAACATGGAAAACTCATGCTGAAAATGTGTGCCAAAAATTAAGCAAATCTGCTTAAGTTCTCTATAACCTGTCAAATAAAGTAAACATAGATGCGTTAGTGATGGCATATCATGGATTAGTGGCTTCAGTATTAAGATACGGACTAATTTTTTGGGGCAACTGCAGTGAGAGAGAGAGGTTATTTAAGGCCCAAAAACGATGTCTTAGATCAATGACAGGTCTTAAGTATACTGAAAGTTGCCAACCTGTATTTAAAGCCCTAAAAATTCTGACATTACCTAGTTTGTACATACTAGAAGTTGCCGTTTTTGTAACATTAAACAAACACTTATTTACCTCAATGGTTGACAAAAGACAACGCACAGGACCAATGAGGTCCCAATATAAAAACCTATTGCACACAGGCGGTCATAAAACAGCCTTATTAAAAAATAACATACTTACCATGGGACCGCTTATATATAATAAAGTACCTGAGAATCTGAAAGATCTACCCATAACAAAATTTAAAAAACAATTAATAGAACTGTTGCTTAACAAGTGTTACTACACAATTAAAGATTTTTTAAATGATAAAACTGTGCAGTAAAATGTTGATGTTTAATATAATGATGTCATTGCTATGCCTTTTTGTGAATTTTTATTATTGTGTTTTATTAGATTAATTGGTCGACATTTTATATATAATTTGACATACTTATAATATTGACATTACTTGCATATTATTATTATGACATTATTATTTATTGATTGATTTGGATTATTTTTGACATTGAACATTTTGACATTAAGCTTTTACAATACACATCATGACATTAATATTATTTACTGAATGATACGCGAGACATTTATGATTCATTATTATTTTTTTCATATTTTTGTGAGACTGATCTGTTTCTGCCAACTAAATTATGACTTGTGCTGTGGTAATGATTATAATATAAATGTTGTGTGTAATTAAATTCAAATGTAATATTTTGCACGCCGGAAGGTAAAAATGTATCGGGACTATTCAAAAATATGCGATCTTATCATGTATACCTACATTTTAGCAAATAAATGATTTCTTTCTTTCTTTCTTTCCTAAAACCGTGTACGCACACTACGCACGCAGTAACTTTGTTGCGTTGCATGATACGCAACAACTTGGTTAGCACGTGCGTACCACGTTTTTTTTTTGGATTTGGGAAATCATCAAATAACTCCTTCCGCTCTTGGGCAGAGTGGAAGGGAGTGTCAGACGTTTACTGACTAAAAACCACCCACGTTCCTTCTTCGCCCTTGCGCTGAGGCCGCATTATCTCTTTCGATAATCCGCAGCCCCGACGGGCGTCGGCCCTTCCATGTCATGCGTACCACTTAGATACGAACATCGTACGACGAAACAAACAAACTTTGAAATTGGAAACATATCGTTGCAGTCCGAGCAAGATGAATAAAATCTTGCTTGGGCTTGCCATGAAATTATAGTTTGTCTGTGAACTTGTGAAGCGACTCTAGTTTTTTTTTTTATATCAAATCTGACCCACACATTCTGAGTAACTTACCTTTCATAGATCTCTTAAAATCGGAGTGATTCCTAATATTCTAATAAGAGGGCCAATTTTGTAAAATTGGAATCTATTAGAGATACCGGGAATCTTTCGGACACTTATGGAGCGTTCAAGTAATACGTAACGAATTTGGGAGGGGGGGGGTCTTGTAAAACGTTACGAATCGATGCGTTACAGGGGCGAGAGGAGGGGGTTTGAACTAAACGTTACGTAACATTGCTTTTTCTAACCTTTCAGAACGGTCGCGTAGTTTAAATGTTTTATTTTCTCAAAATTGCAAATGACCACTTGAAAATCTGTTTACCTTCACAAAATTTGTTGCTTGCTTTACAGGATATTAATTTATTATGACTTTTAGGTAAAAATGGTCACTTGGTGGTTACGTAAAGTTTGCTAGTGGGGAGGGAGTGGGTACAGAAAAACGTTACATGGGGGGGGGGGGGGGTCAAAAAATCTCCAAATATTGTGTTGCGTACCTACTTCTTGAACGCTCCCTTACGGATTCCGTAAGGGTGCGATTATGTATAGCAAAAAACTGCTAACAGCCTTCAAGTATTTAATGAGATCTAATGCGCCTAGCACATGCTTACACTTCACCAGTCTTGACTGCGCGATTACACGGTTCACACAGTACATCGCGCGAGTAGTTGGTAATGGTAATACAGTTGTACCAACCATACGCGCGATCTACTTTGCAGTGTGAACGACAAGTGTGGTGAAGCTTGAGCGTGTGGTAGGCCCATAATGTGGCAATGGAAACCATAAGGTCCAAACAGTTCCCCACTTGATCAATCATATTCAGTTGTTTTGCTACATCACTGCCCTCAAAAACACGATTTGGTTACCAGAAAAAGGGTATGGTCAATTTAGTAAATTGAAACATTTATCCAGTGCGATACGCACGAGTGTGAATATGTATATCAACATTTGCGAGTTACTCCAATTTGTTCAATTAAACACAAGTGTTTACTGGCCGGCAACCGGGTAATAGACTAATGTAAATAGCCATCCCGCTACCTGAGAAACAAAGGCATAAGTACGTTTGTAATATTGCATTTATTTATTTTTATACAAATTGACTAAATAACACATACACATTTATACCACTTCTAGAATTCAAAAGAAATGTTACAAAAAATCGTCGATCCTGAATCTGTATGTAATTCGGATTTCTACTTACGCCTTTATTCCCCTCGTGGTGTAATAATCGCATTTGTCCACACTATCATTTTATGTTGCTCCGAACCCTCATTTGCTAGAGCGAATAGTGTGAGTGCTATCGCACACATTGACAGCATCGACGATGCACTCGGCAACACGCTTCTAGCTAATGACGGTTCTGAGTGACCGAAAAGGATAGAGCACGAAAAAAAGCGAATCCGTGCTGATAGAATGTGGTTCAACCCTAATGCGCCTACCACACGCTCACACTTCCCCACAGTCTTGCCTGCGCGATTACACGGTGCACACAGTACATCGCGCGTGTGGTTTGTAATGGTAATACAGTTTTACCAACCATACGCGCGATGTACTGTGAAGTGTGAACGAAAAGTGTGGTGAAGCTTGAGCGTGTCTACTACACGCTCAAGCTTCACCACACTTTTCGCCCGTAAGATCTAAGTATTATGATGATTCACTTTCAAGTTCCAATATCGTATGTGATCAAATCTTTAGAGCCAGTTATTCTACAAGGGTTACAGATCTACAAACATCGACAACTAGTGTTTACATTAAAACTCGCAACCCAATGAACCGACTTTAATGAATTGTTATAAATTGAATAATGTACATAATGCAACAAATGAGTTTATATAGTATGAATTGAGTATCTATGAGATAAGGAAGACCCATTTCTCAAAACTCTTTCTATTTTGCATGGTAAAGTTATTCAGTCAATAAAATCTTACTTACTAGATTATTAAAGAAGGGGTGAAGGGAAGAAAAAAACAACAAAATATAAAAAAACAACATGCAAATCGGTTATGTTGCTTTTTACTATCAATTTTTGGATGTATGTGTACAAGTATGAATTCGAGGAAAATAAAGGAATATGTAATGTTTCATAATATACTCTACATCGCAGTACTTGTTACGAACAAACATTACTTATGTTATTTCGATATAGTACTTCTACTCAATCATTATTTTTGTTCGCTTGCTCTTCATTTGCATAAGATATCATGAGAGCATGTTAATGTATTACATGTCACAAAACAAAAGAAAATATTATCTATAGAAATCCAATCGATTTAAATAAAAATAATCTAGCTAAGAAACACCATTCGTTCTTGCATAATATTAGCAAATACTGCGTAACATTCTAACTGTACAGAAACGTAAATATAATGAACATATCAGGGAAACATTCTCAGTGTCCATGTGATATTTATTATAGTCTCGCTCACAGATGCATAGAAACGAACAATATTCTCACTGCGTATAGTAAAATCGGTGAAAAAGTCGCGATAAAAACCTAAAATCCACATACTGAAAGTCTAAAAATATATTATAATAAATTTCAAATGTCTATACATAGATGAGTGTTCACTACGCGCTTATAACGAGCGTCGGGCGCGCGTCCATTACGTTATAATATTAAATACGATAAAACGAACCGGCGGCTCCGTCCGTACACACGGCGTCGTCGAATCGCAGATACGTCGCTACTCGTAACCGTACCGAAGGGACTAGACACATAATCCAAGAGTACCGGTCGCTCGTCTACGAGCGATGACGCGACTCGCTACTGCGTTACATAAAGTTCGTATCGAAAGTAAAATTACATGTAATGTATATATACTATATATATGTGGAGCGGCTCGCTCAGACGAACACCTTGGCGAGTCCGTCGGCGCCCGCGCTGGCGATGTAGGGTCGCAGCGGGTGGAACGCTACGTCCAGGATGCTCTCGTCGAACTTCTTGCGGTGCGCCGTGATCTCCTGCACGCACGTCTTCGTGTCGAGGTTCCACAAGCGCACGGAGCAGTCGTGGCTGCCCGACAGCAGGAACAGCCCGTTGGGGTCCAGCGCCAGCCCCGTGACAGCATCCAGGTGCGCCACCATGGCGTGCGCGCAGCGACCCGACACGCCGTCCCAGAAGCGGATGTGCCGGTCCTCGTGCGCCGTCACCAGCAGCGGCAGCGTCGGGTGCGACCGCACGCGGTGCGCCGGGCTGTCGCACGCCACGCGCAGTACCGGCTGGAACACACGAACACAACATTCTTATTGGAACCGCCGATAATGTGAACACAGATTAATCAGTTTAATATCACAGAAAGAGTCGCACCTGTCCAGTTTCAAGGTCGTATAGCAGCAGCGTGCCGTCGCGGTAGACGACGGCGGCGCGCGAGGCGGCGTCGGCGAAGTCTGCGGCGGCGGGCGTGGGCGCGCTGGGCTCGTCGTCAGCACGCAGCGTGGCCAGCAGCGGCCGGGCAGCGCGCGGCGCCCACAGACGCACGGTGCCGTCCGCTGACGCCGACAGCAGGCGTCCGTGCGCGCTCGACAGCGACCACACCGCGTCCGTGTGGTCGCGCAGCACGGCTCCCTGCGGGTTACGGTACTGATTCAATTTTAGTGAATTTTCAGCATGGTATGTGTGACTTTACTTCCTCGACTTATCACTCATCTGCGTGTGATACGTCGTACTAAAGCGGAACAAATAGATGATTGAAGACAATAACATTCTAGCGTGCTACTCCGCGGAGTTGCACGCTCGAATGTTATTCAGAGTACTCAGAAGACAAAATGAAGTCAGAATGACCATAGAAGTTAAATTCATAGCAAAAACACAAGAGTCATACCTGAACAGCGGGATCATAAGGGTCGTAGGGGTCGGCAGTGGGGGGTGGGAGGTTCCAGACGCGGATGGTTCCGTCCAGGCCGCCGGAGAAGCACTCCTCGGAGCGCGGCGCGCCCATGGCCAGGCACAGCACGGGCGCCGTGTGCGCACGGAACGTGTACAGCGGCTCCACGTCCAGTCCCGCCGACTTCTTGGCGGGCACTGTGCGCTGCAGGTTCCACAGCTTGAGTGTGTGGTCCTCGGACGCCGTCACCAGCGCCGCCTCGGTGGGGTGGAACGCGAGCGCTCGCACCTGAAAAATTTGCAACGTTCGATTAGCATATTTGAAGAACAAACACGATAATTCCAACATGCAAAAACGTGTATTTTATAATTATCCTTAAAAATAGTAAAGTAACCAGGAACTTACTCCGTCGAAGTGTGAGCGCAGCGTGTATTTGGCGTTCCAAGTCTTGCGGAAGGACTCCTTGTTAGCGCTGGCCACGTCGTAAGCCTCGGGCTCGTTGCTGACGGTGAGCTGGGCCAGCTCGCCGAGCGCTAGCGGCTCCTCGTCGGCCTCGCCCGCGCCTGCGCCCGATCCTGCTACCACTGCGCTGCCGCCGCTCGATCCACTGCCTGGGAAATCGAAATGTTATTATTATCGAACATAAGGATCTACAGAAACCGCAATATAGAGGAAAATCGAATGTAATCCATTTATCCCAATGCCAACTGCCAACAGCGTTTATTGACCTTTTCCCTCATATCACGTTTTCTACTAGTAAAATAACTGACAACAATAAGGTATACCGATACCGACGCCAGTTATGATTCCATTTTTCTTTGTCACTAAATGCCACTGCAGTCCAATACCTGCGTTATGTTGCAATTACTATAAACCGGCATTGAAATTAGCAACTTTGTTCCGCAATCCTGATTTTAAAACATTTTCAAAGACACTTTCCGACAACTACATTGTACCATGATTTAATTACTAATATGTAGAACTGATTAGTATCTGCAAGCATGACTCACCAACTGGGTACTCGTCGCCCTGACCGCCACCTTCAGCCTCTCTCTCAGTCAGCAAGTTCAGCTCATTCAGGACCTCTTCAGCCTCGTGGTCGACTTCCTCGCCTTATGATAAAGTAAACAAACACCTATGTAATCATAATCACGCAACATGTTAACTTTTCTACGACTTTGAAAGAATTCGTAAGAGCACAGACGTAAAAGAAAACTTAAATAAATATAATTATAATTGAATGTTTGAACCTAAGCAAAGTAAATTTATTTTCATGCTAACTTAATTTCCTTTTAGCTACATATCCCGCAAAACCACTGTGAATTAATAATTGATGAATGGATAATTGTTATTACTAAACAGTATTTCCTCTGTAATGAAACAGGAAACCGTACTTCAAGACGTACAGAATAGCAAACATAAATTAAAATTGATATTCAGTCAGCTGATAACACTGAAATATATTACTCAAACATACTTAGAGACCGACAGGTAATCCTCGAAAGGTGAGGCAGAGGTGTACCTAAATGTACACCCAGTTTTCGCCAGTTATTGTTTAAGTCCCAAGTAATAGCGGGCGAGCCTATTGCCATCAACTGGGCACAGATCCAGACTCCGTGGCTGCTACTGAGAAATCCTGTTGGACAACCCTGGACCTGGTCCTGTTGGACGACTGGTAGAAAATGCCCAAGGCATTAAGTCCGCCTTTGTACACTTTGTTGTGCATAAAGTATAATAAATAAATAAATAAAATACTTTGTCCGACCCGGGATCGAACGCAGGGCCTCATGCTAGCATGAGGCCCTGCGTTACGACCAAGGAGGTCGTTTTTCTATAAATGTGAATAAAACAATTACAAAAGTAGTTGGACGAAGTTTCCCGAAGGATACCTTGTTTGCCAGGAGGATGGTGAGACTGCTTGGCGTCTAAGTCGTCGATCTCGTCCATATCCATCTCCTGGTTGGTGAGGAACTCGAAGTTGGCGAACACTGCAGCAGTCTCCTGAACCGACAGTCCCTCCTCATTGTACCCGCCGCCCGCGGAAACACCGCTTTTACGCGGCTCTTTTCCTGTATCTGAATGATGACAATACATGAATGTTTCATACAAGGATTTTTTCCCTCTTGTACAGCTTTTAATCGTAAAGCATGGGGTTAGATAGGAACCCGATCTCTTTTCAAGACATCAGAAATATTGAAGCTGTTAGCCCAATTCTACACAAAACGTTTTATAGAAATAGTATTATCTTAGTGTTGCATTATTGTATTAGGATTTAACTTCTCAAATATTTAATTGCATCTGGTTTTGACCTTCAGAAACACATAAGTGTTTTAACAACTGTTAGTGGTACATATTAATATGTACTTACCATAATCATATTTGCGAACCATATGGTTCATAGAGTAATCACATCTGTCGTGTTGCTGCTTGTCATAATTTCTGTAGTTTGGGTTTTCTACTTCCTCATTGTTCAAACCAAGTAAAGCGCGCACTCTATTTGAGCGAACATCCAGTATAGTGTCTGTGTAACCTATTTCCTGTTTGGCAGAAATAATAGTTACAATTAATACGGGTAACGATCACGGTATTAGTAGTAAAGAATCGGCAGTTATATTAGTTTCATTAGCGTGACGAGCTGTGGGCCAAAATAAGCAAGTTTCGGTGCCCTGACTCAGCCAGAAGGAGATGCGGTAGGCCTCACAGAAGATGGCTAAATGAGATGGACCCGAAGAAGAAAAG
Source organism: Diarsia mendica (assembly GCA_949316265.1). NCBI lineage: Eukaryota > Metazoa > Arthropoda > Insecta > Lepidoptera > Noctuidae > Diarsia > Diarsia mendica. The sequence goes on from OX438895.1 coordinate 15,463,647, forward strand.
AAAAATAGAGGCAGGGTTACGACGAGCACAGGAACGGTACGTCATCCTTAACATGAGCTCCTAGAAAAATTATGTCACAAGATTTATATTCCTGTTTACTACAGCGTATTTACATTCTGTGACGAGCACTATTAATCAACTACTATTAAAGCAATGCGATACTAGCTTTTACCTCGGCTTCGCGCGTGTGGTAGTCCATAACTTATTATGGCTACATTGACTACATTCAATGGTTTTCTAGGGTGGTTGACGAGGGCTCTGGGGCTCTCTCTCAAATTGCTATCATATCCAAATATGGCAGACAATCTCCGAGCACAAAGCACCCTCACTGATACTACTAATACTGATACCTAGTTAGCTATAGTATCATCCCACTGGAGGGCAATGGCCTCTCCCCATGACTTCCAGTTATTTCGATCTAAGGCCAATCCCTCACATTTATAATAATATGGAATAGAACAAAAAAAATACATAGCAAAAATCTTTTAATAAAATTATCATCGTAATTATCTATAACTTTGCTAAACCACCTAATCTAAAATATAATTGATGTACTTATAAACATTTTGCGCGTAACTTTTATAGAACACTAGCTGATGCCCGCGGCTTCACCCGCGTGGATGTCGTTCAAATTATATACTAAAACCTTCCTCTTGAATCACTCTATCTATTAAAAAAAACCGCATCAAAATCCGTTGCGTAGTTTTAAAGATTTAAGCATACAGACAAACAAACAAACAAACAGACGCGACTTTGTTTTATACTATGTAAGGATAAGGATAGTCGCATTATTAGTCAATTATTTTGTTTGAATTTGAATTTCCCGGAGGCCAGCCAGAATCCCCCGTACCTACATTGCGACGCAACCCGCGTAATTATTTTTCCGCGCGGGTATTTTTACATTGCGATATCTTCTAAGATATTTGTTTAAACTGTATAGAGTAAAGAGCACAAATATTCTACATTAAATTTCCGTTCTAACGAACACATTTATTTAGATATAGATTAATACCATATGGGTTAAATAAGCTTCGCAAAAAATAATTATTTTTAACCTAACATTTTAATAGTAAAAAATGGTTACAGTGAGTCAATCTTAAAAGATAGACAGATGCTGTCGCGGACTTTTTTTTAGAACTTTAAAAAGACGAATAATTACTTCATACATGATATTCTCGTAACTTAAACCGTTTTCGCAGCGCACGCAACGGAAGCTCTCAGAAAGGAATTTTCTTTTCCCGTTTTTGCAACATTTCTCATTTATGCTCCGCTCCTATTGGTAATAGCGTGATGTTATATAGCCTATAACCTTCCTCGATAAATGAACTATCCAACACAAAAAGAATTTTTCAAATCCAACCAGTAGTTCCAGAGTTTATCGCGTTCAAACAAACAAACAAACAAACAAACTCTTCAGCTTTATAATATTATAGTATAGATTTGCGACAACCGATAGAGATTACAAGTGGGAAGAGTAAAATAAATAGTTTTTTGTAGGCTATTAGTAGTACACCCACATGAATCCCATGTAATAGAGAGTAAGCCTATTGCCATCAAGTGGGCACAAATTCAGAATCCATGGCTGCTACTGGGGAATTTCTGATGGAAAAACTCAATAACACTTTGCCTGTCCCGGGTATCAAACCCAAGACCTCGTGCTCAGCAGTCTGAACTGTCAGAACTGGTGCCCTACTCTGACGACTTAAAACAGTCCTAACTTAATCTTATTCCAGTGCAGAAACGTGACAGATCTATACAGGGTGTCTAGCGCCATCTCTTTTCCACACTGGATTAAGAATAAGTTAGGATTGTTAAGATGTCAGTTAAGTTGCAAATTATAACAGTATTCATAAAACCATTGCTTGAGTACAAATTGCACAGGAAGTATACACCTAACAGTATTCTCCTGTTTAGGCACAGGTATGTGTGTATTACTATTATGGAGAACTGCTACTGAAGTCGCCCGGTCTAGGATTTTAGAGACATTTATATTTTTGTGACTGCCTTGTTGGTCTAGTGGTCGCAAGCGCGATGCTGAGTATGAAATCCTGGGTTTGATTCCCAGGTCCGAAAAAAAATGGTGTTATTCATCAGGATTATCTTAATAGCAGCTAGTATTGTGGTCAGTAGATGGTTATAGGCTCACTCTTTTTTATTACATGGGACGACGTAACTGGCGAAATGTCGGTATACTATTGGGAAATGTGGGTTCACTATGTTATACTTCTGTAGGAAGGACAGAGACTTACGACATAGTGGCCTGCAATAAATAAAGAGGAGTGGCTTTCGAGACTTGGCGCCAAGTCTAAGTGCTAATAAGCAGAGGATAAGTAGGATACCATGGCACATACCTGCAGGTACTGTTTAATGAGCTGACGGCCTTGCTTCCACTGGGCTCGGTCAGCCGGCTCGGGCTCCGTAGGGGGCTCCTCCGGCGGCGGGCGCACGTCACCCTGCTGTAACTCCACCCCATACTTGAGCTTGTGGAACTTCGCCCTCTCCTGCTTCAGTGCATATTCCAGCATCTTAATCCGCCTTACCAGGTCGTTTTTTAGATTTTCTTGGCCCTTCCTCTCACCCTGGAGGAAGGCAATCCGCGCCTGTGATCAAAATTAGTCATTTAAAAATTTGATTTAAAAATATTAAGTACATCAATCATCATGATCACTTGATCAAGTTTACATTGTAAGTGAGCTCTTATTATCCCCAATGCTTCTGTCTCTATGGACTAAAATTAATAATTATATTATCATTTGTGTTTGGAGGGTAGTCCATCTCAAAGTCACAAGAATGCAGCCCAACATAGCCTCTGTTTTGACTAATTTACAATGTTACACACGCTGTGACATTCCTGGGTGACTAATATGAGTAAAGGAACTATTAAGCAATTATAGATTTTATAATAGGTATTCATATGACAATTCTAGAAATAGAAGCATCAGTGAGTAGTGCCAATTTTCAAGACACTAAGTCCTCTTTACCATATATGGGAAAATAGTAATTAAAATACTAACATGTGCATAATACATTGGATAAAAATAAAGCATAATGTACTGAAGAATGATACACTATTTTTTTTAAATTGTTATGTTTACATTATACACATCAACACTAACAACAGTTTATTTTATACTGAGTAACAAACATAACACATGTCTCATTTTCATTTTATCAATATTGTATGATTTTATAACAAATAAAGGTTGCCTAGTGGTTGATATAAAACCCTTATTCATTAAAATATTAAGCTCTTTTTATTGTTCCTGCACTCCTTGTATACATGCACCCTTGGCGACCTGAACTGCGCCTCTGCCGCTGGAATAAACGTGGCTACCTACTGGGCCCAAACCGTATAACATGGAAGTATATAATCGAAACGAAAAGAAGAAGAAGACTCCTTTATCATTTTAAGTATACCTAATCATATCACACACTTCTCCATGTGTACAATTTGCTAAGGGGAACAACATTTAAATCTAGATGATTTCATTGACTGGTTTAAAGAAATACTTAGACTTACTGCGGTACTCAAAGATATTTAATGATTACTTAAGTCGTCACTTAGTAAAGATTTGACATACTATTGTATGAAAAAACTGTCAAAACCTTTACTAAGTGATGGCCTAAGTAATCATCAAAGCTCTCGAAGTAGCAGTCAGATATTATTAATACATAATAATCTTTGGTGGAGGCTTTTGGCCAGCTGTGGGACAAAATAGGCTAATAAAAAAAGACAAATCTTTAGGTAGCAGTCATGTATAAAACTAATTATTAAGACTGTTGAACAGAGCAACTCATCTAGACTTAGCTCTTCTGGTCCATGAGGAATCACAGAATTATATTCACTAAAATCTCAATATTCTATGCCACTTTCTTACAAGACCCAATTTGCCATTGCTATTCATTCAAAAATAAAATAAGAGAGGCCAACAGAAATATGAATGGATTGTATACTCGACCAAGAAATTGGTTTACCACTTTTGATGACATCTCCCAGTAACATAATTATTCGCTAAGGATGACAGATTGACAGATTCTGACGTGAAAATAGCACTTGATGTTTTGTACGTGCAAATGATATTCAACCTTAGAGTGGTAAACCAATTTCTTGGTCGACTATACAAGAGAAAAGTATGAAATGGTAACAGCTGACAAATAATGTTAGAAAAATACATTCTAGCTTCAAGAAACATGGGTCTTCTAGTCTTAGAAAAAAGTTTTTTTTATAACCAAATTAATGTATTTCATTTATCACAATATTCTCAGAGAATAATACAAAGTATGCAGTAACATGTTTTGATACACAAATTCAAAAATGAGAATGTGCTCTGTTTGTAGATTGATGGTTAGATTTTTATTCTTACTTCGTCTATACAATCTTTGTCTTATAATTGATTAGAAATACCAATGATTGTCTTAGCAATTAATTAACATAAAAATACATTGTTGTATATCTATACTCTATCTGGCACACAAAGTAGGGGTTCTAAACAATAGATAATTATGCCTTATTTATTACTTACAAGACATATTGGTTACCAAGTTTTGTTTTGATCAATATATTTTAGTTTTGATTTTATCAATCAAAATTACATACATTTTATAATGATAGGAAATGGCTCAGCAAAATTCAGGGTATAGTGCAAAAGATTACATTATAGACTTACAGGTAAGAATCCTGTAAGACAATATAAGAAATTACTTGTAAAGAACCCAATTTTTAAATTACATTAAATTCCACGCAAGCTTTAGTTGTGTATAAAACATCAAGTTTTTTTTTTATGATAATGTATTTTTGATCAATGACTTTGAGTTAACCCAATCTATTCATCCTACTTCTAGACATGAGTTTTGTCAAAATAGCTTGTAATTTAGTAGCACACTATGTTAACAAATAAATTGACTATCTGATTGTAAAACAATTTCACCAACAGACAATTAATTATAAACTTAAAGTTAAGAACTGCTAAAGAAACATTTTTGAATAGCTTTATTGAATTGCAAAAGATAATTCTCTAAGTACTTATCAACATGATTAAAATATTAGTACAACATATCAGTGAGGATATAATAAAATTATCATTTGTAAATGGAAGCATGAATTTGAAGTCAAGCACTGCTACTTTTAAGTCTGATCAGATACTTGATACTGACAAAGAAAAATACGACAAAATTAATCAGTCACTGATTACAGGCACAACTAGTACAACTGTAAAAACTAACCCTGGAAAAATAAGACAAAATCTAAAATAAAAAATTAAATCACAATATTTTGGTTTGAATAAAGTATCAGACTAAGATCGAACTGTTTTGAAGTCTCAAAATGATGAGTCTATAGTAAAATTACGCGGAGAAACGACATGCCAAATTAGATTTAAAATTTTAAACCATAAATTGCCTGGTGTCAATGAACGATACACTATTCACAATAAACAAAGAAAATAAAAAAAAATCACCTCAAACTCAGCTCTGTCCACCTCCCATTGTGATCTCTCGAGTTCGAATCTCGCCCATTCGTGTTGGATGAAGTGCAAAATGCCCGGTATTGAATACTGGACACTTTGACTAGGTTCGTCATTTTGTTTGTTATTTACACTGACTCCGATTTGAGATCCAACTTGCCCTCCGTTGTGATGAGATACGGAGCTATCATCCATGGCTGTGGGGATTTTCATGACATGGCCACCATTACCATTACCGAACTTTACTTGTCACACACCTATCCTATGGAACTACGAAGATGAACTATGCGAAACGAAATACTAACACATTATTAAAACTATATTTCAACTAATGTTCACGTATGTGACACCATCTAAAATATTTTTTATCGACGAAATTCATGAATGACAAAAATTATTGCATGACGGAAAGAAAAGTCGCAACGACGTCCGTCCGCTACATTGCTTTTACTTTTTTTTCAATGTTGCCATAGATTTCGTGACAATTCATAGAGATTATTTTAGATGTAGCCAAGTTTCAGTCATGTTTCAGTAAACCTTATTTTCTATGATTGTAGTAAACTACAAAATTAAATATTGAAGCCGGATCCAAGCACACGCACACTAATCAAATTGTAAATCTTCAGAACGAATCTTACAATATTCGCAAAAGCTCAGTGTTCCAGGTTCCAGCACAAGTAAAATATTAAAGTTTTGTCTGCGTTCATTGTTGTTTGTTTGATGTTGCAATAAAATGTCGAGCGTCCTGTTTAATGTTTCGTGCGAGATAAAATAGAGCGTCTCGATATTTAATAAATTAGTATTCGCAACGGTTTGTCGCAAGTTTATTTTATTTTGCCCTAAATTCAAAAATCAGTTTTATTGATGGTTAGGCAGTAACTTCTTGCAAACCCATTTGAATTTTTCATTGCCAGTCGAGGTTCGTTGCATGCATGCTTGCATGCAGACACAGGCAATGTGTATTTGTGTGAACTTACTCTATATAAAAATCTTGGTCTGACAGCTTTTACTATTATGCGCCTACCACACGCTCACACTTCCCCATGGGCTTACTTGCGCAACGCAAACTGGCTTGAACACAGAACACCGTGCGCGTGGTTGGGAAAACTGAATCATGCGCAATCCCCGCGCAAACCCCACGGCGCGACCTGAGCGTGGCTTGAACGATATTCGACTTGCTAGAAATTTTACCTGCGAGCCCGGCCTGCGCGTATTTTTCTGTGCGTGTGATTGGGCATTCAGTGCTCACACCGCAGTCGATGAGGTACGTTTTGTCGTACATCAAAAATGTCATTTAAAAAATGGCAGACCTACGTACGTATGATCGTGACTTTTTAACTGAATTTTTAAGTCTTTATAAATCCCTGCCTGCAATTTGAAAAATTAAATCGAAGGATTAAAGAAATAGTTCTTCACGTGGAAACGTTGTTTACACGACGACGATTTTGACAAAAATGAGGCCTGCGCGTACTTCACTGAGGGTGTGGTAGCGCTTGGAGCGTTCAGTTTTTTCGTGAATTATGCACGCGCAGGCCCGGACTGTGGTGAAGTGTGTGCGTGTAGTCGGCCCATTATAGGCCTACTACACGCACACACTTCACACACTTTTTTGTCAAAATCGTCGTCGTGTAAACAACGTTTCCCAGTGAAAAACTATTTCTTTAATCCTTCGATTTAATTTTTAAAATGGCAGGCAGGGATATAAATAGACTTAAAAAGTCGCGATCACACGTACGTAGGTCTGCCATTTTATAAATGACATTTTTGATGTACGACAAAACGTACCTCATCGACCGACGACTAAGCCTCGACTGCGGTGTGAGCACTGAACGCCCCCCCACACGCACAGAAAAGTACGCGCAGGCCGGGCTCGCAGGTAAAATTTCTAGCAAGTCGAATATCGTTCAAGCCACGCCGCACCGTGGGGTTTGCGCGGGGCTTGTTTTCCCAACCACACGCACAGTGTTCCGCGTTCAAGCAAGTTTGCGCAAGTAAACCCATGGGGAAGTGTGAGCGTGTGGTAGGCGCATTAGACTCAATACTTAAAATTTTTAATCAGAACATCTACACCTGCCCCTGCCTTAACCAGCACAGTATCGCTTCCATATCCCTTCTGTATGCCAAAAATACATCATTAATTTCATAAATCGTCTGAATATTTCCGTGAGTAGTGATCAAATATACAGATACAATAGATACATATTTTTTCTTGATGATACTGAGGCTCGGCTCTCGGCTACAATAGGTTTCGTACTTACTTTGACTGTACTTTGCATGCTTCAAAAAACCAATGACTCAAAACGCCAAAGTTATAAAAAAAAGTTGAATAGATCCTTCCGGTGGCGTCTAGTCGCCATTTTGTTCATAATAATTTTGTGTTGTTCGGTTGTGCTGGGTTCTATCAGGTAATTCATATAATTTTGAGTTTTAATTAACAGATTTTAATGTTATGAACTCTTTTAATGTTTATTTACTACAAACAAATTATTCCTCGTCATACTTACACTAATCCGGGTCATAACTACGCATTCCGCTTAAAACATCCATCCACCGCCACACTTGTTTTTGACTTGTAAAAAATTACGTGGTGTTTTTCAGAAGAAATGTCACGTTACGGTGACTGTAAAGTGTATGTGGGAGACCTAGGCAACAATGCAAGCAAACCTGAACTTGAAGATGCATTTTCATACTATGGACCCTTGAGAAATGTTTGGGTAGCAAGAAACCCTCCTGGATTTGCTTTTGTAGAATTTGAAGATCCTCGTGATGCTGAAGATTCCGTAAGTTCTCTACTTGATCGTAATGTTATTATGGCTTTTTAAAAGCAGTTTCGATATTTAATGATTAAAACTTGGTCTATTTATAGATCCGTGGTTTAGATGGACGAACAATATGTGGTCGGCGCGCTCGCGTAGAAATGTCCAACGGCGGACGAGGTTATGGAGGACGGGGACCACCACCTCGCTCTCGCCTGCCGCCTCGGCCGTATGATGACCGTTGCTATGACTGTGGAGACAGAGGACATTACGCTCGTGATTGCACACGCCGCCGCCGCCGCAGGTGACAATTTGAAATTCATTAATATCTTGTGTGTTACGGACCTATCTTTGGCATGGAATCTTTCAAGGTAAATGGAACTATACCAAACTTGGTGCCAGAAACACAAGAAATGAACTGGACTGGTTATTGCGAACTGTTGTTTTAAATAATTCAAAGATTCCATCCCACTGTATTGGACTCACTTATACCAATGATAACTATGTTATAGGTTATCATTGGCCTGTGCGCCGAGAACGAACTCTTCAGTGTCTGCACTTCTTATTGTCTGCGCTACGTAGCTTTCACTTCGCGTCGTGTACTCCAATTGAGTTGGTTGCATCGGTAACTTCGCTCGCTCTGCGAACTACGTAGCTACAGCCTACGTGCACACTCCACTTGTCGAGACCGTCATTGAGAGTAAAGTTCGTTCTACGCGTCGCAACGCACATCTAATGTAATCACTGCGTGCACTCAGTGAGTTACACATTACTATCCCATTTTTGTGTTCAGAGAAAGCCTGCGCTGTTAAGCCAGATTTTTAGTAGGAAGGTAGTATGTTTAGAATAGACATTATAGATTAAGAGCTGATCACGAAGATACTTTGGGACCTGAATGAAGATATGACACCATTGACGAAACACACCTCTGTTAGGTAGCCTGTTAAATTGAGAAAACTCTTCATTACGGTACTTCATAAACAACGGATAAAACGAAATGGTAAAAAGGTGAAGTAAATACTACTGTTAGTAAACAGGTGTCAAAAGGATGACATCTGGTTTATTAGCAATAGTGTTGCAAGATTTGTGTGTAACCTAATTTAGTAAATATGAATATACCTATATCAGTATGTTTTAGCGCTGCGTTTAGTAAAGAGAATTTAGTACCAGGGACTAAAAAGGTTACCTGTTGATATGGGTAACCTTTACCACAGGTTTAAGGTAGTAATCCTTCAACCAGTGGTATATCATTATGCCTAGAGTAAAATTTAATCCATAGTATTGGGTTAATCAACCTGTAATTGGTTCACACAGAGTTCATTTTTGAATGCAAAAAAATATGCAAGAAAGTGATGAGTTGCCTTCCCTTGGTGCTTTGTCTCTTTCTTCTGGTTAATCATCCAACTTCAAATGGTTAACTTATATAAATATATTAGAAGGGTTAACTAATTTAATGATTAATCAAGATGGCTTAGTGGTTAACCTCTTAGCCAGATTGATATTTACTGCACTTGTTTAGTACTTGCTAAATTAGGTTAAACACAAAGTTATAACTACAGTGGTCACTTTTCTAATGCAATATTCTGTAAATTTGCAGCCGTTCGAGGTCCCGTCGTCGCACGCGCTCCCGTTCCCCACGCTCCGGCTCTCGCTCCCGCAGCCGCAGCCGCTCTCGCTCTCGCTCCAAGGCAAGGTCTATGTCGCGGTCAAGATCTCGTTCTCCATCCAAAGATTCTAAAAAATCTACATAAACATCCTACACTAGTTCTGTGCATACCTACATTGAACAAATTAAGTTTTGCTTATACATTAATATCCGTTATTTTATTGTGTACAACAGTAACTCAAATCGAGTGCAATTTAATCCTCTCCACCTGTTTGTCAGATGTAAGAATTTATCATTCCTGTGTATGTGTATTGACTTTTAAGATGAAGAACGATTGATTTTAAGATCAATAAATTGACGTTTTAAAAATATTTTATGATTTTATTCAACTTACCTTCTGTCAATATTATGACCATCAATACCAAGAGTGCTTGTAAAAGCGAGGGTCATCATCATCTTCCTGCCCTTATCCCATCAAATCCCATGTCACTTGGGCTCGGCGCAACACGTTATTTTCTTCCATTCTGCCCTGTCAGTCGTCACGTTATCATATTTTATTCCTTTTTACTTCATATCACTTCTCACACACTCCATCTTTGGTCTTCCTCTCCATCCATTCACATTTATATATATTCATCACTTTTTTAGTCACATACGGCTCATCCCTCCTCACGCTTCCGAACGTAATTATGCTCAAATATTTATATAGCTTTCGGATGAGGAAAGCGCTATCTTTTAGTAGCGCCATCTGGATGTTTGGTGTGGAAAAAAAATCATCCAGATGGCGCTACTAAAAGATTCGGTAGCTCCATCAGACGTTATTTGTTGGGTGGGGGCAGAATTTCAGATCATCCATTTAAAGAAAGAGCGATGAGATATGACCTGGGGGTCTAAAACGGCCACTTTGGCAGATCATAATATGAATTGCGTTAAAAAGCGTAAAATGGACCTTTCATTGTAATAACTGCATCTGTAACAATTTAGTAAAATACATCATAATAGGAAAATAATATGAATTGCGTTAACATTCGTAAAATAGTCACAGACGCAGTTTTTATTATGAAAGGTCCATTTTACGCTTTTAACCGCAATTCACATTATGATCTGCAAAATTGGCCATTTTAGACCCCCTGACCATCTCTCCGCAACCGATAGCCTACCTGAATCCTCCAACAATGTTGTATGGAAGTATTTTTCATCCCTTCAATTCGAAAAGTGTCGTTTTGTTCCTCTATAAGTGCGAGCAAAGTAGCTCTTTTCTCCATTAGACTTTTTAGCGGGCAGTAATGAGATTTGAATTAAGAACATGAATCGTTCATTGAAATCGAACGCAAATTGTATTTTACTGGCTGAGTGTTGGCTGTACGGTGCGGGAGGCGCGGTAACTAAAAAAAAAAAGCGCGCGATTTACTTTCCTGTTCTAATAATCGGTACGGACTTTAGTGTATTTTGTGCAAAAAAGATGAGTTCTACGTCGAGTTTTGAAAGTGATAGTGCATTAACTCCTGAAATAATAAAAATAGAAGCTAATAACGTCATACAAAACTTAATCCCTACAAAATCCCGGGAGAAATATTTAAAGGCATACGACAATTTCTTAATATGGAGTAGAAGCAGGGCTTTGAATACCGTTAAAAATTAGGTATCGTTACCTCCTTCATTCGAAGGTAACGTTAATTTCATAGGTAACGTTAAGTCTGGTATCGATAGTTGGGTGGACTTTTACCGGTAATTTGACTTAACGTTATCAATGATTTACCGTTAAATGATAGTGTTATCAGGTAACGATACTTGATACCGATACCAGGGCTTGTTAACGTTACCAAATTCACGATAAAAGTATCGGTAAGTAACGATATTTTCATAATGTTAATTTATTAACGTTATCACTGGTATCGGTAATTTGGTATCGGATCAGTTTATTAATGTTCCCTGGTAACGGTAAAAGTATCGATACTTTTACCGTTACAGTCACTTACCTTCCATTTCGGTTAACCCACGTAGGTAATTTTATATACTAAATGAACAGATAAACCGTTTGCGTTCGGTTTTGGGTGGCGACTAAACTCACAGCAAGTGGAAACAGAAAAAAAAGCTATTATGACGACATAAATGCGTCGTAAGAAAGAGATGAAAGAAAAATACGGTTACTTATAGGGTTAATTTGGTATCGGTATCAAGTATCGTTACCTGATAACACTATCATTTAACGGTAAATCATTGATAACGTTAAGTCAAATTACCGGTAAAAGTCCACCCAACTATCGATACCAGACTTAACGTTACCTATGAAATTAACGTTACCTTCGAATGAAGGAGGTAACGATACCTAATTTTTAACGGTATTCATAGCCCTGACCGATACCAAATTAACCCTATAAGTAACGGTATTTTTCTTTCATCTCTTTCTTACGACGCATTTATGTCGTCATAATAGCTTTTTTTTCTGTTTCCACTTGCTGTGAGTTTAGTCGCCACCCAAAACCGAACGCAAACGGTTTATCTGTTCATTTAGTATATAAAATTACCTACGTGGGGTTAACCGAAATGGAAGGTAAGTGACTGTAACGGTAAAAGTATCGATACTTTTACCGTTACCAGGGAACATTAATAAACTGATCCGATACCAAATTACCGATACCAGTGATAACGTTAATAAATTAACATTATGAAAATATCGTTACTTACCGATACTTTTATCGTGAATTTGGTAACGTTAACAAGCCCTGAGTAGAAGGTTGTTTAGTAACGTATTGCTTAATACGGACGTAAAACTGGACACATATTCGTAATTTTATTAATATGTCTGATGGATTTAAACGTGTCGTCACTCTATTTTTATTAAATAATAATATTACAATAAAATATGAGGCGCCTTTTATTTTCTCATAGAGGGTGATGAAAAGTCGAGTGTATTCTGTGTATTACTCGGGTGCAAAATATATTTTGGGCTCGGGCGACGTACTTTGAATCCCTCGCTACGTTCAGGATTCTACTAAAGAATCCCTCACTACGTTCGGGATTCTACTCTAGAATCCCTCACTTCGCTCTGGATTCAAAAAAGCGCCCTCGCCGTAAAAATATTATTTTGCTCCCTTATGATACAATCTACTATTGTATTTTCTTGTACCACCTGTATCTGTATGGGAAAAAATTCGTGTAACTTAGCGACAAAATGTGGGAGAAAACTTCAGAAAACACATCTTCGCTAGGTGCCATAGTTATTGAGATAATAGGTCTTTACCTATGAAATTGCCGTTTTGTTTGAAAAAATTTAAACGAATTTTTTTCATGTATTTTTTATTTTGTATTAATCGAAGTAATCACCCATGCAATCATGCATCTTTGCCAACGCAGTGGCAGTTTATTGATGCCCTTCTTAAAGAAATCAGCTGGTCGGGAGGCAACAAATTCTTCAAAGGCATTTTGTACTGCCTCTCGGGTATTGAATTTTTTTCCCGCCAAGAAGTTTTCCAAATTCTGGAAAAAGTAGTAGTATGTAGGCGCAAGGTCTGGTGAGTAGGGCGGATGACGGAGAGCTTCCAACCCCAGTTCTTGCAACTTGGAGACCGTCTGCTGTGCAGTATGAGGTCGCGCGTTGTCGTGCAGGAGCAGCGGAGACGAGCGATTGACCAATGCTGGTTGGAGATGTGCCAGCTTCTCCATCATTGTGTTCAGTTCTTCACAGTACACATCTGCAGTAATGCTCACCCCGTTTGGTAAGAAGCTGTGATGAATCACACCGGCGCTAGACCACCAACAGTGACCATCACTTTTCTAGGGGTAAGTTTTCGTTTAGGGCATTGTTTAGGTGCTGAACCAGGATCCAACCAACTTGCTGAGCGCTTACGGTTATCGTACAGGATCCATTTTTCATCGCAGGTAACAATGCGGTTCAAAATTCCTTCATTTGTGTGTCTGTTGAGCAGTGCAAGGCACGTCTCGACGCGTACTTCGCGCTGGCGATCATTGAGTTCGTGGGGCACCCATTTGTCAAGCTTTTTTACCTTGCCAATTTGACGCAAATGGACCAATATTGTTTTGACGCTAACGTCGAAAGCTGCTGCTAATTCAGCCGTAGATTGTGTATCATCAGCTTCTTTAACAAAAAATATTTTGATTTGAAATGGCCAGTACTGCAGAACGGCAATTTCATAGGTAAAGACCTAATATAAATAATTAAATATGGCCCTGATTGGGAGTTTATTTAGATCGGCCACCTATAAACCCTTGATATCTTTTGACCCAGTGACCGTCAAATTCTGATATTTGGCGACTGATTCAGACAAATTGGCGACAAAATATGGGAGAAAACAGTTCTTCGCTAGGTGCCCTAGTTTTTGAGATAGAAATGCGGTCCTGCTGGGGAGACTCTCCAGATCGGCCCCATATATCTTTTGAACCAGTGACCGACAAATTCTGATATTTGGCGACAAAAAAGGGACAACATTTTTGTGATATCAAAATTGAAATCCCTGATTGGAGCCGTGTCAGAACTCAAACTCAAATATTTTATTTCAATTAAGCCATTACAGGCACTTTTGAATGTCAGAAGGACGGAAGAAGAACGAAACTACGAGTGCAATACGTAATTCCGAAAGCCACCACGCCGAACCACACGCCACCGAATGCCCGCAACAACGAACACTGCGAGCACGAAAGCACGCAAACCGCAACAACGAATGCTCGAGGCCCCGAAACACGGAACAACGAAACGAATGCACGCCGCAACGTGCAACCACCGCCCCGCGACCCGGAGCCCCGCACACCCGCCGCCACGGCACACGCCGCCGCGCGCCCCCGCACCCACAGCAATCGCCGCCGGTAACATCCGGCGCCGCGCAGCCCGACGCAGCAACTCCCGAAACGACGCATTGCACTCCTACGCTACAGTCACAATCACATCACAAGGCATAATAACTTGTGAAAGTACTGTAGTTGCCGGTTCCCTAACGTAGATCTCATGAAGAAGAACGGGCAGAGTCAGTGACACGGTTAGTTGTCCTCCATACCAATTTCATCGTGGGCATGTAGCACAATAACCAGGTTATTTTGCTCCATGATCGCGGGCCGTGATTTCTAAAAAACAAAATGGGTCAACATGCTAGCTTCCAAAAAAGTGCAAACCCCTTTGGAAAAATTAGGGATAAAAACTGGCCAAGTGGAAGGGTTCCGTACCAAAACGGTATGCTATAAGTATATTTAATTTTATATATATAAAATTCTCGTGTCACAGTTTTCGTTGCCATACTCCTCCGAAACGGCTTGACCGATTTTGATGAATTTTTTTGTGCTTATCCTGTATCTATGAGAATCGGCCAACATCTATTTTTCATTCCCCTAGGAAATTATTTATATGGCAAAACAACGTTTGCCGGGTCAGCTAGTTTTATACAATTTCTTCTATGGGCCAATGAAACTTGACCTCTGGATTGTATAGGCGCTCATACGATTCAGGGACCAAATTATATTAGTTAACTGCTGTTTCCATCTGTTGTTTCCATCCAAGTTCAAAATGATTTTCCTAGAAAGTCCTTATAAAGTTCTACTTTTCAGATTTTTTTCATATTTTCTGAACTTAGGGTTCAAAAGTTAGAGGGGGGACACACATTGTTTTTTACTTTTTGAGCGATTATTTCCGAAATTATTGACATTATCAAAAAATGATTTTAGTAAGTAAACCCCTATTCATTTTTAAATACCTTTCCAACAATATATCACACGTTAGGGTTGAAATTAAAAAAAAACACTTCCCACTTTACTTATGGGGCATCTCAATTTGACCTTTTAAACATAAGCTCATTCCGTTCAAAACGCTGTCCGCTCAGCTCATCACAGTCAATGCTCCTTTAGCACTATCATTGGGCGTTACCGCAACGTAATGAACTAATGATGCTGACGCATTTGCCATTACGCCATGACGGCTCAAGAATGCCTCGTTATTTAGTCCAGAGTTCGAGGTTGACTGTGGCAAAAATGTCGCAAGTAATACCCTAATAAAACATTTTTTTCCAATTTTTATTTTACCACTTTGTCGGCGTGATTGATACACATAACATATTGGTACCAAATTTCAGCTTTCTAGTGCTAACGGTCACAGAGATTGCGAGGACGGACGGACAGACAGACATGGCGAAACTATAAGGGTTCCTAGTTGACTACGGAACCCTAAAAATTTGTGTTATATCATAATGGGGAATTATAAAACGAGCGAATAAAAAATAACTAAGCGACTGATGATGATATACTGTTTTTATAACTTGAGCGGTATTAATTTGAGTAAGCGAAAAATAAACTAAACTAACGACAAATATTGATTAATAATAAAATCCGAAACGAGCTTACAAAAAGTGGGTTGTGATAAATCCATTTCAGATATTAAAATTACTAACTGAGCGACAAAATTACTAAGTGAGCGACTAGAAATACACAAAGGGTAACTTAAATATTAAGATAGAGACGATTTTTCCAATTGAGGTTTTACATATTATACTACTGAAAAGTTCAGATTGAGCAACGTTTAATGGTTACTGATATTCTATTTGAGGTCTTATGTTTATTATTTTGATAACTTTTTTAAATGAAAACTACAGATTGTTTGTTGCTAGTCGTCCGCTAAGTGGATGAATCACCGTCTCGCGACAGTATCCTTTATGGGCGGCATGGGCACCGGGCCGTAGGCCGACGAAGGAGGCCGGCGGAGGCCCGGCACTTCGGGGACAGAAGATATTAGTGTTATATAATATGCGAGCGAAGCGAGCGCGCGTCATGGAGTACATGCGTTGCATGTATGAGTGACGTGACATATATTATTATGATAAATAAACATTATGTTATTTTAATTTAGGACTTAAAACTTTTATGGAAAACGTTTTTATGTCTTTCGTATAGGTATTATTGATTGTAATTTAGAAGACAAATAGATTTAGGTCATATTATATTTACGGATTTCAATTTTATGGCATGTGATATTATGTGATATTTAGTTCGGGTAAGTTATCATTCGGACAAATGATGATTAGGACAAAAAAAGTTATGGCATTTTAAATTACGGATAAAAAAGTTAGGTGACACAATAGAGAACCCTTCACTTGATTTAAGTAAATACATATTGCTTTATTTTTTCGGAATACATGCAACCTACCCTTAATTAATTAAATTTCTTAGCTAAAAGTGTTTCTTCAAATAGTTATTTCATACGAACATTTTCAAAAAAAAAAGTGTGGTCATTATAATCTACTCATTATAGTAATTTTCAAAGTGATTTTTCTAATCGAAACACTTCATTTAAGATAAAATGCCGTTCAGTATAAATAAATCATTTGCCAAATATTGAAAAAAATGCAGGACGTAACGTTGTCACTCATACAAATATTGGGTCGCTCAAAAATTATGAAGCTACTCATTTTGTATTTTAAGTAGCTCAAATTAATGTTTGTAAATTGCCGTTCTGTTGATTTCTTGTCGCTCACAGTCAGTCGCTCACTTAGTAATTCTGTGACCTAAATTAATTATTTTTGTAACTTAAAATTTTCATTTACAGTCACTCGTTTAAATACTACCCTATCATAATCCCTGATGGTGGCCGGGGCCCTGCCAGAGTCAGTGACACTCGTCAATTCGGTTCAAGCGAATCTATCATTATTATATTCCGCTACGCCCAGAGCGGGAGGGATCATTTCATGATTTCCCATCCGAAAAAAAAACTTTTTTGCAAAAAAAACAACCGACTTGAAAAACACCAAAAAGAGAAAAATCAGCTTCTGAAGTCGGTGGCAAAAATATAAAATCAAACAAACAAATGTCACCGACTTCATAGGCTGATTTTTGTCGGTAGTTTTTTTGCAAAAAAGTTTTTTTCATTTTTAGTTGTAATAAGTACCTATATAAATATTTACCTACTACCTACCTATGTATTTAACATTCAACCAAGAAAAGGAAATGCGAGTATGCGAGTGGTCTTTTCTCCATAAAAACGCTCTCGCCTGTTTTCTTTTTTTTGGTTAATGAATGACCTTAGTAGAGCAATGATTTTTTTACAGAATAATAAATATTAACTATTTCTATTCCGTTTTCCTTTTTGGTGATAAATTATTTTTATAAGCACTAGAACCCTCAAAATTGTTTGTTTAGATCGCTGTTAACAGAGTCCTAGTCAAGAAAGTTCCTAGTGTACAATTTGACAACTTTAACGAAAAAATAAAAACATAGCGGCGTAGTATATATCCTCCTTTCATTGTCTAAAATATCTTTTAAATTGGTTCAATATTGGAGGAGGATATATATAGATAGGCGAGAGCCAAACCTCGAATTATAACTTTTTACTTAAGCTTTTGAGTCGGATCTGCAGTTGTCCTTATCGCACGAATTTTAGGGCAGGAGGACGGAGAGAGACAGCGATAGTGGAGAGAGACAGGCGGATGAACGGAGAGAGACAGCACTCGCATTTCCTCTCCTTCAAGATTCCCCTATTTTTGCTTGTAACTCTTAACCGTTGAGGAGTAGTCCATTATCAGCTCATCAACATGAAGTGATGGCTGCTAGATGCGAATACTTGAATAGCGTCAGAAAAAGCACGAAACACGTAAAACGTGTCTATGAAATTCATATTATATAACAACTAAAAAGATGTGTAGGTATTGTACACATCTGCATACCCCCTCAGAGCATACAGGAGTGATGTTACGTCATGGTATTGTATATTCAATAAACATCCAAGCGATTCCAACAATTACGACAGATTTGCCGTCTATTTTGAAGAGTTCCATTGTATATCTCCGAAGATCTGTCATCAGCACCAGATCTTCACCAAATTAAAATGGGAACACCTCAGGAGTAAAAGTAAAAAAAAAGAATTTTGAGAATCGGTCCACAAATGGGGGAGAAATCAGGTAACATACTTACATATAAAAAAAACAGACAAACATAGAACCTCCTCCTTTTTTGAAGTCGGTTAAAAAAGGGTATGGTAGTAGGTATGCGAATGAAAATTCTGTTTTCATTGATAGTTTGTTTATTAACACTTATTAAAACGTTCTACTATTACACTTATAAAATGGCGACTGAGTGTTAACTAATTTATGTAAATTTTCCAATTTGGCTTCTATTGACTTTAGTTATTATTATTGTGTCTAAAACTATCAAACAAACATCTGAATTACCTTAAGATATAATTCACTCTTGAGATCATTTAATGATATTTAGTTTTACATAAAATTGCAACTCAGAATATTTTGCATTATATTGATAATATTGTATTATTTGACTTGAATACAAAAATAACGCGATCAATAATCTCACTTATATAATCTTTAAACTTATAAGTAAATAGGTATATATTATGTATGTATAATCTAAATTAATTATTAATTTTGTAAAAAAGAACTGTTCACATTTTTGTGTTGAATAGGTGAACATTTTAACAGACTATTAAAATGTAGTGAGACAGTCAGGTAACACAGTGTGGCGAAACTGGCATTATTTAGATTCTTCAGGATTAGTTTGCAATGAGCTTTGATTTTAATATAAAATTAGGTGAACAAACAGTTACAAAATTAGGAGGAAAGTCATAGATTACGTCATGCTATCAAAAACTTACTCAAATTCTTACAGTAAGATAAGGGTTCTTTTTTAAGTTACAATAGGTACTTGATTGGTGGAAGATTATAAACATGGGTGCTCTACACTGAAGAGAATCGTAAAGTTACACGATTATTCGCCCCAGTTTGAACAACTCCATAGAAGTTAGTTGACTTATTCTGTGGTAGTGAATTTCGACCCGCATCCCGCGCGGGTTTCGTTTTAAATTGGCAAGAGCGTTGTATATTTATTTACGAAACCTGAGCAATATCAAAAAACTGTCCAGCTTTTAATGATAGGTACACAATAGGCCAAAAAGTAATCACATGAACTTCATACAGTGCATCGTCGTTATCATAAGGCCGGCGGTTATCTGTTGGTACATAGAATTTTATCATGGTGATTATTATACTGCATGTACTGGGGCTGTCGTTTATTCATCAGTTTTTATTCCCAATGGGGTTTCACGGTCGTACATTTTCAGGAATCAATTGATATTAATGTAACCACATAATATTAAGAACTTTTTGGAAAATTATTCATCACATTCCACGGTATTTATAGTCCGGTCAATTTAGACATAAAAGTAGTGGTCAAATAACAATAATTCCCACAGAGCCAAATATTGGTGGAGAGCTGGGGTATACCATTACAAACAAAGTCTTAAAAATCCCCATCGATCCTATGTGTGCTACAAAAGTTATTCGGGGTCAAAGGTCAAAATTAGAGATTTTTTGATTTTTTCTCGAAAACGGTAAGTTTTATCAAAAAAAACCTCAACCCAACGTTGTAGATCTTAAAATTCTCTACAAAAATGCCGTTCTTTATTATTTTCTAAGAGTTACCATTCCTGAGATATCGCGATTCTAAGAGCCTTTATATAAAAGCAAAAGGTAACTCACTCCTCACGAAATCTCGAAAACCGCTGGACGTATAAATATGATTTTTGGCAAGGAGGTAGTTTATAGTTAGTAGACGTCCGCTAAGAACGGATTTTGCGATAGGGCCGGATTAGGGTGGTTAAAGGGCCCACGCAAGTTTGTATGAATCAGAACTTGCAAAAGCTCATAGACCACCCTAATCCAGCCCTGTCAGAAAATTAATGCATAGCAGACGTCTACTGACTATAAACTACGTCTCTGCCAAAAATCAAGATTGTACATATCACAAAAAATGAAGGACTTTCATACAAACTTGCGAGGGCCCTAAGATCACCCTAATACGGCCCTGTCGCAAAATCCGTACTTAGCGGACGTTTACTAACTATAAACTACCTCCTGTCCAAAAATCATCTTTATACGGCTAGCGGTTTTCGAGATCTCGTGAGGAGTGAGTTACCTTTCGCTTTTATACATAACTAGCGACCCGCCCCGGCTTCGCACGGGTGCAAATAGATGTTATTATACATATAAACCTTCCTCTGGAATCACTCTATCTATTTAAAAAAACCACATCAAAATCCGTTGCGTAGTTTTAAAGATTAAGCATACAAAGGGACATAGGGACAGAGAAAGCGACTTTATTTTTATACTATGTAGTGAAGAATAGTGTGACTGTTAGAATCGCGATATCTCAGGAATGGTAACTCTCAGAAAATAATGATGTAGTTCATTTTTGTAGAGAATTTTATGATCTACAACTTTGGATTGAGATTTTTTTTGATAAAACTTACCGTTTTCGAGAAAAATTCAAAAATCCTCAAATTTTGACCTTTGACCCCGAATAACTTTTGTAGCACACATAGGATCGATGGGATTTTTTAAGGCTTTGTTTGTAATGGTATACCCCAGCTCTCCACCAATATTTGGCTCTGTGGGAATTATTGTTATTTCAAATGTCTATTTTGACCGGACTATTAACGCGACTCAGGGAGGAAACTGTGTAAAACACGACTTAAAATTTTTCTTTGCGAAACCTATATTATTTACTCTACCGTATTATCAAAGATCTGTTAATTTTAAATAGATATTAAATGGAAAAAAATAACAAGATGATTAACATTAAGTTGAGAAGGAATTGTTCAGTTTACAAATTAGTACATTAACTTTTGAATTAAATGAAACGAAATATAAATATAACTTTTTACGAATTGGTTAGTCCTACTTACGATCTATCTACCTACTATCATAGCAATACATATTATCATCTTTTCTTACACATTGTTACAAAGAAATTATACAGAAAAAAAACATTAATTGACGAGACTCGCACACTATTATACACACATCCATGTAAAACATCAGTACTTAAACGCACTGAAATCATAAAAGACATCCACTGTAGCAAATGGTTATTATTATCAATGATTTTACTGAAACTTATACCTACTGCGATTAAACAGTTAGATACTACTCTAAGTAAAACATTCGATGTAATATATTTGCAACAAGTAAACATTTAACTTATCACCATGCATTCGATACGTCGTAATAATATTATGTAGGTAGAAGTACCTGCTTTAGTACAATGCAATATTTTAAATTATGTGATTTAAAATACAGATATTGGAAATATAACATTTAAATACTTACTTAAAGCTACTTTAAATACTTGACGTTGAAATCAACATGTTTTTCGAGTTAAGAGGGAAGATCTGATCACATCTATTTATTACATACTAAGGTAAAATGAGAAATATTAGTTCAATGACGTCAGTTAATCATCACAATGTAAATTATATAAATAACATCACAATATTGCGCAGTATCAAAGCAGGCCTTTTTACATATATTTAAAAATAATCGCCATTTAAGATATATATCCAAATCTTCTCGTAATTTTGTATAGTTAAACAAAATATAATATATTGCAAATTTATTATATTGAAGGAATTAGTACTGCACATGAACCCGCCCATATATGAAACAGTTTATCAGGGAATTATTTCAGTTAATATTGGATATATATCAATGATATGGAATAATTTTAGAACCTCACATCAACCATTTAAAACAATGTAACAAAAATCAATCACATAATATACACAGATACCAAACTCTAAAATGCTAATCATTACTATCACATACATATCTCTATGAGAACTTCGTATGTATTAAGTCTGCATCTGCATTCATTAACACAATAGACAGACTAGACAACACTGCTGTGTTTCATGAATTAATGGAAAAGTGAAAATAAGACATTACTTTAGGCCATTCAAGATATTTACCCAGGTATACACAATAATCAATACTTGTCATCATTGCTTGTCATTCAAGTCATTCTTATTACCAGAGCCTAAGTGTCAAAATGGATGCAGACTCAATATCAAATTGAACTGAGAGCTTACATTTCAAAGTAATTTTGTTCTCAACAGTCTCCAATTTCGAATCAGCTGTTATTCATATCCTTCCTCCATTGCCGCCGATCCGTAAAGGCCCCGATCAATTTAACAACATCAATATTAATAAGGAAGAACACTTTTCGAATCTTTGTAAATACAACGAATATAAAAATATGTGTACAGAGTATCTTACTCTTAAAAGCTCCTGAGAATCATTTTTAAATGTTCATACAAACAATAAAACTGGGACTTTAACACTGATCATGGTTTTATCACAATATTATCACAATAAAAATAAAACCAAATCAATAGAAAGCAGTTTTCAAATCGAAGTTTATGATAATCGTGCACAAATCTAAAATTATATGGTAAGTACCATAGTACATGGGTACCAAAGCATTTTATTTGTACAATAATTATTTGATCATTATAACGACACTATAAAGCTATAAAACACGGAAATATCAACTTATATTACATTCCTGTACATGAATACTTTCTTGTCGTATTATTATGATCCCTCACAGTACATTTACAGAAACAATCAAGAGTAATTTAAAGGTACTTATCCCTTTTTCGTTGGGAGATTTTTTGCGTAATCTTTGCATTTGTTTTTGGATTTATAACTCCAAAATCATTCTTAGCTGATAAGTTTTCCATGCTAAGAAGTTTGACCTTTGCATTTTATCATTGATTACTTGAAGGACTCAAGAAGGTAATTTCACCTTCGTTTCTGTCCATTTAGTAACAGGTCTCAATGTCGTCATTATGACCTATGTCTACAAATAGAAGACAAAACTGGCAGCCACAATTTTTCAGCATAAACCATTTTATTGCTTTTTCTCAGGTTTCTTCACAAGATGTGCATTCACTGGATGCTTCAGTTCCGTTTTCAATTGTTCATTATGTTCTTCTAATGAGTTCACAGCATAATGGAGAACCAGCTCATTCAAAGTTCTGAAACATTCCAAGAGAAACGTTTAATTGATATCTCATAAATTGAATCTTAAGTTCATAATAAAATGATTATTTCAATTTTATAGCATAATCAATGGCATTTACGAAATAATAAGTTGGTCATGGCCAATGCATTAAAAATTAAAAGATTATTATTTTAATTTAGTATAATAATTATGTTACTAAGTATCACTATTATTCACTATCACTACATCACTACTTAATATAAAACAAAGTCGCTTTCTCTGTCCCTCCCTATGTCCCTTTGTATGCTTAAATCTTTAAAACTACGCAACGGATTTTGATGCGGTTTTGTTTAATAGATAGAGTGATTCCAGAGGAAGGTTTAAATACTGTTTTGCACCCGTGCGAAGCCGGGGCGGGTCACTAGTATCAAATAAATCTTTAAAATTCCACCAAACCTCTAATGGTCTGGCACTCTGTCAAGACATAATAATGCATCACCAATGATGTATTTAAATTTCATCAAATATCATAGATATGCCAAATAATTAATTTAAAATGCAGTCCAACAAGAAAACTTACTCATAAACATTATAGGGTTCCGCAAATCCATAACCTCGTTCAGTCTTAAAGATAATACAGTGGTAGACCATGTTGTTGCAACAAATAGATAAAGCTAATTGACCAGTGGAATTAGGCCGAATTAAAAATGTGCCTTGAGGTTTCCCCGTGAGAAGCTTTTCTGCAGTTTCTCTTGTGCAATTAACTTTCCAACTGATCCACTCTCTGTGTGCATACAATTCTTCAAGTTTGTGTATATTGCCATCTTCTAATAAACGCAAATATTCATCTGTTTTCCCTCGTCCTTGTAGCCATCTGTAATGAAAATGATAGTGAAAACTAATTATATTATGTCCTCAAAATTAAAAACTCCTTTCTAAATACAAATTAAGTTGATGCCTAATATGCCTATAGACAACAAAATCATAATGGATTCTTGTAGTAATGAAGTTAAAAAAACAAACTTTCATAAGCTAATCCAATGGCTGTATGGTCGTTGAGCTAATCAGAATCCCACTAATATTAAGATGTTTTGAATTTTATGGAGGTTACATATTTTTCAGAATTACATGCTTTATTATGGGAAACAGCAGTCCTAAAGGTACCATCAGTAAAAGCACATTTTCCTTGTTTTAATAAATCAGTACATAATATTATAAAGGACAATTTAATTAATATAGATTTTTTTGGAGTTGCATTGTGTGGAATGTAGGAGGAATAATTTATATTGGAAAATATTATATCCCTTATCATCTGATCAGTTTTAACATTTTCCATTATATTGTTGAAATACATACAAAAATCACTTGAAACTGAAATATAATTAACATCTGAAACATCATAGTCTGTCTCAGTCTCAATGTGCCATGTACCATTTGCATTGCAACAGAATATCCTCGTTTCAGACTTTCAGAAAATTTATTGAAATGTTACACAAAAAAGCATTTATGTTTGGCATAAGTCTCTCCTCCATAAACCTCTCCACTTTGTGCTTGAAATCTATATAATATTATGTTAATCAAATATTCAAAAGAACATTACTTACACTTTATAGCGATCTTTTATTTTGTAGAGATCTGTAACATCTGACTTTAATTTAGCAATTTCTCTCTCAAGCAGCAGTTGAGCTGTGACCGTATCTCTCAAAATATCATTAAGTTCAGATTTGGCTTGCTTTAAACTTTGAACTCTTGATATTAAATTTTTATTATTTTCTAAAACAGGATTCTTTTCATGGGGCTGTGCTTCAGATTGCATCTTCTCTTGTAATTTTAAATGATCTTCACAGATTTTAACTGTTTCTCTAAAGGCATCAAGTGCTTGCTTTTTCATATTTACTTCTTCTCGTAATCTTGTGTATTTGTAAGAGCGGCCCTCAAAGTCTTTCGTTTTCAATATATATTTTTTGTGGATATCTTTGAACTTAGTTTCTAGGGTATCATCACTCATGTTTTCCCCACCTTCATTTTCGAGGAGTCTAGATAGGGGGTACATAAGCTTGATGTCAAGGCTGCTGTTGCAATGAGCCAGGGAGAATTCCCTATAAAAGCGAACAAGCTCCACCACTGACTTGAAGTCAAATGGTTCACAAAATCCATAGCGCCCCTCATGGTTATAGATCTTGATAAGTTTGTTCATACCCCCTTTTCTTACTGTCAGAGTATAACCACTATCTTTGTTAGATGCGTTGCGCACCAGGAAGGTACCATCGCAGGTGTCTCGCAATTTCTCTGTGGCCTCATCTCTGGAATATACAATTAGCATCAATTATTAAAAGAAGGCAATATAGATAAAATGTTTTTGAGGCAAAGATCACTCAAATTCCATGGAAGGCTGTAGACAGGTACCTACATGAATATTCTAATTTATGACCTATGAATTGCTCCTGAAGATGTAATGTTTTGCAACAATTGGGTTTGATGAATCTGAGTGGTTTTATGTATTACACATTTATGTTGAAGGATTTAGGTTTCATGGTATCCTCTAACCCTGAATTCTAACCTAATAACTAAATATATATTTTACCAAAAACCAATTGGAATGGAATATGAAAGAAGTTTAAAGAACTAGTTAAAGCTTTCTTAGTAAATCAAAAGGCAAAAACATTATGCAGCCTCCAGGCCTACCTGAGATCTGATTTGATTTTGTTCTTCAAGAACAAAATCAATGTTAAATTATTTCATTACCACAGTAATAGAGCTTCCTGATTTTTATGTTATTAAACTGTGTGTTACATGTGAGCGGCGATAAATAAACTCAAACATGATTGATATGGACTTACCTAGTGATATCACCCCAATACCATTCGGCATTCTCCAAACTCTCTTCAGCTGACTGTTGAGGGGCGCCTATTTCAACCATTATTTCATAATTGGCACTCAGAGTTCATACTTAATGAGAATTTCACTTTATTCATCGATAGTTATGATGAATTGAACATCCTGTAGCACATCTTCCCAGGATATTCTACTGTAAAAGCGGCTAGATCACAAAACTTCCGCGTTCGAGGTTACGAAGAAAATAACCAATTAGTTCACTCTCAATACATTTTAAACAATTATTAACACTATTTTACAGCGTCTATTTAAACACAATCAGTTAGAACACGGAAAATCTTGAACTACACTCCGAAAAAGAGGTATCTAGATCACAAAGGAAATGGGCAAGAGTATGATGATTGTTGCTATGGCACTAATACTTCCTCAAATCTGTGCATGGGAGTTCGTGTAAATTGATATCATTGCTTTATCCAAGAAAATGGACATGGTGAATCCATGTTTTATATATTAACTCAATGAAACTTCGATCACTTCCTTTTTTTAAATCAAACACTAGCACCAAACCCGTCCGCCATCTATCTAATCGCCCTAAATTTAAAAAAAAAAAGGTGCAAGTGATGCGCCGAATGCCGATATTGCAGATATACGTATTATCCCTAAGTAGTCTGTGCAGATGTGCGTCAAAAAATGTTGGAATCACTCGATGAAATCAAAAATGTTGAATAGTGAGGTCACTGTTCACTGTGCGCTTGCCACCCTAAAAACTTACTAAAATGACATCACTAAATGTTGTGGACAGAAAAGGACATATTTTTTTGCAAAAAAATTATTAAGCAAGATGGTTTCAGCAAAAAAATCTGTGGGTATGAAATAGTAGGTTCTCCTTAGCTAAGTACAAAAAAAAGAATGCTGTAAAACAACCACGAGGGCTTGATTAAAATTAGAACGCATCATTATTAGAGTCTGTCAAGCGAGTCTAGTCCCATGAAAAAGGCGGCAAATTCAAAAATCACTGTTAAAAACACTGATATAGCACGCTGAAAACTTATTGATAGAAGTCTGTCAAGCGAGTAGAGTCCACAACCCTTTTACTTTAAAATTCAAGTATCAATAAGTTTTCAGCGTGCTATATCAGTGTTTTGTATCAGTGATTTTTGAATTTGCCGCTTTTTTCATGGGACTAGACTCGCTTGACAGACTCATGTTTGCTTGAACCAACATTTAACCAAAATACAGTCCAACTGTCCAATATTATGTAGGGTTCTTCTGAAACTGTGTTCTGAAATTTGGATGGGTGGCAGCGAGGCAGTATAGCAGCTTTGATTGCTAAATCGAATTTTACCCCATTCTCGAAATAATGCGATCTATGGGAGAAATCAATAACATAGAATCTGGTAACACACGCAGTAAGACGCAAGTAAGACGGGTGGCCATAGACTCGGGTGGCAACCGTGGCAACACTGGCAACTGGCGTGCGAAGTGTCTACAATTTCGTTCATCTGTAAATAAAAATGTTTTTTATTTTTATTTTTGCTTGGACATTGTAAAATTAATAAAATAATAATGTACTATGGTATTGAAATTTCGATGATATGAAATAACAAAAAGGAAATCGTCTAGAACTGCAGTGTTTTACTGAAATGTTTTTTTTCTGCGGTGCGTATCACCGATTCTCAAAATGTGTATCAAAGCTGGTACAATAATATTTTGCTCCTTTTTCCTTTTCGTTTCATCCACGCATATAAAAGGAGAATTTTCGACGAATGAATTTTTTAAGTTCCTAGTGAAATTCGGGTTCCAGAAGACAGATATCCACTATCAAAAGGAAACATATGGCTATATTTTCGGGAACATAACAGCGAATGTTCAATTCAAATACCCCTTAACATTCGCTGTATTAGACAGGGGCCACTTCTTACACTATTATAAAAACCGTGATATTGCTGATAAAGAGCAAGCATGTCAGATTATGTTCCAAAATTTGAATGGAACTGCCTATCATCCCAAATGTAATGCATATGGTCAAGACCTGTTCAGAAGAATACCATGTCCCAAAGGAGGTTTGTGCGTAGATGAAGACACCCCTTGGAATGTGATAAAGAAGAATCAGTTTACTTATGTTATTCAAAACTCTGGACAACCAAGGTAAATGTCAATATTATAACTCACAAAGTCATCTCTGTCATAATCATCTTATGTGGTAAATTTTCTTTGAGCCATTAATAAGAGCTTCATACATTTATATTGAGAGCAGCGGTGGCCCAGTGGTGTCGGCCCCGACTTACGAACAGTAGGTTGTGGGTTCGAACCCAGGCAGGCGCATTACTTTGTGTAATTTATTTCATCACCACTGCTCTCAAAATGGTGAAGGAAAACATCGTGAGGAAACCGGCATGTCTTAGAACCAAAAAATTCGAAGACATGTGACATCTGCCAATCCGCACTGGGCCCGCATGGTGGATTATAGCCCATCCCTCTCCTAGAGAGGAGGCCTGAGTCCCTGCAGTGGGAACATTATAGGCTGATGATGATGATGACATTTATATTTGATAAAATGAAAACACTAAAATTTTCATTCTCTAAGTCATGTTTTATTTTTATACAGGTTTTGGTATGTTTCAATGGTGTCATGTTACTTAGATGAGGATTCCTGTACATGGCACCATTACACTGGCGCACCGTCAAAGGACAACAAGACCCTGACAAATATACCACAAACTATAAACTATGACTTCTGGCTAGTCAATGGAAGTCCCAACTTATCATTTTACAATACATTACTGTACCAGTTTTCATTTGATAGACAGAACACCCTTGAATTGTATCTGGTTTTCTGGTTGTGCTATATCATTCTATTACCAGTACAGATTTATGCAGTCAGGTAAGATTTGAACCTATTTTTTATTAATTAATGTTTGTTGAAATACACTTATGTAAAATTAATTAATACGTTTTCAGAGATATTCACTTCAAAAATTTTAGATCAATAGAGTAAGCAGTATTTTATGTATTACTGTGATTTTTTGTGTAACACAAAGCAACATCTAGAGCTTTCTCAACTGATATTTCATTGAATATAATCTTTATATATTACCTATTCCTTTAATTGCTATACATAAACTTTCTTCTATTGCATTAAATGATTGCTTTGGATTTTGACATAAAAATTCATAGTAAATGAACAATTTACTTTCAGAACACAAAAGCATCCAGTGACAAAGTTGTTCACATTCAGCCTTGTCCTGGAGTTTATTGCTCTATGCTTCAATGTGCTGCATACTGTGAAGTTTGCTGTGGATGGTGTAGGGTTTGCTGGGCTGGCTGCCGCTGGGGATGTTTTAGACATTATGAGCAGAGTGAGTCAAACATTATGCATCCTCTGTCACTATGGCGGTTTTTGAGAGATATAACTATTGTTTAGTTACAAACAAACAGTATACATACAATAATGATAACTGCACCAAATATTTTTTCTGTGATAAATCACATCATACTTAGCCCCATCCAAAGTTGAAAACCATTGCTTTTACTTACTATCAATGACAATGTGTTGTGGTGTATTATTCATCTTACTAGCATGTATATTTTACTGTGTCTAATTTTTATGTGTGTACTAAAATGATTTTAATTTTATTCTATTTGTAGATAGGATAGTAAATCCATTTGCAATATTGCATGCATCTGGTCTAGTTATTAAGGAAGTTATAGCCTTATTACTACTAATGCTATTTGACCAAGTTGTGCGTAACATAAACATTTATGTGTTGTCCCAAGCTAGAAATAAATTATAAATTGAATGTTGATACAATAAATTTTATATCACTATCACTACATAGTATAAAACAAAGTTGCTTCCTGCTGTCTGTCCCTATGTATGCTTAGATCTTTAAAACTATGCAACGGATTTTGATTCGGGTTTTTTAGGGTTCCGTAGTCAACTAGGAACCCTTATAGTTTCGCCATGTCTGTCTGTCTGTCTGTCTGTCCGTCTGTCCGTCCTCGCTTAATCTCTGTGACCGTTAGCACTAGAAAGCTGAAATTTGGTACCAATATGTGTATCAATCACGCCGACAAAGTGCTAAAATAAAAATTGAAAAAAAATGTTTTATTAGGGTAGCCCCCCTATATGTAAAGTGGGAAGTGATTTTTTTTTTAATTTTAACCCTAACGTGTGATATATTGTTGGAAAGGTATTTAAAAATGAATAGGGGTTTACTAAAATCGTTTTTTGATAATGTCAATAATTTCGGAAATAATCGCTCCAAAAGTAAAAAACAAAGCGTCCCCCCCCCTCTAACTTTTGAACCATAAGTTTAGAAAATACGAAAAAAATCTGAAAAGTAGAACTTTATAAGGACTTTCTAGGAAAATTATTTTGAACTTGGATGGAAACAACAGATGGAAACTGCAGTTAACCAATATAATTTGGTCCCTGAATCGTATGAGCGCCTATACAATCCAGAGGTCAAGTTTCATTGGCCTGTATTTCAAACAAAAAAAGAATTATTACTACGGAACCCTACACTGAGCGTGGCCCGACACGCTCTTGGCCGGTTTTTCAATAGATAGAGTGATTCCAGATGAAGGTTTATATGTAGCACATTCCACCCGTGCGAAGCCAGTGCGGGTCGCTAGTTTATAATATTTTATGTAATTAATTAAAAAACAAACAAGGTCAGTTTGTGTTTGCAATTCAAAAAGATTCACTAATAACTGCTAGTACTTGGCTGAGGGATCACAGTATTCAAAACTTTCATGTTTATTCATATTTTCATTGCCTATTTATTTATTATGGAAAAACAAACAGTAGCACAATAAAAATTTAATAAAACAGTAGCACAATAAAAAATATTTTCCATAATAACCAGCAAAGAGGCTTTTGTCAATACTATTATATTGTGGCTTTCCTCATTAAGTTACTACATATAGGCATAGTTTTATCCTCTATGGAAAATTCCATATGTTACCTTATTAGCTTTTGATTAAGTACTATTTTCGTAATATTTCGTTATTTCATCTACAGCTGGACAATTTTGAGAGGGAAATTTTTTGATCAAATATGCTCAAGGACTTTTCCTTTCTCTCAGATTCAGTTCTCTTACTAACACATACTTAAGTTTTGCAATAAACATGACCCTTTATCACTCAGGGTCCTAATAGTCTACTACAAACAATAAATCTACCATTT
Source organism: Diarsia mendica (assembly GCA_949316265.1). Classification (NCBI taxonomy): domain Eukaryota; kingdom Metazoa; phylum Arthropoda; class Insecta; order Lepidoptera; family Noctuidae; genus Diarsia; species Diarsia mendica. The sequence goes on from OX438895.1 coordinate 15,495,282, forward strand.
CCATGACCTACCATAACACATGAATGAATAATAGAACTACAGTGTTCCTTTCATAATATCTCTTTGGTTTGATTTGCTTATGCAATTTTAGTTATTTACATGCATTTTATCGCATTCTACAAATACCGACTGTTACTTATCTGCCATAAAAATACACATAACAGTAATGAATATTATTTTGTTGTATTTCAGACGCTGTTCATGTTGCTCCTACTTTTGTTAGCAAAAGGCTGGGCAGTGACTAGGTTGGAGCTCACATACAAACCACTAGTATTTGGAGTCTGGCTTGCTTATGGAATCGTTCATATTCTACTTTATGTTTGGAATACAGTGAGTATTGTTTGAATATAATTTAATATTTGGAGACATACATCAAAGGCTTTGATGTATAAGTCTCCAAATATTGTTTTTTTATGAGTTATGAACGAAATATACCTACTGTTACTATTAGCCTGTGTCATGCCACTGCTGGGCCTCACCCCATAGCCCCCAAATCTTGATTCATTAGATCCAGGGCCAATGAGGACTACTGCCTTGTTGGTTCTGTCCAGCTTGTCTCCGCCATCTCCTGCGAGGTCTACCGCGTCGTTTCTGGTTATATCAGGGCTCCAAAACGTGGGTATTTTAGGCCACAGCTCGTCAGGCATACAGGAGACATGGGCAGCCCAGTCCCACTTCAGCTTAGCGGCTTTTTCAGCAACGTCAATGATTTGTGTTGTGTATATGGTCGGTGCAGGAGCAGTGGTGGCCCAGTGGTTGCGGCCCCGACTTACGAACAGTGAGTCGTGGGTTCGAACCCAGGCAGGCACATTACTTTATGTCATTTATTTCATCACCACTGCTCTCAAAACGGTGAAGGAAAACATCGTGAGGAAACCGACATGTCTTAGAACCAAAAATTCGAAGACATGTGACGTCTGCCAATACGCACTGGGCCCGCGTGGTGGATTATAGCCCGTCCCTCTCCTTGAGAGGAGGCCTGAGTCCCTGCAGTGGGAACAATATAGGCTGATGATGATATGGTCGGTTAGATGTCTAGGATACAGCGATCCATTGCACGTTGGTAAACCTTGAGCTAAGACTTATAAATGTTCGCCTGCTACTAAGGAAGCTTAAAAAAAGGAACTAGAACACGCCTGATTACTTTTATTGTGTGTAAAATGTTTAAATAACTACCATACCATTATATCGCGACAGTGACCTTTATTCGAAACAATCTCTTTTACAACACAATATTATTTATTTTAGACTGAAGTGGATATCATAGAAGAGATCGACGAATACCAAACATGGCCTGGCTGGTTGATCCTTGCGCTACGTGTAGCGATTATGACTTGGTTCGTGCTAGAACTCCGATATACAATGATGTACGAACACAATATGCCAAAGCTAAACTTTTTACTACACTTCGGCGCGTCTAGTCTCGTGTGGTTTGTGTACTTGCCGATTATTGCGCTCATTGCACTACAGATCAGCCCTCTGTGGAGGTTCAAGTTTTTATTGGGTAAGTTAAGTATTACAGTTTGTTTTATTATTAAGTAAGTCCAGCGACATTGCACAACTCTTTTTACTACCAGTTACCTACATTCACCTCAGTTGCGGTCCAATATTGTAGCTATTAGAAAGTGGGTTTTGTTTTTTATATGACTTATTTGTTTTATTTCATTATTTCAGAGACGATATCATTTTTCTCTTTATTTGCAAGTACTTACACTTTCGCTGCCAAAGTATTACCATTACCATTACCATTTATTTAAATGTTTTATTTTATCACTTTCATTTAAATGCAAAATAGCTACAGTAGCTGATAATGTGTGAATGTATGTTCTTCTAGCAGTTCAGTAATGGGCTCTCGTTAAAATTGTGACGGCAATTACAGTGTTAACCGAATACTGTCCGGTCACGTATCGGCAATTATCTTGAACATTTGTGTTTGTGAAACTCGGTGATATACTATGGTAAAATCATTAAGTTTTAGGGAATTAATCTTATATCGATCTATGTTTATCACAATTATAAAGGGTAATTGGTTAAACGTAGGCATTAATTTAAAAGGGAGTGAATAAATTCATACATAAACTCACGCCTTTTTGCCATGGGGGTAGGCAGACACCACAGAACGCCACCTGCTACAATCCTTTTTTTATGGTGGTTGGAAAATCATCCAATAACCGCTCTTGGGCAGAGCGGAAGGGAGTGTCAGAAACCTGCTATAAATAACCCTTAGGTACATCATTTACGTGTATGGCCAGATGTACGAACGTGGTCGTCTACGAAGCAAAAGTAGTATGTAAGGGAATGTAGTATTCAGAATTTCAGAAATATAATTCACTTCTTCTCTATGACTCAATCTCAATTTTTTTTTTTTTAAACGTTGCCCCACACTAGGAATTTCTCCTGTATCGTGGGTGCGCTTACAAACATTAAAACTCACATACACAAATACCCAGACCCGTAACAACTATCTGTAGGCCATACAAATATTTGTTCCGTGCGGGGATCGAACCCGCGACAGGCAGCGCAGCAGTCCAATTACTCAGCCACTGCGCCAACCGTGCCGTCAAATCCGTGCCGTGCCGTGCCGTGTGGTGTTTTTTTTAATAATAAAAAAAAAAAAAAAACCCTACATTTATGCCAGATATTTTCTGATTGGTACCAAACCAATCATGGTAAAAGTTGTTCATGTTTATGAGCAAATACGGCGAAACATCAAGCTATACATTTCAATACAACACGGCCTCACTTTGTATACAAATCCCGTACTACAATGATACGCATAAACTCATATTGCATAGGTACCTTTCCTGGGCGCCGCCGTGTGGACTACGCACCTCTAAAGTATTGCCCACGTTAAACAAAACAAATCATCCAGTAGTTGTTTCAAAACTTGTTCGATTCTTTATTAATCGATGTTTTAAACGAACATACTTACATAGTAATTAGTCGATTTTCGCTTAATTTAAATTACGCAAATCAAGGTTCAGTAATCATTGGGATTACCTGACTAGGTAGTTTACTGAAGTACCTACGCATTCGTTCCCCTCTAATCTGTTTCCAACGTGACGAGGATGATGTGACGTGCATAAGGTTCGTTCGTCTCGGGAATTATTACTTACCTAAAAGGAAACATTAATTAGTTTAGAGGTTCATCTTGGAAAGGAATTTGCGGTCATTATATTTAGACATTCCTAACAATTTACAAATCAAAGCAGCGTCATTGCGCTCTGGTTTATCCAAATAAACCAGAAAGTAATGACGCCAATAGGAATTGTCCCCTTCAAAATTTTCATATATTTGAATTTTCTCAGATGCTTAGGTACTTAATAGGTACAGGTGCCAGCACATCAAGCTACAATCTGACTTTCTTTAATAGATTTTAATTTTTATCAAAGTTCAAGGTTGATTGGAAAACTTTTGACAGTTTTTGGTAAGTACATTGATGTGCTGTTGCTTGTTGGAAAACTTTTGACAGTTTTTTGTAAGTACATTGATGTGGTGTTGCTTGTACTTTCTTTTATTTTCTTGTTGAGATATCGGGGTCTAGTGCTTTAGATGCACCTTCGCTTAATATACGATTGTTTTTTTTTTACCTTTATTTTCTAGTTTTAGTTCTGGAATCTAGTAATATTATAATATATTTTTTGTTTACTGGTCTAAGATAGAAGTTAGCCTACGTTAAAGTTATGGACATATTGTACCTACTCGTATTTAATAACACGTTTGTGAAGGGAAGGAACTGACCTTCATGATACAGTATTTTACTAGTTTGGAGGTCAGGGGTCTCACCTCTAAGATACCCTGTAAGATGTTCATAATAAAGATTATTCCTTCCTACCTTTATTTAATACCTTTATGCAATATCAATCCTAAAAAAATACTATATTGGTTTCCAGGTATCACATATTCAGCGGACTGTCTCGCATTCTGTGTGATGGCACATTTGCTATGGCCGACGCGCTCAGAACAGTACTTGCTACTAGCGCCTTCTGATTATACAGGTATGAAATAAAAATGTTTTACTAAGTATTATTTTATTTACCATCCATTTACTAAATAAAACCATGGACAAACGCAGGATGAAATAGAACTTATCCCTTCAAGTAATAATGTTGAAAATGTAAATGTCGGTAATGACTCCCCAAGTGTTGTGGATGTTGTCTTGAGTTCAATCCCCAGGTCAGCAGGCAGGGTTATTGCTTTTCCAATGTCTAAATAGCAGCATGACTCTGACCTGGATTTGTCACGGCCCTGTTTGTTACGTTTTACTATACTTACCAAGAACTATGCCTACTCCTTTGGGAAATACATGCGTAATATTATTTTGTGCAGGAGTTGGTATAGAGGAAGGACAATAACAAATACACGTACGTAAATAATGCCACAGCAATTAACCCATATAACATTTAAAACTATTGTTTACTAAGAGATTAAAAATATAAGTATTGTTATAAAAACACAATGTACGAGGTAAAACTAGATGTACTTTTTATCATCGTAATTTCTGGTTAGCCTACTTGTATATATATACACACATCAACACGGTCTAGGGATATTTCATACTCAATTAAATAACTCGAAAAGTACTGGCCGCATTGGAATCTTTAATACACCGATTTGTTTGTAATTTATCTCAGACTAATTCCAAATTCAAATTTTTGAAAATTCTTTTGTTTCGGTGGCATAAAAATGTCTTGATGTATAGGAGAGGGAATTTTCATTTGTGCGAAATTTAAAAAACAACACGAATTACGTATAATTACAGTTTTTTTTCATTTTTAAACGAAAGATAAAGTTAAAATTGAGGTATTGTAGCCATGCAACGCCGACATTTGACGAGGGCGGAGATGTTACGAGCTGTGGGAATGCTGGAAGCTGGATCTGTTCAGCGTAATGTTGCTGAGGCCATAGGGACCTCCCCAAAGACCTATCAAAATGTAATTTCAAGATTGTGGACACGCTATCGTGCCACAGGTGAAGTAGCGGAGAGGCAGCGGGGGCCAAGTCGCATCACTACCCCCAGACAAGACCGATTTTTGCAAATTACTGCGCGAGCTCAACCAAATGCAACGGCGACTCAATTGGTCCAAAGGCTGCGAGTGGAACACCAAGTGCTTGTGAGTGACCAAACTGTAAGAAGGCGACTGCATGAAAGCAATCTACGCTCTCGTAGACCACTCCGGGTCCCACCTTTACGGAGAGGCAATCGTGGACGACGATTAGAATGGGTTCGGAACCACGTGGACTGGGGCCGTGAGCATTGGTCCAATGTGCTGTTCACGGATGAATCCAGGTTCGGCTTCCATCCAGATTCACGAAGGTCGCGTGTTTGGCGAGTTCCTGGACGATGGAGCCGTCTCCAGAACCCTCAGGAAGTTCACCCATACCAAGGAGGAACAATTATGGTTTGGGCAGGAATTCGTCTTGGAGGACGGACGGATCACGTTTGGGTGCGGGGCAATATGACGGCAGAACGATACGTCCAACAGGTGCTGGGGCCCGTAATCTTGCCCCACAGAACACAAATGGGGCAAGATTTCCTGCTCATGCACGACAATGCCCGGGCACACACGGCGAGAACGGTAGCAGCTTGGTTACATACACATAATGTTAGGGCCTTAGACTGGCCTGCTCAATCGCCAGATCTAAATCCCATTGAGCATGCGTGGGATATGCTGCAAAGAAGAGCTCTGAAGGAAGTTCCTGAAAATTTGGCTACAGAAGATCAACTTTTTGCGCACCTCAGAAGGACATGGGACAATATTCCGCAGCAAGACATTGACAACCTTGTTCTGAGCATGCCGAATCGTTGCCGATGTGTTATGAACATCATGGGCGCTTTCTCAGACTACTAACTTCAAGTTTATAAACACAAATTAAATGATTTTTCTATTTTTTTCAGTTTTTACTCACAAATTAAAAGTTAATTCATAAACGGTTTTCGTCTATGCTTCATTTTTTTTCCATAAAATCCTGAAATTTTAATCAGTACCTTAACCATTATTAAAAAATGGTAGAATATTAAATAACGTATATTTTAAATATATACATGTCATATAAATAATTAACACATTGATAGTAATTCGCTTTTTTAAAAATATCCCTAGACCGTGTTGATGTGTGTACATACCAAGTTTTGATAATACGCTCAAAGCCTATCAATAACGGTGAGCCATGAAATAGGAACAAATTACTTTACATAGTTGAATGCGTCAGGAATGAAAACAAATCGCAACGCGTTTTAAATACGATGTAAGTAGTCTATATTATTGTGGTGCTCTTATCTATCTATCAGTCCATTTGCTAATTAGTGGTTGTGGGCGTAATGTCAATTATTGTCAATGATGTCGGTTATTTCCCGAAGACGCTTGTCTATCCGTTAGAGATAAGTATATAGGTAGTCCGAAGCAAGGAAAACCTGTTCAGGTGGAGATTCATAGATGACTCTGCCCTGGAGTGTAAATGTGGTCTTGCCCCACAAACTATGAGGCACTTGATATCGTGTCCAGCCGGTCCTGTTACTTGCACATCACAGGAGCTGATGGAGGCTACTGAAAGTGCCACACTCGTTGCCAAATTTTGGGCCGACTCAATTTAAATTGTCATCGACACGCTAAGATGAAGATAAGATAGGGCTAGGAAAACATTTAAAATGCTAGGTAATGCTTGCAATTCGCCGCTCCAATGGACAGGCTGCCTCACTGTGCGTTCCCTATCCAGCTGCAAAGTAAATACAGACAGTGAAGTGTGAGAGAGACAAAGCGATCGTGTGGCCAATAATAGGGGATCGGACTGGGTCAAAATAATATGATTCTGTTTAGTCCGTAAGTAAGATTATCGAAAAATATTGAATACGTGTTTTTTGTTTTATCAAATCAATAAAAAATGACGAAGATAAAACGCGTCAAAGATCTTGGAGTGGGGCTTGAAACGTCACTTGTGTCGTCAAAATGTACTATCATATGACGTCACACGAGTTTTCGAAGCACTGTATCGTCTTCATTTTAAGTTTACGTGAAAAACGAAAAAATACGTGGTTAATATATTTTGGAAATCTATCTGACGGACTAATTAGTTGTTTTTTGTCCGATCCCCTATTGTGTGTCCGAAAGAAGCGCGTGTAAGCGCGTTCGGTGTTTTGAAGCGCAAATGTGGCGGATGTGTTAGAGGGCGTAGGTAAGTCGATAGGAGAGTATACCTGGTGACAAAAAAACGCTAGAAACAAGAGAAAACAGACATTTCTGAATATTTTACATTTGACTGAATTTTACAATGTATTTAAAATTACATATTATTTGTACGCATCTTGGCATAATATAGCGTTCTGTTCAACTAACGTAAGATCTGTATTTTTTGGTCTTGTTTATTGTACCTACTACCTATGTTTAATGTTACTAATAAATAAATGATAATGATGAATATTTCGCTTGTGGTCGTAGATATGAGGACCACCTTTCATAATGAATAAACTGATCAATATTTGAAATGTTGGGGGTCCTAAGAGGTCGTAAAAAGGAGACAATCATCACGTACTAACGTCATTTGTTGAGTCCTCCAATAAATATAATATTCAAACAGACTTGACTTCGATCAGGACCTAATACATAGGTACATTTCTGGGTTTACAAAATCCTATTGATTTATTGACAAAAGAAAATAATCAAACCATAATAAAAAGTAATCTCACATATCTATCTGGATTACTGGCTTCGCCGGCAAACTATTGATTCCTATCACTTTTTCGTTCTTAATACACATGATTTTATCTGTACATTTATCGAAGCACTTCATCTATCGCGAACCATCGTGTTGTAATGAAAAAGGCCGTATGCCTGATTAAGTATAGTCGACCAAGAAAGGTTTACCACTCTAAGGTTGAATATCATTTGCACGTACAAAACATCAAGTGCTATTTTCACGTCAGAATCTGTCAATCTGTCATCCTTAGCGAATAATTATGTTACTGGGAGATGTCATCAAAAGTGGTAAACCAATTTCTTGGTCGACTATACATGGGGCGTACATGCGATAGATTTTTACTTCAAACCGTTATTCGGGCTATGGGGACAATCTTATCAATAAATACTTCTGGTCTTCCCCCTTTTTTTCCCCATAAAGGATATGCTTTTCCTTTTCTGGGGGTTTTAAATGGCTACTTTAGTAGATCATAATATGAATTGCCTCAGATCAAATAGCAGCCAGATAGAGCGCGTAGAACACGAGATTGCTGTCACCAAGGCAAATACAAATTCAAAAGTGAATACAACCTCGCGTCAGTACCAAAATACGCGGCGTACTGATTAGACGTCACAAGTGACTTATTATTTTATGTCAAATCATGCCGTCTTGTGTCTTTAAACATTGTAAAAGTTGTTCCCAAAAACAAAGAAAAGAAGATGGAATATCTTTCCATAGGTTACTATTGTTTATTTTATTGTTTTGTTATTTATTTTCCCTATAAATTTTCAACACACTCAGAACGAAAAATATTGACAGTTATTCGTCTGTGTTGCCAGTTTACATCGAAATAGGTTTCCTTGAATTAGGGGAATTTGCATTGTGTGTAGGAAGATGAATTTATACATGTTTATAAATGCAGAAATAATTTTTTATAATCTATACTAATAATAGTATAAAGCTGAAGAGTTTGTTTGGTTGAATGTGCTAATCTCAGGATCTACGGGTTCGAAAAATACTTTTGTGTTCGATAGCACATTTATCGAGGAAGACTATAAACTATACAATATCATGCTACGACCCTTAGGGGCAGAGCTGTTGGTGACACCGCGGGGAACAGCTAGCATCCATATCCATACTATCCATACTAATATTATAAATGCGAAAGTAACTCTGTCTGTCTGTTACTCTTTCACGCCTAAACGGCTGAACGGATTTTGATGAAATTTGGTACAGACATAGTTTTGAACTTGAGAAAGGACATAGGATAGTTTTTTTTTTTCGCGAGATAAAAATCTGCCGGAAGTCACTATTCCAGGCAAAAGCTAGTATTATATAAATATCTTTGTTTGATGAAACTGTTCTTTATTTTAACCAACCAAAAGGTGCTTTATTTTCAATTTTGAGTTTTTATCAACCGCTAAATATTGTTCATCATTTCTGCCTAGCCTTTTCCCAACTATGTTGGGGTCGGCTTCCAGTCCAACTGGATGCAGCTGAAAACCAGTATTTTACATGGAGCGATTGCCTCATAATAGAAATAATAATACATTCATACAGTAATATTACATACACAACATTCAATACTATTCAATAAAAAAATATTTAGCACGGCGGGCACAAGCTAACTTAAACTTTAAATAACTTTTATTCCACCTTTTTTTTAAATAATTATTATTCTGTTTAATTAATATTATTTAAGCACCTATATGCTAAAGTGCATTAATTCCAATTTTATACATTAGTACCAACAATAATTGAAAAAATTGTGGGAGTTTTTACCAATACCTAGCAACATTACACACACGCAAATGCCCATGTCCCTACACTGTCGCTCCTAGCTGTCACGCACACATAAATATTAGGTAACTTCACATTGTTTTTTGCGCATGTTCTATCTGGCTGTTATTTGATCTGAGTGAATTGCGTTAAAAAGCGTAAAATGGTCACAGAAGTTACTAGAAGGGTCCATTTTACGCTTATTAACGCAATTCAAATTATGATCTGCCAAAGTGGGCCATTTTAGACTTCCTGGACTCCCACTTCCTGTTTCTTGCTCTCAGCTTATCACAGTTATTCGTATTTATGTGTAAAGTAATACCAATACATGAGAGGATATTATTTCATTTTGGTAATATTTTCATAAGGTTTGAATCACAATGGCTGACGCGCTCATGAAAAATGCAATAACTATTTCATCATTATCGTTTGTCATTTCCTACAACACCTGCTACCCTTGAACCACCATCCACTATTGGTATATTCAATTCCTATTTATAATTTTCCAGCAGGCATTGAAGAGCTAGACGAATTCAACGAGTCCCCTCACGTAGTACACAGCGACACCGTCGCGCTCACAACTGCTGAAAGCATCAACGCAGACGATGAAGAGATCATATTCACCAGAGCGACGCACAAAAACGGCACCGCCTTCTCATAGCAATGCGAACAAGTAAGAGAGGATACCGTCAAACACGTTCAGGGCTCACCCTCGAACGAATGAAATTATGAATTTAACACGATCGAAATTATTTACTAATATTGGTCTCATTGAACGATTTGTCTCCAATATTTATGTAGTAAAAGTCATGTTGATTGTGTCGAGATAAATATTGTTATTTGTAATATTTATTGTGAAAAGAAGAATGATGTTGAGCGAAGGAGTTTATGAATGAGTGATAGATAAATCGAATATAATGGCCGTTTATTTAGCCAATAGTAAATTTTAAATCAATGTATCCTGCTGAGTGTGATATTCAAGTACATTGATTCCTTATCAAAGAAATCGTTGAAAGCACAAAATTAATTGAATATAACTAAGAATACATAATTGTATGTAAGTGTTATAGTTCCGGTCTCAAAGCGATCGTATCAGTGTCAATTAACAAATTTATTTTCATCAGTTTCAAGTTATTAGGACACTAAGAGTGGAACAAAAATATCACAAATGTACTATGTGCCAACGATTGAATCAACTATTATGTAATACGAAGAAAATATTGCAGATACCTATAATATAAGAGTATTCGTAATCATTGTGTCTTTGTGAAAAATGTCTGAATTTACCAAAATATATTTAAGAAAATGGGTGTTGAAAGTGCTGTTAAAGTTGAATGGTCGTTTTCTTATTGTGTGAATTTGTATGTATTGGTTTGTATTGTTCTGATGCACTCTAAAATAGATTCATGCTCGATTACCTACTTCTGGTACTTATTTACTGTTTACTTAAATCATTTGTGGATCCTGGATGTACCTGAGTATTATAAAAATATTATGATATTTGCATAGCACTGAGATATACCACTGCACTGATTGGCCATATTTAAACCGCGCTATATGAAATGCTTATCAACCTGGTTCTTATGGACTTTTTGCCAGATCAGTTGTGTTAGGTGTTAAACTATTTAAAAGTATCAGAACGTACGATATTGTGTTCCGTTTAAGTTTTACGTATTATTTCGGATCGAGATCGAATAATCCTACGGGTGGTTGGTGTTAAAGGTTCGCTAGTGAAATCGAATTCTTATGAAAAAAAAACGCTGATACATTTTGTATACAAATAGTTACTTGAATATAACAAATAGATTCATGATGTACAGTGACTTTTAGAAATGTTAAAGTACAATTAGATCTCAAATTGATGTTATAATTGTGATTTTTATGACGAAACGGCAGCTGAGTTATATTTTTGTCAATGTCTAAATTAATTTGCTTTTCGTGTTATGTGTCTAATAATTGTGTATAAATTATTTGTATAGTCGCCAAATTAACTAAATTGTCAAACTAACACACTATTAAAATTATTGTGCAAAAATAGCTTCTAATGCATTCTTTTAGCGATCTTTAGGACATAAAATAAATAAATTATTAGCAGAGCATGCTCTTTAAAATTTTTAGAATAGATTCTACGGTCATATTATTTTAGTGTGGTCATGGGAATTAAAAGCTGACTCGCTTTTTTAGTCACAGATATAATTTGTGTAAAGCATAGAGCACGGAGTCTCGGTGCTAGAGGTAGCATTGTCTTTACATTACAACCAAGCGGGTCATTGACTCGCACAACGACTTAAATGCCGTGTAAGATCTGACAGCTTTGAAATCTAACTGTGACTGAAGTGTGCTTGAGGCACTTTTTGAAGTTACGAATTTTATCACTACGACTATCGCTAGAAGCAAACGATTCTGTGCTCTATGGTGTAAAGCATGCTCTTTTCTCTATTGAAGTAAAACGTTATTGTTTCAAAAATAATGTTGTGTCAATGTAGCGTAAGAATAGAAAAGCTAGTGTTGTACATTTTTGTTTATTCAATTTTATTTTATTAGATGAAAATCATTTTAAAACGTTAAGTACTAAAGTTGGCAGAATGCTGTTTTCTAAACTTTGAAGCTTACTGCACAAATGCTGTCTATGAATAATGTGAAAACTTTATTGGGCATTAGGCCCTAACATGTAGCAGAAATATTGAATTTGAATACTTTATTTTACCAATAGGGGCTACAATTGGTTTCAACATTTAAAAAGATGTATGGAAATGTGTAAGTGTATTGTAAGCTGAACCAAAAATATTTTAGTTTACTCAAGTACCTATTGCTAAATTAAAAAGAATCACAAAAGTACTGATGTCATTTGCATTACAAAACTAAGCTCAGTAGCATTGAACAAATTTTGAATAACTTTCAACTAATGCTTTTGCTGATCTTTTTACGTCGCGCACACATGCTGCTTTCAGTTCCAAGAGACTAGAGAATTGTTTTTGACCACAATGGCCGCATAAGGCCGGCTCTGTTCAAAGGGCAAAGACAGACTATCTGTGTGATAGCTTTGCACTCTGTACGTAGATGTAGATGCGTGTCTATATGCGTTTTTGTTTGGTGTATGATGCCGCAGCCCACCTTCATTACTTTTGACGTTTTAGTAACTGAGGATAGATGGCTCCAAGCAGCGTAATTGGTTGAAAATCTAGTAAGGTCATTTTATATATCAAATAGCTTCTCATTGGTCAGATTCGGACCTAGCTATAGGGGCACTTTTTGCTTTTAACGGTTTTGCCCATTCGAACGATTCGACCCAGCAGCGTATGTGCGCGTTTGATTTATGCAGTGATGGTTCTTTTGGCGCTTGGATATCGTTAGTATGAGGGCGCTGTCGGTCATCTTTGAAAGTGTGCGGCCGGCGAACCACATGGCGCTGAGAGTGTTAAAAAAAACAAGATCAGGCAGCGTTAGTTCCGATTATAACCACGCGCCAAAAGAGCCACGTTCAATACCTACATTTTGATAACAGTTTGCTATGAGTCCGGAGTGTTGTGTCCATTTAGGACAAAAATGGAGCTTATTTATTTTTTTATCGAATTTTAATGAGATTTATGGACTAAGTTATATCACTTAATGACCTGTTTACACATAGGTATAATTTTGTTAATCATGAATTATTTTTTGCCCTTTACAAATGTATACACTGATGCGGAAATATGCGACAGATTGTATAAATATCAGTATTTATTTGTGGTATAGGTTGAATAACAAGGTAAAATGAATGTCACTAGTTTCCTTACAAAGTTATTGAACTTAAATCATGATTAGATAATAAACTGACTTATTTGATTTAATTCTAACAATGGGCGTATAAAATCATACGGACGACTGGACGTCTGCAAGTTTTAGACAGGATTTATATTTATATTCGAGGCCATTGTAATAAAAAGCGGTAATGAGTAGATCGATCAAAACAGATATGGAATTTATTGAAGGGGGACGAGGTAGTCGTGGAGGTACAAAACTAAATCCTGTTAAAAATATCGCAACGATTATTTAGAGTCCACTGTTTTTTTTATATATTTATGATATGGGCTTACTCTTGACCTCAATCTTGCCCTAAGGGAGGTCAAGAGTAAGCACGACGATGGAACAAGCTTACCCAGAAGAAGTCTATTTACTCGCGACTGACTTTACTGTTGTCAGTCGTCTTCTGACTACACAATTTATGTTGATGCCCATGTGCTGTCAAACCTCGAGTTTTCATATAATATAAATCCTGTATAATTAGGTTTATTTTTTAGTATTAGAACCTGCTCTCACTTATGCCTATTCCTAAAGAAAAGTATTGTTTTAATATTTAATATAAATATTTCAACCACCTTTAACGTTTTATATTTTGTGTAATATCCACTTTTATATGTTATATAGTTATTTCTAAGCCTTTGTAGGTGTAAATTGATGTAAATAAACTTTCTTATTATGTACACATATCGTTGTTTAATTTTGAATTAGCTCTTACCAACCGGTTAAGTTCATCAAGACCACAAACACGAAAAAAGTATTATGGAGTATTCTGTGACTGTCCCCAAGTTACAAAACATATCATTACGTAGGTATGTTTGCAGTAGGCATGAACTTACTGAAATATTAACACCTCTTGTATGTCAGAGCTAAAGTGCAAACATCATCGTGAGTCGCGCCTTACATCACATTTAGTTACACGATAAGTACAAATGATATTTGGAGTTCGGTGACATCACCATCACTTAGTCAATTTAGATAATTAATGCGAATTTAATACCGCCGCTGTCAAGTGCTCAGTTAAATGAGACGAACTAATGGGCTTGTATTTTTATCGGAACCTCATAGTGCTCCATACTTACTCAGTGAAGTACCTCGTTGGTCTAGTTGACTTAATCGCGACTGCTGAGCAGGAGGTCCTAGGTTCGATTCCGGGTCCAGCTAATTATTATTGGTTTTTCCATTACAAATTTCTCGGTAGCAGCCACGGAGTCTGGATTTGTACCCCGTTCATGAAAATACATAGGTTCTCCCCTATTACATGAGATTTAACTAGCGAATTGTGGGTGAACCTCTGCCTTGCTCTTCTTCTGGGATTAGAGGCGTTATGTTATGTGTGGGTAAAGATACAAAAATGTCGGTACTTATCAAATCTTACACATTTTTACAATCTATGACTCAATTTAACATTTGTGACGAAGCATGTTCCGACTGACACTTCGTGACCTTAATCATAATCTGATAAAGATAAGGTACGTATAGGGTTTTAGCTATAGCCGTCAAACAACTGCTTTTTGAAGATCGAGATAGTTTTTACTCTAGAAATGCCGCTAATCACCAGCCTGATAAAATAATTCTGTGAGAGCAATAAAGTTGGTCTAATTGCGATGGAGTGATGAAATCCTCAAGTACCCTATTACCGTTTTTTTTTATTAAATTGACTACCTCGTTGGTCATGGGGACTACTGAGCATGAGGTCCTGGGTTCAATCCACGGGTCGAGCAAAGTGTTTAGTTCTTTTTTAGTTCCTTTAAAGCCATCAGGAGTTTTCTCAGTAGCAACTACGGAGTCTGAATAGCAGCTCGGTTGGTGGCAGGCAATATGCTCGCCCCCTATTGCCTATTGGGATTTAAATATAAGGGCTCCCACACATAAACACGATACGACGCGACGTCGCGTCTTACAACGATGCGGCGTCGTTTCACGATACGACGTCGCGTCGTACAACGATGCAGCGTCGTTTCGCGATACGACGTCGCGTCGTGGAAATCTACGATGAGCATCGTAAAAAAACACGACATCGTAACCGATGCCGTCGATACAGTGAGGTGGTGTTTTAGTTCATTCCGAAAAATGGACCGCTGTAGACGCATTCTGAAAAGAGTATTTAAATGTTTTTGAAATTAGAACCCAATTAAATGTTAATTTGTTCATTAAAGTAACAAGACAACTGCGCAGGATTGCATCGTTAGTTTTTAACGTCACGACGTCGTACCGTGCAGCGACACGTTACGACGTCACGTCGTGTCGTAGATTTCCACGACGCGGCGTCGTGTCGTGTTTATGTGTGGGAGCCCTAACTGGCGAAATGTGGGTGTAGTTAGTAAAATTGGGTACCCCTCTGACAAACCCTTCGGGGATTTCAAGCGAGATGTTATGTTACGTTGTAAAGTCAAACAACAATTGCCAACAACAATAATTTTATTTTTCCCACACACTAGTACACTACATACATCATAAAAGAATTTGAAGCTAGCATAATATAAAGGAGAAATTAATTACATAACAGGTACAAATAAATACATTTAAAACCGTAACTCCTAATTGTATAGGTTTTAGAGAGACCAGGTACATACACATTAAGTCATTTATTATAATACTTATCAGAAATACCTTTAAACTCTAATGAAATAATAAATATTAAAATGAAGAAACTATTATAATATGTAATTATCTAAATACTGATTGAACATTATATTATATAACTGCTGAATAAATTATGAAACAAGACATGAGATTACACATGAATTTGCATATTTATGGTATTTTGCAAAATGCAAGATTGATTCAATCATAAATTACACTTTAGGTAATAATTATAAACAGCCAATTATGTCTTATTAAATAATAGTTGCTATTTAAATGGGCATTTAAAGGACTTTGCACAGAAGGGCTAAAATGTAGTCATTGTTAAAATCTGTTATTATAATGTCTTTATTTATGACATCCCCGTACAAAATCTTCACCATTACAATACAATCGTATTATACAGGGTGGTAGGGATACCGCTGCTGAAATGGTAACCACATAATTCAGTAATCATGCTGAACACATAAATCGATAAGTTGACAAAAAAAAAATCTAATTATTCCGTCAGATAGACTTCCAAAAAATATTTTTTCACGTAAATAAAAAAAGGAAAATGATAAAGTGCTTCGAAAACTCGTGTGACGTCACATTGCACTACATTATTTACCACGTAGTGACGTCACCAGCCCCCACTCATGATCTTTGACACGTTTTATCTTTGTCAATTTTTATTAATTTAATAAAACAAAATACACGTATCCAATATTTTTCGATAATCTAACTGACGGACTAAACAGAATCATATTTTTCTTAGTCAGGAATCATAATCATCGGTCTCCCTTCCACCCTCCATTCACAGCACATAATAGGTGATCTCATTCATCGCTATAACACGTCCACAGTTCTCTGAACTAGGGTGTGACAAGGTTTCCATTTCCATTGTCCCCACTCCCCCACCCCATTATGGCTGCGCCCATGCTATCAAGTGTTGTCCCCTCACTTTGTGTAATGTACAGGTAAAGTTACTAATTAGGAATGACTGCGAAAAAGCAACGAGAAATAAAATAGCTATTTGAAAATTGTTTGCACTTTGTACAAGCTTGGTTTACATTTCTGTATGTCCCTATCTCTAAAGACATCTACTGTTTCATAAAAACATTCCGCTTCCTAATCGCCATACCTGTATAGGTACCTATGGTATATAATTGGCCACAAAGTGAAGTGCACAAAATGCATAAACAAAAAAAAAACATTTCTCATTATGAAAATGATGATTCGTCTTAATTTGACCTTTAGCGAAACCTTTTTGACCGACTGTGCGTGGAAATGACTTGCTTCGAAATATGGCTTCTTGAGTCTAGTAAACCTAGCCCTCATTGACTAGATAGCCTCCGTCAAAATTCCAGGATCATATTGCCACTTCGTTTGCAGCACATTTTTCTATAGGCCGGTAGTGGCACAGGAAGCCGGTACTTTAACAATGCGAACCTCTATCATTTTCGCAACAAGCACTGTCAACATCACATACACCATAAGTATATTGCTGATATCAGTACAAATTCGTAATTTCATGACTCCAAAATTGTAAAGAATTCGTGGTGCAACCGTATGAGAAAAAATATGGTCATTAGACTCATTCATAAAATATGGCGTTGAGTTATTTTGTAACTGTCTCGACTAATAAGTACCGGTTTCAGACGTTCTCCAATGCTGACCACATAACTCAAATTTTAATCAGTTCAATAACCTCGCTCTTACACCTAGCTTACCTGCCTACCTGCTTACTTACATGTCTACATGTTTTGTAGTTATGTATATCTAGTCAATTTATGCAACTTCGCAATTCAGCGATACAACATACCTACGAGATGTTGTAAGTATCCGTTTATAGGACATGATTCTGATACGTCTACCATGTATTATGAGAATGAGCATCTGTTCTCTATTATAAACACACTGTACTGAACTACCGATCAATAAAAAGTAGTAGGAAGCGGACTATCGCGGATGAAATGGTTGACCATTGAAACGTAAAAAGTAGAACAGCGGTTTATACTGGAAGATATAACACCTAACTGACCTCATATGGATAAAAATAAACAGTTAGACCCTTTGAACTTTAACCGTGAACATGCTTAGCTTACATGAGTTACATGGTTATACTTGATTGAGTAATTACATAATACATTACTGGGTCTTGTTATAACGTTTAAATAGTTTTTATTACAGATTGGAAGATTTATTCAGTCTCCTAGCTGGTCTAGACGAAGTAATTGACCTTCAGAGAGATCCACGATAGTTCAAGCATTTAAATAAAACCGCTAAAAATAATCGAGGAACTTTTAGATGAGATTATAGATTATACATAGAGCGCCAGCAACAGATGTAGTTATAGTTAGATAGTTCAAACTGTATCTATTACGTGGTAGGTAGGACAGATTGATTGCTAATGTCTGCACATCGTATCAACATCCAAGGGCGCTTGCGTTAGCTGTCTATTTGCGCAACACGTAACGGCTTTCGGATATAAACATCAAATAGATCATATTCTCCCGTGTTAGCTAGCATTGATGCCAGGGCTTCAGGTTTATACCAAACGTATAATTTTAGATTTGTGAAGAGTGGCTGACCTCGCGTGAAGCCATGCAAGTGGTTATGTGCTTATCTACAGGTTGCACTTATATCCAACACTAACCGACTATTGTACTACAAACTGGTTTATGTCATATACTATTAGAAGAAAATTATAACGTGGGACCTTGATTATAGCTTCGGAAAATTTTATACAAATTCAAATACGGCTACGGACTTATTGTAATATAGCATACATAATTAACTGCATTGTTTTAGAGGAAATCAGTTATTTAAGCATAATACGAATAAGCAATTAAAATGAGTTATTATATTTTTATCTGATCATTTGACTACCTACATTTTTCCTTCTATTAATAGGTAGGTATCATAATTTTCGTTTCCACAATACTAACACTGCCAATGTCACGAACACGCTAATAAATACACTGATCAAAAAACTTTTTTTTTAAACGAACTTTCAGATTTTACCTACTTAACTTTACTCACTAATTTACCAGAGTTTTAGAAATAATCTGTTGAACTTTTATATAAATCTTCTATATTACATACAATAATGAGAACATTAGACAATTTATATAAATATTTTACGTTTAGGTACTTACATTGTTTTGATAATTTATTTCGAAAAATTTCATAACAATAGAAATATTTCTGAAACAGGAATGTACAATAATAAAGATTAAGTATACAATTTTCTTTATGATAGATAATAATAATTAATATATGTAGTTGTTTACTTATATTAAAATTTTATGTTCCTTATGAACTCAAATAATTGTGAACTAGAAAAATAATTTTATATCTGGTTTATAATTTATAATATCAACGATATAATTATATATTTTTAATTATAAATTGAATTACGATATTGCCTTTTCAGTTATTTACTTATTTGTAACCTTACATACATAATTATAGGATATATTAACACAATTTTTATTTGTGACACTTTTAATCCTATCCAAATACTACTTCAGAATAGCCATAGGTAATTATATGAAACAATTTGAAATATTAATTTATGAAAAATAGTATAGACGCAGAGTACAGCTACGCTACGGTATCCAAAAATAAATAGCATTACACAAATATTTAGAATACGCACTTTTCTAATAATTGTACCTACTTATGAAGTCTACATAATGAATTCCGTTTTAGCTAAACATCAATATTCTAGAAAAGATTTACTGTTATAAGTTCTACAGTAGATCTTATTATTATTTTTTAATTGTGGTAGTAGAACTTCTACTACCACAATTAAAAAAAAAAAAAAAAGATTAGTCCTATAGTTAGTGGCTAAATTATTATAAATTTCTGAATATAGGTACATCATACATAGGGTAGCGGACCAACTTCAATTTTTCCGGTAAATTTACGTCGGGTCGCAAGTTACAAATGCATTGAAATATTAATAATAATTTATGTTATTTGATCAAAAACTATCCAGAACTATAAATAAATAACAAGATATAATATCACTTAGTATAAGTAGTTACAACGTCTTAATATTAGGTACTTATATTATGTATTCTACCATTACATACATGTCAGAAACAATGGACAACTCACTGTTATATAAGAAAGAAATATGTAGGTACCCATTACTACCCATGTTATTAAACATACTAACATTGTAATTTCGTAGTGATAAAAAATATAAGTAAGTACCAACAAACTGTTAAAACACAAAGTGTACTTATTTCAATTTAAGTTATTAACAAAAGATCACGGGTAAATCTAACTACGACTGCAAATGTATTTCGAGACGTTACACTAGGTACCAGGCGAGAGTAAACATTCTTGTTAAGACAGCGATATAAAATTTTACCTATAAGTACTCGCCATCAATAAAACTTAAAGATGCAAGCATAGGATCTACGAATGGCGAATAGACTAGAAACAGCACATTACATAAGTCATGAAATTCTGTGCCGAGATTACGCTCCTCCACTCCAGCATACACACGTAACATAAACTCATAAAGATCTTTAATTATATTCTGCACATTATATTATCAGTTACAAATACAATAGAAGTACGTAACAAGTTTTTACAGTTAGAATATTAAAACAGTCGTTACAATATTTTAGCATTTAGGTATTATACAATGAGGATAAATAGACGGGCGCGCTTTCTCCATCCCGATTTACTTATTTTATAAAACTTGTTAATCCATCCATATCCATACGCAAATCTGAATAAATAATCAAACCCGAATTGGAAAAGTATGTGCATATAAATGTAGTCTGCCCAAACAATAGCAATGCGTGAGACAGAATAGTCATATTCTAAAAATGAAATTATAATATTACGACGATTGTACATTATTTTAGCACTATTCTATCACAAACACCATCTAACCCGAGGAAGAGTAAGCGTTATAGGAATACCATATTATAAGATTTCACAAAATTAACGACGAATTCGTGATATAGATCCACCACTTACAGGAGCCAACAGCCGTCTAGGAACTAGAAGACGAGCGTTACCCCTGGCAGGTCTTGAAGCTCCAGGCAGCTTTAAATCAGCTAGATGCAAAGCGTAGCCGTCGTTTAGAGTCGTTGCCATATTGCTGTACTTTTTACTGATACGTCCAATAGCATAAATTTGCTTTGGAGCAAGACCACAGTTATGATAAACAGTAATGTCTTTCCCCGAACCGTATGCCGCATGCATAATTACTCCATGTTCAGTTATAAGATTGTTTAAATGCGCTGCCTTATGTCCTAATGGATCTGTTGAAAATCCATCGGAGAAAAATACTAAGCCATGTGGGAAGTTATGTTCAGCCAACCATGATATTACTTTCCTTTGTTGCATGTCAGGCCTTCCGGTTATGTATAAAATGAGATAACCAAGATCTTGCCAAAATCGGACGACATCGACCGCACCTGCTCTTACTTTTGGGTCTCGACCAGTAACTGATACGCTAGCAGTAAAAGATCCATCAATACTAAACACAACACATTCAGTTTGGGGTGGCACAACGGCTAAATGAAAGTTACACATTGTGTGATCCCCTCGAACAACAACTCTTACCGGATATATCCCGCAAGGGACACTTTGTCGTTCTGGTAAGGTGTATGTGATTCTTCCAGTCTTATCAGTTACTACAGTGGACAATATACCCCATTCGCCTGCCGGAGGATCCTTCATCATATAAATGTCAACTTTCTCACCAGTTAATGTTATCATATCTAATGGGCCGTACATAAAACGGGCAGAAAAGGTTTGCGGGCACCCTTCCTTGACGATAACGTCATTAGCTCTATGATTTGCAGCTACGTTTTTCAATTTAACCGACGTTCGTTTTCTCATCCACTTCTCCCTCTCTTGTCCAGGTTTAAACATTGAGCACTCTTTGTCGTCGGAGTGCCCATATAGAGCTAAATCAAAGTGGCCTATTTGACGCAATATGAAAGCGATTACATCAGAACTTTCCCAGTAGCTAGCATGGAATAAGTGAGGTAAAGCGTTTGTCGGAAAGTTCGTCAATCCTTCGGGACAGTACAAAGCGTAGTCTAGTCTTTTGGAACCCCACCATTTCTGCTGTAACGCGTTCATAGTAATTAAAGGAATGTTATCCACTAAGCCACTTACTGTACTTTGTACAGATACTTCAGATAGCCGTCTCAACACAGGAGTTGGTGGCATTTGCAAGTGATCTCCAAATAATTGAGGATGACTCTGTATCAATTCCATTAAATGGTATGGTTGACCATTACCTAAAGGATATTTCGTATATCTAGCAACATTAATTGGTGGTAAATTAGTGAATCTTGCTGATAGTAGCGGTTCTAATCTTGAGCCAACAGGATCTGTAGGATGAAACAAGTTGAACACTTGCTGAACGGGTGGTTTAGTAATGTCTCGAGTTTTGTCATCCGAAATTTTTCGTGATGCCAATATAAGTGACAATGGACTGCCAAAGGTGAAAAAGTCACTCACTTCGAATTCAAACTTAATATGATTATCACTTGTGGACGACGAACGTCTCCTGGGTGTTGGAGCTTGTAAGTGCGACTTGTTGAGGTAATGTGACTCTAATGGATCATTTGGAATAGTTATTTCAGTATCCAGTATGCTATTTTCACTGTCGTGTCTGGATTGGTATTGCTGAGTTCTGATAAGAGCATCATACGCTAATACTGAACCCATGCTATCGCCGACAATACAGACTTGGCCATTAAAACCTTTTCCATCATCGGATTTGAGAAATTCATTGTAAGTGGCATTGGCTGAGTGTATAGTTTTTGTTACAGACTCAGCATAATCTGGAGAATTTGTTGCAATTAATGGTATGGCACCAATTGGTATAAGATCGTTTGTGAGCGAAGGAGATTCAATAGTTGAAGGTGAACAATCGAAACTGTAGGGGCTCAGTGTAGAAAGGACCCCCAAAGCATCAGTGCAAATAGATGGACATGAAACCAGTTTAATTGCTATGTGTCCAATAAGTGTTGGATAATGCTGGCGCATCACTGATTCGAAAGCACCTTTAAAAGTGGTGACATCTGATTTCTTAGCAGTCATATCAACATTTGCATCTAAAACACTTCCAGCATGAAATACTAGTATCACAACAGTTGTTGGGCATGAGCTGTGAGCAGGCGTCTCTGGACAGCCATCAATACTGGGATGACTTTGTAAATTAGGCATTCTGCGTGAGCCTCTCTCTGATGTCACCCTTTTTAAGAATGAGGGATTGAATATGCTGTCTTCTTGACTATTATCGCCTTGTGATGGTGATATGTCAATGTCAGCTTCATCAAGAGAGCACATGGAAGACCATTTATTAAATGATGATTCACAGTCATAAAATTCATCTTCTGAGCCTGTTTCTGTTTCAGATTCTCTAACAAGAGTTTCCATTCGCCAGTTTGCAACTTGGGCTTGTAAACTCTTAATAGATCCTGAAGATGATGATCTAAGATTTGTCTTTGAAGAGGTCTTGTGTTCGGATGGTGGAGTACCCTCAGGAGTTAGATGTTTTTGGATCCTCATATCAACTTTTTTCTTTGAGACTAATGGTGTTGGCATATCTTCATTCTTTTCTAAACTACTCATTGTAGCTGCCAGAGACTTAGAATTCTCTTCAGACAAATCTTGTTCGTCACTTGTATCACCACCTGCCATCTTCTTCTGCAAAGCTAATTGTGTCTGGCGCTCAATTTCCCGGATGTCATCCATTGTAAGACCATGCCATTCATCCTGCCAAGCCCAGGCTTGACGATGTGCACGTAACATGGTTTTTCTTAATGCAACATCATGAATAAATTTTTCTAATTTTGTTTGCATACCCCAATATCTGAATTCAACTTTACAGAGTTTGTAAGCGCACATGAGGGATTTACCATTTGGAAGTGGTTGTGGCTTACCTTGTACTTCACTCCAATATTCTTCAAGCCAATCCTCAGTAAGGGGACCCCTATTACATTTTTCTGACTCAAATAATTTAGGATCCTCCTCTCTGACATAATCTGCCCCATAAAGCTGATCTTTGCAAACATCAATAACATCAACTATTCTACTTTTTAAATCACTTCCAGTTAGTTTGAAGACATTTTCTTGGTGGCCATTATCCGAAAAATAATAAGTTTCTATTTCTAATGAAAACTTTTCAACAAATGGGCATGTGTATCTTGTTTTTGTGTAAGGATAAGCATTCCAAGCTTCTTCAGACACTGTTAAGGCAGATTTTGGAAGCAAGCTTTTAAACCATCCAGGTAAATGGCTACCAACATGATAGATTTTCTGAGTGTACTGACCTTTTCCACCAGGGCCATCATCATAGGGTTCATTAACTAGGATCTCCACACCACTGCCTTCTCCAGAACTTTCTTCTCTACTCTTTTTAGCTATCATGTACAGCTGTGCAATCCTGTACTCTTCTACAGTGAGAGGTAAAGGTATTCGGTACTCTTTAATCAGCATTTTGGTGATCTACTTTGAGTTTTCAATATAATTAAACATATTCTGAAACAAAGAGATGATAGTGTTGTTATTGTAAGAAAATATTTGGAACAATGCCACTTAAAATACCAAATCAAGGGCACATAAGTATTTAGTGATTTCTTCCTATTTGTTCAATCTGATGATACTTAGGTACTTACTGTTATTTTTTATTTATGTAAAGACAATTAGAAAGCAAAGTGGTCATAACTGCAATTTATCATTTAGGTTTATTTGGTGCTCATAAAAAACCCTTTAGGTATTCGGATAAGTCAAAGAAACAACCACTTTATGTACTTCAAAATACTAGCCAGCTAGTTCATCATATCAATTTAATATTGGAGAAAGTAAAAACAATGACAGTGTAATCATTCGAAAATCAATGCAATTGTTATCTTTTAATAAAAATGAGCACTAATTCAAACATGATAAGGAAGGGATAATAACGCATAAAAGTACTAATCCTTAGTTTAATTGAACGCAGATAGTACAAGATAAATTAATGACTGTGTACGTTTAAGTTTTTACTTTTTATTTTTTCACATAAACGCTATTCTTCACGCAACACTTCTAAGAGCTAACATCACAAATATTTACCTCAACAGATTGAAATATGAGGAGTGTCACATCACACTTCACACAGCATTTTTAATTCAATATTTTTTGTTTTTCACAAAACACATCCCAAGCACGGATCTACCGATGAACTTTGACATTTTCGCGATGGTAATGTCAATACGGCATAAGCGCCATTCCTTTTCAAGTTGTACACACTACCATCCAGCATCTCACAATATAAACAAGGGGTAATTTACATTCATAGAAGCGATTGGTCGCATGCACTTCATATGGCAGCACGATATCACATCCTACGCGAAAGCATTTCACAAACAAAATGCAACATAAAATCCAGTGTTCTACGAGTAAAGTAAATAAATATACTTTGTATACTAGCCAAGTTTGTTTCTATAGGCGCGATCGTAGATTGGAACGCTGTTGATTCTGCGTAGGTACGGTGAAGTCGTATTCATAGCCTTTCTAATTTTAAAACCGGATTTTTGCTTCAATACTATGTTGTTTTTTGAATCTAATAACAGGTGTAAAAAAAGTAAAAATGCGTTACTTTTCTTTCTAATTAATGTTACTGATTACAAGGGCAGGAAGATGACGATTTTACAACGGTGTTAGCGGCTGTCTAAATAATATATTCGTAGGTAGGTAGTTAGGTACTAATTGTTGTATGAGGATGACGATGTGATGTATGAGGCGAACGGAGTAGGTGTGTAAGGATCGTAGTAGGTGTCGTTCTCTCTTTCTCTCGTGTCTGTGACTTCTGTCTACCCCCATGGGAAGGACATACACACACACACTACACTACACACTTTATCCACGCGGCTACGCTACGCATAAAACACTTAGCTTAATGTTGTATCTATAAACGTGTAAGAACTTAACTTGTGAATACCAAAGGACCTACCGACTCCTACTAAAAATATCGAGTTTTATGGTAGAAATTCTCGTATTCACCATATTTTAGGGTCAATTCATGGCAAAATTACTTTCTTTCTATTATTTTATTTCTTCGAAAGTGTTTTGAAAGATGTCGTTTGATACAAGTGGGCATTTGTTAACAGCTCTCGGCTCCAACACTCTCGCCTGCAGTTCGGGTGTGAATACTGCTTCAACTGCAACATTAAAGTTTCTCAATTTGTATCAAAATGTACTATTATAGGGTTCCTTATTATACCTGAAAAGGATTAACGGAACCCATAAAGGATAAAATAGGATTACTTTGTGTCTGTCTATCAGTCAGTCAATACCCTTTCTCTTAAACAACACGTGGTGCTATTATCAACTTAAAATTAATATCATAATTATAACACCAATCCCATAAAGCTGTGAAAAATAGGTGTTGCTTCTTAGTCAACGGAATAAAAAATGGCTATTTAGGTCGTATCTTTGCCCATTTGCAAGTACTGTTAGGGACCTAACTAAGGACTAGATTTAAAACGCAGTGGACTGTAAGTTACGATGTGTATAATCCAAAATATAGGTACATTTAAATGTTGGTAACTAAGAAATATGCGCGCGCGTCGTCTAGGGAGATCGGTAGCGAAGTGAGCCGGGCCCGGGGGCCCGCGTCCCGCACGTCGCGCGCCGCACCTCTCTCCGCCACCCGCCGTCGCCCGCCGCCATCCGACAGCAGCCGAACACCGCCGAGTGGTCGAAGGTGCCCGAACAAGTACATCAAAACTAACAGTGTAGGTACTTCCTGTTGACCCACAATCATGAAATTCGGTAAGAAGCAAATACTGACAGCACAAGTAAAGGAAAAAAATCTAAAATAATTCATCTGTTACAGTTAAATACATATCACAGATTTTATAGAAACGCTGTCTCGACTATGAATATTTCTCCTCTTTACTAGATGGACACGAGAAAATCGATAGCAGTCGTCGCAGAATTAAAGCGCCGACATTGTGCTTGTAACATATTTATCTATTCACTTAGGTACAGTCTTACACAATACATTTGCAATAGGTACCTCCACAGGGCTGGGCAGTATTTGAATTACTTGTAATTAAAATACGTAATTGAAATACAAATACGTATTTTGTATTTGTATTTCAATTACTTCCTTAAAATGTAATTTGTAATTCGTATTTCAAATACCTGACGACGAAGTATTTTGTAATTAGTATTTAAATTACTTGAGGCTTCAAAATACATTTTAACAAAAATACATTATACCTACCTTCATTTAGCGATCGTGAGTGTGAGTGCGAGGCGAGAGTGAAATGATGGTAAAGCAGCTATTAGAGCTACGCAATACTTAATAGCTAGCAACACTGCACCCGACTGTAAGTACGTCAAAATTGGCAAACAAAACGAAAAAAAAATGTACGTTGAATAGGGGATCGGACTGAGTCAAAAAAATATGATTCTGTTTAGTCCGTCAGTTAGATTATCGAAAAATATTGGATACGTGTTTTTTGTTTTAACGAATTAATGAAAATTGACGAAGATAAAAAGCGTCGTGACGTCACTTGTGGGTTAAAAATGTACTGACATGTAACGTTTTCGAGGAGTTCACGAGTTTTCGAAGCACTGTATCGTCTTCATTTTTTGTTAATGTGAAAAAAGAAAAAATAGGTGTTCAATATTTTTTGGAAATCTATCTGACGGACTAATTAGTTTTTTTTTGTCCGATCCCCTATTGTCAATGTGAACCTAAGATGGCAAGTCATAACGGTTTAGTTTTGCACGTGTAAGAAAATTAGGTTGTTGACAAGAGTTTGGGTTACCGTGGTTTGGATTAATTTTTGAACAAAAAAGGTTAAAATAAAAACTTTTAAGTTGGTTATTTTGTTTTTAATTCATTTTTGCCACAGACTTCCGAAAGAAAGTTACTTACTTACACTTTTTTCTGATGGTTTTTGAAGGCGGTTATTTTTGTAAATAATTATGTAATTTGTATTTTGTATTTCAATTAAAAATGGCTAAAATACTGTATTTTGTATTTTATATTTCAAATACCTTACTTAAATGTAATTTGTATTTTGTATTTTAATTACTTGCAATACTGTATTTTGTAATTTGTATTTCAATTAAAGCAAAGCATGTATTTTGCCCAGCCCTGTACCTCCAGTAGATTGTGTCATTTGAAAAATGAAGGCAATCCTATAACTCGATATCTACCTACCTAGTAGCCTAGTAGGTACTACCTTGTACTCCCCCATTCCGAAAAGGTATCATTGACATAGGTCACAGAGCACACATAGGTTAGGTAGGTACCTACCTACATCAAAAAATATTGACAGTATTTAGGGTAATTTTTCACTGATTTGATACCTACTTATTAAACTCGAATTTCTAATAGGTAGTGGTAGCTATGCCTTGCCCACCTTGCCACACCACACACCATACAGGTTTCAGTTAATTAAAATGTTGATTGTTAATTAATCGAATGCGGTACCTATTACAACAATGCATTAGGTACTAACTACCCTATTAGAAGATTGCAATCATCACGCCTAGCGCCTGCACCTACTTATAATTTGATAGTGTGGGCAGAGTTGTTACAACACGAATTAAGTAGGTAGTAATTTATTATTAGTAGGCTCAGACCAAGAAAAAAAGTAAGACGGCGCGCCGCGAACACCAACAGTGAAGTCACAAAACCACGCGCCTATAGCAAGTAAACATACAAGCTCACGCACACACCTACACTAAAACCACATGCATTTCTCCTAGAACGTCACGACTTCACGAGACATTGTGTTGGTCTACACACATAGATAAAAAGTTGGCTTCACATTTGATGTTCGTGGCGCGCCGTCTTCCTTTAGGTGCCTACCTACATGTAGGTGTAACTAGGTATCTAGATAAAGCGAAACAGTAGGTACTAACTTAGATACGGAGGAGCTTGTGGTTAAATAATAATAGTTTCCGGATTGATATTCAGGTTAAGCCGTGTTTTCCTGGGTTGGTCCGAATGGGTTACCACCCACTACATATATACAGAGTTTCCTCCGTACCTCGGAAAACACGTTTAGCCGATGGTTCCGGCTGTTATTTGTAGATCTTTGACAGTCGTTACAGATATTCAGTGGCCCGATAGTCTGACAACCAGTAGGGCTCCCACACATAAACACGATACGACGTCGCGTCGTGGACATCTACGACACGACGTCGTAACGTGTCGATGCACGATACGACGTCGTGACGTTAGAAACTCACGATGCAATCCTGCGCAGTTTTCTTGTTACTTTAATGAACAAATTAACATTTATTTGGGTTCTAATTTCAAAAACATTTAAATATTCTTTTCAGAATGCGTCTAGAGTGGTCCATTTTTCGGAATGAACTAAAACACCACCCCACTGTATCGACGGCATCGTGCATTGTATCGTGCGTGGCACATTACGTTACGATGTCGTGTTTTTTTACGATGCTCATCGTAGATTTCCACGACGCGACGTCGTATCGTGACACGACGCGGCATCGTTGTACGACGCGACATCGTATCGTGTTTATATGTGGGAGCCCTTACCAAGGGGTATCGTATAACTGGTACTAACTGGGTTATGGAGGTCAAATAGACTTTCGCTAAATGTAAATTATTGATATTTGGCTGTATCCAGTTAGACTAGGAAGCCGACCCCAACATAGTTGGGAAAAGGCTAGGCAGATGGTATTGTTGGGGATCAGGTCTGTCCGTCGTTGAAATAATGCGAGCGTGATGGTTTCACAATTATATTTTGAAATATGTATGAAATTACATAAGTTACAGACTGCGTGGATGGATTAGACCGCCATGGCCATGGCGGGGGTCTGTAAAGGATGATGGATGTGACTTGAAGGAAGAGAGAAGGTAAAAAGGACTGATTCTATACAAACAAAAAGTTTTTATAGCTGCGGTGAGTTAGCGATGTTGCAATCCGTGGAAGGGATCCGCGCGACACTGGCTCCGCCTGGTGGTGGTGATGAATGTATGAACCCCTGTGCCAGCGTGAATGCTCAGCGATCACCAAGTTCGGCGCGCCGGTGATAGGTGGCGCCAGCGGTTGGCATGAACATGCCCCCGGCCTTGGAAGCGCTGCTTCCAAAATGGTTCCCGGCACGGAGTCAGGCGTCGCCGCTCACAGGTTGTGGAGGCAGCGGGCAGATCTTGGAGAAGGCACGCCTGATCGTGCCAGCAGCTGTCCTGATGTCAGCCACTCGTGCTATGCCGTCTCCGCCTGGAATGACACGTAGAATGCGACCGAGCCGCCACCTCAATGGTGGCAACTGGTCGTCCTTGATGAGGACAAGGCTGTCCAAGGTGATGTCCTCCTGCTTGGTCTTCCACTTGGTTCGCTGTTGCAGCTCAGAGATGTATTCTGTAGACCAGCGACGCCAGAAGTGCTGCCGCAGTTGCTCGATGCGCTCGTAGCGTGTCAGACTCGAAGTTGGCTGGTCTGGAAAATTCCTTGAAGGTGGCGACGTTAACGGTCGGCCAATGAGGAAGTGTGAGGGGGTGAGGGGGGAAAGGTCAGAAGGGTCTGAGGAAAGAGGTGACATTGGACGGGAATTTAAGACAGCTTCGATTTGTGTCAAAGCCGTGGAAAATTCCTCGTAAGTTAGTCGCGCGTTACCTACTATGCGTCTCAGGTGATACTTGCATGACTTCACCCCGCCCTCCCATAGTCCGCCAAAGTGTGGAGAATAAGGAGGAATAAATCGAAATTCAATGCTATTAGTGGAAGCGTAATCAATAATGGCCTCCGATTCCTTATGGAGAAATAAAGGAAACTCCTTTTCCGCGCCCACAAAGTTTCTACCGTTGTCGGAGAAGATAGTGCGAGGCGTACCTCGCCGGCTAATGAAACGTTTTAGTGCTAATATGTAGTCGTTTGTAGATAAACTAGTAACGAGTTCCAAATGCATGGCTCTAGTCGTGAAACAAATAAAAAGACAAATGTATGCCTTAGTTAGTCTAGAACCTCTGCCCTTTCTGGATAATATGAAAACCGGTCCCGCGTAGTCCACACCGGTTCGCATAAACGGGTAGCCCGATTCCAACCGTTCGGGGGGTAAGTTGCCCATGAGGGGCGCTAGTGTCTTACCTCGATTACGTGTGCACGTTATACATTCGTGTACTATTTTTCTAGCAAGATTTCTAGCGTTCAATGGCCACCAACATTCACGCATGGTAGCCAATAAAAGTTGAGGTCCGGCATGTAATAATCGTGCATGCTCGTGCTTAAATAAACAAATCGTGAATGGATGCTTACTGCATAATAAAATCGGATGTTTTTTATCGTAGGTGAAGTCGGATGAATTACATATTCGACCGCCAACCCGAATTATTTTATGTTCATCAATAAAAACATTTAAACCCGAAATTCGATTATATTGTTTACAACGTTGCTTGATAGGAATTTGAGCTGTTAAGTTATTCAAAACATCTGGAAATGAATTCCTTTGAACGAGCCTAATTAACATTCTCAGCGCGGCGTCCAACTCGTTTACAGATAAGAAACCGGTTTGTCGTTCTGTTTGCTTAGCTCTTGAGTTTGCTATAAATCTTTGTACGTAGCTACCGATTCGTACGAGCTTTGTGAATGACGCGTCCTTGTCGAATTTAAGTATGTCTTCGTGCTGAATATTGGGTAAGCAGGTTTGTTTTTGTTTTAAATCTGGTAAGTTATATTCTTCCGAATTATCGCGGTAAGTTTGCTCAAAGTCATGTGAACGATTATGTAAATAGGATGGACCGTGCCACCAAAGTCCGTTATCTTTTAATAAATCTAGGCCGCAACCTCTAGACAATAGATCAGCTGGGTTGTCCTTACTACTCACATGTAACCACACTGAGTCACCTGTGAGTTCATTTATTTCAGTTACTCGGTTTTGTACGAACGTTTTCAATAAATGTGGTGACATTTTAATCCAACCCATAACGATTGTGGAATCCGTCCAAAAGTATACTTTACTGAACTGCAATCTAAGAGATTTAATTATTTTATTAAATAGCTGGGCTCCCAGAAGCGCGGCGCTCAGCTCTAAGCGCGGGATGCTGATTGTTTTTAAAGGTGCGACTTTGCCCTTAGCGCACAATAGTCGAACGGTTGCGTCACCGATATTGCTAAATGTACGTATATAGGTACACGCGCCGTATGCGTCTTGAGACGCGTCGGTAAATATATGAAGCTCTGTGTATTGATTATGATCGCCTATTACGTGGCGAGGGATGCGAATATCGTTTAGAAATCTTAACGTAAAAATAAAATGTTTCCAAATGTTAGCAATTTCCTGAGAGACCGGAGTATCCCAGTCAATTTTACTCAGCCATAATTTTTGTAAAATCATTTTTGAAATCATGACTGCCGGCGAAAGAAGACCCAATGGGTCGTATATTTGTGATATTACTGATAACATTATTCGCTTAGTTAAACGTGAATTGTTGTCTTGGTTCTCAATATTTGTAACGAAGTGTAACTCGTCACCAGTGTTATGC
This sequence comes from Diarsia mendica, assembly GCA_949316265.1. Taxonomy (NCBI): domain Eukaryota; kingdom Metazoa; phylum Arthropoda; class Insecta; order Lepidoptera; family Noctuidae; genus Diarsia; species Diarsia mendica. The sequence goes on from OX438895.1 coordinate 15,527,593, forward strand.
CAACCCAATCCGAGTGTTTTGGTTTGCGCATGTTCGCCTATGAAGCGTTCTGTGGCTTTGTTGTGAGATGCATCTGAGTTAAAGGTCCACTTGCGCAAAGGAAAACACCCCGATTGGAGCACGTCTGATGTTTTTTGACATATTTGAAGCAAGTTGTTTAGATCATCATCACCGGTGATGAGATCGTCCACGAATATGTCTTCCGTGATGATGCGAGCGATGACGTCATCGTCGCACTCTAATGCTAACTGTCTAATACAGCGCATACTTAAATATGGTGCTGACGCAGTTCCGTACGTGACTGTATTTAGTTGATATGTATCTAACGGATCTGAAGGATTATCCCGCCACAATATTAATTGTAGTGACCTTTGGTCATGCTGGAGAAGAACTTGACGAAACATTTTCTCCACGTCTGCACAAGCTACATATTTATATTGTCTAAATCGTAACAAAATCGAGAAAATATCGTTTTGTAACGCGGGTCCCGGGTACTGAATATCGTTTAATGATTTATTCGAGCTAGTGACGGCACTAGCATCAAATACAACGCGTAGTTTTGTTGTTGAACTAGATTCCTTGACAACACCATGATGTGGAAGATAATAATTTGGTTGACTACAAGTCTCCAACTTGGACATGTGACCTAAATCATTGTATTCACGCATGAAGTTAGAATATAAATGTTTAAGCTCTGGTAAACGATCGAGTTTACGCTCCAAGGTTAAAAATCGTTTCGTTGCTGACGTGTAAGAATCACCTAGGGCATCTGGTGCCTCTTTCAACGGTATACGAACCGAAAATCTACCGTTTTCAACGCGTTTTGTAGTGTTATTGAATATGTTTTCGCAGGTGCGTTCATCATCTGTTAAGGGTGCGCATGATGATGAAGGAATGTTTTCGAGTTCCCAAAACAGCCGGAGTTGTTTATCGATTTCCTGACTGAAGTGGCAATGAACGTGAGCAGGTTTTGGGCTCCTCGCGAGCACAGGACCGGACAATAACCATCCTAATTTTGAATTTTGTAGGAATGGGCCACTTGCTAGACGTATTTTGTCTGTTTCTAGAAGATCCCAAAATCTATCCGCGCCGATCAACAAGTCAATTTCTGAACTTACGTTAAACGTCGGATCTGCTAATTGTAAGAACTCAGGTATATATATATTACCGGCTTCGATGTTTATCGTAGGCAAACTGGATGTTATGCATGGCAAGATTAAACAGCGAAGCTTGGTATTGAAATCGCTTAATTTTGAACGTATTGTGACGTCACATGAATGCTGTGATTGCGAGACTGACTGTCCCACACCCGATATTTGAATAGTGGACTGTATATATATTGCATTTATTTTCTTTGCAAATTTCTCAGTTATGAAGCAGTTTTGGCTTCCGTTATCTAAGAGCGCGCGGGCCGTATGATACACGTTATTATTATCAGCTACTTCAATTAACGCCGTAGAGAGCAAAACAGTACTTATTAACTTGAATTCGGTAGTGTTCGCTTCACACACAACAGTAGTGGCCGAGTCGCGTGAATGCACTGTTGATGTCGCCAAACTGTGTGATTGTGGATGTACGTTCCCTCCGTTCGACGACGCACGCACACAAGCGCTGTTTCCCGCCTCGTCCATGTGTAGCAAACTGTTATGTTTGTTTGAACACTGTTTACACGAACCGAACTTGCATTGATCTAACGCGTGACCGTTTCTCAAGCAATTTGCACACATCTTATTTTCGTTAATGAATTTAATTCTGTCTCTCACGGACATATTAAGGAATGCTGTACACGAGTATAATGAATGTTCCCTATTGCACAGGACACACTTGGGTAAATCCCATTGTTTATTTGTAGCACCACGGTAATTACTATAACGCGTCGCCTTAGTAGCCGCGTAACTATGTACGCGCTGTGAATTTCGTTTATCGTTTTGGTGTTTAAAGTCGCTATGATGTGTTTTTTCCTTTATGTGGCTAGTGCCGATCATTTCCAACGTGTCCGCTCGACCTCGGAGGAACGTTATTAAATCGTTAAGTTTTATTTTTTCTCGTGAACCTAGACACGTGGCACCGATGTGGGTTTCCCATTCGCGTTCTGTAGACGAGTCCAGCTTACTGACCACTAAATAAATTATTAATGTATCCCAATTAACTGTGGGTTCATTTAGTGAGTTTAAAGCGCGCAGATTACGTAAAATAGTATCAATTAATTTCCTTATTTGCGATGGCGATTCTTGTTTTAGTGATGGAATATTATGCAACGCTTTTACGTGATTATTAATTAACAACCTCTCGTTGTGATAACGGCTTTCCAATAACTCCCATGCGTGAACGTAGTTGGCTGGGCTAAATTCCAACGCTGCTATCACTTGTAACGCGCTTCCACTAAGTGCTGACCGCAAATAATGGAATTTTTGGATCTCGTCTAGATCGGAACGATTATGAATCATGGTTACGTATGAATGTTTAAATTCTAGCCAGTGATCATAGGCTCCATCGAAGGCAGGTAATTTTATGTCTGGTAATTTAATATTGACACGTGGTTCCGATGCAATTGGAAGTCGACTTGTAATTTCCGCGTTTTTAATTAAACACTTTGCACTGGCTATTGCCGTAAAATAAATATCTTCTAATGCTTCTATGTATTGTAGATTCGCGTTTGTTTCGGATTCCGGAAGGAGTAGTTCGAGTTCATTTTCTACGTTGTCGAATTTATCGTATAATTCACTCGCGGCTTGAACACGTAAAGTTAACTCAGCTGTTTGTAAGCTTGTTAAGTGAGCTCCCGCGAACGATTCCACGTAATTTTTAAACTGGGTTAACCGACCCTTAATGTTACCCCTACGTTTCTTTAATTCGGAAAGAACTTCGTCCACTGCCTTGACCGACATTCTGACGGAATATGGATGAGCGTTATGTGGTGTGGTGTGATGTGGTGTGGTTACTCACATGCAAATATCACCTGGTCCACGTGGCTGCCACACTCGCGTGAACTGAAACGAAACACAGCTTTAACACAAATCTTTAACTGAATGGATGTGACGGGTGGGATTGACGGGACGGAACAGAGACCTGACCGTTTACGTATCTTACGCCTTTGCCTTTTTCTCTGGTTTGATGTTATTGCTGGGTCACTGGACCAGCTGTGATGATCGCTGCACTCGGTCGATCGTGATGATCGCTGCACCCGGTCGATCGTCTTCACAGCCAGCTATTGTCTTCAGCGCCCGGCTCCAGTCCGAGTCAAAGTCCGCAACGTGCCGGCAACGTGGTCGGCACCGTGTATGTGGAGTCTTCTTCCGGCTGGTATTCTTGTAGATCCGTCTCGTAGGACCAAAATGTTGGGGATCAGGTCTGTCCGTCGTTGAAATAATGCGAGCGTGATGGTTTCACAATTATATTTTGAAATATGTATGAAATTACATAAGTTACAGACTGCGTGGATGGATTAGACCGCCATGGCCATGGCGGGGGTCTGTAAAGGATGATGGATGTGACTTGAAGGAAGAGAGAAGGTAAAAAGGACTGATTCTATACAAACAAAAAGTTTTTATAGCTGCGGTGAGTTAGCGATGTTGCAATCCGTGGAAGGGATCCGCGCGACACTGGCTCCGCCTGGTGGTGGTGATGAATGTATGAACCCCTGTGCCAGCGTGAATGCTCAGCGATCACCAAGTTCGGCGCGCCGGTGATAGGTGGCGCCAGCGGTTGGCATGAACAGGTATCTAGATTCTAGAACCTAGAAATTCACATTCGGCGGTAGCCCCTATCAAGCTTAATAGGAACTTTTTAAAGCAGTTTTATTTTATTAAAGTCAAGGGTAAAAAAAAACACTTGATTCAATAAAATAATGTAAATAAAATTCCGAGTTTATTATAAAGAACCACAAAAATATTACAACAACTTTATATTAGTAATAGCAAAAATAATAATAAAAAATGCAGAAGTGTAACTTGCGTGTTGTAATGAGATTATTATTGAAGCCGTAGAGTTGCATATCTATGTTGCATTGCATCATTCATGGATTTCTACAAGTAAATCCTTGTCTGAAGCCTGTAAGGGTTAACACCTGTTTTATTTAACCCAAAGGTTAATTTACATAGGTACCTACATAATACTAAGGGCGCGTTTAGACGATAGCAACGTGTGAAGTGTGGGCGGAAAATAGCTTTTTTATCTTTATTCACTATCTCTGTATATTACAAGTAAATGACTAAACAGATTTAATAAATCACGCGCCACTGTCGCCTAAACGCAGCATATTAATGTACCTACCTACTTAATTCATATAACAATTCAGTTTAGTGAAAGTTGTTGGTTTTCACACAATATATAACAAAAACAAGTATTTCTTAATAGTATATTTCATTATAAGTGCGGAAAGCCTGTCATTGCAACGAGTTCCGACAAATGTCTAGCCGAGCCGAGGCACAGCCGACGGCGAGGGTTGACAGTCGGAACAAGTTGCAATGACGGTTCCGCACGTGTACTGAACAACTATTTTTAATACAGTTGCGAAAAAATGAAACAATTTAATTAAACCGTAATTAAACTCGCAAAGAACATTTTTGGAAAATGGCGCCAACCGTAAAAGAATTTAAGCAGAGATTTTTTTTGTTTTCTTCACCCATTCTGGGTAGGCAAAGGTAACTATGCCCATACAGCCAAGTCTTCAGTAGATTTTTTTTATTGATATGAAAATGAAATTTATGAGATGAAATGGAATAAAACCTTTAACTCATTGAATCAAATAATTAAATCTGATATTGAAACAAATTAGTAGCTTCTTTATAAATATTTGCATGAATCATAAAAACTTCTATGTTTTTTTTTAGTAAAAACTTCGTGGTTGGTTTTTTTTAATGGACATTATTTTGACAGTTGGGAAAGAGAAAGCACGAGTTCGGGAATGGTAAAGAAAAAGCACGAGTACGTAATAGCCCACATCCCGAACGCTATACGTCCCTGCAATACGCCACTTTTTGAGCAACTGTATTAAAAAAATATTTATGTTATTACGTGTAAAGCTAAGGCACTTTCATAACTTATATCATTTACAATTAAATTTTTAAGGGGACGCATTTTGCATTTTTGAATTCGCATCTTTTTCAAAGCTGCCAAAATGGATCCTAAAATCTTGATACATGTATAATTTGAAATGTATAATAATTTATGGACAGTTAATGATTAACATCACCTTAAATATCAGCAGTAGTAAATCACAATATAAAAATATCAACAAAGTAATTTACATTCCTACTTAATCTGCCTAATCATAGCATAAATAATGTTATAACCAGTAAATAGTTTTCTTTAGACGGTATAATAACTTGAGGTATTGGACACAATAGAGTAATAAAATAGTTTATTTCTTATTTATAATCAGTTTTACTTATAAGTTAGTATTGTCTGCAAAAATTGCAATCTGATAAAAATAAAATATATAAAAGCTCTGTTATTGAAAAAATAAAGTAATATTAACATTGATCCCAGTAACAATGGTGGTCTCAAAAATATTTAATAAAAATGCAACAGAATAATAAAAAAAATAACTTCGTAATAACATGCTGCGCCGACCAAATCGGGCCATCTTAGCCTTGATAACAATAAGGACGATACATTATTATAATTTACTTATATATAAATAAACTCACGCTATTTCCCATAGGGGTAGGCAGAAACTTCTGCTACGCATTTCATATACAAATATAAAATAAATTATCCGGATAATATTTTGGTAATGTCCAAGAAAGATTTATGCAATGCTTCAATGTACTGTGTGCTGCTGTTGTGTGCTTTATAACTTGATACTGCTGCCCCTAACTTATCAGGGAACGCCGAATAACTGAAAAAAGCAAGACATGTTTTTTTATATTACTTACGTTGTTTCATAACCAAGTTGATTGATTAAAACAAAGTGTATATACGTTATAAAAGAGACCGATAAATTATTGCAGAACTTTAAACTACAATCATTTCTCAAGACAGTATAAATGCATTTCAAGAGCATGAGCATTGCAAATTAAACCTTATGCCAATAGCGATAGCATATGTCACGGACACTGTTTATAGTTTAATTCCACAGAACCGCACGGAAGTGACAAACATTGTAGGAACCAGGCTTGTCTGCGTGAAACTGTTGCTTGTTACCATTGTATTATTTCGAGAAGGGTAACAAATACTGTCCCAGCACCTACCATATTATGTCTCATTACCCAGTGGACTGGTAGATCATAACTCGGGCATAAATTTCGCTTTTGTACCTCTTTAGAGTGCAAAAATTTAAAGAACACAGTAGTTTTTTTTTTTTTTAATAAAATAGACCTATCAACTTACGCAATTCCAAATCCTTCTTTCATAACGGGCCCAAACCCTCCCGCCATCACGCTTGGCGAAGACAAAGTACTCGTACTCAGAATAGACTTATTCAAGAACTTGTACTCATACGAATCGAATATTTCTGGTCTGGGTATATTGTTGTCCTCAGCTGTCTTCATCAGTGCAAACATGTGACGATCGAAGCCTTGCCCCATGGCCGCATCTTTGACGAGCTCAGAGTGAAGTTTGGAGCATTCTGTCAGTTTAGCTCGCAGTTCTTCGACTGAAGTTTTGGTGGAGTGCAGGGATTCGCAGAATGCCTGGAAAGTGAGGAGAGACTTTCATTAATGATTCACTACTTTTTTTGGATAGGAAATCATCTATGACCTCTCCCGCTCTGGGCGAAGCGGAACGGAGTGTCAGACTTGAACTGACTAAAATCCGCCGATCTTCCTTCTTTGCCCTTTGTGTTCGAATCCGGAACCCCGAACCGTGGTATCTCTTTCGGACACACCCGCAGCCCCGGTAGGAATGAATCTGCTCTTGAGTGTAAATGTGGTGGTATTCCACAAAAGTGTCCTGTTGTTTGTTTACTACAGGAACTCATGGACGCTACCGAAAGAGCCTAAGTAGTAGCTCAGTTCTGGGCCGACACAACTTAGATTGCCATCGACAAGCTAACAAGACGATTTTAGCTTCTTCACCTAAGTCATCCATACTATATTATTATAAATGCGAAAGTAACTCTGTCTGTCTGTCTGTTACTCTTTCACGCCTAAACGGCTGAACGGATTTTGATGAAATTTGGTACAGACATAGTTTGGAACTTGAGAAAGGACATAGGATAGTTTTTTTTTTTTCGCGAGATAAACCAAAAATCTGCCGGAAGTCACTATTCCACGCGAACGAAGTCGCGAGCAAAAGCTAGTAAGATATAAGGTCTACTACTCCGACGGGCGGGTTTCGTAAGATTGGATATCAAATCATGACAGTCCAGTAGAACACAGAAAAAAAGTATTTAATAAGCAAAGGAGACAGACTAATCCGTACAGATAAAAGTGGATTAGAGATTATTATGCGTATAAGCTGTTTTGTGGGCAACCCCACCCACGCCGGTCGGTGTCGTAATAGGCATCAGATAGTTATGTCATCAACATCAGCCTATAATGTTTCCACTCAGGCATCCTCTTTAGGAGAGGGATGGGCTATAATCTCCCGCGCGGGACGGCAGATGTCACATCTCTTCAAATGTTTTGGTTCTAAGACATGCCGGTGCCCTCACGATGTTTTCCTTCACCGTTTTGAGAGCAGCGGTGATGAAATAAATTACACAAAGTAATGCGCCTACTTGGGTTCGAACACACGACTTACTGTTCTTAAGTCGGAGCCCGCCACCACTGGGCCACCGCTGCTCTCGCTCGCTGATAGTCATTTATGTGGTGTTAACTTTCTCTCGTACCTTTCGTTCTATGAATATGAAAATATCGATCTTTGAACTCTCACTAGCAACCAGACGGCGCGTAGATTAGGTAATGTTGTTATTATGTCTGTGTGAGTTTATAGGTCAATCATAAATCACTTAGATTTACTGAAGGACTATGAGATAATGTAATCGGATTATAATGACATATAAACCGATATATCATATCGCGAACTAAGTTTATCTGTACATCCTTACATAGTATAAAACAAAGTCGCTATTTTTGTCTGTTTGTCTGTATGCCAACGGATTTTGATGCGGTTTTTTTTAATAGATAGAGTGATTCAAGAGGAAGGTTTTAGTACCTATATAATTTGAACGACATCCACGCGGGTGAAGCCGCGGGATGCTAGTTTATAAAATAAATTCAATTTTCATGTTTGTCCGCATTTTAAATTTTAAAGTTTTACCGCGATTTTTAAAGTTTTACCAATAAATTAGAGAATTGATTCCCCAAATACCTACATATTATCTATATAAATAAAAAGAGAAGTCCTGACTGACTGACTGACTCATCAACGCCCAGCCCAAACCCTTGGACCTAGAAAGCTGAAATTGTGCACAGAGGTTCCCTTTATAATGTAGACAAGGAATCCCCCCCCCCCCCAACCCCTAAGGGAGTTAAATAGGGGATGAAAGTTTGTATGGAAAATCGTCATATTCACGCGGGCGAAGCCGCTGGCAAAAGCTAGTTACAAATAAATGAAATCAAGGGCCTGTTAGTTATTTTAAAACTAAAGCTTTTTATTTGAATGTATATAAGGTCCCATTAAAATAGGTGGACAAAATTTTAGGAATCATTCAGACCACCAAAATAAGGACAATGGTAAAAAAAGAAAATTAGAGAAACGCATCAGATACCTACAATAAAATAAAACAGGTAGCGAAAATACACTAAAAGTGTTAGTTACCCAATATTTTACGTACAAAAAACTCACTTTAATCAGTGTTTTTTTTACTTGGATATGTTTGGTTAGACGTACTGAACGCTGTGTTAAAATTTGTCCACCTATTTAAATTGGACCTTATATATTATATATGACGAGCAAAAAAATACTGTGTTCTGGCTAATCTCCAAAATTTTGATGGGACATTTACTAGCAGACAGCTGATATTATAATTATGGGCTAACGTAGGCTGCTTTTTTTTAGAAAATGAAAACCCTTGAAATAGTTACCATAATCCGATTCAAATAGGAAAGTAAAATTTTATAAACATTTTACGCCGGCGAAAGTCGCGTGCAACAGCTAGTATATTAATATGAAACTTAGGTACACAAAATAAAGAGATTTGGATGTTTTATCATGTGGTAAAACCGTGTGAAAGAACGGATGGCTATATAGTAGATAACGTAGTAAATAAAGTTATGTTCCTACCTTTGTCTTGTCCGTGCAAGGTCGCATAGTTTCTGTACGACCGTGTTTAAAGGCTGAAGTACTGCAAGACTCGTATGTGCCCACGAAGTTTCCTTTCAAGAGGTGATGCGCTGCCTGAAATAAGAATAGTTTTCGTAAGGAACAATCAGAGAGTGAGAGTGAGAGAGAGAACCTCTCGTCCCAGCCGCCGCGGGAGACGCTCGGGGCGTCGGCGCGATGGCTTCCGGCCACTGTAGACGCGGGCCTGTGGACGGTGAATAATGGGCTAGCTCGCCGGCCGTCGTGTAATGACGACGACAGGCCGTGCCGACGGTGCGTTCGTGTTCCACGCGCGCCACAAAGAGATGTCAACAACACGCCGTTATCGCACCTGCTCGAAACATCATCCGCTGAGCAGATAGCGGCGGTCCATTTGCATTTGACCAACGAAATTCAACCATTCCATGTTATTTGGAGTGGCGTAACACGTTTTTTCCTTCCATTCTCCCCTGTCATTTACCTATTGCCTATCATTTACTACTTTCAACGTCAACCAATGGATGGACAAAACAACGCGGCAACCATTGGACAGGATTTTATTAAAGGAATCATTACTGTCATGCGGACAAACAGTCCATAACAATATTTTTATCATAGCATGAACGATGGACATGTATTACACTACCAAAAGAATAACAACTGTGTCGAAGTTGAAATAAAATCTAAAATAAATAAACGTGACTATGTGGATCTGTCAGGTTCGGTGTTCTCGTGAATGAGTCATGTTTAATTATTTTCAACTGTATCTTAATTTAGGCAATGTTTATACTTGTTTGGCAGTAAAATCCGTGCTTACAATACCTGGAAAGACAGCTGCATAATGCAGTCAGGGCTAACTTTGAATTTCTTACAAGCTGCCTTGTTGAGTCCTTCATACAGAATGTAATCTATGCTGAGCGAGTCTGTCCACGCCTTATATTCCTTCTTGGCGTTGTCAATGAAATGCTTTGATTTGTCATCTAGTTTGAATTCTGAAAAACAACATAATAAAAGCATTACTGTATGTGTATTTGTATACTAGGTAAATTTTTTGTAAGGCATATACTTAAATACTTTTCTGTTCCTTTTCTCACACACTACTGTCTACATAATATCTTTTTCATTTCTCCTTTTGCTGGCCAAATTTCTTGAGAAAAAAGTCATACCTAAGTACCTACTATGTATGAGTATTTTATATTCCCTGTGTTGTCTACTGTGTGTACATAAATAAGCAATATTCTAATCAAAGTATTATTCACTAGCTGACCCGCGCAACTTCGTCTGCGTCATATAAATATAGCTATAACCTTTCTCGATAGACTATCCGACATTAATTAAGCTAAATCGTAACAAACAAAAAATCTTATCTTTCCTCTATAATACAATAGTTTAGATGGTTTAGATTAGCTTAGATTATATTAAAGTGTGAATTACTATAAAATCTATCTCTTACTGTTAAATATACTATAACACTCTGTACTTGTAAACATTATGATGCAGTAAATATTTTGAATTTGAATTTCCCGGAGGCAGTGTAGGGCAAAATGTAATCTAACTACTGATTACTAACTACGACTACAAAAAGTAGTTAGCAATCATAACTACTAACTACATAAAGTAATCGAAAAATGTAGTTAGAAATTTTAACTACTAACTACAAATTGTAGTTGCAATCACGATTACTTACTTGATTACTTTTTATAACTACATTTAAAATGATGTAGCGTTGAAAATGCCGAAAGTTTCAATTTGTTTTTTTCAGTATTTTTCGAGTGTTGCAGTGAAAAATTCACATAATATCTACGACTTTAATCCTTGCATTTGATTATTCATAAAAATAAACATAGGTATGTGCAATAAACTGTTTTTTTTTATGCAGCCTTATTCTAAAACATATTTAAATTACCTACTACTCATTACATGTTAATTTCATTGCAAAATATAAATTCGTAAACTTAAATAATCAGTAGTTATAACTACTCGATTGCAGCAATCAAACTAACAACTACTTAATGTAGTTTAATTAAAAGTAGTTAACTACATGTAGTTATGATTACATGTAACTTAACTACATGTAGTTAGCTACTTTTAATCGTAGTTAGTAACCAGATTACAAAATTGTAGTTAACTACGCCCAACACTGCCCGGAGGCCAGCCAGAATCCCCCGTACCTACATTGCGACGCAACCCGCGTAATTATTTTTCCGCGCGGGTATTTTTACATTGCGATATCTTCTAAGATATTTGTTTAAACTGTATAGAGTAAAGAGCACAAATATTCTACATTAAATTTCCGTTCTAACGAACACATTTATTTAGATACTAGCTGACCCGGCAAACGTTGTTTTGCCATATAAATAATTTCAGAAAAAAAAAAAAAGATGAAAAATAGATGTTGGCCGATTCTCATAGATACCGGATAAGCACAAAAAATTTCATCAAAATCGGTCAAGCCGTTTCGGAGGAGTTTGGCATCGAAAACTGTGACACGAGAATTTTATATATTAGATAGATTAATACCGTATGGGTTAAATAAGCTTCGCAAAAAATAATTCTTCTTAACCTAACATTTTAATAGTAAAAAATGGTTACAGTGAGTCAATCTTAAAAGATAGACAGATGCTGTCGCGGACTTTTTTTTAGAACTTTTAAAGACGAATAATTACTTCATACATGATATTCCCGTAACTTAAACCGTTTTCGCAGCGCACGCAACGGAAGCTCTCAGAAAGGAATTTTCTTTTCCCGTTTTTGCAACATTTCTCATTTATGCTCCGCTCCTATTGGTAGTAGCGTGATGTTATATAGCCTATAACCTTCCTCGATAAATGAACTATCCAACACAAAAAGAATTTTTCAAATCCAACCAGTAGTTCCAGAGTTTATCGCGTTCAAACAAACAAACAAACTCTTCAGCTTTATAATATTAGTATAGATTTGTTGCAGTCAAATCATATATAAAAGCAGCTTCCCAAAATCAAACATGGAAATAGATACTTTTCTTACCTAATTTCTGAACACTAATATTACTATCAACAGGCTTTGAATCTGGATGGATGAAAGGTTTCTTAGTAGTTTCAGCATAAACATCTTGGAAAAACCTCAGTACTGCCACACCGTCACCCCAGGAATGTTCGAAGTTGACTCCAGCTACTCCATCACTAGTTACAATCAAGCTGAAGGTTTTGTCAAACCACCTGAAAATGTATTTACCAACTCAATTAACTCAATTAACTTAATTAGTTACTAATTTAAATTGAGTCAATCCAAAGGCAATGTTTGGCACTTTCAGTAGTGTCTACCAGCATCTGTGATGCAAGCAACAGGACCTGATAACAGGTATCCCATTGTATGTGGGGCAACACCACATTTACACTACAGGGCAGAGTCATCTATGAATCACCACCTGAACAGATTTCCTTGGCTGCTACTAATATTTGGTAAAACACTACTACTACGTTACTTCGTTACGTTACTATGTTTTTTTTCCTACTCCTCCGCTATTCTTTTCTGATTAATTTCGTTGCGGGATCCAAGACAGTTAAATCATTTCTCTGGGACTTCGTCGAGCTTCATTGTCTCGGCGCTTTTCTTGTGGTCGCCACTGTTGATTCTGGCTAACAGGAGTTACAGTGGTTTGGGAATAGTGTGGCGGGCTTGTCCCAATTTAAAAAAAACACAAAACTCCAAGTACCACTGCGGCCCACTGGGCTTAACATGGGTTTTAGTTTGGCCTTTAACATGTTAATTAATAACCCTTCATATGTTTACCTGTTAGTACCATCACTGTGTAAGTATTTCTTCAAGAGCACACGTTTATCATCATGAATCTTATCATCATCTAATATCAAATTAAATATCGCCGAGTCTATCTTCCTCAAGACTTCACTATTCCCCGTTGCCTCTAAATGGTCTCGTTGTTTGGCCCATTCATCTCTATTCTGAGTAGTTAATATTCCTAAAGGATGTTCAGAGGGTGGTGTATTGTCATTCATGATTTTACTTAAGTTTCCAAGCAGTTCCAAAGGTGACAACAGGTTACCTGAAACATTATAAATGTAAATCTAAAGATTAAGATTAAAGTACAGTAGTAGGACACTAAACACATAGTACATTGAACTGATTAATTAAATGATTTGCCATTACTCATTACTTATCATGTCTTTTTATTTACAATATCAAAGGTTATGGTTATGGTTTTACTATGGTAATTTTTTTAAAACAATGTTTGAAGACAAGAGATAAAACAAAACTTGAATTAAAATATATTACCATCAGCATCTAAAACATCAAATGCATAAAAGTTTCCTTGTTTCTGTACAAGTACATGCTTGCTTGTTGGGTCTCTGAAGATCTCATCCTTATTCAGCCGAGGTATACGAGTGGCTCCAAACAAGCCCACAAACTGACTCATGTCTAGAGGGAAGACTTTCATTAGGTAGGCACCATACCTGAAAATAGTAAAGAATTTAATTAAAGGAAAAACAGTCAATATACAAGGCACAAAGTTTGTATTTGTTTATTTTAAATTTCATTAAGAAGTAATCTCAAAGACAATTAATACACAAGTACCCTTAAATAGTTAGATGTGTAATATCAATATACTTAATGTATACATACCAAGAAATAGCTTCAGGCAGCATTCTTGTAAAGGTTCTAAACAGCGGTGTGTCACTTTTCTTAGGGTTCATATGATACACTTCAGGTTCTAATATTTGCTCCCTTAGTGACAACATAAACCGAACTGCAGTTATCAACATGTTTGTAGACCTTATCAGTTGATCATTGTATTCTGGTCTCACATCATTTTGGAACACAATCATTGGATTATAATTTATGGGAAGTGGTTCTCTGTCACGTAGATAAAGATCAAACCAATACTCTGAAATATAACTTGTATGCTTGTTCCTTTTATCTTTCGCAATGAGTTTCTCTTGAAGAACGTTTCTTTCTTTAGTAATAAAATTATTAGTACGCTGTTGAGCTTCTTCAAACCGATTATCATTCAATAAAGGTCTAAGGGCTTTCAAGTATCGCTCTCCTGTTTTCGAAATTTCGGGTATCGGTAAACGGGGCAGAGACTTCTGGAAGTGCATCGTTGGTAACTTGCTTCTTTGTAAATACTGGTAGTTAACATCTTTAATATTTTTATGAGTATAGTTTCTTTGCTGAATAAACTTTTGGCACACAATATTATTCCTGCAAATTAGTTTGTTAGCTCCGATCATCTTACACTATTATGCGAGAAAAGCTTTCACTTTTAATACAGACTGAATTATGTAATTAACAAAAATATTACTACACTGATCTACGAAAATAAATAAATCAGGCCTGAACTAAACTAATGTACACAAAATACACAAATTGTCAACGAACTCCAAATGTCAAAGTCCAGTTTTTTTTTTTTTTTTTTTTTTTTTTTTTTTTTTTTTTTTTTTTTTTTTTTTTTTTTTTTGTGGCTTCGCACGTTTTGTGCATTAGCCAATGTCACGTTTGAGTTTTGATTTGATACAAAGGTAGGGAAACTTTACGGAAACAAAATTAATAATTCATCGGGATTTAGAATAAGTTATAGGATCAATAAATGGAGAGGTGAATGAGAAGGTACAAATGAGCAAATTACAATGACGAAAAATTATATTTTAATATTATTCGAAATAATGAATGAAACTATACATTTATATACAGGAAAACTATTTGTACAAAGTAAACAAAGTATAGAGGTAGGAAAAGGTATACGGAGAGACAAAAGGTTACTAAGAAAGGAAGAATGGTCATATAAGGGACAGGAGAAAAAGATGTGATTTAAGTCGCCTAAATCTGTGCCACACGAACAAGTGGGGACGTTAATAATATGTAGTTTGGCAAGATGGGCTGGAGTACAAACATGACCCAGTCTCATTCGTATAAGAATGGAGGTCTCCATCTTACCAAACTTAGCCTTACCAAACCACGGTTTTTCCGGAACGTCAGGTTGAATTAAAGAAAAATAATAGCCCTTCGATTTGCTACTGATATCCCAAGCTATCTTCCAAGTGTCCCGAAGAAAATGTTTAGGTAGAGTCACAAGATCAGTGCTAAAATTTGTGTATGGAACTAAGTCTCCACACTGCACCGCATCACCTGCGAGTTTATCCGCCACTTCATTGCCATGGATTCCAGCGTGGGCCGGAATCCACGCAAACTGTATTGAATTACCCTCAGAGATGGTTCTGAACGCAAATTCTCTTATTAAATAAATGTTAAGAAACTGCAATTTATGTTCGAAAGGGGATTTGTTGATGGCTAGAAGAGCACTCTGAGAATCTGTAAAAATTATGGTTTTCTTGAGTTTAAAAAGGCGAGAATATTCTAATGCTTTTAAGATGCCGAAACATTCCCCAGTAAAAACAGAAGTTTCCGGAGGCAGTTTAATTTTTTGGACGATGTTGTACTGAGAGTGATACGTACCTATCCCAACACAACCCGTAGGGGTACGCTTGGCAGCATCCGTAAATATATGGTGATACTCTAAGTGTTCAGCCAAAAAATAATTAAAACTTGAATTTATGTCAGGGTGTGATTTTTTAACACTGGTAAAATTTAGGGTGGGGCTGAACAATAAACTTTCATAACTACAGTTAAACATGGGAAGTTTATTGGAACGGTGAATAGGAGAAGATAGAGAAAGGTATTTTTTATAACTTATAACCAAACAAGGAGCACGTTTATGGGACCAGTAATCTGCAGAATCAATCAGCGAAACTAAAGTGTCCAGTTTAGGGATGAGAGGATGAGATGAGAACTGAATAATTCGGAACAAATAATTATCAGAAAGGAACTGTCTTCTAAGATATAAAGGAGCTTCCCCGCATTCAACCTGTAAGGCGTTTATGGGACTCGACTTCATAGCACCCGCAATAATTCGTAATGCTTTAGACTGGATGCGGTCCAACTTTTTAAAAGCCATCACACTACCCGGTTCAAGAACAAATAATCCATAATCTAATGTGCTTCTGATTATAGCATTGTAGATTAATTTTAAAGAAAAAGGATGTGCACCCCACCACACACCTGACAAGCATCTAAGCATGTTTAAGTGATTTTCGCATTTATTAACAATAAAATCGCAATGGGGAACACTGCTTAATTTAGAGTCTAAAATTAAGGTACAGTTACACATGCTTATTTAAAGCACGAAAGCATGCTTCAACCGAGCATTTGCTGCTTACAAGCACGTGTGTCCATACCTTGCTCAAAATAAGCATGCATAATTCGAGCATACTCAAAAATCGACAGGCGTGCGATTTTTGAGCATGCTACCTGCGGCGCGGGTGGCGGGGGGCGTGGTTTAAGCACGTGTGGACAGGTCTGCTTATTGAGCATGCTTGTTAGTAGTATTCCGATCGTCGCTGCAGGAACAGGCGCCGATTTCTCGCCAAAAATGGCTCGCTGGGGTGACGAGAAGACTTTGAAATTTGTCTGGAAAGTTCCATTTGGTTCTAAATCCATGTTCTTATTATTATCTGTCATGGTCTTATTATCTTATTAAAAAGCATGCTTATAATAAGCATGCTTAATAGAAGCAAATGTATTGAGTTCCAACAGCATGCTCATTTTAGGCATGCTAATAAGCATACTATTTTTGAGCATGTGTAACTGTACCCTTACACCCAAATATCGAAAATTGTCTTTGACTGGAATAGGAGAATCTTTATAGTAAAGGTTAAAGGTACAGTTACACATGCTCAAAAATAGTATGCTTATTAGCATGCCTAAAATGAGCATGCTGTTGGAACTCAATACATTTGCTTCTATTAAGCATGCTTATTATAAGCATGCTTTTTAATAAGCTAAAAAAAAAAAAAAAGAGTGAAAAAAAAGTAAAAAAAAAATGTCTTTTTATAAAGAGTGACAAATTTCAAAGTCTTCTCGTCACCCCAGCGAGCCATTTTTGGCGAGAAATCGGCGCCTGTTCCTGCAGCGACGATCGGAATACTACTAACAAGCATGCTCAATAAGCAGACCTGTCCACACTTGCTTAAACCACGCCCCCCGCCACCCGCGCCGCAGGTAGCATGCTCAAAAATCGCACGCCTGTCGATTTTTGAGTATGCTCGAAATAAGCATGCTTATTTTGAGCAAGGTATGGACACACGTGCTTGTAAACAGCAAATGCTCGGTTGAAGCATGCTTTCGTGCTTTAAATAAGCATGTGTAACTGTACCTTAACTCCGGGAATGTTTCTCTTCCGGGTGAATAAAACAGCCGCGCTTTTAGAAGTTGATAACTCCAAACCGTTCAAATGTAACCATGAATCCAAAGCTGATAAAGCAGAATTAATAGAACAGCAAGCTTGCTCGATAGACTGACTTGTAGCATATAATAATAAATCATCAGCATATTGAAGAACTTTAACAGGATTAGGCAAGGACGAGTCTAAATCAAAAGTATAAATATTGTATAGGAGGGGACTGAGCACAGAGCCCTGTGGGAGGCCTTTCCACACCAGGCGAGATACCTCTTGATCTCCAATTAACATACTAATAGAACGTTCAGTCAGGATATTAATAATAAAATTCGACAAATTCAATGGAACGCGTAAGGCTCTTAATTTATTTTGCAAAACTGATAATATAACATTATCATATGCTGAGTTAATGTCGAGGAAAACCGCGACCATGGATTGATTATTAGAAAATGAAATCCGAATATCCGATGTTAAAATGCCTAAACAGTCACTGGTACTTCTACCTTTTCTAAAGCCATATTGTGATTCTGCCAAAAGACCCTTACTTTCAACAAACCATTCTAGACGATTTTTAATTAAATGTTCAGCTAATTTCATCAGAACTGAAGACAAAACTATGGGACGATAAGAAGAAGCTTCAGATGGGATTTTATTTGGTTTAAGGAATGGCAACACCATTTGACGTTTCCATTCAACAGGGATGTTTCCAGTAATCATAATAAAATTAATAAGATGTAAATAATAACTGAGGACGTCTTCATTTAAATTAGCAAAAAAGGAATATGGGATGCCATCACTGCCTGGTGCAGAATCCTTAGTTTTATGAATAACACCCTTTAATTCAGTAAGAGTGAATGGGTCATCTAGAGCCGTATGGGGGGATTCGTTGGTTGTTGAAATTATTGGTAAGGACAGGTTAGGGTTATTAGCCTCAGGAACCCAAGGCGGCGCTAAATTATCTAAGAATTCGCTGGCTAAAGAATCAGGTATAGGGGAAGGGTTCTTGTAAATGGATCGAAATCTACGGATATTACGCCAGACAATCGTTGGGTGAGTGTTCGGTGAAATTGATAAGCAGAAGTTACGCCAAGATTCAAATTTTTTCTTCTTAAAAAGTTTATTAGTTTCGTTAAATAAGTTAGTAAGGTCAGGTGGGGTAAGAGGGACACCGGGGGAAGTGGGACTAGAGACCTTAACTAGTAAACCGAAGCGTTTACGACTATGAACTCTCCGTCGATAAAACAGTGAAGGCGAAATAGTTTGAACGGTTTTCAATAGATGTCGCTACGTAGCTCAGAAGCCACAAAAAATGAAAACACGTTTGACAGTTGTGAACTCGACTAGCACCAAGTTAGCACTTTTTTTTGCGAACCAATATTTTGGTGAAAAAAGAGTGCTGGAAATATTTTAAATATAATTATACATGGAGAAAACTATAAGTTTTTGTTTTTATTAACTGTTTTAGTTTAAAAACAACTAATAATATGAGCTTCTTTCGCTTGAAAATTCTAATCTCCAAAAACACTAGCTGGGGTAAGAGGCTCACTATACACGGTGAAAGAGGGACATCCCCCAAGTCAGGGGTGATCAACATTGTGAATAATTTATAATAATAGGAAGATAAAATTAAAAGAATTGACTGAATGTTCTGTACCTACTATTACTTTAAATTATACGAAATACTAAACTAGAAACTTCCCGCGACTTCGTCCGCGTGTTACTTAACTTTCCCGTAAAATGCTGTTTTATAGTATAATTTATAGCCTGTGTTACCTAGGGACAATGCAGCATTCTATGTGTTAAAGATGTTTTACCCGACTGCGGCGAAGCCCAAAAGGAGGGTTATCTAAATCGATCTTGTAGTTTTTGAGTTAAATCATAATTATCACAAACAAATAAAAAATCAAATCTTTTCTTAGAAGTTAATAAAAGTTTAGATGAATAAAGTTTCATGAGTTGTGTCCCTCTCTCTTTAATTGCAATATTTTGTTGTTCTTTGACTGTTGCAGGAATGATAAAATATGCCGCGAAAATATATTAGAAAAACTGACCGAAGCAGCTATTATTATTACTACTGTTTGTATGATTACATAAAATTTCGAGATCGACTTCTTTTTAGTTTGCCACCCCTGATCGAACCTGTATGCCCCTCTTACCCCGAATTGATTTATTCTTCTTTTTCATTCCAAATGATACCTTATTTCATCGAAATTAAGATCTAATATTGACCGAAGCAGTTTTACTTACAAATTAACGAACATTTAGCAACGAATATTTAAATTCAAACTTCAATCTTAGGAAATACAACGACTGTCCCTCTTACCCCGTGTGAGGGGGAAGAGGAACGTTTATTGAATATTTACATTAACGTCAATATCGTCGTAAGAAGTGTTATTAGCGTAATGACATTTAGCCCACGGGAAGCTAATACATAAAGGCAAGTTTTGTGTTTTTTAAATATCTTAAAAGACTTAAGCTGTTCTTCCTAGCAGTCAAAATATTTTACTGAAAATGAAGTATGTCCCTCTTACCCCACCTGACCTTAACAGTTTCAAAATTAATATCAGACATATCAAGGTTATAATTGTATTCCGCCTCTTTACGTTTATTAACTAATTCTGTACACTCAGAGTCCCACCATGGAGGCGAGGGAATTGTACTATTATTGTTATTTTTTACAGGAAAAACTACATCTGCAGTTTCAATTAACAAAAGAGCTAAAGCTTCAGCACAGCTGTTTTCATTGCCATCAGAAATTACAGGCAAGGAGCAAAGCTTACTGTCAACAATGCTTCTAAATTTGTCCCAGTCATTATTATTTTTAGTAGGTAATTTATGTTTTAAGTTAGATCTCCTTGACGATGATGTCTTTGATTTGGAAAGAGGGTAAGAAATAATTATTGGGAAATGGTCACTACCATGAGTGGAGTTAAGAGTATGCCAAGTTAATGAAGAGGCTAAGTTTGGGGAACAGATAGAAAGGTCAATTGCACTTTGGTTTTGGTTGGGATCTGAACGGCGAGTAGCAGCTCCTGAGTTCAAAATGCATAAGTTATGTAAGTCTATTATATCTAGTAATTCCTCACCATGACAATTAGAAACAGAACAACCCCATGATTGGTGATGGCAATTAAAGTCCCCCAATATTATGAAAGGCTTTGGAAGAAAAGAAAAGAGATTATTCATCTCTTGAAGAATAGATGAAGAAGGGTGAGGAATATAAATAGAAACAAAACAAGTTTGGTGCACCTTAATAGCTACAATAGAAATTTCCTTACTATGAGGAGGTAATGAAACAATAGAGAAAGGAAAAGAGTTCTTGATAAGTATAGCTACTCCACCATACCCATCAGATCTATCCTCCCTAATGGTTAAATAACCATTAATTTTAAAAATATGATTTGATTTGAGCCAAGTCTCTGCTAAAGCAAAGACAAATGGCTCATATTTGTTTAAAAGGTATATAACATCACTCTTTTTGTTTACTAGACTGCGGCAGTTCCACTGGATTATTTTGGATGTGTTGTCCATTATGAATGGATTGAGGTACATTGAAAGTTGAAGCAGCGTTGGACGGTGAGATGTTAAACTGGGAAAGAAGATTGTGTAATGCAGAGAGAAAATCATTTATAGAAAAGTTTACATCATTTTTATCATTATTTTGATTATTATACAAAGCACAGCCATTAGATGGCTGGGGAATTTTAAAATCATTAATAATAGCATTATGGGCCTCTTTATTGTAACCTTGTATAGATTTGGGTGGGGAGCTTGGTTTCAGGAAGACAGTCTTTTTATAACTACTTGAAGCATGCATTCTATTAGGTGAAGAGATTGATGGAGTATCTGCAAAGGTTTTAGAAGGAGAAGATAAAAGTGTGTCAGCATATGATTTAGTTACTGGGGGATATACTTTTGCTGCTTCAGCATAAGAAACTGAGCTATGTGCCATGTATGATTTAATCTGTTTTTGTCGTAAGAATTCAGGACATGATTTATTAATGGCATAGTGGAAGCCAGAGCACAGACAGCAAGATGCATTATCTATTTCCCTTTCACAGCTATCTCCAATATGGCCTTGACCACATTTATAACAGCGAGGTTTAGATCTGCACTGAATTTTAGTATGCCCAAAACGACAGCAATTGAAGCATTGTACAGTAGGGAAAATATATAATTCAACAGGTAATGCATTATAACAAATAAAGATTCTTTTAGGTAGAACCTGTCCATCAAAGGTAACAACTATAGATTGTGATGGCTTCCAAGTGGTTGTACCATCAACAACAGATTTAAAATTAAGGCGTCTGACTTTTAAAATTGGACCGCAACCAATTGGAACTGTAATATTATCTATGACATCCTCTGGAGACCATTCTGCTGGAACACCACGCACTAGGCCCATCCTAGTAACATTAAACGTTGGTATAAAAGCTTTGTAATTACATGTTTCAAGACTACTGTGTGAAATAAAAGAATTCGCATCCAGAAAATTGGAAAATGAGAGAGAAATTTTATTGCGCCCAATTTTTTTGACGCTACCGTTTATGATATTTTGAAAAGCGTTATTTTTAAGGAACTTCCCAAATGTGATTGGGTGCAATGTAGTACCATCATCAGGAGAAATAGTTTTTTTTTGTATGTGGACAATGTAGGGTGCACTGTCGGTTTTGTCGTATGTTTTACGACCGATTTGCGCGGGAACAGCTATGGATGGAGTATGAATATCAGCAATGGTTGGATTATCAGAGCAAATAGGTTCTGTTAAAGTTGATGTAGGACTCAAAGGACTTGTAGTAGGATCCGTGCAACCACAACCCGACGACTCGGAACCGTGGTTTTTTCGGGTGCGACGGCGTTTATTACAGTGCTTACACACATGTACACGGCTTCTTTTCAGGCGACGAGCCGAGGACGACCCATCAGTATCCATGCCGGACTCATTGCTAACTATAGTAACGAAATTGCCTGCCGGGGGAACAAAGTCCCCCGGGTCTGGCGGGTCGTTCATTAAGCGGCTTAAACAAAAATTGTGTAAAAACTAAGGACCGACCGAAGGTTCGGTTTCGGCTAGTTTCGGCCAAAAAACCTAGTTTCGGCCATAGTTTCGGTTTCGGCCAATAATTGGCCGAACCTTTCGGCCCCGCCGAAACAAGGTATACGTGAATTGTCGCGCATCATTCAGCTAGTGCCAGACTGCCAGTTGAGTTCGCTAGCCGGCGCGATCGTGATGATTTGAGGTTGTGTGATTTTACTCGCGCAAAAATTAGGTATTTGTTTTTACTTATGATTAATGATGATGTATTTTTATGGCATTAATTAGGGTCTTGTGCAACAGTGTAAAATAAATAGGTTGTAAGTAGGTGTGTTTATAAAAGAATTCATTAGATATTTTACTTGGTTCTGTTGAGTTATTCCCTAGAACTTATAAAATATGAATTTATGTAGAAATTAATTTAACACTTAAAAGATATGTGAAGATACTTGTGATGTTTGATTCAAACATATTAACATATTTGTTTGTAATTCGAGCCGCCCCGTAGTTCCGATACACAACTATCTCCGGTGATTTAGGCGCTTTGCACATGGAGCAACTTAAGTTGAGGCAACAGCAACTTTAAAAGTTTCCTGTAACTAGTTGATAGTTGCTACAACGTTTACGGTTGCAGCAATTTTATGGCAATCTGTGTGCAATTTTCATAACCGAGTTGCTCAATCTACGCAGCGAACAGCGTTCAGTGTGACAATTAATGAATATCGACGAAGCAGCAATTGCTCTAATTTTATTACGTCGTCGCCATCTACGTTAACTTTAAAAATCGGTATAATGTTTAACAGTTGCTAGTTGCGCCAATTAGCAACTAACTCGGTCATCGATTGCTGCAACTGAAAACTATTGACGATTGCCGGAATTCGAACCAAGAGTTGCTATGTGTGCGCAATCCAATTGAAATATATGTAAACAGCTAGTTGCCAGTTGCTGCAATAGTTGCTCCATGTGCAAAGCGCCTAAAACCTTAACTAATTAATATAATTTAAAAAGTTCGTAATAAAAATTATTTCTTAAAACACCATCTTTGAAAATGATATGATGTACTTTTTTTGTTAAATAATTAGAAAAAAAGTTATATCGACCAATAGATTTTTTTACTAAAAAGTTTCATATACCTATTTTCTATTAGTGTGAATGGCCTTCAGTACTAATAATTAGTCATGTCGCATTTTTTCCCTTTAGTATGCGAGGTGCTTAGTTTTTTTTTTTTTTGTAAATTACTGACAAATATAGTAATGTTAAAAATGTAGTGCTTATTTTTTTAAAAGTTTGACAAATATTTTGATTGTATTTTTTTTAAATTCACGTTATTAATTTTACTAATAAAAAGAGCTATTTTTGTTATCTAATTACCTACTTTAATTGTTGCATTTTTTTACACGTGTTAACTGTGTATATATGCGTAAAAATACAATAGATTTTACATTCCATAAATATTTAATAAGTTTCGGTTACGGTTTCGGCCGAAACTGGGACCAATGCCGAAGGTTCGGTTACGGTTTCGGTTTCGGCTGAAAATCGTGTTTCGGTCGGACACTACAAAAAATACACAAACAGCTGTCTCATTGTTATGAATACTTTTTTGAAGATCAAGATGTAAAGTGCTTATACTTTCACGGGCTGAATAGCCTCTGCGAAAGCCATATTGATTGGATGGTAATAAATGATGCTTTTCAATGTAAAATTCAAGTCTTTGTTTTAAGAGCTGCTCAAAGACTTTGCCAATACAAGAAGTGAGAGCAATGGGACGGTAAGAATCAGGATTAAATTCCTCTTTATCTTGCTTAAGTATTGGGATAAGGCAGTCTGTTTTCCATTGAGAAGGAATTTCGTTATTTAGCCAAAGAAGATTAAAAATGTGAAGTACAATATTAAGAGATTTGGAGTTAAGTTTTTTAAGAAAAGTATAAGGTACACCGTCCAATCCATAAGCTGTATCTTTTCTTGAGGATATTGCTGATTTGAGTTCTTGATAAGAAAAGGGTTCTATTAGAAAACTGGTTGTGGAATTAGAGTTGCTGTCTCCATTAAAGTGTTCAGTCATATAATTATCAACATAGTCTGGTGTATATTTATTTAAGAATTCATGTATCCAATTACTATTGTTGTTACTCATAAATTTGCTATAAGTGAAGGTTTTATTAAATTTTTTCATATTATTCCAGATTATGGATAATGGAGTGGTTCGATTAAATGACTCACACAGGTGGGCCCAACTAGCATCTCTTTCCTTCTTCAAGGTAATTTTTTTTAAGGCCTGTAACCTTTTAAAATTAAGGAAATTAGCTTCAGTAGGATCTCGTTTAAATTGTAAATATGCTTGCCTAGACACTTCAACAGCTGATCTACATTTTTGATTCCACCATGGGAGGTGAGCTCGAGACTTCTTTCTATTGCATGTTGAAAATGGTCTGTTACGTTTTTGATGTATTGGTAAGGACTTTTCAATTGCAGAATGTAGTATATAACAGAATTCATTGTAGCTAGCTTGAGGATCCAGAGGATTTATTGTGTAATTATTAAGTGCACTGTCAACTTCATTAGAATATTTATCCCAGTTGACTAATTTATAACTAGGGAATAAATGTAAATCATTACCAACACTGTTATTATTGTTGTTACTATTACAATTAAAGATAATTTTTGTGATTACAGGTAAATGATAGCTACCAAGCGGATTTTTTATTTATTTATTTATTTAAACTTCATGCACAATAGTGATACATAGGCGGACTTAATGCCACAAGGCAATCTCTACCAGTCAACCTTAGGGTTAAATAAGACAACTTTGTGGTAGGGTACAAAATATCTAAAAAACAATATCAACTTAAAAAAGAAAAAAAAAAAGTACTACATACTAGTATAGGTACTTAAAAAGATACTAATAGGTACACATATAAAAATAAAATAAACTAATAAATATTTTAACAAAAATATTAAACGAAAAACTTAACAATAGGCAATACTATGACTCGATCACTCGACTTATAATAACTGAGAGCTATTTGGTCTGACTTAAGTAGAGGTTACGTACTTTCTTTTTAAAAGTGAGTTTGCTTTCAGCTTTTTTAATGCCAGGGGGTAGCGCGTTCCAAAGTTTTATAGTTGAGATAGCGTAAGAATTTGACAAGAAACAGGTGCGGTGTGGAGGAATTTGGAGAATGAGATTTTTGGAAGCCCGAAGATTACGACTATGACAACTGCCCAACACTTTGAAATAAGTTTTTAAATAATCAGGAGCACGTGGATCGTTCATAATTGAGAAGAGCATGCAGAGAGATCTGAGGGATCTCCTGAGTCGGATGGGCAGCCATTTAAGCTGAGAACGGAAGGAAGAAATATGATCATATTTACGAAGGCCAAAAACAAAACGAATACAATTATTGAGAAGTCGATCCAATTTATTTAGAAGTTCTTGGGATATATCAGAATAACAAACATCAGCATAGTCAATAATGGGAAGCACAAGGGACTGAACCAAAGTGAGTTTCGTGCTAGATGGGAGAAAATGCTTGAATCTATAGAGAGACCGCAGTGAGAACGTGACCTTCTGACTTACCTGAGCGACGTGTTTATCCCAACTCAAACTGCTGTCAATGTAAAGACCCAAGTCTTTTACGTGGGGTGAAAGAGAAATGACAGAGTTCTCGTACATCAGTGGCACAAGTTGGCTAGAGTTCACATTCCTCAAATAGTAAGAGCTACCAATGAGGATGGCCTGACATTTTTCGACGTTAACCGACACCCCAAATTTGCCAGACCATTCTTCGATAGTACGAAGGTCAGCATTGAGTGTTGAAATGCAATTATCGAGGTTGGCAATGTCTGTTTGAGCGTACAGTTGCAAGTCATCAGCGTACAGATGGTAAGAGCATTTGAGGATAGCAGTAAGAGAGTTTATAAATAAGGAAAATAAGAGAGGAGAGAGTATACCGCCTTGTGGAACACCAGTTACCAGGTCGCACCAGTCAGAGCAATTCTGATCAGCACGCACCGCCTGCTGGCGACCACGAAGATAAGATGAAAACCAATCCCGTGACAACGATGAGACCCCAATTTGCGACAGTATAGCCAGAAGAATGTCGTGATCAACGGTATTAAAAGCATTGGAGAAGTCTATTAAAACTAAGACCGTTAACCTCGAATTCTCCAGACCATCCCTAATATCTTCAGTGACTTTAAGCAGAGCTGTGGCTGTGCTGTGACCAGGCCGAAACCCGGATTGGAAAGTGGACAACAGGTTATTTTTAAAAACGTATGAGGATATTTGATTAAGTGCAACTGCTTCTAGGATTTTGGAAAGGAAAGGGAGAATGGAGATTGGTCTGAAGTGATTGGCTAAACTAGGATTGGAAATTTTAGGAAGAGGAATAATGTAAGCCTTACGCCACATTGCAGGAAATACACCAGTCTGTAGAGATGAATTGACGATGTGGGTAATGATTGGAATTAAGTTCTCAATCATAAAAGATAACATGGTACGACTGACACCATCACAACCCACCGCTTTAGATTTAATTGAGTTGAAACATTTAAGGACCTCAGCGCTAGTCACGGGGGAGAATGAAAACGAGTCAGGAGGAAACATTGGCTTGGAAGTAATATCAAGGATGGTTTTATTCTTAACGTCAACCGCAAGCGTAGCAGATGTTGAAAAGTGTTTATTAAGAACATTTAAAGGGAGATTAAGAGATACTAAACTGGAGGGGGATTTTGATATGCCAAGAGATTTGAGAAACTTCCAAATATCAGCCGGTGAAGAGTTGAGGACATTTTCACAAATGTATCGGCGTTTAGATGCTCTTACCATCTGGTTGCAGCGGTTTCTAGCCAACCTATACATGTCCCAGTTCTCCTCACTGCGGTCCCGCCTATATTTTCCAAAAGCCCGGTCACGTCGTCTCAACGCCATCCGAACCCCAGGGGTTATCCATGGGGCAGGGGGGCGCTTGACACGAACGGCCCTCAGTGGCGCATGTGTGTCAATGAGCTGTAGTATATATTCATTAAATATATCCACCTTCTGATCCACTGATGATGCCTGGGCGATATCAACCCAATTAAGGGCCTGTGCATCACTATTGAGTTGATCCTTGTCCAATCTTGCGAAATTCCGGATGAGAACAATGGCAGGCCGCTGCTTAGGGGGTTTAATTTTGTATGATAAATAAATAAGATCGTGTCTGGATAAACCAGGGGCAGCGACCTGGCCATGGTTAGCAACGAGGTCCACAGAAGAGGCAAGCATAAGGTCGAGCCAGGAATCGCTTGAGCCAACGTTATGATGGGTTGGATTTAGCTTAAGGAGTGACAGACTCAACGACTCCAGGATCGCACCCAGCCTACGCGTTCTAGGGTTTTCCTTCAAAAGGTCAGTGTTAAAATCACCCATGACTATGAGATGTTTGTGTTCTGAGGAAATAGATTCGAAGAGAGATTCCAAAGTGGAGAAGTAATCTATAGTAGGAGGGCAGTAGACAACTCCTAGAACGGCTTTAACCCCTTTAACAACAATTTCCAGAAATAAATACTCTGGGTTGGCATTATACATTGGAGACGAGGAATGTAAAATTTTGTAGGAGATGTCACTGCGCAGATAAATGGCAACACCACCGGCTCTTTTCCCAATACGATCGTTGCGAATTAAAATAAAGCCAGGTAGTTCATAAACGTTTGAGGGAAGTTCAGGTTTAAGCCAACTTTCGGACACCAAAACAGCATGTAAAGTGACGTCAGAAAATAAATCCAATAACTCAGAGTGGTGCTGGGGAATACTCTGGGCATTGACATGACAAACATTAAAACACTTGTTAAATCGCTGGAACTCACTAGTCAGAAAACTATTCACCGACAGAGAATCATCAAGAGTTGAAAAAGACGTGGAAGAACAAGAATAAAAAAGCAAAATTAAAAATTTTGAAAAAACCCACGACTGTTAAAAATTAATTGAAAAAAGGATAAAATAACATAAAACACCCACCTTAAAAAAACCCAAGAATGTCCGTCGGGGGCTGCCATTAAATGAACTAGTTTTGCAATGTTCAGCACCCGACGGACATTCTTGGGTTTTTTTAAGGTGGGTGTTTTATGTTATTTTATCCTTTTTTCAATTAATTTTTAACAGTCGTGGGTTTTTTCAAAATTTTTAATTTTGCTTTTTATTTTAAACTTTTTACTTTTATTTTTATTTTTTTATCTAAGAACATGCACCAATCAAACCTTAACCCATAACTGAAAATTGAATCAAAATCGGACTTGTAGTTTTGGAGAAAAATGGCAACTTTGATTTGCACAAAAAATGTTTGCTGCAGCGCCCCCTGGTGAGTTGTCACCGTAACACCTACCTAAGAACATGCACCAATCAAACCCAAACCCATAACTGAAAACTGCATCAAAATCGGACTAGTAGTTTTGGAGAAAAATGGCAACATGTATTTGCACAAACAAACAAACAAACACACAAACAAACAACCTCTCACCCCAAACGCATATACCGTCTCCGTTCCGTCGTGGGTAAAAAGAGTCATCGTCAGACATAATTATTACCAAATTAAGTAAATAAATATAATAGTAAAATATAATAAATAATTAATAAAATAAGTAGATTAGAAATAAAATTCACGTATGAATTAATTGCATAACCTGCTGGCAGACTGTTCACAAACAAAAAAAAAAAAACAAATGCGTGTTTCTGAACGAAACTGATACACGCCGTTGACATTGGCATTTGGCAGTGACATTATGACATTTCGTGTTGACATACCAAACACGTGAAAATACACACTAAAATTTAACAAAAATGTAAATAGAGTGTCGGTACTCAAGTAAAGTAACTGTGACGTGTTCATACCAGTATTGAATAAACAGAAAACAAGCATTATGTTAAACAAACAAAAAGGAAACAGAATTATGAGAACAAACAAAACAAACCAAGTTACTTCTTCTTTGCTTGCCGCCTTGACCTAGTGTGAGGCGTCTGAGCCTGCGCCGGCGCCGGGCTTGCGTTATTCGAGGCACGGTTGGAGTCTGAAGGAACTACTGATCGATGATGATGATGACGGATCATCATGAACAGACCACTCACAAGAAAGAGCTAATGTTGGAGATACAATAGTGAGATCTAAAGCATTTGGACGCCAGGTCATGGAGCCCACAGTAGTTACCTGACCATTATTAAGTAATACCAAACCATTTTCATCAATGACGTCCAAAATGTCTCTACCACGTGCATCAGTAGAGTTACATCCCCAGGAGATGTGATGTGCGTTAAAATCACCAGCTAGTATTAAAGGATGAGGAATACTTTTAATGAATGAATCCAATTTATTTTTATTAAATCTAGGAACTGTATGACTTGGGCAATACATACTAACAATGCTGATGACATGACCAGCAACATGCAATTGAACACAAATATTTTGTAAAGAGTCATCAAAGAAAGTATTAAGTTTAGAATATTTAATATTATTGTGAATGAGAATGGCTACTCCATTATGTTTATTACCAGTATCATTACGCTCTATTTGGTATCCTCTAAGTTTAAATGGTTGTTCTGGCCTAAGCCAGGTTTCAGATAAAATAGCTATATGTATGTTGTTATCTAGTAGAAAATTATGTAAAAGGAGTTTATTACATAGTATACTTTGTGCATTCCATTGTATCATGTTAATGTCCATAATTAAATGTTGTTTGAATTTTTATTAAATGTTTCATTTATTATTTTTTTGATGCTACTAGAGCTAACATTTTCTTTATTTTTGTGTAAAGTAATGATCTGTATGACAGATTGAACAAGCATGTTCATGAATTTATCTGAATTTAGAATGTTTTGAAAGTTGTCTGATGAAGAAAGAGATGGAAAAGATTTTTCGTTTACAATATCTGAGTATTTATATGACATGGCCTTTTTTTTCAATTCCGTGATTTTTTGTTTTTTAACTGGGCAGACAGAAGATATAGCAATATGATTGCCTCCACAGTTGTAGCATTTTGCATTGGCTGAGTCAATGGTACACATTTTAAAATTGTGATTTTCTGTGCAGATGGAGCATTTTTCTGTATTTTTACAATATTTAGCAATGTGTCCATACCTTAGGCACTTTAAACATTGTTTTACCGGTGGGACGTATGTATTGACCTCGTGGCGCCAGTGATCCAGGTAAACATGGTCGGGCAGCTGAGTGGCTGAGAACGTTACGGCCACAGTCTGCGTCGGCTCCAACTTCACTGCACCTCCGGTTCTTACCCGTCGCATAAATCTTCGAACTTGTATGATGTTCCTGGTGCTGGCCAGAAGAGAATAAATTTTCTTGTTAGACAATTGTATGGGGACCCTAGTTAGGACCCCAGTGGTCTCCGTGGCAGAGGCAGGTATAGAGGTTTTTAATTTATGTTCTGCAGTTAATTTACTCCCCTGGAGGAACATGTTGGCATTGTTGGCATTATCGAAGACAATGCCGACTTTAAATTTATTTATGGTGCGTAAGTGTTGGACGCCGCCTATACAATCCCTCCGGATTGCGCGCGAGATGCCCATTCGGGTGCCTTCGGTGATTGGTTGGTTAGCTTCAACATGTGATAGGAATACAATGTATTCTACATTACCAATACTGCTATCAGGATACTTCCTTATGTAGTTCGGTGCATTATATGGAACGTAGTCCAGCTTTTCATCAATTGACGACGACGAGTCTGACTCTGTAGACGAGTCGTCGACGATGGAACTTTCCTCCTCTTCTTTTTTTTTCCTTTTGCGCCCGCTTTTCCCCATATTTACAATAATTACAGTGACACTGATATAAATAAGCTATTTACAACTATTATTTATAAAGTTCTAAGGATTATTTAATTAATTAATAGAATTAGCTTAGAAATTGCCGCCTATTTGTTCGAACGATTCCCGCGCTTCCCTTTATTTTTTTTTAAACCGCTCTGTTAGGCTGCGGTTCAAATTGTACGATCCTTTACAAACGTGCCAACGCTACAAACTAGCTGTTTAAATTGAATGTTTACCATCGGTACACTTTCAATTTGAACCAGTCAATAGCCCTGTAATGTCACTTCTGTCAAAAATTATAACCTCGGAAGTTCGGAACTAAGCCGAAAGCACAGAACATAATATTAAACCCCTCTCGGAATTATTTATTTACGTACTGCGACATTTTTCATTGAATAATATCTAAATAATGGTGCAACAACACACAACATTTAAAAGCAAAATAAAAACAAGTCAATTGCTTTCCTTGACACTTGTCAAATTCGAATTTGACGTCTCCGCACACACTGTACTACCAAATTTTTGTGTGCGCCGTTGGTAGCGATCGATGACGTCAATCATGACGTCACACTGCTAAGAAGAGCTCATGTTTGTACAAAATAAACCGATTTTATGCACGAACACAGTACCAATAGCGCACATCGTACAATTTAAACCGCAGCCTTAGTGTTGTTCATACTTTAGTTTGGATTTGTTTGTAACTTTAGTCGATTTCGGTATAAATGTCAACGTCAACCCCTCAAAAACCTCGATCAATTTAACTGTCAAAACTGAAAAAGAACACTGGTCCTGAAATAGATTTTTGCGTGCGGATTTACTGTAAGATAGATAAATCTCTTGATGCAACATGCAGTAAGTCCATTCTGGTCCATTCTTCTACCAAGCGTCAATTGACATATTATGTTTAGATAACAATTGTGCTAATAAAAATTCCATTCAATTATATCCATCAACATGAATGAATCGCCGGAGATTAGTAACAACTCTGGCGGCAATGATTTAGAAACCTTGGATTATTTACGCGGTGTCAAGTCGTCAACGTGCCTGTTACTACCGACGACACCAAGTCCCCATCCACTAGATTTCAAACATCCTCTTTCAGAAGAAATGACTGACAGTGACCGCCCGTTTCTAACATTAAATGATGATCCTAACATGGTCAATACACAGACAGGTGAGGATATAATACATCTTTGCGATTATATTTGTAGTTTTTAAATTATCTACATGCATTTTCATAGAAAAATATCTCATAGTAGTACTTAGTAAAAGTTACCTGCTGAACAAGCATTAATTTTTAAAGTTGCATCATTCTATTTATGTGTTGTGGCACCTTTCTATTACTGTATATTATTTACCATACTTGCTAAATAAATCTTACTTTTATATTATTTCATTAAGCTTGTAGCTATATTTATTTCTGAATATAGAAGCACAAAATGTTTTAACTTTACCAAAAACTTATTACATAAACATGTTATGTTTTTGAATTAATTTAGTTATTATTACAATTTCAGATGCTTCAGCAGGTGACTCCAGTTCATCAGGAGACAATAGTTCAGTTATTCAAGATCCCGTGAGCGCTCAGCTTATAAATAACATCAGCATGCTGGACTATCAGACTCTCAGCAAGAATGGTGATCTTATCATGGGACAAGTATGTATTTGTTTATAAAACCAATCTGTACAAGTAAACAAAATTGAGTGTCTGTTTGTATTATCAAAAGCTAGCTGATGACACTGATTTTATGTCTAACATAAGATACTTTTATTTTAGAAACATAGTTATAGTTCCGTGCAAAAAAATAAAATCCCTTGAATGATATTGTTGTGTTGTGCTCTGTAGCCACGCCACCTTATATTTCTTTATAAATCCGTTCTGATGTACGGCTGACGTACATGACGTACATGCATTGTTTGTGATAGTACGACTTTTAATTTATAAGAAAAAAGTAAATAAATGTGGCGTTGCTGCGGAAAATTCTCTGTAGCCACGCCACCTGTAATCAACATTTGTAGATACAATTTCAGCTATTTTTCTGAAGTTATATAATGTACGAACGCTGTGTATTATGTACACGTAAAAAGTATGTAAATTCTAAAGTTTAATTCTAAACTCACAGATTGAACCATAAAGTGTAATAAACTACATGTATTTATTTTTAGCGATTACATTTCAGATTGACAGGAAAATTTAAACAAAACAGATTTTATAAATAGAAGTTATTTACGTATTATATATATCCGTGTTAAAACAAATTCTGAAGATTCAGAATTTCAGAATTCAGTTTTTCAGAATTTTTTAATTTTTGACATTTTCGTTTTTGTTAAGAATAGAATATTAAAAAACAAAAAATGACTACTTTTGAAAAAATGTTACAAATAATTTAGGTACTTCGCTTTGAGTTACTTTTCCTGCTTTTTTAAAGTCCGAGTTTTTATAAATTAAGGTAGTTTTTTTATGATTCAGTCATACCATGTCAAGTGACTTTAAATTTTATAACGCCTACATATTCTTTATTAGCAATAAAATACACGCTGATGTAAGTATTTTTAATTTATGTAAAAATTGTATTATAGTACTAGATAGAATATTAATAGCTTACATATGTATATAACTTACGACGACCTCGATGGTGCAGTCGTACAGGCACTTCCCAAGTGCCTGACTGCAATAGATCCCGGGTTCGATCCCCGGTCGGGTCGTTCGTCGTTTCGCACCACGAGCTGTTCGGACCGCGGTGTGAAACGCAGAAGAGCTCATAAGAATGGGCTGTTTCGCACCACGGCGGTTCTTGGAGCGCCGAGTGGTGTGAATCGACCAATAGCTCTTAGGAATGGGGCGATTCGAACCACTATGTTTAGATTCGAGCTAATTTCAAAGTTTGTATGTACAGTCGAGTAGAAAAAACGGATCATTCCCACTAGTTCTAATGCACAGTCCTACGATAGAACTAGTGGGAACTTTTTTTATTTTTTTTTCCCACTAGTTCTACGATAAAGGATATTACAAAAGTTTCTGATTCGTTTTATCACACAGATTAGGGTGCAACTACGGCACAAACTACCAGGAGAATAGAAGTAGGCAGGAGGTATTGAAAACATTTTTTTAATACAGTTGCTCAAAAAGTGGCGTATTGCAGGGACGTACAGCGTTCGGGATGTGGGCTATTACGTACTCGTGCTTTTTCTTTACCTTTCCCGAACTCGTGCTTTCTCTTTCCCAACTGTCAAAATAATGTCCATTAAAAAAAAAAACAACCACGAAGTATTTACTAAATAAAATCATAGAAGTTTTTATGATTCATGCAAATATTTCTAAAGAAGCTACTAATTTGTTTCAATATCAGATTTAATTATTTGATTCCATTTCATCTCATTAAATTTCATTTTTATTTCATATCAATAAAAAAAATCTACTGAAGACTTGGCTGTATGGGCATAGTTCCCTTTGCCTACCCAGAATAGGTAAAGAAACAAAAAAAATCTCTGCTTATATTCTATTACGGCAGGCGCCATTTTCAAAAATGTTCTTTGCGAGTTTAATTACGGTTTTATTATTTTATTAAATTGCTTCATTTTTTCGCAACTGTATTAAAAATAGTTGTTCAGTACACGTGCGGAACCGTCATTGCAACTTGTTCCGACTGTCAACCCTCGCCGTCGGCTGTGCCTCGGCTCGGTTAGACATTTGTCGGAACTCTTTGCAATGACAGACTTTCCGCACTTATAATGAAAATTAAATATACTATTTTTGGAGATTTAAAAAAAAAGATAGGTAGTAAAGTCCCACAAACTACCAGGAGAACAGAAGTTGGAAGGAGGTATTGGAATCTTTAAATCAAATCTAAATTATTCCTTAAAAAAACGAAAAAACGATAAAAGCAAATAATATTATATATATTTTTTGCTTTTATCGTTTTTTCCTTTTTTTATTTCCAAAATAAATATTTTCAATACCTCCTTCCTACTTCTGTTATCCTGGTAGTTTGTAGGACTTTACACCTGTCCTTTTTTTTTCAACTCCAAAAATTGTTTTCAATATGTTTGGTACCTCCTGCCTACTTCTATTCTCCTGGTAGTTTGTGCTGTAGTTATTCCCTAAACTGTGTGATAGAACGAATGAGAAACTTGAGTCCCGCTGGTTTTACGAATTTGTAACACCCATAAATCGTAGAACTTATATTGCTGTTTTATTTTGTGCCTGACTGTACTTTACGCATTATTACTAAGAAAACTTTTTGTTTCAATCGCGGTTCGAATAAACCCATTCAAATTTTCCTATGGTCGATTCACACCGCGGTCCGAAACAGCCCATTCTTCAGAGCTCTTCTGCGTTTCACACCGCGGTCCGAACCGCTCGTGGTGCGAAACGACGAACGACCCCCCCGGTCGGGTCAATTTGTAAAACGAACTTTTCTAAATTGGCTGGGGTCTGGGTGTTTGTGGTATGTACCTTCGTTGGTTCAGATTTCCATAAAACAAGTACTAAGGCTAAGTAATTGGGGTCAGATCATCGATCACTAATCGATTAGTGATCGATGGGTCAGATCAATAAATATGATGATGTCTGAAATTTATATATTCATTTATATGTTAGGAATTCTTTTTCCTACGTTCGTACATGCTGCATAGCATTCGGCTATATTCAGAATTCGTTATAACTCGGAGATATAATACGTAATTAAATAACTTCTATAAAAGAGAATGGGCGAAAATGTATGAAAGCTGGTACACCCCTCCAATAGCAATGAGACATACGTCGTTGGATAGGTATTTTTAACTGCAACAATATTTTCTACAACAGTTTTGTTGAAATGTTTGTCCGTTTTGAGTTATAGCTCAAAAACAAAGGTAAAAATGGATACCTAATAAAAATATCTTAGTGTTTGAGCTAAAATAACATCAATGTCGTTGAATATTACGTAATTCGTAATTATCATAACAAAAAATAACATCACGCCTGTAATTCCCGAAGGGTTATGCAGAGGTGTAGGTGCCTAATAATACACCCACTTTTCGTCATCAGTTATGTTTAAGTCTCATGTAATAGGGGACGAGCCTATTGCCATCAACCAGGCACAAATCTTGACTCCATGGCTGCTACTGCTGAAATTCTTGAGGAAAACCCCAATAACGCTTAGCCCGACCATTACCCACTTATTTCGGCATTGTTGCAAGCACCATGATCACGGATAAACTGAAGTTATTGGGCTCAGTACCACTACCACACTGTCACTCACAACTCGATTCTATTCCTGACACGCGATACTCACTGTGTCCACTCGCGAACTTTTTACATACAACTCGACTTCAACTTACGACATAAACACAACAACTTATATAGATATAACACAACTGTGCTATAAGCTGGCGATGGCTTTATCACGGAAGGTACCAAGAAAACGTTTGTACCTTCTGTGATAAAGCCCTCGCCAGCTTATAGCACAGTTGTGTTAGTTTTCCATCTCAAAGCATTTACCGAAATCAATAAAAAGAGCAGATAACAGTGTCCAACTTTTTTTTATTCCGACACAAAGTACTTATTATTATCAGTCAATTGTGCCCCACTGCAAGGCCTCCCTTCCCTCTCTCTACTTATCCCTATTCAGTGCTGTTGTTCACCAGTCCCTGAGAATAGCGTCGAGTTCGTCCCGCCTTCTCCTTCTGGGCCTGCCGCGTTACCGTTTGCTGCTGATTGGGACCCTTTGTTACTTTAGCCCATAGCTCCTCCGGTATGTGACAGATGTGCCAACCAGCCCGGTTCCATTTGATCTTGCCAGCCGTGTGACCCACACCGGCAATTTGAGTTTTGGAACGCAGTATCGAATTTCTTAAGCGATCAGTAACTTCAAGGATACTGCGCTCCATTTCTCGCTGACAGACCCCGAGTGCGGACTTTTGACGCTTGGTTAGTGACCACGACTGAAGGAGAATGTACATGTCCATGAATTTCTCTTCAGGGAGGGGGTCCCTTCATTATTAACTTAATCGACCAATAGCTCTTCCAGGCGTTCCCGGCAAGACAACTTACTGTCATGCCTGGAAGGAGACTATTTGGCAGAGTTAAAGGTACTAATGGACATTTATACAATCCTCACACTCTAAATTCCTATGCTGCGTTTGGCGAAGATCACCTTGATCTTCGCCATACTAATGTCAAGTCCGATTTATATGTTTACGTGTATTTTAATTAATATTTTTTCGACTGCCGAGCATGAAGCCCTGTGTTCGATTCCCGGGTCGGGCAAAATGTTATTGGGTTTTCTCTCAAGAACTTTTCAGTTCCGGCCACGGCGTCTGAATTTGTGACTGCATGGTTGATGGCAATAGGCTCGTCCCCTATTACATGAGACTTAAACATACTGACGAAAAGTGGGTGTATTATTAGGCACCTACACCTCTGCATAACCCTTCGGGAATTACAGGCGTGATGTTATGTTTTGTTATGATAATTACGAATTACGTAATATTCAACGACATTGATGTTATTTTAGCTTACACACTAAGATATTATAACGTTATTAGGTATCCATTTTTACCTTTATTTTTGAGCTATAACTCAAAACGGACAAACATTTCAACAAAACTGTAATAGTAAATATTGTAACAGTTAAAAATACCTATCCAACGACGTATATCTCATAGCTATTGGAGGGGTGTACCAATAAGCCCATTCACCTTTATGAAATCGGTTTTGTTTAAATTTTCCTGTCAATCTGAAGAAATCGCTAAAATACATTAGTTTAATAGACTTTATGGGAGAATCTGTGCGTTTAAAATTAAACTTTAGAATTTACATATTTTTTCATACTTATTACGTGTACATAATACACAGCGTTCGTACATTATATAACTTCAGAGAAATAGCTGGAATTGTATCTACAAATGTTGATTACAGGTGGATGGCGTGGCTACAGAGAATTTTCCGCAGCAACGCCACATTAATTTACTTTTGTCTGGGTTATACCTTATTAAAGAAATATAAGGTGGCGTGGCTACAGAGCACAACACAAATTGTTATCAAAATCTGATTTGTTACGGAAGTATTTTTTTTAAAATTATTATTTAAAAAAAAATACTTCCCTAAAATTAGGATTTTTTTGTCGTAGGGTAGACGACAAAAAAATCCTAATTCGTCCTTCAGTTTCAGTACATTTTTTTCCTAAAATTGACATCACAAGCCCCCACTTATGATCTTTGCCACGTTTTATCTTCGTCATTTTTTATTAATTTGATAAAACAAAAGACATGTACTTATCCAATATTTTTCGCTAATCTAACTGACGGACTAAACAGAATCATATATTTTTAGTCAGTAATCCTATTTCAACAGAGTTATTTAGAAAAAAATATGATGTTTGATAACAATGATAACATGCTCTTCTTCATACTATTTGTGACTGTATCATTGGTAAAATTATTATCGCTGGTGGTGGTGGTGGGTATACTTGTTGTAGTTTTTTTTTTTATTAAATATATTTTTTTTCTTATTTACAGACTGAAGACTGCAAGTTGAATGGAAACCACAACGTCAGCGGCAGAAAGCTACCAAACTTTATCAACTGGAACTGGAGTGTCATCAGGAAAGTACTTCTATGGATTGTTCTCTCTGGTCTCATTGCTTGTCTTGGAGCTATCATAGGTATGGTTGTGACAATACCTAAAAATTGCAACCCTGATCTGCCATGGTATCAAGGCAAAGTTTTCTATGAAGTATTTCCGGCAAGTTTTAAGGACTCAAACAAAGATGGCACAGGTGATCTTAAAGGCCTTATTAACAAACTGGACTATATCCAAGAGCTAGGTGCATCTGCTATTAGGCTTAATTATATTTATCAAGCCCAAAAGTATCCAGATCAATATTTTAACATCACTTCCTTAGTACAGATAGACAGAAGTGTTGGAGTCCTCAAGGATTTCCGAGATTTGATAAATGAAGTTCATAATAGGAATATGTCTTTAATCCTTGATCTACCGGTTGGGTCTCTAGCTAAAGCTGATTCATCAGCAAATTTTACTGAAGCTGTTTTGATTGCAAATGAAACTATAACCAACATTGTTGATCCTACATCCGCAGCCATTATATTTTGGGCTCGGGAGAAAGTTGATGGCTTTTACTTAAAGGATTTAGAAAAATTTGTGGATGATGTAAGTTTCGGCAGTACTTTAAGGTTATGGAAACAAATTTTAGGTAGCAACAAAATATTTATTGCCAGTGAAAACGCCTATGAAAAGGCTAAAGGTTCCACCGCTGCTCTAAATGTGTTGTTGTCTAGAATTGATCTTATTGATATTCATCTAGATTTAAATAAAGGTATTACGGGTTTAAAAAATCGTATTGATAATGTTATTGAAGGCGCATTGTGGGACAAGCCTCACTATCCTTGGGTTCATTGGAATATAGGCAGTGTCCAAAATGAAAGAATATCCACAAAACATGCCAATAACAGTTTGGTGTTGACAGCTCTAGAGTTAGCCTTACCTGGAACTGTAAGCATATTCTATGGAGACGAAATCGGGCTTGGTGGACTAGATGATATTGAAGAAGATTTCCACGAGCATAAAGATGTTGGCAATATAATGTCAATGTCATTTGAAAATGAAAAAGATTCTGGAATTATTTTCCCTTGGATTTTAAAATCTGAAAGGAAACCAAGCTATAATTTCTTAGATGTTATCAAATTGTTTACTAAAGTCAGATTGAATACACCAACAATATATTTAAGATCTATTTACAAGGAAGGCAATAATCTAAAAAATATGGGCATCCGTGAAACTGAAGAGAATCTCGTAGTCATAGAACGTTGGTTTCCTAGGAGGAACACTTGTGTATTTGTGGCGAATTTAGGA
The DNA here is from genome assembly GCA_949316265.1 of Diarsia mendica. Classification (NCBI taxonomy): domain Eukaryota; kingdom Metazoa; phylum Arthropoda; class Insecta; order Lepidoptera; family Noctuidae; genus Diarsia; species Diarsia mendica. The sequence goes on from OX438895.1 coordinate 15,567,694, forward strand.
AGTAAATCGATTACAACTGATTTGTCTACCATGTTTTATGGTGGTACTGTGTTAGCTGGGACAAACATGTCTCTAGTTGGTGAAGTATTATATTTTGATAAAATTACTTTTCCTCCTAATTCTGCCATTGTTTTAAAGTTAGAAAAGTAAATGTCCACTTGTTGATAAACGGCAGTAACAAATTGTAGTATTATGTCAAACATCGGCGAAACTTAACGTATTTTAAGTGTAATTTCAGAAATTGATATTCTCTCGTAGGCTATAAGTATACTGACAAGAAAATGTAACTAATTAAGAAAAAAAAACTATGTAGGTATCATAGTAACAGAATCTCGAGCTTCCGAAATGATCTGAATGTTAATCTCTTTTTCTGTATTTTTGTAGCAGTATTAATACTTATTTAAATTGAACAAAATTTATATAATAATGAGTTTTTCATAAACATAGATTTAGGTTTTTCGGAACATACCTACTAATGTTATTTTGTTGATTTTTCTGTAGTTTTTGTGAAGTAAAGGTCTGTGGCTTAACTTTAGGTACTCAAATATTAGTTCCTCATAGCATAAACCAAAGATATTATGTGAGCATGTTATTAAATCATATAAATAGTTAACCAAAGTAATGCAAGTACTTACTTCCGTAAAAAGAAAAAAACAAACTCAGAGTTACAAAAAATTTAATATACATTTGTACATATTGAAAACAAATATTATGTACTTAGTATATGTATTATTATGTACACATTATGATATTAAAGTAAATAAATAGTTGTTGAAATTATTACACTTTCATTTACTATGATTACACAAGCAATGATTTTTGATACACTTAATTATAACAGGTAATTATATCAAACAGCGAGTATTTTATTTATTACTTACAAAGTTTTCTTACTATAATTCACTATTTCATAGTGAATTAGAATTGTGAGATAAGTATATTTTATACAACATAATGATATCTGCAAGGGTAGTAAGTAATGCTATCTCTAATGAATTCTCATTTTCATTTGAATATAATATAATTGGGAAGGCACATTTTGTATCACATAATATTTGTTTAGATTATATTATTTTCTCTTCAGGTGTCTAACATAGACAATAAAGGATACTGGAATGCTTATTGCTTAGTTTGGAGATTTCTTAAAGGGGATAGAACCAACCTGGCATATCAACCTGTCCGCCATTTTGATTTTTTTTCGAAATCGCGGCCCACGATGAAAGTGGAATGTATGGATAGAGGACATATAGACGAACAAAAAATGTCCAATAACACGGTACCCAAAGTGTCACGTTACCGCACAGAAGAGATAAAAGAGGTTAGAAAGGCCATGTGGGCGGGGCACGCGCGCCGCTTATATGATCAGACGATCATATGTCGACAAAATTTGATTTACTGACCAACAATCGCGCTCATATTGTGACAGCGAACGGAGCTCCGCGAAAAAAAAAGAATTATGCCGTGTTGCGCGATTATTACGTGTCGGAAAAGAAGCCAGGTGTGCAGTGTGGCTCGAGAAGGGATTTCTCTTCATCGGTAAGTCTAAAAACCTTAAAATACAAGTGATATTTGTAATTATTACAATAGTATTATGTAGTTCGCAGACAAAAATGATACAATCGCAAGCAGAAACGAAATTATGTACATTGCTTGCAATACGTGGGTACCATCTTGTACTACGTGGGCGATTGCGCAATGCATTTCGTTCACTGCGAACGTCGCGTGCGACGAGCCAAAGCTTAAATTCTACCTACTCTTTGCGTTTCGATAGTGTTGTACCAAGTTGTCAATAATGTCGATATTTAGTATGTGTGAATGCATTCAAATGATTATTATGTTATGATTAAAATAACTTTTGTTTATCCCATACTATCAATACCTTATTATTGTTTATTGATTGTTTTTCATCTAAAATTTGTTTTGAGGTTAGCCATTTATAAATCGAAACATACATTTTAAATTTTATTTTTAGGTTTCCAACAGATCCAGATATGTTACAGACCTGACTAAAGCTATTATAGAAAAATATTAGTGTGAGATTGCATTTTATTCTGAAAAATTCGAATTTGAAAGATAGCAAGCGCATGCTATTGCTACTTAATAAATACGTTTTATTTCAAGACAATAATAAAATCTGAATTGAAATTGAATTTCAAGTACTTAATGATCAATATTTGAAAAAAATCTTTTCTGTTTACTTTTTATCTTTAATTTTTTATGTGTGAGAGACCAATAAATATTTTTGCTTTCTTATTTTCTTTCTTTCTGTCCCGTCCCTAAATTAAAGCAAAAACTGCAAAACTTAAAGTAACAAAACTCAAGTAATTTTATCGATATACATTATCGACCTTTTGGTCACCGTAACATGTATGAGAAATATACGCAAGTGTGAGTGTACGTCAAATGCAATGTTTGCGCTAGTGTGACAACCAGTAGCAAGCTCGCGATCTAAGTGAGTGCGGTTTATTTGTGTGCATAATTCGCGTACTTATAAGCGTCTTGCATGTAGTGGTTACAGAGAGTGGGAGACAAGCGGCGACACGCGTTCTAATACAAATCAGGAACTATTTCCTTTCTAACCTCTTTTATCTCTTCTGTGCGTTACCGAGATATTTGAAGTTAAAGATCGACAAATGAGTACAACGAAAATCATTAAATATTTTTAAAAATTGGCTTTTTACGTGTATATCCGTTAAAATGTATCTAAATAATAGTTCCCAGGATGATTATTAGTATTCGCACAATAAATTCGCTTCGCATTGCAATGAAACGCTATTTTATGTCATAGAATAGTTTTTTCGTGCTCCTAGTAGTATGTAATGTACCTACACTCTTTCAGTAACCAGTTAATAATAATAATCAACGCATAAAGACACGTAAAAGATCTAATTTTTATGTGGTCTTTGTACTCATATGCCCATCTTTACCTTCAAATATCTCGGTAACGTGACACTTTGGGTACCGTGTCACTGTACATTTTTTGTTCGTCTAATATGTCCTCTATCCAGACACCACTTTCATCGTGGGCCGCGATTTCGAGAAAAAATCAAAATGGCGGTGGGTTGATATGCCAGCTCCCATACAAAAAAGTTCAAACCCCTTTTCTGAAAAAACCTAAGTACATTGTATGATAAAATAGTTCAAGATCTTATATAGCTAAGCGGGTAATTTCGAGTTGCTTACCAAACAATTTTATGTGAGTGATGTTATTTTCTAAATACCTATAATCCGCCAAATTACTTTGGTATAAAATGATGTCTAAAAGTAGTTTAGGTATAATTTCTATGATAATATTGAGCAATACAAAATTGAAAAACCATATGCTTACATAAATGATAAATAGTCATTATAACCCTGACATTATAAATAGGTACCTACTATTCTTGTATGGTAAACAGTATTGCAATTTTGTGCATATTCCAATAATGTAAACAAAACATACAGCTTTTTAAATGTTCAAACACTCAGTTGAATTTCAACCTTATGCCATTGTAATAAAAGCCACTTGAAGCGACACACTAATTTCAACTACACTGAATCAGTAGGTTAACCAGATTAAGGTATCCCTAACATTGTCATTAATTTATTTTTTGACTTTGTTTACATTTTTGGTAAGTATATGAACTTTTTATAAACTTTTCTGCAGTAGGTCTAAATATTAACATTTAAAATAATACAATCTAAATTCGGAACCACATTTGTCTCTCAATGCAATTTAGTCTTGTCACGAGAGTTTGAATTTTCTAAAATTAATCTTAATGCTCTTGCTTTTATGGTCATAATGAAAGGATATGAGTTGGATATTGACACAAGACAATTGTGGTTCCTATCTTAAGTTCTGGTGGCATTAAGCTCAGTCTTTGTATCGGTGGAAGACAGGTCATAGCACTGGAAGGATTCACAAGCAGTAGGTAAGAATTTATCATAATGTCATGAGCTGGGTTGAGACTTTTTAATTTTAGCTACAGTTGGATGCATGACATAAGTATTGGACATTGCTCTTGGATGACTTTCAGTTACCGGCAATGCTGGGAGTTTATCTGTAGGGTTTCGTATTAGTATTTTTTTCTGAGACCCTGTCATTACCCTCTTAGCATTATATTCTTGTTTATTCTTAAGATCTATGTTATCGGTGGTGTTTGGAACGTACTTTACACACTTCTGTTCACTTTCACAGTCACTACCTGTTGATTTATTTAACTTTGGAGCACCAAACGCTTTAGTTTGTTTCAATAACGAACGATCGTTACACAACGCCGCGATAAGTGGCAAATCAAGGTTTTTACTTTTCTCTCGAAGAGTTTTTATGTCTAAATCACAATTGGAATCTTTCACTTTGTTCACACTTAGTTCACTGTGCACATTTGTCGAGGGTTGCGGAACTTTGACTTCTCTCGAGTAATTGAGAAGTTTCTTTTTGTACTCGTATGGCGGCGGCGGAGGAGGAGGCATTCGTCTCATTTTAACTGGCGGTGGATCCTTGGCATTCAACACATTCTCATCCGATTTCGTCCGCATAAAATGCGAAACGTCTGGAACTCGCGCGGCAAGTTGCGGCCGTTCAAGATTTATGGAATGGTTACTGAGCGACGTCCTGCTCGTTAACGAGTACCAGCTCGTCCGCGTTCCCGGTAACTGAACATAAGAATCTGAAAGATTTTGAATCGATCCGTACATGGACGCCGCAGACATGGAAGTCGATAGATACGGCGTACTTCTGTACTGCAGACCATTTTTGTGCATGTTCGACACGCGAGACTCAGTCAGTTTGTGGTCAAGGTAATTTTGCTGCGACACGGCTGGGTCTTGTAGTGGGTAGTAGACGTAGTCCACATCGCTGTACAATTGCTGGTGGAACATGGGGTTGTGCGGCGGCGGAGGTGGCGGCAGGCGCGTGGCGGGCGGGGGCGGAGGCTGGCGGGGTCGGCGCGGTGCGGGCGGGGCCGGTGGCGGACCCGGCGCCAGCTTCATCATGGCCACCAGCACGTTGGAGTCTACGCCGTGCACCATGTCCCTCGATGGTGACAGGTTATGGCTTATACCTTGCGCTAATTTCGACCTTTCGGCTCTACGACTGGAAGCTTGTTGTCTTTTGAACTTTTGGAATTTGTGCTCCAATACCATGGGACTAGCAAATGTTCTTTCACTAGATGCGTTCACTTCACCCGCTTCTGCTTTCAGAATTGTTATCATGGGCTTTGATGTTACCACTCTGGCTGCCACTTCTTCTTTGTTGTCATTCAGCTGTTTCAAAGTTCTAGCTGCTGCCGCTGGGCCAGGATACGCTGGTGGCGCCTTGGTAAGAGGAGGTGGTGCATAAGATGATACAGTTTGATGATTATATTCGTAGGGAGGTGGTGGCTTATCAGGAAATGGTGGTCTGATGGGTGTATCGCCACTAATATCAAAAATATTTGGTAGAGACAAATTTAGCAATTTACGACTATCGATTCTAGTAGGTGGTGTTGGAGGTCGATCAAAGAAAGAGTTATTCGGATAATGATCATCTGATGGAGCGGTGTCTTCGTGACCCTGAAGGTAACTGTCACCAGAAAACGGAATGGGTAGTCTCACGTAATCCGACACTGAATCCAAAGTGTCACTTACAGACTGGCTCTTAGGATACACGCCTCTTCCCACAATGAGGTCACTTAATTCACTCGCAGTCAGTAAATTATGTTTGTTATCTGTTGGATCGCTACCGTCACCATGAAACGAGATAGCACTAACGTTGGAATTTGTTCTTTCTCTAAATAAGTTTTCTTTATTATGTTGTTCTTGGTTCTGAAACTTGGCAGCTCCATCGACACAATCCGAGCTAGGTTGAGATGACTGTAATCTTAATGTGCCTGTTGCATGACTAGTTCTTTCTGACTTGTTTTTCAGGATTGAAGAAACGCTATCGAAATCTGCAAGATCATTTTCTTTTGTGGGCTTATAACTGTCGTAATGAGAGCCATCGTAATCTGTTCTGCTGGCTTCAGATAAGGTGTCCATTTTCGATCTTGCAGTAAGTTCAGAACTACTCATGGTGTAGACTCCGCTAGTTTCACTTGATGCCGCTACAGTAACCGGTTGACCTAAACCGTCATACAAAGCGGACGCTGTATCTTGAGAATATTCCACATCTATGCCAACTGTACTGTTGTCACTCATCATTGAGTTCTGAGCAGTATGACTGTATCCTAATTCTAAACTGCTTGCGTTAGATGTCCTACTCAGAGTACTGAGACCAGCTCTGGCCATTATCACTGTACTACAAGATGAGGAACATTGTGATCCGGTGCATTTTAATTTATTAGATCTTGGACTGTCTGGTAAGGTTTCGCTAATACTTTGATCAGGTAAAGAGGTTGTTTCGTCTAATTGGTTCATCGAGTGTTGTTCTGGTTGTGTGATTTCGTTTCTACTAACATTTTCACAGTCTTCCTTAGTCTTCTTCATTCGTATTTTAGATTTTTGTAGTTGTAAAGACGATGTTTTAGTTGGTGGTTGATTATCTTGTGGCATATGGCGTATAAAGTAAGAATTTGTGCTGTCTAGCAAATGTGCGAAAGCCAGACTTTCCGTAGATGGTGCTGGGGGAGAATCTATCATAATTTCTAATTCATCTTCTGATTGAACTCTATCACTCACAATACCTGACGTAGTATTCGAACTCGTAGAAGATATCACTGATATTCTTTGTTCACTTTTGTTTTGGTTGTATTGAATGTTTAACGATTTTGAGTAACTAAAGCAAATTTTGCGCTCCTCTTCTTCCTTTCTCAAGATTTCATTGAATTTTGGTGCTATTTTCATTGAGAATTGATGTGTTTCTTTACAAAGAGCGAACAGATATTTACATTTCTCTTCGCTTGATGAAAATAATGTCATTTTGCCCTCCTCGGTTCTAATCTCAAATTTCTTTCTATCGAAGCTAAGTTTGCCAATAGCACTCCATATGAAATTTGAAAGTGATCCATTATCAGGCAGAATTTTTATGCCCTTAGCTGTGACAAGGAGCCAAACTGTTCCAGGTTCGGGTTCTGATTTAGATTGTTTTAGGCGGTATCTGTGCGAGTTGATGGTGTCTGGGAGAAGGCAAACTTCTCGAATAAATCTGGATTCAGCATCAGCTTTTGTGAGCCCACGGTGTTCTCGATGGCAAGCGCGCATGGCTGCTGCTACCCAGTCGCCAGTGAGCGATGAGGGTGCGTAATCATCAACTTTGAAGTAGTCCCTGTCCTCGAAGGAGTCTGCATCACCGTATTCAGCTTGTAATGCTAGTCCGGTAAGCAGTAGTATCACTTCGGCTGGTAGAGCGTCTCGCGTGCGCACATTTTGTCGCAGTTGTAGGAAGTACAGGTGGCGGCCGACTTCGTCGTGCAGGAGCAGTGGACTCTCCACGTGGAACTGCACCACCAGGTGCAATTCAAGGAGCGGCTTCCCGTTAGCGTCCAAGCCCTGAAACATGTTATTAATTTTACTTTCTAAAGTAAGTGGATCCTAGTTAAAATGTTTGATTTCTTTGATTAGCCAAATGCCTTTTGCCAATTGTGTAGTGTTTATGACTTACATGGGTGTGGGATGATCTCCAACTCTTTGGCGCATATTTAGATAGTTTGCTGTCCAAGTCAACAAACAAGTATTCTCCATCTGAAAAGAAAAAATGCCATTGAAAATGTTTTTCTTTTTAATTTGTCTTCAAATATAAGTAAATAAGTATAAAGACCCACCCTAAATACAGATTGTTGTTTGGTCAAACACTGATATGCGTTGTTGGAGAGTAGGTACATAATATATTGTCTCTATAATGTGTCATTGTGATGCCTGTTCCAATATAGAACACATGATTACCCAACAGAGTTTGTATTATAGTTAGACTGAATGCTTACGAGGTGGAATGTGTGACGCCATGAATACATAATAACTTTGTTTTGTGAAATCACATTGCAAACGTTTAGAACTTAAGTCAGGTACGGTATGAGTAGGTAGTAGGTATGTGTAAGACTTAGTAGTGAAAACGAATAGATAAGTAATTAGAATTACACTCACTTTGCAAAATTGCTAATCCAAAGAGTTCTGTGTCGGTCATGCCCTGTAGTTGGGCGTGAGCATTGGCTAAAGACTTCAATTCTTTGACCCTTGCTTTGGCTTCGACGACGAAGTGCAGTGGTTGGGGCTGGCCGGGCATGCGCAGTGACAGGAAGCGCGCGCCCGCGCCGAGCGCGCGCGTGTCGCCGCCCAACGGCCCGCGAACCGAACACAGAGCACGCATGTCGCATCTCGAGACCACTGTTACTCGCACTGAAACAACAAAATGTACACATAAGCTACCATTGAGGATGAGAACTTCAACAGAATTATCTCTATGATCTAAGACTACTCGATTTTTGATGGTGATCAATTGACTTTAATGGCTTCTCTTCTTTATAAAATGGCTGCGGCAAAATGTTGTTCCTGGTATTGTTGGGTACCTACGCAGATGACAGCACTGTCATGGAGAGTTACACATTCAGCGCAAAATCCGGCGGTGATGAAATACGTTCATTAAGAGAGGCCATGGTAGAGCGAACGAATTCAGCCTTAAGTCTTGTCTCCAAGTGGGGTGACGACAATCTGGTTGATTTCAACGCCACCAAAACGCAAGTGTGTCTGTTCACTGCTAAAAAGAGTCCTTTTTTTATTGGGACAAGCCCACCACACTATTCCCAAACCACTGTAAATCCTGTTAGCCAGAATCAACAGTGGCGACCACAAGAAAAGCGCCGAGACAATGAAGCTCGACGAAGTCCAAGAGTTGGATCCCGCAACGAAATTATTCAGAAAAGAATAGCGGAGGAGTAGGAAAAAACATAATTGCCACTTCACTCCTACCTAAGTATAGTAAATAACAAGTGTACAGGTTACATCCGGTGTAACCTGTACACTATTTAACATAATATTACGTTCATTCTGCCAAAGACTACACTCCCATAAAATGTGATGTGCAGATTGTTCAAATTAATCTAGCTATATTTACGTTGCGTTAAAAAGTCTGTGTCCGCGGTCTCTCGTGCGCAGTAGTACATTGAAGCACGGCGGCGGCGCTGTACTTCAAGATCGACTGGAAGTACCCCTGCCAGTACCGGTAAGGCTTCAGTACTAACCGTCCTATAAGCTTTACACAAGAAAATCAAAGCCAACCGCTGGCTTTGAAGTAATTTACGTCGTACCGCTCCAATGGTGGCCCTATCGGCCCAAACTGGTGCCCCGTAGCACATACACCCCAAGTAAGTAGCCCCATAGATCGTCTTTAGAGTTAAAAACTTTTTAACAAAAAATAAAACCGACTAAAAAAAAACACAAAAAAGTCAAAAATAAATCAGTTTCTGAAGTCGGTGACTTTTGTTTGTTTGATTTCATTTTTTTGCCACCGACTTCAGAAACTGATTTATTTTTGACTTTTTTGTGTTTTTTTTTAAGTCGGTTTTATTTTTTGTTAAAAAGTTTTTAATTTTCACTTTTTAGTGGTTCACATGTTCATGGGTCATAATGTGGACAATGTAGTATTTTTTTTTTGAGTTTTGTTGATTTTTCAAAAACCGCTTGTCCGATTTCGATAAATTATATAATTTCGTCGGTTTTTCCGAGTTCATATAACCCTAATCTGTTTAAGTCGCGAGTAAACAGGCTTCTACTGGGTAAGCTCGTTCCATCGTCGACATCATCTTAGGGCAAGATTGAAGTCAAGAGCAAGCCCATTTATAATAAAAAAAAAAAAAAAAAAAAATATGGGACCATTTGGGAAGCCCTTTCCAACAAAAAAAGAATTTTTCAAATCGGTTAGCAAGTGAGTGACGGAGTTCAAACATCCGAATTGAGAACCTCCTTCTTTTTTTAGAAGTCGGTTAAAAATGATAAACCCCACGTAGATTTGGATATTCTCGTTAAAGCATAAAAGTTCTTTTTAGCTTTTTCACCGACGGTTTTTATGTGTTCAATGAATGAAAAATTCCTCTCTAAGACAAACCCAAGGTAGCATACAGACTCCTTCTTTTTCACGGGAACGTTATTAAATTTAATCCGTCGTCCGCGTAACCGGTTAATGAACAGCCGTATGGAAGTGGAATCGCGAGAAAGTCATCGAAGCCTACGTTCCATACATACGGACCCATAACCGAACCCTGAGGGCATCCCATGGTAAGGGATAAAAAGAGTCCGTTCAATCTGGCCCCCACTTTCCGGAGTGCGTCTGTACAAGTTACTGACAGTCTCGAGCTTCTTGGCACGAAGTTGAGTGCAAATCTGAACTTCGGCTCCTACATCGAGTCGAAAGCTCAAACTGCGGCAAAAAAGCCCTAGTCCTAAACAGGGTCAAGCGGTACTACAAGCCTGGACAGCTTTCAATATTGTATAAAGCTCAAGTCCAGGTGACAGCAATACATGGAGTATTGCTGTCACCTGGACTTGAGCTTTATACAATATTGAAAGCTGTGTATTGCTGTCACCTGGACTTGAGCTTTATACAATATTGAAAGCTGTCCAGGCTTGTAGTACCGCTTTGGGATGGCTCAGCCAAATACCAAATTGGTGACGCTAAGCTGGTTGCCAAGCTACATAGCCTGGCCCACCGCCGCAAAGTTGCATGTCTGTCGGTCTTCAACAGACTGTACTTCGGAGAGTGTACGCAAGAGCTCCACGAGCTTATTCCACCATCTCCCTTCTTCCATCGAGAGACTAGACGCACTGCAGGTTATCACCCATACCTTGTTGATGTTCCACACATTCGTACGAAGCGTTTCGCTAAATCTTTCATTATTCGTACAGCCAAGGAGTGGAACTACCTGCCTGCGTCGGTTTTCCCGAGTTCATATAACCCCAATCTATTTAAGTCGCGAGTAAATAGGCTTCTTCTGGGTAAGCTCGTTCCATCGTCGACCTCATCTCTGCCCTTAGGGCAAGATTGAGGTCAAGAGTAAGCCCATATAAAAAAAAAAAAAAACGGAAAAACATCTAGAAACAACTCATAATATCCCACTAGTAGAGCTACAGAGGTTGTATAATAGCCATATCGAACGCTCGTATAAGCCAATGTGTAGGTATTCGACCGATTTCGACCCATTTTACCGGGTATAGAAGTAGGTTGGCTCGACGTATTCGATGAAAGTCATCGTCGCCAACCCGGCCACTAATGTACCTAAGGGTACTTATTTTTGCTGGTAAATCATTACCTATAAAGCAGAGAGCTACTTAGCATAAGTAAGGTGGTTCTATATCACCGAACGATTCGTTGGTTCGATTATTCATTAAATAAATAATTAGAGGCTACTCTTATAAAACCTTAATGACATTATTATAATTCATTTTAATGTGTTTGTCGTCTACGTCATGTAAGTATTGTATTAGGTAGCTTTGTTCTGACTTGTCGTTGTTCGGCCGGATTCCAATGTGTTTACATCCTTACGAATTCTTTGTGCGTCATAGTAGATTTAACATTCACCCAAAACTACAAAAATACGACGTAAGACGATAAATATGATACCTAATTTAGAATCACAAAGCAAATATTTTTGAGTCAATTAGTTGCTCACTTGCTTGATATTTGTTTAGTTTCTTAGATGGAGAGAATTTTGTAATTCATAGAATTTAACATATTTCTATATACCTACCTACATAATTATTTATAGGTGCTCATGTCCTACCTAAGCTAGTCCTTTTCGGTGTACGTTCCTATTCAGGCAGAGCCTGGACGTGGCAGGAATGTCGGATCCGCGCCAGCTGTGCATTCCATTACTTTTTTTCGTACACGATCTCCTTTTTGCTACCTGCTTTTTTGTGGCGCACATTGTTGCGTTTACTTGTGAATTATATTTTTGAAAAATTTTACGTGTGCGCACGTGTTCATTTATAGATCTTATGTTTCTCTGAGATTAATGTAAATATTTTGTGCTGCTTTTTTATCCTGAGGTATAAATTAGAAATCGGTGAAACGATGTCAATTTCAATTAAATGCCCGACTAAAGGAATTTTAGATGTGGCAATCATCAATCGAAAAGCAATAGGTACGTACATAATTAAAAATACATTTAAGTAATTTAATTGATTTAGTGCTTTGGAACCTATGAGCGTTCGTGTAGCAAACAAATTATGAATAACTCAATTAGGATAAATACTTACATATACGGTTGTAACACGCACACAGCTGCTGTGACGTAGTTCACGTAGTCTAGTAAGTAATCAGATAGAAATAGCATTGGAAAATTCGAGACCCAAATTTCTAAGTAGGCACCTATTAAAAAGTTGGAGATGTGGTCAGGAGCGTATTTCGAAATTTGGCGCCCCGGGCCAATAAGTTTTTCCGCCCCTGAGAAAGAAAAAATGTTGAATAAAAATTGTGTTTTTGTTTCTATTTCACTTTTAAACATTTTTTTGCCCTTGTTTGCCAATATAGCGAATAGTGTGTTAGGGTTTGTCGTTCTAAAAATTAACAAAAACAGTGAACGAGCTCAACACTTTTGACACATCGGATAAATTACATTTTGTTACAACAATCCCTAAAAATAGAGATTTTTGAAGAACTTATGTATGATTCAGAGTCGTAGGCAAATGCAAGAGCGAGCGGAGCGAGCTCAAAAATTTTTGCCCCCTGGCTCATCAAAGTACCTAAGTGATTTTTTTTTTATTATTCAAAAAAATATATTTAACTCACTTTTACTACTAATGCATTGAGGGACCGGATTATGAACAAAACTCGGCGGAAAGAGCGAGCGTAGCGAGCTAGAAAATTTTAGGACTCCAAATAGGTTAGATTTTTTGAAGCGGTGGGCGGCAGATTAGAAGGTTATAGTGCTTGTTTATTGATTTTCGGGGTCGCATGCGGCACACCGGAATATACGTTAGGCTAGTTCGAAAAACCGCCCCAGGGTGGCGGCGAGGAAAGTACTTTTTTTTTTTTTTTTTGGTGGGTGGAAAATCATCGAATAACCCCCCCCGCTCTTGGGCAGAGCGAAGGGGAGTGTCAGACTTCTACTGACTAAAAACCAACCCATGTTCCCTCTTCCTCGCCCTTGTGTCGGAGCCGCGGTAACTTTTTGATATCCGCAGCCCCGACGGGATCCGCAGCCCCGACGGGTGCTTGGTTGTCCTTATTTTTACAACATAGTCCCAGTGACAATAGTAATTGTCAGATATGATAACCATGACCTGACGTTGCCGCCAGGTTTTTAAAAGTTAATTTTGAATTGAGATTCTTAAGAAAATATAAAAAGGTGAGAAGTAAAAGTGGAATGAATGGCGCCAAAATCGAAACAAAATGCAATCGGTAGGGGCGGCCGGGCGGCTACGCCGCCCCTGGTGTTCTGGCGCCCCGGGCCATGGCCCGGATGGCCCTAGGGTAAATACGCCCCTGGATGTGGTGAAAAACGTGTGGGTACAGTCGAACAAGCTAATAGAGGTAGAGATCTTTATAATTCTAGAAGATGAAAATATCGATAGCAATTTTATTTTATAAAGTGTTTCGCATTATGCGACTGATGGCAAACGCTGTTTCGTTTGACATAAGTCTGTAAATGTATCTGTATAATCTTAAAACTAAATACAAGTTAGCTAGCTGGCTGTATAGGTACTTATTAGCTTGTTCGATTGTACCTACTGTGCAAACTGACAAACTTAAAGGCTGACGCTAAACTAGATGCTGGCTACAGACTGATAGACTAACATTTTCAGGGTCTTGGAATATGTAAATCAGGTGCTGACATAAAATAATGGAAACCTTGCAGCAGGTAGGTACCTACCTAATAAACATATTAGTTAGACCTAGACAGACTTAATGAATCGAATATAGACAAACTAAATCCACGCCATGACAGTGGTGTGTTCACTATGAGGTGCCTACGTAGGTACCTACCTACATATTATAAAACATTTATAGGAATGTAATAGGTACCACAAGATCACGTATAAAAACTAGACGCGAATAAATTTCATCCCATCCGGTACCTCTGCGGCTCTTCAGCTCTTGATAGCTATACGAACATGTTTTTTGTTTTAGTAAATGCGCGATAGTTTGTGATGGCGGTCAGGCGCAGCGGGGCGGGGGCAGACCGGTCGGCGCAGGCGGCTGCGGGCGGCGGATGGGGCGCGGGCCGGAGGGGGAGGGGGGGCGCTACGTAAGCGCGGTAGCAGCGGACGGCGACGCGAGGAATGCGGACGACCTTCAGATGCCGAGCGCCCCTCCCCCTACGCCAGCCGCATCTTGCGTCCTCGCATACCTAAAGCCGCCGTTGCCTCCACTTTTCGACATCTCGCCACCAATTTTGACACTCAAAAATTTGTAAGGACGATAATGGATGGACTCGAGCAGGGTCATCTATCATCTCTATGTTGTGCCAACTGGGGCACAAATCCAAAAGTAGGTAAGTATGTAAAATAGCATCAGTAGTTTTTTCTTATTTTAATTTATGTAAAGTAATTCATTTTATATACCTTGAAGATAATAATCAAATTAAAGTGGCAGTGTTTGTATAAAAAGTTGCTAATATAGGTAACAAACTCAATCAGCCTCGCTATAGAAAATATCAAGATTTTGTAAGATGTCGAAGTACCTAAATGGTTTCTATAGCACATTTTACTGCCTAATGCAGCCTATGCAGGTCCCATTTTGTTTGTAAAACAAATCATTGTTCTAGCTAGATATTTTGACTTAGTTCTAATTCATTACTTTTATACCTTTATGATAAACAAAAGCTCTATTTTTGCACGCTCCTTAGCCTCTAAATTTACCAGAATTTCTAGCGTCGAAGATGAGAAAAACGATAAGGCTTCAAATTAATATCTATTGAATCCAAATATATTGATGACCAGACCATACCGCATCCCGCAATGTGGTTCTCAATTCTAATCTCACAAAAAAGAGAAGATAAATCAGAGAACGCAAGATAATTGCATTTGTTCCAAAGATTCAATTACTTATTCCGATTGCTGTCAAGAGCAACCATTTTGAGCTACCATCTTTGTAATAATTATACAATGTTTAGGGTCCCACTTTAAATATATCTGCTGCAGGCCCATTGCAAGCTAAAACGAGCCTCATGTTTTCAACTCTAGGTAACACAACCCAAATAATATTGAATGATTTAATGATGTCCGATTGAGACTAATACATTTCTGTTCATTGATTAGGCTCTCAACAAGTTTACCCCACACTTAGCGTAATGGTCTCCTATATTGAAGATCCCCTAAATTTGAGTGGCTGGCGGTATTCCTATACAATATATTATAGCGGCCAGGAAGAATGACCAACATCGTTTTGAAGATATAAGATATTATAGTTCGTAAGTGTAATATGTAGTGAGTTCTTATAATGGTGTTAAAGTAACTACAAAAATGTTAATTAAAGGGACCCTAAATATGTCTTCACTGTGCGCTCATAATATATGTTGTACTAAGATAGATAAGTTATACAAGCCACATAAGAGCACATTCGAAATCAAGAGCTATCATCATTCATACGTATTCAGTAGCTAAACATAATTTTAATGTCAACCAGAAAGATCGAAGCAAGTAGCAAAGATAAAGGCAGCACATTACTTTTTCGAATTATCAGAAAATTCACTTTGTTACTATTAACCTCAGATCAAATCTATTAACGGGATCCTTTACTAAAAGACAATAATTAGAGACATTTTCTATCAGTTAAACGAAAATGCTTATTCCTCTATTAATTTTGGATTCTAACTATCAAGTTTTGCAACGTCGTCAGTCACACTCACTTTTGGAGCTCAGTTTGCTCTACGTTTACAAAATTCTGAGTATTCACGTTTCCGCACTAAATCAGCGTTTAAGCTGCTTATGCGACTACATAATTTAGTTCGAATTAGTAGGCCAGTTGACCATTTAACAAGACCGTAGATTGACGTATTTAGAGTTCATGGTTCAATGGGCACATCCGTAGCTAGTGTATGACCTGGCGGTTAAGTGGTTAATATCCATTTAATATCCGACGATTGCGAATGGAGTTGGGTGTTTAGTTTTAATTATTTGCGGTTGACTGCATTTTGTAGCTTTATTTGTTGGTACGAGGATCGTCCAATCTGTGATCATTTTCAGCTGGCTCATTAGGTCCAGGTTTTATCAATAATTTTGATTTCCTGACAAGCTTACAAGGACTTACAGTAACAGTCTTAAATAAAGTTAGAAAACAAGATTTTAATCAAATTGCCAATTTTTTGTTGGAGCATACAAAAGTGGCATTTTGCTATGTTCATGGCATAAGCTTCGACATGAACATTGTCACAATGAGGGCTTTCTATGGGTACATACACCTGTGTCTAACCTTTTAGGGATTACAGGGATAGGTACTATGTTATTTTGTAAGTATTTGTATTATGTAGGAGGTATTTATGACGTCCTCGATTGTAAAATCATAGTCGTACCTGCTGTTTCTAAGTCTGGCTACAAAGTAACCGAATTCGTATTCATTTGAGCCTTGCACCTTTTCCTGTAGGTATTGTCATACCTACTAGATACAATAGGGTTGTTTACAAAAACATTCAAATATTGAGGTGTGTGTCTTTACACAGCTAGCCTAACTATATCTACAGAATGTTTGATTAGACCTATCAGCGATTGAATGAAAGCGGATTAAATGAGTAATTAATTTTCTTACGTAATTTATGATGAATGGACTAAGTACCTAAATGATTATCTGGTGTAATTTGACATGACACAATAATTTATTGTGCATTGCACTATCGCGGTTCATCTTCAAGTGGCAACTAAAGTTTGTATCAATAGGTCCTGGTTAATTCATCTTAGTCAAGTCTACTTTTTATTTTCTCAAATATAGGTAGGTATAATACCGATAGTCCGATACCCGATTACCATCCTAAATCGTGAACGAAACCTCTCCATTGTAAGAAACTGTGACTGATTTATGTGCACTATGTGTTCATGTGTTTTAGAGTCGACAAAACATGCCATAAAATTTTAAGTACGCTTTGTCATTGGTTAAAATTGAGTTTTATTTACCTACTCGCTCCACTATCAAAGGAATGCGGTCGCTATGTCAGTCGTTTATTACCAGCTAATGATTCATCGCCATATTATCAATCACTGCAGTGATGAGTCTGACCACTAAGTATTACAACTATGTACTTAGGTACATCACTCGTAATATTTGAGATGCTTAATTTGAATTGAATTAATGGTAAGGTAACCATTAGTTAGGTAGGTAGAGGTAGATATTTTGTTTGCCACTACACAGAAGTTCTTCTGAATCCTTCTTTACAGTGAGTGTCGTAAAAAATGCAAACGTTTGTCCAATTCTTGTAGGTATTTATAGATTTTCCGTACACAAATTATTCTTCGTTTTCAGTTTTATAATTGGTTTGTTTTGGTATCTACTGACTTGACGCTAACTTTGAAACAAAATAGTATTAAACCCTTATAACCCCGTTATAAGAACAAGGATGGTAATCCTCTTTTTACCAGGCACACACTGCCACTCTTATAGCAGGCTTACAGGGGCTTTTAGAAATATAGTTCCAATTCAAATTTTGCAACTTTTCTTCAAAAAAGGTTCTGAAGTTTCTTTTTATGCCTCTGTGAACTCTGGTTTTGAACTTTTCTTTAAATTAAAGGCTAACTTTGAAAAAAAATGGCTCTGAAACTATATTTCGACAATATTTATTAGTCTCCTCTCCTCTAACACTTTTCATGTTTTGTAATGGTTCGGATCGTCTACCAAAGGATGATGTTTTACTCCTTTAAGATTTACAGTAGTTAAGATTGTTGTGGTATTGTGAAACCTCGTTCAATTTTTTAAAACACGTGCGTTTGTTTTGTATTACTATCAGTAAATATACCAACCTGATACTTACTAATTCTATATCGCGACGTCATATGTTACTGTTTCATTAGAATCAGGCTATAAAACCGTTTCGGATATCTTAGAAATGTTATCAAATTGATGTTGATTATTATTATAATTCATATATTCGATCGATAGTGATCTTTAACAACGATTCAGAGCAACCTGACCTCTTTGAATAGGTACTGTGTTTTTGATTTAGGAAAATGAAAAGAACTGACTTGATACCTTCTCCTTTTTGAAGTTTGTTAAAAATTTGGTCCTTGTTATGTGAGTCAGACAGGATGTTTGTTTATATGTAGACCGTGACGTGATGAGCTATAGATACAAATCCCGTTTGGTTTTCGGACTAGTTTTGCAGGTTTATTCTACATTACTATAATAGTGTATGTTTGTGCTTCTTTAAGAATTTTATTCAATACCCGAGTGACTATCGTTCAAAACTTTGGTTGCTCACGCAAGCAGATTCATCACAACGTGAGATTCCGACTAGCCTATCTCAGTTTATTGACTACCTATTGAAGAAAAATTGTGATGCTGATGACATGAATATTACGACTAATAACCAGATTATGTTACCTACATTGCCTTGAGGATTTCTAAACCATTTGAAACTTTTCCAAACACATCAATAATTTGTAACTCATTAGTAAAATTGTAGTTACATAGCCACCTTCCTGCACGCTTTTGGTAGAATGTAAGTCAAACTTGAACATGAATGTTTATCAGTCTACATCGACCATTCGCCACATTGAGCATGGCTGGTATTACCTGCGATGGTGGTGTCGAGGAAGGGCGCGCGAGCGCAGGGTCAGCGGCCGCGGCGCGGTCGGCGCGGGCGCGCGGAATTCGAGCTATGCGTATGAAATGAAAGTGGCCGCATCGTGAAAGCGCGCGCATCCACTGCGGCTGTCCGTGGCGCCGTCTGGGTACACCTCACTCACCATGAATAGATAAATCCAATGCAGCTGCACGTAAAAACACTATAATCCTTGGTTAACCGCATCCATTGGCACTTCACTTCACTATACGTTGCGCGATCTTGTAAGCTGTATGGCGGGACGGCTGACGTCGAGGCGCACTAAGTCCATGGGCGCGCTAGTACGACTGACTGAGTAGAGCAAAGCGGGCGCGTGGGTCGGCGGCGAAGGCACAGGCGAAGGCACGCGCGGGGCGCGCCGCGACTTCGGATCGGTGGAATGCGGTAAGATAGTGGCGCGCGGGTACCGGCCGAGGCCCGCTGTAGGCTGGAGCCTCCGTGTGGGTACGCTCATACGCTGTGCGACGCGACTCGGCGGCGTCACCGTGCGGCCGGAATGCGCGCGGTCAACCTCTGCCCATTAAAATAAATAGAATTTCCAAACACTTTGAGGCCGCGGCCCCGGCGGCGACCTGCCTATGAGTGAGCACCTCTAATCTTTTGTTTAGCTTACAGTTAAGTCGACAACTAGGGCTCTATAATAGTGCGCCCACACTTCTAATACTTTTGACATTTCTAACTTCTTTAAGATTTTGATTGTTATGAAGTTATGAACGTTAAAGCAACTTAAGTATAGTCGACCAAGAAATTGGTTTACCACTCTAAGGTTGAATAACATTTGCACGTACAAAACATCAAGTGCTATTTTCACGTCAGAATCTGTCAATCTGTCATCCTTAGCGAATAATTATGTTACTGGGAGATGTCATCAAAAGTGGTAAACCAATTTCTTGGTCGACTATACTTAGGTCTGGTAGTATACGTCTAGGTAGGTCGTATTTGACGGAGGTAGTCTATCTATCTATCTTTTATATTAT
The DNA here is from genome assembly GCA_949316265.1 of Diarsia mendica. Lineage (NCBI taxonomy): Eukaryota > Metazoa > Arthropoda > Insecta > Lepidoptera > Noctuidae > Diarsia > Diarsia mendica. The sequence goes on from OX438895.1 coordinate 15,587,324, forward strand.
ACTAGCTGATGCCCGCGGCTTCACCCGCGTGGATGTCGTTCAAATTATATACTAAAACCGTCCTCTTGAATCACTCTATCTATTAAAAAAAACCGCATCAAAATCCGTTGCGTAGTTTTAAAGATTTAAGCATACAAACCATTGACTTATATATTACTGCGTAAGGACTGGGCGAACCGCATGCTAAAATGACGCCTCGAACTGGTCCCAAATAGGTCTTGAATAAACCGAAGTTTAAAAGAAAATGAAAAATGAAAATTTAACATTTTTTTTAACATTTTAATGAAACCTCGATAATACCACGCCACGCCGCTCATACAAGGTTAGGTTTACGAGCAGCCTGATTAGTTCTTATTGATGGCGTTATTGTTTCTCTGTATTTATGGGGAACGCATCGAGCAAAATGTTCGGACTCGACGACCGTATCTTTAGTTTTTATATCAATGATACAAACAAACAAACAGACAAAAAAGCGACTTTGTTTTATACTATGTAAGAATAAATAAAAAGAGAAGTCCTGACTGACTGACTGACTGACTCATCAACGCCCAGCCGAAACCCTTTTTTTTTTTTTTTGGTGGGTGGAAAATCATCGAATGACCGCTCTTGGGCAGAGCGAAGGGGAGTGTCAGACTTCTACTGACTAATCTAGTACAAAAATCCGCGGCCCCGACGGGCCCCAGCCGAAACCCTTGGACCTAGAAAGCTGAAATTTTGCACAGAGGTTCCCTTTATAATGTAGACAAGGAATATATAAGGAAGGATTTTTCGTTTTACCCCTAAGGGAGTTAAATAGGGGATGAAAGTTTGTATGGAAAAATCGTCATTTTCACACGCGGGCGAAGCCGCTGGCAAAAGCTAGTCATTAATATTTTTTACCTACCTACTCAAATAATTATGCTATATCTCTCCTACCTACTTTAGATAAGTCGGTATCTAGGTAGGTACTGCAGACTGCTGCTGCTGCTGCATAATATTGAACTACCTACTTATATTAAAACAAACTACAGCCATCATACTCATCGTATACCTACTATAACAATATGGGTATGGTACCTATTACTACACACTGTAACAATTTTACCCAGCTGATGGCAATAGGCTCGCTCCCTTTTACATGGAATGGGACTTAAACATAACTGGGTCAGGCCGTAGATTTTGCCACAATGTAACTTAACTCTCCGCTACATGAAAAAAAAAAGTATAAGACTTATACGTTTGTCAATCACAGCATCGTATTGAATTGCTTATGAAGTGGTGAGCCGCGGCCACTAAACATATTTGATAATGTTCATAAACTTAGAAAATTATATGACATAATTCTACAAAAAGTGACGAAATTTTCATTAAAAACGTGAATCCGCTTTGGTAGGGGTGCACACTGCACTTACGCCATCAGCAAAATAATTTTTTTAATGCTTTTTGGTAATCTGTTTGATTTAACGTTATAAAATAATAGTTAGCTAGCCGCGTTTTTAATATCGGGTGGTGTTTCCTAAGAAAGTACATTAATTTTCACACATTTTAAAAAAAATAAAGAAATTCAATTCTTTGCGCTACTTCTATTGCGCACCTATTATCTGCCCATTTTGTGGTGTTAAGACATTAGCAGGATTTGTATCTGAGTAGTGGCAGCACTAAAGTAACTTTCTCTATAGTCAATACGGCGTTGGCGGCCATATTTTCTTCAGTCCGATGTCAACTTCGTTCCGAGTAAAAAGTGTCACATTTTTCGAGGAGTGCATTTTTTTAGATTTCAAGATAAGTTTACAATTTATATATATTATTGTTATTGCGCATGATTTAATAGGCTGTGTGTGATGTTTTAAAGGCTAAATTAACCTGAGAAAATAGCTTATTATCGAGTTATTATAGATTTTATTTGCGCCATGGTTACGCAGAAACTACATTATGTCACTTTGCGATACCAGAGTGGCATAGAATTTGCGCCACTTTTTTACGCTATCTTATAATGGTGCATGCACATTAGAGATTACTTGGTATTGATTATGATGATTTTTTGATTTTGTTTTAATTATTCATTTCATATATTTTTGAGAGTAACTGCGAGGTTCTTGTAGGTTGCTAGTCAAAATTTCAAGCCACTCAGACCACTTGGCTGGCTTGCTTGCTGGCTTGGCTTGGCTTGACTTTCAGATCACTTGGCTATGCTGAGTGCATTTTTATTTATTTATTTATTAAAACTTTATGCACAAGTAAAAACTGTACACATCAGGTGCGCACCCCTTATCATTTTGCGTTACTATTTTACGTCACTTTGCGCGACCGACTTATAGAAGATTTTGCGTCACCTTTGCGCTATTTGTGGCAAAACCTACGGCCTGACCCAACTGGTAAAATGTGGGAGTCCAATTAGGTACCTACACGTAGGTACACCTCTGCCTAACCCATCGGGGATTACAGGGGTGTTATTTACGTACACACGGCTACCCATCAAGCTATACACAACCAGTTAATCTTGGCCTCACTTTACTAGATCTTTTCGCACAATGAACGATCAGATTATACTGGTTTTGTATAGCTTGATGTGTAGCCGTGTGTACTACTGTGTACCTCTGTAAAAACTTTAAGTCACTGATTTGAAAGGAGTTTGATTGGGTTTGAAAATCGATTTTTTGATCAGGTGGACTTTTATAGCCTATGCGGTCCCACTGCAGGGCAGCAAAAGCTATATAATTATAGGAGGCTCCTATACAACTCCTATACTTACATTATTTTAAACCAGGGATCATGGAAGTCAAGCAAGTAAGTTGTTACGGTAAGCAGTATGTAGAATTGTAGATATAATCTCATTTTTCTACTCATGTGATAAACCGTGTAAAAGTAATCATGCATCGATTAATCAATTTCCTCCATCCTCCCAAATAATATTTGGACACAGAATTTTATGTCAAGTTATAAATGGCGCCAGGGCGCGGGCGCCAGGTCACAAAAAAATCTGGGGTAAGGTAACCCGCGAAATTCAAAGGTTTTTTTGCAATTTGCAGGGTGCTTTACTCGTCCCTCGTCACTCGTCGTCGTAGAGTTACAGAATTAAAATCATCAATACATTCAATCTTTTCAATCCCATGATTTTTGTTCATGATATTTCATGAACGAAATCATGGACATTATTGAATTGATACATGAAATCAAAAGACAAAAAACAAAGTTAAAATAAAACTGTTATGTACCCGCAATCGACTTACGTGCCAAAACAAACGTGATCACTAATAATTGTCTAATTCGATTCCTAGATTCTGAGAAAAATAAGTAGGAAATCATAAATACTGAATTTTCGGAACATTTTGTGAGTGTTTCATAATAGTACATTATGGTACAAGTGTGTAACGTTGGTGATTACCGCTGAGGCGCCATTGAGACCCGAGCCGTCAGGTGAGGGTCTTAAAAGAAAGCCGAGGACGGTAATCATCAATACACACGTGTATCATACGTCGTTTTTTAACACACTTGTGAAGAAAATAATACTAAAAAGTCATCTTCAACAGTTAAAACGAGTTCTGATTTTTTTTCACAATAGCGGTTTTCCTATGCGCGCGCATCTACAGTTCTACCAACTTATCTGTGCATGCGGGAAAACACGGAACTAAAATAAATGTACTAAGTTTGACGTAGCGATGCATTTTTTCTTGACCAGTGTCGCCACCATGAAATTCACACTTAAAATGGTCATACTGTAACAATGGCGATCGACCATAGACTAAATGAGGAAAAAGTTTTCTGCAGAGGTACACGTATCACTGTATTATTATTTTGATCGCGTCTGATGAGATATTACCTATTATGTTAAGTAATCATTAAATGTTTTAATACAGAAAAAATAAAAGTTATATTATTTGAGTGAAAGTTTCATTTAATAAAAACGTACAAGTTGAAATTATCTATTTAAATTCAAATTGGGCTTGTTTCAAGGCATGCTACCTAATCGCAAGCCGGTCTATTTTTCGTGCTAACTAGCACAACGCATAAAACCTGTTGGGGATCAGTTGTTCCGTCGGTGTAAAAATTGAAAATAGCGTGACGATTTAAGACGTATATTTTTTCCTTCAAATAAATTACAGACTGTGTAGGTGGATTTCGGCCGCCATGGCCATGGCGGGGGTCTGTTTGGATGATGGATGTGAGGTGAAGGAAAAAAGTGAAAAGGGCTGATTCTATACAAAACAAAAGCTTTTATAGCTACCGTGAGAGCGATGTCGCAATTAAATGGAAGGGGTTAAGTGGGGAGAGAGCGCTACTGTTTTGTGGTCTGCGTCGCAGGCGGCACCGTAGTCATCAAGTTTGGCAGCTTGGCGGAAGATGGCGTTGGTGGTTGACTCGAACAAACCTCTTTTTTGATATTCTTTGGTTTTAATAATTTATGTTTTTTTTTTATCGTGTTGTTACCTTTTTGTTGTTGTCTGTCAGTGTCACCAATAAAAGACTGTAAAGCCGCGTCCCCACTAAAGTCACCCGAAACGTTCCTGTTAGGGCGCGTCTCGGCCTCACGGAGCCGCGCGGCCTAATTGGGGAAGCGGACAAACGTTCCTGTTAGGCCACGCGGTTCAGGCCTCGCTTACGTCCACACTCATGTGGCACGGCTGCCCGACTCTAGTGGGGACGCGGCTTAAGATAATGTCACTAACGCCCGAATACTCGAACGTCACTCAATTTTAAGTTGCACTTAAATCTCGTGCTGTCTTTGTTACTTTAACGCAGAGTGACAGAGATAGCACGAGTTTTGAGGGCTACTTATAATTGAGCGACGTTCGAGTATTCGGGCGTCAGACGTGTTTTGTAGAAGTATGATCGCAAAAAGTATGCTTTTGAGGTCTGTGCTTCAGAGCAAATGTGCACACTCGGAAAGCATGCTACAAACAAATGACAATACTACCTAGTAGCAAACAAGCATGCTTTTCTAGTAGCATGTGTATTTCAGGCTTATAACTCACTAGTGAATAATAGCAATGAAAAAGTCACAGTTTGATTATAGGTGTCACTAGGTGCCTAATTGCGGTGAAATTATAGCCACTTTATGAGCAAGTGTGTTGAAAAATATTGTATCGCAAATTCTTGAATATTGGACCGAGATAACTAGTTCCACTGTAAGTTTGACTTTATGCGACAAACCAAAAAAAAAATACAGATAGCGCGCGAGTTGAATGCAGAGCTTAGGAATGCGGTAGTGCTGTGACCTAATTGACCACAATGAGTAATGAATGTCGATAAATTTAAACAATGTTATAAGTTTAATTTTATTTTTTACACTAGGTTAACATGATGAAATGAAAAAAAAAAACAATATCACAATTATCACATGTTTTTAATAATCACTTCACAAAACGGAATAAAAAAAAATTAATCAGATTCAGAAATGGCAGATATGGTTGAATCGGTGTCATTAGATCGTACATATACAACAGCAGGCCTTTCCACCAGAATTCTGCGTTTATTATGACTTAAAAGCCATTTATATCCCATGTCTTTTAACAATTTTCTTAAACTGGTCACTCCCCATGGAAACTCGATTTTTTCACGAATAGCTGCGAGGAGTTTAATGCAGGTCGGAACAATTTTTTTAGTTACATAAAATTCTTCAATGGTTCTGTGTATAACACTTCGATCAAAATCATCGACATTTAAATTTTTCTTTTTAATACATGGCCTTTTCTTTTTAGAAGGAGAACAAAGAGGCCCTTTCTTAGACTCATTTTGAATTGCAGCCAATGTTCTTTTGGAAAGTCCGGTATAACGGCTTGCACGGTCGAAAGCATTATTCAAATTAAATGTCAAATTTTTGTTCTGCCTTTCTTCAACACACATGTCTAAAACATTTTTCGCCATTTCTCGTGCTTGGCGATGAATAAAAGCTCGTTTTTTTGTAACGGAACTTGATGGACTCGGATCAGTCATTATTAAAATAAAAAAAATAACACGGGAACTTCAGTAATAACACAATAACACGGCAAACGTACGATAGTTGACAAGGATGGCACAGCACTACACTGCAGGCGCGTGAGGTGGGGCGTGCGGATAGCGGGGGGAGATGCTCCCGCTCTTTACCTCAGACCCCGACTGCATTCAACTCGCGCGCTATCTGTACCAAGGACGTTATATACTATCTGGACTGTGTACGTGCCGCTCAAAAGCGTTCCGAGCGAGATTACCTCGAAAGAGAATGTCATCTTTTTCTAATAGGGTGACCAAACATTTTGTACTTACATTTGGGACAGATATAATTATGTGGCTGGCCTGGCTTGGCATTTGTAATAATTAAAAAAACTGACAAAGAAAGACATTTATTCATATTTGCAAAAAGTTGTTCCAAAAAAATGGTGGCATACGAATATATACACACCTAACTTAAATATAGGTACTCTAAGGAAACTTACTAATTCGAAAGTCGGTGTCTTTTGTCTGCTTTATTTAGTTTAGAAAAAAAAAAGTTGCAAATAAGTCTTTTTATTTTTCCACTACAAATACAAATATTGACTATGCATTTAACATTCAACAGAAGAAACCTAACCCTTAAGGTGAATTCGACAAGGTAGCCCGCGAAATTCGAAATAGGATTCGCGACCGTAACAAATTGTGACTTTACCGAGTAATAATGATTAGAATCACCAATACAACCCTCTCAGTTCATAAAGGTTCCTTGAGTGACTATTTGATGAATAGAAGGTGGCCACTTTTATCTTTAATCAGTAATTCACTTAATTTATCAAGTCTATAATCATGAAAAGTGATTTTAAAAATACTACAGGTTATTTACCAGCATGATATTGTTTTGGATATTTCAAATTTAATGTGATTTAAGAGTAAAAGAAATAAGATGTGGGTGGCGCTAGTTTCGGTGCTTTCAGTGCCTTAACATAAAACCTGACACTGACAAGCAAATTGCAGAAAACGTAAGAAAATTCGAATTTCGAACCTTCAATCAAGATTCCCTTATTATTGCTTTCAACTCCTAACCATTGAAGAGTAGTACCTACATTCCATAATCAGCTCACCTAAATAACCTGAAACTTGAAAGACTACAACCAATATACCTACGTCCTCATAATATATTATTAAACAGTTGTCCTCTAACTCCTAACCGCTACGGAATCCATCATCAGCTCATGGATTGGATACGTTGGATTTGATTTAAGACCAAAATGGAAAAGTTTCAAAAAGTAAAGAAAGAATTCAAATGTTTGTTTTGGTTACGTTTGAGATTAAGATGAGATATGAGATTTTATACCGATATTGATATAGAAAAGGGGTATTCTTTACAATAATTTAATGATTCCCGTTTATAGATCTTGAACATAGTCACCCTAGTCGTTATTTGTAAACAAAGTTAAAAGAACTTACCTGAAAAATGAAATCCCACATCTTGGATACCCCTCACTTTCACAACCCTTCAGACAACACCATTTCACCATATTTGAAGACAAATATTTCGCTAATACAATTAAAAACACTTGAAAAAGGAAAATTATTATCTCAACACGAAAATGTTTCCGCCATATTTTTTACGTTTTTTTTTATATGGCTATACTATTTTTATGAATTTTGGCTCTAATAAATTTTAATTCGCAAGTATTTAATATTGAAAATTAAGTATTTGAATATTAAATTAATACCGTTAAATTTTATGGGCTAGTTTAGCTATATAGGTGATTTTCGATTACTATACATTTTCCTGTTTTTTTTTCACTGGCAATTGCAAGACAAGAACAGACAAACCCTTGAATTTTGTCTCGCTCTTAAGTTTTGCTCCCCCTTCGAAAAATCGTAGGGAAAGTAAAGTAATACAAACTCTATTCCTTTGACATAAAGTTTATTTTTTAAACGGCATTTTCAGCCAAGGTCACCCTTCGTTGTACCCGCCTGATCTGTACACGTATCGACGCACAAATAGTGATGTACCTACCTAAGTATATTACTATAATATTGATGTCGGATATTAATTTGATGAAAAGAGAGGAGCAGGAGTACCGAGTAATCTTTTTAAGATTGAACTACTGGTGGTCTTTAGGTAGTGTAGGTAATTGCGCTAATTACTAAAGTGCTGCATGGACTTTTTAGCGCATAAAAAAAAAAGTTGTCATATTTGTGAAATCATTGTAAGTGTGCAATTAAATTGGTGCACGAATTTACTAGTTGCGAGAAATTAAAGCGTTGATGCGTTATTATTTCTAAATGGCTTCTCAAGATTCAGCGGGAAATCACATTAGAAAAGTGGATTTGAGGTCGTCAATTCGCGCTATTCACAAGCAATCGAATCGACATTGACACTTTTTCGAGTATCAGATTTTTGCATAGAACGATTGACAAAATACTATTCGTAAGGATCGACATGATATCCGTCGAGTAACTAAAACTAAAATTATAAACAATTTAAAAATGGTTTTTTTAAATGGATACGCAATAGGGGATTGGACTGACTCAAAAAAATATGATTCTGATTAGTCCGTCTGTTAGATTATCGAAAAATGTTGGATACGTGTTTTTTGTTTTATCAAATCAATAAAAATTGACGACCGTCAAAGATCATGGAGTGGGGCTTGAAACGTCACTTGAAGGTACAAAATGTACTAGCTTATGACGTCACACGAGTTTTCGAAGCACTGTATCGTCTTTTTTTTTGTTTACGTGAAAAAGAAAAAATACGTGGTCAATATTTTTGAAAATCTATCTGACGGACTAATTATTAGATTTTTTTTGTCCGATCCCCTATTTGTTTATTGTATAGTATAAAATATTATTGGATTGCACTTCCGATAGTAAATAGCTGTCGTCAGGATTGATATCTGCATCTAGAATCACAAACGAAACTACGGTTTTGTGAATATCGATTTTCGATAGAAATTTGGATCGATTGGATACGACGGACAATCGAGTGGCACTGTATCATCTCCTTACTAACTGTCAAGTGTCAAATCTGTCACTGACGTCATGACGTGCGTTCAATTACTATGCACGCTGATTTTCGACGACGGACACTCAAAGAAATGTATAATGGTGAAGTATGGAACAAGAAGACGCCAAATAAACCAGCAGAAGTAATAAGAACAGAAGAAAAAGGGTGATATTCCATGACGCACATAGCGTTCAAGAACCCATTCAAACCGATCAATGCACAAGTAGAAATTCTCTAATAACTAGGTACACACGGCTACACATCAAGCTATACAAAACCAGTATAATCTGATCGTTCATTGTGCGAAAAGATCTAGTAAAGTGAGGCCAAGATTAACTGGTTTTGTATAGCTTGATGTGTAGCCGTGTGTACGTTCCGAGTGTCGTCGAACGTGAACGTACGTAATAATTGAACGTTCCCGTGTACTGATACAAACTGTCAGAACAAGAAGAAAGAATTATGAAACGTCAAATCGAACTTTCCTTGTTGATTATGATAATATTTTCCTGTTAATTTGGTTCAGACATTAAATTCTTCAAATTTTCCTTACTCTAAATTAAAAGATATTAAGTTTAGAAATGATTCCTTCAAAAAGTACATTATGGTGTTTGTTTATGCTGTTGTTGATATCAATTTTTATGGCCAATTTTTTAAAAAGTATCTCTACTGATCATAATTTTTATCTTGAAGATGAAAACGATGGTACAAACCATACGAAATATCTAAGTGGAAAGTATGGTACAATCACAGGTACTACAGAGAACATAATTTGGTTTCTACAGGTATGATAATTTCAATTTAAAGCGCTCACTTACTGGTTCAATTGCTTGTTCATTTGTGACGTAGCTAAAGACAAAGGCTACTGGTAATAACGTCTATTATTGTGATAAATAATACCTACGCCGGTATTGATGCATTGCTTTAATTCAATATTTATTTCTGCATTGTTTTCACTATCACCAAGTTCATAACAACTATTTCTTAGATTTCAGATATACATATCAGTATTTTTCGGGATCCTGGAAGAATATCACAGTTTCAACAATTTTGTGACAACACAGTAAAGAATGTAAAGCCTGTAGTAGTATTAGCTTCAGGAGACCTGACTGATGCTAAGGCCAAAGATAACTTAGGCAGTTCTCAAGTGAAGACAGAGTGGGTTTATTATCATAATATTATTAAAGAGTCAGGAGTGACTGAAACTACTGTCTGGTTAGACATAAGAGGAAATCATGGTAAGTTATGTTTGCTATAAAATATAATATAGGTAGATCGCTACATTGCTAATGTACTAGCAAGACAAGTAGACTCCTATCTCTCACATATTTCTCAGTGTTAAGTATAGTCTATGTTTTTTGGGCACCATCCATGCTAGAATTTTAACTTACTACTTTCTCCAGCATAGATTGATAATGTAAATTTGTAAAATTTACTCATGTTCATGATTTGCTACTAGGAAAAAGTGCACAGGAAAATCCCAAAGGAGTGACCTGCACTAGTAAGGCTGAATTGAGTGAAAGAGGGAGAGGAATTCAGAGGAAGGCCTCTGCCCTGCTTTGTGATACAGGCTGTATAGATAGACTAGTACTTGACCGCAACTTCGTCTGCAAAAGTTGTGGTAGATTGGCTAATATGCATGATATAAAAATAACTCACAAAAATAATGTCTTTCTATTTTTTTTTTTATATGGGACATTAGTTCCAACAATTACCCCCTACATAATAACTTACAAATAAATTCTTGCACTTTATAATATTAGTATAGACTAATATCATCAAAATTTGTTGTTGTTTATGTCCTCCGACTTAGATGAAAATACTTATCAGTGTTTTTATTATTGTTTGCACCTTATCAATTGAAATACATTCATTGTTTATTTAATTCTAAATCTGTGATATAGAGGACGAAAAGACAAAAGAAGAAGTAATGACATTGTGATTCACAAAATATTTGAACTGTCCTTTTTTATCTTGGTAATCAATTCAGTATGGATTACTTTTATCATAATGCCTTGCCGATAATTTGCCTGCAAAAAATACTATTATATTTGAACTTGTAACTTAGATTTATTATTTACTAGCGACCCGACCCGGCTTCGCACGGAACTATTTATTCTACACATAAACCTTCCTCTTGAATCACGCTATCTATTAAAAAACCCGCATCAAAATCCATTGCGTAGTTTTAAAGATCTAAGCATACATAGGGACAGACAGCGGGAAGCGACTTTGTTTTATTAAACGGTTTTATTTAGCTCACCCAGTTTGTTTTATTATTTATTCTTGGATCAAATTTAGTAATTCAAATTTCACCCACTTCCAGTCAACCGATTAATCTGAAATTTTGTATACACATTGGATTTTGGTGACAATACAATTATGTTTATTCATTATCATTATAAATTCAAGATGGCCGCCGCTACAAAATGGCGGATAATTTATGTTTTATTAATCCCATCAATATGGGTATCAAATGAAAGGGCTCAACAAGTAGAATACAATATACTATAAAAAATTGAAATCCAAGATGGCGGCCGCTACAAAATGGCGGATAATTTATTTATGTTTTATTAATCCCATCAATATGGGTATCAAATGAAAGGGCTCAACAAGCAGAATACAATATACTATAAAAAATTGAAATCCAAGATGGCGGCCGCTACAAAATGGCGGATAACGTAGGTTTTATCAATCCCATCAATATGGGTATCAAATGAAAGGGCTCAACAAGCAGAATACAATATACTATAAAAAATTTAAATACAAGATGGCGGCCGCTACAAAATGGCGGATAACGTAGGTTTTATCGATCCCATCAATATGGGTATCAAATGAAAGTGCTCAACCAGTATAATACAATATACTATATAAAATTAAAATCCAAGATGGCGGCCCCTTTAAACAGAATGCGAAATAAAAACTAAAAACTAGAAAATAAAAAATAGGTAAAAAAACTTTTTAAGTTAAACGGTTTTATGTTAAACATACATTGCAATGTTTAAGATAAATGTACTAAAAACCAAAAAATAATAAAATAGAAAACCGTGGGGCACGTCAATTGTCTACAATCGTTGATTAAAATCATAATAATAATAATTAAGTCGATAATTTGTAGACAATTGACGTGCCCCACGGTTTTCTATTTTATTATTTTTTGGTTTTTAGTACATTTATCTTAAACATTGCAATGTATGTTTAACATAAAACCGTTTAACTTAAAAAGTTTTTTTTACCTATTTTTAATATGTAGTGATAGTGAAGTGATTATATATAATTATAATGTGTCTGTTTCGGTTTTCCGATACTCGACCTTACGTCGGTTTTGGAATAGATATCCCGTCCCGCATCCCGCAGGAAAAAAGATATCTATTTCCCCCTATCTTCTTCTTCGCGTGCGGATTGTATTTTGTGTGGTTGATGGATGACTTTGTGTATTTGGTGTGTGTGAGGTACTGACGGATGATTGCAGAGAGTCTACTGTGTGTGATGATTGTTGTGTGTCTGGTGTGGTCTCCTGTGTGTGAGGTGTACTCTCTTGTGTGTGAGGTGTACTATTAACAAAAACAGTGTCTCCCAATACCTTACTGAGTATGGTGTTTGTGTGTATGGATGCTTGTTTTTGTAGGATTGTTATGTCTATTGTTGTACTCAGCTGGTCTATGTATCTTTGTAAACTTTTACTAATAATGCCTGTAGCTCCTACTACTATTGGGATAACTGTAGTTTGAGTATTCCATAAACGCCGAATTTCTGTCTTCAAAAGGTGGTATTTGCTTAATTTTTCTATTTCTTTAGCTCCTATGTTGTAGTCTGAAGGTACTGCTATATCTATTAAAAATGTGCTATTGTTGGTCTTGTCTACATATATTATATCTAGTCTATTATGTGTTACGGTAATATCAGTCTGTATAGGTATTTCCCACATGATTTTAGCCTGTCCATTTTCTTTAACTTGCGGCTGTGTTAACGCTTCTTTCCACCAAAGACTCGACACCTCGATATTATGTTTCCTTGCCAAACACCAGTGGACATACTGAACCAAGCTGTTGTGCCTTTTGACATAATACGTGCCCGCTAACTTTTCGCATCCTGAGATGATGTGCTGCGTCGTTTCGTCTTTGCTGGCGCATAGGCGACATTTACCATCTATATCCATTTTTAAAATGTCACGTTGATGTTGACGCGTCATAACAGCCTGGTCCTGTATGGCAAATATTGCTGATTCTATTGAGGGTGAAATTTGTTGCTTCTTCATCCATTTGAACGAATTTTCTTTGTCTATATTAGCTTGGTCCAAAACTGCTTTAGGAAACTGTCCATGTAATTGCTTATTTCTCCATTTATCGTTTTGCTTCTTGATTATTGCTTGTTTTATTTCTGCGTCTGTATGTATATTATTTTGTGGTAGTTGTAATTCTCTTTCTATTTCTCGTGCTTCTTTTATTATTGAATATTTATCTTTAGTTTTGTCATGTTGAACTATCACCTTTATTAAATCGTCATTCTCTATTTCCAAATAATGTTTATATTTAAGTATCTGTGTTTTATACATATTTTGTGTATTTATTAACCCCCTACCCCCTTCTGTTATCGGTAAGTATAATCTTTCTACATCTGCTTTTTGTCTGTGTGCTTTTTTAATTGCTAATAATTTCCTAGTCTTTATATCTATTGCTTTTAAATCACTATTCTTATAATTTATAATTCCAAATGAGTACAGTAGAACTGGTATAGCAAAAGTATTTATCCCTTTTATGATATGTCGTGCGCTTAAATGTGTGTTCAGTAGCTTTTTAGTCCTCTTAAAATATTCTTTTGTAACCTGTTCCCTAATTTGACTATGTTCTATCTTACCAGATTCGTGTATTCCTAAATATTTATATGTCCTATCTATTCCTAGTTGTTCAAACGTATCTCCACTCAGTAGTATATGTCCGTCACCTGTTGTATTATTCCTGTGTCCTGATCTAATGTGTATAGTATTACATTTATTTAAACCGAAACTCATACCTATATCGTTTGTGAATATTTCAACACTGTCTAATAAAACTTTTAAATTGTTTTTATTGTTGGCGTATACTTTTAAGTCATCCATGTACAATAAGTGATTTACCCAGAAGCTATCTTTAAGTTTGTATCCTTTCATTTCATATTTATTTAGGATTAATGAGATTGGATTAATTGCCAGACAAAACAACAAAGGTGACAGAGAGTCTCCCTGGAATATGCCACGCTTGATGTAAATGGGCTCAGTAGTTAAGGACTCGGTGGTTCCACGGGCTGTCATGATCACTTTCCATGTAGGCATAGCAATTTCAAGGAAAGCCTTGATCATGGGCGGGCATTTGTAAATATCAAGAATTCTCAGAAGCCATTCGTGTGATACACTATCGAACGCCTTCTGATAATCTATCCAAGCCATACTCAAATTTTTCTGGGACTGATGTGCGTCCTCCAAAATTGCCTTATTGACCATGAGGTGGTCTTTACAGCCCCGGGCTCCGCGGCGGCAGCCTCTTTGTTCTATCGCCATAATGTTGTTCTCCCGACAATGGTCGTACAATTGGTTGGCTAGTATGGATGTTAGTAATTTGTAACTGCTAGGCAAACAAGCAATTGGTCTCCAGTTTTTAGCATCTTCTGTGTTTTCATTCTTCGGTATTAAAATAACCTGACCTGTAGTAAACCATTCTTCCACCTGTTCCCTACCCCCTATAATATTAGTGAATACTGTAGCAAAATATTTATGTGTACTAGTAAGATATTTTAAATAATAGTTCTGTATTTTATCAATCCCCGGAGTCTTCCAATTGTGTAATTTCCTAATGGCTATTTTAACTTGTTCTTCTGTGATTTCTTGTGATTCTATTGTATCTATTCTATCTGATGAACTTTCTAGTTCATTCATCCACTTTGCGTCTTTATTGTATTGTATAGGTTTAGACAGTATTGACTTCCAAAACTCTTCTACGCTCTCTTTTCTGGGTAACTTTATCTCATTAGTGGTACTATTGTTTCCTAAACTTCTATATAACCTATGCTCATTCTCTTTAAATAACCTATTTTGTTCTTTTCTATTGCTGATTTCTTCATATCTTTTTATTCTACCAGCTAGTGCTTTGATCTTTTGCTTCAGTATCTCTTCTGTACTATTCCGTTCGTTTTCACTTTGTATGTTATATTTATTGTAAAGCTTAGCTTTTATAGTATTCATTCTACGGGTATTTACGCCTCTACCTATTTCTACAAGTTGTCCTAACTCTTTCCTATTTTTTTCTATTCTACTTTTTATTCTTTTCTTCCATGGTGGATCTGATATTTGTTTAATTACGTTTCGAGGTACAAATGGTATTTGCTTATTATTTAGTATTAATGTTTTGGCTGTAGCATATATAATATTGTTTAATTCTCTAAGTGTGTCTGTAGTAATTAATAGATTGGGTAAATAGTTATTGAGTGCATGTAGGTTTTGTAAAAAATGTTTGTTTATTTTTGCTTTTGGTAATAAGAGTCTGTCATTTATTAGGGTTTCCTTAGTTTCAGCCAATACTTGTAAAAAGTTTAATATTAACGGGTCTTGGTCCTCAGTAACTGTTACATTTCTAGTTAGTTGGTCTATTGATTCCGTTTGTACCAGTGGAGGTTGTGTGTTTGTGTGAGTGTCATGTTGTGTAATTGTATGCGTGTCATGGTGTGTGTTGGATGTGTCTGATGCTGGATTTGGTTCTGCATTATTAATTGTTAATTCTGTGTTTTCTCTTTCTCTCCCTTCAGCTTCGTCTTTTATGCGGCTTAGGAGTTCTTGTGATATAACATTTTGTTTAATAATTCTACGGGCCTGGTTTGAGAGTGTGTTGCCGGTAAATTTGTGAATTTTGGATTAGTTGGGTTTCTATCTCTAAATAATGTAATTAATCTATTAATATAGCCAGGCCCCTGAGATTGTGCTTTATAGAAACAGTACATTAACTCCTTCATTTCTTCTGTCGACCATTTTTTCCTTCTATCTTCATTTAACTCTTGAATGGTCTCCCTAGATGAGCCGGCGGAGTGGTCAATGGGCGTGGTAGCCCTACTCCGCAAAGCATCATCTGTATCTACCCCACCCCGTTGTTCGGCTGTAGTCCCTTCGGGTCCCCCGACTCTTGCCCGCCTGCTCAGCAAAGAGCCGCTGACGGTCCGTATGCTGTCACGTCCAGCGTCAGCTCCAGACGTGCCCCGACGCTCGCCCCCGGGAAGCGGTCCTATACGTGTACTATTTATTTGTCTCTCCATAATGAAGGTGTGCTAGTGCTTCGTTTGCCATCAGTAGGTCATTTTAGCTCAAAAGCGCTGATGTCCGCCCCCCACGTGGCTTAGGTGTTATAGCCGGACGTGAAGTTAGACTTGCAGGGTATAATTATATTATATATATAATTATATTATATTATATTGTTACAATCTCCTGAAACTTGATGCAGATCTTCACCTTGTGTATTTTCTTAAAAACAGACACTTCAATTTTATTTATTTGTATAGATTACAAAAAATGTTTTTTTACAGATAACTTTAATATTGGAACAATAAATGGTCAAGAGAATTACTACAGAAATTATTCAGTACAAGGACAAGAACATGCTAAATCTTATGTACATTTCACGGAATTTAATGGTGTTAAAGTTGCCTTCTTGGGTGTTGATGCATGCCCAGAACCTGGCATAAGAAGGCCATTCAATTTTATTGGCATCCTAGATCCAGCAGAACAACTTGCTATACAAAAGCTCAAGGCAGAGGCAGAAAAGACTGATCACATTGTTTGGTTTGGACACTATCCTACCTCATGTATACTGTCCCTTGAGCATGAAAATCAAAAATTTAACTTGCGCCAACTTATTGGAAGCACTCATAAATCACAAGTTTATGTTTGTGGGCATTTACATTCCATGGGTGGGATGGTGCCAAGAATGTACACTAAACAGAAAAATGGTTACTTAGAGCTTGAGTTACAAGACTGGAAAGACAACAGAATGTACAGATTAGGCGCTATTGATCATGGGCATTTCTCATTTGTTGATCAAAAACATAATGTCTGGCCACTAGTTCTGGTCACCAATCCCAAGCATGCCAGGTATATCATGCCTGGGAGAGAACCTTTACAATTGATACCAGAATCAAGTCACATAAGAATGCTCGTGTTTAATGATGTGGCTATTAAGACTGTGGAAATATCCTTTGATAAAATAAGTTGGATGGCATGCAAGCAAGCTAAAGGACCCCTTTATGTTTGTAAATGGCTACCTCATTTGTTTAAAACAGGTGTTCACTATTTATATGTGAAAGTTAATGACGAGTTAGGAAGGGAGGCTTTTATAGAACACCCATTCACTTTAGATGAAAGTGTATTGAATTTTGAAATACCAGCCAGAATTTTGCTGATGTGGGATGCTCGTGTGGTGGTAGGTATTTGTGAAATTATTTGATCTCTATAATGTCTATTTTACTAATTTAACTGAACTGAACTATGATATTTTAACAGTTTCAGGCAGTATTTGGAACACTTCTCATGGCTAATGTTTTACCACTAGTCATTTTAAGATTATTGAAACAGCCACCCAGGTATCGAAGAAAATTGGGACGACAAATGTTAAGAAGAATTTGGCTATTGAGTAAAATTGATCGAGTCTTTTATCCACTTGTGCTATATGCAGCATACTTACCAATTGGACCGTGGTCTATTGGAGAACTCATAGATGGCCATGTGGGAGCAATTTTTGCTTGGGGTATACTTATAAAGGGTTCATTTCTGCCAGAACCATTTACTTACATGTATGGAAGTGTGCAACTGATGTTTGTGCAAATACCTTTAGTACTTGTATTGGCCAACTGCTTAGATACGCGTCTGCATGGACAGCTGACAAGAGGAGTGAAGCGGCTTCTATATAATTTGCCATTTATATTTTTATTGTCAATACAGCTGCTATTAGCATACTTCTTTTACCTGGAATATGGAACTATGTCTCTTATATTTGGACCCCTAAGGACGTGGAGTATTGTTTTAAGTATAGTATTGTGGTATAAGACACTGAATTTGCCTCCGGAATATTGTAGGTGAGTTCTATCGATGCTCTGATTATTTATATTTGTCAAGTAAAATGTTACCATAAAATTATTTTGATGGTCAACCTTTTTTTTTTAATTGACTTAAATTTTTATTTTATGTTTTTTTTTGTTGTTGCAGTAATCTGAAAATACTTACCGAAATACCATCATAGTATTGACAAGGGAGACATCTTGAATAAATTATGTAGCACCAGGATATATCATGGGTTATTGTTGAAAGTAGCTTTCCAAGTCCGCCTAAGTACTCTTGGATTTTATGTACGCTATAAATGTATAAATGTCCCTTAAATAGTATTGACGACTAATTAAGAGATGAACTTTATTTCATAGTTTTTTTTTGTGATCAAGGAGAAATTTTTTAATCGACTGATTACTTTCGTATTACTCAACACCAACCGACTTTCGATTAGAAAAAGTTACCTGACGATTGAAGAATGGAGGAAATTAATTTCGCCAAAGATTTATAAAGTGTATCATTGCAAAATGTGAGAAAGACACTGTTAGAATAAATGAATAGAGGGAAAGTTTGATTTATGCCAGCATTGTTGTCATAAGTATCTTATTATCTTTACATAACATTTTACATTACAGTATTGTACATTACATGTAAAGTCCATTTCACGAAAGAAGTCCCGCAGACGCAGCGCTGTATTCGCGCGACATAATGTTGCTATCTCTCTCTCTCTCCATATCTCCCCATCTGTCAAATTTAGTTCCACAATTGTCCGCGGGACTTCTTTCGTGAAATGGACTTTATTCTGGGTCTAAGTGACATCTACACAGTATACTACTGTATCTACGCGCAACTTGTTACCATAAATGCAGTTCATTGACGCTAGAGCCTAGTTTCTATACAGCCAAAAGGTACTGATTTTTTCCTCGGGGTCTAGAATGATGTATGACGCAAGCACATGAAGCTATCCGTAGCGGTCAATGAACCTAATGATTTAGCTATAAAGTTGAAAATTGAACGCAGCGGTCGGGTATAGCCGAACCAGCACAAATGAAAACGTGTGCAACCCGCCACCATCGTCGTCTTATGACGACAAGAAAACGTCATTGGGCACGTTTTCATGTGTCGGCTATAGCCGACTATGGCGTTCATAAGGTCAAAGAAAGGGGATAGAACCGATGAGGCATATCAACCTGGCCGCCATTTTGTTTTTTTTTTAAATCGCAGCCCACAATGAAAGTGGTATTTATGGATAGAGGACAAATGAGACAAACAAAAAATGCCCAGTAACCTGGTACCCAAAGTGTCACGTTACCGAGATATTTGAAGGTAAAAATCGACAATTGAGTACAACAACAACCATAAAAAATAGACTTATTATAAGTACGTTATATACGTTTCGAGGCGTTAAATTGTATCCAAATAATAGTTCCCAGGTTGATTATTATTATACACACGAGAAAATCGCTTCGCATCGCAATGAAACGCTATGGTATATCTTATATTTATGGTGCAAGTCACTGAATGGACAAAGTTTGCAAGTAGAAGTAGAGTCTTTCAGAATATAATGGTACCTTGGACGTGCTACCCACAAGAATAGTTTTCTCATACGCCTAGTAGTATGTAATGTGTGTAGTACTTTCTTTCAATAAACTAATAATAATCATCAACAGACACGTAAAAGGTCTTTTTTTAAAGTGGTCATTGTAATCATATCCGATGTTTACCTTCAAATATCTCGATAACGTGACACTTTGGGATACCATGTTTCATGACATTTTTTGTTCGTCTAAATGTCCTCTATCCATACATACCTACCACTTTCTTCGTTGGCTGTGATTTCGAAAAAAAATCAAAATGGCGGTGGGTCGATAATCGATATGCCAGCTCCCATACAAAAAAGTTCAAACCCCTTTGACAGATTAAAGTAGCTTGGTGTGCTGGAGTCTACTTACTGAATTCATTGCCATAGGTTGCGCGTCGGTTCTAAGTTTTGTTGTAGGTATAGGTACCTATACTTGTATAATATGTTTATAGTGCTTTTCCCTTGAAAGATTTTTACTTTTCTTGAGTTTATTGATTCAGGAATTTTAATATTTTAACTTGAGACCCCTAGTCTGAAACGTGTAACGAAAAAGAAGTATGTAGGTAGTAATAGCATTTATCTAATTTAATTTACTGTTTTTTATATTGACGAAATTGCTTGATTGCAATGAATAAAAAATACGCCCAATGTAAAACATCTATTTGATTACGGTTAAAATATTAATACCACGTGTTCCAAATTTCAAGACCATTAACAGTTTCCTTTTTTTTGACTTAAAAGTCATATTAATATATTCTTCATTTAATGTGCAAAATAAATTAAGTATGAATATCTGAATCCATTAATAAAAATCAAATGGTGCTCCACATTGTACAGGAAAAATACGAATAAAACATGATGTATAAAAATAAAAAAGTATAATTATTGAAATAATCATCACATTCACCTAAGTACAGTACGCTCAAATTATCTTGGCAGCTCCGAACTTCGTGCAGGTCATTTTGTTACAACGAATGTATTAAAGTGTTATGATATTTACTTTATTTGTATTTCTCACTGTTTAAATTAGATATTTTCTGATCGTTTAAGTATTGGTTTATCTGGCAATAACAGTTTTATTCCCAAGTTTACATGCGTAAAATTTCGCAAAGCCTATGTTCAGAGCTGCCAAGATAATTTGAGCGTACTGTAGCTTACAATAAGTTTTATCGCTTAGTATATCGTAAGAGGCTGTGAATGAGTCAACGTTTGAGATGTATGAAAACTAATACGCACTTATTTTTGGACTTCCGCTTTTGTATGAAATAGATAAGTAAGACATTTACACTTGGTTCCTAATTGTTTTCTTAAATTCTTGTTTTTTTTAAATACCTAATTATTTATCAGAAGCTAAAAGTAGCTACTTTCATGGAGGATTTAATAAAATATGTTTAAATCATTTACAAAATGTTAGCGCTCAGTTGTAGATATACATTCCAAGGCGCTGAAAAAGCATATATTTTAATTAAAATATTAGGTCATTGTATATACAAGTTACATCAACTTGTGTACATCTTAGTTTCTATGAAAAACAAGCATAAAAGGCAATATTCGTGATTTTTTTTGTGAAAGCGTCCTTGATATTAGTGATAAATTTCGCACGCTCTTCTTACCAAGTGTAACACAGTTTTGTTTCGTTTAGAATTATATTCTTAGTTTATGTTTATCAGGAAAAATAATTCTTAAGCAAATTGCTCGCTTCATCAATTTTCCGTGCTATAGCCATTTCACACAACTGTCAAAGTGGAGAATTGTATTTAGGTTGGTAGCCAAGTTGCTTAACAATTATTTTTTTCTGACTTTACATAGCAGCTTTTAGTATAGCTGTAAAGCGCACGTCAGACGATAAGCGGAGCGACAGCGATTTCTTGGCATTCCTAACGATACCAAGAAATCGCTCCCGCACGCACCGCTTGAACTTTTTGAAATGGAGGATTTGTTTTATTCAAAGTATTTGATTCAATGTCGTTTACAGGTCAAAACCCTAGTAGCATTTTTGTTGGCATTTAGTTGGGCCACATACATTTTTGTTGGCATTTAGTTGGGCCACATACCTCTGTATGTGGCCCAACTAAATGCCAACAAAAAATGCTACTAGGGAACCTACTCTATCTGACAGACAATTTGATGAATTGCCAGAGAGTTGGACGGTTAGAAATTTGAAGTCAGTTGCCCATTCCAAAGCCTTATATCCTCTAAAGAAGAACTGGTAAGAAATTCTATGGTGACTTCCTAAAACCTCGCGTTTCTCTTCAGACTTGCGCTTTTTTGACTACGACCATTGCATGAAGATTACCGTGGTGCTATATTGAATTAAAACATAACGTATAAAACTTCCTGAAAGCATTTGCAGAGACAATATTTTTGTAGGGTGGAAACGTTACATATTATATTTTTCATAAAATGGTCGTAGTGATGTACCAAGTAACTATTAATGTCAAAATGTCTAGTCTGGACAGTATTTTTGTATCGTCATGTAGATAGTTGTATTGTCAATAATATAATTTATACTTATACTGAATGTTAGTTGTAACTAATTATACCTAATCAAATAAATTATGCTTCATACTTGGCTAAGATAAAGAGAGCTTTTTCATCGAGTCAACATTTTCATTAAAAAGACAATGGTAGCTTCAATTGTTATCTCATAAGTTTCGTAAATTCCTTGTTTATTGACTGGACCAACGCTAACAAACGACATTGCTTATGATAATGATATGAGAACGAGGGCAAAGTTTATTCGCGTGAATAGCGATTCATTTCCTTGTGTATTTTAGTTGGGTAGATAAAATTAACATTGTATTTCGCATTTTAATTTACAGATTATATAGTGCTCAGTTCATTTTGACAAGTGTCAAAGACTTACATAATAAAATTGAATGTACCGAATGTGCCCTTAATTCGCTTTGTCTAGAAGTCTTATCATGACATGCACTACTCAAGTAGATATGCTGGGCACTCTCTAAATGACAAAGTTTTATTTGCAATTTCAACTATTGTTGGCACGCTTCACAATGATGTCTGATATCGAAGTACCAACCAAGCAATACCTAATGTTTTTACCTACAGTGAAATATTGTACATTATTTACAAATATCAATTAAGTAATGTAAATTGATGGAATAAAATAATTTCATGTCGTGTAAGAGTATTTTAACTTACCTAGGTACATTTTATCATAACCCAGACCCGTTGGGGTTCTTCTTCCACTTATTTAAAACCACCATCTAGAATAATCTAGATTTTTATATTTTGTACCACACCCGAAATCGGATAATCTCACGATTGTAGAATTAGAATATCAGTAAAAAATAATAACAATTAAATTCGTATGTTTTTCTTGATCTTTTGACAAAGAAACTCATTTGTATGTACATAATTATAATAAACCTAAATAAAAAGAGGCGTTCAAATCTTGCATTTACCACTCGTACCTATCAGATCAACATAAGAATTTTTCGTACACATAGGTACTTTATAGGTATTTCTGCGACTCGAGGTGTATGCTTAGAGAGAGTCAAAGTAAACATTGACTATTTCTGCGTCGATATTCTTATCCTGTTTCTGCGACGAAGATACAAATAACGTCTAAAATAAAAATTGCAGAACTAAGAAGCATTATTCTAATTTGAGATTTACAAGACCCATAAGAGTTTATTCTATGAATAAGAATTCAAACCTATCTGCAAGCCTTATAGACCCTTAACAGTAAAACAAGCACCAGTGCGATTTGTAGCAAAACAATCCATATGACCAAGGCCATAAAGTCGCCACTTAGGTTCCTAGAGAGACCTAAAAACTCTAGAAGTTTGCTAGGATACTTGAACATACAAAATTCATTATAGCAGGGTAGTTTCCCTCGACCTAGACCATACACGGTTTCCAGAAACGCGTCGAACGCGTATCGGAAGTATGAAATAGTGGCGAAGGGTCGGAGATACACAGGCATCTCTCGATACGGTATGAAGAACTCGGAGAACATCAGCATTGGAATGTTTGCCGCCGGAATCACGAACAGTCCCAGCTGAAAGTAAATTACGAGGTTAGTGATGGTACATCGGTTCTTTTTCACTAGGTAGTAGTCCGTACCTGAAGAACGTGTACCTACCTTGTAGGCACATTTTACTCCCAAAGTTTTCCAAAAACTAAAAGCTGTTATCGACTTATTGTTGCCCAATTCTTTACCAAGGATTGTCTTTGTAGTTAGATACAGCAAAGACCTTAAAATCATTATATCTACCACAATGCGAAGACGACCCATATTACTACTTACTTATCTGAAATTTTTTAATGGCCAATCTTACCTTCATTCCACAAGATGCGCCGACGACAAATCCGAAAGTCTGAGCCAATATGGTGACTAGTGCACATGTGAGCCACGCTAATCCCATACGGTTCATTTCCAATGGCTGAGACGTCAAGTACCACGCAGGGAATAAGAATACTGTCGCACATAATAACTGAAACAATGGAGAAACGAAATATTAGAGCTATGTAGGTACCTATAAGTTCTTAGTTTTCAGGCTCGTAAAACGATTACCTACATTGGAATTTCTGAAGTTTTTTCTTCAAGTACGTAATGTAGGTACCTACGTTGTCAAGTGCTATTAGAGCAGGTACGTTTGCTTGCTCTTAAGACTAGGTACTTATTGGAATCTTAAAATGTCACTGACGAATATAACCATCTTATTTTCAAGTTTCCCGGGTAATAAAGGGTATTACCCGGGAAACCTGATCATAAGATGGTTATATTACCAACCTATAGGTAACAAGTGTGAAAAGTATAATATCCCAACTGAGTTAGCCATTACCCACATTCAAATAGTCTGAGTGACTTAGGTAAGTAATAACATAACATAACATCACGCCTGTACTCCCCGAAGGGCTTAGCAGAGGTAGGTACCTATACTCATTAGTACACCCACATTTCGCCAGTTAATCCGATCTCCCTGGCTGCTACTGAGAAATTCCTGATGGAAAAACCCAATAACACTGCCCGACCGGGGAATCGAACCCAGGACCTTATGCACAACAGTCGCGCTTGCGACCTCTAGACCACAACGCGACAGTTAATTGTTTTAAAATAAATTAATATGTCGAAATTCTGAGAGAAAGAGGGTCAATGTTTAACTTAGCATACCTGTATGGGTAAGTCCACAATGATTTTGGAAGCGCAGTATGCTGGCAAAGAGTACCACTTGTTCAGGTGTTCATGTAGGACCACTTTTGCTTCCATGGGGACTGTAAAGAAGTAATCAGAGTTATCAAAGACTTTCCTTTTTAAAAGCAAAATTCGGCTTCCAAATATTGCTACTTCGAAGTCCAGTCTCATTAGATGACACCTCAATGTGATGTCTAGATAAAAACGCTCGTCTAGATATTTAACGCTCAGCATCGAGAGTAAAAATACAATGTAGGTACAATCATCTTTAGGTGTTGCCCATAAGTCTTTGAAAACGGGAGTTAGACTAAAACTAGAGGTGTTTGACATTCAGCAACTGCATGCATACCTACCAACATGTGAAAACAATTTTAGTATCAATAAATACTTACATGTATGTATAGTAGGCATGGCATTCGAGAAGAAAAGGAACAGTAGGAAGAAGAACAAACATCCAGTATTTGACATCATCCGCCCTGCTTCTGCGCCTGCACCGTTATATAGGGCGCCAAGAAGCAATGCCACGACGAAGTGACATACCAGACGAATCTGCAAATATTTATACAATGGTGTTAATGACAACAACGTCTTTAACGCCTGTTTTCGTCAAGGGGTTCTGCACAATTCATCATCTGCCTAGCCTTTTCCCAACTATATTGGGGTCGGCTTCCAGTCTAACCGGATGCAGCTGAATACCAGTATTTTACATGGAGCGACTGCCTATCTGACCTCCATAACCCTGTTATTACTAGGTAATACGATACCCTTTAGTAAGACTGGATGTCAGAATTTCAGATCACTGACTACCTGTAACGACTGCCAAAGATCATATATGGCAGCCGGGACCAACAGCTTAACGTGCTTTACGAGGCACGGAGGAAACTCGGTATGTCGGGCGGTCACCCATCCACAGACCGACCTAGGCAAGCACAGCTTTACCTAAAGATCGACCCGAGTGGCAGTTCTTATTAAGCCACGAGCTCCTCGGGGTTCTGCACAATTATAATTAGTAAATCCACATTTCACCCATGTTTGTAATATATTGGGAACTGGACTGAGCATATTGCGTGCTATTTGCTAATGAAAAAAAAATCCTCAAAAAAAAGACAAATTCCTCAAGTTGTTATAAACCTATCTACTGTGTCTACCTAGCTGTAAGTTTTCCAAAAATAATAAAATAAAATAAAATAAAAGTAGCGAGAATTATGCTATGTAATACCTATGAAGGTTTACTAAGTAGTGCTTGCCACCATAACTAACGAGGCAGTTTCATAATGAATGGCAATCATAGTAACATAAAATGAAGAGGTGTCTCTATATCTATCGGCGATCGACTGGCCGACTGTGAAGAAGTAGATAGTAAAGCTGATCCTTCAAGTTCAGAAAGTATAGAAAGAAAAGTCTATACACTCCGCATGAACTTTTTCTCCTGTATAGGCAGTTCTATACACGAACTACGTAGTTGTCTTGTAGTTTATAAGTTATAACATAATCAGCCTATAGAGTAGCTGATGGTACATGCTTCATCTTTGTGAGAGGGAATGGGTTGTAATCCACACTGCCGGCCGAGCCAGTTGGTGGATGTCACGTGTCTTTGAATTATAGAGCATCGTGGAAAAACCGGCATGTTCTAAAAGCTGTACCTCATGCTGTGGTGAACATATCAATGACCTGCGCTAGAGACTAGTGGGTACCTATGTACGTACCTGGGTCAAGTAGACGTCTCTGACCACTCCTATGTAGCATCTCCAAAGCAGCGCGTTCAACTGTTGACATATACTGGCGGAGTACCCATTCGAAGGGCCGGGGCTGTCGCTTTTCAGTAAAGCTACTGATTCAGGTGAATACTCTAAAAACATAATTTATAACAAACATTAATTAAATAAGAAATCATCTTGGAAGTTTATGATAAGGAAACTACAAGAAACTTAATAGATAAAATTTTACAAGTAGGTACCAGGTATGTACAGGTTAAAATGTTAGGTAGAGGTACTTACCTATACTTTTTTTTATTTTTTTTTATGGGCTTACTCTTGACCTCAATCTTGCCCTAAGGGCAGAGATGAGGTCGACGATGGGACGAGCTTACCCAGCAGAACCTATTTACTCGCGACTTAAATAGATCGGGGCTATATGAACTAGAGAAGACCGACGGCGACGCAGGCAGGGTGTTCCACTCCTTAAACATACATACACTATAGTAGGTACCTTCACACATTTCACTAGTTATTATAATGATAGGGAACGAGTCGAGTCTCTTGTCAATCTGGCACTTAGTAGCAATAAAAGTGATGGTTACCATTGAATTGCGGCTTAGAACCGTATAGTAGTCGCATGCAAAATAAGCAATTTCAAGATAGGCTCATGGGCTTGTTGTATGCGTGTTGCTTTAACATTGAACAGAATTTTGAATGAAACAATCACTCGTCGGAGTTCTGCAACAGGTCGTACTCGTATTGTCAATCAGCAATCTACTAATAAAATGTCTCTTTGCCAGAGCACCATAGAATTTACATATTATTCATTCAACAGAAATAAAATTATTAGGTTACCTATTCCGTTCCCATTGTGGATTTCATTCTTGGCGATCTTTCTCATCTCGTAAGCATAGCTGTTGGCTTCCTTCTCCAAGAGATTCATGTCACCAGCGTGTTCGTTGCTTGCTATCTCTAACACTGAAAAACAACGATAAGAACCGAATGTAACCATGTAAAACTTCCTCTGTCGAACCCACTTTATTTTGACGATCTTCTGAAGGTATTTAAAATATCATATAAGTACTTATTTGATGTAACGGATAACGTGCTAAATTGCTATGATGTACAAAGTACATCATAGCAATTTAGCACGTTATCCGTTAAATCGCACGTTATCGTGAAATTTGTTTATAGCACAAATGTGCTTTAAACAAATTTCAACTTTTATCAGAACAAACCCCCAAGTGTCAGTTAGGTATAGCCTTGAACAGAATCGATAACAATCTATTAGGCATTTTATTAAATTATGATTATAATAAAATGTAGGTATCTTTTGAGTGTGATGACAGCGTTTATTTTCGTTATTATCCTACTGAACCGATAACCGACTAAAAGTATTTTGTAAACAGTGATAGTCTTCAGGAATTTACAAAAAACAGTCCTATCTATCGTTGGCACGTATAAAATCTCAATTTATTGCCTTGAAGACAATAAAATATCGAGAATATATGGAAATAAAAAAATTCTTTGTGTTTCTGTATCAATAATTATGAAACAATATGTACTTACAATAATCAGCTATGTTATAATACTGTGGACACATGAACCCAGCCCTGGAAAGTGCAGCTGGTACATCTGCTATGGCGCCCGCGTAAAGCGTCCTGCCATTGGTTAACACGATGACATCATCCGCTGTGTTGAATAGTTGTGATGAAGGCTGGTGAAGAACACATGCTACAGTTCTGCCACTGCGGGCCACTGTGTGAAGAGCTCTGGCCACGGATAGCGATGAAACTGCATCTAAGCCGCTGGAACAGTAATCCAATCGTAATTAGTAGGTAGATCTTTACAATATATAAAAAGAAAAACAAATATAATATGGGAATCCTTTAGAATCTAGTTGTAGCATCTAAAGTTTAGATACTACGTCACGCGTAGAGCTATGGAAAACTCGTAGCGGCACTATGAACGGTGCTACGGCGCGGCGGCGCGCGGCGGCGGCGACGCGCGGTACGATGTCACAGTAATGTTTTTTGTAAAAGGTATTAGAATTGCATGGACAAACGGTACTACGTTGAGCAGTGTTTATTGTATTTATAGCGCAATAATTTATATGAGGTAGGTACATTGAGGACAGAGGAAAATGGAAGAAAAAAACGTGTTGCGCTTGCGCCGACCCCAAGTAACATGGGACAAGGGCAGGAAGATGATGGCATTGAATTAATCCGGCCTATCTTGTTATGGAATTGTATTATCGCCTTACATCATTATTTGTACCTAATTACCTATTGATACACGTGTAAGCCGAAAATAAAATTAACGATACAATCTATCTATCTCTATCTTTAAATAAATAAAATGTTACGTTGGTTTGTGTACGCTTCAAAAACTCGAAAAGTTCTGCACCGATCGAGCTGAAATTTTAGAATGATATATAATCCGCATCAAGGATTGTTTTTACAGTATATAATGATGAATGCAATGTGAGATCCGCTTCACCGCCCAACCACGCGGATGAACGGTGGCGTATAAGTAGGTAGCAGATATTTTTTTTAAGTACGAGGTTCGGTTTACCTGGTAGGCTCATCTAGTAACATGATAGTGGGGTCTGTGAGGAGTTCGCAGGCGATGATGAGCCGTTTTCGTTCTCCACCTGACAGGCGACCCGCTCTTGTGTTTAGGACGTCATGTATACCAAGCTGCTTTGTGACTGTATTTATCTGAAACAGTTGAAGACGGTTGTAGGAAAACAGGAGGTGAAAATACTTGTTTAACAGAGATGTGGAGGTTCCTCAAGGAGCTAGTATTCAGCTGCATCTTGTTAGACGGAAGCCAACCCCAATACATAGAATGATGAAAGCCAGTATGGTGTAGACCCCATCATTATATCTTATTGCTTATTACCTAAAGACTATAATCTTAAAAACCTCTTTAACACGTTATTTTAATAATTTTAAGAAATAATTACTCCGAGCTAATTAGCCGAAGGGATGACCTACAAGGTGCGTAAATGCGTGGTAAATGCGTTTGTTGCGTTTGCACATAGTTCACAATGACATGTCATGTCAAGGCCTTGCGTGCCTCGGTGAACACATAAAAGCCTTCGGTTCTATTGATTATGAAAATATATTCTATGATACATAATCTAAAATTCACTATTAGGAGTGGGAAGGTCCGACTTGATTCAACTAAGCATTACAATGGACAAACTTGGTCTTACCGCATTGGTACGTTCTCTGTTGGAGATATTGGGCAGCTTGAGACTGGCGGCAAATCTGAGGGTCTCCCCAGCAGTCAGGGTGTCAATGAGCGTCGTGTCCTGAGCCACCAGAACTGAACTACGACCTGCACCGTATAAACAGCCGGTTACACCTGTCTTTCTGTAACAAATGATATTTTTTTAATATTTTGCGGATTACATAAGTAAGAGTCTTTAGGTATCCTACACTGAGATATTTACAACTTTAGTGCTCGTTTACCTTATTCCGAAGAATTTAACATGGGTAGATTACGATAAAAGTACCGAACCGTTTTTAATTGATAAAGCGTAAAGACAACTAGCACACCGCTAGTTGTCTTTACGATAGGTGCATTTCAACTTGATTTCAACCGACTTCTAACAAGGAGGTTCTCTTATTACTCCGTGATTATTTTACTATCAATGTTCCTTAGTCTTGTCTTGTTTTAGTTAATCAGGAGGAAAATATCTTGCGGGAACTTCGAAATATTGCACCTACTGTACGTGCTTTGAATACACATGCTTGTTACCTCACATAACAAGGAGTTAAGAAGAATGACAAAAAAATCTATTCTGTGGAGAAAAACACATGTCTAAGTAGCTAGGTGTCTAGTTTTACCCTAAGGCTATTTCTTTATGGATGACGGAAGTTACTGTAATTTATTACATGAAGTAGAAACGACTTTCTTCAATAAAGGAATAGCCATGTGCAAAGATTTTATTTGCGCAATAATTTTAGTTAAGTATGTACGTACCTACCTAGGTACGCACGATTGACAATAGATAATCGTTTTAGAATGTTAATCTATTTCCTAATGTAGCTACCTACATGAATTTAAAATTCCTGGAAAATTTTGTTTTATTTATTTATTTATTTCTTAAGGAAAAACAAACAGTAACATATTACAGGTTAATGATAAGGCTTATGTACTACAATATGATAAATATGCTACCCACTACGTTTTCCACAGATTACTTTAAAAAATTTATAGCTAGAGAGACATTTGTAAGATTATAACTAAAATAACAGTTTTATTCGTAGGTATGGACTAAAATAATCCTTCTAAAAACTAAAATAACAGTTATATAAACTAAAATAACAGATATAAACTAAAGTAACACTAACAAAATAAGTGATAATTATATAGAATTTAAGTAAAGTAATTACCTGTGAAAGGTGTAGACACCTTTCACATAAATATATGTATAACATTAAATCTCAATGGTCTACTGTCGATCCTTAAGAGTTGCATGGATTTGCTTCCTGAATACGTTTTTACTGAGGTAAAGTATGTCGATTAAACTAAACTCGTTGTTGTAATTCTCAACCAAGCGATGAAGAGGTGAGCGCGAGCCAGCGTTAGATTTACAACAGCTAGTAGCAAAGTTTTCATATCAAATACAGCGGTAGCCCAGTGTTGGCGGCCCCGACTTACGTACAGTAAGGGCGCGTACACATATAGGTCCGTTTTTACTGGATCCGTTTTAACGGATCAGAATTGGACCGGAGCGACATGATTACTGAATCCGGAATACTGTTTTGTGTGTGAACTCGCTCATGCAACTCCATACGCCATCAAATAACGGACCTGTAAAACGGATCGCTATGTGTACGAGCCCTAAGCCGTGGGTTCGAACCCAGGCACGCGCATTACTTTGTGTAATTTATTTCATCACCGGTGCTCTCAAAACGGTAAAGGAAAACGTCCTGAGGAAACCGGCATGTATAAGAACCAAAAAATCGAAAACATGTGACATGCTACCAACATGTACTGGGCCCGCGTGGTGGATTATAAAAACCCACCCCTCTCCTGCTATGCGATTCTCTAAGCGCAAACATCGTAACAGCCTTGATCGCAGCGGCTGTTACAGCGGTGAACACACGATTCGTATTCTCCTTCGTAACTTTTTCAAGGCTGTCGACACTAGCGCTGCACGGCTGTAGACGGCGTGAGATGGAATTACTTAGTTGACATTTCTTAGTGGAAATCGGTATTCTGTAAGCAAAACTGTTGTATTGTAATGATACAATGTGATAGCGGATAATCTCCATTTATTATTTAATATAAAAAGACTTACATCGGATACGATCTTGTTCATGTTCCAGTTGACCAGAGAGAATAGAGTGGGATGTGTTCACAGACAATCATCTACAATTAAGGCATTGACACATGAACCTGTTTCTACTATAAGGCTATGCCTACACAATATACAACATCCTCCCCTTCTTATAAACAAAGTTTTAATTCTACTTTACTATTCAACATTAATTTTTTACTTAACATAATCACTTAAATAAGCAGGGCGTTTTACAATTCTACTACTTCTAGTTTTTACAATCTCTTTGTCCGTTACAACATTATTTGGGTTTACATTTCTACTCCCACCTTCGCTTTCAATATTATTGGGATTTACATTTATCTTTTCTCTTTCTGTTACATTATTATTTGGATTAAACTCTATGTTCCTATCAATTAGCTCTTCATCAATCACATAATCACTGTCATTTTTCTCCTTATATTTACCTCCTTCTATTAACATCTTTCTATTTCTCATTATTACCTCTCCATTTTCCTTTTTTACATAGTAGGATCTTGGATTACAACTTTTTCTTATTACTATACCACTTTCATGCGGTTTTCTATTCGACTCATCCTGTATTTTAACTACCTGACCTTCCTTTAATTCTGACAACTTTCTACTACCTCTATTATAATATTCTTCTTGTAAAATTTGTTTTTTAATCAAAGTATCTCTGTATTTATCTCTAATCTGTTCATTATACATTTTATTTGTATTTATATTTGGCAGAATATGTTTCACTTGTCTATTAAACATCAATTCAGATGGAGACTTATTACTTTTACTTTCTATAGGTGTATTTCTATACATAAGCAATCCTAAGTGAATATCTTTATTATCATAAATCAACTTTTTTAACAACTTTTTAACTGTTTGAATATGTCTTTCTGCCAAACCATTACCTTGATGATGTTTGGGACTTACAATTTTATGTTCAAAGTTCCACACTTTAACAAAATTTTTGAATTCTATGCTTGTGAACTGACTTCCTGAATCTGTGTAAATTATGTTAGGTATACCATTTCTAGACAAAATTTCTTTTAATTGATCCATTACAGTTTTTGCATACAAATCTTCTAATTGTTTTACTTCCACAAACTTACTGAATGAATCTACTAACAAAATATAAGGTTTTCCAAAAAGAAAAAATATGTCCGCTGATAGAATCTGCCATGGCCCTTCAGCTATTTCTTTATTAATTATGGGTTCTTTTCTATTGTTGTTTTGATAACTTTTACACATATCACAATTTTTTATTAAATCTTCTATCTCCTTACACATGTTAGGCCAAAATAAAGTCTTCCTAGCTAATGCTTTACACTTTTCTATGCCTAAATGAGCATAGTGAATATTATTCAGAATTTCTTTCCGCATACTTGTAGGTATTACAATCTGATTATTTTTAAGAATCAAGCCATCACATTCTCCTAACTCATCTCTATAGCTATAATAAACTTTTGCTTCACTTTGTACTAATGATTTATTTTCTGACCATCCATTTCTAATGCAATGTAATACTAACTGTAATTCCCTATCTTTCTTTGTTTCATTCTTCAATTGACTCATTTTTGCATCTGTAATATGGTAACTATTCACAACTGTACCAACATGAGTTTCAAGATCTAATTCATAAGACTTCTCTGTATTATTTAGATAGGATCTACTTAAATGATCGGCTATTAGTAACTCCTTTCCTGGCTTATACTCTAAATCAAACTGATAGTGTTGTAAAGCAGTTCTAATCCGTTGTAATCTAATTGGGCTTTTGTTCAGAGGCTTTGAAAAAATGGATACCAGCGGTTTATGATCTGTTTCAACTTGAAACCGTTGACCATACAAAAATTGATTGAATTTAGTGCATCCATACAAAATAGCTAAGCTTTCTTTTTCTATTTGACTGTAATCTTTCTCTGTATCTGTCATTGCTCTAGATCCATACGCTATTGGTTGACCTTCTTGCATAATAACAGCACCTAATCCTTCTTTGCTTGCATCCACGCTTAAAGTTATTTTCTTATTTATGTCAAAATATGCTAATACAGGAGGTTCACTAATTAATTTAAGTATCAAGTTGTAAGCTTCTTTTTGCCTAACCTCCCATACAAATAACACATTCTTTTTAATTAATTCTCTAAGTGGAGCAGTTATTTCAGATATGTTAGGAATAAACTTTGAAATATAGTTTATCATACCTAGAAACCTTAGTACTTCTTTTTGATTTTTTGGTTCTGGCATCTTCTTTATTGCTTCTGCTCTCTCTCTATCTATTTTTAAACCATCTTTAGTCAAAACATGTCCTAAGTACTTCACTTCTTTTTGATTTATTTTACATTTTTCAACATTAAATTTTACACCGTGTTCTCTAGCTCTTTGTAGTACTTTTTCCAATATTCTGTTACTTTCCTCTTCTGTTTTAGCGTAAATCAACAAATCGTCAATAAATGTACAGACTCCCTCCATATTAAAAATATTTGCATAAATTCTTTGAAACACTTCTGGACTCGAACACAGACCAAACGGTAATCTATTGAAACAAAACCTACCATAGGGTGTATTAAATGTAGTCAGTTGTTTACTGTTTTCACTTAATTTGACCATATAAAAACCTTTATTTGCATCTAACGTGCTAAATACTTTACTTCCTTTTAATTTGCAAGTAATTTCTTCTAATTTAGGTAACATTATTTGTTCTCTCATAATCTGAGTATTTAAGTATTGAGGATCCAGACATACTCTAAGTGAACCATTTGGTTTAATTGCAATTACCAAAGAACTTACAAAATCTGTAGGTGTATCAATTTTAGAAATAATCCCTTGTTGTTCCAAGCTATCCAACTCACTTTTTAACTTAGGCATTAACTTAAACGGTATATGCCTACATGGTTCTATTTTTCCTATCCAGTTATCTTTTAGTTTTATATCATATTCATAGTCTTTTATCAGCCCTATTCCTTGGAACACATCTTTGTATTTTTCATATAATGTATTATTACTCTGAATGTTATCAACAATGTTTCTTTGCACTATCTCAAATTCCAATAAAGTAGATAACCCTAAAATAGGCATTAAATTCTGTTCACACACTTGAAACACCACATTTTTAATTTTAGTTCCTATTTGACACTCTAAGGTTACTTGTCCTACAGTTTGGATTAAATTACCATTATAGTTTTTTAAAATTAAATTACTCACATTAAATTTATTCACATTCATGGACCTGCAACAATTTTTTGACAAAATGTTACACTGTGCACCGGTATCTATTTTAAAATTTATTATGTTATTACTTTTCACAAAAGTTACCTTTTGAAACCAGTCATTATTAATATTGTTAACATATACCTCTTGTTTATCCTCAGTTTGTACAGCTCTTATTTCTTCCGACTTAGATCTGCACATTCTTGCAAAGTGGTTGATGCGCTGACACTTCATGCATCTCTTGCCATAGGCCGGACAACTTCTGGGTTGATGTTGAAAACCACAACGAGTACAGTTTTGTTTCCTCTTGTCTGTAGTCTTACTTCCATTCTTCTCTATTTTCTCATTTCTTATAAAATTTCTTCTATTATTATATCTTTGTTCTTCTGTTTTATCATTACTCTTGAAATTATTTTTCTTTTTTATATCTATCCCTTGTATTTTTGAGCAGCTAGCCTCTTTATGTTCAGCAAACTCCTTTACTTGTTTCTCTACCAATTCTGCAGCTCTGCATATTTTTATAGCTTTTTCCAAAGTCAACTCGCTCTCTCTCAATAATCTATCTTTTATTTTGCTCTCTCTAATTCCAGCTATAATTCTATCTTTAATTAGTCTCTCCCTCATTTGACCAAAGTTACAATCCTGACTTAGCCTATTTAAGTCTGCTAAAAAGTCTTCAAAACTTTCTTCTTTCTGCTGTCTGCTGAAAAATTTGTGTGCATTGACGCTTTCATTACTTTTAGGTATGAAATACTCATTGAATTTTTCTATCATCTTTGCGTAATTATACTCATTCTCTGCTATTCCAAAGCTTTCATAGATTTCAATTCCTTGGTCACCCATGGTGTGTAGGAACACTGCAACCTGTACCTCCTGGCTTTTATCTTTTAAACCTGCTGCAATTCTATACAGCTCAAATCTTTTCATCCACTTTTTATACTCTTCTGTGGTGCAATTTTTAATGGAATTTGGGGGTTTTAAGCCCAAAGCGTCCCTGGACACGCCTTCCGCCATTTTCGATAATCTTAGTTTTACAATTACTAATTACTTTCTTCACACTGTATCTAGTCTCTTATTTTATTTATATTCCGCAGCGCCATGTTGTATTGTAATGATACAATGTGATAGCGGATAATCTCCATTTATTATTTAATATAAAAAGACTTACATCGGATACGATCTTGTTCATGTTCCAGTTGACCAGAGAGAATAGAGTGGGATGTGTTCACAGACAATCATCTACAATTAAGGCATTGACACATGAACCTGTTTCTACTATAAGGCTATGCCTACACAATATACAACAAAAACATCCTCGACTTTGACAACAGCCTCGACGTACGCCTACGATTTTTAATGTCAAATGCAAAAGCTTCTATTTTGTGGCTGTTGGCAAGGATTTATAATTTATTTTAGTGGAGTTTATTGGAATAAGTATATCAAATATATATGTAGGTACCTAAGTACTTACTTACATAAATTTTTATGCGATTCGCTAAGCGCAAACATCGTAACAGCCTTGATCGCAGCGGCTGTTACAGCGGTGAACACACGATTCGTATTCTCCTTCATAACTTTTTCAAGGCTGTCGACACTAGCGCTGCACGGCTGTAGACGGCGTGAGATGGAATTACTTATTTGACATTTCGTAATGGAAATCGTCTCGGTCGTAATCGGCAAAAAATCCTCGACTTTGACAACAGCCTCGACGTACGCCTACGATTTTTAATGTCAAATGCAAAAGCTTCTATTTTGTGGCTGTTGGCAACGTGGTTGGCAAGGATTTAGAATTTATTTTAGTGGAGTATATTGGATTACGTACCTAGGTATATCAAAAATATGTAAGTACATCTCATTTTATTTATCTTGTAAACTTAAAACTGTGTGAAATTATAGTTGTGGGCTCTAAACAGACAGGTTTTATTATTAAAATAATAATTGGTGTTTTGATGCTTTAAGTTCTCTTGAAAAAAATCGAATAATATTATGTAATTATCATTCAACAGGGCCGCAAGAAGTTTATGTGTGAAGTTCTTATTGGAAGAAGCTAAAAGACGAGACGATTTACGTAAAAGACGTGATGCTCGTAAGATACGTCAACTAAGTCTCTTGACAACAGACGGGGATTACATACGGGCTTTCAGACTCAACAAGGATCTAATAGCCATGTTAAAAAAAGATCTCGTGCCGTTAATGTCTGCACAGTTACGGCTAGGTGGGCTTAGTAATGACACCAAGGTAATTCTATATTTTGAATATCATATTGCAAAAAAAAAAAATTGTTAAAAGGTAAGTAGGTACCTACTTAGTATTTTAATCCATGACTTTACAATGTGCATGATTGTATTAAAAACTATAATCTTTCCTTTTTGCAGATACTATGTTGCCTATCGTTTTTAGCCACTGGGAGTTACCAAAATATAGTAGGAAAATCTCTTTTTAATTATGTATCTCAGCCATCCGCCAGTCGAGCCATTCGTACAGTGGTTAATGCGCTTAACCATCCGGATATTATTAAAAAGTATATCCGATTTCCACAAAATACAATTGAAAGACAAACCCTGAAACGAAGGTTAGTATATATATACCTAATGAAATGGGAATTAATATGTGCCTACTTGATTAGTTCCCTTTGACAGCTTTGTCATATTATGACCTTGTTGTTGCAGGTTTTTTAATAAGTTTAAGATTCCCGGTGTCCTAGGCTGCGCAGATGGCACTCTGGTGGCTATGATTCGTCCAAAAGAGCAAGAGGAAAGGTACTACTGCAGGAAAGGTTACCATGCCAGAAATGTTCTTATTGTAAGTAACATTCATTTTTTAAACTATACCTACCTATAGATAGATTATGAAAATTATATGTTGTTGGCTTTAATTGGTGAACAGTAACTTACTTGTTTTAAGTTGTCAACTGATGTTTGTATGTGTTGAAATTAAAGTAAATTCAATTTCAGATTAATGATTGCGACCTTAATATATTACATGTGGATGCTACATTTGGTGGGGCCACGCATGACAGTTTTGTTTTTAATAACACCCCTATCAGACATCACCTGGAACATTTAAATAGCACAGGAGAGACAGCACGTTTGTTAGGTTTGTAAAGATTTTAACAATAAATAGGTATCTTTGAAAGTGGTGGTGGTTGTTATGTTAATAATATTATGAATTTGTTTTAGGTGATTCAGCCTATGGACAGAGATCCTACATGATGACCCCCTGCAATAATCCTGAGCCTGGTTCTCCAGAGGATTACTATAATTCTCTGCAGACCACAGCAAGAAACACCGTTGAAAGGACTATTGGAATTTTGAAGGGCCGGTTTAGATGTCTTCTAGTTCACCGAGTTTTGCACTATGATCCAGATATGGTGTCTAAAATTGTCATAGCTTGCTGTGTGTTGCATAATATATGTAATCATGCTGGATTACCAGTCTTAGAATTACCCAATTATTTGCAACAAGAAGAAAATAGAGTGCATCAAATGTTGCAACAAGGCCGTCATCAAATGGAGCCAGCTGCTGCAGCTCATAGTGCATTAGAACATGGTAGGAATTGTCGCCGACAACTAATTAATACATTATGGCGAGCACGACAGTAGTTTAGTTTAACGGGGCTACAGAATACCGAACAAACCGCCCGTGAGCGCAGCGAACGATGTCACGGCTGTAACAGCCATGGTCACAGCGTAGATCGCAGCTACAAAGTCTCACTTAGAGAATCGCACTGCTGGAGAGGAGGCCTGAGTCCCTGCAGTGGGAAAATTATAGGCTGATGATGATGATTTGATAATGTTTCGGGATATCGCTATTGAAATGTTAAAATATTAATTATTTTAACCTTTTCCAACTTTGACGTTAAAGTTGTCCTTGAAGATGTGCGCTGCATACACAATTAATTATAATAATTCATTGTTAATTATCTCAACATCAAGAATTATAAGCAAAATGGTAAAACTGCGTTGTATGAAAGACGTCGGTGTGAAAATGAAAAATAAAAACAAAAGAATGACATTGCAAATGGGGTACCTAAAAAAGTGCATTGACGCAATTCGTGAGTATGTGTGTCTGGAATAGTGTAAAAGTGTGAGTGTTAAGATACAGGTTTAAGTAAAATAATACAGGTATAAGAAAAACTTAATAATAATTAAGTTCGAAGCGATGGGCTCGATAAACCCAGGGCCGGCAGTCTCTACAGAGATAACGACAAAATCGCTAACTTTCGATTGTTAATTACCAACTAATAAATTCGGTTGCAATAATGATGCTTGCGAGAAACGCATCTTGGATGTAGAGACTTGCTTTACTTGCAAGCATCCTTATTGCAACTGAATTTATTCGTTAGTAATTAAGGATTGAAAGTTAGTGATTTTGTCGTTATCTCTGTCGAGACTGCCGGCCCAGCAGTGCAAGTACGTAGCACTCGATTCGCTTCGATTCGATAAATCTGACAGTTATTCTCGATAAAATGAGCTTTTATCGAATCGAATCGATGTCGCAAGTACAGTCAACAGCAAAAGTAGATGATCAAAATCAGAAATTCAATACTAATGAACGGAGTTCGCGTCAGAACTGTGTGGCGTCGAAGTGATTCAAAAGTATGTGATTGTAAATTATACCAAACATTTACTACTAGTACAACTGCCATATATTCATGATCAGTTTTGACTCCAAAAGTTAATAAACTCAATTCGCTTCAGAACTAAGAAGTGAAAAAAAAAACGATAATTCAATAAATATTATTAATTTTGCATATTTGTGAACTTATGTCAATGTTCAAAAGTAGCTGATGTGATACAAAATCATAATTCAATAAATATTACTATCTTTGCATGTTTGTGAATTTATGTCAATGTTCAAAAGTAGCTAATGTGATACAAAATCATAATTCAATAAATATAACTATCTTTGCATGTTTGTAAATTTATGTCAATGTTCAAAAATAGCTAATGTGATACAAAATCATAATTCAATAAATAATAATAACTAAATAATAATAAATATAATATCTTTGCATGTTTGTGAATTTATGTCAATGTTCAAAAGTATCTGATGCGATACAAAATCATAACTCAATAATTGCTTTCGCCCAGTCGGCTACAATATAATAAAACCGGAAGGTAGATTGATATTTTTGTTAAAGATAAAAATATCAATCTACCTTCCTTTTTTTTTACTTCTTAGTTCTGGAGCGAACTGAGTTTATAACTTTTGGAGTCAAAAGTGATCACGAATATATGGCAGTTGTACTAGTAGTAAATGTTTGGTATAATAAACAATCACGCACTTTTGAATCACTTCGACGCCACACAGTTCTGACGCGAACTCCGTTCATTAGTATTGAATTTCTGATTTTGTTTGATCATGTACTTTTGCTGTTGACTGTACGTAAATAATATTTTAACGATCGGTAGATAACTCTAAAATTTAAACGATTTTATCGAAAATGCAAGTACGAAACGACATTATGACAGGTGTCGAACGAAATCTTGTCGACGCGTGTTACGTACTTCCAAATTCGATAACAAGCTCGATAAAACTGACAACGATAACGATCTCGATGTCTTATCGATGCAAAGTTCGTACTTGCACTGCAGAGCTCTTAATTTTTTTATGTTTTACTAAGTCGACAGTCCACTACACACTGCTATGCAGTTTGTGGAGAAATATATAATTATATGAATTTATATGCGGTTCACTTGTTTGCAAGCCATACATTCATGCGTAGTGTACCGTGGGTTGTAATAGACTTGTAGTGAACTTTTACGCATTCAGTTTTATATAAAGCGAAGCTATACAAATATGTACACACTTGCAAAACCTTATCTAATAATAACAGTGGAAGCAAATATTCTTAGCAATTTTCTCACTTTCTTCCAGCTAAAATTTTCATTAATGTGGTCTTGCCGGCTCCTGAAGGGCCTAGTATGAAGGTCATCCGCCCAGGTCTGAGGGCTCCCGAGACACCACGAAGGATGATATTTGGGTCATTTTTATCTTCAACTAAGTCTGCTTTCTTTCTCCAACTTCTTCCTGAGAACAAAAAAAAAAGGTTAAGAAGATCTCTTCATCATCATCTTCCTGCCGTTGTCCTATTCTAAGTTGGGGTCGGCGCAACACGTTTTCTTCTTCCATTCACCCCTGTCAGACGTCACGGCATTATTTACTTCCTTCCCTTTCATATTATTCCTCAGACAATCCATCCGATGGCCGATGGGGCCGAAAAGTTCTGGAATGGCAACCGCGAACCGAAAGGCGTTGCGTTGGAAGGCCTCCCACTAGGTGGACCGATGACCTGTAGGGCTTTTGCATTTCTTTTTTATGTCTGTGGCTATCATAAGTGTCCATAAATTAACTGTAAATTGGTTATGGTTTGGTACATTTTTTTTTTAACTAACGACAGTTATTTGATAGACACTTTAGGTTAGCCACTGTCAATAAAAGATACGCAATAGCCCTGCTGGTCAAAAAAGTTGCGGGGACCCGCTGGATGAGAGACGCACGGGACCGGTCAATGTAACGACACCTGGGGGAGGCCTATGTCCAGCAGTGGACGTCTTTTGGCTGAAATGATGATGATGATGAATCCATCCATCTTTTCTTAGGCCCTTTCTCCCTCTCGATCTTTCAACATTTATTATCCATCACTTTTTAGTAACAGGCGTTTCATCCCTCTTCATTGCAAAATATGTCCTTACCAAGGGTAGACGACTTCCTTGCATTTTTTTGTAACAGGCGCTACTTTCAAACTTAGCTTTGTTCAAAAGATCCTTCCGATGACGTAAATCCTTTACAAACTTGACTTTGCCAAGTGCAAACGCAAAACGGTGCAAGAACAAAAGTTCAATGCTCTGGCCTCAGACCAACAAAAAAAGGAAGACGACGCGCCACGAACATCAAAAGTGAAGCCAACTTTATATCTATGTGTGTAGACAATGTCTCGTGAAGTCGTGACGTTCTAGGAGAAATGCGTGTGGTTTTAGTGTAGGTGTGTGCGTGAGCTTGTATGTTTTCTTGCTATGGGCGTGTGGTTTTGTGGCTTCACTGTTGGTGTTCGCGGCGCGCCGTCTTTCTTTTTTTCTTGGTCTGAGGCTCTGGCTACGTGTGTATATAATCCTAAATCAATTAAGTATTCTCCACATTTGGACATGATTGTTTGTTGTTGTTATACCGGTATCTACCTATTGTTTAATCCTTTGTCATACTTAAGTATTCATACTTAATAATGCTTAATAATGCTAATGTTATGTTAATGTCAGAAAGTTAATGTTTAAGGATTTTTGAGACTATATCAAAAGTTAATGGAAGTGATTGTTGGGTGTGGTAAAAGAAGCATGAAAGGTGGCAATGCGTTCCTTGCGAAGCATGTGTGGTGTAACTCTGAATGATAAATTGAGGAATGAGGTTATACGAGAACGTTGCGGTTTAAAAGAAGATGTAGTGACAAAGATTGAAAAGGGTATGCTATGACCAAACCATCTAGGTTTGGTCACGTAGAGAGGATGAGTGAGAAAGGCAGATGTGAGTGGCAACGCCGGGAGGGGACGCCCTAGAAAGACATACACTGACCTTATTGGTGATGTTCTTCAGAAAGGACAGGTGCGTAGTACTCGCAACCGGCGTGCGTGTATGACCAGATGTATGAATGTGGACGAGGCAAAAGGGGTAGGTATGTAAGAATCGTAGCAGGTGGCGTTCTGTGGTTTCTGCCTACCCCCATGGGAAGAAAAGGGCGTGAGTTTATGTAGGTATGTACTAACAAAAAACTTTGTTAGTTGATCGGAGGAACATTGGTCGAATATAACGAACTTCTTTTGGGCCATAAATTATATGAACCGGTCATTGATATGACTATTTTGGTAAATGTTAATAACCACTTCGTATTCTATTTATAAACTTGGCAATTATTTTGTTTTTGAATTATGATAAAAAAAACTACATCATAACATTGCATCATAAATTCATAATCGTATAACGATGATTGAACGTCTAAGTCGTGGGACTTCGTTGAATGCAAGAAATCAGGACCGGTCGTTGTAGCAATATTTATTGTGATTCTTGATTTTTTTACTAACTCTGTTGGAAGCTAATTTATAACTCAACTAGCTGACCAATGATATTATATATAAAAAGAGCTAGGAGGCATTATAATATCATTGTAGCTGACCCACGCAACTTCGTCTGCATCACATAAATTTAGCGTATAACCTTTCTCGATAATCGACTAATAAAAAGTATATAATTATATCGCAAAAAAAAAAATATTTTTAACCTAACATTTTAATAGTAAAAAATGGTTACAGTGAAGTTACAATCTTTAAAGATAGACATAATTATGCTGTCGCGAACTTTTTTTTAAGAGAAACAATTCCTTCATACATGATTTTGCATAACTTTAACCATTTTCGCAGCGCACGCAACGGAAGCTCTCAAAAAACTTTTTTGCAAAAAAAACAACCGACTTCAAAAACACCAAAAAGAGAAAAATAAACTCCAGAAGAAAAATCAGCTTCTGAAGTCGGTGACATTTGTTTGTTTGATTTTATTTTTTTGCCACCGACTTCAGAAGCTGATTTTTCTTCTGAAGTTTATTTTTCTCTTTTTGGTGTTTTTGAAGTCGGTTGTTTTTTTTGCAAAAAAGTTTTTTTTATTTTTTTTCATTTTTAGTTGTAATAAGTACCTATATTATATCCTATACAAATATTTACTATGCATTTAACATTCAAC
The DNA here is from genome assembly GCA_949316265.1 of Diarsia mendica. Classification (NCBI taxonomy): domain Eukaryota; kingdom Metazoa; phylum Arthropoda; class Insecta; order Lepidoptera; family Noctuidae; genus Diarsia; species Diarsia mendica. The sequence continues at coordinate 15,630,971 of OX438895.1, forward strand.
CAAGAAACCTAACCCTTAACCTTCAAGATTCCCCTATTTTTACTTTCAACTCTTAACCGTTGAGGAGTAGTATACCTTCCATTAACAGCTCATCAACATGAATACAAGTGATGACTGCTAGATGCGAATACTTGAATAGCGCCAGAAAAAGCACGAAAATTCATAAAACAACAAAAAAAATGTGTATTGTACACATCTGCATACCCCGTCAGAGCATACAGGCGTGATGTTACGTCATGATAATGTATATTCAATAAACATCCAAGCGATTCCAGCAATTACGACAGATTTGCCGTCTATTTTTGAAGAGTTCCATTGTATATCTCTGAAGATCAGCACCAGATCTTCACCAAAAAAAAATGGGACCACCTCAGGAGTATACTCTTTCAAATAAAAAAAGAATTTTGATAATCGGTCCACAAATGGGGGAGAAATCAGGTAACATACATATTGAAGTCGGTTAAAAAGGAATAGCTTTTCCCGTTTTTGCAACATTTTTCATTTATGCTCCGCTCCTATTAGTCGTAGCGTGATGTTATATAGCCTAAAGCTTTCCTCGATAAATGGACTATCCAATACAAAAATAATTTTTCAATTCCAACTGGTAGTTCCTGGGTTTACCGCGTTCAAACAAACAAACAAACTCTTAAGCTTTATAGTATTAGTATAGAATCTTATAGGTACGTACCTATTTATGTAGGTATCTGTTTCGAAGTCCTGGGGTTCTCAGTAACGGGTAGGTACGGAGTCTGGAGTTTCGAATTATCTCAATAAAATATGTATCTTTTTGTGTAGTAAATAAAGTTATAATTTCGTATCCTTATATTTTTACGTCAAGTCACGTCACGACATGGTGTGAACTGATCAACTGACCCTAAGGCCCGAGTTCACCAACTACATCATAACCATTGATTACATAACCGCCCCGTTAATATTTAACGGCTGTTTAAACAATCCGCGTTTTTTTAATGTTCACCATTCATTTGTAACCAACGGTTAACTAAACAAACGTTTTTGAACAGATGGGTCATAAAAATGACTGAATGGTATAACATTGTTTTGTAAAGATGGTCATGTACCTGCATAAGTTTGCCTTTAGGCGACTGACATCGAAAAATGGCAGCGTAACATTATTATTCTACGAAATGAAATGCTTACTATGTCAAAGCAATGTCCGTTATCGTGAATATCTTTATTATTTAGCACCCTTTTTCTACTCGTCACGTCTGTTATGTCAATGTCATATCGTGTTATTATTTTATTGTCGTCGAAGTGATTGAAGTTATGTTATATTAGTGATGGAAGCTACACGTAAGCGTACAACAAACACCCAAGATGAAGTCAGTTTTAATGGAACTTACACTATGTTCGTATAAGCAAAATCTTGTACCGAAAGCTTTCTCATCATATTCCTCGAAATAATTGCGCCGTATTTGAATTAAACGGGGTGCGCGTAAAATTTGCTCAATAGTTTCGAAATCATCTAACACATTATTTTCTTCAAAAATGTAGTTCAAAGCGTCTTGTATTTCTATTTTTATTTCTTCAAAACGAATGAATAACGTTGGGAAGCCACTAACCAATGGTTAAACTATGTCCGCTACCTCGTTTAAGTAAAACTGGTGTTTAACAGTCGTAATCTATGGTTAGTGCTTGGTGAACAGCAAAATTTTGTTAAACAGGTGTTTAAGGTTTAAACATCGGTTAAAAACTTAAGTTAAGTCTATAGTTGTAATTAACATTTGGCATTTGAAGTAAGATTGTGCAAAGTATTTTTATAATCGCTGCAGATTATTCCACAGATTATATTCTCCATGTCTAATTTTAACATTTACGTAGAGAACTTATAGCCTTGAAGATTATTTACGTCCATGATTTTAATGAATGCTTATCCTTTTATATCTTATTATAGTATAATCTAGGATTACATACAATGACATGTGTTAGTACGTAGATATAAGTATTATGATAGTACTTATTACAAAAATGTTGGCCATATAGGATATTTAAATTTATTATCGGTGGTCCGTATGGCATGCTTAAGTTTGTACAATTAAAGTAAAGTTAAATGTTTGTTATTATTGCTATCAAAAGGAACTGGCTAACCGTGGGTATTAAACAATCTTGTAAAAACAAAAGGCTACTAAAAGTTCTTTCTTCAAAAATGAATAATTCAATATTTACGACCTACTATAAAAAATATGAAAAAATCCTAAAAAAATCAGTAACAACGGCAAAAAAATTACATTACATAAGTAAAATGAATAAATCATCAAATAAAGTTAAAACCATGTGGAACATTGTTAAAGAACGGACAAATAAAAAAAGAAAAAAAGAAAAAGACAATATAACATTACAAACAACAAACCTAATTAGTGAACCAAAACAAGTAGCTAATGTTTTTAATACCTTTTTTGCGTCAATTGGGGAGAGTACCACCCAAACATCTGGCAATACACAGACAAAAACATCAGTGATGAACCCCACTGAAAACACCATGTTTCTTACCCCTGTTGACGGATATGAAGTAAACCAGATATTGAAAAACCTTAAAAATAAAAATAGTCACGGCATAGACGAACTCCCTCCTACTCTATTCAGACAGTGCGCTGACGAACTAACCCTACCTTTCTTTAAATTAATAAACCAATCCTTCGAAGAAGGCACTTTCCCTCATCAATTAAAAAAAGCTTTAATAAAACCCATTCATAAAAAGAACGCAAAAACAGACCCAAGTAATTATAGACCAATTTCCCTTCTTCCAACAGCATCCAAAGTCTTCGAACGCGCAATGTGTGATCGTGTATATTCCTTTTGTGAAAAATATAAGATTTTCGATGACTGCCAAAATGGTTTTCGAAAAAATAGATCTACCACGCTAGCTGTTTATAAATACATCCAAGAAGCATTACATATTGTAAATAATAAACATTATGCAATAGGGATATTGCTCGATATGACAAAGGCCTATGACAAAGTTCAATTTAAAATACTATTAAATAAGCTAAATGGAATAGGAATACGCGGGAAAGCCCATGACTGGTTCGCATCATTTTTAGAGGATAGAAAGCAATTAGTCGAGATAGAATATTATAATAAAAAATCAAAAGAAGTACAGCTAATTAGATCTGATGTAAAAACAGTACACGCTTCAATCCCCCAGGGAAGTGTAATAGGTTGCCTCCTTTTCCTAATATATATAAACGACCTCCCCAAAACCATAGACGGCCCTTGTGTTCTTTTTGCGGATGATATCTCAATCCTTACCTCATGCCAAACAAATGCTAATTTACATGAAAAACTTATAACTATTCTCGAGAAAACTATAAACTGGATGCATGACCATAATCTTGAAATAAATTTTACTAAAACTAAAATAATAACATTTCACCCCTGGCAGAAAAACCAAATAAATGTAAATTTTACTTTTAACCAACAAAAAATAGAAACAGTTAGTAATTTCACTCTCCTAGGTTTAACTATAGACACAAACATAAACTGGAAAACACACATACAGACAGTTAAATCAAAAATCTCAAAGTTTTCATATGCCCTCCGCGAAATAAAAAAGACAACAAACCTACAAACCGCTTTAACCACATACTACGCGTATGCCCACGCTTGGTTAAACTATGGCATAATCTTATGGGGAAACAGCACAGACGCCCCCTCACTATTTACCCTCCAAAAAAAGTTAATAAGAATAATTACAAATATAGAATCAACAGACAGTTGCAAACCTTACTTCCAGAAACACAAGATTCTCACGTTAGTTAGTATATATGTATTGGAATTATGTAAACTAGTCCGCAAATATCCGGATTCTTACAGCACACGGGGAGACGTACAAACTAATTATTCGTTGCGACATAAAAATAGACTGAATTTGCCACCTTCCCGTCTTAAACTACACCAATCTAGTCCGTATTCCATGTCCATAAAAATATATAATAAATTACCAGAAAACATAAAGCAACAAAAGAAAACCAATATATTTGTAAATAAATTAAAGCAATACTTAGGTAATTAAAAAAAGCTACTATACAATACACGAATATTTAACAGATAAATCGGATAACAATACATAATTATAACGTTTTAACTAGGTAATAATAAAATTAAACAAAACTTTTGAAACCAAATAGGTAAACAAATAAGTAATTTAATAAATATAACTAACTAAATAATTAAAGAATAGATAGACTGCTATAATATTAATAGAATAAGTAAATAAATATGAATATATATATAGATTAATAGATATAAGATAAATTAAGTAAGTATAGAAATAATACCAACTTTAATATTAAAAGAAGCAAAGCGCTCTTCCTCTCTCTAATTATTTTATTTAAAAAATTGCTGTGCCCGACAGGGTCCATAATTGTGTCTAAAATTATTTTTCACACCACCTGCTCGAAAATGTCAAATTATATGTCAAGCAACCTTAACCTAAAGTGAGTCATTAGTGGCCGGGGGAACAGCCGGTCAATAATGTTGTACTGGATTTCATTATGACCCGCTGGTCAATAATGTGATTTGAATTTGGAATCTCACATGCTCAGCTAAATTGGCAGTATAGTACCTACTATTGTGTTCAATTTATTGAAAAGAATACAAATAAAAAACAAAAGCATGCCTAAGGCGCGGCCAACTAGTTCCGCGCGCACTTTCACAAACACCCTTTGGTGCCAGAAAGAGGAAAGCTATTCTCGATACCCTTACTACGCGTGGATGATATTCTCGATTTCCTACAAAATCATAACGACTGCTTCTTCATATCGTTGCCATGTTTTCGAAGACATAATAATTTGTAAGAATAATAATATAACTACGAACCATTTTTTAAAAGGAATGGAATACTTACTTAACATTAAAACTGGCATTAATAAGAACAAATACCGTACCGCGCCGTAATACCGTAATAGTAATTGGCTGTAAAATTTAGTTAATTTATTTTAAGTAAACTGCGCTAAGATAATATTGCTGTGTGAATTTGTGAATAAATAAATAAATAATAAAACCTATCTAAGTATACTACAGTCGATTTATCATATTTTATCAAAAATACTATAATTTCACGAGCGTCTCCAATGACGTTCTAAATTCAAAATGCATACAGCCAATCATCCAAAACCATTCTACCATTTCTTTCTTATAATATTTCTATTTCATTATTTCTAATAATAATATGTTAATCTTACTGTTTGTTTATTTAATAAATACTTTGTTTTTCGTACTACCTATGGCTATTATTTTGTCACAGTAGGTGTAAAAAGTAGAGTATCCTCCTCTGGGCTAAAGGTGTCTTTGCCTTGGGCTAGCTTGAATCCCTCGCTGCATTCAGGATTCTTGTATTAACTCCCTCGCTTCGCTCGTGAGTTAAACTCATAACTCCCTCCCTGCGGTCGGGAGTTAAATTCCGAATCCTTCATTGCGCTCGAGATTCAATATGACGCCCGTGACATAAGACACAACTTTAGCCCCTTGGTGCATAATCTACTATTATACCACCTGTAAACATTATGGATTGCAATAAACTATTTGAATTTTGAATTTGAATTTGGAAGTTTCAGTCGTTTTGATAAAATATTTTGATATGGGGATGTACCGTACAATAAATGGTAATAAATAGTCTAATAAACAAGGCTATTTTTCACCCATAAATGGTAATAATACGTAATATATTATCATCACAGATATTCCAAGTATGAGAGCGACGTTGACTATATACGAATTAACAACTTGTATGTCGTCATTTCCTTTCACGTCTTCGCTTTGTCCGAGTTAAAGTTTTTGAAACCACGATATTATGTCCAAAGATAAAGAAAGGGAAGAAAGGCTTTCATTCATGCAAAGAATGTCCAAATTATGCAAAAATTAAAATGTATTTGATAACATTATTATAGGTGATGACACTGTTGACCTATTGAGAAATGAATGTAGAGAAAATGGATTAATATAAAATTGTAGCAAAGTAGCTTTGTTTAACGTGAAAAGTGGTGATAGTCGTGAGACGATTGTACGATTTGATGAGGTAATTTATAGTTCTGTTTTACTCCAGCTTTCATATCTACAACGTTATGGTAGAATGTGGCAAGTTGGTTAAACTGATCGAGGTTCTTATCTGAAGCTATAAGTTACGGGTTTTTGGATAATTACCGTCAGGGGAGGTGGCAATTCCTTGTAACATAATAAGCTAATCTGAGACTGCGCAGAAAAAGTGACAGAAACATCAGGAGGTCGCTGAAACTTAAGGCGACATTAGCTGCCCGCGACCTTGAGCGCGCGTTTAACTCACCGCCTAAACAAATAAGGTTGAAAATGGCGATGCGTTTGATGCTCGTGACTGCCAAAATGAACTATTAGTTCGCAGATTTAATTTATTAAAAAAAAAATACGCTGTAATGTTAAAATATTTTTACATATGTCTTTAGTTGGTTAAATTTCCTTTCTGATAGTAAAAAAAAAAATAACAGTTGTCACTCAAAATATTGAGCATTTCGAGACGAAAAAGTTTTTTCGTGTGATTTTTTTGTGATTTTGTGATTTTTTTTTTCGAGGTTCTTGATTACTTTTAGAAAATATTTTTGCATAAGTCTTTTACCTATACATTTGACTATACACTGTATTTTTTTTTGGAATTGTAATAAGTAGCAATACGGCTAACTCTGCGACGAAAAACAGGTCGTTTTTACGGTGCCCCTTTGACTGCGCCTTAATAATATTGTGTACAATGTACATTGTATAGTCGACCAAGAAATTGGTTTACCACTCTAAGGTTGAATATCATTTGCACGTACAAAACATCAAGTGCTATTTTCACGTCAGAATCTGTCATCCTTAGCGAATAATTATGTTACTGGGAGATGTCATCAAAAGTGGTAAACCAATTTCTTGGTCGACTATACATACGCCAGCCTGCACAACTGTTGAATTTTCCTAATAACCCTTAAACCAAAAGTTGAAAATCTATGTTAGAAAGACATACATATTGTAATAGCGTGATATGCTGTCGTCTGTTATTTGTAAAAAGAAGAGGTTGTCTTTCAACTACATTTCATAATTTTCACAAAAACATTCACCAATGTTGACCAACAGCAACAACGTCAATAGGGTAGACTGACTAATAAAAATATAATTCTAATTAGTCCGTCTGTTAGGTTATCGAAAAATATTGGATACGTATTTGTTTTGGGTACCATCTATCTGGCAGAAACTTGATGCTCCGAAATTTATTTGGCATAACACACTTGGCTTATTCTTCTTTGAACGAATGTGTTTATGGCAGAACAATTATTTAATAGAATACTCATTTTGCAGAATGTTTAATAATAATTATTATTATTGCATGTTACACGTATGTATGAAATGAAATGCGTGCCAAAAGAGTATTCTGATTATGAATTTTCGGCGATATGATGGTTCTGGAAATGAAGTTTATGCTCAAAGATGATTCTGACTTACAAAATTATGCGTTTTGAATTTATGGTAAATGAGTGTATGCCAAATGATTTTCTGCGAAATGAAGTTTCTGCCATCCACTGTTATGCAAAACAAAATTCGGGTATAAAAAATTCTGCTAAAAAAGGTAGACCCATTTGTTTTAAATCAAATTTATAAAAAATTACGAAAATAAAACGTGTCAAAGATAAATTGCGTAAGTGGGGGCTGGTGACGTCACTATCTGGTAAAAATGTACCAAACGTGCGACTTTTCGAATAACTGAATCGTCTTCATTTATTGTTTACGGGAAAAAAGAAAAAAATACGTGTCCAATATTTTTGGAAATCTATCTGACGGACTAATTAGTTTTTTTTTTGTCAACTTTACCCTATTGAGTGGTAAAAGATCCTTGTTTCACTGTTTTTTTCAACGATTATCCCGAAGTACTCATTGTTTTATCTATTTGAGTAGTGACCTTTGCCCTGCAGCGGGGCGTTTACAGGTCCGGTATGTCCGTATCTTCTGTTGTTCAAAGACGGTAATTTTTATTACATATTTCAGTATTCGTGCTGTATGAAAATATTTAGAATCTGTTAAAAAAACTAAATAAAAGCTTTTTTATTGTGTTCATATGAAGTATACCTACTTATAACAATAGGCATTTTTTTGTTAATTTAGGTCTGCCCGTCTGGTTGTTATTTATCCGAAACGGCTGGATCGATTTTAAAACATATTTTTACCACCAGATAGCTGATGTATAAGGTGTAAGTAACTACCTTTATTTTATGACAAAGCTTAGGGCTCTGTGCAAAAAAAACCCTTAAAACCATTAACAAAGTCTGATCCAAATAAGAAGTAATAATTTTATAATAATTTTCACGCAGACGAAGGTCACGGGCCACAGTTATAGTCCATGATCCCAGGGCTGCCAGACGTCACGTATTTTCTGACGAAGGAAATGTGGGCGATTGAGTAGTGTTAGTATGAACTAAGAACACACTACTACCAGCTAGCTTGCTTGGACGGCCAATTTTCAGGTATCAGGTCATCAATGTACACACAAAAATTACTTACTTCACGTATTTTCTACAAGCTGATTTTTACGTTTAATGTAGGCAATATCCTTAAAAATAAGTTGCCAATACTCGCAGACGATTGAGTAGTGTTAGTTCATACTAACACTACTCAATCGCCCACATTTCATATAATAAGAAAATAAGTGACGTCTGGCGGCCCTGGGATCTTGGACTATTAGTTCTATATTTTGCATTCTTGCACGTCAACTGCATCTAAATTAGTTAATATTACGTGCGATGAAGAATAACATCTAAAGTTGTAAATAGTCTGTAGAAGGATGTTGTCATTCTACGTGGTTTAATTTATACAAATACTAGCTGATGCCCGCGGCTTCACCCGCGTGGATGTCGTTCAAATTATATACTAAAACCTTCCTCTTGAATCACTCTATCTATTAAAAAAAACCGCATCAAAATCCGTTGCGTAGTTTTAAAGATTTAAGCATACAGACAAACAAACAAATAAACAAACAAACAAACAGACACGACTTTGTTTTATACTATGTAAGGATTAAGGCCGGGTTGCAGTAATTTTAAGATTTTTGAACCTATAAAAATCGAACTAAATACGAGTTTTTTAATAAATAAAAATCATTACATAAAAATTGAACATACTCTCTACTAAATCGTAATAGTATATTTCATTAAAAGTGCGGAAAGCCTGTCATTGCAAAGAGTTCCGACAAATGTCTACCCGAGCCTAGGCACCGCCGACGGCGAGGGTTGACAGTCGGAACAAGTTGCAATGACGGTTCCGCACGTGTACTGAACAACTATTTTTAATACAGTTGCGAAAAAATTAAGCAATTTAATAAAATAATAAAACCGTAATTAAACTCGCAAAGAACATTTTTGGAAAATGGCGCCAACCGTAAAAGAATATAAGCAGAGATTTTTTTTTGTTTTCTTCACCCATTCTGGGTAGGCAAAGGGAACTATGCCCATACAGCCAAGTCTTCAGTAGATTTTTTTTATTGATGTGAAATGAAAATGAAATTTAATGAGATGAAATGGAATGAAACGTTTAACTTGTTGAATCAAATACTTAATTATATCTGATATTGAAACAAATTAGTAGCTTCTTTAGAAATATTTGCATGAATCATAAAAATTTCTATGTTTTTTTTAGTATAAACTTCGTGGTTGGTTTTTTTGTAATGGACATTATTTTGACAGTTGGGAAAGAGAACGCACGAGTTCGGAAATGGTAAAGAAAAAGCACGAGTTCGTAATAGCCCACATCCCGAACGCTATACGTCCCTGCAATACGCCACTTTTTGAGCAACTGTATTAAAAAGATAGAAACGCGATTTAGAATGATCGGCTCGATCTTACTTTTTTTTATCAAACATGACTCTAAATCACAATTTCAAACGTGTACTACTAAGACATGTCATCATGAATTTATATAAAAGTTATATCAATAGATAGAAATTTTTATTTTGAAGTAAATGTTGAAAACATATTGTATAATTTCTTTATAGTTTTTCTCCAAGAAGCAAAAAACAGTCAAAATTTAGGCATTATATCGCTCGCGCGGCAGGGCGGGGGGCGAGGTCGTGCGTACATAAAAACAAAGTACTCCAACCTCGCCTTAAGAACATGTGTTCAGTAACCAATGGGTCTGGGTATTTGTGTAACATGTGACTTTGTATGTTTGTGAACGCACCCGCGATACAGGAAAAATTCCTAGTGTGGGGCAACGTTTTTTTTTTTAAAAAAAGGTTATTTCTAGATTTTTCTAGCTTATTTGGTAGTTACGGAAACGGATTGTTTATTAAATAGACAATTATTTCTGTAGTATCTACCTATATTGTACTTTTTTTTTGGCCGGAGGAAGCCGCACGGAGAGAAGAGTGGAAGACTATGAGGGAGGCCTTTGCAATATAGGATAATAAAAAAAAACTAGACTATGGTCTAGATGTGGAACAGCGGGAGTACTATCGAGAGAGTATACTTTGTTTCTTGCTCTAGCAAATGACGGTTGATTGCGATGACAAAGGATAGAAGCATGGCTAAATGTGATTCCGTGCTGCTAGATGAGGCCCAACCCTTAGGTATTCTGTTATTGTCACTTATTCTAGCGCACAGCACTCGTAGAAGAATAAAATAAAGAAATAAATAATATAACAAATAAGAATAATAGAAACAGTAATTATGTTACAAAAAAGGTAGAACATAATCTAAAAACCAATAATGGGTTCACTAAACCGGTGACTAAACCGGTGGGAATTACAGATCTATAAAAATAATAAAAAACATTATTAGAAAAAAGCTTGAAATACAAAGTTGATTGTAAAAAAATAAGCTTAGTCTACCCAGACAGTTATAAAAAAGAAACAATTAATTGCTTTTAGTACTTATTGTTATTAGTTTTTTTTTTTGACCGAGAAGAATTTTGAACTTGTTTGGTTTGTTTTCTACTATTTGTGATATTCTACATTTGATTGTTCTCTTAAGGCGCGTCCCCCAGCAAAACGTAGCTCTAGCCGTTTTTTATGCAGTTTTCTGGAGCTTATAAGTCTTAAAAAAAAAGATATATCAACCAACAAAAAATACATTAAATTTCTACATACTCTTACCTTCAAAATGGTACGTTTTGTTTTTTTCTTTTTTAAGTAAAATATTTAATTAATCCCCTCACAACGAAACCACAGAAATGAGAAATAATTATTGAAAACATGCTACTTCTCCAAAACTAACAATTGTTTTTATTTTGTTTTTACACTAATGGATAAGCAATTTCATAATGAACATTATGGTACGATTTTTTTTTTGAAAAACCCAAAATTTGATTTTATAAAGATTTTTATGCAAAATTCTGAGCGTATTCGCAACCGTATCTATTGACATTCAGTATGCCGCCAGGCCTCAAAGGGGGAACCCGTGTCGCTCGTCACCGCGCCGCGTCGGCTCATGCGCTCGCTCGCTTACGTCACATTATCAACAGATCTAAGAAGTAATTTCAAGTAATAGATATGGCATTCAATGAAATATATTTTTATGAAATATTTATTGGTGCGTCCAAATACTTTTGGTCATTATGAATTCAGTTATTATACTCACGTCGATAAATAGGTAGATACTTTCAACTTTTACTGTGATACAAAATAATATTGGCACGATTACGAAAATGAGCTCAAAATTAAAATCCAAGATGGCGGCTAGGAAAATTTTATGTTTTTCCGTCATGGGTGTCGTTTTCATGGTTTTTGGGGTCGCTGATTACGAAAATGAGGTCAAAATGAAAATCCAAGATGGCGCCGACGAAAAATTTTGGTTTTTCCGTCATGGGTGTCGTTTTCATGGTTTTTATGGTCGCTGATTACGAAAATGAGGTCAAAATGAAAATCCAAGATGGCGCCGACGAAGATTTTTGGTTTTTCCGTCATGGGTGTCGTTTTCATGGTTTTTGGGGACGCTGATTACGAAAATGAGGTCAAAATGAAAATCCAAGATGGCGGCTAGGAAAATTTTAGGTTTTTCCGTCATGGGTGTCGTTTTCATGGTTTTTGGGGTCGCTGATTACGAAAATGAGATCAAAATGAAAATCCAAGATGGCGGTAAAGATTTTTTAGGTTTTTCCGTCATGGGTGTCGTTTTCATGGTTTTTGGGATCGCTGATTACGAAAATGAGATCAAAATGAAAATCCAAGATGGCGCCGACGAAAATTTTTGGATTGTCCGTCATGGGTGTCGTTTTCATGGTTTTTGGGGTCGCTGATTACGAAAATGAGGTCAAAATGAAAATCCAAGATGGCGCCGACGAAAATTTTTGGATTTTCCGTCATGGGTGTCGTTTTCATGGTTTTTGGGGTCGCTGATTACGAAAATGAGGTCAAAATGAAAATCCAAGATGGCGCCTACGAAAATTTTTGATTTTGCCGTCATGGGTGTCGTTTTATATATATATATATAGTCGAAAAATCAGCGACCCCAAAAACTATGAAAACGACACCCATGACGGAAAAAACAAAAATTTTCGTCGGCGCCATCTTTGATTTTTATTTTGACCTCATTTTCGTATGCAGCGACCCCTAAAACCATGAAAACGACACCCATGACGGAAAAACCAAAAATTTTCATGGCCGCCATCTTGGATTTTCATTTTGACCTCATTTTCGTAATCAGCGACCCCTAAAACCATGAAAACGACACCCATGACGGAAAAACCAAAGATCTTCGTCAGCGCCATCTTGGATTTTCATTTTGACCTCATTTTCGTAATCAGCGACCCCGAAAACCATGAAAACGACACCCATGACGAATAAACCAAAAATTTTCATCGGCGCCATCTTGGATTTTAATTTTGAGCTCATTTTCGTAATCGTAATATTTGTATCACTGTAAAATTTGAGAGTACCTACCTATTTATCGACGTGAGTATAGTAACTGAATTCATAATAACATTTAATAAAAAAAAAAATTCTTTGAATGCCATATCTATTACTTCTTAGATCTGTGAATTTTACTTGTATTCGTATGAAGTTCGCCAGGTGGCGCAAGTAATAGTTTACGAAGTATTGTAGAGGTGGGGTGCGGCAAAGAGGGAGCAAATGCTCAAGGTTATTTGCTCAGGGTACCACCTTAAATATGTTGTGGGAATAAAATAACACGAATTTTTAGGTAAAAGCAAGGTTGTTGAATAATTCAACTTTAAGTGCTAATGCTATGCTAATATTTTATTACATTTCAAATATAATATATTGATGAGATTTTTTTGTGAAAGTTATTAAACATCTAAATTACCATTTTGTAAGAGGTATATCGTGAATATTAGCGACGAAAATGAATTTCAATGATGACATGCTATTGAATTTGTCATTTTGAATTTCTTTTAAAAATATAAGTGTTATATATTTTTGTAATCTCCTTCATTTTGATACCCTACTCGATGGTAACGGAAAAAAATTGTACTCCGCGATATGTCCCCCAAAATCCGCGAGTTTTCGTTGATTTTTAACTTGAATGTAGCCAGTGACACTCGCGCCATCAAGAAGAATCTAACGACATATATTTTATTCAAATATCTTCATCCCTTTAGAAGTTATGATCCCACAAAGAAACGGACATACACGTCAAACACGCATAACCGTCCTTTTGGGTTTCGCCGCAGTCGGGTAAAAACCGGAACCCTTTTCACTCGTGTCTGTCTATCTCTGTCTTAATTAAAGTATCCGAATGAAGTCGTAAGCTATTTGATTATGGTTTGTCCAAACAATGAGTCCGCATAAGGTTTGTGTATTGGTCACTGTCACTGCGTAGTCAGATACACTGGTCAGATAGATAAATTAGGTGCTGGAGATGTATGAATCTATGATTCACGGTGCACGTGCATAAACTCAATAGTGCACAATGCAAATAACCAGCGCATAGCTTGTGCCAGCGGCTTCGCCCGCATGTAGTTCGATAATTGTCCCACGGGATCATACCACCGGGATAAAAAGTATCCTATGTGTTAATCCAGGTTATAAACTATCTGTGTTCTAAATTTCATTCACATCCGTTCAGAAGTTTTTGCATGAAAGAGTAACGTTCACAAATTCATCCATACATCCTCTCAAACTTTCGCATTTATAATATTACTAGCGACCCGCCCCCGCTTCGCACGGTGGAATGTGCTACATATAAACCTTCCTCTTGAATCACTCTATCTATTAAAAAAACCCGCATCAAAATCCGTTGCGTAATTTTAAAGATCTAAGCTTACATAGGGACAGACAGCGGGAAGCGACTTTGTTTTATACTATGTATTAGTGAATAGTGATAGTGATGATGTAGTAGGATTCGACTCTTGGTCTCATTAGTAACACTGCAGATGATTAAATGGTGCAACTAGCGCCACTCGACCAATCATCATCATCATAACATCACGCCTGTAATCCCTGAAAGGTTAGGCAGAGATATATCAATAGTACACCCACATTTCACCAGTTATGTTTATGTCGCATCTGATAGGGGGTGAGCCTATTGCCAACAACCGGTCACAAATCCAGACTCCGCGGCTACTGGATAAATTCTGATGGAAAACTCCATTACTTTATCGAATCCAGGCCCTCATGCTGAGCGGTCGCGATTGCGACTACTACACTAACGAGGTCGTCAAAAAGTTGATGATAAAGTTGATCGTCGGCGCACTTTGAAGAAACGAAATTAGAATATTATTATAAATGCAATGACATAGAAATCAGTTTTTTTAGGGTTCCGTATCTCAAAAGGAAATAAGGGAATCCCTCGTGTCATCGTGTGTCTGTCTGTCTGTCCGACCATTCCCCCCCCCCCCCTCATCTCCGAAACTACTGAGCCTAAAATTCTGAAAAAATACAGAAATTAGTTCAACACGTAGATTATAGGAAAACCTATAAGAAGTCATGGTCTGAAACCCTTCATGTGCAAGTCTGACTTGCACTTGGCCAGTTATTTTTTGAAAGGGCTGTTTTTAATAAATTAACAGTAATTTTTATTAAGTGGGTCGGATTCATGTAATCAGTACGTGGTAACAGTTTCTAGGTCGGTGTCCCTTCCACCCCGCACTATAAGATGCAGCTACATACATGCCTGTACTACATTATCATGTAGCGTCAGCGAATTTACTCTTAAAAAACCGGCCAAGAGCGTGTCGGGCCACGCTCAGTGTAAGGTTCCGTTGTAATAATATTTTTTTTGTTTGATAAAAGATACATTCAGGATAATAAAATATGTAAACGAAGTTAAAACAAAATGCTTGCATATACGATTATACTACAAACTTAGTCCAGAAATTATTTTGTAAGTTCAACTTTTTGTCTTTTTTGTACAAAAACTGTTTCCATCCAAGTTCAAAATGATTTTCTTAGAAAGTCCTTATAAAGTTCTACTTTTCAGATTTTTTTCATATTTTCTGAACTTATGGTTCAAAAGTTAGAGGGGGGACACACATTGTTTTTTACTTTTGGAGCGATTATTTCCGAAATTATTGACATTATCAAAAAATGATTTTAGTAAACCCCTATTCACTTTTAAATACCTTTCCAACAATGTATCACACGTTAGGGTTGAAATAAAAAAAAAAATCACTTCCCACTTTACATACAGGGGGGGCTACCCTAATAAAACATTTTTTCCAATTTTTATTTTACCACTTTGTCGGCGTGATTAATACACAATCATATTGGTACCAAATTTCAGCTTTCTAGTGCTAACGGTCACAGAGATTAAGCGAGGACGGACGGACGGACAGACAGACATGGCGAAACTATAAGGGTTCCTAGTTGACTACGGAACCCTAAAAATTGTAAATTGTAATAAAATTGTATATAATAACTAGTGTTTGCGTGGGTGCGCGAGCTGCGCGCAGCTCGCGAGGCGTGAAGGGGGGGAGAGGGGGAGCTTTGAAAAGTGATTTCGACTAACGCATTGCACATCTCAATGAATCTGAAAAAAAAAATGTTCCAATACTACCTACCTACAACTACCTACTACCTACCTACACCTACCTACCTACACCTACCTACACCTACCTACACCTACCTACACCTACCTACACCTACCTACACCTACCTACACCTACCTACACCTACCTACACCTACCTACACCTACCTACACCTACCTACACCTACCTACACCTACCTACACCTACCTACACCTACCTACACCTACCTACACCTACCTACACCTACCTACACCTACCTACACCTACCTACACCTACCTACACCTACCTACACCTACCTACACCTACCTACACCTACCTACACCTACCTACACCTACCTACACCTACCTACACCTACCTACACCTACCTACACCTACCTACACCTACCTACACCTACCTACACCTACCTACACCTACCTACACCTACCTACACCTACCTACACCTACCTACACCTACCTACACCTACCTACACCTACCTACACCTACCTACACCTACCTACTCAACCTTCGTTACGCTTCACCCACTCAACCTTCGTTACGCTAAGGAGGTCGCCGGCTCGCTTCGCTCGCCACCTCCCCCCTTCGCTGCACTCGGTCTCGCAGGTTCGCTCCACTCAGGACCTACCTACCACCGGAAAGCTATCATGACATTATCCCTACGCTACGGGGGTCGCCGGCTCGCTTCGCTCGCCCGCTCCCCCCTTCGCTCTACCGGTACCACCATTTTACTTCCCCGAGCCTCCTATCCTATACGAATCTGTAAACAAAACAGAAAAAAGGGGTGAAGAGGGGGGGGGAGAGGGGGGGAGTTTCTAAAAATGATTTCGACTAACGCAATGCCCCTCTATATGAATCTGAAAAAAAAAATGTTCCAAGTCTCTTAACTTCCGAGATCCGAAAGGGGGGGGATGGAGGGGGGCAAGGGGGTCAAATTTTCAAAATAGTTTTTACTTCCCCAAGCCTCCTCTATACGAATCCCTAAAAAAAAAACACGAAAATTCTCTTTATTTTCGAGATTCGCCTAAAGGGGGGGAGAAGGGGGGCAAGGG
Source organism: Diarsia mendica (assembly GCA_949316265.1). Taxonomy (NCBI): domain Eukaryota; kingdom Metazoa; phylum Arthropoda; class Insecta; order Lepidoptera; family Noctuidae; genus Diarsia; species Diarsia mendica. Next base: position 15,647,952 of record OX438895.1, read on the forward strand.
GGGCCACTTTGAAAAATGATTTTTACTTTACCGAGCCTCCTCTATACGAATCCGTAATAAAAAAAAAATACCGGTCTCTTAGTTTCCGAGATACGATAGGGAGGGGGGAGAAGGGGGGGGAAAAGGGGGGGTTTCGGACTTTTCCCATACTCACGAAACTGACTTGTGTACGAATCTGTCAAAATATACCCACCTCCCCATCCACCATCTAGGAGAACAATTATGTCAGTGAGTCAGTCAGTGAGTGGTATTTAAGCTTTATATAATAGAATGTACTACGTCAATTGTATGGAAATTTTACTTTAGATCAACTCTGACTTGACAAAGGCTAGCAAGTTTTGCAAATGCTAGGTGTCAAAAAACTGTGCAAGATATCATCAAAACTTGTGACGTGTCGTGAACTCGTGACCGACGGCGACGCCTAAAAATAATTTTGTTAATATATTTTCTAAAAATAAAACCTATTTTTTAAGATATTTTAAATATCTAAATTAATAAATTAGTCTAGTCTAACAGGTCCAGTTGAACCGGACACAGCTAAATACCAGTGATTTTGGATTTTATGTTTCAAAGGAATACTTAGTTATTATTTGTGCTGTATCGTGGTCAGACAAGTGAAGTGGCAAAACTGCAGCAGTAGCGTCATGAATTTTACTCAAAATGTGATCTATAGATCACACCTATAGGTACATGATGACTATTGATGACTTTGATCGTGTTGCATCAATATGAAATTTCAGATTATAGTTAAATGCTAGATCCTGCAATTGAGTAGTAATTTAACCTTTTTTAAGGGTGTTAGGTAATATTCAAATCACCCGGTAAAACTACCTTAAATTCAGATTTATACTGTTGAAGTAAATTAAAAATGAGAATATTTAATTTGATTAAGAATTGGTTCGGGTCTGATTGAGGTGTTCTGTAGACACAAATTATTATTAATTTTTGATGTGTTAATTCAATTGCACAAACTTCGAAAGTGTGGCGTAGCTTTTTATAAGTGGCAAGTCTTTAAATAATAGCTATAAGTAACTTTGGGTCTTTTTTTTAGGGGTTTTTTTTTTTTTTTTTTTTTTTGGTGGGTGGAAAATCATCGAATAACCCCCCCCGCTCTTGGGCAGAGCGAAGGGGAGTGTCAGACTTCTACTGACTAAAAACCAAACCCATGTTCCTTCTTCTTCGCCCTTGTGTTGGAGCCGCGGTAACTTTTCGATATCCACAGCCCCGACGGGCGTCGGCCCTTGCGGGTCCTTCCTTGCTGACATCTCTTTGAGGCGCGCGTGGAACACGAACGCGCCGCCGACACGGTCTGTTGCCGTCATGACGACGGCCGGACGGCGAGCTAGCCCGTTACTCACCGTCCACAGGCCCGCATCTACGGTGGCCGGAGGTCATCGCGTGACCCCCGACGCCCGGAGCGCCTTCCGCGGCGGCTGGGACGTTGAGAGGTTCTCTCCCTCTCTCGTTCCGCCACCTCCTTCGCTAGCATCACTGCTTCGCAGAAGGAGGCGACGGCGTCCCATTCCTCTTCGCCCCGGACCATGGCTTGCACCAGGGCCGGGCGCGAGAGGTCGCCGCCGCCGATCGCCGCTACGAGAACACGGCGGGGCTCTGCCCAAGCAGGGCACGCCTCCACAGTGTGCTCCACCGTGTCCTCCGGTCGATCCTCGCAGTGGAAGCATCCGGGCGTTTCCTCCCGCCTGATTCGGTGCAGGTACCTCCCGAAACATCCGTGTCCGGTGAGGACCTGCGTCAGACGGAAGGTGAGGGCGCCGTGGCTCCTCTCTAGCCACTCCTCAAAGAGGGGACTTACCGCCACTGTCGTGGCGTGCCCTGCACGGGGTTGCAACAGTCGCTGTCTCCATGCCGCCATGAGATCGCACCGGAGGTCTGTCCGCCGCGCAGCAATGTGCCGCGGCAGCAGAGTGACCCCCCGGTGTAGCGCCTCCGCGCGCCACTCATGTAGGCGCGCGAGGACTTTCGCCTCCAGATCCCACGGCGGCAATCCGGCAAGGAGGTTCGCCGCCTCGCGGGAGATCGTGCGGTACCCGCGGACAAGTCTTACGGCCATGACCTTTTGGGGCGCGTTCAGGTAGTGGGCGGCCCGCTTTGACAAAGCACGCGCCCACACCGGGGCCCCGTAAAGAGCCATGGACCGCACGATCCCGGCATAGAGCCTCCGGCAGGAGGCGTCTGGCCCCCCCAGATTGGGCAAGAGCCACCTAAAGGCAGCCGCAGCCCGCTCCAGTCTGGGAGCCAAACGTCGGAAATGCTCCACGAAGTTCCACCGGCTGTCGAGGACGAGTCCTAGGTACTTCAAAGTACACTCGACGCCGATGGGAACCCCTCCCACCATTAGCTGGGATCCCGACGGTAGCACATTCCCACGTCCATGGAAGCCCATGGCCTCCGACTTGTGAAGTGCCACCTCGAGACCCAGCTGCCGGATCCTCTCAACGACTATCGCAACCCCGCGTGTCATGTTCGCGGCCGCCGCCTCGTGCGACTCCCCCCGTGCCAGCACCAGCGTATCGTCCGCGTAGCAGACGACGCTGACGCCGTCAGGGAGGTCGGCACGCAGCACCCAGTCGTAACCGATGTTCCACAGGGGCGGCCCCAGAACCGAACCCTGCGGAACACCGCACGACATCTCTCGCCGGTTCCATTGTCCATCTTGACCGGGGTAGATGACAGCCCTGTCTGTCAGATAGTCCCCGACTACACGACGAAGGTAGGCCGGCACCCGGTGATACCGGAGTGCCTCCCTGATGCAGCTCCAGGGCATGGTGTTGAAGGCGTTGGCGATGTCGAGAGACACCGCCAAGACCACACCGCCCCGAGAGACCGCATCCCCCGTCGTGAGGGCTCTCACGCGCATGATGGCGTCCACCGTCGAGCGCCTCTTGCGGAAACCGAACTGGTGTTCCGCAAGATCCGGACCCATTCCCTCAAGGTGCTCGGCGAGGCGGTTTGCAATTACTCTTTCAAAGAGCTTGCCCACCTCGTCGAGCAGCACAATGGGTCGGTATGCGGACGGCGAGTCCGCAGGGCGCCCGGGCTTCTGAATGAGGACCAGCTTCCCCGTCTTCCAACGACGCGGGAACTGGCCTCTCTCCATGCACGCGCTGAAAAACCCCTCCAGTCGGGGCCCAAGAGCCTCTGAGGCCAGGGCCCAGGCTTTGCCAGGCAAGCCATCGGGCCCCGGGGCGGTATTTTTGGCCTTAAGCCTCCGTACCGCCACTCTCAGGTCTACCCCAATCACCTCCGGAATGTCGTCATCAGATCCTGATTGGTCCGCTTCCGGCACCGCAGGTGGCGGAGCCATTGGCGGGGGACGATGCTCCCCTCGCGAAGGGAACAGAACGCTCACCACATCCTCCACGAGCTCAGGCCGGAGACTCTGCGTCAGCGGGGGGGCCCGGGTGCGGAGTTGATTCCGCACCACCTTATAAGGGCGCCCCCACGGATCTCTGTTGAGAGTCTCCAGCATCTCCTCGCGGGCCTGATCCTTGGCCCGCCGACGAGCCTCGGAGAGGGCGGTCTTCGCCGCTCTGTACCCTTCATATAGCTCCGCCTCCACGGCTACCGCATTCGGAGGACGAATGCGGCGCCTGCGATGCCTGGTGTACCGGCGCCACGCCACCACACACTGCTGACGCAGGTGCGACAGCTCTTGCGACCACCAGTACACATGACGCCGGGCGCTTCCTGGCCGGACTCTGGGCATTGCCATGTCGCATATCTCGGACATGGCCTCCTGGAACCAAGCCGCCTCGGTGTTTACGTCGGCGGGCCTGGCTGGGGAACTAGGAACCCTTATAAATAGTTTCGCCATGTCTGTCTGTCCGTCTGTCCGTCCGCGCTTAATCTCTGAAACCAGCACTAGAAAGCTGAAATTTGGTACCAATATGTGTATCAATCACGCCGACAAAGTGGTAAAATAAAAATTTGAAAAAATGTTTTATTAGGGTAGCCCCCCTATAATTATGTAAAGTGGGAAGTTATTTTATTTTAAATTTCAACCCTAACTTGTGAAGTTGTGATATATGGTTGGAAAGGTATTTAAAAATGAATGTTGTCAATAATTTCGGAAATAATCGCTCCAAAAGAAAAAAAAAAATCTGGCCAAGTGCGAGTCGGACTCGCACATGAAGGGTTCCGTACCAAAACGGTATGCTATAATTTATGCAATTTCTTCCTCGGCCAATGAAACTTGACCTCTGGATTGTATAGGCGCTCATACGATTCAGGGACCAAATTATATGGTTATCTGCTGTTTCCATCTGTTGTTTCCATTCAAGTTCAAAATAATTTTCCTAGAAAGTCCTTATAAAGTTCTACTTTTCAGATTTTTTTCATATTTTCTAAACTTATGGTTCAAAAGTTAGAGGGGATTATTTCCGAAATTATTGACATTATCAAAAAATGATTTTAGTAAACGCCTATTCAATTTTAAATACCTTTCCAACAATATATCACACGTTAGGGTTATAAAACATTTTTTCCAATTTTTATTTTACCACTTTGTCGGCGTGATTAATACACATATTGGTACCAAATTTCAGCTTTCTAGTGCTAACGGTCACAGAGATTAAGCGAGGACGGACAGACGGACAGACGGACAGACAGACATGGCGAAACTATAACCGCCTTATTACAAAACGTAGTTAAACCTGGTTTAACTTAGACCTGGTTTATCTCGCATGCTGTCACTTTCTTCTGAATATTATTGAAGTCATGCGAGATAAACCAAGTCTAAGTTAAACCAGGTTTAACTACGTTTTGTAATAAGGGGGTAAGGGTTCCTAGTTGACTACGGAACCCTAACAATGTGTCCCCCCCTCTAACTTTTGAACCATAAGTTTAGAAAATATGAAAAAAAACTGAAAAGTAGAACTTTATAAGGACTTTCTAGGAAAATCATTTTGAACTTGGATGGAAACAGTTTTTGTACAAAAAAGACAAAAAGTTGTACAAAATAATTTCTGGACTAAGTTTGTAGTATAATCGTATACTATGCAAGCATTTTTTTTTAACTTCGTTTACATATTTTATTATCCTGAACGTATCTTTTTTCAAACAAATGGCCGGTTTTTTTGTCATTTAATTGTCACTTAAGGTGGTACCCTGAGCAAATAACCTTGAGCATTTGCTCCCTCTTTGCCGCACCCCACCTCTACAATACTTCGTAAACTATTACTTGCGCCACCTGGCGAACTTCTTAGGAATACAAGTAAAATTCACAGATCTAAGAAGTAATAGATATGGCATTCAAAGAAATATTTTTTTATGAAATGTTATTATGAATTCAGTTACTATACTCACGTCGATAAATAGGTAGGTACTTTCAACTTTTACAGTGATACAAATATTACGATTACGAAAATGAGCTCAAAATTAAAATTCAAGATGGCGCCGACGAAAATTTTTGGTCTTTTCGTCATGGGTGTCGTTTTCATGGTTTTCGGGGTCGCTGATTACGAAAATGAGGTCAAAATGAAAATCCAATATGGCGCTGACGAAGATCTTTGGTTTTTCCGTCATGGGTTTAGTTTTCATGGTTTTAGGGGTCGCTGATTACGAAAATGAGGTCAAAATGAAAATCCAAGATGGCGGCCATAAAAATTTTTGGATTTTCCGTCATGGGTGTCGTTTTCATGGTTTTTGGGGTCGGTGATTACGAAAATGAGGTCAAAATGAAAATCCAAGATGGCGGCCAGGTAAATTTTTGATTTTCCGTTATGGCTGTCGTTTTATATACCAAAAACCAAAATTTAGTCGAAAAACCAAAATTTTCGTCGGCGCCATCTTGGATTTTGATATTGATCTTATTTTCGTTTTCGTAATCAGCGACCCTAAAAACCATGAAAACGACACCCATGACGGAAAAACCAAAAATTTTCGTCGGCGCCATCTTGGATTTTCATTTTGACCTCTTTTTCGTAATCAGCGACCCCAAAAATCATGAAAACGACACCCATGACGGACAATCCAAAAATTTTCGTCGGCGCCATCTTGGATTTTCATTTTGACCTCTTTTTCGTAATCAGCGACCCCAAAAATCATGAAAACGACACCCATGACGGACAATCCAAAAATTTTCGTCGGCGCCATCTTGGATTTTCATTTTGATCTCATTTTCGTAATCAGCGATCCCAAAAACCATGAAAACGACACCCATGACGGAAAAACCTAAAAAATCTTTACCACCATCTTGGATTTTCATTTGGACCTCATTTTCGTAATCAGCGACCCCAAAAACCATGAAAACGACACCCATGACGGAAAAACCGAAAATTTTCGTCGGCGCCATCTTGGATTTTCATTTTGACCTCGTTTTCGTAATCAGCGACCCCAAGAACCAAGAAAACGACACCCATGACGGACAATCCAAAAATTTTCGTCGGCGCCATTTTGGATTTTCATTTTGATCTCATTTTCGTAATCAGCGATTCCAAAAACCATGAAAACGACACCCATGACGGAAAAACCTAAAAAATCTTACCGCCATCTTGGATTTTCATTTTAACCTCATTTTCGTAATCAGCGACCCCGAAAACCATGAAAACGACACCCATGACGGAAAAACCTAAAATTTTCCTAGCCGCCATCTTGGATTTTCATTTTGACCTCATTTTCGTAATCAGCGTCCCCAAAAACCATGAAAACGACACCCATGACGGAAAAACCAAAAATCTTCGTCGGCGCCATCTAGGATTTTCATTTTGACCTCATTTTCGTAATCAGCGACCCCAAAAACCATGAAAACGACACCCATGACGGAAAAACCTAAAATTTTCCTAGCCGCCATCTTGGATTTTAATTTTGAGCTCATTTTCGTAATCGTGCCAATATTTGTATCACAGTAAAAGTTGAAAGTACCTACCTATTTATCGACGTGAGTATAATAACTGAATTCATAATGACCAAAAGTATTTGGACGCACCAATAATTATTTCATAAGAAATATTTCATTGAATGCCATATCTATTACTTGAAATTACTTCTTAGATCTGTTGATAATGTGACGTAAGCGTGCGAGCGCATGAGCCGACGCGGCGCGGTGACGAGCGACACGGGTTCCCCCTTCGAGGCCTGGCGGCATACTGAATGTCAATGCCTGCGCAAGAGATACAGTTGCGAATACGCTCAGAATTTTGTATAAAATCTTTATAAAATCAAATTTTGGTTTTTTGAAAAAAAAAAACGTACCATAATGTTCATTATGAAATTGCTTATCCATTAGTGTAAAAACAAAATAAAAACAATTGTTAGTTTTGGAGAAGTAGCATGTTTTAAATAATTATTTCTCATTTCTGTGGTTTCGTTGTGAGGGGATTAATTAAATATTTTACTTAAAAAAGAAAAAAACAAAACGTACCATTTTGAAGGTAAGAGTATGTAGAAATTTAATGTATTTTTTGTTGGTTGATATATCATTTTTTTAAAGAGTTATAAGCTCCAGAAAACTGCACAAAAAACGGCTTGAGCTACGTTTTGCTGGGGGACGCGCCTTAAATAAAATTTTGGTAATTTTTTGCCTAGGACGCTTCGTTTTCGAGATATTTCAATTTCTTTTTTTTTCTAATAATAATTTTGAACGCCCGTAACACAAAAACGGTGCATCGATGACCAATGACCATGCTTCTCAAAACCTAAACTCTTTATTACCCGACTACGGCAAAGCCAAAGGAGGGTAATGATTTTGACTGGCTATGTAAGTATGTATGTATGTGAGTATCTTCATCTGTTCCCTTATAGCATATAATCTACTTATCGGAACTCGATTTATGAGGTATCGTTAGAACCGTCTTAATTTTCCGCTGAACATAGGCTGCGTGACGTGTCACAAAAAGCGATTTGGCGCCCTCTAGCGGACAAAAAGTAAGGCTAAAAAAATAAAAATGGAGATTAATACGCCGTGTTTGATATCATTTGAAAGGGCCTCACTTGTACATTTCCAAAATATTGCTCAAATTTAAAATCACGCCCTCTAGCGGACAAAGAGACAAAAGTAAAAAACAAATATTTAACACCAAAATTGTTTAAATAAAAAAAAGTAAAAAACTAAAACCCGACTACGACAAAAAAACGACGCTGAAAAAGTGTGAAACAAGATTTTCAGGATAGAACAAAAAGAAAAGCCGTAGTCACACGTTATAGGTACCAACCTAAACACTTTAATACCGTGTGACTACGGCTTATCTTTTTGTTCTATCCTGAAAATCTTGTTTCATACTTTTTCAGCGTCGTTTTTTTGTCGTAGTCGGGTTTTAGTTTTTTACTTTTTTTAAGTATGAAACAAGATTTTCAGGATAGAACAAAAATAAAAGCCGTAGTCACACGTTATAGGTAGGTACCAATACCAACCTAAACACTTTAATACCGTGTGACTACGGCTTATCTTTTTGTTCTATCCTGAAAATCTTGTTTCATACTTTTTCAGCGTCGTTTTTTTTGTCGTAGTCGGGTTTTAGTTTCTTACTTAAAAAAAACAAAACTGGCCAAGTGCAAGTCGGACTTGCACTTGAAGGGTTCCGTACCATGACTTCTTATAGGTTTTCCTGTAATCTATACGTGTTGAACTAATTACAGCATTTTTTTCAGAATTTTAGGCTTAGTATCAAAATCAAAATCCGTTGCGTAGTTTTAAAAATCTAAGCAAAGTTGTTTTATACTATGTAGTTAGAGTGATACCGAGGTCTGTAGTTCCTATAGGTGTTTATATTAAAATAAAATCAAGGCCTTGAATCAACACAAAGTAAACTTTAACATACCTACCATAAACTTAACATAATAATATAGTTATATTATGATTATTAATATAATAAAAAAAAAAGATTTTATTAGACTCAGTTTATCATGTCTGCCAATTTCAGTAAGTATTTAAACTCCAATAAATATAAAACGGTCTATAACTTGCCATTGCCCAGCAGTGGGCCACGGCAAGGCAATATGGGTAATTAGTAAAAAAATATAACTTGTGAATGGTCAAAAGAGTAATATTTATAGGCCTCAGGGGGGATTTCTGGACGTTGTTTCTTTTTGATTTCACTTTTCCCCCCTACGGGGGATTTTCAGGGGGGATTTGTAAACTTGTTTTTTTTTTGTCCACTTTTCCCCCGGGGGGATTTGTGGAATAATATTTTTTTCGATTCCATTTTTCCCCCCTAAGGGGGATTTTCAGACTTAATTTTTGGATTCCACTTTTCCCCCTCAGGGGGGATTTTCAGGGGGGATTTGTGGAATACATAAGTGTAACATTCAGCAGGCATGGCTTCTGTCACGGCTCCGGCGCTGCGGTGCACCGGGGTCCCACTCATTCCGATCACTGTTTATGATTTCCAGTTTATTTTTAGCTGTGTACTGACTGAGCGCGCAGCCTCGCGAGGCAAACACGCGTGGCAATTCATGCGGTCTGTCAGGACGTGCCTCGAGGAAAACAATGAAAAGAGAAAAAAATAAAATGATCGTGTCGCGCAGCATACGCCCGAGGCTGCCTCGCGAGGCTGCGCGCTCAGTCAGTACACGGCTAATGACTATCTCTATAACTATAAGGCTGACATACATTTTGATATTAAAATCTTAAATAATTGACTTTAACTTGAAATTAAAATAGTTATTATAAATTATATAAAAAAAATAGTTATTATAAAAATGCCTTGCATGTGTTAAAAACAATCACATACGTAAATAATTTTAATTTAATAGTATGATCTCTAGACACTAAATTAAGCATTCGATGATAATAGAATTGATGGGTTCTGGAACAAAATGTTGGAATGTGGTGCTGGTACAAAATGTTAGGCAGTTCCTGCACGGTGCGCCGCACAAAACGCCTCGATTCTGAACGACCTCGCCCATCGATAATTTATGCATGAAACGACTCCTACAGTACTTCGGATACGTGGCAGGGAAGGAGGCTGATATAGCTTGGAAAAGCTTATTGTGGCTGGTAACGCGAAAGGAAAAAGAGGTCGTGGAACCACCAACCCGATGGACAGATGTGGTGAAGGAAGTCTGCAGAGGGAATTTCCAGGCATTCATCCGCATGGCCGAAAACTGTCCAGCATGGAGAGCGCTGGTGAAGAAAGACCACCTCAGGTGGTAACGATGATCAGTCATAACGAAGAAGAAGTAGAAGTATGTTCCCACTAATATTATGTCAATTGCCAAAACATAGGTCACGATCTTTTATGTAATTATTACCTATGTTTACGAATGAACGATTCTGATTCAACAATTGTTCAAAGACATTATAGTGTTCAATACGTACATACATAATAACAACATTACCAATACGATCACGTGTGCACAGATGCATAACATTAGCGTTTATTAGTTGTTGTGCCTTTATAATTACTTTGCCAACTATAAGTACAAATATCTTCTACTATAAGAAATTATAGTTTGATGGACTGCTTCGTTGATCTAGTGGTCGTAAGCATATTGAACATGATGTCCTGGGTTCGATTCCTGGGTCGAATAATAATAATCGCATAAAACTTTTGTTATTAGGTTTTTCCATCAGGAAGTTCTCAATAGCAGCCAAGGAGTCTACATTTGGGCCCGGTTGATGGCAATAGGCTCGCAAATGTGAGTTAACTATTCGGTACACCTCTGCCTAACCCGTCGGGGCTTACAGGCGTGTTGTTATGTGCCCCACTCATTAGCAAATGATCTAACTAAGGAAAGACTTAAGGCGAGGTTTCTCTACTTTGTTTTTATGTACGCACGACCTCGTCCCCCGCCCTGCCGCGCGAGCGATATAATGCCGAAATTTTGACTGTTTTTTCTTCTTGGAGAAAAATGATAAAGAAATTATACATTATGTGACCCGAGATAATACACATTTTTTACGACCTTTATTATGATATAAGTTTCATTTTTCAAAGCCTAATATAACTCAAGTAAAACGATTATTTACCCATCATTTGGACATGTCTTTGCGATTTAATTGGATGCAGTGAAGTGTAAGTAATCGTGTATCGCATGCCCGACATATCATGATCAAAGAGTCAACTATGTAATACATTTTTTTCAAAATTTAAATCCGTTCCATGTACGAGTAAAACGCTATTGTTGACGACGTTTATCGGGGTAACCCCGCCTTAAGCCAAATAATACTACCGTGGCCAAAGCGAGAAAGTGTTTCCCGGCCCAACCTATTTGTGCCACTTGCCGGAATTCAAATCAAGGCCTTGAATCAACACAAAGTAAACTATAACATAACTTTAACTTAATAATATAGTTATATTATGATTTTTTAATATAATAAAAAAAAAAACATTTCATTAGACTATAACATGTCTGCCAATTCCAGTATTTAAACTCAAATAACTTGCCTTTGCCCAGCAGTGGGACAATATGCGTTAGTAAAAAAATAAAACTTGTGAATGGTCAAAAGAGTTTATGGGCCTTTTTTTTACGTCTGGGATTACAGGCGTAGTTTTATGTATTTGTAGAAAAAACTACGTTCTTAGGGTCACAGTTATACTATCTTTTTTTTTTGGCAAGATTGTAAATCATCAAATAACCCCTCCCGCTCTTGGGCAGAGCGAAGGGGAGTGTCAGACTTCTACTGACTAAAAACCGAACCCATGTTCCTCCTTTGCCCTTGCGCCGAGGCCACGTTATCTAGTACAAAAATCCGCCCCGACGGGAATCCGCGGCCCCGACGGGGAGTTTATGGGCCTCAGGGGGGATTTCTGGACGTTGTTTATTTTCGATTCCACTTTTCCCCCCTAGGGGGGATTTTCAAGGGGGATTGGTAGACTTGTTTTTTTTTGGAGTCCACTTTTCCCCCTTAGGGGGGATTTGTGGAATAATTTTTTTTTCGATTCCACTTTTCCCCCCTAAGGGGGATTTTCAGGGGGGATTTGTAGACTTTATTTTTTGGATTCCACTTTTCCCCCTCAAGGGGGATTTTCAGGGGGGATTTGTGGAATAAGCCAAACGTACTACCTGGACACGAGCTGCCATGGCTAAATGGTAAATGTGGTGTTGCCCTACAAACTATGGGACACTTTATATCATGTCCTGACTATCCTGTTACTTGCATTTCACGCAGGAGCGTCATACTGAAAATTACAAAGACGTCGCCAAATAGTCTTAAGTTGAATTTTAATTGTCATTGAGACGCGAAGATGATGAGATTGCATCTAACATTAGCTTTTACAATTTAACACATCTAGACAGCGTAATCTATGACATAATAACATTCTAAAATGGTTGGAGCCGGATTTATTTTTTACAAAGCCAACGATTATTACTTGAAGCGTAGATAAAGTTGACTTCACGTTTGTATTACATACTCGTTGTACCCAGCTGTTTTAAAGTTTTTTTAGAAACCTTCCCTGGCGTATGTGGAACTCGCCTAGTGGCAGTAGTTCGGTTGTTAGTCCGGTTGACCGAACTACTGCCACTATTCAGTTGCAGTAGTTTTTTTTAAATATAGCACCGAACTGCCACTCTTTAGTTGCAACAAATCGAATACATTTTGTTTTGTTTGAGAAAATAAAAATTGTCTCAATGGTTTATGAGTGTTTAAGGTACAGACGTATATAGATTTATATTGATTAAGTACGAAAACCGGTATATTATGCTAATAATAAAAAGGTAGTTCTTAACATACGTAGGATTAATTAAAAAGGTACTCAACCAGTTTGAGTTGGCATTTGAATGAGTTAAGTTTAACCGAGATGATTTTTTAAGAGGCCTTAGTTTTTTGTTTGTTGGTTACTTTTGAATAACAATAAATAATAATACAAGAATATGAATAATAAAAAAGTGGAGGTCTGAAATTATTCTGCATGAACGTATTGCAAGGAAAAACAAATCTTAAAAGGTAACAGACAGATAGCTTTCGCATTTATGATATAGCCTCTTTCTTCAAAATAATCAATAATGTAGTAATACACAATAATCCACAAGTAGATAACCATATATTTCCTAATTATTCCTTTGTTTAGTGTTATCTTACATTGCGCAAACGTCACTGCAAGTAGGTATTTGCAGGAGTCTTCAAGTACAAAATCAACAGAATTATTTTCATACCCGTTGTGTGGCAAGCCATGGTTATATAAAACAGGCTTTGTTATAAAATAACAAGAACTACCTTTTTCATTCTTATCAAAACATAGATTCAATCTGGTACAAACAAGAAAGAAAGAAAGAAAGAAAAAGAAAGAAAAAATATTTATTGCCGCAGAATTATACACAATTACACATACAATAAAAAAGCAGTAAACACAAAAAGTTTTAGTTTACAACATTTAACAATAAAAAAAAAAACAACTGCGACAAATGGGTTACCACTCAGCATGGTGCTGCGCTATGGGGTCCCACAGCACAGCGCTGGTTTTCAGTGGTAACCCTTGAAACAAAAACGTACGAACGTCAAGACAGATATACCTAACCGTAATGTTACTTAACTACATAAATAGAACATAAAATGAACCTTTTACAATTAAAAACCAAATATAATAATTTGGAACACAATAATCATAGCAAACAAAAAACAAACCTAAATAAATATAATATTAAATATGTTGTCTCGCTCCCCTCCCAACCCTACGCGTCGCCGCGCTTTGCCTGCGTACGCGCTGCCGCCATGCCGGCCGGCCAAACAACCTCTAATAATAGAGGGGAATAGGTACAAACAATAAATTGATATTCATCATTGGGTCATTGATAAATAGTAAATTATAAGTAGAATAACGTGTAGAGGATAATAGAAGATTAAGTAACTCCTAGATAGTGCTTTAAGGGCATGGATACATCCGTGGCTGGCGTGAATACATTGATAAGTCGACTTCCATGATTTTTTTTTTATTCGCTTAATACATCCTAGGCATTGGGATCTTATATGAAAAAAATCGACAGCTCAAAATATCCATACATTTTGGAGAAATCGACCTTGGTCGTAAGTTGACAACTCTCATTTTGACGTGTCTAAACTTACAAGTCCACATGTCCAATTATGCATTCTCATGTTTTTCTGATCAAACATTGATATGTTGATATATCAACCTATACTCAGTACCCAAATGAATATTCGTTATATGATATCTCAACTTATACACTTATGAGTTTTCTATAGGCACGAATTTTAAATTGACAAATCGACTTATCAAGTTATGGCCGACCGAAGTATTTCTGTTTTAATTGTGATATAATGAGATGTCCAGTTACGACCAACGAAGTTCTCAACCCTAAATGTAATAAATATAGTTATCACTATAAGTCCGTTACAAAAAAGTTAAAGCTAAATGAATATGTTTAGTTAAGGGGCTGACAACACCAAACTGATGTTATTTAAGCAGTTTTTTAAGAAAAACTGTTTGTTCTAGCACATTAAAAAAAATATATGTTATTATTCATCATATTTCAAAGACCGTGGATGGACTCGATACTTAATTGGACGAAATCGGTTCGATAGAAAATAATTGCAAAGATTGGTCTTAAAATCATCGTTAAGCGGTTCTATGTCTTTATTTTTTTTTCGTATGGGTCTGCAATTAAAAACATGAAGTCAACATATTCATACCTAAACCGCTGACGAGTCATATTTCACAAATAATCCATACATTTTTTTTAAATCAATATTTATTCATTATTTTCTTCTAAAATCTGGCCGGCCCAGTAACAGTGATAGTGCGCTCTCGTTTACTCCGATACAAATAGACAGTGTGTGTGACAGTGACAAATCCTCAAGGCCATTTGGTGTTGACAGCGTCTTAACAACTTATATCGGTGCACACCGTGCACATCCCTCGCTCGTCTGTTGGTAAACAAACGTCAATTCAGAGTTCAGAAGCCACGCGCTCGCGATCCGGGAACAATTGCGGGTGCTTATAAAATTGATTTCGTTTGTTTTCGAGTGTATCTATTGATTGATTTATTACTCCAACATAAGTTTGCCAATTAGTGCAGAGAAAAAAAAGATTTGATGGACATGATTGACGACTCTATCAAAGAGTTTTATAGAAAAAAAATATAAAACTGTCGGTGTCAAATCTGGATCAGTAGATGCAGAGACATCTCTGCATCTACTGATCCAGATTTGGACGAGGACAACCCAGACGAAGAAGACTTTGAGGTCCAATAAAATCTTTTTTTTCTGTTCACTGATTGGTTCTTACTAATTTTACTTTGCTCAATTTTTATCAATTTTTAAAATTTGAATTTGTTCTACAAGATACAAGATAACATAAAGATACACGTGTGTATACACGTGTATCTTTATGTTATCTTGTATCTTGTGTCTATAAATTAATTTGTGGTCCACTATGTAAGGATAAGGATGGGCTTACTCTTGACCTCAATCTCCGTTTTTTCCCATTTTACTACGGAACTCTAAAAATATTTGATCCGCTAAAATACACGTATGTGTACTACAAATTAAATTTCAAAAATTAAGCATTATATAATTAATAAGAACCACAATTAGATGATTGTCTTGAGGTCAAGCCAAATCTCTTTTGCCAATCAGTGAAGAGAAAAAAATAATAAAGAACACTGTTGTAGTAACAAAGTCGCTATTTTTGTCTGTTTGTCTGTATGCTTAAATCTTTAAAACTACGCAACGGATTTTGATGCGGTTTTTTTTTAATAGATAGAGTGATTCAAGAGGAAGGTTTTAGTATATAATTTGAACGACATCCACGCGGGTGAAGCCGCGGGCATCAGCTAGTTTAATATAAAAAAACCCCTAAAGATTCGTCATGTCTGTCCGTCCGTATGTCACAGCCACTTTATTCGGAAACTATTGAGACTACACAGTTGAAACTTGGTATGTAGATGTAGTCTTTAAATCGCTATAGGGTTTTTATACAAAACTAAAAAAGAATACAAGATTAAGGGGGGCTCTCCATACATGGAACTGAAACAAAAAAAAACTTTTTTCATCAAATCTATTCGTGTGGGGTATCTAAAGATAGGTCTTTAAAAATGACACTGAGGTTTCTGAAATAATTTTTTCTCAAATTTGATCGTTTGAAAGATAAACACTTCTAAAGGGGTAAAATGAGTGTCGTCCCCCCTCTAACTTCTAAATAAAGAAAGAGAAAAATCTAAAAAAAATATATGCTATAAATCGCAATGATAACTTTCAACCAAAATTTGTTTGAACGAGATATAGTAAGTAGTTTTTTATATATAGCACATTTAAAAAACCGCAAATATAACTTTGTCATTCATACAAACAATATGAAAAACAAACTTATCACAAAATAAATATTTCTGTCCCCCCTAAAATAAGAAATAATACAAATTTAAGGGGGTTTCCCTACTAAGATGGTCCGGACTTCTTCATGTGCAAGTCTGATTTGCACTTGGCCAGTTTCTTTTTTGTTTTTTATCTGTTTACTATCTATCTATATAAATTAAAAGAACAGTCCTGGCTTACTGACTGACTCATCAACGCCCAGCCCAAACCCTTGGACCTAGAATGCTGATTTTCGGCACAGAGGTTCCCTTTATAATGTAGACTAGGAATAAGGAAAAATTTTGGAAATTCAACCTTATTCCTAGTCAAAATAGGGGACGAAAGTTTGTATGGAAAATCGTCATCTTTGTAGTTTAACCGACATTCACGCGGGCGAAGCCACGGGCACAAACTATTTCAATACTAATAATGGGTTTTTCATTCAAATAACATTGTTTACCTATTAATACTCCCTATTAAGTAGGTGAATAAGTTGATAACTGTTGGTTAATACGTTGATAACGCTGTGAATAAGTGGATAAGTCGGTGCATAAGTTGATAAGTCGTTGGTGAACGAATTGACAAGTCTATTATTATGCAATCTATGGGGAATTTCGATTATTTACTGTCATCATTAAAAAGAGGGCATAAAATAACCTATAAAACAACTACAACATTTATGTTAAACTAATTTACCGATTTACCAGAAGACGTCAAACCCTTTAAATGGCCGTCCTGACAAATTGCAGTTTTAGACTTATCAACATATTCACGCCAGCCCCGGACATTGCCATAAGCCTTTCTTTGGAGTTCTTTAATAACCATCATCGTATTAACAGAATGACTCTTCCAGCTCTGGGCGGAGCAGAAGGGAGTGTCAGACTTCTAATGACTAAAAACTACCATTGTTCCTTCTTTAGCCCTTTGTGTGCAGCCATGGCAGGCGTAAGCCCTTGGGCAGCAGTAGGCAGGGGCCCCCTGCAATGTGGCTGATATCTCCAAACAAGCTACTTGCCATATGATGAATGAGAAGTCTTGTAAGTATTAAAGGCACACAAAACGATTGGTTTTTACACTTTGTGCCTAAGAAAACGGACTTTTCGGTTAACCAATCCACATGTTAGTAGTATAAACTTTATATTACAAAAATATATACTTTATACCTACTATAAAGTATTTTTTTTAAATGATTGAATATTCAATTATGACCTTTAACTGGTAAGTACATGGTTATCATATACATTAGGACCAGGTAATAAACCTGTTTTTCATTTATTCTGGTATATAATATTTTGACTATTTTGGCAGAAGTGAATAATAATTATGTCGTTTGCAAGTCATTAACAATTTAACAGGTAACGACTTCGTAATGAATAATAAGATACTTAAAGTAGGCCGACGCCTAATCGCCTGCGTCAGGCTAACAGGAGTTACAGTAGTTTGGGAATAGTGTGGCGGGCTTGACACTCACTTCCGCTTGGCCCAGAGCGAATGAATTCATTTGATGATTAGACCCTTAAAAAAACAAAAGTACCTAAGGTAATCTTAACAGTTTTTTATATAATTGTCTTAAATTACATATTAAGCTTGTCTTTATTATTTGTGTTTATCGTTTAATATTAATTACGTCAGTACGATACAAGGTAAAAACAAACGAATTGTCATTGTTGGTACCTAATTCACTTATTTTAAACTTACAAATATAATTTACATAATACAAAATAGGTACTGCGTCAAAATTGGTTCGTAAACTAAAGCAATTGATAAATGTTGGTTAAATGACGTTGTAATTATCATTTCGGAGATAATAGTCACAATATGACCTAAGTACGTATAGAAGGTTGGGATAAAAAATATGGCCTCAAATGAAACGATAACCAGATGAAACGTTCCACTGATATAATAATAACTAGGGGAAGGTGGGGGGACACCGGATAGTTAAGAAAAAGACACAATAATAAAAATATTATGTTATTTATTGAGGTAATCAATGTAATAAATGTCTAAGTATACCTTAGGTATAACTTTGGCATAAAAATGTTTGAGATCAATCTTAGTAATTACAAAATATAATTGTTTTAATAAAAATTATTAATCCGAATTCACCCCATACCTATGGGTCAAACCGGATAGGCATTTTTTATTCAAGGGGTGAATACAGATACTAACAATAAATGTAAATAATCAAATTATTCGCAGTTTTTGCATACAAAAAATAATAATTCTCGCTCAGAACAACTGATGCAACTTTCGTGAGCCCATTTAAGACAAGCAGTGCATTGGTACCATTCATCTGTGGACTTAGTTTGAGTGTACTTTTCGCCACAAACCAAACACTCCGAATCCTCCTGATAGTTTTCTTTATGCGTCTTTTTACCGATACCTTTACCTTTGCCTTTTTTTGTTTTAATTACTGATGACATAGCCTTATCTGCCAGTTCATTTTTATACGGTGATTCAGTCAAAATTGCGGTTTTTCCTCGACGCGCATATGGCCGCATGTTCTTTTTAAAATGAGGAATCGGCATGATATATGACATGTTGACGCTCGCACTCTGTAAAAAGTAAAAAAATAGTAATTAAACAGACAAATAAAACAAACGCCCGCAATACCTACATATAAAATCAATCGGGGTGAAACCGGATAGTCGAAATCACCCCGTCCGCTTGTACCCCACAGGTGCCATGTTTGAAATTGCAATACTAACAGAGATTATGTTTACACTCATAGCAACAACAAATACTGTTTTAAAAGGTTAAATATATATTACTTCATAAAAAATACAACGGTATAAGATAGCACATAGCTAAACTTAATGATAACACTTTAAAAAAGTCAAAATATTAGTTAACTTACCTTTATTTACAATTTTCGTTTATAGACGCACGCGCTGAGATGTTACCGTCGCCGCCATTTGCAACTGCACTGAGTAAGCATTCGCGCGTATTTCACTGCAAGCTAGAGCGAGACAGCTGTACGCGGAGTAATGAAATAGCAACTATCTGATTTCACCCCCTGTCCGATTTCGCCCCTCATTCCCCTACATACCTAGTTCAAATTGTATCATATTATAATAATATCAGAACTGATATTTCAAAAACCAAATTACCATTCAAATAAAATCTTTTATTCAAATTAGCACGCTAATCACCATATTATTATATTTAACACAAATTAAAACACTCCTCTTAAAGACATGCCATTGCCATTTGGCATTTTAACTGTGACGAAGAATCGGCTGTTTTTAACCGATTTTTTACATAACATTTTCGTCTATTTTTAACAGTAGTTAAAATAAATAGCCAATTATAAATTATTTATTAGGGTCTGTTTTAACTACTGACGTAATTAATACATTCAGGAATGGAACAGTTTTTTTTTCTATTTTTTTTTAAAACTTCTATCAAAATGAAAGATAAGAGAAGAGAAGTTGAATAACAATGCCTACTTCATTTAAGAAGCCGTCCCTCAGATCTGTAAATTGTACTTATTTTGTAAATAAATTATTACTAACTTCCATTATTGCAATATTATATGATTTCATTATTTTATTTCAATGATTTTAAGGTTTTTAAATTATATTTTTATGATTTTATTTTAAATCAAATCAAATCAAATCAAAATATTTTATTTGCTAGAATATGGTACATTATGGATGTTACAGTAGATTTGTTTCAGCATATCCTGCCATGACATGGCGTGCAAATTTCTTACAATAGGAAATAGGAGCGAAGTCGATTATTCTAGCTTGCAATTTACAGGTTCTATTGACTTGTCATCTAAATATTCTTTAACAGAGTAATATCTTTTAAATAGTAACAGTTTGAAAAGTATTTTTCTAAACATCGTCATCGATAATTCTTGAAGATTATTTGGCAAATGATTGTAGATTAAAATCGACATACAGTACACATTTTTCTTAAATAGTTTTAGTTTTATTGGCGGCAGCCGAAGTTTATCTTTATGCCGTTTTCGGTTATTTGGTCTGTCAGTGCTAGGTTCAAATAAATTATAATTTTTCTTTACAAAAATACATATTTCAAAAATATATAAGCATGGCAAAGGTAGAATTTTAAGTTTTTGGAACAGTGGCTTACAGCTGTCCAAAAAGTGAGCTCCACAAATTGCTCGGATGCATTTTTTTTGAGCTTTAAAAACTCTGTCAAAATCTACTGAGTTACCCCATATTATAATGCCGTATCTAAGTACGGATGATACATAACCATGGTAAGCCAGCATTGCAGTGGCACAGTTTACTGTTTGTCGAATTCTTTTTAAAACATATATAAAACGATCTAATTTTGTCAGAATTTTGTCAATGTGTGTCTTCCAATTACAATTTTTATCGACCGTTATACCTAAGAACACACAATTATCGACAGTGGTCAAAAGGGAATCTTTATAATTAATGTCTAGCTTATTTATGTTTGAATTGTATGTCTGAAATTGGATTAAGTTTGTTTTTGTCATGTTTATTTTTAAGTTATTGCTATCTAGCCATTCAATTGCATTGTCCAGAGCTTGGACGATTTCATGTTCTAAGTTTATGTTATTGTCACTTTTAATCATTATTGTAGTGTCATCAGCAAATAGTATGCAATCTTTGCCTATAGCCTCTACAATGTCGTTGATGTAAATTAGAAAGAGTAGTGGTGATGAGATACCTCCCTGTGGCGTGCCATAATTATTTTGTTTGTATTCCGACCTATAGGTTTTCTTTTCTTTTTGACAAGTTTTTGTTATTTCCACGCATTGAACTCTTTCAGACAGATAACTTTTGATCCAGTCGTTGGCCTTGCCGCGGATTCCGTAATGCTCAAGCTTTGAGAGTAACCTTTTATGGCAGACAAAGTCAAAGGCTTTCGTCATATCTAGAAACGCGCAGCTTATCTTCGATTTTTGATTCAAGCTCTCAGTTATAAATTTTACTAGCGCAAAACATGCCAAAGCAGTGGAGCTACCCTTCCTAAAACCGAATTGTTCTTTTTTAAGAACGTCACAGGTTGTTAAAAAGTTTTCTATTTTTATACACATAATTTTCTCAAAGATTTTGGATAGGATTGGGATTAAGGTTATTGGCCGATAATTGCTCATGTCCGTTTTTACACCTTTCTTATAAAGAGGCTTGACAATTGATCTCTTCAGACGTGTTGGGAAAACTCCTTCTGTTAGAGACAGGTTTATGATGTAGGTCAAGGGAGACACTAAACTCTTTGCACATATTTTTAACACTTTAGTGCTCAGGTCGTCATAACCAGTCGAATTGGTGTTTCTAAGACTGTGAATTATTTTATAAACGTCTGATTCATCCACTGGAGTAAGGAACATGGTTTTAGAATTTTTTGGTGTGTTTATTTTCATGTCATTTTGCATGTTTTTTTTAGAATTGTTGGTCGTCTTTGTTTGGGATATATAATAGTCATTAAATAAGTCACATATTTCGTTTGGATTGTCATAAACTTTATCATTAGTATTGATTACGTCAATTTCAGAGTTGCTGGTCATATTATTTGCGTTTGTTTTAATCATGTCCCATGCCGCTTTACTTATATTTTTGGCTTTATTAATGTAGTTTAAGCTACTCATTTGCTGGGCCTTGTGTATACATTTTTTCAGTATTTGTGTGTAGTTGTCATATGTTTTTTTGTT
This sequence comes from Diarsia mendica, assembly GCA_949316265.1. NCBI lineage: Eukaryota > Metazoa > Arthropoda > Insecta > Lepidoptera > Noctuidae > Diarsia > Diarsia mendica. The sequence goes on from OX438895.1 coordinate 15,669,809, forward strand.
TTGTTTCTTGTTATGTTTGTAGAGATGGTATTTACTTCTTGGGTTTAATTTTATTATGATTTTATGTAAAGTAAAATAGCAATTAAGTTATTTTTTATGCTTATTAGTTTAATGACATCAGTTTCAAATTACTGTGTTATCTATCGCTGAATTTTAGTTGTTGAAAACCCTCTTAAGGTTAACGTTTCTACTTCATGGCTGAAACTAATTATTTATCTTCTTCTTCTTCTTAGTCGATACACAGAGTCACAGTGACAGAGACACAGTCAGAGTGGTCGTGGTTGCGCAGACGAGGTACACGGCGAGATGTTTGTTGGGTCGTTGACTTCCCCGAGGACTGCTCTTTCAGCGATGTGCTTCCATTTCTGCCGGTTGGAGACGTTGCGAGTACACTGGACCATGGTAGGACTTAGTAGCCTTTTTGAACAAGTCTGTCCAGCGAGTCGGTGATCGGCCGCGAGATCTTTTGCCCTCCACTTGGCCCTGAACTACCAGTCTCTCCATCGAGTCTTCATTACGAGTAATGTGACCGTAAAACTTTAAAATTCGTAGCTGCACAGTAGACGAAAGCCGCGCGGTCCTTAATATGAAGCTCTTTAAGGATAGAAATATTGGTGCGAAACGCAGTCCACGGGATCTTTAGGAGGCGTCTCCAGCACCACATCTCCAAAGCGTCGACTTTACGGCGATCCTGCACTCTCAGATACCAAGTTTCAGCACCATAGAGAAAGATCGGAAAGACAACGCATTTCATCAATCTGACCTTCGTCTTCTTGGTAACCCTCCTGTCCCCCCAAATCTTTCCCAGCCTTTCCACGGCTGACCTGGTGATAGCGCACCGTCTTTTAATTTTGTGGCCACATCCTCCTGTATTGGAGATAGTAGAGCCGAGGTAGATATAGTTTTGTACAACTTCGCAGTTATAGCTATGCTCTGTACGCTAATTCCGCTTTGTCCAGCCCGGCTTACCATCATCATCTTCGTCTTGTCTCGGTTGATAGCAAGTCTGAAGTTGAGGCTAATAGTCTCAAGACGACACAGAAGTTTTTCCATATCTTCTCTAGACTGTGCGAGAAGAGTTGTATCATCAGCGTATCTCAAGTTATTTATCACGCGACCCCCAACAGATACGCCTTCTTCCCATTCTTCCAAGACAATGCGCATGATGTATTCTGTATAGATGTTTTTTTTCTGTATTGATTTATTATTATTATTATTATAATTAAACTCTCTGGCCTTCTCTATAATCTGACTGAATTATTTATAGTTCATCGTTTTATTAAAATATATTTGTATCGTTGTAAAACTTATTTACCTACTTATCTTATTTACTTTACTATTCACTTATTTATTTAATTATTGAATCAACTTATTTATTTTTTATAAATGTTTAAATAGAAGTGTGGGTTGCCTAGCCTTCATACATAAACACATACATTTCATTCATACATAAATCATCTGCCTAGCCTTACCCTAACTAATCCAGCCTAACCAGATGCTACTGAATACCAGTACTATTTAAACAAGGAGCGATTACCTACCTTACATCTTAAGGTAATTCGATACCCCTTGGTAAAACTAGTTCTCAGACTTTCGGTCCACTGACTACGAGTAGGTACCTGCAACTACTGTCAAATACCTGCAAATAAAAGCCGGGATCAACGGCTAACGTCCTTTTATTACCACGAAGGATACTAGATATGTAATGTGCGGTTACCCATCCACGACCCTACCTAGGCAAGAACGGCTTAACCTGAAAATTGACCCAAGCCGCTGTTATAATATAGGCACGAGCTTCTGCTAGAACATTTTAAGTCTAAAATATTCATACACAAATCAGTAACAGAAATGATCTGCATAAATTACTTTACGTCTAGTCCTATAGGTTTGATGGTAGAAACCTGAATTCTGAGTCGAGCTTGCCTGACCCATTGACCTGATGTTATAATATTATACTCTTAACTCATAACTTATGACGGCGTACAATAAATGATAGGATAGGGAATATACCCTACGTGTAAATTTAGAAATTTCGTTCTCCATTATAAACTGCGGTTTGTGAGAAATTCCAATCTGTAGTTTACAATCTCAATTGACACATTGATTTTCGAAGGGTTCATTAACTTATTAGAAAAGTATCAGTTTAGCATCCTGAATTGCGTAGATTTCCCACAACACAATCAGCAGGTTGTGGTGGAGAGGTCAAAATTGTTGCAAATAAGTATAAACTAGTACCTACTCTTATAGTATGACCCGTTTTAAGGAATGCACCCCATTACCAATCAATCTGTATAAGTAGATAATATGGTATTTACCGTAATTAAAGCACTGTATTTACCAAGTCCAACAAGTAAAGATAATTATTGTTTAAATACTTTTGAAATGCACATTTATGCTGGTTCCAACGACAATGCACAAGATGCAGTAGATAATGCCTTTAAACGAGTTAGTCAACACTCAACAGACACACCCGAACAATTGCCGAGGTTGGGAAGATAGCGATAAGTGAATTGATGATTTAAAGTAGGTAATAAGAAAATAAGTAAACGAATTTACTGCGCCTTCATGTACCATGTCTCTCTCACTTTGACCGGTTAGTAACTAACCGGGGCCCTGGTGTCAGTGCCTTTGTGTCTCCCATTTGCCTCTGACTTGGCTTTAGTATATTTCTCGACACCATTGTTGAAAAATATATTTCAGGAATGCAAGTTTAAAGCGATAATGATAAAATACGCACATGGGTCCGAAAAAATCAGAAGTGCGTGTCTCGTCGAGTTCGAACTCAAGCCTTTAACTTGACTTGATTATAATATATTATGTACCACCAGAGGATGTGATTTTATAGACAGGAGCCTTGATGTAAATATCTTATATCCTTTACCAGCTACAAAAACTCAAGAATATTATAACTAGACTATCATAAGAAAAAGTAACCCACAACCACTGCAGTTACACCATCCTTTAGTCGAACAGCAGTTTGCCGCCAAAAGAAAACTTTAACTCAGAAAAAGAAACATTACCATTTGGAATCCTAAAGTGTATATCCGAGAACACAGACACATCACATTTTAGTTTAATTTCATCAGAGTTTCCCAGTTCAAGATCCATTTTTGGGATTTTAAATGTACTTGTTTGTCGTAAAGTTACGATTCAGTTCGATCGCGACATTGATTTGTTTGCGCGTGCGATGAATGCGCAGGCGGCTGTGAGACTGACCCGTCGTATCAATGTAACGCTTACATCGTGCACAGTCGTGCCAGAGAAGGGTTCTCTCCATACTCGACAAATTATCTTGTTGTACTGTGACATGAATTTGATTAGGATTAAACGTAATAGCGATTTGTTTTGGAAGTGATTGCGGTTTAGTATTGATATTTTTTTAAATATTTTATTGTGTTGTATTGTATTGGATGTAGTTTTCCGCTGATTCATGTGATGCTGGCAGAATCTTAGCTGACGGATAACTAAGGGGAAGTTATTTGTGTTTTATAATGTTGATTTATACAAGGTGTAAACGGACCGTTCAAGCAAGCTCGCTGTACAACATCAAACTAAGTAACCCTACGCAAATAATAATGCTGAGAATCGACATTTATTTTTGGGGTCAAAAATTTAGTTTTACGGTGGATGCATTGAGTAGTATCGTCATGGAGTTACTTAAGTTAAAGTTCTAAGAAACATTAAAAACTATCATTAAAATTAAAAATAACTTTGCAACCAAAATCTCCGTAACTAGTAGGTTCATAGGTACGGTCCAGTACAAAAATATGATCGTAATGACGAAAAGAACAAGTGCTTTTCGTCTTCGTTAAAGGTCTATTGACACCCTTTATTAATGTTTACTTACCTTACCTTCTTAATTATTCCTTACAAAAATAATTTAAACAAAAATATTTAAAAATATAAAAAAAATGTAGCCCACGCACCTGTATCGGGAATAGTGTTTTCTGCTGGCTACAATGGCACTCTGTAAAAAGGTAATAAAGGTTCTTTTTGTATCCTAGAAGCCCAAGCCAATCAAAGTTCTTCAAGATCGACGAGTTCCTTTATATTATTTTATGAAAAAATATTATAAGGACGACGCCTTTCTCTTAGTAACTTGTACAGTCACGAACACCAATATTATGTTTACAGTTACTAGGAATGTTCACCTAGTGTATTGATTTCATTTTCATGTTACTAACAATTCAATTCATTTAGGTATTAATTAATAACTATAAAATAAACTAAACTAACAGGAAACTATAAAAAGGCATCAAAATCCTAAAAAGGCTCCTCAACGCTGTCAGCCGGTTATAATGAGCCCAAAAGACTGGCGGCATTGCCTCGTTGTATGCAACACTTAGCCTCTGGCCAAGATAAAAGCCAATTTCTAACTGAAACAAAACTTTGGAGTCGGTCACATATCAAAGTTGCAATCGTTATTTGATGAGAAATTCGCGATTGAACTTTGCCAAGTGTGTTACTTGGTTGAAATCAAATATGGCAAAATTCCTGACTTCATTAAGTATATATTTATCAACACGGTAAATGCATCTCATGTTGACTCACCAACTGATAAAAGTGACTAAATTGATTACAATATTATAATAATATAACGCAAGTGTAAATGCGCGTGAGTTGAGCTAATCCCGCACCTATGATGCAGTTTCGAAATTGGATTTAAACTACCTATCTGCTGCAAAAATATTTATAAATATCACGTGTAGGGTGTAGGATTTTATAAGCTGTAAACATGTTTTGAATCCAACCTGTTTGTTTTTTAAATGTCTAAAAAAATATAATAAGAAGGCGAAGCCGTGGCGATTTAGATACTTATTTCCATTACTGACATAAAAGAACTCATAAAGGTAGGAAGTTTTCCTTGTGCTCACATATTTGTATTAAAACTCTAATTAGATTTTGGTTGGCTTGAATCTATTAAAGAACAATCTGTTCATGGCAATTCGTTCGCGTCGAAATTTTAACGTGTATGTAAGTATGTATGTCTGGAACTGCCTCTGGATGTACCTACTATGCCAAATCGAATGCCAAATGCCAATCGAAGCGATTATTCCCATAAACTGGCCCTGTCGTAAAATCTTGCGACGACCTAGACCACCCTAATCAGGCCCTGTCGCAAAATTAATTCATACCAGACGTCTACTGACTATAAACTACCTACTTCTATGCCAAAAATCAAGATTGTAGTACAAAAAATGAATTACTTTCATACAAACTTGCGAAGGCCCTTAGACCACCCTAATCCGGCTCTGTCAAAAATCCTTTCTTAGCGGATGGCTACGTCATGAATACTACATCTCGATCCGTCCAGTGGTTTGGGCTGTGCGATGAAAAATCACTATGTCAGTCAGTCAGTCACCTTTGAGTTATATATTAGGTCTTTACCTATGAAATTGGAGATTTGTATGAAAATTTTAAAATATAAAAATTATGGTAATTTTTTTATTTCAGCTAATCAAAGTACTGGCCCAAATGATCTATACAATTTTGCAATTTTGATGGCAGTTTGTTAATCCCTTTACAAGTAGAAGTCTGCCGGTTGGGAGGCGATGAAGTCAGCGAAAGCGTTTTGTACCGCCTCTCGGGTGTCGAATTTTTTACTACTTAAAAAGTTGTCTAAATTTTGAAAAAAATAGAAATCTCTTGGGGCAAGGTCCGGTGAGTACGGTGGGTGACGGAGAGCTTCCAGCTGTAACTCCTGTAGCTTTGCGATGGTCTTTCGTGAAGTGTAAGCTCGCGCGTTGTCGTGGAGAAGCAATGGGGAAGAACGATTGACTAGTCTTGGTTGTTGAATTGCGAGCTTCTCCATCATTGTTTGCAATTCTTGGCAGTAGACATCTGCCGTCACTGTTGTGCCATTCGGTAAGAAGCTGTGGTGTACAAGTTTGGCACTGGTCCACCAGACAGTCACCATCATCTTCCTATGAGTAATCTTTTTTGTATCGCACTGATTAGGTGATGTACCCGGGTACATCACCTAATCAGTGCGATCCACCCACTGAGACGAACGCTTACGGTTGTCGTACTGGATCCACTTTTCATCGCAGGTAACAATTTGATTAAGAATTTCATCGTTCCTATGCCGATTCAGTAGTGCTATGCATGCTTCGACGCGAAAATCTCGCTGTTGGTCGCTTAGTTCGCTTGGCAGTCTTGGCACGCACTTATCTAGCTTTTTTATCTTTTAGTTGGATCCGCTTCCACTATCGCCTTCAATTCGTCGTTGTCGACAATGTTAACCGGCCAACCGCGTCGCGAGGCTCGTTCTTCGACTCAAAATTTCTAGATTGAAAATGATTGAACCATGGACCGTGTTTATGCAAGCAGTGTTAAGCCCGTACACGTCGTTAATGTTTCGTTTTGTTTGCGCAGTGGTATTTCCACGTATGAACTCAAATATTCGAAAATTGTACGAATTTGCAGTAGCCATGGCGCCAAAAACTACAACAATGTCAGAAAAACAAATAACTATCAAAAAACTAATGACTGAATTTGAAATTAAATTAACACGTCTTTCGAATAAAATTTACTTGAATTTCGTATTATGCGCCAATCCACAGATAATTATACTCCATGTTTCGCCCTCGAGATTAGCGGTATTATAATTATTCGTACTTCTATTTACTTGTAGTATCGCGTTATTGACTTCCACTCCATCACTAAAGTTGAGAAAAGATGTCGCCACAAGCGACAACAAACTCAATTTAATTTTTATTTTTGACGTTTCCGGTCACCTGTCACTGTCACCCGCACCTGCGAGGGCTCAGCAGTTTCGTCTTCATTCGTGTTTTAGTGCTCATCCACTTCAGTTCACAACTTGCACTTTTTTATAGTCAATGGTCCCGCATTACTAAGATCAATCCATCTTATCATGGATAAAGGGCTACCAAATCAGACTTGATTGCCCGGTTAATCAGTCCTGCTTACCTAAATCAGTTTTTTCGGATTCCTGAAGAAAAGGCATAGCTGAAGGTGTTCATAGCTTAATGTACATTGGGGCTGTTTCCGAATGTCAATCTAGCACTGACCAGTATGTGTCACGTGTGTTTACTGTACCTATGCCAAATGGGAAGACGAGATTTATTTTAAATTTAACAGGATTAAATAAATTCATAAATACACAACATTTTAAGTTGGAAGACATCCGAAATGCTCTTATGTTAATATCTAAAGATTGCTATACAGCGACTTTAGATTTGAAAGACGCCTACTTTTTAATTAAAGTCGATCCTAATTCAAAGAAATAATTGAGATTTTTTCTTTGATGGTAAACTGTATGAGTTCAACTTTGTCCCTTTCGGACGTTCATTTTCACGAAACTTATAAAACTGGTCGTAAAATTATTACGAGCTTGTGGCTATTTATCATCAATTTACCTAGATGATTTTTTTTACCCGACTGCGGCTAAGCCCAAAAGGAGGGTTAGGTGTTTGTAATAACTGGTTATACATATCAGGAATGCCTACAAAATGTAGAGATTACTCGAACATTGCTAGAATCATTAGGATTCATGATCAATTATGAAAAAAGCATTTTTGATGCCGTCGAAATTTTACCAGTACCTACTTAGGGTATATTATTGTTGATACCCGCAAGTGGCAATTATGTCTACCTGCAGACAAAAGTGCTCGTATTAAAGTCGAGCTAGTAAAGATCAAAGAACTTAAATATTGCATAATAAGAAAATTTGCGCAATTGCTAGGTTTATTGGTATTCGCATGTCCCGCAATAGAATATGGGCTGTTATATATACTAGGTACACAAAGGAACTAGAACGTTGTAGGCTCCTTCTTGTTTTCTTCTTCAACTACGACAAGTTACAATAAATTGGCGAGTTAGGATCATTGATCATTCTGTTCATAGAATTCGAAATGATAACTTTATTTTAGAAATATATTCTGACGCTTCAACGATTGGGTGGGAGCTACTTGTTATGAACCAACTGCTAGTGGTCAGTGGTCCCTCAAGAAAAAAAATATTGCATATAAATCAATAATAGAACTTATGGCGGCCTTTTTCGCTCTTAAATCTTTTTCAAAAGATTATTTTAACTGTCAAATTTATACTTTTACGTATTGATAACACTACTGCGGTTTGTTACATTAATCGTATGGGATGGGAGGTATTCAATAACCTCATTAGACCAGGGTCACGAGAGACTAGAGACCTATGGCAGTGGTGTGGTAGCTTCGTACGTAAGATCGCAGGATAATTTCACTGCAGATTGAGATTCTAGACGAACCCATCTTGATGTGGAATGGGAACTTCCTAACAGTGGCTTCGAATTAATTTTAAAAACATTTAAACATAACCCCAGAGATAGAATTATTTGCCAACCGTATTAATAAAGATTGCGAGATATTCGTATCTCGGCATAGGGACCCAGAAGCTTAGGCTAGTGATGCCTTTTTTTTTTTTTTTGGTGGGTGGAAAATCATCGAATAACCCCCCCCGCTCTTGGGCAGAGCGAAGGGGAGTGTCAGACTTCTACTGACTAAAAACCAACCCATGTTCCTTCTTCCTCGCCCTTGTGTCGGAGCCGCGGTAACTTTTCGGCCCTTGACATCTCTTTGAGGCGCGCGTGGAACACGTACGCGCCGCCGACACGGTCTGTTGCCGTCATGACGACGGCCGGACGGCGAGCTAGCCCGTTACTCACCGTCCACAGGCCCGCGTCTACGGTGGCCGGAGGTCATCGCGTGGCCCCCGACGCCCGGAGCGCCTTCCGCGGCGGCTGGGACGTTGAGAGGTTCTCTCCCTCTCTCGTTCCGCCACCTCCTTCGCTAGCATCACTGCTTCGCAGAAGGAGGCGACGGCGTCCCATTCCTCCTCGCCCCGGACCATGGCTTGCACCAGGGCCGGGCGCGAGAGGTCGCCGCCGCCGATCGCCGCTACGAGAGCACGGCGGGGCTCTGCCCAAGCAGGGCACGCCTCCACAGTGTGCTCCACCGTGTCCTCCGGTCGATCCTCGCAGTGGAAGCATCCGGGCGTTTCCTCCCGCCTGATTCGGTACAGGTACCTCCCGAAACACCCGTGTCCGGTGAGGACCTGCGTCAGACGGTAGGTGAGGGCGCCGTGGCGCCCCTCCAGCCACTCCTCAAGGAGGGGACTTACCGCCACTATCGAGGCTAGTGATGCCTTTACTTTGGATTGGTCCAAACACTTGTTTTATGCTTTTCCACCTGTGGTAGTAATACTAAAATCTTTGCGTAAAATGATTTCCGACAAAGTTCGAGGTATTATGGTTATTCCTCGCTGGTTCTCTCAGCCATGGTACCTACCTTTTATGAGACTGCTCTCATCAGACCTTGCAATGTGGAACTTAATTCTGAGGATGTTTTTATTCCTGGTTCCAGCAACTGCAACATTCAAGCCAGCACTACCCTGGTTGCCGGGATTTTGTTAGGAAGGCAATGCTTTAGCGTCTAGTCCCGCCTCCGGCAGTAGACATCATGATGGCCTCTTTTTCGGACAACACTCTTAGACAATATGACGTTATATAATTGGGACGTCAGTTTAGTCCTGAACTTTTTAGACTCATTGTATCTCAATGAAACTCTTACCCTTGAAAGATTATCAAGAAAATGTGTCATATTGCTCGTCATAAAATACAGACAGATCTAAAATTAAGACTGACCAAATAGTGGTTCAAGATAACCAAATAATAATTATATTTATTAAATTGATAAAAACATCTAAAGTTAGTACTAAACAACCGACTTTACTTCTGCCTTTCTTTGAAGACGGGTTTGTCCTGCAAAGACACTCATTTCATATTTAGATAAGACGAAAGATTTAAGAGAATCTAGTAACCTGTTCGTTAGTGCCGCAAGCCTTACAAATCGGTTTCCTCGCAGACGCTCAGTAGATGGGTTAAGGCTATGCTAAAAAAGAGAGGAATTGACGTCTCTGTTTTTTCCTCGCATACCACCCATACCACTCGTCACGCTGCGACATCCGAAGCTCATGATCTAGGAGTTAGCTTATAATATAATAGGTACCATAGATCATATTAGATTATATTTTAATAAGGCAGACGGCTGGGTGAAGTGGCAATTCCTCCACCTTTGCAAAATCTTAACAATCTTCTCTCGTTGATTACGATAGAAATAGGTATATGCATGGTATATGTTTGTTTACGTATATCCAGTTAGAAATATACCAAGTTACTTGGATATCATCCGATTCTAAGTAGGTACCTTTAGAATGAAGAATGTAGGTACCTTAGATCCAATTAGTTGTTTATTTTCTGTTGTTATCTTATATTGAATAGGTTTAATTATGGTTATTAATAAGAGTAATATTGAATTACTCAAATTATTATTTTTAGAATTATGGATATTTCCTCCACTTGCTCTCAATATCTACAAGTAAATAGAAGTACGAATAATTATAATACCGCTAATCTCGAGGGCGAAACATGGAGTATAATTAATGATTAAACGAACTTACCTGTACGTGAAGTTCTATCATAATTATACGAAATGTTTCGCCCGAAGAGATTAGAGGGAGATGCCCGCTCTCCCTAAGTAGCCCATGTCGTTACGGAAATATAAAGCTCTCAACGTAATGAAGACGAAACTGCTGAGCCCTCGCAGGTGCGGGTGACAGTGACAGGTGACCAGAAACGTCAAAAATAAAAATTAAATTGAGTTTGTTGTCGCTTGTGGCGACATCTTTTCTCAACTTTAGTGATGGAGTGGAAGTCAATAACGCGATACTACAAGTAAATAGAAGTACGAATAATTATAATACCGCTAATCTCTTCGGGCGAAACATTTCGTATAATTATGATAGAACTTCACGTACAGGTAAGTTCGTTTAATCATTAATTAAATCTGAAAATGCCGGTTATAGAATTTCCAATTACATTGAGATTGAGATATTTAGATTGAGATAGTTCACACTTGTATAGTGTACCTACCTGTTTTGTAACACTAGTAGGTCCTGTAACTTTATACAATCAAACAAAATGTATTGTTAGTCAAGTTTCAAAGTAGTGTTTTGAAATCAATTCATATGTCACAATACTGTTAATAATTTCATTGAAAATATGTTGGTTGCATTATCTAATAGGGACATAATAAGTAAAGTGCAGTCGTGTTATATGGTTCGCGACAAATATTCATTAATTGACCTTATCTCTGAGTCTGCTCTACTAGGAAAAGGTGCGCAGTGATAAAGATTGTGGGAATATTTAAATCTTCGTATTTTTTAATTATAAAGTGAAATCTTTGCTATTTATATCTGATATAATCTCTATCTGTCTGATAAGCATGTACCTACGTGTATTGCATTGCATGTCTCCTTGCAAGTGACGACACGAAATCAGCTGGTTTTGGTAAAAATACTAAAGATTAAGATTAGTCTAAATGAAAATCAAAATCGAATTAGTCCGATTTTGAGTCGAAACAGAAATTACATTGGATAGCCAAAACAGCCCTCCTTTAGCCAATTCCTTAGTGTTTTTGCTAGAAGGGAGAAACGGCTGAACAATCTCCCCAAACCAACTAATGATTTGTTCTATCTTGTAGAAACATTTACTATTTGCAATAAGGTTAGAACTAAACAATAAATTCTTCAACTATAACAATGGCTTCAACAGTTTTAACGCGCGTAAAAAAAAGAACTTGACTATTCATAACGACCTGTGGGGTTAGAGAGCTAGACTGTAATGCAGATCTGTAGTCAGATAAACTTTAATATAATAAAATTATACACTATAATTTAGATTAAGTAAATTGCCATCATGCTTCCTGAGTAAAATTACTTGCATTTTTGTATCATCTTTGTCTTTACGTCAAGTACCTACCTTAGTAGAGGTAATTCGATTGTTTAGTATAAGTACTTCCAGGTTCAAATAATTCTGAACTTATTGAAATTGTAACCTGATGTTTAATAGTTGTCACGAATTCACGATAAGAATGTTTATAACTGATGTAATTAACAAATGAGAGAAATTAGTAAAACACCACAAAAACTGGGTACCTCCGAAATATTTCCTTATACTGACGCGAAGATTGAACCCGAGGGAGATGCGAGTCTAGAAATATTTTAACAGAATCGCAAAAGAATCTATTTTGTAGACAAAGCCATTCGAACGTACAGCAAGAACTTGATTGCCTTCACACACTTTTCATCACAGGTACCTACTTCAGCAAACTATTCTTAAATTGCGACACGCAAGGGATACCTTAGAGGTAGATGAGGTCTCTCGGTGGAAAATTTTAAGGAACTTTAATTTTGTTTATCACTGTAGCTTCTGCAGCTAACCACTTACTTGGTTTACTTTTGACGTTGTAAAAAATATCAGTGTAAACAATGAAACTCCCATCTTCGACACTAATGTCATCGCGAACTGCTTCCACATCCATCTCAGCACTCAAAACATTAACTTCGTTATTTTAGTAGGTATATCAAGAACTGGGACGGATGGTAATGATTATCACGTATTAAGCGCGGAATTGAAAAATTGGAGCGTTGCAGGCGCTCGTCACAAGACCGCGAGACTTCCTCTCCGCGAGACTCTGTTCATATCAACGCGCAAGTCGCTACTAGCATACTTTACTGGACACTGGAACACCGACTGGTGTCATAATTTATCTTCGCACAATTATTTATCGCCAGATACACAATAATGCTCACTGTTACTTATCTTTGCTTATTAACATATTGTTATAATTTGGATATGTCCTGTGTGATAATTAATGATAAAATTGGACTTCGAAGCTTTAACAAAAATATTCACAAGGATTAAGATTCAAAAGTCACGTACTAATATCGTATTAATTGATAATGTAGGTCTGACATTATGCGTTACATGCACGTTTCAGATTGTAACACGAAAAACATCGTAGAAAGTAGTGTCATATCAAGATTCCGTCGGTTTTTCAAGTTGTATTTTAAGAGTGGTTCTTATTTAAATGAAAAAGAAGTAAAATTTGAATAGGTACCTAACTTGTGGAATCTGCTTGCTATTAATAAGATAGAAAATAAAGCATGACATCTAAAAACAAAGGCAATGGTGAACAACTTATGCGAGGACTTCGTTATAGTTTATTTTTCTTTGAATAAGTTCAACACCATTAAGGTGTTTGGTGTCCCTCAAGGCAGTGTGTTTCGTTCAATTGTTTTATTTACATACATGCATACAAAAATCAAACCTTGGTCCCATGGGGGTGTAGGGTGGTAGGTACTCGTAGAAACCACCAGGGGCTGCAGTCTCTACACTAATAACGACGCTACGAATGTCGCTAAGTCGTAAAATCGTAAACTTTCTTTAATAGATTTTCAACCTTATGCCGTTGAAATAAAGCTGAAAATCTATTAACGAAATTTGACATCGATACGACTTTGCGACAGATATTTAACGATATTTAGTGTAGAGACTGCAGGCTCTGGGCCGGCAGTCTCTACTACAGAGAAAACGACAAAATCGCTGACTTTCGATTGCTAATTACCAACGAATAAATTCGGTTGCAATAATGATGCTTGCGAGAAACGCATCTTGGATGTAGAGACTTGCTTTAATTGCAAGCATCATTATTGCAACCGAATTTATTCGTTAGTAATTAAGGATTGAAAGTTAGCGATTTTGTCGTTATCACTGTCGAGACTCCGGCCCTGGTACGATTTTACATACTTCCAGTCATACACGCACGCTGGTTGCCAGTACTACGCACCTATCCTTACTAAAGAACCTCACCAATTGAGGTCAGTGTCTTTCTAGACCATCCCCGCCACTCACATCTGCTATTGCAAGCTTATTTATTGCATATATTCTCGCCACAGAATAGTCATGAGGAAGTAATTTCTTTTTCAATAGTATGGTATAGTGTGTCAATAGTGTGTAATTTGACGACACGGTTGGCGCAGTGGCTAAGCGATTGGACTGCTGCGCTACGTGTCGCGGGTTCGATCCCCGCACGGAACAAGTATTTGTATGGCCTACAGATAGTTGTTTCGGGTCTGGGCGTGTTTGTATAAGTGAGTTTCAATGTTTGTAAACGCACCCACGATACAGGAGAAATTCCTAGTGTGGGGCAACGTTTAAAAAAAAAATGTAATTCGTAGTGCAATAAGAACCAATTTTCGGTTGTGTTGTTCTCGAAAATGTTGTTCGACATGCAATTCATTTCGCACGCGTGCGTTTTTCTTATTTTTCCACCACCAAGAGCGGAACAGAAAATTACCACAGACAACTATACCTATGTATATGTCGCAGGTTTTTCATAAAATTAGGTTTTTGATCAAAAACCTAAGGGATTTGATCAAACCACGGAGGAAGATAAAATAACAACACGGTTTTATCATTTCCCTAAACAAATCTAGTGAATTGAACAAATCCCAGTAGTACTCCGTGACGCGCGCTCGCTTCGCTCGCATATTATATAACACTAATGTCTTCTGTCCCCAAAGTGCCGGGCCTCCGCCGGCCTCCTTCGTTGGCCTACGGCCCGGTGCCCATGCCGCCCATAAAGGATATTGGATTATGAAAAACCTAGGTTTTTGATCAAAAACCTAATTTTATGAAAAACCTGCGACACAGAACTTTATCATAAACCCAAACTAGTTCAGGTTTTTGATCAAAAATCTGAACTAGTCTGGATTGTTACAGGTTTATGATGAAATTGAGTTTAAAATGTGTCATCTTCCGGTTTTTGATGAAAAACCTAGGTTTTTGATCAAAAACCTAATTTTATGAAAGACCTGCGACATATATACCAATAAATCCAAATCGCTTAAAACATAGGAAATAAAAACAAAATCACCACCGATTTTCATTAGCATCTTTACAGAATAAAATATTTGTTGAATATTTAATTTGTATTTTTTTAAAATTTACTATAAATAGGGGAGGGGGGGGGGGGGGGGTTTGGACCATATCCCGCCGCACTGACCCTGTGCGTGTTGGCGGGTCGCCAGAGCATCGTTGGTCGAAAGCAGAGTGTACCACGTGCAGGTGAGGTTGGCTTGAGTTCCTAAGCTGTTATTGGGAACCCCTTACTCTCTATATACTTACATACTATAAATAAACATGATTATTTTAAACAAATACAAATTTACTTTTTATTACCGGTAACAAGTTTTTTTTTTTTTTTTTTTTACCTTTGCTTCTTCTTCAACCTGGCGAAATCAATAGCGGAAAAAATCAAATTAAATGATAGTCTCGTAAAAATTGATGACAAAAATACTTATCGTTTTATTAGTAAGTTTATCTCTTCGAAAGTCTATTGAAAAACGTCGTTTGATACACGTGGGAATTTGTTATTGCACTTCTCGACCCCATGAACACCCTCACCATACGACTCGGGTGTTCATTCTGCCTCGAATGCAATAAAAAACTTTCCGCACTTGTATCAAAATGTACTAATCCTGAAAATGTTGATGCTCAAATAAAGAAGGGATGCACTAACTTAGTTGCAATTGCCTCCGTGATCGAGTGGTTGAGGCATTTGCCTTGTGACCCGGTGGTCGTGGGTTTTATTCTCACGGGAAGCATGCTTTGTACAGTTGTTTCCAGTTTGGCTACCAAGGCTCGTTAGACCTGACTGCCCACACGACAAGAAGAAGAAGTTGCATGATTAGTGGCATGATTCGTCATCGTTATGATTGTCATGAGGTTATTTGAAATAAAATAATTACAAAGTTTCATTATTTATTCGCACGGCCATACCGCATTTATTTACATTTCTAATTTTAATGTTTATCTTACACGTTTATTTACGCAATTTTAAAAATATGTTACACATCTATCAGAAATGCAGCAACAAAAAACTTTATCATTTAATTCTGTCCTTCTCGAGCCCTTTTAGATTAGTTTTTATTTTTTTATTTAAACGTTGCCCCACACTAGGAATTTCTCCTGTATCGTGGGTGCGTTTACAAACATTGAAAACCACATACACAAACACGCCCAGACCCGAAACAACTATCTGTAGGCCATACATATACTTGTTCCGTGCGGGGATCGAACCCGCGACACCGAGCGCAGCAGTCCAATCGCTTAGCCACTGCGCCAACCGTGTCGTCAACAACTCGACTTAAATTATTTTAATTCAACATATAAATGATTTAAGAAACTCAAACAAAAATGTTGATAACAATCGAGCAATCGCCTGTGTATTCATATATATTATATTACTAGCTGCTGCCCGCGACGTCGTCTGCGTGAACGCTATACAGTACCAAAAATACCTACGATTATACCTTTTAAAATAACATTCATTTACCCGTTTCTTCTTTACATTTCATATCTACAGAAAGTGCAGTAACAGAGGGAGACTGTCTCTTATAAAATTGTCCATCTAAAAGGCCTGATTTGCAGCCTGCTTTAAATAAATGACTTTATGGTGATTCTGCTGAATTAAGTCATAAGTTGTGATTGAAGCAGATGGAGAAAATAATGAATAAGGAATACAGAATAGAGTAAAAAAAACTGCATTGCCACAACCCGTAAGAATTTCCGCCTCAATGGTGTGTCTGTGTAGCGAGATGAGTTCAAGGCGGGTCCCGTTAAACATACTTCGGAGAAGATAAGTTCCGAAGAAGCATAATCGGGACACCGTCCTTCACCTTGATGGTATGCGCAGAAATTCCACGGGATAATGTGTGGCGTTATCTTGCTCGACGACAGTGTTTATAGAGATGTAGACCACTTCATTCACCTCAATTTCCGAGAGAATGCATTCGTTAATTGCTGCAGCCTGATAATTTTTGGGCGTCAAAATGGCCCGCTCACACACCCAAGAATTCTGTTGGTGCGGTATACGACTGATGTCCCCGTACACACAGCGAATGAGTTCTTCTAAGCTGGATACAAATCTACCGAGAAACTCTGGAAGGACCACCTGTCCAACCCTCTCCTCTGGTAGAGTGCCTTCGCCAAGACTTAGAATGACGTTGGAGAATTCTTGAGCACGTGCATTGCCGCCGAGCCGAGCTCTCATCTAAATGGTCAAGCGTAGCGTACGAATTTGTGTCCGCAACGAAGATCGTTTCAACGAAGCATTCATCTCAGCTCTCGATCCCCGCGTCACCACGGGAAGTGTTTGTCGGAAATCGCCACTGAACGAACTGTGACACCACCCATCAAATGTTCGTTCCTGCGGATGTCCTGCAGGGTTCTGTCCACGGCCTCAACTGCCTTCCTATTGGCCATCGTACACTCATCCCATACGATCAGAGAGCAATCCTTGAGCACGTGTCCCTTATCACTGTTACGTGACACACCACAAACATGCGTTTCGGCTCTCACTAAATCGATGGGAGTTTCAAACATGGCATGTGCTGTCTTGCCACCCGGAAGCAGTGTGGCAGCGATTCCCGACGACGCTACAGCAATGGCAATTTTGCCTTGCCTCCTGACCTCTGCAAGTATGCCAGTGGTAACTAATGTTTTTCCTGTTCCACCAGGATCATCCAAGAAAAACATTTTACAAAGGTGTCATAAATTAGTTTTTGCTCTGAAGAGAACAAAGCGACATGGTAATTTAGTTTGGTAATCATTTCGCCCGGATCGTAAATTGTCTCAGCGTTATACTCCCGATTTCCACGGTCTTGATGCGGTGATGATTGGGGAGTTGGTAACCCAATTCGACCAATGGATTGCCGCCGATAGCAATGACCACGTCTTGAAGTGAACTGTGAGACAGGTGTTCAGCACGCGTTCATCAGTTACTTCGACTTCGTCTCCAGTAGCACGCCCCAAAACTCGAAAAAAAACTTCAGAGAGATGATGGCGATACTTCTCCCACAAAGCTACTGGGTTTGCAGTTCTTTTTGAGTTCTGTTTGTTATTATTACATAAAGACAAACTCGATGAATTTCATAAGACATAGATGAATCAGCTTAAAACTTATATAAACACATTTTTTTAGATTGTATTGCTCATCTCTGAAACGAATTAACGATACAATTTTTAAGAAGAAAATGCACAACTCCATCTATGACTTTTAAGAGCAACTATTAACCTCGCTAACAGTGTCAAATTTAAATTATTTGTATCCAAAAAGGGCTTACACATGTAATTCGACTTGATGTTTTTGAAATCTCATAGATGGCGCTGTTTTAAATATATTAATTTAATTTTAATTATGTTTATTGGCCTAAGTTACTTTTATTGCGTGATTTTAATATTGTGAAGCTAGCTAATAGCATGGTTAACATAATCACAACATTCAAATATGCGTCGATAGATTACACGTTGTTACAGAATGCGTTGAAGAAATAAAGCTTCACTGCTCGTTCCCCGTAGGTGATAGTGTGATAATATGTAGCCTATGTGTTGACCCGACTTCTTAATAACATTCGTGCCAAATTTGAAGTAAATCCATGCAGTACTTTTTGAGTTTATCCCGGACAGACAAACAGACAATCAGACAAAAATTCTAAAAACTATATTTTTGACTTCGGTATCGATTATAGATCACACCCCAAGTATTCTTTTAAAAAAATATTCAATGTACAGTTTTGACTTTCCTACCATTTTATTATATGTATAGATATTAAAACTAGTAAGTATATATTTTTATTATTGCATTTCTGAGAAGTTACATGGAATTAATTTATAAACAAATTATAAAACTATCTGTGAATACCTAATTTATCCTATATTTATTTAAATGCCATGGCATTTATCATAATATATTATGACACTAATACGTTATGGCAAGACTTTGGTAAAAACAGCAAAAGATTAATTTGCGACTTCAATAATCTTCTTAAAAAAACGGATACAGGTAACATACAATTACATATTATTTACTTTTTTGACACAGCTTCACTACGTTCAAGTAACATCTTCTCCATCCAAACATTTACAATCATATCAAACATAAATGAAATGTGTTGAATTGTTCGAAGTATGGCGAGGATACCTCATAAAGCATTTTTGTACCTATTTATAGTCTAATACAATCAAATAATAATAATATAAAAATATTTACAATAGGTAAAACTGGTGTCTTACTGAACATTTAATAAAGTCCTACTGTCATTAATTATTTAATTCATAAAAGTCTTAATTGATATTCCACTAATAGCAGTATCCCTTTGTTCTGTTATTCTTTTAAGCACTGTAAAACAGTTTTAACCATCCGTATCAGATATTATAGCGTTTTGTGATAAAGCAACAAAATCAGTTATTAAAAAAAAAACGAAAACAACGTTGGGCTAGTAATACTACCTTGTGGTGATCTAAGATTTACTTCTGATTTGGACATTAACGCAAACACTGGCACTGCTGAGTAATATTATTTTCATACTAGTTCATAAATTAACGTTTTGAGCTTTACCAATTGCCAAATTACCTTGTTGACTGGATATGGGATAAACAGTTTCAAGTTGTCGTATGGTTTTGTTAAATCTGATTTTTATAATTTCATCAAGGTTCAGGGCATTATACGAGTTACAGTTTAATTTTGTTTGAGCTTGATAAACAGAACAAACCTGCATGCTATGTGATAAAATTGTGAAAATATTTTTGGTAATACGTATTTTCTTGATGATTGGATAAAATTCTGCAGTTTATCCCATCTCTCAAAAAATATTCTTAAAATATACAATATTTACAATGGAATGTCTATTATTGTCTATCATATCTTGTAATGTACAGTCTATTGTCAGAATTCACGTTTCTCCCAAACTCTGCCTTAAAGATATTTTAATATCGTGCTACATTTGATAGTATATTAAAATATGTTTACTACAACATATACTTACATATATTTATATAAGGTACATCATGTGTGATTTTAAAACTTTGGAACACCTTAAACCATATCGAAACATCTAGTTTCTATGAACCCCATTTTACTACATTGCGTTGTAAAGACCTCTTTTGGTAAAAAAATCGTAATAAATAATGCGTCTATCGTGACCACTAATCGACTAGTTGTATTGTAACATATTCAGTAGGAAAACGAAATTTTCACATCTCGTCTTTCGATCGGTATTATTAATTCAATACATTTTCATGCCTGGACATTACCATTTATTCTTTAATCTTACTTTTAGTATTAAAAAAGCTAATACACTTACAATACAGCCTATAGAAACTAATGCAACATAAAGCATGGAAAATTTCTCGTCAACGATGTTGTTGTCTTGTAGGAATTGTGAGGGGTATGCGTAGTGGCAGTACAATATTGAACACTCGAGGTTGGGCCGGTCCAAGCCGTAGATGGAGAGCACGAGGCCGACAAGGCCGTGCTTCAGGAAGGAAGACTGGAACAACCAGCGCACGAACACCGGTGCGTCGTAGTAGCGGAGGAAGAATCCGGAGAAGATCGTGAACGGCATTATGAAGAACGGGCCAAATATCACTCCGTTCTGAAATGGGAGAACACTCTGATGAGTCATACAATCATTTTCACATAATATCTTGATCCTTTGAGCCTTTTTTTTTTTTTTTTGGTGGGTGGAAAATCATCGAATAACCCCCCCCCCGCTCTTGGGCAGAGCAAAGGGGAGTGTCAGACTTCTACTGACTAAAAACCAAACCCATGTTCCTTCTTCGCCCTTGTGTCGGAGCCGCGTCAACCTTTCGACAATCCACAGCCCCGACGGTGTTACGAATATAACATTACATTGATTTCTTTGTTTTTATATCTACGAATCATACGAAATATATCATATTTTAAATATAACGTTAGCATTAACCGTACCGACTGCTTCAATGCGGTACGGCGTAAGAAAGTGGCCTCGCTGCTGAACAGAATCCGTGGCAGCCCCAACAGCATTCTGAGAGCTATAGTCGGGAGGCATGACAGCCCGCTGGTGAGGTCATTAGTCACCTGCACTCTGTCTTTGTTTTTAGTTAAGTACTAACATAGGTTAAGAATATTGTTACTAACTCAAGCATCTTTAGTTAAGTACTAATATAGGTTTTAAGAATATTGTTACTAACCCAATGGATCTTAGTTGTCTAAATAAATAAATGATTATTATTATTATTAATATTACTATACTTGCGGACCGGGTCCAAAATGACCCTATCTATCTACTGATAAAAAAAATGATACCAGGGCGGAGTGATAAGTCTGGTAAAAATCTATTTTGGAATAAAATTATCGCAAATTCCATGTAACTTCCTTGTTCACGACTCTTTTGAGGGACTATATTTAAATTTTCAGCCAGTACCGCTGGTAAGCTTTTTTTGAGAGTCATTAAATGAAAACAATGGAACGCATTTTCGCAAAAATGGAGAAAAGTGAATTTCGAGTGTTGATTAATAGTAGATTATTGCATCGAGCACAAAGTAATTTATTATTGCACCGAGTGCCTGATTTAGAGCCTGAGCGTTAGCGAGGGCTCTAATCTAACAGGCACGAGGGCAATATAAATTACTTAAGGCGAGGTGCATAATCTACTTTTCTTTCAACTATTACATAAAGGAATAGTAGATAAAAGAAACTCATATCAAACAGATAAAAGATTTTCTATACTTAACACTGTCGTCTTCATTTAGAATGTTTTCCGGAGTTAATGTGTCGCTAAATGATTCCATTTTAATTCGAAGCCGAAGCACTCAAAATCAGATAGTATCACACTTTATCGTTTCCAAAAAATATTGTCAAGCAAAATTAACAAAGTTCCCCAAAATGTGCCCGCCAAATTACTTTTTTAAATTTCTTTCATTTTATAGTAACTAGTTAGCAACAATCATTTTTTAAATTTGGAACAAGTAGTAGGATAGAAACGGATAATACTTATGTAAAAAAAAAAGTATTGATATCGGCTGGCTGAATAGAGCTAATCCATTGAGATTGGCATCGGTGCGATTAAAAAAAATAAACTGTGCAATAATGAAATTTCATACATTTTTATTGCTCTAGAGCACTAAAGACTCGCTTTGTGCTGAGTTTTTAGTGTGATTATGATGAAATTAAAGCATAGTTGGAAGAAAACATTATTTTTTGCGCAAAAAAACTATTACGGAAACGAAACAAAGGCTTGATAAATATTATGGGGACTCTGCTCCATCTAGTCTAGGCAACAAACGCCTTTTTGATGAACTTATTTTTTTTTAAGAAACGGTTTTTTTAAAAAAAAAACATGATTATTATCAAAGATTACGATATTAAAAAAAAACATTAAATTATCTCATAAACAACGCATTTGTTTATAAAAATATTTTAAAAAACAGGATATAAAAAATCATTTTTAAGTAGCTTCTGATCATACAAAAACGGTTCAATAATAATATAATAAAAAAAAAGAATTTTTTAATGTCTAATTAAATAAAAAAAAAAGGACACGGACGAATCTTAAACCTAAAGATCGACTCAAGCGGCAGTTATTATTAAGCCACAAGCTCCTCCAATATACCTTATATTCAGATATTAATTTGCATCTATGCTTTTAAACAACGAACAGAAGCTCGTTTAAATAGAAGGACCCTTCGATGACATTATGTTGAAGCGTTTCGAAAATTAGGTAAACAAGCTTTCTTTATGTAGCTTTTACATAAGCTGCAATTCACTCGGGAATAAATAAAGTGTGTTAACCCCGAGAAATCAATCAGTGTTCGAGACCCGCAAGTGATGTTGGAATTGGGGTCATGATTTAATAGGGTAAGGCTCCGTTCTCGTTGAGAAGACGTGTTTAGTAATGAGGTCACAGGTGCAGAGAAAGCTTCCATCGGTGCAGTGTGCAGTAATTACAATAAAGTGTGGAAGTATGTTCTATCCCTGTACGGGGTGAGTAACTTCTTAAGGAAATCGTTGGATAAAGAATTTTGGATTAGAAATCTATGGATGGATTATGTGAGGAATGATATTATATTGAAAGAAAAAGGTGTAAATGATAGCGTGACGGTTGACAGAGGAGAATGGAAGAAAGAAACGTGATGTGCCGACCCCAAGTAACATGTTGTGCCATGTTACTTGGGGTCGGCACTTCACGGGCAGGAAGAAAAAGAAAAAGAAAAAAAGAAAATAAAAGAATAACAATTGTTAATAAAAAAACGAAAATTTTTTTTTTTTTAATTTTTCCAACGAGAGCCTATTCTAAGACCTTTGAAAAATAGCTCCACGAAAGGAAAAAAATCTCAGATGAATAGTGTAATAATTATCGCACTTGCAATGTCAGTGTTCGTGCTACAAAAAATTGTTAATTAATTAATGGATAACTTATTGAAAATTCGCGATAATTTTTTTTAGATCACAGATTATTGTGTATTGATCTATCCTGCAGGCGCCTGAATTTTTTCGATTTTTAATTTTCATATATAATAAGTTTAAATAACATTTATTCATTAAAGGTCCGAATGGAGCGTAGCTTGCGCAAGACGGAGTACCAGTTTTCGGGCGTATTTTCAACCCGATCGGAAAGTTATTAATATTGGTCCTACAATTCCGAAAGTCAGAACATTCTTTAGGAAATTTCCTCCCCTTTTTGGAATCTTATTTCAAATTTGAAAAATTTTAATTAGGTTTTGAGATATTTGCAAAACACTAAACCCATTTTAATTTTTTTAGTTAATTGTTAATAACTTTTGCAATTTTTGCAAGCGGAACTTCATTTTTCTTCGAAAATCATCTGGATGCCATTCTGAATCGAATGACACCTCAATCATAATTTTCGGAGACTGCTGAAAAAAGTTCATCAAAAAGGCGTTTGTTGCCTAGACTAATCGATTAAAATGATTCATAAATGGTTTACGGATTTTCGGTGTGGTCGTACAAGCACAAGTGATGCTGAACGCCCAGGGGGTCTAAAACGGCCACTTTGGCAGATCATAATTATGAATTGCGTTAAAAAGCGTAAAATGGACCTTTCATTATAATAACTGAGTCTGTAACAATTTAGTAAAATACATCGTAGTAGGAAAATAATATGAATTGCGTTAACATTCGTAAAATAGTCACAGACGCAGTTTTTATTATGAAAGGTCCATTTTACGCTTTTAAACGCAATTCACATTATGATCTGCAAAAGTGGCCATTTTAGACCCCCAGGACGCCCAGTTGAGGTCACTACTCCAGAGATGATCGCTAAAATCCATGACATAGTGTTGAACGACCGAAAAGTAAAATTGAGCGAGATAGTTGTGATAGTAGGCATCTCAGACGAACGTGTGCGCAATATCTTACACCAACAATTAGATATGAAAAAGCTCTCCGCGCGATGGGTGCCGCGTTTACTGACTATTGATCAAAAACGCATGCGAGTTACCACTTCGAAGGCTGGTTTGGTGTCGCTACAACGGAATAAATCTGATATTTGCCTCGTTATATAACGGTAGACGTAACGTGGATCCACCACCATACACCAGAAACCAAGGAACAATCGAAACAATGGATTGCTAGGTGCGAACCAGCTCCGAAGAAGGCCAAAGCAGTTTTATCGGCCAATAAGGTGATGGCTACAGTTTTCTGGGACGCACGTTGGTAATCCATATTGACTACCTAGAGAAGGGTAAAACGATCAATGGCGAATATTATGCCAATTTATTGGACCAATTTAACCAAATTTAATTTTAACCTGAAAAACGACCGCATTTGGCTAAGAAGAAAATCCTCTTCCACAAGGCAACGCACGAGTGCAGACCTGCGCGATTGCCATGGTCAAATTACATGAGTTGCGATAAGAGTTGCTATCTCACCCACCATATTCGCCAGATTTGACCCCTTGCGACTATTTTCTGTTTCCGAATTTAAAAAAAATGGCTCGGTGGAAAAAGATATAGCTCCAACGAGGAGATCATGCTCGAAACCAATGTCAATTTCGAAGGGTTGCCTAAGTCGTACTTTACGGAAGGGATCGAAAAGTTTGAGAAACGCTGGATGAAATGCATTGAGTAAGATGGAAATTACGTTGAAAAATAAATCATAATTTTTAAATAAAGTTGTCTCCTTGTTTCATTTTTACCAGACTTATCACTCCGCCTACCATCCCTCATTTATGCTCAAATTTTCCAAAAACTCGTATTTATCCTTGGTTTCGGAGATAAGCATGTACGGAAATCGTGTAGTAGCCCGTAATTATTATATATTAAGATAATATTTTAAATCAACTCACTTTGACATTAAACAATGATCCCATGAGCAGTCCTTTGATCAGCGCCACATAGGAGACCAGCAACAGTACGGAACAGAATCCAGCAAACCGTTGTATTTCGTTCGGCTGTCCCGTCAGGTAGTACGCGATGAACGCATAAGACAGCGTGCACACCGTCTGAGTCGGGAGCGTCGATACTAAGGTCGATGTGTAGTATGCTCCCGCCGTGTACCACCTGTTGAAGTGCTCGCGACGGATCACCGGGATTTGTTCGGGAACTGGAAGTGAGAAATTGAATTGTCATTTGTCATCCTGTGGAGGAGGGAGAGAATGGTATTTTTAAAACTATTGCAGCGATCGAGGAAGTTATTTGAGGTTTGTTAGAATTAAGAACACGTTAGATATACCTACATATTTCTGGACGGGATTGTAACTTATTTATTTTATTTATGGGAGGAATCCTTGAAAAGGTGACCGATCTTTGGGGAGAATAACGGGGAGTAAAATGTCCGGATTGTGACTACCGAAGGGTGGCCCCAGTTGGTCACAATCCGCACATGAGAGGAGGAACTCGTCTTAAAAGACTTGTTCGTAGCCCCTCTGTGCAACGCCTGTTAAGGCACATCCCTGAGGCGACTATACATGGGTTCTTCTGAGACTTGCTGTGCACGGCAGCATGTGAGCCCTGTTCTGCTGTTCGTCTCTGAGGTCACTCGATGAGTGCACAAAGTCCGTATTCTGAACGCCCGTGACCGTGATAGTCAAACCTGCTTGTACAAGATTGTACCTACTAACTGAAATAGTAATCAAAGTAGTTGTTGTTTGTTCTTAACAAAGGAGTAGTAACATAAATACTGAAGAAAATAGTCTATTAGTAGAGTGTTTCAAATCCAAGTGAGTATCAATTTCAAAATACTACGCCGTATTGTTGGTAGAAAACACGTTTACAAAAGTAAACAATTACAATGTAGTAGGTGATTCAATTCTCTCTGTTTACACACTACAGTTAGATCGTGTAAATCAAGTTATATTATAACTTCCGTTTGACCTAATAACGTTCTGAGTCAGAGATGTAATTGCTAACACCTTCTTGTTTCAAGTTCACCGACGCAAATGAATGCGTAGACGTGAAACTTTTACGAACAATTTAATTTGTTGCACTCTACTTTCCAGGTACGCATCGCATCATAATAATATGAAAATTCTTTTATAAAAACACTGTCCCGATGCAATATTTTTTCGGTAAATTGACTCAGGTTTATCACAATTGAAAGATTAATAGACCTAATAGAAAGTAACATCAAACAATAGATAGAACTACTGTCAGAACGCAGATCTGATAATTTATATACTAAACATACAAAAACAAAATATACTTACACTTGATTGTAACAGCACTAAAAGCTGTATACATAAGGAACATGAGGCTGAAGTACAAGAAGTTGTAGTTGTTGCGGACGTCCTTAGCGTCTTGTCCTATGTTGTAGAACAGGAAACCGATGAAGAGCGCCATCGCGCAGTGGATGCCCGTCGTCATTAGTGTGAACGCCGGGTCTCGCCATATTGTCTGGAAACGAAAGAATAAAATAATTATAACCTTGCATTTACTACTTTTAAAAGAAAATACAAGGAAACGAAGGATGCGAAACCCTTACAAGAACGTTTTCATTAACAGGCTACAACCACGCCAGAAAGATTAAATACATACAGTACACCTACAGTAAATAAGTCAGAAAAACAAAACAACATTGATTGCTCAAAATATCAGCCAGTGTACTGCCCTTATTTCGCAATAGAACTTTCAAAAGAAATGAAAGGCAAACGATACGTATTCAAGGTATATAATTTTAAAATGATTACACTACATCATTAAATTACTGTTATTTGGTAATCATTTGGTTAACTGGTTTATATACCTGTACACAAAGAGAGGTTTCTTTTGAATCTGTTGCCGTCCTATCACTAGAAAGCGGTATTCCGATTTTGATTTAGGAATAATTATTTAAATTACGGTTTTGGTATAACAACAACAAAAAGATAACGATGAAGGGAGCTCAAAGACAGGGAAAGAAAAAAAAAAGCTAGTTTACCAATAGTGATCTCCTTGTGAGTGTGGTGAATTGTTTCATAAACGACGTAGTGTAGGTGCTCTTTAGCGCTAATAGTATTTTACTAGTGGGGTCCTCCTTGGGAGGCGGCAGCATCGTCAGGCAAACCTCGTCGTACGCAGCTAAATTCGATTTTTCTAAAAAAGAATTTACAAGGAACATTAACATCTTTCTTTGGACACAGAAACAATAATCAGCTGATTCGTAATATTGGTTTTAGTTTTCGTGAAGAAGAACCTCATAGAGGGCTCAGAATAACGAGTCCCTATAATGCCCGTCACAGTAATGCACATACCAGCAATGCACGACACTGGAATGTACAACACAGGAGTGTACGACACAGTAATTGGCGACATCGCGATGTCGCCAATTACTGGGGTGTACCTTGCTGGTCCGGCCCAAGAATGTACAACACAGGAGTGTACGACACAGTAATCGGCGACATCGCGCGATTGGTTGGCCGACTAGTTGAGCAACTCGAAATTTTGGGACTTGGATACTAGGTAATTGAGCTAGGTAGTGCTGCCGAATTAAATTGTACTCCATGACGTGCGCTCGCTACGCTCGCATATTTAATAACACTAATATCTTCTGTCCCCGAAGTGCCGGGCCTCCGCCGGCCTCCTTCGTCGGCCTACGGCCCGGTGCCCATGCCGCCCATAAAGGATACTGTCGCGAGACGGTCGTATTATAGGAACACGAAGAAAAAAAGAAGGAACCACGGAATTTTCCAGTATTTTATTGTATCACCCGTCTCTATTGTCACATGGCTATTTACTTTTTTAATGTGACTTCACTGTTTGTTTCGAGGTTCGGGCCGAGAATGCACGACATGACAATGTACAACATTGGAATTCAAAACACTTACATTCCTATGTCGCGCGTTCTCGTGTCGTGCATTCCTGTGTTGGGCATTGCTGGTTCCCAGAATATCTCGATAATTCTTTGGGATATTTTCGTTCAAAGTTTAGTGTGACTACCAAAATGGAAAATAACCCACAAAATTTGCGAATAACCCCTTTGCTGATTATTGTTTCCGTGTTGCCATGCTGTAGTAACCTCATATCTACTTCTATTTATATATTATTTTATTGACATCAATTTATTTGGTATTTTCCAAGACTCTAGGTCTTGGAAAATACCAAATAAATTCTTGTTTTATCACTTTATCGTATGAGGTTTTCATTTATTTGATAATTTTTATAATTAATTCGGTCTGATTGAACGAAGTCCATACGTATCATGTTTTAAGGCGACGTGCCAATGTTACAGTCCTCGGTTCAAGGATTCCACATGGTTTGCATACCGTAGTACTTGCAAATGACTTACTATCCTTACATATCTTAAAACAGAATGTCTGTCTGCCAATCCGCCTACAACTTCTGTAACATTTTTCCGATTTACGTTTACGTGATTATTATTTCTCTTCCCAAGTTACAGTATAATAGCAGTTAGTAGTTAAGAAATACATACCTATTATATTACTATCAGTCTCATGAGATACGTTTGAAATCCATCTTTTATTTCTTCCATTTCCCGAGTTCTCTACGAGGTCACTCGCGTTTTCGACACATATTTCGATTACTGAAATGAAAAAAAGGAAATGAATATGGCTAGTCTGAACAACTAGTATGACAACAACAACTATTAAGATATTCGTTTTAATTAAGTTGATAATAGTAGGTACAATTCGTATGAATGATCACTACATATTGTATGAATTAATATTAACGATGGAATGCACAAATAATGTTGTGTGTTTAGACAACTGTTGGTTCATTGGCTGTGTGATTCAGAATATGATTTTTTGTATAACATCCGTCTGTTTTTTTTTTACATTTTTGTTTAAAATTGTTGGTGTTTGGTGTTCAAAACTATCTACATATTTTTTTTGTAATATAACTATCAATAAATAACAAAAGTATGCATAAAATAATCTGCTTTCCTTTCTTAATGCAGTGTTGCTATGATATTAAATATTCAAACAACACACACCGAGTTCTTAAGAGGGGACCGGTTTATAAATGCTGGTTTCTACTACGAATAAATTATTCGTGATCGGGTAGAGCCATACTCTACCCGATCACTAACTGATTTTGAGATTTAGGTGGAAAGTGACCAAGCAAACCATAAGTAACAAGTGTATTAAATCTTGAATTATAAGGAAATGTAAATAAAAGTAGGTATGTTAAATAGGCCAACAAGAAAAGATAGACAGTATGAAAGATAATAGGAAAGTAAATATTATCGACATGGAAAGACATGCGTGCAACGTGACGGTTTACAGCGGCGAATAAAAGAAGAAATCGCACGGGCCGAAAATAAATGGATGATGGCCGAATTGTGATGCTGACAATGATGTTGTTTAAAAGCTTGGCCACTACAGGTTTCAAAAGGACAAAAACCAACAGTACACTTACAGAAATCAACAGGATTATGGTAAGGCGGGCACATCAAGTTCATTTCCTCTAAACATGGTAGAAGCTGGGGCACGGAGCCGACGTAGGCGCAGCGGCCCGCCACCACAGCATACAGGCGGTCCACCATGTGCAAGAGTGCGGCGGACGGCTGGTGCATCGTCACCACCACCGTCCGCCCTTGCCGCGCTAAAAGGTGAAGTAAATATACTATTTGCTTCGATATTGAACTATCCAGCCCACTGGAAAGAAGACATATTTAGGTTGAAGTTTTGGTTTTTGTTTCTGGACTATTTTTGGTTTTAGATGAAGCGTAAACTAAGTTGCCTCGCAAGAAAAAGGGACAATGTCAGCAAGCACACGAAATACTCATCACATTTAATTCATTCACTACATTGACATTATTTCGAGACTCTGAGATTATTCACTACTGTTTCGTTTCTAAAAACCTTTTGAAGTCAGTTATTTTATAACTATTTCTTTCATTAGTAATTTTACTTTCAAAAATAAGCAGCCTGCACTGGGATGATCACGGATTCGAAACGCAAGTACCTACAGTTTTCTTCAGCGAATTGTATGAAACGTCAAAAAACTATTAGGTACCTACCTAAATGTTACTAGTTAGAATTCCTAAATACAATGTTAGGTATGTAGTTGATAGGTAGTCTAAATATCTTGAGATAATATTGCCATATCTGGTTATTTCAAAAGTCAGACTATCATCATAGCAATAAATAGAAAACTCTATCTACAATGTACAATATAATTTGATGATATAAAATAAGTTCACTCGTTTTTTGTGACTATGCGGAATTGTAAGACTCACGCATTCCGGATTTGTTAAACGTTACATTGTAATAATCTAAAAAATATAGGTATAATTGATATAAATGCCATATATTGGATTAAATTACATTGTTTTAGTCTCACCTGTTATCAGAATAATGTTATCATACAAATGTCAACAGATAAATATTTTTGGCAAGGAGCCATAATGTTATGTAACTTTACATTTATTTTGAGTTTACGGGTTTCCTGAAGACACGTATCTGCGTGCCTTTGTGGCCGAATAACGTAATTCTGGTCAATCCCCAAAATTACGATGTCTGAGTCACTAATCGTGGTAACAAATAAATGCTTCAAGTTACTAATTTCAGTTATACGTTTATTTGAACTATACAAAGTTCAGTACAATTAATTCCATAGTTAATGATAAATTAATCAGTCATTTCATTATAAACGTGGCTGCAATAAACACTACACCATTATTTGAGCATTACAATTTAATTAAATATAATATCTAAACATCATGTCTCGTTATCTAGAATATTTAATTCCTCAACTAATCCTTCTGATTTGTGTTTGATAACGTTATTCTAGTCGCACGTACCTAAGTTGTACTTTTAGATGTTTCATGTGACATTATCGTGTTGTATGAGAACCGTTTGTAGATAGTTGTTAGACTATAAAATAGAACTCGGATGCATTTTTTGACTGTTATTAACAATAATGCAATTATTTAATTTAGACGTCTTCCAAAGCCTGTTGCTAAGAAAGAAACCCAGACCATTACAATGGCCATGAGCAAAATATTATCCAGTTACATTTGATATTTTATTAATGCTTCGTACTTTTACGATACAGACAGTGCCTTAGTCACCTCTGGCCACTCCCGAAAGGAAGTAGTGGGACGGGGTTATTGGTTGCCAAGGTCCCAAACTAAAAAGTACAGACCTACTTTACTTTTCTTTGTTGTGCAATTGAACATTGTATGTTGTATGTAGTTGACTTATAAAAAACATTTACCTGGTAGGTTCGTCTAAGAACATGACCGGAGGGTCACTGATTAATTCCAGACCTATTGCTAGCCTTTTCTTCTGTCCACCAGACAAATTGCCAGCTCTAGTGTTCCTAACTTTACTTAAACCAAGGGCTGTGATTATTTCTTCTACCTGTGAAAAAAGAGAAATCGTTAAGTTACCTTAGCAGTAGAAAAAACAAATTCAGTTACAATTTAGTTCATAACGTGGTTATTTTTAGAAGTTTTAAATTTATCTTAATTGCTTCGCACACAATATAATAAATAGGCTACCGCCATGTTGTTTTTTAATAAAATTTGATAAGCTGCTTGATTAAAATTCACTTTTTTATGAAATAAATAGTCGTTCTTAGTTGTTCAGGTCTTTCTGACTGCCGTAAACGACAGAAATCCATCTATTAAGAAAAAAGCAATACATGTAAACTAAGTGAATTAATGACGGTCTTAAAGGAGTGTTAACTGATTATAAAACATTTTAATATATTTAGATTCTTTCAATAACTTTAACCTGCTTATCGACAGCCCCTTGTCACTATATTATGGTACAGTTAACATTTATAACTGAAATGATTATTTTAAAGTCGTGAACATTTTAATATTATTATGGTTCGACCTCAAAAGATAAGACAAGACACACGTGTGATGCAATCAATTAAGATAAGTATTGAAATAATCCTGAATTTGTAGGTAACACTTACGCGTCTTTTTTTCTGTTGACCGCTTATGTGATTGCCTAATTTGAGATCCGCTGCTATGCGTAGTGATTCTTGTATTGTGAGCATGTCTTGTACTTGGTCGTCTTGTAGAATGTAACATGATCTTCGCCTGAACATCTTTTCATTCCGTACGCGGCCGTTTACGCTTATACTGCCGCTTGTAGGTTTCCTGAAATTGAAACAATATTTAAGTTAGATAGAGCTAGTTTATGAGACATGTAATTTATGTATCTTTAGATCTTTATTGAACCACAACGTGAGTTATTAAAATATTTCTGCTAATGCTTCTTTTTATGAAAATTGATTTTCCAGCTCGACTTGTAATTTGGATATTAGTCTGAAATTTACATTATTTATACTGCACTAGTACAAACTAATGCATGCTCAAGTAATATTTGAAAAATGTTATTATAATCTTATTCTATTATAATACATGTTTTTAAACCACGAAGAAGACTAATATTTCATATATCATATTTGACCAGCTGTCTTCGAGTCATTCACCTTAATATACGAACTAAAAACTAGGGTATTTTATGTGTTCAACATTGTATATTTACCCTATTGCCATTAATTACTCTAGATAAGGCTTTTTGTATTTACTTTTGTTTGTGTTCTTACTTGCGGATGACCTTATAGTAATGTTTGGGCCTTATAGTGCCTTTAGTTTTATCGGCATATCGATATTTTAACTGTAAGTTATCATTATCAGGAACCTTCACGAAACTAAAATCAATAACACATTCGATGCAATGGTTTACGTTGCTTGTGATAATCTAATCTTATCTAAACGTATGACACGGTAATGGCAGGTATCCCATCGACCTCGTCAAGCCTACACGTATCTGATCTACATGGAGCGTACCTATGTAGATAGGTATAGTTAAACCCTGGGAACATTTCAGTTAGTTTCCGATTACGACAACTTTATCGTACGATAGACTTGGTAACGTTTTATTATATGTGTTATCTATAGATTTGGGCTTTAGTTTCTTGTATCTAGCAGGTGCAAGGATTTATTTAATCTTATTAGGTACAATGATAGATATCTGCGTAAGAATCTAATGTATAAGTATATAGATTGGTGATAGAATTAAATCTGTAGGAAGTTGAGTTTAAATGTCTACTTATCGCGAATTAATTTATACGCAATCTTAATTAAAAGTATTAGCATTTTGAAACGAAATGGTAAATTGTAGTAGAATACTACAATTTAGCATTTCAAAATGGTCGATTAAATTCTAAATTACAATCGGTAAATAACTATATTATTTTTGCAGATGTGTTATAATGTTTCCTGTAGTATTATGAAAATAGAATGTGTTAACTTCCAAGTTGAAATCGTAGACTGTGCGGTAAAAATTGATCGTTGCGTGCTCCAAAAAATTGTACCTCAAAGTTCGCTCTATAAACATGGCCTACGGCAATTCGACATGCTTGAACTATGTACCGTGTTCCGCGACAATAAAATGACAGCTACAATAAGCCGATTATCATTAGGAGAGGTAAGTAACAATCGTAACAACGTAAGTACTACCGGTGGCTTCTCATCTCCTACGCTTTGACTCACCGTCACCGCTCAATGTAAGAATTTGGAGCATGAGGAAATACCCATTAATTGTCCTGTATGTTGCTTCCTTTGTGTAGAAATACGAAGAATGTTACTTGTTTCTTATGGACTTGTATCGAAGAAATATTTCCATTGCTTTGTATGTGCTTGAGAATGGCAATGCTGTAGCCTTGTTTCATTTAGAGCGTGTAATTTAAAGATAAATTTAAGGGAAAATATCTGTTTATAACTCGTTAACCGAATTTATTTGATATCTCAGTTGTTATGTTAACCGGTCAACGACATTAATACTTTTGACCTTCCATTTAAAATGGTCAGGTTAAAATTAAAACTAGTTTTCGTATTTTTAAGAGAGTCACGTAAAGTTGATCTTGATTGACTACTCGTACTTTGGCTGACGGTAGAATGTTATAATGCATTTTATTTTTTTATTTTTTAATAGCCTGTACTGTCCCACTGCAGGGCAAAGGCCTCCCCCAATTCCTTCCAAGTGCTCTTTTCCTGAGCCACCTCGAACCAGCCCTCATGGTGCGCGTCCAGATCATCTCGCCACCTCTTTCTGGGCCGGCCTCGGCGGCGCCGTCCGTCTTCCGGCAACCATCGTGTTGCGGCTTTTGCCCAGCGGTCATCGTGCATGCGACTGACGTGACCCGCCCAATCCCATTTAAGCCTAGCAGCCTTCTTGCCAACGTCCACTATGCCCGTTTTGGAGCGCAGCGTGGTGTTTCGAATTCGGTCTTGTCTTTTGACACCCAAAATGCTACGTTCCATTGCCCTTTGGCAAACTCCAAGGCGGAACTTTTGATTCTCGGTGAGAGACCATGTCTGAGCACCGTAGGTTAGGACGGGCAGAATGCACATGTCGATGAATTTGCGCTTCAGGGAAACCGGAAGATCTCCCTTCATTAGCGTCTTCATGGACCAGTAGCTTTTCCAGGCGTTTTCGACTCTGCGATCGATTTCTCTTTCTTGCCTGTTTTCGAAAGATACTAACTGGCCCAAGTAGATATACTCATCGACATATTGTATTTCCTGCCCATCTACCTCGACCCTACGCTTAGTGCTGTTGGTCATCACCTTGGTTTTTGACCGATTCATAGTTAGTCCCACCCTAGAGCTGGCCGTACTAAGTTCTTGGAGCAAAGTCTGTAGTTCCAGGGCTGTGGGGGCAAAAAGGACTATGTCGTCGGCAAATCGGAGGTTCGTCAACCTCTTACTGCCGAGTTCAATGCCTTTGGTTGTCCATGAGGCTGCTAGCGATCTAAAAATCTTCTCAAGAGTGCTGGTGAATAACTTCGGAGAGAGCGGGTCACCCTGTTTAACACCCTTCTGAATGCTGAACGAAGGTCCAGCAGTATTCAATTTGATATTTGCTGTGCTGTTATGGTAGATGTTTTTTAAAAGGTCTATTAGATATATTGTTGTTCCAGTTCCTGATTTGATAAAGATTTAAATATTTCTGAGTGCTTGATGCTATCGAATGCCTTCGCATAATCTACGAAGGCCAAGTATAGTGGTTTTTTTTAATTCTGTGTATTTTTCTAGAAGTTGGTTTAAGGTCTGTAGGTGGTCGGTTGTTGAAAAACTAGGGCGAAATCCGGCTTGTTCTGGTGGTTGATCCAGTGTTCCATCTATACGATTGTGTATTACCTTAATAAAGGTCTTGTAGATGTGAGATGTTAAACTGATTGGACGGTAATTGCCAATGTCACTTTTGTCGCCTTTTTTAAGTAATAGAACTATGTTTGATTTGCACATTGCTTTTGGGATTTTTCCTGATAGTAATATGGTGTTAAACAGGTTAGCAAGGTGGGGTAGCAAAGTGGTAGAGCCGATTTTCAGCGCTTCCGTGGTAATTCCATCTTCCCCAGGACTTCTGAACTGTCGTAGCGCATAGTAGTAAGTGCTTTGTGCACTTCATAACCGTTTATTGGGGGAATGGAATCTGAAGGGATGTATTCGGTGTTGATATCGGGCGGTGAATGGTCTGAATATAGTGATGTATAGAATTTAGTCGCTATTTCCATTATTTTGATTCTACTGTAATGTTTGATGCCGTCGTTGTCTGTCAAGCTGTTAATCCAAGTACGTCCTTTTGTGACGCCTTGTTTTAGTACTCTTAAGGATGTGTGTTTTTCCAAAGCAGTTTTGACCAAATGTGTATTCAAATTTCTTAAATCTTTCCTAATACTCCTTTTTACTTCTCTATCTAATATTCTAAATTCTGGTGTTCCTATTTCTTTATCTGCCCGTTTCTCTATCAATTCAATGCTGTTACGTGTTAGTTTGTTTCTATTACTATGTTTGTTTTTTTATCGTTTTGCAAGTATTGTTTATTCCGGTAACTATTGCATTATATTGATCTTCTGCATCTTTCTCATCAACTTTGAGTTCTTTAAAATAATTTGATAGTTCTAGGTTGTAATTTTCGAAGTTGTTAATTAGTGTTTCTTTAGAAAGTCTTCTTATTCGTTTCATAAATGTTTTGGCTCGGTGGATTTTAAAGTCTACTCTAAATTTTGCACGGATTGGTCTATGGTCTGAACTGTATTTGATTTTGTTTATGACACTAATGTTTTATATCATATTTCGGTCTGATGACAAAACGTAGTCGATTTCATTGCGCGTGAAACCATCAGGAGACACCCAGGTCCATCGTCGTTGCGGTTTTTTCGAAAAGAAGCTATTGACTATGTGCATGCTTTGTCCAAAGGCAAACTGGGTGAGACGGGCGCCTCGCACGTTGCGATCCCCCAATCCAAAACAACCGACCGTATCTCCACTGTCCAGTTCCTGCCTTCGTCCCACTTTTGCATTAAAGTCACCAATGACCATGTTAAAAGTGCCTCTGTTTTCGTCGCATGCTCTATTAACAAGATCGTAAAAATCTTCTACCTCTTCGTCGGAATGTGCTGATGTCGGTGCATATACTTGTACGAGAGTTAGAGTTTTATTAGGTGTTAGTTGGAATTTAAGCACAGCGACACGTTCAGAGTATCCTAGAAATTCGATGATATTGTCCTTCCACTTCTTTGCCACCATGAACCCCACTCCGTGTTGTCCACTGGTTTCACCGAAGTGAAAGAACACAGCATCATCTCTTTCCTCTGTGTGTTCGCCTACTCTCCTGACTTCTGAGAGCCCCAAAATGTCCCATCTGATGTCTTTTAGAGCGTTCTCAAGTTCGATTAAACGTTCGTCTTTAATGCATAATGAAAATAAATATTTAATTGTGTAAAAAAAATATGTCAGCTGTGAATGACTGTTGAAACCGTGATACACATGTAAAAATTCATTAATTAATCATCTGGTATTACCTACAGCAAACCGACTGGAAATATTTACTAGGAGTAGGCGTACATATGTATTTACTGAGTTTCGCTAAACAAAGGTATTTTGTTAATGCAATGTAAAAACAATCTCAACAATGCAATAAGTAGTTCAAGGTAGTAAACATAAACATTTGTCTTGATTAATGTTAATTACTTCCATAAAGAATATTTAATGAAATTCATTCACCTACATAATAATGAATGATCAGGGGGCACGGCAGTGCCCCCGCCAAGTCGAGCGCGAAGCAAACACTGCCGTACCATCCTTTACTGGAACG
The DNA here is from genome assembly GCA_949316265.1 of Diarsia mendica. Classification (NCBI taxonomy): domain Eukaryota; kingdom Metazoa; phylum Arthropoda; class Insecta; order Lepidoptera; family Noctuidae; genus Diarsia; species Diarsia mendica. The sequence goes on from OX438895.1 coordinate 15,707,054, forward strand.
ATTTCGCCGCATTTTCAGGCCCCTATTTGAGAACCTCTGAAATTTTCGTCATCCAGTAAGCTATAAAATCACACTTAAAATAAAAAAAAACATGTCTGTAGGTCATTTAGTTCCGAAGATAAGCGAAAGCAAAGTTTCACATTTATGACACTCACTCATTGCACTCATTCACTCATGATCATCAGAATAGAACTAGTACTTCCCATAAACTCAGAGAGCTGAAATTTGGTACAGACTTAGGGTTTAATGACCACATAAAGGGAAAACTATAAAAACTAGGATAATCGAAGATCTGGAGTACCTGGTGACCCTTATGCCCACGTTTCTACAAAAAGAAGTGAAATCCCACCAAAAACATTCTGTAAAAAACTAGCCAAGTCTCGATGGAGCTGCTTGTTTATCTCTAAAAAGTAATGAAATCTAGACAAAGTCGTGCCAAGTCTAAGGTTCCTTACTGCGATTTATTTATTATTATACATAGTTAATATTGTGTGACTTGGCCGTTGAAAGGTACACAAGGGTACAAAACCAGGTGCTCCATGACACCATTGCACCAATCTGTCGCCAGAACCGCTACCCATTGACGATGGAAAATTGCCAATACCAGTATGGGTTATTATCTCGCTTAACAAACATAGGTAGTTACAACAGTTATAACATTACGTGTAAACAAAATTAACTTGTACCCACTAACGTATAAAGAATGTTCAACGGCCAAGTCACACAACATTAACTATATAATAAAGAAATCGCAGTAAGGAACCTTAGACTTGGCATGACTTTGTCTAGATTTCATTACTTTTTAGAGATAAACAAGCAGCTCCATCGAGACTTGGCTAGTTTTTTACAGAATGCTTTTGGTAGGATAATCTTACACGGTACCCACTTGCGTCTTTGCATGACATTTCATTAAGGAGTGAAATAGTTAAAAACTATATATTATGTAGGTTCCTATTTACACTTGTATCCGTATAGTTCTACTGTTCAGTTCAACTAGTAGGACTAAACGGAGAAAAAAATCCATTTAGTTCTACTATCTGCTGTATGAATTTTAATTGAACTAAACGGACAAAAAAGTTCTTTTAGTACTACTAATTTCCATTGTATTAGAACTATACGGATACAATGGGTTGTACTACGGAGAAGTAAATTTACCCATGGTTCAACTGGGTTCAACTGGTTGTTCTATGGGGAAATATCTTTACCAATGGTTCAATTACAGTGAGTTGTTCTTTCCTTGGTCCAACTAGTTGTACTTCTGGGAATTGAATGTATGATCTATGGAACAACTACTGGTAATAAACAGGAAAAGGTTATCTATTAATGCTGAAGTGCAATGCAATTACTACCTCCTCTTTTAACCAAAATTATAATACGACCGTCTCGCGACAGTATCCTTTATGGGCGGCATGGGCACCGGGCCGTAGGCCGACGAAGGAGGCCGGCGGAGGCCCGGCACTTCGGGGACAGAAGACAATAGTGTTATGTAATATGCGAGCGAAGCGAGCGCGCGTCATGGAGTACAACATGCGTTGCATGTATGTTTGTTTTACACGATCATCCTATCCCCGTGGTCCAACCAGTTGGACATAATTCCGGAAATTAGTAGTACTAAAAGAACTTTTTTGTCCGTTTAGTTCAATTAAAATTCATACAGCAGATAGTAGAACTAAATGGATTTTTTTCTCCGTTTAGTCCTACTAGTTGAACTGAACAGTAGAACTATACTATTACGTGATAGTAGTTGGTGATTACCGCTGAGGCGGCATCGAGACCCGAGCCGTCAGGTGAGGGTCTTAAGAAAGCCGAGGACGGTAATCATCAATACACACGTGTATCATAAGACGTTTTTCAACACACTTGCGAATAAAAAAAAACGTGTGGCACTCGGAAACTGCCGCGGTAAAGCTATTGCATAGCATTTTTTATCAATTATTTAATTTGACAACCTCAGTTGACAACCTTGTTATTTTCCGTAACCATAGCAACCTGGTTGAATTATTTTCGTTTCGGAATTTCTGGATTTGCTCTCCACGCTCAAGGCCCGCGATAGAAGCTATGCAATAGCTTATTAATACAAGAAAAAACATTTTATTTAGTAGATAAAAAGTTTATTTATAGAAACAATTAGTAAATGTGCAGTTAGTAAAATTATAATTAATTGTTTTTGATGGCGTAGCGGTCTCTTCAGATAGATTACTGGCCATGGTTCTGTATGTCTTTTACAGTTATATTTGTTAATTCTTGTATCCTACAGTTACACCAAATATTAAAGCAATCTGAAAAAAATAATTATTAAGTTTAACACACAACACGCTGAAGCTGAAGTCATGTAGATAGATATTTAAAATTAGTTTACCTAACCTTAGTAACCAGATATTGGTTATCTGGAGCATCTTTTATAAATTTTTCAACATCGTTAGACGATAAAACCTTTGATTTCTTGCTTCTAAATCCATCTGACAGTCTTTTTAGATAAGCTGACAAGTGAGAGTATGTGTAAGTCCACTCCATTCTTCGTTCGGACTGTACTTTTTAACATTGAGTATATACACCACAAAGAGCTAGGTTTGTACTTAGAAGATAATTCTTTAAAGTACGCCAAGAACACATTTTCAGAAAATGACTGCGATTTCTTGGTGTTTTGCCACTGCTTGAAATTTTGGTACGCTAATAGATATATCTTCTTGGAGTTTTCGGGTAGCAAATTTTCCATAACGCTAAGGGCTTCAAATCTTACATCGGGCGGTGTACAACATGAATCATTTTCTTCAAAACTAGACATTTTAACTAATAAAATAACTTTAATAACAGTGAAAACGAGTTGTGTATTTTTTTCGCAGTAGCGGGAAAATATTATGTTTTTTTTATAAGCGATCAGCCATAGACTAAAAGAGGTTTTTTTTTTGCTTGTCGTGGATAGTGTTTGGAGCCACGTACAAAATGTACCTAGTGCTTGCTCATTTCATGAAACTTTGTTTATAAATAGATAATTTAAACTTAGTACGTTTTTAATAAATGAAACTTTCATTCAAGTATTACAACTTTTGTTTTCTCTGTAATAAAGAAAACTTTGAATTCCCCATTTTGTCCGTGGCTACAATAGGGGATCGGACAAAAAAAAATTAATTAGTCCGTCAGATAGATTTCCAAAAATTATTGGACACGTATTTTTTCTTTTTTCACGTAAACTTAAAATGAAGACGATACACTGCTTCGAAAACTCGTGTGACGTCATTTTTTTTATTTTTTTTTCATTATGAAGTACTCGTTAATAAACGGTTACTCATACAATTACAATCTAGACCTTGAGGCTAATAAGTAATTTAAATTTAACTTAATTTGCTAAAGCTTACAAAATTAAGAATGTGTCCATTGGCACTTTTCTTATAGTCTCTATTAAGTTGAAAGACACTTTGTTCTCGTGTTCTTTAAACGTAGCGAAGCACTCACTGCACTGCACTGTTGTATTACACTAACTTTACTTAACTAACTCAAATGGTTTAGTTCTTTTTAGTCTTCTCACTATGTCCGTGGTGTCAAGTAGCTGGATAGCCTCGACGTTCACATGATGAAGAAGCCTCTGCTCGTGTGCTTCGGCGTGTTTTTTTATAACTTCAGTTACAAGATCCACTCCAAGGTCGTGGATTAGGACGTCATATGATAGTACATTTTGACGACACAAGTGACGTTTCAAGCCCCACTCCAAGATCTTTGACGCGTTTTATCTTCGTCATTTTTTATTGATTTGATAAAACAAAAAATACGTATTCAATATTTTTCGATAATCTAACTTACGGACTAAACAAAATCATATTATTTTGACCCAGTCCGATCCCCTATTCTATCCGCGAAAGTACATTTATTTTAGTTCCCTGTTTTCCCGCCTGCACAGATAAGTTGGTCGAACTGTAGATGCGCGCGCATAGGTAAACCGATTAGTTTTTCCCGCTATTGTGAAAAAAATCAGAACTCGTTTTAACTGTTGAAGATGACTTTTTAGTATTATTTTCTTCACAAGTGTGTTGAAAAACGTCGTATGATACACGTGTGTATTGATGATTACCGTCCTCGGCTTTCTTAAGACCCTCACCTGACGGCTCGGGTCTCAATGGCGCCTCAGCGGTAATCACCAACGTTACACACTTGTACCATAATGTACTATTATTTATTCTATTCATGTGCGTGAAACAGTATAATATCATCCCTTGCTTCGGTGAGGGAAAACATCGTGAGGAAACCAGCATGCCTGAGAGATATTTCTCGAAGTCATGTGAAGCGAAGTCAGAGGTCCTTGGGCGGCAATAAAAACTTTGACACAGAAACTTAAATAATTATAGAAAGAAGAAGTCGAACTTCTTCTAAGTAAATAAATGTACATTTGTTTTGGAATACGTTGATGATGCATGCAATAGATAGATAATCTGTAATTTGAACCAAAATTGAACAAGTAGTGATGAAATAATACAATTTTATGTCTAGAAGTAAAAACAAAAACATATTTCATCTTAAATTCTCAAACTATTCAGAAGAAAGAAATCTCGCATATCTTAATTAATTAAACGTTTATATAAATCTCAATCTTAAGCCTACCATAAATTATGCGGGACAAGACAATGTAACCTAGTAATATTTTTAATCTACAAAATCCTTTATTATCTTAAGCATTAAGATAACTACCTACTTACTGATGATTTTATACACGTCATACATTTGGGAACAGAAATATGTATAAAAGTTATGGCGATTACCATTTTATGAGATCTTGCCGAATTTATAACTTTTTATGATTATTAATAACAGCATTATCTGTATGTGGTTGATAACAGAAACATTGCTTATTCTGGAAATTGGGTTTTAGGAAGATTTGCTTACACAAAACTGTATGATAGAGATAAAACTATTAATCGTTTATTAATATTGGCGTTTTAGCAACATCCATTTGTGTCAAAATCGTGATATGTTAATTAATTAAAATACTGACCGTTCCACTTATCTAGACATTCTTGGAACCATTGAGACAAAGAAGTGATTAACCAAGTCATTGTGAGGGACTGGTCTGACGCATAGATAACACGCATCTACATATTTAGTGATAAACACGATTACAACTGGTAATTAAACACTGTTGCCAGGTAGTGATAAGAGAATGGCCGATTACAACGGCGATGTTTCGTTATTTGAATTTAAAACTATTTCAATTGTTTTATTGTCTGTTTTCCGAGATTTTTCATTGCATAGGTTTCTTGTCGTCTAGACATTTTCCCTATTTGCCTCTGCGACAAAATACGTCATCAAAAGTATCGTTTGATAATTATTATTTGCCAATTTATAATGCTGTGCAGCCAATATTATTAAGAAAATAATTATTTCTATTCATTTAAGGTACCTAATCTTCGTGTATTCTACATAGGAGGTATACCAAAGGTTCCATTATTTAGGTACATGATTTTGCTGAAAGTTAGAACAACGGTTATAATTGTTTTATTTATTAATTTCAGACGAGACGCACAGAACCGGCCAATGTGGCGACACCTAGGGGAGGCCTATATAATGTGGTGATGATGATTAATTTCATTGCAAATTAGATGTATAGTCGACCAAGAAATTGGTTTACCACTTTTGATGACATCTCCCAGTAACATAATTATTCGCTAAAGATGACAGATTGACAGATTCTGACGTGAAAATAGCACTTGATGTTTTGTACGTGCAAATGATATTCAACCTTAGAGTGGTAAACCAATTTCTTGGTCGACTATACATTAATTCGAGTCTTTATCTAGTGAAGTGTTTGTGATTATGTATTTTAATCTGAGGTGACATCGAACTGTAGAAAGAGACCTTGCTTTCTATAAATAACAAACTTTAAACTAACTCTATAGTAATTTATTTATAGATGACGTTTACTTTGTAAAGTTAACAAAAAGTGTTTATTACTATCCATTGTTGTCTAGTAAATCAAGGCAAAATTGTAAACAATGAATTTATTTTAGTTCGTCTTGTGTTTGTCTGTTTATTTCTTTGGTCTAATTTATCTCTTTCATTCCTATGGCAATCATACATTAAACGTGCAAATAAAGTAATGTAAACTAAACAATAGCAACAATATCAAATTGTTTGAATGTAATCTGAGTCCAGAGTATTTTATTTGATAAGGGTAATCATCTTGTCATTGAAATTCCAATATTGTTATTAATTAAATTCAGTCGAATTCCCTACCGATAATGTTGAGAAATCTGAGTTAATTAAGTTAAAATGGTACTTTTTACTCATGCAAATTATGGAAGTACAAGTGGATATGTAACTGAAGATGTGATCTTAACAGTACCCAGTATGTACATTAACGTATATAATGTATAAGGTATACAGTCAGCAGCACCAATATGTATACACTTAGCAACGTTTAGAAGCAATTTTCGCCTCCTGTTTGTGTGTGCTTGTGTGATTTCTTTTTATTTTGGAACCCATAATAGCTTTATCACATAATAGGTCATCATATCTCAAAACTGTAATCGTTATTTCGTGAGAAATTCGCGTTTCAACTTTGCCAAATGCAAAAATTAATAAAAATATTATGCTCGTGACTGTACAATTACATACATCACTCATGGTCATTATTACTCATAGTTTAGATGTAGTTACATCTAAATAAAGTGCATAGTCGACTAAAGTTCACTGCTCCTCATTGTTTACAAATAAAATGATAAACAATTCTGTAATTTATTCTGTTTTTCTGCATTCCACCACGGTGTTTGTGTCTTCCTGTGTAGTCTGCCTTTGTCATCTACACGGGTGGTTTATTTGCCTTTTATACATCTAATCTTAATTTGCTATGCTAATAAATAAGAAGAAATTACAAGAATATAATTAATGCACATTTGACAATGAGATAGTCTTTGGGAAAGACAAAACTGTGTCGAAGGAGGAAAATGCAGAGAGAACAATATGTTTCTCAGTAATTTGACTACATATTTAGATAGTTTTCAATATTATCACAATCATCTTCTTCTAATGACGCACTGCAGTTGCGTGATGACGACTGTTTGTCTTATTGATGTCGTTTGTTTAAATTCGATGCGTGTTATTTTGAATAATAAAATAGTAATAAATAATAGTAATATAGTAATAGTAAATAAATAGTACTGGGTACATCTTTGTGGGGTCCTGGTAACCTCGTAACCTTCTTCGACTGGATTACAGTGATATTAATTAAATAAGAGTATTATTATGTAGAAATAAAAGATAATAGAGAAATAATACTTATTAACGATTCTAAATCGCATATGACCAATTAATTAAAACGGAGATGATACACGTGTTGCTGTTTCTGAGATTCTCGTGTTTATCGTCAAAAAAAATGTTTCGAACAACATTAACATTATACACACATCAAAAGTGTCTAGGGATCAACATATATTTTTGCAATAACTTTTCTCCTGATTGATATTAATTAAAATTTTCTTTAAGGATTCATCAAATAAAGTGTTTTCGTTTGTCACAGTAACGATAAACCAAGTCACCTTTGCATTAATAAAGAAATTTGCCATTTTCCTAATAAAGGGATTTTTGACATTTGAACCACTAACATTAAAGTTCGAAAAAAAGACTGAAATAACAGTTTTCTTTAAAATTTTATTGGGTAACTCAAACAATTAATAATCCGTGTTTCTACCGCGAACACTAACAACACAAGAACATCGGTTTGGCATACTCAAAATGAGTTCATCCAAATCACGCTGTGGAATGGCCGCCCATGTTCGTTGCAACAACAAAAAAAGGTCTTCTTGCGACTGGATACCCTCCATATTCGGCAGAGCTCTTCTCTGTAGCATATCCCATGTGCTCAATCGGGTTCAAGTCTGGCGACTGAGCAGGCCAGGGCAGGACATTGATGTTAGCTGCGGCGAGAGTCTGTCTTACAACTCTTGCGGTGTGCGGTCGTGCATTATCATGCATTAACTGAAATAAGGGACCGATTTGCACTTGTAGAGGAACGATGACGTTTGATACAATCGTCTCAGCATAAATTTGAGCGTTGAGGTTGCCTCTGATCCAAATCAACTCAGTTCTTCCGCCGATCCAAATACCCGCCCATACCATGATGGTTCGTTTGCTTTTCGTGGCGTTTCGTGTGCTTTTCTGATGAGTCTCGTTTTGGTATGAGACCGGATACAAGACGTATACGACACTGGAGAACCCCTGGACGCCAACAGCGATTAAAATCCTGCCAGGAAGTCCATCCTTATAGTGGTCGAACCATCATGGTATGGGCGGGTATTAGGATCGGCGGAAGAACTGAGTTGATTTGGATCAGAGGCAACCTCAACGCTCAAATTTATGCTGAGACGATTGTATCAGACGTCATCGTTCCTCTACAAGTGCAAATCGGTCCCTTATTTCAGTTAATGCATGATAATGCACGACCGCACACCGCAAGACTTGTAAGACAGACTCTCGCCGCAGCTAACATCAATGTCCTGCCCTGGCCTGCTCAGTCGCCAGACTTGAACCCGATTGAGCATGCATGGTATATGCTACAGAGAAGAGCTCTGCCGAATATGGAGGGTATCCAGTCGCAAGAAGACCTTTTTAGGGTTCCGTACCTCAAAAGGAAAAAACGGAACCCTTATAGGATCACTTTGTTGTCCGTCTGTCTGTCTGTCTGTCAAGACCTTTTTTCTCAGGAACGCGTGGAGGTATCAAGCTGAAATTCATATCAAATACTCAAGTCTATGGTCTCTTGGAGCTGTGAAAAAATCAAACTTCTAAGTCAACGCGATCAAAAGATACTCCCGTTTATGCCGCAAATTTTCGACACTCGCAAGGGAATCAAAACCTACAGGGTACTTCCCGTGAACTCAGAATCTTGAAATTTGGTACGAAGCAACGTCTTATAGCATAGATAAAGGAATAATTACGAAAACCATAAATTTTTAGTTACATCAAGATACTCCCGTTTATGCCGCAAATTTTCGACACTCGCAAGGGAATCAAAACCTACAGGGTACTTCCCGTGAACTCAGAATCTTGAAATTTGGTACGAAGCAACGTCTTATAGCATAGATAAAGGAATAATTACGAAAACCATAAATTTTTAGTTACATCACATAATATATTTTTTTTACGGAACCCTCGGTGCGCGAGTCCGACTCGCACTTGGCCGGTTTTTTTGTTGTTGAAACGAACTGAGAAAAACGGGCTACTTAAAATTGGCAAATTTGTAATGTACCGGCAGCCAGATACGTATAATGTGCTTTTCACATGAAAATTATAAGAGCCATACTTATAATGAAACGACACCATGTTAAGTAAGTATGCGGCATAATGCTCTGTAAAGACCATGTAAACAAGTTACTTGTAATGAGGCCGCATCATGAAATTACTGTGCCCGCATTATTAACGTTTACGTATGCGGTTTAATGATGCCGCATATGTATTAACAGAGCAGCATACGTAATTTACTTACCCGGAACCAGGAAAAATGTATGCGCTATACGAACGAAGTTATACAGCCGCATTATTTCAGTATCTAGGCTCTTTACAACAGTAACTAGTTGCCAAATCATTGTACTGACTCCGACTCATTAAGTAATGTTTCCGGTTACGTACATAATGTACGAGCATGCGTCGGGGATATGCCGATACATTTTACGCACACTGGATAATTAATAATGTCTCCGCCTACATAATCGTTTACGTATCCTGGCTCATTTTACGAACTCCGTTTACTTACTGACTGTGTTCGGTGCGTATAATCTTTAAGACGTCAGCCGCATCATGAAATTACTGTGGCGCACTCTTACCATTTACGTATGCGGTTTAATAATTTGGCACAGAGCAGCATACGTAATTTACTTAACCCGTAACATAAAATATGTATGCGCTATACGTACGATGTTATACAGCCGCCTTATTTCAGTATCCAGGCTCTTTAAACTGCTTGCCAAATCATTGTACTGAATCCGACTCATTAAGTAATGGTTCCGGTTACGTACATAATGTACAAGCAGAGTAAGGGATATGCCGATACATTTTACGCACACTGGATAATTAATAATGTCTCCGCCTACATCATCAGTTATTACGTATCCTGGTTCATTTTACGAACTCCGTTTACTTACTGACTGTCGTCAGCAGCATACGTAATTTACTTAACCCGTAATATAAAATATGTATGCGCTATACGTACGACGTTATACAGCCGCCTTATTTCAGTATCCAGGCTCTTTAAAACAGTGACGGCCGTTTTTGTTTCACGTCGGCTCGATAGATGGCGCTGTACTGATGACGCGCAATCCTGAATCGCGGTGTTAAGATTCTCCGCGGCCAAACGACCTCCCTCGGTTTTCGTTACTACGGTATCGCTTCTCGGCCTTTTGGCTAAGATCAAAGTGTAGTATCTGTTCTTTTCAGCTTAATATCTGAAAGTTCCCTCACTGAGGGACCAGTATATTAATCTGATTTTTGTAAACTGACGGGATGTTCGGGGCTCGCTCCACTCCCGTCGCGGGTGGGCCCGGCATTGCACAGTGCCGCCGGGATCGGCCCACATCATACCTGTCGCCGCAAGAATGTCTATCTGCTAAGATCATTGTTTAATCTCATTACCAGCTTATAATATTGATGAACCTGCCATCTCTGAGATCTTAGTACGATCATTATAAAGGTCGAAAGTGAGCGACAGTGCCATCTATTGACTCACAATTGAACAACCATCATCGAACCACCACATAGATGGAATGTAATTAAATGCTCCATAACTCGAATAGTAATTTATTAACAGAAGTAGTCTTTAACTAAGAACTATAGTTAAAATAATTAAGCTATGCTAATGTTTTATGAATATTGGGATTTTAATGGTTGCCACACTTGAAATTAGGCTGTCTATGAGACGTCAGTGTAATTAGGTCATTAATTACTATACTGGTTTTGTGGTACTTCCGCTGGGGACTACAGACCGACGCATGCGACGAAAAAGTTGAGACGCTAGAACAAGTTATGTCGCGTTTAGCGAATAATTGCAATTCAAGTAAATGAAAGTGGTTTGTGATGTGATTAATGATAATTAGTGCAAATGATAATTGTAACATGATTTAAAATAGTGTTTAAGGAGTTTCTTTGCCTATTCTTCTCCTAAAAGATCAACCATGTATTCGAATGGGCGATTCAAACCGCAAAGTTTTTATGTGCCTGTAAATGAAGCAATGTAAATAAACGTTTGGTGTTTGAGTCAAGTAATGTGTGTGATTTCAAATACCCATTTACTTAGCTAACACGAAAAGGAATCTAAGGCGACGACAATATGGCGGAGCCCATTGATATTTAGGAACAGCGTCCCTCCAGAGGTTTTCCCGCCGCGTCATACCCTTATAATAATGTCTCATCATTGCTTACTATGCCCGCTACAGTATCGTACGTATGCCGCCGTGGTACACACGTACGGCTCATCGTGATTTACTGTGTCCGCCACAGTATTGTACGTATGCCACCGCGGTGCACACATACGGCTCATCGTGATTTACTGTGTCCGCCACAGTATTGTATGTATGCCACCGCGGTGCACACATATGGCTCACCATTATTTACTGTGCCCACTACAGTGTCGTACGTATGCCGCCGTAGTACACACGTTCGGCTCACCGTGTTTTACTGTGTCCGCCACCATATCGTACATATGCCGCCGCGGTGCACATTTATGGCTCATCATTATTTACTATGCCCGCTACAGTATCGTACGTATGCCGCCGTGGTACACACGTACGGCTCATCGTGATTTACTGTGTCCGCCACAGTATCGTACGTATGCCGCCATGGTACACACGTAAGGTTCACCGCGTTCTACTGTGCCCGCAACAATAGTATACGGGTGTTGCAGTCGTAGTTTCAGGAGTATTCAGTGCGACTTGCGCACTACGTATTACGTAACCGGATGTCGGGCTACGTACGTACGTGCAAAAATCGACCACGAGTAAATTACGTAACCCGCTCCATGATGAGCGTCAGTATGCCGACTACGTATGACTGACTACTTACGCGTAATGGACCGGGTTACACACGTCATGGTGGTCGATTTTTGTCCTTATTTTACGTAGTGCGGCAGAGGAAATTTTTCTCGGGCGGCCATTCCACAGCGTGATTTGGATGAACTCATTTTGAGTATGCCAAACCGATGTTCTTGTGTTGTTAGTGTTCGCGGTAGAAACACGGATTATTAATTGTTTAAGTTACCCAATAAAATTTTAAAGAAAACTGTTATTTCAGTCTTTTTTTCGAACTTTAATGTTAGTGGTTCAAATGTCAAAAATCCCTTTATTAGGAAAATGGCAAATTTCTTTATTAATGCAAAGGTGACTTGGTTTATCGTTACTTTGACAAACGAAAACACTTTATTTGATGAATCCTTAAAGAAAATTTTAATTAATATCAATCAGGAGAAAAGTTATTGCAAAAATATATGTTGATCCCTAGACACTTTTGATGTGTGTATTTGTAAAATATTATTTTAATATTTTTTTATGGGTATGAATTAACTAATTTAAGAAGAAGATAGTTTTTGCAGAGTTATAATTTATCACTACGAGTCAAGTAATTATGTCAAGTAGTCAAGTTATTATTCCTAGAGTGGGGCAACGTTTATTAAAAAAAAAAAAAACAATTAGAGTAGGTGTAGAGATATTTAATGTATATTATGGTAGAGTGGGGCCACAAATACATAATTTTAGCCGTGATAAATACAACCGGTTATCCCCTACAATGTGTTAAAAAGTTTCTAACACTCGCGTATATAATATGAGATCAAGTTATGTCATCGTCGTAGTGTGTACGGTGGATGTTTTTAAGATTGAAAAAAATATTATGCAAAGTTTATTTTAAAATTAAACATAAGTAAATGTCAGTATAAAAATAAGTAAGTTATCGTAACATCTGCCATAGTATGCGCGTGTTACGATTAGAGATGTGCCGTTGCCGGCAATATTACCCGAACTGGGAATTTTGATGGCAAAATTGCCGGGAGTGGAAATATTCGGGGAATATTTCTTAATTATAAGTCAAATTAAGTACGGAAACTAAGTATACACTTATAATTAGCATTTATAGGCCCTAATCTACACTGACCGGCAACTTTGGCAATATTTCCAATGCTGCTGGCAATTTTGGTATTTTTTTGTGGCAATATTCCCACCAGCAAATCACTAGTTACCATAGCTTGTTAACCTATAAAATAAATAGTTCAGTTCAGGTCAGTCACTACTGCATCATATGCACGACAAAACGGAAGAGCATCTGACCATCCCTGGACGCATAATTCTACTATATGACAAAGGATACTTATTTAATTAACACTCCATAAACACTCTTAATATTCGAATAAGTTCAACAGTAAATATTTTAATCAAAACATTCCGATTTGTTTAATTTCCAACCTTACAGCTCACATTTTAAAGGCAAAAAAAAAACAGACGCTAAATCAGAACCACAGTTGTTTTGTTATCAAAAGTGGTAATGAACTAAATACAGTCATTAGTTTTGTTACCGTAACCGTTCTTCTGTTAGTATTAATGGGGTCGGTATTAGTAAACAATGAGTTCTTAAAATCGTGTGTGCATGTCTTTGTGTCTTTGGTACACGATGTTTTTGGTTAAAGTCCATCTTAAAATAAACATTCGTCAGAATATGTTATTTTTCTTATATGCAAAAATGAGTTCTTTGTTGGCTGTTGTTGCGAATAGATTTATGAGATTTATATTAGATTCTTTAACAAGAATTGAATGTAGATCTACCGTAACAAGCCAGTTAACAATCCAGAATTCTAAATGGAGTAAGTGCACTCATTTATTAAAAATAGTCGAAAAATAAAACAGTGTAGAAAAATGTAGGAAATTGATGTGGGATTTGATGTGGGTTGGTACAACTTAGCAGAATTACTTCCAATAAGCAAGGTGTGTTTTTTAAAAGTAACCAATTGAGCAAAAACGTACTGTTCATAGTAATAAAACAGGTAAGTATGTAAGGCTTATACAGGAAACCAGCATGAAATCGAATAATATGTTAAATAAATATGATAACTGTATTCAATGAAATTGTTAAGCTAGGTAGGTATTTGTTAATTTAAATCACGGCCACTTAATTATGCAATCATTATACAATCACGTGGAAATGCTGATAATGATGATGGACTAAGATATCAGCTGTAATGTTACCTTTAACAATAGGGTAGTTGACAAAAGTAATCTAATTAGTCCGTCAGATAGATTTCACAAAAAATATTGGACACGTATTTTTTCTTTTTGCAGGTAACAATAACAATAAATGAAGACGATACTGTGCTTCGAAAAGGCGCGCGACGTCATAGTTTGATACATTATTTATAAGTGACGTCACCAGCCCCCACTCACGATCTTTGACACGTTTTATTTTCGTCAATTTTGATTAATTTTATAAAACAAAAAAACACGTTTCCAATATTTTTCGATAATCTAACAGACGAACTAAACAGAATCCCTAAAAATATGATTCTGTTTAGTCCGTCTGTTCCGTTTTTTCCTTTTAAAAAACTGAACCCGTAGAGGATCACTCGTGTGTCTGTCTGTCTGTCCGAACATTCCCCCCCCCCTTATCTCCGAAAGTACTGAGCCTAAAATTCTGAAAAATAATACAGAAAATAGTTCAACACTATAGATTACAGGAAAACCTATAAGAAGTCATGGTACGGAACCCTTCATGTGCAAGTCCGACTTGCACTTGGCCAGTTTTTTTTAGTCAGTCAACTACCCTATTCATGGGTACCTACGCTACGGATAATGATCACTGCGATAGAACGAGAAGAATGAGATCATGAATTAATGAAAAAAATAAAGAAGAAAGATTTTTGTTCAGTGCTGTGTAACCGTTACCGGATGAATGGCTGAACAAGAAAAAATATTTCTTTAAGTGTTAGCGTATTTAACATATAATTGTTATGGAATTTTATTGAATGACATATCAAATTATCAATCTGACACTAAGCCAATATTATCGACTATTATTTTCTATGGAATTTTATTGAATGACATATCAATCTAACACTAAGCCAATATTATCGACTATTATTTTCCTGTTGTCTTCTAATGCCGATCAATGATGGAATATAATTTTTTTCGCTTCTGATGGGTTTACAAATATAGAATTTATTACCTTAGACGTCGATTCATAAAAATATACCTACCTAAGTAGGCATTTGCGTGAGTATTAACCTAGTGATCGTTGAGGTTGAGGTCAATGTTACATTAACCGACTCGGACTCATTGTAGCTGTGTAGCAAAAAGCTCAAGGGCAAAGATAAAACGATTTATCAATAATTACTAAATAATACAGTAATTTATAACTAAAACAGTATTAGTTTTTTTTTATTATTAAGCTATTGCATAGCTTCTATCGCGGGCCTTGAGCGTGGAGAGCGAATCCGGAAATTCCGTAACGAAAACTTTCAACCAGGTTGCTATGGTTACGGAAAATAACAAGGTTGTCAACTGAGGTTGTCAAATTAAATAATTGATAAAAAATGCTATGCAATAGCTTTACCGCGGCCGTCTCCGAGTGCCACACGTTTTTTTTTATTTATTAAAACAGACAAATTGTTAAAGCAAGTCTTTATGAGCGGCCTTGGAACATCCTTGGGCATTAAAAGCAAGTTGATGTTTTTTTTTAATAAATGCTCTATTTTTTTAGATTAATTTATCTGGCTGTATCCTCCACCTAATTAGGAATGCCTTGGGCCACAATATGAATACGAAATAAAAGAATAATTAATTAGTTCCTGTGAACAATGGTCTGTAACATGCTCTTTAACATTATGTTGGTGTATCGTTACATAAAATCATGGACATTCGTACTGTTTTACCATTGGTACCATAACTGGGACAGCATAGGTACTTTTGTGGAACACGTGCTCAATGTATGTCACACAAGGGGGTCCAATTCAGTAACCCAAACAAAACGGTACGTACAGACAAGCATTAGGTTGTTTGTTTATTATTACGCTTTGAAACGTTGAATGTTTATGAATCGTTAACTTGGGCTTAAACCATTGACCAAATAAAGACAGGCCTGATTGTTGCTTGCGAGATACAGCCTGTTGACAGACAGACGGACGGACGGACAGACGGATAGCGAAGTCTTAGTAATAGGGTCCCGTTTTTGCCCTTTGGGAACGGAACCCTAAAAAAACAACTGACGGATAAGTTACTGGACCTTAACGCCTTGCCATAGGTACCGACTTACCGATACTGGTGGTAAATAAATAAACATGGGCTACTTAAATCTATTATTGACTACTTCTGTATTTGGTTGGTGTTGTAAAACTGGTTTTATTTTTGAGCTCTTCATAGAGTAGTCATTGACAACTGGTTGAGGTGGTGAAAGAAAAGAAAGAAAGAAAGAAAAAGTGTTTATTGGTTTCCCAACAGGACAAAACAAATTGACAAAAAAATTAAACGTTAACAAAGTAAACACATTCGCACGCATTCGCATTGACCCGATTCGACTTTGATTTTTAGTAATAATAAGGCCCCCTAATACAACCACACGTCCTGATTGAACATCTAATCACGTGGGGGGCGGACACACGATTGAAAAATTACTGACGTGGCTAACGTGGCTCTGGAAACCCATTCAACATGGAGACTAGGTCAAAGAAAGTACGTATAGGACCGCTTCCCGGGGGTAATCGTCGGGGCACACCTGGGGCCGATGCTGGGTGTCTCAGCATACGATCCATCGGCGGTGGGGGACTGAGCAGGCGGGTTCTCCCCGATAAAAATACTACAGCCGATCCGTCAGATAGACTTGACAATGACAGTAGAGCAGTTACACCCGACTTGGATGTTTCGCAGGCGGCGTCAGCTACTCAGCCTGCGACCACTTTGGCGGGAAAACCCAGAGTGCGCATGAAATGGACTGAAAATATGAACATATTCATCATGCGCACTTTCTATCACATTACCAAACTTGAAGAGGACAGAACTACATATGTACTGCACGCAATTACACGAAAAATTTAAAATACAGTACCCAGATATGAATGTAACAGAACAAAGAGTAGCGGACCAACGACGAGTCATTATTAGAAACAAACTGTTATCAGACGACACTTTAAATAGAATTAAATATGAAATAGCAGAACAACTTAAAAGCAGAAGACGAAAGTATGAATCTCACACATCACACAAACACTTTGCAAGAACTTGACACAATTTCAGGCACTCAAAATTATACTACAGATTTAATGATACTCACACAGCACACTCAACACAGCATTCAACCTACAGAAGATGATCCTGGATTAATACAAAATAATATAGAGTTTGACCCTTCATTAGTAGATGCATTAAGTAACGAATTAGAATCAAATATATTAAAATATAACGGCATGGATCCTGCGTGTAGACCATTACTACCAAAATTTAGACCATCTCGTCAATTATCAGATATCATTAGTATATTCAATCAAAAGATTATCCCTTTAAAATTATCATCAATAGAAAACTTAAGCGACACACATTCACTAATATACTCCATAGCTATTACAGTTGCAATTCACTTCAAATTAAAAATAAACATAGACCGATCAAGTAGAGATACTAGAATAAAAAACGATCCACCATGGAAACACAGATTAGAGACAGACATAGAGCAACTAAGAAAAGATATAAATAGACTAACTCAATATAAAAACGGTAATACATCAAGAAAACTAGAAAATAAAGTCAAGCAGATAATTAATAAAAATACTAGACAACACAGTTCGTATAATGTTAATAAGAGAATTGAAGATCATTTAGACACGTTAAAACAGAAACTTTTAGTAAAAAGCCACAGGCTAAAAAGATACAAAAAAGCCAAAGAAAGGAAAGACAATAATAGATTATTTGCAACAAACGAGAAACAATTTTACAGAAAACTTAAGGGTAACGATACTAAAATCACCAACCCTCCGCCTCAAGACTCTTTAAAAGAATTCTGGCAGGGAATCTGGTCAGATAGTACTGAGCATAACAAAGATGCTGGGTGGATACAGGAAGAAATAGCTAGGTCAGAAACAATAGATGAAATGCCGTTCGAAGATATAGATACGCTTGAAATAAACACTATTATAAATAGAACGCATAATTGGAAGGCAGCAGGAATAGATGGTATTCATAATTTTTGGATTAAGCGGCTCTATTCTCTTCATAGTACTTTAGCAAAACAAATAAATGATATTTTAAAAGGTGACGAAAATATACCAGATTTTTTAACTAAAGGAATTACATACATGATCCCTAAGTCAAATAGAACACAAGATCCGTCACAGTATAGACCAATAACTTGCTTACCAACCTTATATAAAATCATCACGTCATGTATCACAAACAAAATTATCAAACACACTGAGCAATACAATATCTTAGCTGAAGAGCAAAAAGGATGTAGGCGTGGTCATATGGGATGTAAAGAGCAATTAATTATCGATTCCACTATTTTAAAATACGCCCAGAGGTCTAGAAAAAACTTATACATAGCATACGTAGATTACAAAAAAGCGTATGACAGCGTCCCTCATTCATGGTTAATTGAAGTGTTAAACATCTATAAAATAAACCCATTAATTATAAATTTTCTTAAGAATACAATGGAATCCTGGAGAACTACACTTAAACTACAAACTAAAACGGCAAACATATCTGTAGAAGAAATAGCTATTAAAAAAGGTATTTTCCAAGGGGACTCATTAACACTGGAGGGCTCGCGTGGGTGACATATGTCACCCAGGCTCGAATATTGTTTAATAACTTTTGAACGAAACGCACTTCAGTGCTGCCCTTTCAGTTATTCCTCAAGTAGTAGCGCGTCCACGCGCCAGTAGTGCGTCGTCACTCTAAGTGCAACGACGTGTGAACAGTGAATTTTTAAAGTGCATGGGTGACGTATGTCTCCCGCGCGAGCATTCGAGGAAACGTAACATTGTGGTGAAAAATCAAACAAAAATCAAACCAAATCACAGTGTGCCCTAATTGTGATCAAGAAGCTTCTGAATTGGAATGACCCATTTGTAAACTTTACTAAATAATGATAAGCTTACCCAATTATGGTTAAAAAAAAAAATAAGAGACTGATTAATCACAATAAGTAAAAATGTTTAATTTTTTTCAGATTTTTAGTTTGTGTTAATATTTAGTTCAACTTAAGGCAATTATTAAGTTTTGTTAAAGTATTTAGTAAGAAATAAAGTTGATTAGTCTTATTACAACTTGTTTTCTTTCATCACAATTAGAATAGTAAGAAAAAATCCTGTTACTGATGGGTGGCATATGTCCCCCGCGCGAGCTTTCTAGGAAAATTTTGGGCGCGAGCCCCCTAGTGTTAAGCCCTCTTTGGTTTTGTCTGGCCCTTAATCCACTCTCCCGAGCATTAATTGAGTCTAAATTAGGTTTTGACATAAAAAACGGTAGATCAACATTGCACCAAGCTGCACATTTACTTTATATGGATGACTTAAAACTATATGCCAATAAAAATACAGATTTACACGGTTTATTAGACATAACAACAACATTTTCGAAAGACATAAGAATGGATTTTGGACTAGATAAATGCCGAAAATTAAATATAGAGAAAGGTAAGATTAAAGATGGAAACTACGCAACAGACAACGAGCAAGTAATAGAAGCGATGAAAGACGAAGAACTATATAAATATTTAGGATATAACCAAGCACGATTGTTAGAACATAGGACTATTAAAGATAAGCTAAAAAAAGAATACACTAATAGGTTACATTCGTTATGCAAAATGCATCTATCCAGTAAACATTTATTTAAATCCATAAATACTTACGCAGTTCCCATACTCACTTATTCCTTTGGTGTAATAAAATGGTCTAACACAGAACTACATGCCCTTGAAGTCAAAACAAGAACTACCCTGACACAACATAGATATCACCATCCCAAATCCGCAATAGAGAGAGTCATAATGTCCAGAAAAGAAGGGGGCAGAGGCTTAATAGAAATATCACATCTTCATAAAAGACAAGTCATAAATCTAAAGCAATTTTTCATACGGAAGAAAAACAGTAGTCAGTTACACAAAGCAGTTACAGAAATAGACAAAAAATACACACCTCTAAATCTCAGCGATAATAGCAATATTGACACAATAGATACAACGAGACATATAGAAGAGTTAGATAGAAAATGGAGGCAGAAAGAATTGCATGGAAGACATCCCAACGACCTACACCAAACATACATAGATAAAGAAGCTTCTAACAAATGGTTAGAGTTAAGTAGGCTATTCCCGGAAACAGAAGGGTTTATGTTAGCTATCCAAGACCAAGTCATTAACACAAAAAATTATAGAAAATATATAATTAAAGATAGTACAGTAAGAAATGATCTATGCAGAAAATGCCACAGTAAGCCTGAAACAATACAACACATCACAGGCGCTTGTATCACATTAACTCAAAATGACTATACACACAGACATAATCAGCTAGTTAATACACCAAAAACTTGCAACTAAACTTAATCTCATGAAAGACCCATACACACCATATTACAAATATTCACCAAGAGATACTTTAGAAAACCAATTTTATAAAATATATTATGACCGTGCTATAGTTACAGATCACACTATATATAACAACAGACCCGACATAACACTTGTAGACAAAGAAAACCAACACACATACATAATTGATATTGCAGTCCCTAATACTAATAACATACAAAAAACAATCTCAGAGAAAATCAGGAAATATACGGAGTTACAAGAGGAAATTAGGCGAGTTTGGAAAATGAAGAGAGTCACTATAGTCCCAATTGTTATATCAACCACAGGTGTTATCCCAAAACAAATATTCAACAGTTTTAGCGCACTCAATCTATCTAAATACACATACCTAACACTACAAAAAGCTGCCATACTAAACACTTGCCGAATAGTTAGAAAATTTTTACAATTAGACTTAGACAATAATTTCGCTGCAGTACAGAATAATTTAGTTTTACAAACAAATAATTAGGATCTCACCTTGGTTTACACCCGTGAGATTCTTAAAATACCAGGTATAAACCTGAGAAAACGAAAGTTTCAAACCACAATAATAATAATAAATTTCTTTATTGACATAAGTTACAATTACAATATTGAATTCCCTAACATCTGCGCTAGTAAAAACTGTGTTGCAGGTGTTAGTGTCTTCCCCCTATTACAGTGACAATACCTTATGTCTAACAGAATAATTTTTTTTTTTTATAAAAAGAGAGAGAAAAATTTAATAATAATAATGGAAACTAAAAAAAAAAGCAATAAGTTATGTGACTAGCGTGCTGCCATGTGTGTGAGGTGTGTGTGTTTGTGTTTTTGTGTGCGTGCATGTGTGCATTTATGTGGTGTGTATGTGTGTGTGTGAGGCTGTGTGTTTGTATGATGGTAAATTTAGAATAGATTATGTTTTCAAGATATTTTCTACATCAGTATAGTCTAAAGTGTTTAGCCAATTATATATTACTGTTTTAAATTTGTTATTATTCAACTTACTCATTTTCAGGACTTTATTACATTTATTGTAAGTATTAGGAGCTAGATAACAATAGTATCTTCTAGCAAATGTTGTCTTCGTACGAGGTATAGGGTAGGACTCTACGCGCTTTCGTGATATGGGTAGGTTAGGAACGACTCGTCTGTGGTATCTTCGTAGTATTTCGTATATAAATATTTTCCTCACAGATAGGACTCCTGCTAGTTCATACACTGAAGATGTGGGATGTCGATACGGTAGGTATAAAAGTACTTTAAGTACCATCCGCTGTGCTCGCTCGATTCCAATCATGTGAGTTTTTGCCGCACCTCCCCAAGCGCAAATGCAATATCTAATAATGCATTCGCACAAAGCTCTGTAGGTTTGTACAAGTATAATATCATTTGCCACTGTCCGCAAGTTTTTAAATATGTAAACATGTTTTCTCATTCTAGCCATAGTCAGCGATATATGCATAGTCCAGGCAAGTCGGTCATCTAGCGTTACTCCCAAATTAAGTTTCCCTACAGATGTTTTGCTAAAGCATAAATACTTTGTCTTACTAGTACACACGGCTACACATCAAGCTATACAAAACCAGTTAATCTTGGCCTCACTTTACTAGATCTTTTCGCACAATGAACGATCAGATTATACTGGTTTTGTATAGCTTGATGTGTAGCCGTGTGTACTAGTGTTGGTTTTATTGATAAAACTGATTATAATCTTTGTCCCACTGAATTTTTACTTGTTTATAAGTACTGATATGTGGACTATGGACCGATACTAATATAAAACACCATGCAATGATTTACCTACTGGTACATTGAATGTGTAAAATGAATTTAATAATGTGTACGTTGATCATAATTTTGATTGTCATACGAATTGATTTATTAGAGCTACGATTATTATTACCGAATGATATTTTTTTATTTAAAAGGACCTGAATTACCTCAAAAAGAGAAATGTGTATTAGAAACATACATTTACATATATCTGTGATAACGAACTCTATAGATACAGTACAAATACAATCATTTTTCTCCAAGATAGAGTTGATTTTTCATTGAAAAGTTCCACTGAAGTCACTATAGGTACTGCGACTTTAATGGCTAACCATTAGATAAAAAAAAAAGTCCATTAACATTGTCTACTACGTTAAGAATCATCATCATTACTCATACATGATAACGTGTAATAAAAGGTAAGAAAACGTTTATGTAATTTGGTTGTGTTTAGAACGCAGCTGAACGAAAATGCGCGTTGGCTATATAGCTATTGTATATGTATAGCTATTATGTGTGACACGTGCTATTTTAAAGTAAGTTCATACATTGTTGTTCGTGCTACGGTGGAGTAAATCATACACATTATGCGTCACGATTGCACACGTTTTTAAAAGGGTGGGTAGAAGTCTGTTATTTGATCTGAGGTAGAAGTATTGTGCGCAATAAAAGTTGGGACGTACCATTCAAGTACTTATGCCATTTTATATGGGAAATAGAATAAATAGTAGAGGTCATCCTTTCAACTGACCTGATTCTTCAGATCCATATCACATATCCACAAGAAGACTGTCACAGTAGAATGATGTATGAAAATATTTAGAAACGTTCAATTTGTTATATTTAAGAACAGACATTTTTTGTTTTATTTTGTGTACCTAAGTTAAACATTAAAACAAATTAATAACAAATTGCTAAATAAATAAAAACCGCACGCATCTACATACAAACAAGGTAAACAAAACTGTACTGTGACAGAAAACTAATATTTATCTTAGTTACGCATGGCCAGTACTGAAATGAAACCCTTACATTTTCAAGACCAAAAAGTTTGGCATTTAAAATACAGGATTATTGTAAAATAATACAGGCACTTAGAGAATAAAATTATAATAAATGCCAAATACGGAAAAAATAAAAAAAAACTTTAAAAAAAAACTAATGGCATCCACTCATTATTTTGACGACTTGTGGCCAGTTTCAACTTTAGTTCATGTCTTTCATGTAGGTAACTAAAGAGGTTGAATCGAATAAATTAATTAATGTAAAAATCGATAGGCGGATTAAACACAATACGCATTTTGATGAGTTTAATATATTGCTAATTTGAGTTATTACTAAATTAATGAGTAAATCTCTTTTTATTACGATAAGATAAATTTTTATTTCCCGTTTAGGCATGTTAAAACAAGCACAAAACATAGAATAAAAATAAGATAATGCATTTAAATACAGCCAATACTTAGAATGTCGTTTCCTGCTATGACGAATTACTTGATAAACGCACGCTTTGCTAATAAAGAGGTTTATTTTAAATGAAACCTAGAAGAACAGTTTAAGTTCATAATTTGGTTGGTTACATGACGAAATCCTTTAGCGAAGTGTCCTAAAGGCCACCAGCATTTTTATTGCGGAAGTTGTCTTCCGCAAAAGTCTTGCAATAGAACAACTCAACGTAAGTCAACTCAATACCAAAAACGTGAAGTCTCTTTGAAAAACTTGCTAATTGAATATTGATACCTACCGTGAAAGTAAAGAAGTCTTACTAGTAGGTAATACGATACCCCTTGATAAGACTGCTTGTCAAACTTTCGGACCACTGGTTACTCAAAGATCTATAAATAACAACTGGGTCTAACGGATTAAAGAGTAGGAAACTCGCATGTAATGATTTTAACCTGATGATTAAACCGAGCGCAACAGCAGCCGCTCGTATTTGGACCTAGAAAGCTGAAATTATGCACAGAGGTTCCCTTTATAATGTAGACAAAGAATAAGAAAGGATTTTTCGAAATTCAACCCTTATGGATATTCACGATCAGACGAGCTTCTCAACTCAGTAATAAAGTACCGTACTAAATACAAGTAAACAATACTGTAGAGCATTATAATAATTTAAAGGAACAAGTGACCTTTGGAACAGAAACACGTGGCTCTTTGTGGCCGGTTCTCGGTAACGCCACAGAGTAGCAAACCGCAGCTGTTCTTGTATTGAATTATGTCAGTATGACAACAAAAGTGAGATAATGCATTGTTTGGTGTTATGTAAACGTTTAAACGTGTTGTTGTGTACTCTGTGATAGTTTTATGTACCTTTGTTTAAGTTATCTATGAGCACACTACACTCGTTGCGAGATAGTGGAGTTTGTTAATGTTCAAGATTCATATTTAGGGAAACCAAAATATGATTGATTAAAGAATTTTAAGGTCGGGAATCGACAGAGAGACAACCTCAGTTATCGGTGTGGGTTTCAGTTTGAGACATCAAAAAGAGCTTTATATTCATGTAATAAAAGCAAGAAATACGTCTTTAATTTCGTTTTGGTGAGGATAGTTAGGTTATATTCTCTATGTGGTTTGGCTCGTTACAAACCTACGTGATCGGTTCAACCCGCTTCCACGACAAAAAGCTTAGCCCTCACCGAAAACAATACCTCGTCCTCATAACAAACATGGAATAAATTAGTTTCTACTTTAACTGTAGCAATCTAGGTTCTATTAGTTTACTAGTATATTTATGGCATACCTTTTTACAAATTATCCTTTTAGATAAATGTTATCTTCGAGGTAAACTAAATGACTTCCGGTCAAAAGTGACCAATTAGTAAATTGTTTACAATAATCTTGTTTTTGTATAACTCCTGATAATTTCAGTTAAATGTTTAGTTTGTTTTCGTTGGAGATCCTTACTAATAAATAACACATAACATACTATCAAGCTTTTAATCCCCGAAAGGTTAGGCAGAGGTGAACCTTATAGTACATTCACATTTCGCCAGTTATGTTTAAGGCTCATGTTATTATCAACCGGGCACAATATCGGGATTGTCTCCACGGATCTCGGGATCCGATTGGATAAGAGTAATAATGAAACGTGGCAATGGGCAGGGCACATTGCTCGCAGAACGGATGGCCAATGGGGCCGAAAAGTTCTGGAATGGCGACCGCGAACCGGAAGACGTTGCGTTGGAAGGCCTCCCACTAGGTGGACCGATGACCTGGTCAAGGTTGCAGGAACCCGCTGGATGAGAGACGCACGGGACCGGTCAATGTGGCGACGCCTGGGGGAGGCCTATGTCCAGCAGTGGACGTCTTTTGGCTGAAATGATGAATAATGAAACGAAAAGAAGTTGTAATTTAAAAAGGAAGATGTTTATCTAAGCCTTTTTAAATTATAACTTCTTTTTGTTTAAAAATTAGATAAAAGAAAATCAGTTTCGAAAAATAGTATACTTAACTTCTTACCGCGGTATACCGGGATCCGTTTCCATTACTTTCCATTTTTAATTTTTTATTTCTTGCAGCCCCTGACACCGGGATCCGTGGATAAAAAAATATTTTTATTGCAAACGGATCCCAGTACCCGTGGATACAACTTGCCGGGATCCGTGGCTAATCCAATCGGATCCCAGGATCCGTATACGAATAAATGCGAAATTAACTGTACCATGGACTATTCCTTTACACGCCTTAACAGTTGAACAGATTTGAATATGCCACTTGGATGGGTCATACTCATAACCTTGTTTAGAACATAGGATCTATCCCGGCAGACCCCAAGTCTTGCCCAGTACCATCCTTACGGATATTTCTAGACTCGCACGCGGATAAAGCTGACGGTAAAAGTTTAATATAAAAACCAGTTAACGCAGTATTTGTTATGGTACGCCTTATAAAAAATACTATGCGGAAGTTACAAAGGCCCTTTAAATGTCATATTAGGTACCTATGGATAATTGGAGTAACAAGTTTTGTTGCCTACACCTTCATGCTTAAGAGCATAGACGGGCTGCATTTTTCCATACAAATGTATTCCCCTATTCTCTTCCTGGATAATGCCTCTAGAGTAATTGTTTTTATTTATAAAAATCCAGGTCTATTCAAGGCATGCCCCTGTCATTTTTTTTTTCAAAAAATTTATTACAAAAATAAATATGACTTACAAAAAACCTACAAAAATACCCCGTTTTTACCTACGTAATCAGATGACTACCAAAGAAAATTGAAAAGTTTTTAAAATAAAAACAAGTAATAGGGGCATAGATCTATTCTTCCTTTAAATTTTGATACCAAATATAATTTAATTGGCTTAGGTTTCGAGGAGAAAACAGGAGAATACGAAACGTCGATCGGTCAAGGTTTTTTATAGGTAAAATCGTTCTGAGCTGCAGTTGTCTCTATCGCACTCACACATTGATACCGCCCAGTTGCTAGAGCGCAGCGCGACGGCAATAGTTATATATACGTATATTATACGCAGCCCGTCTATGCTCTTAAGGGTCATGATTGCCAATTGTCTTCTTAAACTATTTCTTGTACAGCTCATAGATTGGTACAGAACTACATGGATCTTTTGGCGTCTGTACAAAATCAAAACTACCATTTATTTATTTATCAATTCAAATATCAGATGATAATTTTATCAGTGCGCTCCCATGAGAGCGACATTTTAATTTTTACCCCAAAAAATACCTGTAGCACTGATAAAGACAACCGTTTAATGGATCATTATTTTTCTCAATCCAAAAATAACCGATAGCGAATTTTATTATATTCAAAATTATATAAGGAATGTGTTTCTAGCTATCAGTCACATGGTTACAATGAACCTGTGTGACACATACAGTAGAATACAAATTATATGAAGTATAGTATGTATGTAGATACGTTCCCATTATGTACATATATAAGTAGCGACGTACATACATGTAATGAATGATAAGCAATGGACCTATTAGCTGGTTGACCGCGATGCTTGTGTTGAAATACGCGTCATAATTAACTATTGTTATTATCGTGAATTAACGGACGTTATTTACATGCAGAATAGCGTTTTAGAACAAAAGTGACATTTATCTGAAAATGTGTTCATATTTAAGAGCGTGGTACAGATCATTTATTTATTTGCTGACATGTACATTTACAATATTGCTTAGTAGACACGTATTAAATTTCATTATACAGTATTAACATGTAGTACCTACCCTGTAAGGGCACTGCAAAATGTTACATACGGAACAACCTAATTTAAGGGACCAACATCGTAATCTATACAAATAAATAAAATCGAAATGTTTGTAATACCAAATTGCAGTGTTTTGATGAATGCATAATTATGATAATATTTTTACAGCACTTATATCAACACACTTTTTCAATTTTGGGTCTCTTTTTTTTTACAGAAACAAAAAAAGAGACAACAGAATGATGAGGATAATGACATAATTACGATATAAAAGTGATTACTAAAACAAAGTCTAACAGTGTTTCAAAAATATGTAACAGCACAGTAAACGACATCAAATCTAAAAATAATGATTCTTTGTTTTTCTATAATCATCATCAACATTTTTATACCGACACTGGCCATTCAGTACAATACAACTGCATTTAACTGTGTATTTTTATCTGTTTTAAAGTGTGAACAAATTAAATATTAATAACAGGTGTCGAAGGTGGGTTTAAACAAAAATATATAGGGTTATACGCTAAAACAATTAAATTGAAAATCAAAGCACCCACTCATTAATTTATTTATAAACCAAGACAGTACCAGAACTAAAATAGTTTTATTACGACCTTGAAGACTTCGATAGTTCAATAGATGCTTACATTGGTACTTAAGTATTTGTCGAAGTTACCAAGAAACTTATTGAGTAAGGACTTGTGTTGTAAAATATATCTTACTGTCATTATAATTGTTATATTTAATAACTTTGACTGAAAGTATCCTTGCGCCTTAAATTCCGTAACGGATTTTTTTCGAATCTCTGATGTTGAAAAAGTAACCTTTTCTAACTGATCAAACATATTACACGTGGATACTCGTAATTCAGTATGTAATGCTTTATTTTACCTGAACTTGAAATCTGTCATGAAACACGTGCTACGCCGTAGCAAGAGGCTACGTCGTAGCAGGGGGTGCAATTAAAGATTTTCCATGCACGCTTTTGCATGTATTTATTTCGCTTATTTTGTGTTGATATCGCAATACTTGTTAAAAGCTGCTAAGCCATAAATACCAACCAGACATAAGACAAATATTTGTTTCCTTACTTTGTAAAAAAAAAACATTTTTGGTTTTAAACAAATTATTTAACTATTGGTATTAACTGTCGTATTCAGAGATATTTAATGATTACCTAAGCCGTCCCTTAGTAA
Source organism: Diarsia mendica (assembly GCA_949316265.1). NCBI lineage: Eukaryota > Metazoa > Arthropoda > Insecta > Lepidoptera > Noctuidae > Diarsia > Diarsia mendica. The sequence goes on from OX438895.1 coordinate 15,735,773, forward strand.
AGATTTGATATACAAAACCCTCACGAAACTGTCAAAATCTTTACTAAGTGATGACTTAAGTACTCTCTGAGTGCGGCACTATAACAGGATCTAATAATGTCAGTCTACGAGATAAGTTCCACGTGTGATTTATATTTCAAGCTTTATCTCTAACACCTGAACGTTGAATAAAAATATTAGTGACGTGTGATGACAATCAGTTCGGTGATTAGCGTCACAGTTGATGATATTGTGGGTCAATACCACCTGTTATCAGATTATCTGATTGATCGTGGTCACGTTTCCACACAATGAGACTTTCCGTTGATGCAACTTTGTAAAGGATAGTAGTCTTAATAATTGAATTAAGTAATAAATACATTCTTTATGGCAGATTACAATATAGAAATTGAACCCCGACTTCAAAGATGAGAATCCTGTATTTCAGGAGCCTGGACAGCAGGCAATAGGTCCTGAACTACAGGAAATCCGTCTACCCACTGTCTTACGAATTGAACAAATGATTAAGCTACATAACAGTAAAGCTGTCGAAAAGTCAAAAGTCAGTCAGAAATTAGTTATGACTAAAGATACTTTTTGTAGATTTAAATTATTATGTCAAAGACTTGTGGTGTTTGACATTGTCGTTTAAAAAGATCAAAGTTCATGTATTTAATCTATTTATTTATTTTACAATTTATGTACACACAGTAGACAGCACAGGAAATTAACATAACATAATACTTGAGTACAAAGGTACTGCTTATTTCTCAAGAAATTTCTGCCAGCAGACCTATGACATGACCTATATAATTATGTTATAATAGTTTTATTTATTGTACATAGTTAGGTATAGAAATTAAATTTTAAAACTGTAGGAAGTTTTAGTATTGTACATAATCATAGACCAGAGGCCCTACTATGACGTCATGATGACGTCTTAAAACAGTTCTTATTACAGTGTGGAAACGTGACAAAACTACACAGGGTGTCTAGCGCCATCTCTTTTTCTCACTGGAATAAGAGCTGTTTCAAGCACCTAACACCTGCATGTAACCCATGTATCACAAATAAACAATTTGATTTGATTTATGACGTCATGGTAGGCCTGCTGCAGTTTATTACTTTTGGACTTCAACTCATTTTATTAAGCGCTAACCCAATATTAATGCATTCTGTTACTGCTAATTATCTGAAGATGTTAGACAGATTTTTATATACAATTTCAATCGGAAATCAAAGTCTATTTAAAATATAATAACTTAATTCTGTCTATGTGATGGCTATACAAAATATCAACTTTGGGGTATCAGATTTTTTATCATCTGATTGTTACAACATACGAGTATAAACAAGATTGCATTGATAATCTTGTCAGTACCGATTGTCCTTACTGGCCTCGAAAGGTATTATCGCCAAATATGTATTATTGTGTGTCTTATTACGCGAGACGCGTGACTGAGCTTCGTTATAGCAGTTTCTTTTATTGACTTTTCGTCCGGCACGTAGAGCTACTAATTTTATCTCAGTATGACTTTACAACATTTTAAAGATATACTTAGGCCCCGCAAACATTGTTTTACACCTAAAAATCACACCTAAACAAATCAAATTGGGTTCAAGGATCAAGAATACAATCAAACATAGGAAAAATTCTATCATGCATCAATAATAGGTTGTCCACATTTGAATTTCGAACACCAAAAATAACAATGGCGCCCATGTAGATTATAAAATTAAAAAGTAGACTCACGTATAACCTGCTAGGATGTCCATGAGCGTGCTCTTGCCGGCCCCGGACTGTCCCATGATGACCGTCAGCTCGCCAGCATTGAACGTGCCGCATAGCGCGTTGAGGATCGTTTTGCGTCCTGGGACATAGAGGAAAATGTGTCACACTATAAAGGACGAATTTTAAAAGGAGTCTGGTTATTTTCAGAAAGGTTTTCCTTTGCGGTAAAATGCTAGATAATGATTGAGGGTATATCTATATCTACTATATCGGTGTACTAGGGACACGTACAGTTAACGATTCTTCAATTGCTTTATTACAATTGATTACTAACGTAAGTACTATATTTTTTATTACATATTATTGATAAAATATTAATGTCACTGTGTCAGGCATCGGAATCGGTAGCAAGCAAAAATACAACTTATTTTGGTGTATATGAAATGTTAACAATTTTAAACAAACATTTTTCATTGTGATGCAGGTCTATCACCAAGCACAGGAGTTTATAGTGACTTTAAACAATTTTGTAACTAATTTCTGTTGAAATAGAGATTATTATTGATTATACATAGAAACTCAGCCTACTTTCGTATGTGAACATTAGATTTGGTCATCGTTAGGTAAGATTGCGATCGCCCACTGTCACTATAACAAAGAGTTTCGTATAGTATACTCCTACGACATCCGTATCCGCGGGAAGACGTAATAAATCATAAGAAATATTGTTTTTTAAACACACAATTGGGTATAGTCGTACTCAAAGGTTAATTAAATGCGACATATCTACTAGGAAATAATGAAATGTAGCCTCACCATCACCCGTCTACGTCTTTGTTAAAGAGGTGCCCTCTTTAACAAAGACGTAGGCGGGTGATGTAGAAGAGGGTAATTTTTGACGGTGTTGACGAGGCTCTTTCGGTTAAGAAAGTGTACTAATCAAAATGCTATGTAACCAATCATCATCATCAGCCTATAATGTTCCCACTGCACGGACTCATGCATTTTGGGTTCTAAGGCCCGAAACACACAGAAAAGGCGTAAGGTGAAGGCGCGGCGCAGGCATCTTGCCGCTTCAAAACGTTTCAATACAAAATGTATGTAGGCGACACGATGTGAATTATAAAATGGACCTCTGACCCTGACTTAATCATAATAAATTATTAGGTATTATTGTGCATTATAGTAGAAGTTATATGTAGTTTAAATACAAACTAATATTTATAAGATAACACTACGTAGGAAGAAGCATTTCTTTATATTTTAAAGTTTTGGGTAAAACCAACAAAGAAAACGAAACTTTAGTAAATAGTATAATACAATATTATGACTTTATGAACAAGGAAAAGGAAAAAGGGTATAGCCTTGTGCCTCTTTGTTCATATGAGAGCATTGTTCCAAGTTTTTAACTGGCCGAGATTTGGTAACAGCCTATTTCTGGAAAATGAAGTTGAAGTTATCTAAATATAGATGTCTCTTTCTGTTCTGTTGGACTATGGTCTTACCCTTATCTAAAGTCAAGTTAAAGTAATTACTTATGCAACCGGTTTTCTTACTTTCTTTATTTCTTAACAAGTTGTGCCAGCAATCTGCGTTCGTTAAAACTAAAACTTCTCTATTTGAATCGGATTTTATTAACAATTTCAGCCTATAATCGCATTAGATCGCGAAAAGTGGAAGGAGGGAAGGGAGGCCTTTGCCCTACTGTGGGACAGTACAGGCTCATAATAATGTTCCCAATGCAGGGATTCGGGCATCCTCTCTATGAGTCTTCATTTTTGTTTATTTAAATAGGTATAGAGAGGTAAATAAAAGTGAGCCATATATGGCGTTGATCACATCCCTTAGCAAATTATATGTGCGGTAAAAAAAGAGAATGTATACGTAAAAATAGTGTGCTTATTCTAAAAACATAACAAGAAAATAATTTCAATTTGTTATCTATATTTCTTGTACGATAACGCGTACCGTCTTGAATGGAATGGTGCCTTAGTTATTCCATCTAAAGATAAAGGAAATGCTTGGAATAATGAGGACGTTGACTATTTCATTATTATAAGCCTACGTGGATATTGTGTATATAAGCAGTTTAGTCCAGAATAGTCTGGATTTCGTTGTAAGGAAAAGATTGGTAAGGATTTATTAAAAGTCTAGATTTAGATACGCCTGCTCGTTTTTACGTTTTCTAAGGGGTCTACTAATTACAAAATGCTGACCTATACAAAAGGCAGTGGCAGTGGTGATAGGAATAATAGTGATATTCAGCTGCATCCAGTTAAACTGGAAACCGACCCCAGCATAGTTGGGAAAAGGCTAGGCATATGATAGACAACATCCGCCTTATTACAAAACGTAGTTACACCTGGTTTAACTTAGACTTGGTTTATCTCGCATGACGTCTCACTTCAATAATATTCAAAAGAAAGCATGCGAGATAAACCAGGTCTAAGTTAAACCAGGTTTAACTACCTTTTGTAATAAGGCGGCATAGGTTTAAATCATCATCATCCACCTTTTTCCAACTATGTTGGGATCGATTTCCAGACTAAACAGATGCAGCTGAATTCCAGTATACCACATAGAGCGACTGCCTATCTGACCTCCACAACCCAGTTAGTAGGACTGACTGTAACGACTGTCAAAGGTCTACAAAAGACGGCAGGGTCCAAAGCCTTAGCGTGCTTTCCGATGCACGTAGGAAACTCGTATGCAATGGTTGGTCTGCACCCATCTAAGGACCAAACTAGACAAGCGTAGCTTAACCTGAAGATCCTTAAAAGATTGTTTTACAAAGTGAATTGTCTGCAGGTGCAAAGTGATATAATTTATAAACATTTTAAAGATGATTTTACATATGATGGATGGATTCATATATTTTTGTCACACTTAACTAAATATTCATAAAATATATCACTTTATACCTGTTCTCAGTAGTGACAAATACACCAAGTCACCAATTAACATACTACCGAATTAAAGTGCTACTTAAGCATGAAGTAAGTGTGTATTAATTACATAGTCGATGCGTCGATAGTTACCACTAATGTGTGATATAATATTATGGAGAAATATGTTAAGGTGAATTAAATTGCTAAAATACATAAAACAGAATGTAAACAAACATTGACGAAGGCGATAAGTTCAAGAAACTGAATTACTTGCTGAAGCCATGACTTTTTTTTAAAGTCAAGGAATGTTTAAGGACATTTACCAACATCATACATCCTTCTTACAGAAGTGTGGTATTTTTCATTGTGTTACATAAAAAAACTGTTTTATTTTTGTGCCATTTATTATTCAAATATACACAGGTAAAAATTACTTACTTACTTATTAATTTCTCCGACTGATTTTTTCACAAAAGTTACTCTAAAATTCCATAATATAATATTTGTCTTGAATGAGTAAACTCAAAGAAGTATTTGTTTTTATTCTGCTTCTTGGTGCGTCGCTACGAAATGTTCAGCTCTATCGTCGGTTTCGTTTCAATCCTGGAAGGTGCTGGTGGTTGTACAAGATGTGCAGAACGGAGGTAGGGCATATCCTGCAGAGGGGTTCTACCTACATTCTCTTTTGAACTGATCTAGTCAAAATGATCTAGACCAATGGAATTTGTCTATATTAGTTTGAAGTTCTTTATGGATATTTTGACATTATATTCACATTATTAACCCATTAGGACTAGAAAGAATTTTTTTGGTTATAAACGTGTTAAGGCGAGGTTGCAGTACTTTGTTTTTATGTACGCACGACCTCGCCCCCCGCCCTGCCGCGCGAGCGATATAATGCCTAAATTTTGACTGTTTTTTGCTTCTTGGAGAAAAACTATAAAGAAATTATACAATATGTTTTCAACATTTACTTCAAAATAAAAAGTTCTATCTATTGATATAACTTTTATATAAATTCATGATGAAATGTCTTAGCAGTACACGTTTGAAATTATGATTTAGAGTCATGTTTGATAAAAAAAAGTATCGAGCCGATCATTCTAAATCGCGTTTCTATCTTTACGATTTACTAGAGAGTATGTCCGTATGATGTAATCCGACTTACTGGTTATTTATGTACAGGAACTGTTAAGTAAACAAATTAATTTAGATATAATATGTATAACCGAGCATTTCATAATGTCGGGTCAGGAGAAGCTCTTACATATACCAAATTATAAGCTAGCGGCATGTTATGCTAGACAAAACATTAAGCGCGGTGGAGCCTGCATTTTGGTTAAAAAAGGCATCGAATATAAGGACCTGCCCGACATTATGAGCCATTCGGTAAGGGGAATTATAGAATGTTGCGCAATTGAACTACCTTCACAAAAACTTACAATCCTATGTGTATATAGACCACCAAAAATCACGAACCTACACCAATTCTATGAAAACCTAGATATTATACTAAAAAAGATATCCAAACCAAACAAAAAAATAATTATGTGCGGAGATTTTAATATAGATATTTTGAAAAAGAACAGAATTAGCATGGATTTTGAATATTTTCTGATGAATTACGATTTGAAGCTAGAAATAAATAAACCGACCAGACCTCAAAGTAAAACTTGCTTAGATAATTTTGCGCACAATTCGAAACAAAGTTGCCACAGTGAAATAATAGACTTTGGATTATCCGACCATACAGCTCAAATATTTAAAATGAAAGTTAATAAATTTAGTCAAATTAAAACATGGAAAACATCAAGACGAGACATATCTGAAGAGAATTTAATTATCTTCAGAAATCATCTCCAAAACTTATCGTTTTCAGATATATATAGCACAGAGGATCCAAATGTAGCCTATGATAACTTTTTAGATATATTTCAACTCCTTTATGATCTATGTTTCCCATTCAAAACAGTAACATTAAGATCTGAAAAAAAAATCAAATGGGTATCAAGAGGTATCAGAATCTGCAGCAAAAAACAACGCCAATTACTCTGGAAACAAAGACTTAATCCTACTAGTGAAAATAAAACGACATTTAAAACGTACTCAAAAAAATTTAAAAAAATTATCAAACTGACCCAGAAAGCGCAGAACAACTATCTAATTAAAAATTCGAAAAACAAATCGAAGACATCTTGGCAAATAATAAATAGTACAAAATCTATAAGTGAACCTATAACAAGAATAAAACATAATAATTTAACAATAACTGACCCAAATGAAATAGCACAATCATTCAACGATTTCTTTATTGACCAGATCTCAGATCCACCCCCTACCACAACTAAAAATACTATAAAAATAACGCATAACCCTCATTCTATTTTTATGACCCCTGCTGTCCCTCAAGACATTGCAAGGGTGATCAAATCTTTGAAAAATAAGAAGAGTTATGGATATGACGGTATTTCGACAAACGTTATAAAATTTGTCAGTTCTATTATAGCTAACCCCCTAAGCCACATTATTAACGCAAGTATATTCGCCGGAACATTCCCAGATAGCCTTAAAACAACAATAGTAAAACCACTCCATAAGAAGAACAGTAAAGAAGAAATTGCAAATTATAGACCAATAGCATTAATCCCCGTATTCTCAAAAATATTTGAAAAAGTAATTTACGAGTCATTTCTTTCATTTCTGACAAAATTTAATATACTGTGTGATGAACAAAAAGGTTTTCGTAAGAATAAAAATATAAATATGGCCATTTACGACCTAATTAATAAAATCATGGTTAGTGTCGATAAAAAAATACCAATCTGTACCATTTTTACCGACATGACCAAAGCTTTTGATTACGTGAACCATCAAACGCTCTTAGCCAAACGCTCTTAGCTTACGGCATACGAGGGAATGCTCTGCGTCTAATAAAATCGTATCTAAGTGGTCGTCTTCAATATACAGAAATCTCTACAATATGCGTCAAATCAAAACGTGAGGTTAAATATTTGTCTTGTCCTAGGAAAATTAAATATGGTGTTCCACAAGGCAGCGTTCTAGGGCCATTACTATTCCTGCTGTATATAAATGATCTGCCCCGACACATCCCATACCCTTGTGTGTTATTTGCCGATGACAGTACGATCCTCATAGACTGCCTCAACAAAGAGCTCTATGAAAGGGAAATAAATAATTCTCTAAAATTAATAATAAACTGGCTTCACGATAATAATCTTATCATAAATCTCAACAAAACAAATATAATGCATTTCTATCAAAAAATTCTTCCTTTAAACCTAAAAATTAATTATAAAGGACAAACTATTGATAGAGTTAATGTGGCTAAATTCCTGGGTATATTGATAGATAGTCAACTAACTTGGAAACCGCAGGCTGAAGAAGTTTGCAAAAGATTAAGCACGTCTGCGTATGCCCTCTTCAATCTGTCCAAGAAAGTTAACGTGGATACATTAATGGTTGCATATCATGGTTTGGTGGTCTCTATTCTAAGGTTTGGTGTAGTATTCTGGGGTAATTGTTCTGAAAGGGAGACTATATTTAAAGCCCAAAAACGGTGCATAAGATCCGTTTTCAATCTGAAGGTTACAGACAGTTGCGTTCCTTTTTTCAAAAAACACAAAATACTAACTTTTCCTTGTTTATACATTCTCGAAGTAGCTATATTCGTTAAAACCAACAAAAATCTATTCCCAGCATTAAATGATACGAGGATGCGAACTAATGCCATGAGATCCAAATATAAGAATCTATTGTGTACTGGTAGATATAACACTGCTTTGTTTAAAAAAAAACATTATTGGTATGGCACCTGTTATATTTAATAAATTGCCAAATTGTATAAAGGATAAGCCCTTAATAAAATTCAAGAAACTCTTGTCGTCGTTGCTGACAGAGAAATGCTATTACTCTGTTACTGATTTTTTAAATGATGAGTTGTAATATTTGTTCCTCTTATCTCATATTATTATGTAAAATAATTTAAGACTTAGTTTTATCCATAATCTCATTTTGAATTTAAGTACATAGCTTCTAAGTTATCTGTAAGTCAACCACTGTATTTTTGTATGCCAACAGGCAGAATGTACTGGGAATATACCTGAATCGAACACCATTATTGTAACACCTGCATTCTATACAAATAAAGAATTATTATTATTATTATTATGTTCAATTTATAAGTAATGATTTTTATTTATTAAAAAACTCGTATTTAGTTCGATTTTTATAGGTTCAAAAATCTTAAAATTACTGCAACCCGGCCTTAATAACGAATAGGTCTCATTTACTAACGAGCACCTAATCTTGATGTCGGCGCGATTACGTTATTATCTTTATAACACATTTGCTGGTAAAGGGCCTCTTATTTCACCAATTTCAATATCGTAATGTATGTCATTACGTACTTGTGCGTAATCGTAAAGTAAAACGCACGAGTTTCTTTCTAATAAGGTAACACGTACGGTTTATCATGCTCCGTCTAAAACCAACGGTACTTTTTTAAATCTTAAGAAAAAAAAAGCAAAGAAAGCAAATCAAAAAGTTTTTATGTCAGAAAAGTGGTCAATATTTTATGAATAAAATTAACTTTGGGAGATAAAATATAAAAAATAAACATTTAATTCTTTAATTCATTTTGACAGTAAATTACATCTGTAACAGAAACAAAAAAATTATAATTTACTTTATTAGTAATACTGGCTGTTTTTGTACCGTTGCCTTAAAAAAAAAAGCACTGATGCCCGCGCATCGCTAATTTGTGAACAAATAAAAGATTTATTCGTTTAAGAAAGTCCGAGTTTTATTTATTTCCTCGCAAATGTGTTATAAAACGTCGTATGACATACGTGCGCTTTGATAATTACAGCCTCTGCTCTCTTGTAGCCCTCGCCTACGGCTCGGGCTAGCAATATCGCCTCGGCTGTAATTTTCAACTTACCGCACTTATATCATAATGTACTATTACATGTCAATTATATAACTGCTTTTACTGTCTACCCGGTTAAAATAAACTCAATTTGTAAGAAACTGTTTTTATTTTCTAATATCTAATTATTGTGGTTTCACCCGCGTTGGTTTCGGTTATTGTCTCGCAGGATAAAACTATCTTATGTTTTGATCCAGTTTTAAAACTAGCTCTATGCTAAATTTCACTAAAATCCGATCAGTAATTTTTGCGTGAAAGAGTAACAAACATCAATAAAAACTATTTCATTTATAATAGTAACTAGCTGTTGCCAGCGGCTTCACCCGCTGCAACTAGAAAATTATCCCACGGGAAGATAAATGGGGATTAAAACTATCCTGTTAATCCAGGTTATAAACTATCTGTTTACCAAATTTTATCCAAATCCGTTCAGTAGTTTTTGCGTGAAGAAGTAACAAACATACACACTCAAAAACTTTCGCCTTTATAATATTAGTGTGAAGTGTGATAAGTGGTTCCAAGTTCGATAAGTGTGCACATGATGAATGCCTTGTTCTGTGAAATCTGTGATGACCAAGAAATAATGAGATTTAAAATGGAGCTATAAAAGTTTAGTACACCTAAAAGGAAACTAACTTGTATGGAAACAGGCTTATATGTAGATATAGGTATTTGCAACACGGACACGGAAACGTACCGGCTTGCTGCGGAAGGTACCTATTATACCTGTTTAATGCAAATATGCGAATACGACATGTCGCTAAATTATAGTTTATTTTATTTGTTTACATTTAATACATTAAACTTTATTTAATGTAAGACTAAGCAAAAATAGGGATCATAGCATTCTTAACCGGTGGTGTTTTGTGGTTCAGACTATCCTTAAGGAATTTAGGTAGGCGTAATACGTTAACCTTTATGTCAATATATTTTTGACTAGCTTTTGCCAGCGGCTTCGCCCGCGTGAAAAGGTCGATTTTCCATACAAACTTTCATCCCCTATTTAACACCCTTAGGGGTTGAATTTTGAAAAATCCTTCCTTATTCCTTGTCTACATTATAAAGGGAACCTCTGTGCAAAATTTCAGCTGTCTAGGTCCAAGGGTTTGGGCTGGGCGTTGATGAGTCAGTCAGTCAGGACTTCTCTTTTTATTTATATAGACATATATTTTTGCCAAAAAATATATTGACATATAGGTAGCTACACAACAACAATCACGTTATAAGACCAATTCAATTCTTCTTAAAACTGTTAAGAGTTTAATATGTAGTTTCGCGTAAGGAGAATCTTAAACTCAGTGGTAACTTGTTAAACGATTTAGATCGAAACCATAAAACGTGATGAAAGTGTTGTAAAAGCAACTGAAGAGCCTGTTTCAAGATAAGTAGTTTCTTTATAAGTGTCCACTTATTTACTACGTACTGAGATTACCAATCAGTTTTAATTAATGAATGTACCTTATGCTCTACGCCAGACAGACTGGATTTTAAGAGAGTTGAACTTGAGTAAATTAATCAAAAGATTTGATCAAGTTTATTTAATTAACTTTTAGAGTTTATTTAGTTTCAAATGCATCACTTATATACATTTCATATAATCAATAAAATCATTACATATTAACAGCTACAATAATCACAAAGCACAAATAGGTATCAGAAACTACATAATACATAGGTATATTTGAACTTACTAGAGGGTGAATTTGGAACCACGGGTTAAGACAGTCAGCTAAATTAACTTCGTTTTTATTAGCAACAGATGTGACGGACAACTATTACAGATGTTACTAATAATAAGCGTAGTTTTCGTAACGTGGCGAAGAGCGTAGCAAACTTTTGTCAAGCTGTACAAACCTAGTTTATGCGGATGTCTCATTTAACGGGAAATGTTAAATACTGATATTAAGCTGCATCTGATTAGACTGGAAGCCGACCCCAACGTAGTTGGGAAAAGGTTAGGCAGATGATGATGTATATGAAGAAACCACGTTAGCTGTTCTGGTTATCATTTGCAGGTCTTTGATAGTCGTTACAGGTTTTTTTTTTTTCGTTTTGTGTAAACACTGGCCGACTCAAACAATAGTTGGAAAAAGGTTAGGCAGATGATGATGATGTCTTGTCTTGCGTCAGAGTTACGAAAAGTGTTAAAACGTTTCTGATAAAGCAATAAATTATTTACTTAATCATTATCTTCCTGCCCTTATCCCATGTCATTTGGGGTCGGCGCAACACGTTTTTTCCTTCCACTCTGCCCTGTTAGTCGTCACGTTATCATTTATTCCTTTTTCCTTCATATCACTCCTCACACATTCCATCCATCTTTTCTTTGGTCTTCCTCTCCCTCTCCATCTTTCCACATTTATATTATTATTTATAACTTTTTTAGTCACATGCGATTCATCCTTCCTCATCACATGCCCATACCACGACAGTCGATTCCCTTTTAACTTTTCTGTAATTGGCGCAACTTTTAAACTTCCTCTGATATACTCGTTAAATTATTTACCTAATGCATGTATTAATTGATAGCAAGTCGCAGTGTTGACAGGTAGACTAAGGCTGTCATCGAATGGCATCCAAGAACTGACAAAAGATGTGTGGGGAGTCCGTCTTCGAGATAGGCAGACGACATAGATGCCATCGGGGGCAAAACCTGGATGAGGCTGGCACAGGACCGTGGTGATTAGCACAGTGTGGTGATTAGAGAGTCCTATACCCAGCATGCAGTGGGTGAGTTCGGGCTGCGGATGATGATGATTATGTATTAATTTATGAGCTATGCATGCACTCCTGGGCGTCGTCATCGTGTCGCAGATTATGTATTTCTGACAATAGAAATTCAAGTGCAATTGCACTCATTGCACTTGAATTCCTATTGCCATCAAAGAGTCCTGAACAATATAGCATAGTTATTTTATTGGAAATTATTGTTTATGCAGTTCTTAACTAACAATAGAGTTATCGGTTTCTTCAGCACGAGTAGTCATTACAAACGTAACAGTGTAGAATTGTTTAAATGAATAAAATTTTACAACACATGACATATTTGTTATTGAAAACTGACTTGTTTCAACAGTAAAAAAAGTTCATTTTATCTTGGATCAGTTGGACCGGTTCAACTTAAAACTTAAGTGAACACCATTCAAAACATTTAATATTCATTTGTTATATTAAAATTATTTTAAGGTTTTGTCTCTTGAACGCTGATCATGATCAAAGACCCTGTGTTAGTTAATTTTAAAACACAGCATTTAATCAAAATTAATTATTTGTGTTCGATATAATTCTTTCGACAAACTGATACTTTTGAATTTAAAATAGATTTTTGCTCCTATGCTTGCCATCCTAGTTCAGTGTTCACAATGTGTTCTTGCGTTAAGTTTCCAGAAGAGTTTTAATTTAATTAATTCAGTTGAAACACCAGCTGACAGCATTTAGTAGGAGTTTTTAGATATTTTTTATAGTTTCTTGTCATATTAAATCAATTAATTGTTGTCGTATAATTCTAAGTTTATTATTTATTTATTTAAACTTCATGCACAAACGTGGTACAGTCGAACAAGCTAATAAGTGAGGGTAGAGATCTTTATAATTCTATAACACTAAAAATATTGATTGTAATTTTGTTTTTTAAAGCGTTTCGCAATATGCGACTGATGTCAAACACTGTATCGTTTCGCATCAGTCTGTAAATATATCTGTATAATCTTAAAAGTAAATAAAAGTTAGCTGGCTGTATACTTATTAGCTTGTTCGACTGTACATAGGTGGACTTAATGCCACAAAGCATTCTCTGCCAGTCAACCTTAGGGTCAAATAGGACATCATTGTGGTAGAGTACAAAAATAAATAAATTAGGAGAATACTATTTTGTTAACATTAATGAATATACCTACATAAATCGTACATACATACATATTCAATCAAATCAATAAATAAAAAATAAATTCATAAATAAATTGAACAAACGTTTTTATAAGTAACAGCTGCACTGGTCAATTGAAAGGATTCTTAGAACAATATTTATACAATGGGAAGGGTTTGCATGTTTGTTTGGATATTATGTCATAGCACATAAGAGTTTTTAAGTAATTAGATAAGCATCGTGTTATTTATGTTTTTCTTTTGTAGATGGTAAGGGGCTGCCTCTTTGGTGTAGGGTCGCGAGCGCTCCTGCTAAGTTAGATTCCGAGGCCTGGATAAGTATTTGGCATTGATTTTTATTACTTGCCCGGATAATGGCAATAGTCTAGCGGCTAGCCCCATGTTTCATGTGATTTAAACCAAATTGGCGAAATGTGGGTGTCTTGAGCTACACCTCTGCCTATCACTTAAGTATTACCGGCGTTATGTTTTATAAACGTCAGGCTAAAAAATATATAAAGGATCGTAGCTGTATGAACCGTGTGAGAGGAACAGGAAGACTCTAACAAGCACCGGATATATCTCATAAAGAAAAAAATGATTGGGATATCACGCGATTATTTACAGCCGCGTCACGTTGTTACCAACAGATTTTGCGAAAGTAACCAATGGTCATTCGATAAGTGAGAAATTGTTAGTATAATCTAGTAATTTTGGAATATTTTGTGTGATTTACCTAGCAATACAAAAATAACAGAAAACACTGGTACGACTAGTTCAAAGAAATCGATTAAACGATGAAAAAACCCGTAAAGTAAACTAACTGTTAACATAATATTGTTAACAAAATAGGATACTATTTATAAATCATGGTTCAATAAACTAAGGCTGTAGAATTTGCACATAATAAATAATCACATCTGGAAATAAAATAGCAATGATTTTTGAATTAGCGAGTTTGCAAGATGCTGGGGCCGTTAACCTGACGCTTCTAGTCTATTAATCTACATCATGTAGAAAAAATTACAAGTGTCCTATGACTGTTTAAACTACAAAACATACTGTTTAAACTACTAAACATGCTGTTTAAACTACTAAACATACTGTTTAAACTACTAAACATACTGTTTAAACTACTAAACATACTGTTTAAACTACTAAACATACTGTTTAAACTACTAAACATACTGTTTAAACTACTAAACATTCTGTTGAAACTACTTAACATACTGTTTAAACTATTCAATTTTTGTACCTAAGCAGACTGGTAAAAATCATGCATGTGCTCTACGCAGTTTAATTATTAGTCGTAATGTGTAAGTATTGTTTGTTCATGTGTTAACAAAAAGTTTATTTTGAATGTACTCGTATTAACCAATTAAATAATCTTGTACAGAAGGTACACTACTATTTATGTTTATATCATTATTTGTACTGTACGTGTGTTTTATGTTAATAAAGACAAAGTCGAGCACAATCTAGTAGGTAGTAAATAAACTTTGAACCGCGATAGAAACATAAAAACATTTAACTCCTTCCTCTCAAAACTTATTATCATAATAATTATTATTTATCGTTTAAAATTCATGTAAAACATGAATAAATTAGCATAAACTCTACTCGGCTTATCGCCCCCTCATGAATTTAGTTATGGCCATAACATAACTTGTTCTCAAACTTTTATCTACAAAAATAATAATAATAATAATAATATTCCACAACTATCACACAACGCCATCTAGTCCCAAGCTAAGCAGAGCTTGTGTTATGGGTACTAGACAACTGATAAACATACTTATATATTTCTAAATACATATATATTATAGATAAATTACACCCAGACACAGAACAAATGATCGTGCTCATCACACAAACATTTGTCCTGGGTGGGAATCGAACCCACGACCTCCGGCATAGCAGTTAGGGTCACTAACCACTAGACCAACAGGCCAGTCCGAAAAATGTTTGTCAAAATTGATTATAAATGAGTCATTCGGCCATTTTGAACCGAACTATGTGTTATTGGTTCGTAAACCTTATCGGAGACCTTGCAGATATCTATGAGATATGATAATCGTAATTTGTGACACCATAGTTCTATTTTTGTGTTTATATTTGTTTTAGGTATACCTAGTCTCAGTGCACACTTAGTACATACCGCGAATCGGCAAGCCTAATCGAGGAAAGTGAAGAAGTATGCCAGTTGTTTGTATTGAAAATTCAAACTCACCCCCTTTTTTTTTTTGGGGATCGAAAGTAGACTATGTTTAGGGGTCGAGTGGACACCAATGAACAAATCTTTTTTTAGTAATAATATTTAATAATTATGTATAATATAACTCATTTGTTAGAAATAATTAAGCGGCCTAATTATTGATCATTAAAGGATGGATCACATTGATATCAACGTGGATGGGCTTGAGTCAGTCAAAAATACATAATTATGTAAGCAAGCAGATTCTGTGTTGGCAAGTGTGGTCTCCGAGTTTTCATACAAAGGAGCCTTATATGCCCGCCCTGTGTAACAACAGTGGGGGCGGATTAAAGGCTGATTATGTATGCTGTACAACGCATGACAACGAGGATGCACAAACAAATGTGCAAACTACGAGTAAAAATATTAAAAATTAAACTAAAGAAACTAATTTTCTTGTATTCTCCTTCAAACATTCATCAAACGTTCATTTGATACCCATATCATAGGAATGCATAAAAATAACTAGTCCGCGTAATAAAAGCGTGTTATGAAAAACACACTGCTACAGAAACGACAAAACAAAAAAATAAAATTCTCCTAAATATATTTTCGATCCAATCAAACGAGTAGTGGGATTATAATTTATAATTATGGAATATTCATCAAACAGAAAAATACCTGGGTACTGGTATTTGCGCAAGAAATAGGCTAAGTATATACAACAAAGGGCTTTTGTTAAGGGACTGAATATCTGTTACGTACTATATATATTCTTCCTTCCATACCCCTATGTTCTTGAAACACTTGTTCTTTAACGAGAAATAAACACGTGCTTTCTTTTTCTAACACTTATCTTTGAAGGTAAAACTGTGGCAAATACATATTTCATCTACATATTTATTCTTCTGGTAATCATAGTTCATGGTTAAATGATAAATTATGTCAAAAAGCTGATTTATGTTCTGCTGAGTTAATTTCTAGCCATAACCACATAGTCAAGAAATTTTTTGTTTTGGTTATTAAAACCATCATCATAAAAAAATACAATACTAAGGAAATGAATATTACATCTCTGTCGGTAGAAATCTGGCATGTCTGTGATAGTTAAATAAATAAAAGGCTCTATTAAAGCTTCGTTTGAAAAAAATACTGAATGTTATGTTTAATATTCGTCAGAGAACAATAGGAAAATGACCTAACACGGATTAATATTTACTAAATTATAATTCTAAGTGTTTTTTTTTCAGTACTTATATATTTTTTTGTATAAGTGGTATTTTCAGATTGGTTAATTAAATTCCCACTACTTTTCAAAGACTATCTTGTATGCTAATTTCATCCGAAAATATTTTTCGGGGATTCCTACGAAACACGATAATATACGCACTCTGCGTTATGATAATGGGCACAAACTTTGTTCTGTTAACATATTATTAGAATTAGTTCAATGATAATGCGGACTGTCAAACAACAGTGGAGGTACCTACTGAGTTTTATCAATATTGGAACCTGGCAAGATGATGTAATGAGTTGTGAAGTAAGTAGAGCCCTGATGGAAAGTCTTTGACAATTCTTCCTTCTGCTCTTCATCATCATTTACAACCTGACTATACATAGAGCTGGGCATAGCGTTCCCACAGTTTAAAATGCCCTTTTTATGCTGCTGGGCAAAGTGGCAAAGGCCTCCCCTATTCCTTTCCGACCTGGTTAGTAAATAAATGTTTCTACACGACCCAGGAATACCTTAGTTATAAGAATAGAAAATTAGTGTAGCGCCTTGATTTGTATGTTCCTATCAGTGTAATATAACTAGTTTAAGTTAGTATGTAGTTCCAAATAGAAGTGTGTACCTATGTAGGTATTTGTTAGGTACCCAATTCATTTTTTATAAACTTTTATCTTAAGTTCTAAGTTTTGCATACCAGAAATGGTTAATGAGGATCTTTTCTTTTGTATTATTATGTAATGCATTATGTACCATCTATTTACCCATATTATGCGAATAAATTATAATATTTGATTTGATTTGACTCTCCCGTTGTGTGAATCTCTGGTCAATCAAAGAAAGAGTTCAAATCGTAACTGCCCTTGGTCTAATTTATTAAGGGTCGTGTCGACATCCCTGTCAGCCCTCAGTATATTGCTTTTCTTGCGATACCATGTTTTGCACCATCCTTGTGTAAGACTTATCTTGTAGCATCTCCTAATAAAAGGGTCTTAACAAAAAGTGATTTTAAAACGATCGATGTTGATAGAGGTATCGAACCCAGAAAACTTAAAAAGTAAGGGATTAGTACCTACTGATTCTCCCGTTCTTTTTATCTGTTTTATAGTAATTACTGTAATCAAATAAAATCAAGGTGGACTTAATGCCACAAAGCATTCTCTGCCAGTCAACCTTAGGGTCAAATAGGACATCATTGTGGTAGAGTACAAAAATAAATAAATTAGGAGAATACTATTTTGTTAACATTAATGAATATACCTACATAAATCGTACATACATACATATTCAATCAAATCAATAAATAAAAAATAAATTCATAAATAAATTGAACAAACGTTTTTATAAGTAACAGCTGCACTGGTCAATTGAAAGGATTCTTAGAACAATATTTATACAATGGGAAGGGTTTGCATGTTTGTTTGGATATTATGTCATAGCACATAAGAGTTTTTAAGTAATTAGATAAGCATCGTGTTATTTATGTTTTTCTTTTGTAGATGGTAAGGGGCTGCCTCTTTGGTGTAGGGTCGCGAGCGCTCCTGCTAAGTTAGATTCCGAGGCCTGGATAAGTATTTGGCATTGATTTTTATTACTTGCCCGGATAATGGCAATAGTCTAGCGGCTAGCCCCATGTTTCATGTGATTTAAACCAAATTGGCGAAATGTGGGTGTCTTGAGCTACACCTCTGCCTATCACTTAAGTATTACCGGCGTTATGTTTTATAAACGTCAGGCTAAAAAATATATAAAGGATCGTAGCTGTATGAACCGTGTGAGAGGAACAGGAAGACTCTAACAAGCACCGGATATATCTCATAAAGAAAAAAATGATTGGGATATCACGCGATTATTTACAGCCGCGTCACGTTGTTACCAACAGATTTTGCGAAAGTAACCAATGGTCATTCGATAAGTGAGAAATTGTTAGTATAATCTAGTAATTTTGGAATATTTTGTGTGATTTACCTAGCAATACAAAAATAACAGAAAACACTGGTACGACTAGTTCAAAGAAATCGATTAAACGATGAAAAAACCCGTAAAGTAAACTAACTGTTAACATAATATTGTTAACAAAATAGGACACTATTTATAAATCATGGTTCAATAAACTAAGGCTGTAGAATTTGCACATAATAAATAATCACATCTGGAAATAAAATAGCAATGATTTTTGAATTAGCGAGTTTGCAAGATGCTGGGGCCGTTAACCTGACGCTTCTAGTCTATTAATCTACATCATGTAGAAAAAATTACAAGTGTCCTATGACTGTTTAAACTACAAAACATACTGTTTAAAGTACTAAACATGCTGTTTAAACTACTAAACATACTGTTTAAACTACTAAACATACTGTTTAAACTACTAAACATACTGTTTAAACTACTAAACATACTGTTTAAACTACTAAACATACTGTTTAAACTACTAAACATTCTGTTGAAACTACTTAACATACTGTTTAAACTATTGAATTTTTGTACCTAAGCAGACTGGTAAAAATCATGCATGTGCTCTACGCAGTTTAATTATTAGTCGTAATGTGTAAGTATTGTTTGTTCATGTGTTAACAAAAAGTTTATTTTGAATGTACTCGTATTAACCAATTAAATAATCTTGTACAGAAGGTACACTACTATTTATGTTTATATCATTATTTGTACTGTACGTGTGTTTTATGTTAAAAAAGACAAAGTCGAGCACAATCTAGTAGGTAGTAAATAAACTTTGAACCGCGATAGAAACATAAAAACATTTAACTCCTTCCTCTCAAAACTTATTATCATAATAATTATTATTATTATCGTTTAAAATTCATGTAAAACATGAATAAATTAGCATAAACTCTACTCGGCTTATCGCCCCCTCATGAATTTAGTTATGGCCATAACATAACTTGTTCTCAAACTTTTATCTACAAAAATAATAATAATAATAATAATATTCCACAACTATCACACAACGCCATCTAGTCCCAAGCTAAGCAGAGCTTGTGTTATGGGTACTAGACAACTGATAAACATACTTATATATTTCTAAATACATATATATTATAGATAAATTACACCCAGACACAGAACAAATGATCGTGCTCATCACACAAACATTTGTCCTGGGTGGGAATCGAACCCACGACCTCCGGCATAGCAGTTAGGGTCACTAACCACTAGACCAACAGGCCAGTCCGAAAAATGTTTGTCAAAATTGATTATAAATGAGTCATTCGGCCATTTTGAACCGAACTATGTGTTATTGGTTCGTAAACCTTATCGGAGACCTTGCAGATATCTATGAGATATGATAATCGTAATTTGTGACACCATAGTTCTATTTTTGTGTTTATATTTGTTTTAGGTATACCTAGTCTCAGTGCACACTTAGTACATACCGCGAATCGGCAAGCCTAATCGAGGAAAGTGAAGAAGTAATGCCAGTTGTTTGTATTGAAAATTCAAACTCACCCCTTTTTTTTTTTGGGGTCGAAAGTAGACTATGTTTAGGGGTCGAGTGGACACCAATGAACAAATCTTTTTTTAGGGGTCGAGGGGCCAAGAGTGGACTAAACGGGTAGAATGCCTCGTTTAGTCCACTCTCGACCCCTCGACCCCCAATAAATAATGTGTCCACTGGACCCCTAACTATAGTTCATACTCAACCCCTGGGGGTCAAAAGTGGATTTTATTTTCCAGCCAAGTTTGAGTTTGCGCTCGACCCCCCAAGTACAGTTACGATGATAAATCATTAGTATACCCTATAGTTGCATACCTTCAGGCCTCAGGCTCGATGGAGCGGTGATCTTTGCAGCGTGGCCGGGTAGCAAATGGGTGGGAGTTGTTGAAAATCGAGTTGCGTGGCGTGCGGTTGGAGAAGCCTATATCCAGCTGTGGCTTGCTGACGATGATGATGATAATATTTAATAATTATGTATAATATAACTCATATGTTAGAAATAATTAAGCGGCCTAATTATTGATCATTAAGGGATGGATCACATTGATATCAACGTGGATGGGCTTGAGTCAGTCAAAAATACATAATTATGTAAGCAAGCAGATTCTGTGTTGGCAAGTGTGGTCTCCGAGTTTTCATACAAAGGAGCCATATATGCCCGCCCTGTGTAACAATAGTGGGGCCGATTTAAGGCTGATTATGTATGCTGTACAACGCATGACAACGAGGATGCACAAACAAATGTGCAAACTACGAGTAAAAATATTAAAAATTAAACTCTCCTTCAAACATTCATCAAACGTTCATTTGATACCCATATCATAGGAATGCATAAAAATAACTAGTCCGCGTGATAAAAACGTGTTATGAAAAACGGCTACAGAAACGACAAATAAAAAAATCAAATGTATCAAAATGTATTTTCGATCCAATCAAACGAGTAGTGGGATTATATGGAATATTCATCAAACAGAAAAATACCTGGGTACTGGTAGTATTTGCGCAAGAAATAGGCTATATACAACAAAGGGCTTTTGTTATGGGACTGAATATCTGTTACGTACTATATTCTTCCTTCCATACCCCTATGTTCTTGAAACACTTGTTCTATAACGAGAAATAAACACGTGCTTTCTTTTTCTAACACTTATCTTTGAAGGTAAAACTGTGGCAAATACATATTTCATCTACATATTTATTGTTCTGGTAATCATTGTTCATGGTTAAGTGATAAATTATGTCAAAAAGCTAATTTATGTTCTGCTGAGTTAATTTCTAGCCATAACCACATAGACAAGAATTTTTTTGTTTTGATTATTAAAACCTTAGAAAAACACCACCATCATCAAAAAACTAAGGAAATTAATATTACATCTCTGTCGGTAGAAATCGCCAGGCATGTCTGTGATAGTTAAATAAATAAAAGGCTCTATTAAAGCTTTGTTTGAAAAAAATACTGAATATTATGTTTAATATTCGTCAGAGAACAATAGGAAAATGACCTAACACGGATTAATATTTACTAAATTATAATTCTAAGTGTTTTTTTTTCAGTACTTATATATTTTTTTGTATAAGTGGTATTTTCAGATTGGTTAATTAAATCCCCACTACTTTTCAAAGACTATCTTGTATGCTAATTTCATCCGAAAATATTTTTCGGGGATTCCTACGAAACACGATAATATACGCACTCTGCGTTATGATAATGGGCACAAACTTTGTTCTGTTAACATATTAATAGAATTAGTTCAATGATAATGCGGACTGTCAAACAACAGTGGAGGTACCTACTGAGTTTTATCAATATTGGAACCTGGCAAGATGATGTAATGAGTTGTGAAGTAAGAGAGCCCTGATGGAAAGTCTTTGACAATTCTTCCTTCTGCTCTTCATTATCATTTACAACCTGACTATACATAGAGCTGGGCATAGGGTTCCCACAGTTTAAATGCCCTTTTTATGCTGCTCGGCTAAGGCCTCCCCTATTCCTTTCCGACCTGCAGGGCTATTGTGTATCTTTTAATGACAGTGGATAACTTAAAATGTCTATGAAATAACTGTCAAATGGTGAGTTTTTAAGAAAAAAATGTACCAAACCATAACCAATTTACAGTTAATCTATGGACATTTCTGATAGCCACTGACGTTAAAAAGATACGCAATACGGGGGCTGGTTAGTAAATAAATGTTTCTACACGACCCAGGAATACCTTAGTTAGATGAATAGAAAATTAGTGTAGCGCCTTACTTTGTATGTTCCTATCAGTACAATATAACTATGTAGTTTAAGTTAGTATGTAGTTCTAAATATAGGTAAGTGTGTACCTATGTAGGTATTTGTTAGGTACCCAATTAATTTTTTATAAACTTTTATCATAAGTTCTAAGTTTTGCATACCAGAAATGGTTAATGAGGAACTTTTTTTTTGTATTATTATGAAATGCATTATGTACCATCTATTTACCCATATTATGCGAATAAATTATAATATTATTATTATATTTGATTTGATTTGACTCTCCCGTTGTGTTCCTCTCTGGTCAATCAGTAGGAAAGAGTTCAAATCGTAACTGCCCTTGGTCTAATTTATTTAGGGTCGTGTCGACATCTCTGTCTGCCCTCAGTATACTGTTTTTCTTGTGATACCATGTTTTGCACCATCCATGTGTAAGACTTATCTTGTAGCATCTCCTAAAAAAAGGGTCATAAAAGTGATTTTAAAAGGATCGATGTTGATAGAGGTATCGAACCCAGAAAACTAAAAAAGTAACGGATTAGTACTGATTCTCCTGTCTTCTCCTGTCTTACTGTAATCAAATAAAATCAAGGTTAATAATAGCATGGATATTTTTGTATCTTTGTTCAAAGATTACGCCAGCTTGATAGATTATTTTCAAGAATGATGAACTGAGTGAGTACAAATTAGTGAGTAGTGCTTGACTGTGTTAATTTTGTACTGAATGAATTTTGATCTGTTTTAATTCAAATTTTTAATTTCAGGGGCAATCGAGAATTTTTGACTGATATATATAGTTATACAACTTTAGGCGAGTGTTTTAATAACTTTAGGGGGTAACAAGAACGCGGAATCAGCACTAACCCAAAGTAATCTTCTAGGTCTGATACAATACTAAGTAGGTATATAGGTATACGGGCTGCGGGTCTCGGCACAAAGGGCTAACTAGGAACATGGGTGACTTTTAGTCAGTAGAAGTCTGATACTCCCAACCACTCCGAAGATTTCCCAACCTCACAAAAAAAGTATAGTTTTAAATAATGAAGATTCAGCTGTAAACTAATCTTCAGCTGTAACACTGAAACAATCTAAAGTCAGCGACCTCAGTCAAGGCCAGCTTATTTTATTTTTATCACTTCGCATAGTAGTTGCTAGTTGTAGCCTGTGACGGGTCTGTCCACACCCTACCAGACAAATATTGAATGTCTGTGGGTCTGTCAATAGTTTCTACTAGATTATAGGAATATGCCAAGAGCTAAGTACATTTATGGGCTTATCCCTTAGTTGTGGGTCTTTAAGTTTAGACACGACGGAAAATTTTGTCAATGGTGGCGAAAATGAGTGTTTAGATTAGATTGAGTACCTATCTAATTCGTTTCTCCTGAACCTGACACTATTTTTAGGGATCTATTGAATTCTTATTGTATTTAATTATAGTAAACAAAGCATTGCTTAAACTGTACGGTTTTGTAGCACGCACTTACGTCTTTGATTGTTTTCCGCCCTACCCTAATGTTTGCAAGTGTTTGTGAAGGACACAGAGTTGTTTAACCATTTGTACTCTTTATGTGATATGTATTTTAATAATTTCAAGTTCCATTACTGCATATAACTAAGGTCGAAAAATACAACGAAGGTTTTTTTAGTTTAATCATTTTCCTTATTTTTATTTGATGATATTTCTTTGTTTGCTTTAGTTTGATAAAAAATATACTTGAGTAATTAAGAAGCAGGCTACGTATATTTACAAATCTCAAAAGTTTTTATCTATTCAGTTTTTAATTGGTTCACTTAAAATTGTAATCTCGAAAAGGGAGCGGAACTGACAAAACATCGCAAAAGTAGAGACGTTGCACGCATAACATGAAACTATCGATAGTGGAAAACAAATAAAGTGTAATATTCAATAACATCTACGAGTGGGTATCATAATCTTGCTTATTGGGTGCTACTATTAGAAACTCATGTAAACAAACTTCGTAATAGTGTGAAGGTTCGCTTACCTCCCGCCAAGATGCCATGTCGCACTGTGTAGCTGATGTCTTCAAACGATATGTTGAGCGAGTCCTCCACGAGGGACGTGGAGTTGGTCTCCTGCGACTCTGAGTGTTCACTGGCCATGTTCGAAAACTTTCACTCACACACAAGAAATAACTATAACACAACAGAACGCACTTTATCCATCGCGCGCTAATTTGAACAAAGAAACGCGTCCGATGTAAACAAAGAGGGTGGCGCAACAGTTGCGCGCGAGGCGGCCTGACGCGCTGACTCGGGGAGGCGAACTGCGCTGCGCAGGCGACTGGCGCTGCTCCGCGGCTGATTATCGGTCGTTCTCCCCCACTCCCCACATGGCTGTCAGCTGTCGAACCAGCAGTCGGCAACTCGCGCGGTAGCTGTTATCGCTGCAAGACAGATAGGCTGTTGTACAAACTAGAGACAACACCGCAACAACACAACATTAATGCAACAACGGTCGATTCCGCTGCAACACTGCGTCTATTGTACCCTAAACAATTGTTATTGTAGCGATTCACGACGACGATAAACTATCACTAGTTAATATGGACAATAAATCCATTGTCTATTTGCATTCAGAGTTAAGCTGTTTAGTCGGACGTATATATTATACGCAATAAAATATGAGGCGTACAATAGTTCGTATGTTGTAATTGAAAGTGTGATGGCCGGTACTAATTATACATGAACAAATTAGTCATGTTCAATTCGTTTGTCAAGGTATGAACCATTTTTTTTTACATTAATTATGGTGGAAAATCCAGTAACGTTACACAATCGACTCTACAAGGGTTACGATGGAAAATCGACGACAGCGCTTTCCATTTTTTATTATCTTTACCTTTAACTTTTCTGGTCACGCTACAGATGAACTGGGCCCCGAGTCTGCTATTCAATAGTGTCAGAATGGTCGATCATTGATCTCATAATGGTTGATTTACGACAAGCCAAAAAGTACCATAAGTCGACAGGCATAAGGTTCTTTTTGGCTTGTCATCAATCAACCATTATGAGACCAATGATCGACCATTCTGACACTATTGAATAGCAGACTCGGGGCTCTGAAATTCCACATCTACTAGGTCAAAACTAAACTAGGCAGATCAATAACCCGTTGTAGTACACATTTCAATGAAGGCGACTAAACCACGTGTGTGTGATATCTATTAACACTGCATTGATAAACTCTATCTGTATATGGGAAATTTCGTATAACTTTCACACAAACAGGAAAATATTCTAGTTTGCAAGTTGATGGTACAGTCGAACAAGCTAATAATTAAGTATACAGGGTAGAGATCTTTATAATTCTATAACACTGAAAATATTGATTGTAATTTTGTTTTATCAAGTGTTTCGCATTATAATAAATAATAATAAAAATATTTTATTATCAGGCATCAAGGCCCATAGGGTGTTAGTATTACATTATGACTTAAAAACTATGTTAGTAACATGCAGGAACATTTAAAAACAAATAGTGAAACACAAACACGGGGAGGTTTAACAAGCTTTGTTGCCAACATGAAGCTTGATAAATCTGCCCATTGTAGGCCCATCCAGCCTATCTGCAAACACCTTCAGAATGCTGTTGCTGCTTCCCCTCACTCGGGCTATTACTGAGGCAACTTTCTTCCGTGTGCGCATCAGCGAACATGCCTGACGCACTACAGTAAGGTGGAAGCCGCAACAGCGCCCTGAAGGCATTATTATATTGAATGCGCAGGGCATTATCTGCTTTTAGGGTATGATTATCCCAAAGACTGCTGGTGTAGAATGTTTGGCAGAAGGCCCTAAAAAGAGTTATTTTTACAGGAACTGAACAACCATGGAACCTTCTGCATATCATATTTCCCCTCACAGACAGTGCCCTGCGCTCCCTTTCCATATCCAAATCATCTTTCAATTCTTCGTTCACAATGTGGCCTAAATATTTAAAGTGGGTAACTCTCTGCAAATGCGAACCATTTAGCTTTACAGGAGGGACAAAAGTTGGATTTTTATTCCTACCCCGAAACACCAACAGCTCACTCTTTGTAGGATTATATTTTAGCCCGTGCTGTTCGGCATATTGTTCACAAATTGAGAGCAACTTTCTAATTCCACTGATAGTCGGGCTCATTATGCCACTGATGTCAGACGTATCGTTTGACATCAGTCTCTAAATAGAAAGAAAGAAAGAAAGAAAAAGAACGAGCCTCGCGGTTGGCCGGTTAACATTGTCGACAACGACGAATTGAAGGCGATAGTGGAAGCGGATCCAACTCAATCTAAGGCTGAGCTTACTGCAGGCCTTGGAGTTAGTGTCAAAACAACATTGAGGCACTTGCGTCAAATTGGAAAGATAAAAAAGCTAGATAAGTGCGTGCCACGCGAACTAAGCGACCAACAGCGAGATTTACGCGTCGAAGCATGGATAGCACTACTGAATCGGCATAGAAACGATGAAATTCTTATCAAATTGTAACCTGCGATGAAAAGTGGATCCTGTACGACAACCGTAAGCGTTCGTCTCAGTGGGTGGACCCGGGTACATCACCTAATCAGTGCGCTACAAAAAATATTACTCATAGGAAGATGATGGTGACTGTCTGGTGGACCAGTGCCGGACTTGTACACCACAGCTTCTTACCGAATGGCACAGCGGTGACGGCAGATGTCTATTGCAAAGAATTGCAAACAATGATGGAGAAGCTCGCAATTCAACAACCAAGACGTATCGACGTATAGTCAATCGTTCTTCCCCATTGCTTCTCCACGACAACGCGCGAGCTCACACTTCACGAAAAACCATCGCAAAGCTACAAGAGTTACAGCTGGAAGCTCTCCGTCACCCACCGTACTCACCGGACCTTGCCCCAACAGATTTTTACTTTTTTTTCAAAATTTAGACATTTTTTTAAGTGGTAAAAAATTCGACACCCGAGAGGCACTACAAAACGCTTTCGCTGACTTCATCGCCTCCCGTCCGGCAGACTTCTACAGTAAAGGGATAAACAAACTGCCATCAAAATGGCAAAATTGCATAGATCATTTGGGCCAGTACTTTGATTCGCTGAAATAAAAAAAATACCAAAAATTTTATATTTTAAAATTCTCATACAAATCGGCAATTTCATAGGTAAAGACCTAATATTACAGTAGCGTGAAGTGTAAAATAACGAATAATTGTAGAGTTCTTAAAACGCGCGAAAAATTTATTTAATGCGTCATGATAACCTGAAATGCGTGTCCAGTTTATTTGAATGTTAAACACAATGGTTACAGGTCATGTTAATAAAAATAGCACAACTACCGTATCCGCAAAATTATGAAGACTTAGGTATAAAATAATTAAGTATGGAGTTAAAACCGTCTTCAAACAACATTTACAGAGAAATAAAAAAGATGGATGGATTGTGTGAGGATTGATAATTATGAAGGCAAAAGAAATAAAGGATAACGTGACGATTGTCACGGGAGAACGGAAGAAAAAACGTGATGCGCCGACCCCAAGTAACAAGGGAAGGAAGGTGACGATGACTTATTTGTTGTAATCAATGATGACATAATTATCTTTCTATGTCGATACAATATAATATTATGACGTCCGTGACGTCAGACTAATAGAAAATGACACCGCAGTGTTTAGAGAGCATAGTTCTGCATGAACGGCGAACACTTTCTCACTAACAACTGCGCAGATATAATACCTAGTCGTTCACGGCTTATCTTGTACTATGCACAATATTTGTGACTAACAATATTACGAGTACAACAATGTTTTTATGTGTCATTGTATATGGCATACGTGCACATTTAAATTTACCACAATATTAAATTGATTCTTAATGTCAAATTATGTACGTGTATTCCTGTATTAATTATGTGTTTAATTCGAAGTTAATCAAACGTTAAATATATTAATAAAAAACTACTGTTCTGATTATAGGATGTGGTACAGCTTCTGCATCCTGGGTTACTGGATAATCGATTACCATTAATATATATGTTAGAGGAAATAATGCGCGAGAGACATTTTATTTGAATTGCTATGAAACTCCTTGCAAACATCATAGACGATTTCGGACTTGTCAATGTCCTCGCTGTCAGTGTCTGTTGTATCTGTCAGTAGTGCGTTCGTTTTATTATTAGAGTTTCTTGCTAAAAAGACAGCGCCTGTGCCGGTCGTGCGCACTGATTGATAAAATAATAACATGGCAGACACCATTAGCGAGCACGCGGACGCTAATCCGATTGAATCTCCGACAGCAGCGGTGGGATCGATTCCAAAATCACCCTACCAGTCGACCGCGATGCTAGCTACTACAAATCAAGAATATTTTGTGACTGGGATTGAACTCGATACCACAGTATTGCGAGACGATGTCCTGTGCTCCGAGACCAACTGGCTTCTTATCACGTCGACCTGGTGGTCGCATGTATCGCATGCGGAACAAATAACGGTATCGGTAAACAATAAAATCCATTATTGGGTAATTATTGCAACAAGCCCGACGGCGACGTGTGGACAGCGGCTCTGTGAAGTTCACAGCGTCCTTGGACAGCTACAGCAATTCGGTGAGTCGTACTCATGTTGTTTGATTCTGGCGCAGAGTGTTCTCTTGTTGAACAGTGTAGCTTCTAAATTCTCGGGTAAACGTGCACTTTCAACCGTGCAAGTAATTCGTATTGGTAATAGGTAACGCGAGCGTTTATAACACTGAACAAATTCTTTGCGTTGTTGTGAATGTTGTGATTGATAATAAATAACGATTTGACGGTTTTATCTTACGTACTATCTGACGACTGTATGAAATACGACGTTATGATCGCACGCGTTATTTGGCCACTTGGCTATTCGGTACATTTCACTGAATCAAACCTACCTATTTCGTGAAATAAAAATGTAAATTGTTGCGATTTACTTCCTTTATTTGATTTTTACAATGTTGATTCTGATATTACAAACGAAAACAAACACCGGTTGACGTCCCTTCTGAACGCGTTTTCGAATACTTTTATCGATGGTTTACCGTTAACTTGAATGACTACTAGTGAATTAAACATTCAATTAGTGAATCCAGCTCATATGGTAAGGTGAATGGCAAGCGTAAGCGAAAAAGTCAGTGAGATATTGAGAGCTAACTTCATTCATTTTATTGGGCGATAAGTAGGACGGAAACAAGTGTACCTATGTGTAAAGACTACCGTGAATTAAATCTAAACATAGTGTCAGATTGATTTCCTCTGCCGTTGATGGGCGATCAGATTGCACGATTGTCAGGCGTTAACTATTACACCTGTCTTGATTGCGCGAGTGGCTTTCATCAGAGTCCCATCAGTGAAGATAGTATTACTGCTGCATTCGTCACCCCTCAGGGGCAGTACGAGTACCTAGCGATGCCGTGTGGTCTTTGTAACGCTCCGAGCGTATTTCAGCGTGACGTGTCTAAAGCGCTAGGTGAACTTGCTCATCGTATGCTGTGCTTTTCATGAACGACAGTTTATTTCCGCCACGTGATAAAGAGGAAAGTCTGACCCGGTTGCAGGAAGTTCTTGCGGCGTTCACAAAAGCAGGCCTTTCTTTGAAAAACAGAATGTTGTTGCGGATCCTTGGTTGCATCATTCATGTTGAGATGGTATTGTCCACGGTGAGGTTGCGAGCGACGATTCAAAGAATGCAATAATGGTTCGAGCGGGTCGTGCTTTACCGAGTCTGAGTTCAGATCTTTACAGATTTCTCAAGAATAAGACTTGTTCCATTGTTCATCTCATCAACAGTACAAAGTTTGAATTGAAAGCTGAGCACGAAATTGTCGGACAACGTGATTTCGATTATAGCAAGTAAACCTGCCCTCATGATATACAACCCAAAGCTTTACAACATGTTTTACATCGCTATGTTTAAAAATCACTGACAGGGAATAGAACATAGAAGTACGCTTATGACCGCATTCGAAAAAGGCTTAAAAGTGGAGTTCCATATGAGCTAGATCTTATTAGCGAGAACAATGAAGACTAATGAAATCTCTTTTATTTGATTGTATGCACACTTGTAACTATTTTACTTTTTGATATCAGAACAGATTGATGCCCTTAGTCAGGTGTCTTATTTTTCTAGTTTAGACATGGCCTCAAGGTTTCACCAGGTTTTGATGGCATCTCAGAACGACATCGAAAAGACCGCGTTTATTACCCCGGATGGTGTATGGGAATATTTGAAAAGGCCATTAATAAAGCGCTAAAAGACAAAACATCGCTTGTCTTATGGATGATGTTCTCGTATATTTTTTTTTTTTTTTTTTTTTTTTTTTTTTTCTGAAACGTGGGAGGAGGCGTTTCAGAGTCTAGAGCAGGTATTGTCTGCTTTATCAAAAGCCGGTTTCACTTTTTAACTTAAACTATCTTGCGATGGATATTGATGTTCACAATGAACAGGGCTTGATAGAAACAAGAAAAGTAGCTAAGGATAGGATGGACGAGCAAGCGAAAAAGATAAAATACGCTTTTTCAAATTGTTAAGACTGTCGCCACCGCCTGGTATGATGATTAGTAACTACTTATTGAATTGTAAATTTGTGCCACATTTTGTGTGGAATTGTTGAGATGTTTTAAGTTTTGTTGAAACGAAGAACTCCTATGTTTATTGTTTTTGATTACGACTTTGGAGCAATAAACATGCGATTATTGCTGATTTATCACGATGGAAGCTATCACGCTTCGTCAGAGAAATGGACTGAAAGTTTTATCGCTTTGTACTGACGATGGAAGCTATCACGCTTCGTCAGAGAAACGGACTGAAAGTTTTATCGCTTTGTCCTTTGTTGTTGAAAGCTGCTACGCTTTGCGGTGTTGTTGTTGAAAGCTGCTACGCTTTGCGCTGTTGTTGTTGAAAGCTGCTACGCTTTGCGGTGTTGTTGTTGAAAGCTGCTACGCTTTTCGGTGTTGTTGTTGAAAGCTCTTACGCTTTGCGGTGTTGTTGTTGAAAGCTACTACGCTTTGCGGTGAGGTTAAGCTGAAGCATGTATTGATCAAGGAGTATTGCTGAAAGCTTCTACGCTTTGCGATTTAATGAATGCACTGCCTTCTAACTAATGCTGAAAGCTTTCACGCTTTGATTTGAGACCCATTGATTTATGAGGAGGTTGAAAGCCGTCTGAAACGCTTTGCCTACATTGGTGCTGTTTAAGCTCAACGCGAGAGCGCGTTGATTTTCAGAATGGCCGTGTTAGAGGAAATAATGCGCGAGAGACATTTTATTTGAATTGCTATGAAACTCCTTGCAAACATCATAGACGATTTCGGACTTGTCAATGTCCTCGCTGTCAGTGTCTGTTGTATCTGTCAGTAGTGCGTTCGTTTTATTATTAGAGTTTCTTGCTAAAAAGACAGCGCCTGTGCCGGTCGTGCGCACTGATTGATAAAATAATAACATGGCAGACACCATTAGCGAGCACGCGGACGCTAATCCGATTGAATCTCCGACATATATAACTAGCTTTTGCCAGCGGCTTCGCCCGCGTGGATGTCGGAAAATATCAAAAATGACGATTTTTCATACAAACTGAAACCCCTATTTAACTCCCTTAGGGGTTGAATTTCGAAAAATTCTTCTTTATTCCTTGTCTACACTATAAAGGGAACCTCTGTGCAAAATTTCAGCTTTCCAGCTTTATTTAATATTTATTTACCTACACAAACGACCAGCCGTGCTCTCCACAAACAGAACGCCTTTTATATGTAGACGATCTAGCTCTAGCCGCCCCCAACTTTTGAAGCTGCTGAAGAAAAACTGACGGTAGCTCTGGAATCACTCGGAAAATTCTACGCTGAAAATGCCTTACGGCCAAATCCATCCAGGACCTAGTCCTGTGTTTTCCACCTTAGCAACCGTCAGTCAAATAGAGCTCTCAGCATATCGTGGCAAGGCGTTGACATAGAAAACTGCTCCCAACCTCGCTACCTGGGTATCACATTAGATAGATCCCTGACATACAAGAATCACTGCCAGAAAACCAAACAGAAAGTCGGTACTAGGAATAATATTCTTCGTCGCCTTACATCCACCAGCTGGGGAGCATCACCACAGGTTCTCCGCACAACCAGCCTATGTCTTGCTTTTTCTGCTGGGGAGTTCGATCGATCGATCTGCCCATGCAAAGAGTTAGACATAGCGCTTAACGATACTTGCCGCATCGTAACGGGGTGCTTAAGACCTACCCCCCTTGTGATGTTGTATCCACTTGCAGGTATAGCTCCACCAGATGTACGACGAAATTGCAAGCCTTATTGAAAAGGGAAACAGGAACGAGACAACCGCCATCCCCTGTTCGGGCATCAACTACCACCTTCATGCCTAAAGAGCCGTAAAAACTTCCGAACTTCCTTCCTTCCTAAGTCGCCGGATAGGGGGGGGGGGGGGGAGAAAGGAATGAGGTGGAATTGTTCCAGCAGACTGTTGCGGGACATACCAAGGGTTGATTATAAGCAGTTCTTTTAAAATTAATTTGTTATTTCTATTTAGGTTAAATAGGGGGAGGGACTGTTGTGTATGTGTGCTAACGATATCTATGTGTGCGTGGCTGCGCCCGCGCTTGGTGTCCAACAGCAAATAAATCAGTGTGTCAATAGCTGTCATGTGTTTCACTTGTCTCCAACAGAAAGAACCCAACAGTGGCCTTATATGATACGATCTCCTTAGAAGACGGTGCGTCGGACGAGAGATGCGAACTGTGGCGAAACAAACATCCCATCCCTCCACATTTCATCAACCCGGAAGAACCCCTGCCACCCGGAAACGAACTGCAGTGGTCAATCTGGAATTAATGTCTTAACCGACTGCAAGCGTATGTTGGCCGCTGTGGATGTAATCTCGCCAAATGGGGTATCGTCGATACATCCCAAACAAACTGCCAGTGTGGAGTCCCTCTGCAGGATATACGCCACCTCCTATGCTGTCCATCCTGCACAACCAATTGCACCT
Organism: Diarsia mendica; assembly: GCA_949316265.1. Classification (NCBI taxonomy): domain Eukaryota; kingdom Metazoa; phylum Arthropoda; class Insecta; order Lepidoptera; family Noctuidae; genus Diarsia; species Diarsia mendica. The sequence goes on from OX438895.1 coordinate 15,769,283, forward strand.
TTCAGGACTTACTAGAAGCAAATGATAGAGCTGTGCAGGTGGCTACATACTGGTCTGATACGATTTGAGCTCATCGACACGTAAAGAAGAAGAATTCTACGGGAAGCTCATGCAAAACAAAGTCAGGTTATACTGGATACTATAGCTTGATGTGAGGCTATGTGTATGTATGGATACAAAATCCGGAATCTTCAAGGTAGTGTTTTTTTTAGCATTGTTAATTTTACTTTATGTTACTAACATAGTGATAAGTTAATGATTAACAATATTGTAATAAGTACCGTTCCGATACTCGTTCCAATGAACATTTATTTATGTAACCAGTGTTTCTCATCCAAGTGAATAATTGTATTCTGTTTTTGAGAAATAAATGTCTTAAACCATAAACCATAGTGCCGAAAATGCTTCACTCCTCCGAAAGCTTTCAAAGCTATTTGTTTTATTTTACAGGAAAGAAGAAATATATTTTTCACTTCTCATGCTCTGAAAGTGCTTATTTGTGCAGGATAATAGGCTGCACAAAATCTAATTTTGTGCACAAGGGTATTAACGTATCTACTCATAAATAAATCTTTATTAAGGCAAAGAAAATGAGCCATACAGCCAAACACAATAAGAAGTTCATAGATAGAATTTGTTATTTTATAATATTTACTTTAATTTATTTGCCTTATGTGTTTTTTAAGACTTAAAAGATATTAAAATTTAAATTCAAGAACGGTAAGTTATTTAATTAATTAATGAAAATTATTGTTACAAAATTAATTTAATAGTAGGCTGTATAATAGGTCTGCAAGCCTAAACAATTTCCTTCAGTATTCAAAACTGTACAAATTTTACTTTGAATTTTAATTAAAGAAATATGTTATACTACTGTTTTATTTCCTCGCATTCGAAGTGAAAAGCAGAGTTTATAACGCGTCCACAAAACCATTTTTATCCGAGACTTTTAGCAGCCCGAGCCGAGGCGAGGGCTGATAATAATGTCGAGGATAAAAATGGTTCGTTTTGTGCACTTGTTGTAAAATCTACTATATTTGTCGCAGGGAAACGACATGCGTTGTATGTTTATTTTTTTTATCATTTATAAAAAAAATAAAAATTAACATACAACGCATAACAACTATTTACAAGTACCTACGACCGAACGAACAAAAAAAAGTTAAAAGCTTGCACGTCGTGACTGTGACAAGCAGGCATTGACGGCGCTTTCCTAGCAATAGTCCTATGTAAATGATATAATTATTTATATAGTAACAGTTAATATAATAAATTAATTCGTTTTTGTAGTTATTTATATAGTTTTAGATTAGATACGTACTACATAAATCTGTGGCTAAAAATGTCTTTATCAACCCCGACGGTTAAGGCCATTATGGTCCTAGATCACACATTACTTATTTTTTTAGAAATAAAATATATCGACGATGAAGTGACAAGAACTCCTAACTGACATTTTTTACGAAAACGACTTATGAACGCACGAACAGAATGAAATTGCGCGTCTACTCTTAAATGAATTAAGTTGAAATTCGCAAAATTGACGTAGCTAAGCACCGAAGAAACATCTCCTATGTTAAGGTCTAAAAGGTAATAAAAAACGGGTTTTTTCGCCTCCTGTAAAATTTGGTTTTTGTAAGTTAGGAGTCTGTTGTTGTCACTTCCCCGTCGATATGGGATATTAATGTAGTGTTAATAGTAATTTGCGTGGACTTCTCTATTAGTACACCCATAACAATAACTGGCGAAATGTCTAAATTACCCTCGTAAATATCGAGACAATATTTTTTACTTAGTTTTAATCAGTTTTCCTTGCTTTCACAAACAACCCAGTATTTATGTTAATGCCTACACAGCATGATTTTTTTTGTGCACTAAGACAACCCCTATAAAGAAAAGGTAAATACAAACAGACTAATGTACAAATAACATTTCTTTGTGTAGTCTAATCATTTTATAAAAATTACTGCAGTTCAAAATAAAATAAAAACGTCAGTCTGTTGCGTTTGCATATTTTGTTAAGCTTTTGTTTGACTTGCCTTGTTAGTTAGTTTATGTCAAAACTTGCAACTTATTTACAAACCCAGTTACTCTTCACCGACTGAAATTTTGCACACACTGTTGGTTCTGGTGACAAACATTAATTGATACTGCAGCCAAGATTGCCTTCTTACAGAGATCTCTTCTTAACGGTTATCAGCACGGACACGAAACTTTGTATACGCGTAAGGTAGGTAATGCTAGTTAAACCAAAATGCTTACTTTTCACTTAAATAAAACCTTGTATTTTTAAAATACTTACAACACCTCTCACACCCTACAAATAGCACTAAAGTTTAAATTCCTACTAATCACTCAGTAGCCACTAGGAAACTCTGAATTACGTGACGGGAGACATTCCGCAATATCTAAATATCTATCATTCAAAACCATACCTAATCGTAAAATGCGTTTATGAAAATCTTTATTAAATAATTAAAGTAAGACTAATTAATATTATATAAACTAAACTAAGTAATGTAAATGTAATGTTTACATTAAAAAATAAATACCATAATATATGAGTTTAAATACTTACATTTTAATCACTAATAACATCCAAAGCGAAATTCTATTACTAACAAAACTTTTATTTTTACCATAAACCAAGGTAAATTTTAGGCAGAACTGAAAGTAACCCTTCGGTCTACAATGTCGGTGTACTAATGGTACGTATCTATTGAAAACCTGCGCGTTTTATCAACTCGCACTAACCTAAACATTTGGTCGTAGTATAGGTATAGTATTGTTTATCGCAAAAAATATAGACACGATTTTTTTATAACTGGAACACGAGTTCGTAGGTAAGATAAAGTAATTGTAAAAATAAATAGCGTTTAGTTAGTTAATAACTTTTTTGTAGTGCATGTTATGCCTACTTACATACCTAAACTTGTATTAATTTATTTGGAAGGATTTTGTAGTCTTCGGAAGTTGTATATATTTAGAGTAGCACTAATATGGAGTTCATCATCTTCTTGCCATTGTCCCATTTATTTGGGGTTTTTTTCTTCCAAAATCCCGCCATTCAATCGTCACGGTATAATACCCCTTTTCCTTTATATCATTCCTCACACTATTCATCCATCTTTTATTTGGTCTTCCTGTCGATCCATCAGTATTTACATTAATCAAAAGACTAAAAGATTAGTCACATGCAATTCGATAATTTACGACTTACAAGGAGTTCATCAGTAATTATTTTCATTAAAAAGAAAAGAGGAAAATCTCAAAGAAAATTAAAGTACAAAGATAATTGGTTCATGTATACAAATATGACTCATACATTCTCACGGTGTACCTGGTATCAGTAAGGTGCCAATGCTGTGATAACAAGGTCTAAATGTATTTTAGCGTATAGATAACTTGATACGAACCTAATATCACTTTTACGATAATGAATCATACTTTCGAGTGCTACAATTTTTTTAATTGAATGAGTCACGAAAGGTTTTGAGCCCTATCAGACAATGCAGCATCATATTTGTATTCAAACAATAATGTATGAGTCATCGAAGAGGAAAAAGCTTTAAGATTTCAAGTAAAGGCCAATGAAAAAAGTAAAACTTAGAACCATCGTTTTTTTCGCATATTTTAATAGAATTTTCGTTAAAAAAAAAAATATTAATACCCAATTGAAAAACACAATGTAGTGTCTTTAACTTAGAATGGATAAATGGATACTCCCCTATGAACCGTTCACGACCTTGGATGATACGTCTTTTGACGCATTAATACATGCACGCGTGAGTACCCATATTTTTCAAGATGCATGACGGTGACTCTAGACATCCCCTAAACAACTCCATTCATTAAATCTTCTCAGTCATTGTCGCTAGACGCATGTCGCTCGAATGTGTAACTCGTGGCCAAGGGGTTACGCAGACGTGCTACGCGTGCTCAGGACAAATTATTATTATATGAAATAAAATCTCCAATAAAGGTAACGTTATATCTAATTCAAATGAATAGTCACGGTATTTTGGCACGATTTCGAGTTAAGTATTAAGGATTGTCATAAAGATTATTTTAATACCTTTTATTACAGCGAAGAAACCTACCAACCAGAATATCCACCCGGTGGATTACTCCCTCTCAAAGAGAGGAGTCCTGTGTATCAGCAGAGTGTACCTTATGGGTATGCTCTAAGTATGTGCTTATTCTATAATAAACACGTTAGGGTCTGGGTACAATGAATTTCTAATGATAACGATAATGGAATGGCATGGCACAAGACACTAAAAACTTAGTGTTACTAACTTGTGGTCTGTCGTTTGTGCAAGTCGTTGGGAAAGTATGAAATGACGCTTCTAGGGGGGGCACAGCTCCAGTCGGGGCTGCAGGTTGTTCGAAAGAGATACCGCGGCCTCGGCACAAAGGGCTAAAAAGGAACATGGGTGGTTTTTTAGACAGTAAGTCTGACACTATCCCTATCCCTACCGCTCTGCCCATTTGATGATTTTACACACTCCAAAAAAAAAGGGGAGCACGGCTGCCCCCTGTCCATCAAGACTTTGTAATTTTATTGCGCCTGATGTGAGTCCATTGACAATGTCGTGTCGTATCGTAAAAAGAGATGTAACTAAATACATATATATGTCTGAACCCCATAAAATGGTTAATGTAGAGAACTGCAAAACAATGATTGAAGAGACCTTTACTAGGCACTACTGACAGCCGACATCATGTCATTGTTAACAAAGCCAGTGTAATCTGGCCTCGCATTCTATTAACTCCGTATCGTCGGCTGTCCAGACGACATTAGAGTTTTTTCCTTGTCTAGAAAAATTGTCATGAATATCTACGTATTTATTTGACTATTTCGTTGTCTGTAACGTCCCGATTATCAGGCAAACTGCACTTCTCAAAAAATACACGACTGTAGGAAATCCCCGAAGGGTTGGCAGAGGTGAACCAAATAGAACACCCATATTTCCCCAGTTATGTTTAGGTCCCATGTGTGGGTGCTAGCCTATTGCCATCCGTGGCTGATAGAATTGTATATCTATATAAATAAAAAGAGAAGTCCTGACTGACTGACTCATCAACGCCCAGCCCCAACCCTTGGACCTAGAAAGCTGAAATTTTGCACAGAGGTTTCCTTTATAATGTAGACAAGGAATAAGAAAGGATTTTTCAAAATTCAACCCCTAAGGGAGTTAAATAGGGGATGAAAGTTTGTATGGAAGATCGACATTTTCACGCGGGCGAAGCCGCTGTCAAAAGCTAGTTAAAAATATTATAACACATGTATTACTCACTCAGTGTATCATAATATTAAGAGTATAGAGATAGCATAATGTTATGAGATAAAGATTATAACAGTTTTAAATCTAACTAGGAACGCCATAGTATGTGTTTGTAGATTAATATGACGAATCTCCAAATGACTCACTGACTTGGTATCGAATATAGGGAATGATAAACCTTTCTAATTCGTCATTCATCAGTAGTCAGTGACTCTGAACATCGAGAAATAGTCTTTACCATGGGAAAAAAATACCCTGAACTAAATGGGTTACGGAGGTCTGACCTCTGCCTAGAGGCAATCATGGCATGTAACATACTGGTATGCAGCTGCATCTAGTAAGACTGGAAGCCGACCCCAACGTAGATGGGAAAAATACTTAGCAGATGATGAATTCGACAGCATATAGCAGCCTGATGCTGAAGGTTATACCCTATCCAATTTGGAAGAAATGAAATATGTTTACAGAGTGTGAAGCTCAGTGTTCTTTGTTCCATAACCTGTAACTTGAAAACACGAGCACTTAAAGATCATAAGCCAGGTTTGTTTAAAATCTCCATTCAATTACTAAAAAGTTTTCTGTTCATACCACTTTTTGTTTTTTTTTTAAGACGAGCAGTCTTAAAAAAGTGGGGTGTGAGGCAGAAAACTGATGATGAGAAAAGTTTTAATTACGAGCTAAACGACTTTTCGATATACATAGTTTAAAATTTTAATGCGGAAAGGAAAGGGATACCAAATGTTAATACTAAAAACCAAGTTGTAAGCTCATTACAACGGTACTTAATCTTATATTGCAAAATGTTGCTCTACAATTCTACAGTAAGCGTTTATACTTGGGGAGAAGGTAATTTTAGAGTTTTGTAACTGTACAAACAAAGTAACTGACTTTTATCTTAATTACTTATTGTATTATAAAATTATGAGTTCAAAAGATTTGAAAACCCTGTAAGTGTCATGGTCCTAAGCGCGACTGCTTAACGTGGGGTCCTGGGTTCATTTCCCTTGTCGGCCAAAAAGTGCTATTGGGTTTTTTCATTAGAAGTTCTCAGTCAACAGCCATGAGTTTGGAAGTTGGCGGCATGGTCCTGCGCCTGATCTCTCATCGGTCGTGCCGGATTGCCGTCCCACCGGACCATGAGATTAAGGCCCAGATATACGCCAACGACCTTGAGCGAGTGGGAGGAGCTTAGCAATAGCGTCTACCCGTGCGTGAGAGTGATCAGCGATACACTGCCAGCAAGAGCATGTTTTAATTAAAAGTGCAAATAAAATCGTATAAAATTAGAAATTAACTATTTATTATAAAACAATCCATCACTGGATGCAGTTTGGCATTTGAAATTTTATGGTGTATTTTAAATTATAATTATATTTGTTAATGAAGAGATAAACAGCTTTTAAAATTTGTTAAAAGGTATGTTTGAAGATTTTTTTCGTGCATTAAAGTATGTTTAATTATGTTTTGAATTCCATCACGGTATGCGAAAAGGTCTTGAAAATGTCATATTTTTTTTGTTTGTCAAAATTATTTACGGTTTATGAGATACACTGCTTTAAAAAACCACCTTTTTGAACGTTTGCAGAAATCTCCGCCTTAAAAGAACAGAGAGTGCACCCCGGTGCCTGCGCACAAACTTGTATTATAATATAATACAAGTTTGTGCGCAGGCACAAAATAATATATTATATTATTTTCCGTGCCGATCAATCTCAACGATGGTTATGCCAATCATCAATGAGATTGACCTTCGTGAACAGAAAACGGCAAGGAGGACTACATAATTTTATTTTGAACCATAATGTAACTGCGTGTATGGTATGGTAGTTTTCATTATGACTCATCACCCAATGACTCACCCTCTTGAAATCTAGGGATTGATAAAGCCTAATTAGTCATTTAGATTTATTATTAAATAACGTAGGAATCTGATAACAACGAGTTTAGATTATATCTACGATTATCCAGTTAATATTTTATTAGAAAATTCGTCACTCTAATCCCAATCACAGTGACTCGTGGTACGCACGCGTGTTGTTTAATCGTAGTCACGATAGTATGCAGTAGCACTATTAGTACGTAGTACTATTATGTATTCTGTGGCAGTATATATAGGAAGGAAGATATTATTATACTTATAACTTGGGGTATTTACAGTGTAGTTTACAGTGCGTAGTAGCCAGTGACAAAATTTTTATAATAGGTACGGTACATAGTGAAACTTGAATACGAAGTCTTCTTCTTAGCATAGGTATGTCGATATAAAGAGGTATTTCATAAAGCACACACAAACGAATCACACTCAGACTAAGCACATCTAAAGTATTCCACTTAGCACACCCGTAGGTGGGCTTCAAATAAAAATTTAAAATAATTAATTTCTCAATCCACGAAGCACACCTACGAATATCACTCGCATATTTGCTCAAACAAAAAAAATGTAACCGAACTGTTGCAACTAATGAGTGGCAGTAGTTCGGTGCTATATTTCAACCGAACTACTGTCACTAGACCTTCTTAATAAAGGAAGGATGATGATGAATGAAGGTGAACTTGGCGAAATTAGTATGTAGGGATCGTTGCAATAGTAGTTCAGTAGTTTTTGCCAAGCTCTGTGGAAAAAAGGTACCTGTTTACAGTACCTATGTTATAATATGAATACAATAATACATAGTTGACGATGCCAGTTACTTAAGAGCAGATAAAAGAGCAGCACAGAAAAGGTTTTGATAATTGTCCTAGAAAGTCACCGAATGTAGTTGCTGTGGCCGAAATCGGGAGCGGATTCACCAGGACCTAAAAATGATAGAGGAGAGGTCCCAAAGCCGATGGGATAGGCATATGATTGCTGACTACTGCTGGGGCATGCAACGTGACTGTGGTGTGTGGTCATGTTAAAATATTGACGCTCACTTTTCTCTCCACTTGTAAAATTTCTCCATTGCAACTTATAATAAAAATCTTGTGTCGTGTGAACTCGTGTGTAACCTGCTACATCCATCATTAAGTGAGTGAATACTGAATGTTACTATTTTCAAATTCAAGGAATAAATAAAAAGCATATAATCACTGGATCTATTTTATTATTCGATAAACACGTGTCGGAGTTAATCATTCCTATCAGTCATCAAATCTCTGATTACCTCTGAGATTCATATTTGATATCTGTGCGATTAGGCACAGGTGTTCACTTGTTGAGAAAACTCCAGAAAAATAAACGAGATTATTTCGAATATCTTGTAGAACTTATCTCGACAAGTAACTCGCTGTTATATTAATAGTAGAGTTGAATAAAAATGTACCTTGAAAAACATTTTTGAATTAATTTAAATCACGCATTTAGGTACATGTAAAAGCGTGATTGAAATTAAAATATTTCTTCAAGATTCTAATTTTTTTATTGCGTTTTTCTAGTTCATGTCACGACCAGCGTGATACTAGACATTACTTTTAGTTTTTTATGAATCGTAATTTTTTTTCAAATTAGTTTTCTGTAAATCACGTAAGTACAACGGTTTGCTTAAAACTATACCGTAGCAAGATCCCGGTCTGTCTTAAAACTGACCTATTTAATTAATACTATATTACATACATTATAAATTAAGCTAACTAAACAATTCCTTTGAAACACGATATTATCACATGACGATAAATAATTTACCTATTACATAATTTGCACTATAACATTGCAAGATATAATTAAAGAAATTGTTTAAATAATACTTGCTTATTATAGTTCTTATATACATAAATGTTGATTGTAGGCAAGTGTGGCTCAAAAAGAATTCTGGTGATAATAATTAAAAAGAAATTGTCAAAGAATTATTAAATAAGATTAATTATCAAGATTGTCAATAAAGAAACAGAAGCAAATTATTATGAATTAAATGACGTGAAAAATAATTGACAGAACAAAACTCAATAATAAATGGTCAAATTTAAAATATTTTAACATGAAACATGCAGAAGACATTATCTACGTTATTATTTTTATCAGTCACGGAATCAGATCTGTCAAATAACTATTCAAAGTTTTACGTAAATATATAAGGTCTTTTTGTATTCTGTTAAATTGGTAACTTGGAGCTTCAAATTTAAACAAAACCTTTACATACCTAGTTTAAGTGAATCAGAATTACAAATATGCGCTAAATGGTTACAGGCAAATGCAATAATGACAAATTAAAAAATAGTAATCCATGCGCCTAAAACGGTAGTCATGGACAAAACACAAGATATCACACATTTTTCTAGCACCTGTCACTTATTTCATTGTTTAAACTTAACTAAGTACATTGCTATCACTAAATAAATAGGAAACTAAAAGACCACGTAGACAGAAAACACTAACTTTTTTACTGCTGTAGTATTTTTCTCCTATGTATCTACTTTAGACATACTTCAATCTTTAATTGCCGAATTTAATCACTTTTCGCCTCCGCGGTCTTTAAACTAATACTAAGTACAGTACAAAAGATCCCAATCCAATATCCAAAGCTGGTATGAAAGTAAAGCTAACGTATTCATCTCTTGTTGAGCCTGTACCACAAGGCCGCAGCCGTGAGGATATGCATGAAGACTGCGTTGGACAACACCAGCGTCATGTTCCCTCCAATGTCCACGTTCTCCATGTCCATCTCTCTGAGGAACGTCTTTGGTGTGATGTAGTGGCAGTACTCTGGAAGAAGATTTTTAAAGTCAGTAATTTTCACAATATCACATCATCATCTTAATTTTCGGAGAGATAAGCAGAGGTGTACCCCGTTATAGTACACCCACATATTACCGGTTATATTTAATGTATCCATGAAATGGGGGGCGAGGGTATTGCACATGCAGACTTCGTGGCTGCTACTGAGGAAATTTAAAAAAAAAAAAACTTTCAAAAGAAAATTTCAAAAAACCCAATAACACATTGCCCGACCCGGGAATCAAACCCAGATCTGCATCCTCAGCAGTTGCACTTGCGATCACTAGACCAACGGGGCGTCAATAATTTGAAGATTAATTTAACGTAATTAATAGATGTGTAACTGGCGATTTCGATCCTGTTTGGGCTTGCGGATAGGGGAACTGTCTTGTGTAAAATTGACATTCCTAAGTGTTGATCGACCTTACCAACCGAGATCTTTAACATACTACTCGCATGGGTTGTAACTTGTAATAATGCACCGAATATAAATAACACAGTATCAGGGCAAGTGGTAAAACCAAACAGCGGCCTTTCCCAGTCTCCCCAACACACCAGAACGAAAAGCTTTATGATCAAACGATTCTCACCTTTAGAACAATGCATTCTAGTTCTATTAAAGCCGTAGACCGAATGCACTGCAACGTGAAACCCAGCTCTAAAGTAAGAGATATGATGCAACCAGCGGAACCCGTAGGGAGTGTCAGCTAACGCCAGGCAGAATCCGAAGACAGAGAACAGACACGCGAGGACCGGACCGATGAACACTGCAATCTGGAAGAGAGTAATGAAGTTTTATTATTTTGTTACAGTAACTTTGAACTTTTACAGAAAACCATCTGTTGTGGGAAGATCAGCGAATAACCTGCAGGGCCTACAATTTTCCCACTGTTGGGATACAGTCTCTCTGTCAAAGGGATTGAGCTATAATCCTTCAGGTGATTGCTGGATATAAAATGTTATATTAAGCATATTATAATTATTATCTTGAATTCGCAGATATAGGTGCACAATTTATCAATGAAGGATCTTAATGGTTTCAGGTCGTAAATAAGAGCCATTTTCAAATGCTGAACAAAGAAGAAGACTTGCTTTTGAAAGATAATCAATTTCGATTTTGGAGTATCATTTACTTAAATCTATCGGATTGTAATTGGCTTAAGTATGAAAGAGTCCTTTACCCAGCAGAGGGACAGAATACACTGATAAAAAAACTACGTATCAAATAGTTTTTTTTTTGAGCAGACAACAAAAATATAAATAAGAAAAGAGATATCTTACCCTAGTAGGTGTAGTAGACCCGATGAAGTAACCCCACGCCTGCGCGCACAGTGAAGTGGCGACGATGGTGGCAAGGAACAGGGTCGCCCTGGTCGGCTCCAGAGGGTTATCAGTCAACCAGTATGACAACACTACGTAGGATACGCAGGATATCATCTGAAATTGAAGAAGTAACCATAAAACATTGTCTGAGAGTTAGTTTTGAATGTGTGGTATAATAATTACAGACTATTGTTCCCATGGCAGTGCTAGGAAACAGGCCTTCTCTGTGAGATGGAGAGGGACATACACGTAATCCAATAAATGGTACCTACATGTCTTACATTTCTTGGTTCAAGAACATGGCATGACTATATTTTTATGTGTGACAGTAGGCAGAATTTAATGTATTTCGTTTATGAATTTTTCAATGAGAAATTAGTGCATTGTGTACAACAGTACCTAGTGTCATATTATAATTATGTCGCTCATAATAATTTCCTAGTAGTTTGTAGAACTGGAATTGAACATATATTGAGTATGCATGGATATCTATTTTATTAGTCACAGTACCTAACAACACACTCAACATAAACCTTGATATAAATAAAATATCGACGATCAAAGTTTTAGTTTGAATATTTTTTTTTTAAAGATTTACGATATTAATTAAATATTTTAATAGTTACTATCAACGTACATACATGAAACTTTTTGAAATAAACTCTCTTAATATTTATAATTTATTTAAATAGCCACTGAGCCAAACTAGCACCTTTTTTTGCCGTGAGAAAATTACAATACACATAAAAAGATATGAATGATTGCGAAAAATCTTCAAAACATTGTTCATTGACTCAATGAGTTCATTGTTTCCATCAAGGGGTCAAAGTAATTTTGAAAACGGGATTTTTACCATGTTGTTTCTGTTTCGAGTTCCCGATATCCCGATATCTCGTTTTTAGTATTAATAGTAGTGTCAGTGACCATGTCAGTTTAAAAACTTATACGGGGTCATAGATTCAGTAACAAGCATCAATATACCTACACTTACCTAAGTTTAAGCAATAGATGAAGCAATTTGCTCGAAGAATAAATACTTATTAACAACATAATATTGCATTGAATACAGTAGGCGAAAATCGTTTTTTTTTAGCCTATATTGTCCCACTGCTGGGCAAAAGCCTCCCCCATAGCCTTCCACTCATCCCTCTGTGCGGTTTTCTCCGTCCAATTGGGCAAAAACGCTTCTAGGTCGTCACGCCAGCGTTTTCTAGGCCTCCCTCGGCGACGACGCCCGTCTTCTGGCATCCACTGCGTGACGACTTTCGCCCATCGGTCTTTTTTAAGTGGCTAAGCATAATATTTTGTGTCCGTGACTGTTCATAAACAAAACGAAACATTTTGTATCTTCAAGTTTCTGCCTTCTGTGTATGGCAGGGTTTTGAGTAAATATTTTTTTTAAATATCAATATTACGCCTTTTATTCCCGTAGCGTTAGGCAGACGCCAGTTATGTTTAAGTACCACCAGGCATAAATCCAGACACCGTGGTTATTACTGAGAAATTCTTGATGGAAATCCCCAAAATAACTTTGCCCGATAAAGCATCTGTTTTATCGGGCAAAGTTAGCCGGTCCTACTCAGCCCTAGAACAACAAGGCATTAATATTGTAATTTTTAATTAAAGTAACTCACCTGGAAAGGTAACTCGACTGCCAATATTGATACTATGTAGGGTCCTAAATTGTACCATCGATTAAAGTACTCGCCCCGTAATATGTCCATTTCTAACGGAACTGGAAAGAATAAAAATATTTGTTAGAAAATTATTGCATCGAGCACAAAGTATAGTATATTATGCAACTAATGAATAAAGGACGGATTTAAAGCGAGGGCCGTAGATGAGTCACGAGCAAGTGAAGGATTCTAATGATTGAATCACGAACGCAGCGAGTGATTCAACTGTTAGAATCCTGAACGATGCGAGTGATTCATGGCCCTCGATATAAATTCGTACTTTATTCAGGAGTTGCATACTATACTTTATACCATGACTACGAGAAAAGACAAAAACACACAAGCGGGTCGAAGCTGAAAAAGACGCTTTGTGATTGTGATAAGTTCTTCGACTAACCTATAACGTTTGTATTTTGCCATTTTGTGTTCTTTTCCATTCTTTTTCATTTATATTCTGTTTACTAATCATTATCACTGTCTTTTTGTTTTTTTTTTTTTGCGTTATTTAAATATTGTATAAATGACTACTTGTGGAAACTTGTAATTGGCCCTATTGTTGTTTTATACCACCTAACTGTGTCTACCTAGCTAGTTGTAAGTTTTTCAAAAATAATAAAATAAATAAATAATTCACTAAACTTTGTGTCCGTACTGTTCACAGTAAGTATTTGAAATGGCGCCAATTCAATATTTTTTTTCTTTATCAAAGAACACAAAACAGTTTTTAATCGAATGCCAAACTCCTTGTCGCAAATATCGACCAATCAAATCTCGAGAATTTATTTGCACCAAAGAGTTTTGAATTTCGAATCTAAGCGCAAGGAGTTTGTGTAAGCATTGAAATAAAGACCGGATATATTTTTGTGTTCCAAATTCAAACACCAAAACAGTGAATAAAAACAAAACAGTGATTAAAAGGCCTTTTTATTCACTGTTTTGCGAGAATAAAATAAGCTTTTTAGAGTAGGTATGGTATAAATTTATTATTGCACCGAGTGCCTGATTTAGAGCCTGAGCGTTAGCGAGGGCTCTAATCTAACAGGCACGAGGGCAATATAAATTACTTAAGGCGAGGTGCATAATCTGCTTTTCTTTCAACTATTACTTAAAGGAATAGTAAATAAAAGAAACTTATATCAAACAGCTAAAAGATGTTCTATAACACTGTCGGCTTCATTTAGAATGTTTTCCGGAGTTAATGTGTCGCTAAATGATTCCATTTTAATTCGAAGCCGAAGCACTCAAAATCAGATAGTATCACACTTTATCGTTTCCAAAAATATTGTCAAGCAAAATTAACAAAGTTCCCGCAAAATCACTTTTTTAAATTCTTTCATTTTTTAGTAGTTAGCAGCAATCATTTTTTAAATTTGGAACAAGTAGGATAGAAACGAATAATACGTACGTAAAAAAAAGTATTGATATCGGCTGGCTGAATAGAGCTAATCCATTGAGATTGGCACCGGTGCGATTAAAAAAAATAAACAATAATGAAATTTCATACATTTTTATTGCTCTAGAGCATTAAAGACTCGCTTTGTACTGAGTTTTTAGTGTGATTGTGATGAAATTAAAGCATAGTAAGTCCTTTCGCAGTTATTTTACCTCTAAGATTACATCAGTGTCATATCACAGTGAACTTTCTCTCATCTTGAAAATATTGCTGTTCGGTTGACGACACTGGCAATACTAGGTAGTAGGGGTAGGGGTAGGTAGTGGGGTTGTAGGTTGTCACGTGGACGCAAAAAAGCGCGCGCGAAAGCTTCTCAACATTTGTGAGAGTTACGCAGTGGCTCATGGGCTCAAATACAATACCGGTAAGAGTGAATGGCTGGTTTTTAAATCGGGAACTTTAACCTACGAACAGCTGCCTGAACTCTCACTCTCGGGGTCTCTTTTAGGTCGGGTTACAAAATTTAAGTATTTGGGTCACTGGGTCACTGAGGACTTGAAAGACAATCTGGACATAGACAGGGAGCGCAGGTCGCTGGCTGTCCGTTGCAACATGCTGGCCCGCAGGTTTGCACGTTGTACGGACTCCGTCAAAATAACGCTTTTTAAGGCCTTCTGCCAGTCGTTTTACACGTGCAGCCTGTGGACTAAGTATACCCAGCGGGCATACAGCGACCTGCGCGTACAGTATAATAACGCATTCAGGGTGCTTTTGGGGCTGCCATGGCGATGTAGTGCGTCAGGGATGTTTGTGGATGCATGCGTCGACGGGTTCGCCGCGATCATGCGGAAGCGTTGTGCTTCCATGATGGCGCGCTTGCGCTCCTCCTCCAATGGCATCCTGAATGTGTTTTCAGACCGATGGGACTCGCCCCTTATAAGTAAGTGGATAAGTGTTCAGATACACTTATCCAAATAATGATGCAGTGTTGTTCATTATTGTATATTTAATTTAATACTAACATTAGGCTAAGTTATTTTATAATTACTAACAAAATATGGAATTTATTCTGAAATAAAATATTTGAATTTGAATACTGTTAAAATTACAGTGATAATAATTATCACTGTAATTTTAACAGTATTGTAAACTGTAACTGTAATTTTAACATTATATTAACAGTAGTAGAAGAAAAATTATTTTATCTACCCAAATATCATAAACCCTCTCTAATGCGTTCAAAAACCATAGGCAATGACCAGCATTACCAACCAGCAGAAATTAAAAGAACTGTAATGAGCTCATAACCTACTGAAAACAGTAGGTTATGAGTTTTAAATTTGGAACAGGTGTCAAATTCAAGTGAGTGTGCTATTCTATAGTGCGCGCGGAACTAGTTGGCCGCGCCTTAGGTGGCGACAGGGGTGAGGGGGCGGGTTGCCTACAGCTCGCAATGCACAGGAGACTATAATTAGACAGTGATGACCAATCTCGAGATATCGTGAACAATAATTTGTTCAATTTATTGAAAAGAATACAAATAAAAAACAAAAACATGCCAAAGGCGCGGCCAACTAGTTCCGCGCGCACGTATCTACTTAATCCGAAACGCAGCCATTTCGAGCTGTCATTTGTTCGTTAGCTTTTTATTTCCAGTTACGAGTAGACAAATTTTCTGATAAGTTCTTTATTTCTGTCGAAAATGAGTGATAGTGACTCGGAAATTAACATGAACACTCCGCCAGATATCGTAAATGCAGCGACGAATGCAAATAATAACCTGTTTATTTTTTATTGCATTACACTGGTAACAATGCTGGTCATTTCCCTATGGTTCCTGAACCCATCATAGAGCCCTTATGATATTCGGGTAGATAAATTAGTGTATGCAACTATACATAATTAGGCATTACAACACTCGTGTGATGCTATTAAGAAACTCGCCTTCGGCTCGTTTCTTAAACCCACACTTGTGTTGTAATGCCCTTCATTATGCACAGTCGCATAAACTACTATTATCTACCCAAATATCATAAACCCTCTATAATGCGTTCAAAAACCATAGGCAATGACCAGCATTACCAACCAGCAGAAATTAACAGAACTGTAATGAGCTCATAACCTACTGAAAACAGTAGGTTATGAGTTTTAAATTTGGAACAGGTGTCAAATTCAAGTGAGTGTGCTATTCTATAGTGCTTGCGGAACTAGTTGGCCGCGCCTTAGGTGGCGACAGGGGTGAGGGGGCGGGTTGCCTACAGCTCGCAATGCACAGGAGACTATAATTAGACAGTGATGACCAATCTCGAGATATCGTGAACAATAATTGTTCAGTTTATTGAAAAGAATATTCAAATAAAAAACAAAAACATGCTTATGGCGCGGCCAACTAGTTCCGCGCGCACGTATCTACATTATAACAGATACCTATCGATACGAAACCCCAATTCAGTATGATTTTAATTATAAATCGCACGACATTTTGATCTCGAGTGACACAAGAATAGTGACTTTGTTCGTTTGCTTATGATTTAAAAAAAATGATAGATATCCGAAACGCCGCCATTTCGAGCTGTCATTTGTTCGTTAGCTTTTTATTCCCTTTCATTGAGTAGACAAATTTTCTGTTAATTCTTTATTTCTGTCGAAAATGACTGATAGTGACTCAGAAATTAACATGAACACTCCGCCTGATATCGTAAATGCAGCGACGAATGCAACTAATAACCTGTTTATTTTTTATTGCATTACACTGGTAACAATGCTGGTCATTTCCCTATGGTTCCTGAACCCATCATAGAGCCCTTATGATATTCGGGTAGATAAATTAGTGTATGCAACTATACATAATTAGGCATTACAACACTCGTGTGATGCTATTAAGAAACTCGCCTTCGGCTCGTTTCTTAAACCCACACTTGTGTTGTAATGCCCTTCATTATGCACAGTCGCATAAACTACTATTTCTCCTAAAAGCGGTCAACTGTCAAAGGCAAAATAAATGCATAAGGACTGTAATAAGGTTTCTGCTGGTAGAAACTTAAATTACGTAACATCACGCCTTGTAGTCTCCGAAGGGTTAAGTATTTTGCCAGTTACAATATTAAGAAAAAATTGATTTTAAAACTGATGATTAAAAATAAATAATTCACGTGTTATATTATATTCGTGTGTCATAAATTCCATATGCTTTACGTTTTAAATACATACATTATACGGCTATTGACATAAAGTACCTACATATAGCAATAGGTGCTGGTTCTATGGTCATTATAATTATTATTATTATCTTTATGTGCTAATAAAGGGTCTTATAAATAAATAATAACGACAGATTTATTCGCAAAAATCAAGATTATTTATGGTATGGTATGGTAACACGTGGTCTTCACACCACGTGTTAGGAACCCCATAAGAGTATTTTTATGCGTAAAAAGTCACATCAAGATATTTATAAAACTTGTACAATTTAATTTATGGTTAAAAATCACGTTTGAGTAAAACGTGATTTTTAACAATACCATACCGTACCATACGCATATTTTAAACTTGTTGAAAATCCTATAAGTTTTTAATCTATTGCATAGATTCTATCGCGGGCCTTGAGTTGAGTTGAGGCGTGGAGAGCGAATCCAGAGATTTCCTAACAAAAATATTCAGTTCAAGATTCAACCAGGTTGCTATGGTTACGACACGGTTAGTCGTTTTTTTTTTTTTAAATTTTTAACCTATCGTATTCTATAGTAACATAGTTTATAAGTTCCGTTTGTAACCATAATGGATCATTGTTATCTGAAGTAAATAAATAATTATTATTATAGTGCTCATGGTACGAATTTTAATTCCTTCTGTGACCGCTAGGGGCGCTGTATAATATTTCATACAAATAATTTACGGAGACGCTAGCGAGTTTTGGCTGTGTAAACTCATGGTAGCGGTACTGACCATCACTTGCAGCTAACTTCCGAGCCGTCATAAAGTTTGAACAGATTGATGAGTATAAATTAATAGCCAACTTACATGACAGCGTAACAGACATCTTTCCAGTGTAGACAACAAGCAGCATAGATCCATATAAGTAGACGTAGTTTCCAAGGACTGACCCTGCTTCGCTGCCGACCCCAAAATAGAGGTAACCGAAGATTAGCGCGATGACCACGTGTGCCGCAACCCGGTACATGAATAATGACTGGAAATTAGAAGAAATTTAAGTTATGTTTAAGTCCGTTTAAGGGGTTAAAATCTGGACTCCGTGGCTGCTTCTGAGAAATTCTTGACGAAAAACTCAATAATACTTTGTTCGAACCGGGAAAATTATTCTACAATACCAGAATAGGACAGTCAAATTTGTCCGCATTGTTTGTTTGGATCAACGTGCCATTTTTTCTTAGTCAATGTTTTGAGACCTAGCACGTGCCGTCCAATAATATTTCTAAGTCTTTATTGGCTGATAATGACTAAACCAACGAGGCAGTTATCACAATTGACTGATGTTCATAACTGGCAAAATGTGGGTGTACTATTAGGTACACCTCTGCCTAATCCTTCAAGAATCACAGCGTGATCTTATGTTTATGTGTAAGATAGTTTCACGGTTTCTCTTCTGTAGGATATGTTTAAAACAAAATGAGATTCAACAAAGTAACTCCTCCCGTTCGCTCTGGGCAGAGCGGTAGGGAACACGCTGGGCTGTGCTGGCGCTGCTCCTGCGGTTGCTGAGAGCAGCAACAGTCATAATGCCTGTAACCTAATTGGTAGTTACCGCTTTGAGCCGTCTAAGGGTCGAAAATCTTGGGTCACGGGGCCCAAAGTGTGCGTCTCTTTTTTAAGATAATTTCTCAATGACCGGCTGACACTTCGTGACCAGAGGGCTGACTCTTTCTTTAGAGAAAGCATTAGCATTGCTTTTTTTCCCTTTAACGTAAAGGCTTTAAATTGTGGAAATTTATTTTATCTAGGGCATTACCTTAAATTAACAGAAGATAATTGTTTTTTTTTTTTTAATTTATTTAACGTTTACACAAAAGAATACAGAATTATACATACAAATAGCAACCAAAAACCACTAAGGTTTAAACTTGTGCTATCATGCTTGTGCTATCTCAATATCGAACTGTATAATAATGCATTTCGTTATTGATAACGATACAATTTCTACTTAACATATTTAGGTATTTTTATTAGTTACAATCATTCCTACATAATACTTAAGTAATATTGCTTAAGTTTACATTTGATATTTTTATCTGTAATACAATTTTTTATCTCTGAGGGTAGACTCGGTACAATATATCCGGTAGTGCGTTCGCCATACATATTGTTGGCGCGCTGTGTACGAAGCCTATTCTCAGAAACTGCCCGAGTGCGTACAGGATGTTCGATTTTATATCTTAAAGATCCATTGAAAAATTGTTCTTTTAATAACAAAAAAATTGAAATAAATATTGACAAAAAGAAACGCCCGTGTCATGAGGCCCAAGTGGACGTCTCCCTATGAAGGAAATCTTTCGCCACCTGGTTGACACTTCGAGTGACCAGGGGTCTGGCTTTTTCTTTGTTCAAAGCATTAGCAATTGGGGACGTTAATTTTATCTAGGGCATCTCCCTAAATTAATAGAACAAAAATATTGCACAAAAAGAACAGAAACTTCGTAACATAAACTATTTGGAAGTTGGTACTTACATAATTCCTTGTCGTCATTAAGTAGTTCCGATAGAGTAGAATCCAAGTCTGTCGCAATAGTCCGGACTGTCTATAAATGTTCTTCGATAACTTTGTGTGTTGGTATTTAGGGCTCCGCAGATGTTTGGCTTTCAAGTCGGTACTTATATCTGTAATAAACAAAAATTATCTAGGTCACTAAACCTGTTAGACTAACATGAACTTTTCTTGTCTAGTTTTAAGATACATTTTACTATTTAGTCGTTATAATTAGTGATTATTGTACCTAATGATGAGCGAATCTCACCGATAAGCATTATCTCTAGTATTGGTACACGGTTCATTTTGGGCGAATTTTAGATAATATTTGACCTAAATTCAATAAATAAACACGGTTAAATAACGTAATATATTGACCATTGATGTAAATAAGTTAAATATTATGAAATCAGTAGGCGTATCATTAATTCGACTATTTTTTAAACATTATTAAGGACGCATTCCCGATTGATAAGTCAAATCATTACTTTTTTAAACAAAAGTATGTTTATTAAATACAATGCTTTGTATTTTTTAAATGTTTTTGCTGCTTATTGTAGATAGATGTGCAAGGTACAATTCTTAACTATAAATATAATTTTAGATATGTCCAGTTTCTCAATAAATGTACCGAAGTAAAATTTTTCACTTCGGTACATTTATTGAGAAACTGGACATATCTAAAATTATATTTATAGTTAAGAATTGTACCTTGCACATCTATCTACAATAAGCAGCAAAAACATTTTAAAAATACAAAGCATTGTATTTAATAAACATACTTTTGTTTAAAAAAGTAATGATTTGACTTATCAATCGGGAATGCGTCCTTAACCCCACGTTCAAATGGCACAGATATTTTATACCACAGAAAATAAATTATATTCAAATCACATTAAATTATATATGAAGTTAATTAAATAGTCTGATGTTTTATATGTAGTTTAAGAAAAGACGCATTTTGTGTAGACCAAATAAATGATTAATTTCAAAGTAACAATAACAACATTGCATTCAAGTGTCATTTATTTTTTTTGGATAAGGTACCTTGTTTTGTAAACATTCATCAAAGAATATTATCTCATTCTCAGGTAAAAAGGTTCCTTGCATTATTATTTTCATGAAATCGTCACGTTTGAAGAAGTCGTCACAAAGTCATGTCAATTCCCTGCCTGCGTCGGTTTTTCCGAGTTCATATAACCCTATAATCTGTTTAAGTCACGAGTAAACAGGCTTCTACTGGGTAAGCTCGTTCCATCGTCGACATCATCTCTGCCCTTAGGGCAAGATTGAAGTCAAGAGCAAGCCCATTTATAATTAAAAAAAAAAAAAAGTGTTGGTACAATCACCGGAGTTTGAAAATACAACAATTTTTAGCATAATTATCTATTTTTATGAATTTGCGAACTCATTTATAAGATGCAGAGGATCTAATACTCCAAAAAAAATAGTTTGAGTTGGCCGTATATCATTGAACTATCACATGGAAGTGATACAGAGAGTTCGATATTAAATAACTAGCTGTTGAAATTATTTTTTTATTTTTTTATTATTATAAATGGGCTTGCTCTTGACTTCAATCTTGCCCTAAGGGCAGAGATGATGTCGACGATGGAACGAGCTTACCCAGTAGAAAGAAAAGAAATTTTAACGTGTATGTAAGTATGTATGTCTGGAACTGCCTCTGGATGTATTAAGTCAAATCGAATGCCAAATGCCAATCGAAGCGATTATTATAAAATCTGCTCTTAAAAAACTTCTACTCACCATAAACTACGTCGCCGCCGAAATTCAAGATTATTGCACAAAAAATAAAGGATTTTCAGACAAACTTGTGAGAGCCTTTAGACCTCCCTTATCCGGCCCTGTCGCAAAATCTGTTCATAGCAGACGTCTACTAACTATAAACTACAGTCTGTCTATAAAGTCATGAAAATAAATGAGGGCGCTGCGGTCGTGCAGACTCGTGCACATAGCAACCCTGTACTAGTCCACATAGCACATAGCAATCGTGCACATAGCAATCCTGTACTACGTATAGTGTGACTAAAATGGTTTTTATACTATAGCACATTATTTTGTACTAGAAGCAAACCTGGTTTTAATTAAAATCTGTTATCTTATTAAAAAAAATACCAGCCTATTACTGTCCCACTACTGGTAATCTCCGAGATTTACTTAAATAAACACACTGGGATATTTATAATCAAAAAACTTTATTGCATCAAGACAAACATTTCATTGAGGCGTTTGACATTTACATTGTCAAACGCCTCAATGAAATTCAACTGTATTTCGTTCGTATTCTTGTAGGTTCGTCTGTACTTCTAACTTCATCTATACGTTTATGTTATTTTTGTAAGAACCCCATTTTAGAAATTTATCCACCACCGCTTGGATTGCCGCCCGATAATAAATCTTTCGCTCCTGAATTTTACCAGAACTTTTACTTCTTCCACATCTATGGCCAATACAGCGTAAATTCTGGGCAAAGGCCTCTTCTCAACAGAGAAGGCACGAGCACTGATCACCACGCATGCTCAAGACGGGTTGGCGATTTCAGACTTATAGTAATTATAAGTCCAGATTTTCTCACAATGTTTTCCTTCCGACCTTCATTGGAGAAAAAAAGTGTCAATTTAGTAAAACACTTTAATACTTTACCTAAAGAACTAGGCAGTGCTGGTATAGTAGGAATGTGGCTTTCCCAACTGGCGTTGTCAACGGGTTCTGGCTTAAACTGGGTCATAGTCTGCGCAGTTTTGACCAAGTCCACGCCGTACTCTCCTGACGCAACCTCCATTACTGGAAAAGAAAGGACATGTTGAAGTTAGATTTATAATTATTTATCTGTACAAATAAATAAACTAGACTGTTGACTGACGTGTCTGCGTGTAATATCAAAATCACAGCTTTTTTTTAATTTTTGTATGGTTGTGTAT
Source organism: Diarsia mendica (assembly GCA_949316265.1). Classification (NCBI taxonomy): domain Eukaryota; kingdom Metazoa; phylum Arthropoda; class Insecta; order Lepidoptera; family Noctuidae; genus Diarsia; species Diarsia mendica. The sequence continues at coordinate 15,792,296 of OX438895.1, forward strand.
CTGTTTGTTCCGGCTGATTTCCGTAACAGCTGGACCGATATAGCTTCAGCTGCTGAAGGTCATCATCATCATCATTAGCCTATAAATGTTCCCACTGTTGGAACACAGACCTCCTTCCTAATCCACCACGCGGGCAGAAAGTAACGGTATAAATTGTATTTGTTCGTTCAGAACAAGGTAAACTTTTCTATTTACTAATAAGGTCGAACAAAGGGAAGTATAAAAAAAAAACAATTAATATTTTATGTCTGAGACGATAATACAGACTATTCAACCTTCATGTCTACATATAACTAATTATGACAAACATATACACTTACAAGTATGACAGACTCATCAGACTCATCTACATAATAGGATATTCCCTGTACTCCAAGTCTTAATTAATCAATCATGCGAATTGATCAATGGGCAATGGTCATGTCTTGATGAATCTTATTAGACATGCAAATGTGGATGTTGTCGCCAAGTAGACGATGGAGATGCGATTAGCTACATATTTTGTCATCTTCTCATCATGTTAAACTGTAGGTCCTAACCGTCTGATCTCTCCAGTCGTGTCTGATTGCTGTCTCATCGGACTATGAGAGGGAAGGAAGAGAGAGAGTGCACTTATTTCTATGCATACCATTACTCCATCATCTGTATGATGAGCCTATATGTTGGGCCTAACCGGGCAGTCCGGTCTAACCGGATGCAAAGGAAAATCAGAATTTTACACGAAGCGACGGTCTTTAAATTCTGACCTCCACAACCCAGTTAATACCGGATAATACGCTACCCCTTTGGTAAGACTGGTTGCCACTGTTGTTAGACTTTCAGGCCACTGATTACCAGTAGCGACTCTCAATAATCTACAAAAGACAGACAGACTTGTGACGTAACGTGCTTTTATCTACCCAAATATCATAAACCCTCTCTAATGCGTTCAAAAACCATAACCAATGACCAGCATTACCAACCAGCAGAAATTAACAGAACTGTAATAAGCTCTTAACCTACTGAAAACAGTAGGTTATGAGTTTAAATGACATTGGGAACTTTCGGCCCCGCTTTTCGAATATTAGCGGACACAAACAAAACCTATCACAGATGATAGATACTGTTATCCACTTTATTGCCGTGTATTTCATTTTTCTGTTACCTGTGGGAACATTCAAAAAATAAGGTATCAATACTTTGGTACTTTTACTTGTACATCTCACATTACACCTTTTTTTTGGGTCTGGGATATCATCAAATGACTTCTCCCGCTCTGGCCAGAGCGGTATGGAGTGTCAGACTACTACTGGCTAAAAACCACCCATGTTCTTTCTTTCTTCTTCTTTTACAGCAACGAACATTTGAGATCAAATAGCAATTATGCAATTGAAGTGTATCGACACCCGGAGTGGGTCGAAAACAAGACACTGTTAAGAGATCGCATCCGGTCTCGTCATGTGCGACTGAAACAGTATTACACAACAACACAAGAAGAAGAGAAGGAATACGTAGCTATTGTTGTTCCTGTATCCATGGCCGCCGCACAGTGGGGTGTTGTGCACATATTGCGAGTATGTTAGACTACCTTTCATGGGCCAGACATAAAGACTGAAGATGTCAATCTTGCGCCAGCTGCCTTTTTGGACAATATTATTATCATAGATTATGAAATTCTGAAGGCGGGTGGCAAACCGGTCCTTAAGGCCCTACAGAAGTTGTTTTATTCCGTCATACTCGAGGAGAAAACGCCACAGGCTTGGTGCAGGGGTGTGGTGGTGCTCTTCTTCAAAAAGGGTGACAATGCCCGGTTGAGGAACTATAGGCCTATCTCACTTCTCAGCCATGTCTACAAGTGGTTTTTAAGAGTCACCTCGAATCGTCTCGCACGCAGGTTTGACGATTTCCAGCCTCCCGAACAAGCTGGATTCCGAATAGGCTTTAGTACCGTAGACCACATACATACGCTGCGGCAGGTTATACAGAAGACCGAAAAAACCTGCCTCTCTGTTTAACTAAGCATTTGCATTTTTTGAGTGTTTGGCTAAGTTAATATTGTTACTAACACAGTGGACCTTTGTAGCCTGATTTATAAATAAATTAAAATATTAATATTAAATATTTAACGTTTTTGAACTACAAGAAAGCCTTCGATTCGATCGAGACTTAGGCTGTACTGCAGTCTATCCAACGGCGCCAAATTGACTACCGGTACATCGAGGTATTGAAGTGTTTGTACAAAAACGCCACCATGTCAGTCCAACTTCAGGACCAGACCTCGGAACCTACCCTTCTGCAGCGCGGTGTGAGACAGGGAGACGTCATATCTCCGAAACTGTTCACCGCTGCATTAGAGGATATCTTCAAGGTTCTGGATTGGAGAGGACTTGTCATCAACGTCAACTCTCCTTCACTCACCTTCGGTTTGCCGACGATATAGTGATCATGGCTGTGACCATGGAAGACCTCAGTACAATGCTCGATGACCTTTTTTTTTAATAACTCCTCCCTTAACCTTTTTTTTTAAGGTTATGTTGAATTTTCATGTACACCCACTCCTATCAAGATCAGAGACTTTACGCTCGAAGTTGTGGACGATTATGTCTACCTGGGACAAACGGTCCAGTTGGGTAGATCTAACTTAACGTAGCCCGAAGAATCGTCAGACTTAAGTGGCAATGGGCAAGGCACATTGCTCGCAGAACGGATGGCCGATGGGGCCGAAAAGTTCTGGAATGACGACCGCGAACCGGAAGACGTTGCGTTGGAAGGCCTCCCACTAGGTGGACCGATGGCCTGGTCACACACCTGGGGGAGGACAATATGAACGTTAATGTAAACAAATATCTTACGGAGCGTCTCAACGGCGTCACACTAAAACTCATACTGGCCGTAGAAGCGCACAAGTGGCTTGCGCTTCGGCTGCGCCGGAGAACAGCACGCGTTTAGGTACTGAACGGCGGCGCTGCTCAAGCTAGTTATTCTGCGATGCAAAGCAATATAAAAAGTTAAAAAAAAAACAACATTTAAGTCAAAAATATTTCCAACTTAGACTCATCCTACCTCAGAATTCCCATAAGTCACAACATAGCGCTATATGGAAACATACATACAGGTCTAAAACTTTCAAATAAATTCCGTTTCATCTCTGTCCGCCGTGGGGATTTTTCCCATAGTAAAGTTCCCAATGTCCTTTGGAACAGGTGTCTAATTCAAGTGAGTGTGCTATTCTAGTATCTACATTAAAACAGATACCTATCGATACGAAACCCCAATTCAGTATGATTTTAATTATAAATCGCACGACATTTTGATCTCGAGTGACACAAGAATAGTGACTTTGTTCGTTTGCATATGATTTTAAATAAATGACAGATATACGAAACGCCGCCATTTCGACCTGTCATTTGTTCGTTAGCTTTTTATTCCCTTTCATTGAGTAGACAAATTTTCTGAGTTCTTTATTTCTGTCGAAAATGAGTGATAGTGACTCAGAAATTAACATGAACACTCCGCCAGATATCGTAAATGCAGCGACGAATTCAACTAATAACCTGTTTATTTTTTATTGCATTACACTGGTAACAATGCTGGTCATTTCCCTATGGTTCCTGAACCCATCATAGAGCCCTTATGATATTCGGGTAGATAAATTAGTGTATGCAACTATACATAATTAGGCATTACAACACTCGTGTGATGCTATTAAGAAACTCGCCTTCGGCTCGTTTCTTAAACCCACACTTGTGTTGTAATGCCCTTCATTATGCACAGTCGCATAAACTACTATTTAAGGCACGGAGGAAACTAATGGATGGTTCCCTATTCTTAGCTCCTTCTGTGCTGTGCTTTATAACTAAGTCTAAGCACACCCTTGTGCACCAGTTAAAAGAATCAATTATTAGACCAATTTATAAACAAGGATCACATCTGGAATATACAAATTACCGACCAATAGCTATACTTAATACAATTAATAAGATTATGGAAAAATTTATAGTTAATCAAATCACAACTTATTTAGATCAAAATGAAATTATTACCGATATACAACATGGTTTTAGACCAAACAGAAGTACGGCAACGGCGCTGGCAAGTTTTACGGACGATGTAAATAATTACCTGAATGAGAAAAACATAGTAGCAGCAGTATTTATAGATTTCAAAAAAGCCTTCGATACTTTGGATCACGACGGCTTGTTGCAGGCTATGGATGAGTGTGGGATAGGTGGACCAATAAATAAATGGTTTGGTCAGTACTTAGAGCGAAGAACTATTAAAGTTCGAGTTGCAAACACAGAAAGTGATGTGGGTATAGTAAAATATGGTGTACCTACCGGATCTGTATATGGGCCCGTGGGTTATATTATTCACGTAAATAGTATGTGTAATGTCATAAAAAATTGCAAAGCTTACATGTATGCCGACGATACATGTCTCCTATTCAGTGGTAAGGATCAAACCTCCATACAAGCAGCAATACAAGTTGATTTGGACAATGTAATTAAATGGGCCCACGACAATGGCATAATAATCAATGTAAGCAAAACTAAGTGTATGATAATACATTCGCCTTACACACATAATACAAACTTTGAATTAAATATTATAGGCCATAGTTATGAATGTCTTCACAGCGGAAAATCAAGTTGTCAATGTATTCATTTAGAGCAGGTAAAAACATACAGGTACTTAGGACTGACTATTGACACAAAATTTGCGTGGAACATACACATAGACAAGGTTTGCAATAAACTTCGGTCAGTTCTAGGTAAATTGTATACCCTGAAACCTGTAGTCAAGAGAGGATTATTGTATGCACTGTACCATGCACTTGCAGACTCGATTATCAGTTATGGGTTGTGTCATTGTGTGGTTATGGACTAACTTTTAAAACATATCTAGAAAAAATTAAAATATTACAAATACGACTTCTAAAATTGTTGGTGAGTAAAAAAACTAAACAAAGCTTAAATAATGAATATGATAAACTATTTCAGATGTGCAATATATTACCAGTTAACATGAAAGTAAAAATAACAATGATTCTTGAACAACATAATAGTAAAAAATACATAAAAGAAAAAGTGTATAACTACCCTACCCGACTCGCTAAGAAAAAGAGACTGCATGTGCCAAAGGTAAATAACTATTACGGTAGGCGTACGAGGCAATGGATGTTGCCTACATTAATTAATGAATTACCTGAGGGAATGGTCGATCGTGTTACGAGTAAAAACCACCTAAAAAGTGTCCTAAGAAAACACTACCTGTCGATGTGTCCATAGTCGCTGTCCACCGATGTCGTGAGCCTAATTTTATTATTCTTGCTGGCTAATTTAATAATGACTTTAACGAAGGGATGGTCTCATGACATTGGTTGACTGATGGCTTTGAGTAGAATGTTTGTGATTGCCCCATTGTCTTAGTTTTAGTTTTAGAATAACCTAGTTTTAACTTAGACTTATACCTTAACTTATAAAGAATATTAATGCGATACCACGAGAACCTACTGCCGACAAATTGCTTTGCAGTTTGGCAGATGTGTATTTAAGTAATAGTGTAAATTCTTATTAAATAAATAAATAAAAAAAAAAAACATAATATAATATTTTTATAATTTCCCATGTCGATGGCTGGTTTCAGCCCAGATTGGCTTCCAAGAAACGTTTCTATTAGGAGGATTTCAGTCATTATTACAAACAAAGAACGAGGCGCTTCATAAATTAGACGATTACATTATTTCCTGCTTTATTACATTAGGTATCATAAAATAAAAACTATGCATTTTAAAGACTAGGATTTACAATTTTAATCCCAAGATCACAAGACGTGTATTATCAGGTAGGTACTTGCGAATGTTATTCATTTTGAATAATTACCCCATAAATTGCGTTGGCAGATACCTAGGTACATTGTTGTATTATGATAATGTAAAGTACTTAGTAGTTATAGCAAAGCGAAAAGCAAATTAAATTCAAAGTTCAACAATGTACTTTTTAATGCATGAAATTTAAATAAATACATCGGAGACATCAGAAATTTACATTTTCAAAGGCCTTATGTAAAGCGATTGGAGGCAAACCAGGAGCATTTGAATAGATGTCTAACTATTAGGTCATAGAGAAAATAAGGAAGTTAAGGACGATTCCAGTTTGTAGCAGGAAAATTAGGTATACCTACTACTTTCTAATACTGATTTATATGTAGTATAAAACAAAGTCGCTATTTTTGTCTGTTTGTTTGTCTGTATGCTTAAATCTTTAAAACTACGCAACGGATTTTGATGCGGTTTTTTTTAATAGATAGAGTGATTCAAGAGGAAGGCTTTAGTATAAAATTTGAACGACATCCACGCGGGTGAAGCCGCGGGCATCAGCTAGTAAGGTTATATAAAGTTGCCCGTCGGGGCCGCGGATTTTTGTACTAGATGACGTGGCCTCGGCGCAAGGGCAAAGAAGGAACATGGGTTTGGTTTTTAGTCAGTAGAAGTCTGACACTCCCCTTCGCCCTGCCCAAGAGCGGGGGGGGGGGGGGGAGGTCATTTGATGATTTTCCACCCACAAAAAAAAAAAGATTATATAAGTTTTCGAGCGATACACCTTAGTAAGGAATTAAGTGTCCGAAGTGTCCCAACACCTGCACTTTAAAATATATAAAAGATGCCACAGACGCCTAAATTCACGTGGCCACATACTGGGCCAAAAAAAAAATTCAAGTCGTACCGTCAACACGAAAGAAATCGCATGTGACTAAAAAGAATGATGAATATAAATGCTGATGATGGATGGAGAGGGAGAGGAAGACCAAATGAACGATGGATGGATTGTGTGAGGAATGATATGAATGAAAAATGAGTAAATGATAGCGTGACAGTTGACAGAGGAGATTGGAAGAAAAAGCACGTGTTGGGCCGACCTCAAGTAACATGTGATAAGGGCAGAAAGATGATTAAAGAAAAAGAAAGGAATAGTTTAATCCGCAAAAGGTTAACAGTCAATCTATCTATCTATTTAAATAAAAAGAGAAGTCCTGACTGACTGACTCAACAACGCCCAGCCCAAACCCTTGGACCTAGAAAGCTGAAATTTTGCACAGAGGTTCCCTTTATAATGTAGACAAGGAATAAGGAAGGATTTTTCGAAATTCAACCCCTAAGGGAGTCAAATAGGGGATGAAAGTTTGTATGGAAAATCGTCATTTTCACGCGGGCGAGGCCGCTGGCAAAAGCTAGTTAGATATAAAATCGTTAATTATGATAAATGTGCTATAGGTAAACGCGTGTATTAAAGCGTTATTAATTAAAATTATGTAATGAAGTTTTCAGTTTCGTAACAAAAGGTTTAAAACAAAATATGTCTTGTCTTTACAATCTTGACACTATCGCAATCAAGAATGGCGTTTTACTAATTTAAGTCGTACATAGATCTTTTGGTTGTTTAATTATTTCAATTAACAACTCTGAAAAATTTTCATCAGACATCTGGCAAATATGCGTGTATCACCAAATGTATGGACATGGACGAGGCAAAAGGGTATTTGTGTATGTGAGTTTAAATGTCTGTGAACGCACCCACGATACAGAAGAAATTCCTAGTGTGGGGCAAAGTTTTTTTTAAGTGTTACCTCCATCAGAAAAACGCCTGAGTTTGTGAATGTATGTATGCAGATCTGACATTGATCTGATCATGAATCTAGTCAATGATACTAATTTGGCTTAAAATTCTCCGCTTAGCAGCAAAACAATAGTTTTAGATCAAGGCTAATTAAAATTTGAGTCAAGTTATCAAATAATTCACAGTAATTGCTCGTAAATTAATTCGAATCGGTGTCCAATAGATCGATATTATGGTCAGATGGTCGATTAGTCGTATACAACGAGCGGTAGTACGTCTACGTCTATTCCTATATGGTTGGAGTCCTTAAGGGACAAGGGTATTTAAATATTCGATTCGTGTACAAAGATGTACAGATAACCATACTAAGATCTTCATGTGTCACTCATATCGACGTATTTAGTGCTGGGAACATGCGGCGTAATTTGAATAAGATTTAGTTTAGTTAAATTATTTTGAATTTACTGTAGGTAGGTACCAATTATTTAAGACATAACACAACAACACACCATCAATCCCCGAAGGGTTAGGCAAAGCTAAGGAGGTCGCCGGCTCGCTTCGCTCGCCACCTCCCCCCTTCGCTCCACTCTATACCTAATAGTACACCCACATTTTGCCAGTCGTGTTTTTAGACCAATGAGGCAGTTAAATCTATATTTTTCAGACAAAGTTGTTGCTGGAAAGTTTTCTACGGCTCTATTTTTTGCTCTCAAGTTCTTTTCTTTCTTTCTTTCTTTTTTTTGAAGTGAAAACTTCTTTAGCGGCGTTGAGCACTTTGGGAAATTGTTCTGTGATGGGTATAAAATCTTAAACTCGCGTCAGGACAAGTGACCACGTGACCCTGATCGAAAATTCGTCAGGACACGTGACCACGTGACCCTGATCGAAAAAGCGTAAGACGGATGGAGAGTAGACAGCTATCCCCTCTCTACGGCGCGGCGAAAATGTATGCCTGGGCCTACTGTTTCGTTTAGGCAGCGCAGGGCGCTTAATAATAATAATAATAATTATTAATAATAATATAATTAATAATAATAATAATAAAATTATTAATAATAATAATATAATTATTAATAATAATAATATAATTAATAATAATAATAATAATTAATAATAATAATAATAATTAATAATAATAATAATAATAAGCCCCCTAAACAACCACACGTCCTGATTGACCATCTAATCACGTGGGGGGCGGACACACGAATGAGAAATTACTGGCGTGGCTAACGTGGCTCTGGAAACCCACTAAAAATGGAGACTCGTTCAAAGAAAAAACGTATAGGACCGCTACCCGGGGGCGATCGTCGGGGCGCACCTGGAGCTGACGCTGGGTGCCACAGCATGCGAACCGTCAGCGGTGAGGAGTTGAACAGGCGGGCTCCCACCGACAAAGATACTACAGCCGAAATCATTGACGATGGGGACAGACTGACGGACAGGACAGACACCCCTGTAGAACCGTACAGCCCAAGCACAGTCTCATACGCACCTTCTGGGCGATCATCACCATCTTTACCATCGTCACCAACACTTTCATCACCCCCCATCATTAGTTTAAATACACTTTCACCCACTCCGACCTTGAATGCTGCGCGGGGGGTATCTACCCTTTTACCCGCGTCCACCAAGGCTGGAAAAGCAAGAGTTCGCATGAAATGGAGTAAAGAAGTAAATCTATTTATCATGCGAACATACCTACACATAACTAAATTAGAGACCGATATGACCACATACAGACAACAACTACATGCACTTTTCACACGACAGTATCCAGAAGTTACGGTTTCAGAACAAAGAATCTCAGATCAAAGAAGAATTATAGTTAGGAATAAACTTCTATCTCAAGATGTTATAGATCAATTAAAAGAAGAAATACGAACACAATTAATTCAAGAAGATACAGTAAATTACTCAGACACTAATAATATCACACAACATTCAGACGACATTAGTCATCAAGAAGAGCCACAATCGCTTAATCAATCACACCACACTTATACCCAACCTCAAACGTATAATCAGACACGAGCATACACACAAATTTCGCACACATCCACACAAACCGAATCAATTACTCTTACGCTGGAAAACGACATTGAGACCATAGTCTTCTCAGATCAACAATTAACAACAGACACATATATTCAGGAAATTAATGACAAATTTAGGACAACAATAACACAATACTCTGGGATGGACCCTGCTGCTCGGCCGAGGTTACCTAAACTTAAATACACACCTAACCTATTTCGTCTAGTGAATTTATTTAATGAGAGTATACTTACACACTTTATATCTGAGGACACACAACTTATAGACATACATCTACTTATATATTGCACAGCCGTAGTTGTATCTGAAGAACTAAACTTTAAAATCACAGACCACACAAGAACCCCAAGGCAGAACATTGTACCAGCATGGCAACAGAGGCTAGAACAAGATATTGAAAGATTAAGGGCAGACATTGCTAGACTGACACAGTATATGAACGGTTGTAGATCCAATAAACTTGTAAAAAGAGTTGAGGTCATTTTTAGAAATAATGCCATACACACTCGACATGAACCAAATAACAAACGACCTGAAGAATTTTTAGACACCTTAAAACAAAAACTAGCGCTCAAAGTTCATAGGCTCAAAAGATATAAGAAAGCACAACAACGCAAAAACGATAACGTAATATTTGCCACAAACGAAAAAATATTTTACAGAAACCTACATAAACCACAAAACGACAGAAATTATGAAAATAACACACACACACCTAACCTACCTTCAAAAGAACAACTAGAAACGTATTGGGCTAGTATCTGGGAAGAGCAAAAACAACACAACGACAAAGCAGCTTGGATAGCTGATGAAGAAGCAAAATGGAGAGATATTGACGAGATGGAATTCGTAGAGGTAACGGAATCTGACATTATGCACATTACAGCTAGATTACATAATTGGAAGTCACCTGGAATAGACAAAATACATAATTTTTGGTACAAAAAGCTAACTATATTACATAAATCTTTAGCAAAAAATTTTACAGATATCGTATTAGGAAAACAAAATACACCCGAATTTATTGCAACAGGAATTACTTATATGCTACCTAAGACTAATCACACATCTGAGCCTTCCCAGTACAGACCAATAACATGTCTACCAACAATTTACAAGATACTTACATCCGCAGTCACAAAGAAAATTAACTCACACATTCTACATCACAACATAATTGCAGAGGAACAGAAGGGTTGTAGGCAGGGACACATGGGATGCAAAGAACAGCTCATTATTGATTCCACTATACATAAACACGCCACCTCAAAAAACAGGAATCTCCATTGCACATATATTGATTACAAAAAAGCTTTCGATAGTGTACCGCATTCCTGGTTGATACAAATTCTAGAGATCTATAGAATAAACCCAAAAATAATTGATTTTCTCCGTCATGTAATGCTTCAATGGAAAACCACATTACAAATAAATAGCAACAACAACAATATCACCACGCGACAGATATCTATAAGAAAAGGCATCTATCAAGGTGACTCTCTGAGCCCTTTGTGGTTCTGTCTCGCCCTCAACCCCCTATCTCATTTGCTGCACCGCTGCGGGGCCGGATACTGCATAAAACACTCTACAGATGAAACAACAATATCGCATCTTATATACATGGACGACATCAAAATGTATGCAAAATCAGAAAAGGACATGAAGAAATTAGTAGATATTACGGCAGAGTTTAGTAAGGATATTAATATGCAATTTGGATTAGAGAAATGTAAAACACTTCACATTGTTAGAGGCAAGGTCCGGCCCGGTGACTATGCTGTGAATGAGTCAGATACTATAACCGCATTGGAACCGACTGACTTGTATAAATATTTAGGGTACACACAACTAAAAGGTCTTGACCACGTTAAAATAAAAGATACACTAACTACAGAGTACAAGAAGAGAGTCACCGCTGTCTGTAAAACCCAACTCTCAGGTAAAAATCTTATTAAAGCCCTAAACACCTTTGCTATTCCCATACTAACGTACTCATTTGGAGTTATAAAATGGACTAAAACAGATACTGAACAATTACAACGAGCTACAAGAACAACACTTACAAAACATAACAATCTTCACCCTAAATCCGCCATAGAGAGACTAACTATTAAACGAGAACATGGAGGGAGAGGCCTTATAGATATCCAGCACCTATGGCGGAAACAAGTTAGTCGACTAAAATCATTCTTTCACACAAAATCCCGCACTAGTCCCATACATAAAGCCATAGTAAAAAACGACCTTAACTACACTCCACTTAACCTAAGCGATCACATAGAAACCCAAAACATAACCAATGTTGACCCGCAGACACAACAAATTGAAGATTGGAAGAGAAAAGTACTTCATGGTCGGCACCCTCATGACCTAGAGCAATCCCACATAAACACGCTAGCGTCAAATAAGTGGTTAAAGATAGGTAACTTATTTCCAGAAACCGAAGGATTTATAATAGCAATTCAAGATCAGATAATCAACACAAAAAATTACAGAAAGTACATAATTAAAGATCCCACATTAACTAATGATAAATGCCGCAAATGTCACATCCACCCAGAAACCATTCAGCACATAACAGGAGCATGCACAACTCTCACGCAAACCGACTACACACACAGGCACAATCAAGTGGCCAATATCATTCACCAAAAACTGGCACTCAAACATACACTCATCCAAAATACCAACACTCCTTACTATAATTATAAACCATTGCCTACCCTAGAAAACGAAACACATAAGCTCTTCTACGATCGCGGTATTCTCTCTGATAGGACGACCCACCACAACAGGCCGGATATAATCCTACAGGACAAAATAAACAAAATTACTTACCTGATAGATATTGCCGTCCCCAACACGCACAACATACAGAAAACAATTACTGAAAAAATAAGTAAATACGTAGAATTGAAAGAAGAAGTTACAAGAATGTGGCAACAAGAAAAAGTATATGTAGTCCCAATAGTCCTTTCCACAACAGGGGTAATCCCAAATCATCTCCTCCATAGCTTAAAATTATTAGACCTTAAAGAAACTCTCTACATTACACTACAAAAAGCTGCGATTTTAAATACGTGCAGAATAGTTAGGAAATTTATGCAGATAGAAGAGAATGAAATAGGACCCCATCACAACACATAAAAAACTCACACACGTCACACACACACACAAACACACCACACGCTACATTTGCTTTGGTTTCGACCCGTAAATGTAGTAAAAATCCAGTCTAAGAGCTGAGAAGAAAAAACACATTCCGAAAATAATAATAATAATAATAATGATGACAGCTGTCAAAATTGAAACAGCTATGTCTCGGAAACTATCGACCTTAGACTAGTTGTGTGTAGGGACAATTGATAGGTCTCAATGAGATCTACATTTCGGATGACAGCTGTCAAAATTGAAACGGCTATATCTCGGAAACTATCGACCTTAGACTAGTTGTGTGTAGGGACAAGTGATAGGTCTCAATGAGATCTACATTTCAGATGACAGCTGTCAAAATTGAAACGGCTATATCTCGGAAACTATCGACCTTAGACTAGTTGTGTGTAGGGACAAGTGATAGGTCTCAATGAGATCTACATTTCGGATGACAGCTGTCAAAATTGAAACAGCTATATCTCGGAAACTATCGACCTTAGACTAGTTGTGTGTAGGGACAAGTGATAGGTCTCAATGAGATCTACATTTCGGATGACAGCTGTCAAAATTGAAACGGCTATATCTCGGAAACTATCGACCTAAGACTAGTTGTGTGTAGGGACAAATGATAGGTCTCAATGAGATCTACATTTCGGATGACAGCTGTCAAAATTGAAACGGCTATATCTCGGAAACTATCGACCTTAGACTAGTTGTGTGTAGGGACAAGTGATAGGTCTCAATGAGATCTACATTTCAGATGACAGCTGTCAAAATTGAAACGGCTTTTTCTCGGAAACTATCGACCTTAGACTAGTTGTGTGTAGGGACAAGTAATAGGTCTCAATGAGATCTACATTTCGGATGACAGCTGTCAAAATTGAAACAGCTATATCTCGGAAACTATCGACCTTAGACTAGTTGTGTGTAGGGACAAGTGATAGATCTCAATGAGATCTACATTTCGGATGACAGCTGTCAAAATTGAAACGGCTATATCTCGGAAACTATCGATCTTAGACTAGTCGTGTGGGAGTTGGACATTTTGACCCTGAACGTTAACGATGTCGACTGTACAGTCAATAAAATACAAAAATAATTTATTTTGAACTAGACTGTACAATGTTTTTATGATGCTTAATCGGAGGCATGGGAAACAATATTCCCGCTCCTCCTACCAATCGGAGTTCCGATCGGAGGACAGGGAAAGACAAAATAAATGGGTTAGCATAGTTATGGCGGAATAATTGAATTTTTAAATAATGAATTTGGTTTAACTATGTCGAATGATCGCAATCTTAGCACAACGAAATACAAAACTACTATTGATGCGGTCTTTATTAGACATTTCGACTCATCCGAAGAATAAAGTCCGATCTGCAGAGTTGATAGTTTTCAGTAGACGCAATAGAAGTTGTTGACTCGTGTAAGTCTTAAACGGTGAGACTTGACTTCTAGATTTTTTGGTATGTTATAGTAACGCCCCAGCCTAGTTAAATGCTATGTAGTGTTTATTTCTTATCCTTTTATTTAACGAGATAGTGAGTTCCATATAAACATAAGACGTTTTGTACCGTAAGAGCGGGGGTCCGTAATGAACATCATACGTTGTTTTACGGAGATGTCAGAATTAAGTGACGTTCTCTATTAACATGGGTCATTTTTTGTTGGATTTACCCATCTTTTATGAGTCCTTTGTGACTATCTACCTTCAAATATTTAAAAATAATGTTAGCCATATTATGACTACCCCGCAAGATAACTAAATAAAAAATGAAATTACGAATTAAAATTGTTTATTAATTAAAAAAAATACTCAGTTTGAGCAGCAATCACATCACAGTTAGGTACCAATCAGAAGCATCGTGGCCAAGACGAGGTTTCATACGTATTAACAACAATTAAACTGTACGTAACACCAAAAAAAACCTGTATAAATAGAAAGAAAAAATATATATCTAAAATATTTCTTATTCTGATGGATGGAATGGATAGCTGCCGCTCAAAATGAGTTAGACTTGATCATCACATTGTTGGTGTTAGTGAAGAATAGGATTCTTCAGAAACATCAACAGTGGTGTGATGTGGTAAAGAGTAAAAGTACTGATGATACTCTAAGGGAATTACTTCTGACCTGCACAAGTGCACATATTTATCAAGTCTTTATATTCAGCAGCAGGAACCATAATAGTTTCAGAATATGCAGGTTTTAGTCCAGTTTGTACAGAGTTCCTCATGTTACCGTGAATCAAAAACTATTATAATCAGGTTGAGTCAGGTCATATTTAAAAACCAATTTGTTGGGATCACTGCCATCTGACTGCATGAACTTCTCGTATGTTACTCCGGTTAATCTTTTTGCCTTTTTGGTGAATGCGACTAGGTAGCTCACGAGAAATTCGGTATTTTTTTACGTTTTTTGCAATTTACCGATCAGTATCAGGTTGTATGTTAAACAAAATAGAAATCACGACCGTAACAAATATGACTTTACTGTGTAATAATTATTAAAATCACCAATACAACCGTGTCAGTTCATTTAAGTCTCTTGATTGTCTTTTTCATCAAATAGTCACTTTATTTAACATTCAACCGGACACTGAACGGTAGATTGCAAAAAACGTAAAAAAAACTAATTTCTTGGGCTACCTTATCGTATTCACCTTAATGTCTTTCATCCCGACCTCATTATTGACAAGACATTTAAAGTTTTTTTTTTTTTTTTTTTTTTCATTATGCAGTACTCGTTAATAAACGGTTACTCATACAATTACAATCTAGACCTTGCGGCTAATAAGTAATTTAAATTTAACTTAATTTACTAAAACTTAAAAAATTAAGAATGTGTCCATTGGCACTTTTCTTATAGTCTCTATTAAGTTGAAAGACACTTTGTTCTTGTGTTCTTTAAGCGTAGCGAAGCACTCACTGCACTGCACTGGATTACACTAACTTTACTAAACTAACTCAAATGGTTTAGTTCTTTTTAGTCTTCTCACTATGTCCGTGGTGTCAAGTAGCTGGATAGCCTCGACGTTCACATGATGAAGAAGCCTCTGCTCGTGTGCTTCGGCGTGTTTTTTTTATAACTTCAGTTACAATATCCACTCCAAGGTCTCGGTGGATGTCATCATTTCTGACGTACCAGGGAGCATTTACTATAGCCCGAAGTACCTTATTTTGGAATCTTTGTATGATATCAACGTTACTTCGTTTTGTACATCCCCAAAGTTGAATGCCGTATGTCCATACAGGCATGAGTACTTGCTTGTATAAAAGTACTTTGTTATACACTGACAAGGTAGAATGTCTGCTAAGTAGCCAGTACAAATTTTTATAGCGTAGGTCTAACGCCTGGCGTTTCTTTTTGACATGAGCCTTCCAGCGAAGTTTTGCGTCTAGCGTCATGCCCAAGTATTTTGCCGTATTTTCGTATGGTATTACACGATTGTTAATATATACTGGTGTATAATTAGGTCTTTGGTTTGTGAAGTCGATATGTGTCGATTTAGACTCATTTAATTTTATTTTCCAGGTTTTTGTCCAATCGGTGATGGCATTGACGGCAGTTTGTACCTTCTCCACTGCTTCTGTATGAGTGACACCTGTAGCCATGATAGCCGTGTCGTCTGCAAACGTGGCAATGACGCTGTTATTGGTTTCAGGGATATCGCAGGTGTACAATAGGTACAGGATAGGTCCAAGAACACTTCCTTGCGGTACACCAGCTTTTATTTGTTTGATATCTGAATAAGCATCCTCATGTCTCACTCTAAATGTCCTCTCAGTTAAATAGGATTCCAAAATATCCACAAATTGTTTTGGGAGCATTTTACTTAACTTATATATTAGGCCTCCATGCCACACCTTATCAAATGCCTGAGCTACATCTAGAAATACTGTAGAACAAACTTTCTTCTCTTCTAATGTTTTTTCAATAACATTGGTTATTCTGTGTATTTGGTCTATTGTGGAGTGTTTTTCTCTAAAACCGAATTGGTAGTTGGGAATCAGTTCTCTGTCTTCTATAATGGGTTTTAAACGCCTGAGTAGTAGTTTTTCGAACAATTTGGATATAATTGGTAACAGTGATATGGGCCTGTATGATGTTATTTCTCGAGGTGGTTTTCCAGGTTTAGGAATCATGATAACTTCAGCAACTTTCCACATGCTAGGCACATGTTTTAATCGAAATGTGGCATTGATGAGGGTTGTTAGTTTCACAATTGCTTTACGTGGCAGATTTTGTAGGAGTTCTCCAGTGATTAAGTCGTATCCCGGTGATTTCCTTTTGGCCAAATTGTTGATCATGTTCTTTACTTCTTTTGGAGTAACAAGTTTTATTTCTATGTTGTCATGGTGAGTTGCGTCCAAAACTATATTTTCAGAGCTTTCCTCGCTGTTCGGTTGAAAAGTTTGCTCTAGATGTTCTGCAAATATAGTCGCTTTCTGTTCATTATTTTTGGCCCATTCGCCATCTAGTTTTTGAATAGGTGAAATGTGACTGATAGGCTTTTTTAAGCTTTTAGTCACTTTCCATAGTGAGTAATCAGATGTGCAGACATTTAAAGTTAAACACGTTATTCTGTGTTCCGTTACGGACAGCATAGGGTTCTTCTTCGTTCTTGGCCCATCTTACTAATAAAATTCCCATTCATGAGGAGTATATAATATAGTTTTGACATCTTCATAATTATTATCTAAATATTTGATGATGAAATTCCACTGCATAAGTGCAAAGTAACAGGCGAATTCGTTGTGCTATATGACGATGAAGAAATCGCAAAGAAACTGTCTACATGATTAGGGTAGAATATGCTATCGCAGATCGAATGGACATTAGTAGGAGACGGCATAGGAGCTGGCGGAATTGCAGATTGATAGTTTCTTACTCTTAAAGCTATATTATTGGTGAATTTTCGAAACTAGAAGGCTCTTCCAAAGAAAATGTACTAGGCTAATTGCTGTTAACATCCTCGGCAGATGTCAAATGGTTTAGGCGTTTGCCTTGTGACCCGGTGATCATGGGTTCGATTCCCACGGGAAGTATACTTTGTAAAGCTGTTTCCAGTTTTGTTAGAATATTGCAGGCTTGAATCACCTGATAGTCTGATAAAAAGATGATTACGGAAGGCACGTATAAGCCGGTGGTCCTGAGTCCCGGCAAACTAGTTTAGGAACTGTGACACTAGGGTGTGTAGGGTCGTTAAACCATACTACCCACACGATAAGAAGATGATATGTGGGATAGTTCAAGACTGATTTCTTCTGCACCAAGAGGCAAAGGTGTTGTTTGTCATACCATGACGTTGTCATCAACATTCACGACCGAAATTTAAAAAATAACTATGTTTTGTTAGATGTATTCATAAAATACCAACTATAATAATGTATATTGCAATACAAATATAACTAGCTATTAATTAACAAATTTAAAATAAAAAATCCGTAAATTTAACGATATTTTTAATTGAACAACGTCCTAACTGATTCCATTATCCCAGTAACAACGTCTTATCTTAACATCGAACCAACAAATCGTATCACAGATTCCTTTGAAAAACGTCCTAAATTCACATCAGGCGCTTAACAATTCAATAATGTTCGTATTAAATTGTCCTAATATTTCATAAGACCTCTATTTTTTATTGCTTATTATTAATGAAAGAATGATTACCCTTTGAATAAACTTTACACTAATCGCATTTTCGCACTAAAAAGGCGTTTCTATATCTCTCCGTCAAAAAACGTCCTATATGAAAATCGATCACCCGCAACTGTATAATGAGGCAAAAAGTAATATAGAAATAATGTTAATAATTTTAAAACTTAATAGTGTGTCTTACGAAATAAGACAACTAATGAATCGTCAACTTACCAGCATTTACACTTTTATTCATATAAACATGAGGAACATCTGAAACTGATGAACTAAGCTCAGGCCTTTCTGCATCTTCTTCAAGCATACCCAATTTTTTTTTGTGATCGTGACGTCTTAATAAATATGTGTTGCATGCAAAACACTTGATAAATTATTTTTTACATCAAACAGAAAAAAAACTCAGCGCACGTCATAAAAATGCCCTCCCTCCAACAAACAGCGGCCTAACTGACGAACGGACGTGGCGCCCGCGCCCGTCGCCGCACCCCGCGCGCCGTCTGTTGATCACTTAGTGCGTTTTTATGCGGAACTAATTTCAGATTGAACGTTATTCGATTATATATTTCCGAAACTAAATAAGATACGAAAATTCTAAAAACACACGTCTGTAGAGTTCGTATTCCTTAACTCGTCTAGCTATTTAACTCGTTTTTGCTCTATGATCACATCGGACTCTGTTCTACGGATAAGTCGATTTAAATAGGTTCGAATCAAAACTGTTCGTTTCTTACTAAGACTTCAGCTACCATAAACCTATCGTATCAGTTTTAGAGATTGGCGATGATAGTTCTGGTAATGATGATGGTGAAAAAGTCGTTGAAATTATGGATGAAAGTTGATTTTTCGGAGAGATAAACTTTTTAATGTAAAATAATTGTAATAGTTTTAAAGTGTTAAATTTTTAATCCTTACATAGTATAAAACAAAGTCGCGTCTGTTTGTTTGTTTGTCTGTATGCTTAAATCTTTAAAACTACGCAACGGATTTTGATGCGGTTTTTTTTAATAGATAGAGTGATTCAAGAGGAAGGTTTTAATACCTTTTTTGTACCCGTGCGAAGCCGGGGCGGGTCACTAGTGTAATATAAATTGTCATGTTTGTGTACGATAGCGCAATAAATCAATATTGTATTCTACCACATAAATGATAGTACTTTTATACTGTTAAAGCAATTGGTGCAAAATTATTCCCTAACCATTCCAAAATATCAAACATGCTCAACGTTAATAATCAAGTTTTCACTTCTGCCGGCACTCCCGGAGTGCAACCCGTCTTTTTTTTTTTAAAAACGTTGCCCCACACTAGGAATTTCTCCTGTATCGTGGGTGCGTTTAGTTTCTACAATAATATAATTGAAACCGGTAAAGGTCTCCTCTTACAACTATTATTTCATTTAGACTATGACGTGACAATCCTCCGTTTTTTCTGTTATTTTCATTTTCCTTTGATACAGATTGCATGTGATGATGTGATAAACAAGTTCATTGATCTTGATTGAAAACTTCAAAGTTTTGCATCTGGGAACCTTTTTTGGCGTAAGTAGGGGAGACCGGGGCAAGACAGGAAATGTGCTTGTATGCGTGACTCGTGAACACAACAGACCCCTACACAGCGCCTTTCGCGCGATGCTTAGTTGCGTCACACGGGTCCGAGCGGCGCCTGCGTGTCACTGCGTGTTTTGGTTGCGCGGCGCGAAAAAACTGTGTTTTGAAGCAGGGCTATGAATACCGTTAAAAATTAGGTATCGTTACCTCCTTCATTCGAAGGTAACGTTAATTTCATAGGTAACGTAAGTCTGGTATCGATAGTTGGGTGGACTTTTACCGGTAATTTGACTTAACGTTATCAATGATTTACCGTTAAATGATAGTGTTATCAGGTAACGATACTTGATACCGATACCAAATTAACCCTATAAGTAACGGTATTTTTCTTTCATCTCTTTCTTACGACGCATTTATGTCGTCATAATAGCTTTTTTTTCTGTTTCCACTTGCTGTGAGTTTAGTCGCCACCCAAAACCGAACGCAAACGGTTTATCTGTTCATTTAGTATATAAAATTACCTACGTGGGTTAACCGAAATGGAAGGTAAGTGACTGTAACGGTAAAAGTATCGATACTTTTACCGTTACCAGGGAACATTAATAAACTGATCCGATACCAAATTACCGATACCAGTGATAACGTTAATAAATTAACATTAAGAAAATATCGTTACTTACCGATACTTTTATCGTGAATTTGGTAACGTTAACAAGCCCTGTTTTGAAGTATTTTTATGAAGTTTATGTGTTTTGTATCGATGAGCATCAAGGTAAGTATCAGTGCTATTGTACCATTTTTTCAGATACTTAATGTAATAGTGTTAAACTAACGAATGTAGCTTGCTTTTTCGCAGAAAAATTTTGCAGGTTAAAACTGTTGTTACTTTTGCAAAATATGTCTGTTGGAGTAAAACGGTCGGGGCATAATGGGATAGCCCCATAAGTATGTGTAGTTACAAAAATGTTTTATACCTACCTATTTAATAACAAGTTTATTTTTTATTTGCAGTTAAAATGGCATGGAACTATAAACGTAAAACAGATCGTGGAAAAACAAGGTAGCTGCTTGTCATCTACAGAAAGAGGTCAACTAGTTACGGCTGAAATCTGTTTTAACGCTGCTGGAACTTATATACCACCAATGCTGATCTACGCCCTAAAATGGATGAAGAATTAATTGCTAGATGATGCACCACCGGGATTTTGGAGGACCTTTTATGATAATGGGTGGATAACTTCACAAATATTCTTTATTAAATTGTGTAGGTACTCATTATGCCCCATAGCGTTTCCCATTTTGCCCCGGTCATGGGGCAAGACGGGATATTTGGCATGTGTCATTTATTTCCTATTTGCCAAAAAAATATGTGCTTTAGCGCTATAAAAGATTATAATTGTGTTGGTTAAAAGTGTAAGTGTTTTTTTTGTTGTAAGAGTTTTTAATAGAAAGTTTAATTTTCATATAATGACGTTTTTTCTCTTAGGTATCCCATCTTGCCCCGGTCTCCCCTAACTACATATTTAAATTTGGGTACTTATGCCATTGAATTAGACTTTTAACCTTGATAACAGTCAAAATTTTGGGTTTGAAGAACTCGATTTTAGATCCTGTATCTTAATGGGAGTTTTTTTGGCTCGATGTGCGACTGAGCAATGAGGATAATGAATTCTGATAATATCTTTGACTTTGCTCAAACAGGTTAAATCTAGAAAAAATAACCGTTAGAAACTTTAGTCCTTGAATTCACTATAGGTACTTTTTATTATTCATATTTTGCATCCACATTTGATTTAATCCGAATACTAGAAAACTGGACCTGGGCAGGACATTTGGCTAGACACGGAGATGGCCGATAGGGCAAGGCTTTAACCGAGTGGTGGCCGAGGTTAGGCCAAAGGAACCGGGGCCGTCCTAAAACTCGTTCCGCTTTATTACAAAACGTAGTTAAACCTGGTTTAACTTAGACTTGGTTTATCTCGCATGACGTCTCACTTCAATAATATTCAAAAAAAAGTGACAGCATGCGAGATAAACCAAGTCTAAGTTAAACCAGGTTTAACTATCTTTTGTAATAAGGCGGGTTGGGTAACGATATCGTCAAAATCGGCGGAAACACGTGGATAAGGTACGCACAGAACCGGGAAGTGTGGCAGAAAAAAGGGGAGGCCTATACTCAACAGTAGGTGATTCCGGGCTGATGTGATGCTGATGACTAGAAAAGAGATTTATAAAATTAAATATACTCACAGAAATCAGCCGGGTTATGGTAAGGTGGACATCTCAGTCCAGCGCTGGCTAAAGCTGGCAATAGACTGGCTCTGGTTCCGTTATACAGGTTCCTGCCATCTTGCAAGCAGTATACTGTGTCAATCTTCTCGAAGATAAGAGCTGAGGGCTGGTGGATGGTGGCAACTATCGTCCTACCACCCCTGGCTAGGTTGTTCAGCAGGGTTATAAGTGATGTTGATGCTGATGAATCTAAACCGCTGTGGACAAAAAATTAACAAAATTAGTTCTTTCTAGTATCAAATAGGTGCATTAATATACTTCGCTTACCGTTATTTCACGAGAAAATTGCTTTTGAATTTCGGTTAAGTATACAGTTAACCGAAATTCATATGTGGTTTTTTCGTGAAATATCGGTTACTAAATTTTGGCTTTCAGATAGGTACCTATGTTCATGATAGCGAAAATACGAATATAAAAAAGTCACTTTCAAATTAATGTTGTTGCATATTAGTGCTTGTGACCGTAAAAATGTAAAGTCATTAACCAAAAAGTATGGTATTTAACCATCAACTCAGAGCGTGATACATATTATTATGTAGTTCGAAATGTCAGTTGGCGGTTGACTTCAGCCGCCAACTGACTGTCTTTTGTTTACAATTTGAAAGTAAACAGTGGCAATTTTTTTTGACAAATACATATTTTAAATTATAGTAAGTATCTGTTTCTCAGATGAAAATACAAGTCGCTAATTAAAGTGTGATTAGACTGTAAAGTAAGATAATGATTACTTTAAGTAATAACGTTAGTAATTGTCACTAACTTCTCGTTTACAACAAGGATGGGACAAAATTCCAATTTCAAGCCTATCATACATGTCATAAAGGTTTTCCTTATGGCTTGTGGATACTATGGAAGTTTTGCGTCGGCGCGGTCGGTCGTCCCGTCCGTGGCCAATTTTTGTGACAATAGACAATACTTTGGCAAAACAAACGGCATAATCTAATCGAGGAATCTCATCGTTTTGGTGGTGAAGGCTCGCTGCTAGACCAGGCCTAGAATGTAGGCAGAACTGACTCATAGTAAACATAGGTATCGCTAGTATTACCCATTTCCCAGGAGGACTTTGTAAGTCAAACAATTGAGACTATTTTTATTTAATTTTCCTGTTGTTACGATTTTCATTCGACAGTTACTGACCATGACCATCAAATTGAAGATTGAAGGTTACTGGATGCCGTCAACTGTTTCGATTAACTATATGTAGGTACGATGTCTGTCACGGTACAAGAATCCTGATAATAGATTCACAATACTTTTTTGACCAATCAGTTCATATTAACCGCAACACCGGCCGCGACCGCAACAGTGATTCCTATTTGCGAAGTAATTATAACAACATTACTCAGCGATAGTATTTAAAGTCATTTTAACATACTAGGCCGATAATAAAATCAGCACTTTTCGAATTTCAATGTTAACTTATTTACAAGAGACAGTCCCCAATAACGCCCACCCTTCGACACTTCCCAGTGTTTTAGCTGGAAAGAAGAAGTGGCGGATCAAACTCCCCAGCAACACATTGGTCTGTTAGGTTAGAAGAATCAGACTCAAAACAATGGTCAGGCGTAAGTTAATATTACGATTGGCTACAGACACAAATCAATAATAAAAAATATTAAAAAACACATAATATAAATATATAAACTAATTTTAGAGAAAGAACATAAATAACAACATGGTCTTGTGTTCAACTCAGCGACCAACTATTCTTATATTATTTAACTACTAAGGTTTATTGTAGACTAGCTTTTGACCAACTATTCTTATAATTATTATTTAACTATTATGGTTTATTGTGGACTAGCTTTTGCCAGCGGCTTCGCCCGCGTGAATAAAAACGACTTTCCATACAAACTTTCATCACCTATTTAACTCCCTTAGGGGTTGAATTTCGAAAAATTCATCCTTATTCCTTGTCAACATTATAAAGTGCTAAATTTCAGCTTTCTATATCCAAGGGTTTGGGCTGGGCGTTGATGAGTCAGTAAGTCAGTCAGTCAGGACTTCTCTTTTTAACCGACTTCCCAAAAAGGAGGAGGTTCTCAATTCGATCGATATGTTTTTTATTTTTTTATTAAATGAAAAAATAAAAAAACTTTTTTGCAAAAAAAAAACAACCGACTTCAAAAACACCAAAAAGTGAAAAATAAACTTCAAAAGAAAAATCAGCTTCTGAAGTCGGTGGCAAAAAAAGCCAAATCAAACAAACAAATGTCACCGACTTCAGAAGCTGATTTTTTCACTTTTTGGTATTTTTGAAGTCGGTTATTTTTTTTTATTTGCAAAAAAGTTTTTTTTATTTTTTCATTTTTAGTTGTGTATCCTAGTATTTATATAGAAGATAGATACTTACGTGGTAGGCTCATCAAGAAACATAAGGGAAGGATCAGACAGAAGTTCTAAGGCTACGGCAAGACGTCTCCTCTGACCTCCGGAGAGGTCGCGGGAGAGGGTCATCGATGTGCTGCTCAGACCTAGCAGGGCAAGGATCTCGTACACCTGGAAAGAAACCATCGTTATAGTTTTGCTGTTTTTCAGTACATAATCAGCCTATAATGTTCCCACTGCTGGGACCCTAGACCTCCTCTCTATAAGAGGGAATGGGCTTTAATTCACCACGCGGGCCCAGTGCAGTTTGGTAGATGTAGATGTTACATGTCTTCGAATTTTTAGTTCTTGGCGAAGCGAAAAATGGTGGAGCAGATAAGACTATTCATTTCTTTTTAATGTACCTTCTCTTTCCTCTCTTGATGCGTGAAGTCGGCCAGTTTAAGGGCAGCGGCAAGAGACATGGCTTCATACACGGTGAGGTGTGCGCGTAGCTCATCTTGTTGGCGGATGTAGCGCGCGCCACCACGGCCTGACGACTTGGAAGCGCAGCCGCAGTTTCCGTTGATGGCTATCTCGCCTTTCGCACCACGAGTTCTGTGGGCAAAGGATAATGTTAAGAATCATAAATATTTCATAATAATTATGTTCGTTGAAAATCGGTTGAGTAGTTTTGGAGATCAGCACCCGCTGCAAGCTTCAACGGATTAGGATGAAACTTGACAAAGGCATAGACTATGACTTGGTACAGGACGAAACTTTCTATCTCGGTAGAACGTCCCTTTTTTGTAATAATAACAGAGACAAAGCTGCGGCCAAATAGCAGTAGTGAATATATTATGTAAATTAAGTGTTATATTTTGAAGGTTAATGAACTATGTCTGCCTTCATTTTAATTTAGTCAAAATTCTTTAACAGAGTGCAAATATAATGCTTATATAATTTAGGTAGTATTAGCAAATAACTTTCAAGTGTGTATTTGAACTATTTTTTTTTTTAAACGTTGCACTCTACACTAGGAATTTCTCCTGTATCGTAGGTGAGTTTACAAGCACTTAAACTCACATACACAAACACACCCAGACCCGAAACAACTATCTGTTCCGTGCGGGGATGGAACCCGCGACACGCAGCGCAGCAGTCCAATCGCTCAGCCACTGCGCCAACCGTACCGTGCCGTCGTTTAGTGTAGGTATATTTTAGTTTAGACAATATTTTTTCTTTCTATGTAAAATGTTGCTATCGGGGAAAACCCTGCGTGAGGCTGGCACAGGACCGTTTAGAATGACACAGCAAAAGAGAGGCCTATTCCCAGCAGTGGGTGAATTCAGGCTTTAGATGATGTTATAAAAGATACTAGAAAACATATTGTATAATTTCTTTATCATTTGTCTCCAAGAAGAAAAAACAGTCAAAATTTAGGCATTATATCGCTCGCGCGGCAGGGCGGGGGGTGAGGTCGTGCGTTCATAAAAAACAAAGCCGAAAAAGGGTGGCTTTGTATCAATTTAGTAAATACCTGAATTCAGACAATTGTGGTAGGTAGTCAAGTTTTAACTATCTAAGTGAAGGTTATTAGCACAATATGGTTGAACGCAATGGAGCCAAATAAAGCAAACGAAAACCTGTAGGTACTTTAAAAAAGTAAGAGAATTATTATTAATAATAAATAGCGGTTTTTACAGATATTGTATAAAACAAGCGGTAATCATGTGCACTACAAAGACAAGACAAATGGATGTATATAATAATCTTTTTGTCATAAAACAAGACATTAATCATTGGTAACAACAATAAACCACAGAGCTTTGTTTTATTGTTTGTTTATTTATTTTATTATCATTTTAATTAATGAGGAGCTGGTGGTAAAATGATAACAGTAGCTCCGGTTAATCTTCAGGATAAACCATGCTTGTGCCCACCTATTAGGTACCGGTTTACCTCCGTGTCCCGGATAACACGCCTGGCTGTCATTTATTTGTAGATCTTTCACAGTCGTTACAGGTACTCAATGGCCCGAAACTGCTAACCAGTCTTGTCATATATAGACTGATATTCAGCTACATCTGGTTAGGCTGGAAGTCTACCTCACATTGGTTGGGAAAAGATTAGGCAGACTAAAAACTTTATCACTATTGTTTCTTCTATAAATTCTCGAAGGGTTACGCAATGGTGTGCCTATGGTACGTACACCCACATTCCTAGTTATGTTTATGTATATTGCTATCAACTGTGCATCATCATCATCATTTCAGCCAAAAGACGTCCACTGCTGGACATAGGCATTGCCCAGGTGTCGCCACATTGACCGGTCCCGTGCGTCTCTCATCCAGCGGGTCCCCGCAACCTTGACCAGGTGCAACTGTGCATACTTACATCGAAATATCTGATGGAAAATCCCAAACAAATTTTTCCCTACCCGGAAAAAACCCAAATCCTCGTGCTCAGTAGTAGAACTTTAGACCACTAGACCAACTTGACGATTAATTATTTTAATTACCTACATATAATGACCTTAAGGGTTAACCGCGATTTATATTAATTTATCACGCGTTTAAGATATCAGCTGATCTTTGGCCAGACAATATCATTCGGTTGTCAGACCCAATTATTCACGCGAACGTGACCACGGGAACAGTAGTTTTACGAGTACATTTAAATGTATTTAAGTAAACGAATATTAAAAGTATGTGGATTGTGTTTACTGTAGTAAACGCAATGACACGTATGCCTACTGATTTCCTGGTTTCACATGACTAAAATTACTAAAAATATATATTACCTATGTATAATAATTTAGTTAAGTTTGTGAGAGACTATTAGTGTCTGCACTAGGAAAACCTGTATAGCAGATCACCAGGGTCCCACCACACGGTATTTAGTTTACCTACTATAGGTATCATTATAATTATTTGATGCATATTAATAGTACATTGTTCACCGAGAGAAGAAAGTGACCGATTACCGTCGAGGGTGTCGTTTAAAGCCCGAAGCCGTAGGCAAGGGCTTTAAAACACCCGAGATCGGGAATCGCACTTTCTCTCGAGTGATACATAGTGCTTTATACTACACCTACGAGGAAAATAAAAAACTAAATTTAAATTCTAATTCAAATTGAAAATTTGCACCAATGGCGTCTGCAATTTTCACATGTTCTTTTTTCAAATTGTAATCTGAGCGGGAGAGAAAAGTGTATGAAAATCCATTCTCTCCCGCTCAGATGCGTTTTCTCCCCGCATATTTGTTCGATATGCAATGACGTACTTTCTACCTTTTTGATTAAGTATCAAGGTACTTTCCAAGCAGGTGTAGTATAAAATAATTTTATTAAAAATGTGAAGGGAAAATGCGTATACAAAAAAAAAACGTACATAACAATTATATGATGAATCAATGATACAATAAGTAAAACAATAACACGTCATACTAAAATAAAAGAGGAAATAATACATTCATACATATTTTCGTGTGGTTAGTGCCTAATCTGGTGCCAAAGATTTTATGGGCCTCTGACTTAGCCATGTTTGGTTTCCTCATTTTATTACCTACATACTTCTTTTCATATAAATAAATAATTATAGTTTTAAGTTGTTCCGCCAGTCACCCTCCTATTAAAAAGCAAAAAATAGAAATCACAGGACCGTGAGAGTTAGGGCTCCCAAACATAAACACGATACGACGTCGCGTCGTGGAAATCTACGACAGGACGTCGTAACGTGTCGATGCACGATACGACGTCGTGACGTTAGAAACTCACGATGCAATCCTGCGCAGTTGTCTTGTTACTTTAATGAACAAATTAACATTTATTTTGGGTTCTAATTTCAAAAACATTTAAATATTCTTTTCAGAATGCGTCTAGAGCGGTCCATTTTTCGGAATGAACTAAAAAACCACCCCACTGTATCGACGGCATCGGGCCGTGTATCGTGCGTGGCACATTACGTTCGCGTTACGATGTCGTGTTTTTTTTACGATGCTCATTGTAGATTTCCACGACGCGACGTCGTATGAGTCGTATCGTGAAACGAAGCCGCATCGTTGTACGACGCAACGTCGTATCGTGTTTATGTGTGGGATGGGAGTCTTTATAGTCCGATATTCAACAATGCTCCACGAGCTAAAAATAATTTTATACAACGTAGGTAAATGAATATCGTGCCGCATGGTGTAGTCATATAAATCTATTAACAGGTTTATTGTAACATGATTCACGAGTTTTCCAGCTCCAAATGACTCATACACAGTTGCTATATTTTCAAAACAAACGTTATTGTTTCCTTCGAGAAATCAATTGTACCTATGATTCTACTAAAGCAATTCACGTTGCAATTCTTAAAATGAGATTGAGTTGAATGAGGGAGAGAGAATTCATATAATGAGAATCAGCCGGGTTGACAGTCTGAAATCATCTATCCGCCTCGAGTATCTATGTGATAATCAATGCTTGCGCCTTCTTTGCATGAGAAGAGGCATTTGCCATACAGTTCGATAGTAGGAAATAGGCTAAAGGCTGTTAACTAACTTTCTAACAGAATGATCCCTAGACATGATCAAAAAAGTGCAATGCAACAGCAAAAGACAGTCGTAAACATGAAATTAAGATGTTTGTTATTATATTTAATTATTCTACTAAATTAGTACGGTCACGGTGATGGAAGCTCGTGTTTGTAAATACCCATTGCCTTCATACTGTCAGAGGTATTCCCATGACAAAGGCAAAACACAAAAACACAACACAAAAAGACAAAGACAAAGGCTTTCCATACTTTTAAAAACATCACGCATTACGGTGATGATTTGTGAGGTACATCCAACCGTAAAAGTATTGACCGTGGGCACATTACTCCTATGACGATCGATTTGTGCAATCCTTATTATGTTTACAATTGTTGATAATTTATCATCTTTATTAAATATTTCCTCACTTATGTATGTGGAAACTTAGCAGTATGGAGTATCTCTTTTTATTTGTCAGTAAAACATGAGGTTCAAGTATTTGTAATTCGGACCTTGATGTGGCATTAATTGTGTCATGGTCATGATGAAAATGCACATCTGCATTGTCATCATGAATGGAGAATAGAGAAACATTCGATTCCTGAAATTATTCATTAATACCTAGGTGACAAGCTACAATTTACCATAACTCTGTTAGGAAATAGCACGATTTAAAATCATGCTACTTACTTCCTAATCACGAGCAATATTGATGCAGTTCAACAGATTGCATCATGCATGCTATCCTCTCGATCGAAATGAGATTTCAAACATTTATGTCTTGCTCTTTTGTATGCAAAAATAAATTGCCCCACTGATCCAAGGTCGATACAAGTTGCAAGAAAGAAAGTTGTTTCTTTTTTTACTTATCTTACGCAGAATCGTAATATTGGCACATTTTCGTAACATGCAAAAGCAATCAAATTGTTTTGTAATACTTACGAGTAGCCAGCCAGTATGTTGAGTAGGGTAGTTTTGCCGGCCCCAGATGGGCCCATGATGGCTGTCAGTTGTCCTGGCTTGAAGTTTCCTGATACATTCTTTAGGATCTGCTTTTTTTCTGCAAAGATAGATAACAGAGGTCAGAAATATGTAACTAGTTAAACTAGTAGTAAGTATGTAGATGGACGAATAAAGGTACATTTCCGAGACGGGCCGCAGACCGCAAACTGCAACAGCAAACTGCAAGCGACAACACTTGTTTCTATGAACATCTATGAAATTGATTCCAAGCGCGGCAACACTGCAGCCTGCAGACGCAACGCGCAGCGTGCGGCCGCGGCGCGCAGCGACCGCAGACTGCAGCTCCAGTCGTGTCGCGAACCGCAGAGACTTCACACGTATAATAATGTCTAACATTTTGCTATTTCTATTTATTTTATTTTATCTTTTATTCTGGTAGCGTTATCTAACATTCTGTCTCGCATGAAGCTATTGGAACAACTGAGGCACGGTTCTGTGCATTGTGCAGCCACGGCATGCAGCCGCAGTTGGAATAGCGACCGCAGGCAGCATTGCGGTAACCGCAGCCGGTAGCCACAGTGTCGCCTGCGGTTGCAGTCTGCGGCCCGTCTCGGAAATGTACCATAACGCGGAAGTGTTCAAGAAATAAAATAATTGTTTTGTGTCCGTTAATAATTGACAATTCATTAGATAAAATATTAAAATACTAGCTCATTTCTTGTCTACATGATATGGGGAACCTCTGTGTAAAATTTCAGCTTTCTAGGTCGGAGGGTGTGGTCTGGGTGTTTATTAGTCAGTCAGTCAGTTAGTCTGGTCTTATCTTTTTATTTATATTGATAGATAAAATAAGGTTACAAGTTGTATAATAAATCAGCGAATTAGTAGACACTGTTTAAGTAAAAACTAAAACAATACATATTATTATATGCTCGTACATTATCTATAATTTTTGGAGTTCC
The DNA here is from genome assembly GCA_949316265.1 of Diarsia mendica. NCBI lineage: Eukaryota > Metazoa > Arthropoda > Insecta > Lepidoptera > Noctuidae > Diarsia > Diarsia mendica. Next base: position 15,823,353 of record OX438895.1, read on the forward strand.
ACTAAACGCTTTTTTCGTGTGTCTCGTAGTGATAGTGAGTTCATTGTACCGTATTATCTCGGACAGTGGAGCAACGAGAAGAAAAATATACAAAACAACTACATTCGTTACTAGTTAGTATGAGTATCTTGTCTCAGAACGAACCAAGTAATTATGGCCCGTTACGGTAGCATTTTCAAATTCTATACATTTTGGCCGCACAAGTGGATCATACAACAGTTCTCCATATAGCGTAGCAGTAATTTAAAATAATGACTTAAGTTATCCTAAACTGTTTCAAACAAAGACTGTCTAAAACTGTAGCGACACGGAGTTAAATTACTTGTTACTAGCAAGGTTTATTTTAGGATGATCCTAAAACAAACCTTGCTATTAGGTATGTAATAATAAAATAAAGATTGGTAACGATTCATGTTTAGTCTCCATTTTTATCCGCCGAATAAGTGTATAAAATAAGTATTACCTCTTAACTAAGGGAACAATATTCTTAAGGCGAGGTTGCAGTACTTTGTTTTTATGTACGTACGACCTCGCCCCCCGCCCTGCCGCGCGAGCGATATAATGCCTAAATTTTGACTGTTTTTTGCTTCTTGGAGAAAAACTATAAAGAAATTATACAATATGTTTTCAACATTTACTTCAAAATAAAAAGTTCTATCTATTGATATAACTTTTATATAAATTCATGATGAAATGTCTTAGCAGTACACGTTTGAAATTGTGATTTAGAGTCATGTTTGATAAAAAAAAGTATCGAGCCGATCATTCTAAATCCCGTTTCTATCTTTACGATTTATTAGAGAGTATGTTCAATTTTTATGTAATGATTTTTATTTATTAAAAAACTCATATTTAGTTCGATTTTTATAGGTTCAAAAATCTTAAAATTACTGCAACCCCGCCTTAACATAACATTACGACTAAAACGCCTTTTTTTCGCGGGTGGGAAATCGTCAAATGACTCCTCCCGCTCTGAGCAGAGCGGTAGGGAGTGTCAGACTTCTACTGACTAAAAAACCACCAATGTTCCTTATTAGTCCTTTGTGCCGAGGCCGCGGTATCTCTTTTGAACAACCCGCAGCCCCGACTGGACGACTAAAACCCTTATTGTGTTGGCGCAGAGCCAGGGGGCTAATTGGTGACGATAAGCTTGTTATCAAGCTACATAGCCTGGCCCACCGTCGCAAAGTCGCATGTCTGTCGGTCTTCTACAGACTGTACTTCGGAGTGTGTGCGCAAGAGCTCCACGAGCTGATCCCACCATCTCCCTTCTTCCATCGGGAGACTAGACGTACTGCAGGGTATCACCGATACCTAGTCGACATTCCACACATTCGAACGAAGCGCTTTGCTGGGTCCTTTATTATGCGCACAGCCAAGGAGTGGAATTCCCTGCCTGCGTCGATTTTTCCGAGTTCATATAACCCTAACCTGTTTAAGTCGCGAGTAAACAGGCTTCTACTGGGTAAGCTCGTTCCATCCTCGACATCATCTCTGCCCCAATTATTAAATGGGCTTGCTCTTGACTTCAATCTTGCCCTATAAAGGCAAGATTGAAGTCAAGAGCAAGCCCATTTATAATTTAAAAAAAAACCTATATAATTGGGGCGAGCCTATTACCATCAACCGGGTACAAATCCAGGCTATGGGTGGTACTATTTTTATTAATTTTGATAGGAAAATCAAACAACTTTGCCCAAACCAGGAATCGAACCCTCATACTCAGCTGTCGCACTTCCAAAATAAAATACCAGTATTCAATTATCCTTGTATAATTTTATCCATATCTAAATCGCGATGTCAAACTCTGCATTCAACTATAAATCACATCAAATTATTAATTGAATATTTGCATAATGTTTTTTATGGAAGGCAAAAACTGATACAGAATAGTCTTCCCAAGGTTGAAGAATGAAAAGGACATACGTCATCCTTCCGTTCATATGCTAATGCTGATTTGAAACAATGCTTTGTATATAATTATGAATCATTGCGATAAAAATATTCTGGACAAGTTCTGAAGATAGTTTTGTATGTATTTTTATTGGTCACTGCCTCGTCGGTCTAGTGGTCGCAAGCACGCATGAGATCCTGGGTTCGATTCTTAGGTCGGACAAAGTGTTATTGAGTTTTAAGCTATTGCATAGCTTCTATCGCGGGCCTTGAGCGTGGAGAGCGAATCCAGAAATTCCTTAGCGAAAATATTCAGATTCAGTACTTTTTGCTATGGTTAAGGAAAATAACAAGGTTGTCAACTGAGGTTGTCAAATTAAATAATTAATTATTTGCTGTTGATAAAAAATGCTATGCAATAGCTTTACCGCGGCAGTCTCCGAGTGCCACATTTAGTTTTTTTTTTATATCAGGAATTTCTCAGTAACAGATACAGAATTTGGGTAACAATGTACCCGGTAGATGGCAATAAGCATGCCTATTACATGGGAGTTCATGGGACTTAAACGTAACTGGCAAATGTAGGTACAGTCACCTTCAAAAATGCATGGACAGTTCTGAACTCTATTCACAAGTAATAAAGACTAAAAGTATCCATGCAATTTTGCAGGTGACTGTACCTAACTTCCAACTATTAGGTACACATCTGCCTTTCCAATCGAGAATTAGAGGCGTAATGATGTGTAAGGTTATATTATATTGGTACAAATGTTAAACCCATAGCCATTAGTTGTGTAGCAATGTCAGGTGCTTTCGGCAAATATTTGTGAAAATACATAATGAATAATACATAATAATAAATTAGATTACGGCATTCGTTTCGTTTAAAATGCAGCAGTATATTTTTTTGAAATTAACAAGAAATGTGCTGCTGCATAAAATAACACATTATTATAATGAGCGTGAAGAAACCTGCTAACATGAAAATATCATGTAAATGAGCCTTAAAATGTATTAACTTTTTAAGGTGCACTATTATAACATTTATATATTTATTATTATTCAAGTTATTCAGATAACTCGTTCCATTTGATACGAGACAAATAAGAGGCTATTCAAATACAATTTATTGTGGACTTTTACCAACTGTTTGCATCATAATGTTAAAAAAATTATTTTACGAGCTATCAACATCATTATACGAGGCTTCCGGCGACTGGGACCGCAATTAACTAGGACCGCGGTCCCAGTCGCCGGATCCATAAAAACAAAACAAAACAAAATGGTGCGTATAACCTGCAGAAGTTGTAAATTTCCGCTAAAATCACACGCGGATTGAGCCTAGATTATTAGAGCAATCTAGGCTATAATTGCTGATTCTGTCATAAGAAGTTGAAGGCAAAAAAATACGCAATCGGGAAGAAAGGCACAGGAGATCGTTCAATTCATTAATTGTACCACATACCTTGACCAGCGATCCCAAGCGCGCGCAGACGACGGCCACGTGTCCGCTATCGGGATGAACAGCTCACAGGTCTTTCTGGATACACTATGCTGGCCAGCAGTTAAGTACACAACACACTAACATAGGTCTGGGGTAGGCTGATAACAGTTTATATAGGTTCAGTTCAGGGGTTTTAGGGCGCGATGGGACTAATTAGTGTCACACATAGCATGCGTATCCGCACGATCCCAAGGTTAGAGCGAGACTGCTGATGACGGCGCGGCGCGGCATGGGCGCGCGCTGCATCGCACAAGGAAATCACCGAATCAACGATATATGGCACAGATTAAATAAACTAGAACAGTAAACCAATGCCTTTCAATCATCATTAGGTGATGTAGAAAAATATAAGAAAAACTATAAGTTACGAAGCGTAACCATTTTCCCCGGCTTGAAAGTTCCTACTTTCGAAACACAAAGGAGAAGTAAATAAAATTGCATATCATCACAACTCCACAAAAAGCTATAAGAACTCTAGAGTTGCGACTCTATATAAGAAATAAGAATACTTAACTAACTATTCTACGCGGTAACTAAATCTAATACTGCACATTGGTGCAAGGTAAGAATTAATATTAAGGTAACTAAACTTATTGCGTTGGCAAAGGGCACAACTTTACTACCGGGCGACTCTGAAGGATCCCGCTTTGAGTCTTCACAGATGCGACTCTACAAACTCCGTTTTTATCTGGAAATATTTCGTGAATTACTCCTAACGGCCAATGCAGAGGCATCACATTGTCCTGCATGGAGACGACAACCATACCGACCCGTATTGGATTGGCAGGAGTGTTCCATTTCTGTTTGGATTGTAGAGTGTGCAAGTACTCTTGGCGCCACCGCTTCCAAAAAGATTGAACCATCTGATCAGTCAATTCATATCGCGAAATAAGATGTAACCGCGTTTCATTGACTTCGCGAGCGGGAAGAAATAAAAGAGGTTTCGTATGCAAGAAGTGCGCCGGTGATAATGAAGTGGGCTCTGACGGATCAGAGCTGATCGCGTACAGAGGCCTCGAGTTTAGTAAAGCTTCTACTTGAGTTAGCATAGTGTTAAACTCGTCAAAGCTAAGAATTTGCTGACTGATGACTTTGTAGAGATGCGTTTTGACACTCTTCACTTCACTTTCCCAACAACCACCAAAATGTGGAGCTCTACAGGGGATGTTTTTGAGTGTGATTCGATGCTCTGCAAGTTCTCTTTCCCACAAGGGGTGATACTCTTTAGCCAAGAATTGGTAGAGATCTCGGAGATAGGATTTGGCTCCAATAAAATTGGTAGCATTATCCGTGTACAGACACTGAGCCGGACCTCTACGCGCCAGAAAACGTTTCAACGCAGACAGAAAGCTCGCAGTACTAAGATCTGAGGCAATCTCAAGATGCAGAGCGCGAGTTGTCAAGCATGTAAAAAGGCAGATGTACGCTTTCCTGGCCCTCTGGCCTCTAGCACGCACCGGCGTGACCAAGAAGGGTCCCGCGTAGTCGCAACCTGTATGAGAGAAAGCCTTAGGAGCCGACTCAACGCGACAACGTGGTAAATCCGCCATTATAGGAAAGGTAGGTCGTGGCTTTGCTCGAAAGCAAATGTTACATTTAAAGGTAATGTGACGTGCAATACGTCGCGCGGACAAGATCCAATACTTTTGTCGTAAGAGCGATACGAGCAAGGTTGGACCTGTGTGGAAATTTGTCACATGATAGTGGGAAACTAAAAGTTCCACTATGTGATCTTGACGCGGAAGGAGGATCTGATGACGAGAGTCAAAATCTAGCTCAGAGTTTGCTAGGCGACCTCCAACGTGGATAAGTCCTTCGTGTAGGAAGGGACTTAACCGTTGTACTGGCTTAGAGCACAACTCATTGCGGGCTAAACGATCGAGATCAGATTCAAAGTAAATCCTCTGCACAGATCGCCACACAATGGATTCAGCGAACTCTAAATCAGACGCGGTAACGGGCCCTCGAGGAAGCCGTTTGATGAACTTATAAACTAAGCAAATAGTTTTTAAATATTTAAACCAGGACGAGAACCTGGTAGAGCGAACGTACAAAATGTTGTCAGAAGGAGGACTTCTGTCAGAACATTCGTGCGAGAGAGCAGGTAAAGCCACGGGCTTCATTTCAGGAAGCTCTTGCGACTCGCCTGAAACGAATGGTTTTATCGGCCAATCAGCGCGGGGAAGTTTAAGCCATGGCGGCCCATTTAGCCACAACGGATGATGCACTAATTGGGCAGGCGTTAAACCGCGAGAGAGGCAGTCACTGGGATTTTCAGACCCTTTCACATGGAAGAAGTGATCTGCCGAAAGATTCTCATGAATCTTAGCAATACGATTGGCTACGAAGGTGTGCCATCGATGCGGTGCGGAATGAATCCAACTCAAAGTTACAGTTGAATCCGAAAAAGCTACGACTACCTCAATGGCGTGTCGAGCTGCGAAAAGATTATATACTCGCTTTATCACAGTTGATAAGAGGAGTGCGGCGCATAACTCGAGACGAGCTAGCGAAACTACTTTCAGTGGTGCGACTTTAGATTTCGCACACACCAGCGAGACCACGACACTACCGTCAGGTCTGACAACGTGGGCATAAACCGAACCACCGTAAGCCTTCTCACTAGCGTCGGCAAAACCGACGAGTGAGAGTCTACAGCGTTCTACTACGCCGACATGTCGCAAAAATCTCAATTCAGAGATAATTGGCAGTTCAGATTGAAACTGTTCCCACAGACGAACAATGCGAGGTGGTGGGACGTCATCCCATCCAAGTTTGACAAGCCAAAGCTCTTTGATGAGAAGCTTGGCGTATAAAATTATCGGTGCAACGAGGCCTAAAACGTCGAAAAGACGTGCGATGGAAGAAAGAATATTCCGTTTAGTGCAAGTGCGAACATCAGGGTTAACCTGGAATACGAAACAATCCTCGTCAGGGAACCAACGAAGTCCCAGTATTTTCTGGGTCGGATCTTTACTTAGGTCCACGCTCTGTGAAAGTCGTAATGACTCTGGAATAGTCCGAAGAACATCGACACTGTTGCTAGACCACTTCGTCAATTGAAAATCACCGAGAGAGAATATTTTTATTAGTTCACGAGCCGAGTCTATAGCTAGCGCAGTACTAGGTATAGAACTAACTATGTCATCCATATAAATATCTCGCTGCAAAATGTCCCTGGCGAGAGGTAACTGTGTTCCTTCATCCTGACATAACTGTTGGATAGTGCGAATAGCTATAAAAGGACTACACTTTAAACCAAAGGGAAGCACTGAAAACTGATAAATTTTAAGTTCTTCTTCCTCGTTAAACCGATATAAGATACGTTGTAGTGAACGATCTTGTGAACGTATACCTATACGTAGGTACATAGATTTGACATCTGCGGAAACAGCGACACTAAAAAGCCTAAAATTTAATAAAATGTTGAAAAGGTCAGCCTGAAGGACTGGACCTGCGTACAGGATATCGTTGAGCGAGGTACCGTTATCTGTACATGCACTGGCGTCTAGGACCACACGTAATTTGGTGGTCACCTTATCCTCTCGAATAACAGCATGGTGAGGAATATAGTATTCCATTTCTCGCTCCTTACAATTTCGTTTGGGCAACATACATTCAGGTACGATGTTCTGCACCAAAGAAATATAATTGTTTTTTAGATAATCCCGTATGACGTCATCATAAAGAAGTTTGACGTTAGGAAGTGACTTAAGTTTACGTTCAAGACTATAGAATCTCTTGCGAGCCATATTAAAAGAATTTCCTAAAGCTGACGCGTCTGTTTTCAGTGGTAAAGCTGCAACATACTTGCCATTTGGAGCGCGGGTAATTGTGCTACAATAAAACTCGTCACAATGTTTATCATCCACACTCCCAATAGATGAAGCAGTAACATCTTCAATCTCCCAAAACTTACGAAGATCGAAGTTGTCGAACGAACTCGCAAAGAAAGACAGAGTGTCAGTTGGAGGTTCGATGATAGGTGCTTCTCCTAGAAGTATGTAGCCGAGCACAGTCTCCAATGCGTCGGGACAACCGGGTACGCTGGTCACGTGACCGGGTCGCAATAACTTAGCGAACAGCTTGACCCCAAGTAACATGTCAATATTACCTGGCACACCCCAGCTGTCATCCGCGAGTAGTTTAGGATCAATATGATTTAATACGGACGTATCTATAGCACCCAGTGGAAGCTGTCCGGTTATTTGATCCAAAACTAAAGCGTCTATTTCATACCTAGGCTGTGAGCAAAACCGTGAGCTGAACGTAAGATTCACCGAGCCGCGAACGGGCTGCGACGTGCCACCAATACCACGAACGGTAGTTATCGAGTCAGTATGTATAGTTAGACCGAGCATACGGCAGCAACGCGATGTCATATAATTCTTTTGTGACCCAGGGTCCAAGAGACATCTAACCACTACGGCCTTACCCTTCCTACCCGCCACCAATACCTTGGCAGTAGCCAGCACTTCCGTACTACGTGTGGCCTGGACTTGAGCAGAAGAATGCGTACACAACGCCACACGATCGGAAGCAGCTGGATCGGCCGCAGAAGCGGAGGTGGGGGCGCTAGCGGGCGTCGGCGCAGGGGCTTGCGTCGATTGCTCGAAATGCAGTAAGGAATGATGCTTACCGTTGCATTTCCTACATGTAGACTTAGATAAGCACTTAGAGACAGTATGTTGGCTACTTAGGCAATTACCACATCTGTTATTGTCTTTTATAAACTTAAATCTATTATCAACACTCAATTTTTGAAACGCTTTGCACATAAACAAGTTTTTATGCGTGGAATGGCAAAGCGAACATTTAGATTCAGTAGCCACAAACACCTGCGATTCCTTAGATGAGGCGCGGGGGCTACCTGCGAGGGCGGACTTACTAGCCGCCGGAGAGGTGCGATACAAGATTTTTACTTGTTCACGAACAAACTTTACGAAATAATCATAATCTAACTCCTGTTGATTACGAAGCGACATTTCAAAATGTTTTGCGGTATCAGAATCTATTAACTTAAGACCCCAATGAATAAATATAAAATCATCTAAGTTATGTATTTTCAATTGTTTAAGTCCCGCAACCGTAGAAGTTAATTTATCGAAACCCTTTTCAATATTAGCGGGAGTCGATCCGAACGATTTCAATGAGAACAGCTGATTTAGATAATTAGTAGCGAGCGCGCGAGTGTCTAGGTACTTGGCGATAAGCGCCTCCCAGACAACAAGGTAATTATCGCCAGAAGGTACAATACCTTCGGCCACATTCCTAGCCTTTCCCTTCAAACAACTCAACAGATAATGAATGCGATCCGAATCTGATAGATCTGCGTTAGTATGTATAATACGTTTGAACGTCTCATAAAAGAACGGAAAGCTCTGAATATCACCGTCAAAGGTAGGCAGCTCGATTTTAGGAACCTGTATATGGTGAGCATTAGGGCTCGCTGACGGGCTAGGTTTCTGGAAATCACTTGACTCAGTTAATGAAGATAAACTAAACTTTATTTCGCCGACCAACTCATCAAATGAATGCAATGCGCCATAGCTTACTTCACAGGTTGGATTCAATGTCAAATTGAGCATATTTATCTCGTCCATTAGTCCATTGAATTCACTACGCAATCCATCAATTTGTTTTGCCTGAGCGATGAAAGCGTTGCGTAATCTTTCGGTAGTTAAAGATTTAGTTGAATCCAAAATCCTTTGAACCCGTGCAAAATATGCGTCACGTTTACTTTCTAATAATCTAAGTTTAACCTTGTCACTCATTGTGAACAGAAGTTAAATATGACACAAAAATAATAATAATAAATCAACCTTTATCTTCTACGGAACCCCAGTGAGTGAGGTTAGGGGCAGATTAAACCGATAACTCAATTAAAGATATTATAACTTAAGATAATAGTACGGAACGAACTTTCCGTACGCGCGAAACCCTAACAATATTAAATTGAAAGGTAAACAAATATAAACTACCAACGCTTTAACCGAGTGCACGTAACAAAACCTAATATAAATTAAAATAGTAAGCACGCCAAATATCTTATGAACGTACCCATCTATATACTATTTATGATTAGCTCAGATATACCTACAACCCGATAATAGCATTTATGTCGGATGCGACGCGATTAACTTGTCTGCACTAACTTCTACTTGAATGAGATTAACTTACTCAATACAAGTATTATGAAGGTACAGATTCTTAACTAATAATAAGTTAAGTGTTGAACTTAGAAAAAAGTGTAAACTTATTTTCGTAAGCGATGCGAGTGTATTCATAACGAAATAACTTCGTAAGAAACAGTAAATTTCCTCACGAGTACAGACGCGTAGATGACTGTTTGAAATAAGTTATCTAGTAAGTACATACTACGTTTGCAAACGTGAAGTGCGGGTGTGATATGTATAAATATACGGCTATTTCCAATGAGGAGAATTAACGCGTAAAGTTTATACACATCTGTTATTTTACCTGAAGGTTTCTGTCAAGAAATCAAGTTACCTTACAAAACAAAATAACAAGCGACGCGATGATAATATGGTTAGTTGCAATAACTAATCATATGCGGTTGAGTCTCGCTATCTAAAGCATACCTGCTCGTGCAATACGAAATTAACAGGCGTAAACCTAACGAACCTATACAAGTGTATCATACAATAACAATCAATGTTATTCATTTAGCAATTTCGATTAGTCCCAACATAATAAGTATGTAAAAGTTTCTAATGCGTAACTAAATTTAATCGTAGGTACGCGAACAAAGTTCAGAACTAGAACATTCCACAGTCAACGTACGACGATATAATTATGTATACCCACTACCCACAATTTTTACAACCAAACAAAAAAATATGTATTACGCCGAAAACTAACTAATTTATTAAATAAACGTATTTAGCGATATGAATTAACGTTGATATTCAATTGAATGTATTCTTCGGAGCTTTAAATAGTGAATTTAAAGATTTAAATTAAGAATTAATTTGACGGTTGACCTATTGCAAACGCAAGGCAGTTTGAACCTTATTACTAAAGCAATAGAGTTGAGAGTTGTCTGATGATATGCAATTAACATTGAACATTCCTAAGTTTTTTGCTCAAAATCAGACTTTTAGGACTTAAAAATAGGCCGTAAAAAGGCCCAAAATTAATTTGTCCGGCTCGAAGGACCAAAATGGTGCGTATAACCTGCAGAAGTTGTAAATTTCCGCTAAAATCACACGCGGATTGAGCCTAGATTATTAGAGCAATCTAGGCTATAATTGCTGATTCTGTCATAAGAAGTTGAAGGCAAAAAAATACGCAATCGGGAAGAAAGGCACAGGAGATCGTTCAATTCATTAATTGTACCACATACCTTGACCAGCGATCCCAAGCGCGCGCAGACGACGGCCACGTGTCCGCTATCGGGATGAACAGCTCACAGGTCTTTCTGGATACACTATGCTGGCCAGCAGTTAAGTACACAACACACTAACATAGGTCTGGGGTAGGCTGATAACAGTTTATATAGGTTCAGTTCAGGGGTTTTAGGGCGCGATGGGACTAATTAGTGTCACACATAGCATGCGTATCCGCACGATCCCAAGGTTAGAGCGAGACTGCTGATGACGGCGCGGCGCGGCATGGGCGCGCGCTGCATCGCACAAGGAAATCACCGAATCAACGATATATGGCACAGATTAAATAAACTAGAACAGTAAACCAATGCCTTTCAATCATCATTAGGTGATGTAGAAAAATATAAGAAAAACTATAAGTTACGAAGCGTAACCAATGAATATTTTTCTTCCGGCGACTGGGACCACTCATAAATGATAACTGAAATAAAAAAATGTACAGTCAAACGAAAATTTTTTAGATGTAATAATTGAAGAAAAATCCTTTTTGATTTAAAAACATCATTTATTGATATAAAAAAACAGCCTCTGACTACAGTTCTGTTATTTAAAACTTTCATAATAAAAACACACACATAAATCATGCTAATAATAGTAATAAAAAAATAACATAAATCGTGCTTATAATAATAATCAACAATTTTTAAACAATTAAGAATCAGAAAGTAATTATTTATCACAAAATCAGCCTTTAAGTGGTACCGTAAATATAATAAAAAAATAACATAAATCACAATAAAAATTATAAACGTAGGTACTATCTATGTCAATCACAATTAGTTTAAAATGGCCGTTATGGCTTCACCCAAAATCAGTCAAGTAAATAATTATCACGAAATCAGCCTTAACTCTGTTAAAATATAAAAATAATGTTATACATTTAAAACACCCTTTGACCACTGTTCTGTTATTTAAAATATACTTAACAAAAAGATACACATAAGTCATGCTTATAATAATAATCAACAATTTTCAAACAATTAACAATCAGTAAGTAATTATTTATCACAAAATCAGTCTTTAAGTAGTACCGTAAATAAAATAAATAAAAAAAACATAAATCACAATTAGTTTAAAATGGCCGTCATGGCTTCACAGAATCAGTCAAATGATATAATAACTTAAAACCTACATATAGATCAATTATACCCATATCCGGAGTCAATGTTTATCGTAATCTCTCCAAAAAATGGCCGATACTTATTTTACAATTAAGTAAGTCAGTAACAGAATTATATATTTTTTTCATCTTTGCAATCGAAGAATGCTTCCTCTTCGATATTTGGATACCGTTAGGATTTTTTAATGCTCCAGAATAGTATTTCATATCTTTTATGAGGCCTTCCAGCAACTGGGCAATGTTTGGCTTTGGTTTGATGTACTTTCTAATGTGGCTATTCCATTGCTCGACAGCATTATTTGTTTTGTTTAATTCCCCATAAGTAGTAAATGTACCTGCGAGTGTTGAATTTTCTAGCCATGTTTGTACAAAGTAGTCATTAAAGTTTGTAATTTCTGCACTAATTGGCGACTCTTCCATGACATACAACCAGCCATCGTCGACCATATCTAGTGGGAGATGAGAAAGCGCCGAACATGGTTTTTTCCTGGTTGAGTTTTGTCGACGCCCAATTCCTTCGCTTTACGCCACAAACTTTTTTTGAAGTGATAAATGCAACCTACTATTTTCACACCAGGGAAAAAATGTTTGACCGCTTGTATTGATGAAACTTCGAAGTCCATGGTCATGGTCATTGCTCCCATTCGGGTATCTGGCTTTTTATGAGTTCAAAAAGCAACTTATACGTAGACTTCTTCTTATCAGGTAGAAGTGCGTAAGCTACTGGAACAACATTTACGTAGTCTTCATTACTTCCAACATCTGCATGTATAGTATAGAGTTGATAAAATGACTTAATACAAATTTTAAATGTGCCATCAATATAGAAATGTTTGCACAGTTTAAAATATTTTTTAATTTCTTCACTTGCAAACACAATTACGCGCTTTTTTTGCCCTCTATAGTCAGCAAGCAACAATTTTTGGTACTTTTTTGGTACTTCGACGTCGGCAGCTCTGTGAAAAGTGACTTTTTTTGCTCCAATACCATCGTTTCTTTTTTTGTAGAGTCGCTTTTATAAGTTGTGAAAAACTTTAAGAACTTCCATATTATTTTCAAACACTTGTGCAACAGGGATATTTATATCCTTTTGAACATCTTCTACACATTTTTGCATTTGGCGGTTCACTTTATCTTTCGCGAGATCAATAGGTTCATGACAATGAGCAGTTTCGTTCAAAATAGTCATCGCATCGACTCTGATTTTTACTGTCGTGTTGCAAACATTTTTTCTTGCACATCGCCATAGTTTTGAGCCATCTTTGTTTATTCTTTTAGCCAGCTCTTCGCAAAAGTTCACGTCCTCTTTGTGTGACATCAATATAAAACGACTGTTCACCACGTGAAGTTGAAGGACTTTTTTCATCCATTTTGATAATTCTAAAATCGAAAAAAAAATAACTATCAGATAATCTTAACAAATGACATTTTTTTTGTGATATTAAAAAGTCGCATCAAAGATGAGAAGCAATCTAAAGTAAAAATATTTGTAACCACGTCGTTTAACCCCCTTATTAGCTTGTTTTGTTTATAAATAAGTTACTAAAAATTGTTTTACATACCTGAAGAGTATTAAATGAAGTCACTATACACCACCACTTACATCACACAATTTGCAACAAATATTCAGCGCAGTATCTTACAATGATCTAATATGACACTGTCTGATGCAAAACTTGACTTTCTTAAACTGATAAGCTTCTTGTTCGTGATTGGCCGAGCCAGCTTCTTGTTCGTGATTGGCCGAGCCAGTCATCGGGCAATGCAAAATTTCTCGTTTATAACAAAAGGGCTACCTGACCTTGAAATCGACAGGCAAAACGGACTCGAGTTAGAGAGTGATAGTCATAGTATTATACAATGCTATGCCCTTTGTGTGTGTTTTACCTGCATGTGTGAATTATGTTAAAACGGGCTAGCTTAATCTATTACTAAGCGCATAGGATAAAATCATGTCTAGAACGAGTCCAATGATATTCATATAAATAATTTAGAAATTTTTTCGTTTGACTGTACCGATTTTGGCTTGAATTATAGATTTTTTTAAGTTATCTATGAGTGGTCCCAGTCGCCGGAAGAAAAATATTTATTTTTTACGGATCCGGCGACTGGGACCGCGGTCCTAGTTAATTGCGGTCCCAGTCGCCGGAAGCCTCCATTATACTGCCCTCAAATGTTTATTTGCAAGAAATATACCTACCATGCTCCTAATTTGTCCTCATATCATTCAACCAATTCATCGAAACCATCGTTTTATGTTTCTAGATGTAACCTCTAATGACATTGAGAAAATTCTAGTTCTTTTGCGGTTTGTTTACCATTAAGTATTTCTATTAATAAAAGGAAGTAATTAAACATTAATTGACTGCAATAATGGTTAGAAGCAACAACAAAGTAAACACAAAGTACCTAATTAGTAGTGTACCGGACATTTAATATTTTTAAAATTGTGTGATATCGGGCAAATCCGTCACCGGACTCAAGTAGGAAGATATATTTATTTAAGAGAAACATGAACACTTTTACAGAAGAATTCAAGATATTGCACTCATGATAATAACAATGATAATAAAAATATTAAAATGTCCCTTCAACCTCCTTGTGGGGTTGTGGATGTGCTGTTGCGACACAAACTATCCTCCACCTTCTATCCTGCCCTTTTTTGTAGGTTGGGAAATCATCAAATGAATCCTCCCGCTCTGGGTGAGCGGAAGGAAGTGTCAGACTTCTACTGACTAAGAACCAGCCATGTTCCTTCTTAGCCTATTTGTGTCCGGGGCCGCGGTATCACTTTCGAGCAACCCGCAGCCCCTCTATCCTGAGTTATAACCTAAAAACACGCAGTGGCCGAAGTGACCTTTGCGCTGCCACCGATGGATGACGCGGTAGAAATGGCGAAGTTCTGGCCAAATAGTAAAAATTGTCGTGCAACACGAAGAAGAAGAAAAAGACCAGTGTGCTTACTCTCGAATATAATTCCGATAGATCGACATTGGAATTGTCAGTCAATCGTCAGGCATTGGCTGGACTCATGCCCGGTTTCTGAGGCACTTTATCTGTGGTTTATCTGTGGTTTATCTATTCAAATGTACGCATATGAATAGATAAACCACAGATAAACCACAGATAAAGTGCCTCAGAAACCGGGCATCACTGAGTCTAGCCAATCCCTGACGTTTATCTCAACCAACTGACGTTTAACCAATGTCGATCTATCGGAATTATATTCCAGAGTAAGCACCCAGATCTTTTTCTTCTACGTGTTCCATAAATGATCCTTTTCCGTATTATTTCTTAAGGTTAAAAGGGCTATTGTCATTTGTCAGATTGACAAGGAACTAGGAAATAAGGATTAACACTTCAATTCAATTATTGAAATAGATAAAGTGGACAGAACAATACCGACAGACGGACAAGATGTTTTATTGACTAAAATTAACGTTTATCTAATGGAGTACATTTGAATAATTATAGTTTAAGATATACGAGGATATTGAAGATTTCCATTAGTGAATGATTTTCAGAATCGGATCAGTTACATTATCCCCTACATTCAAAATTGCAAACACGCAAATTGTACCTCGAGTAGACTAATTTTCTAAATAAGTATTTTAGAACATAATATAAATGTTAAAAGTTAAAGAATAAGAAGATATAGAGGATAATATAATGTTGTAATCAGTTTGGCATTTTTCTAATGATTACTCTATTGATTTTTTTGTGCATTTTGTAGGTTGCGTTTCCTTTTAATGTTGTATTAATTAACTCAATAATAGAATGGTTCGTGTTGGCAAAACATGTACTAATTCTTTGCCCAATTAAGTTTTTGATTAATTGGAAATAAAACCGACGTAGGTGACTGCGGTTGAAAAATCGAAAACAGTATTAAAATCCGATTTAAATAATTACGTGACAGTAATTTTATTCTTATAACTGACGTAGCACAATGGAAAAGGTAAACTTTGTTTTTGATTGGTTCCAAGAATATTCTTTCCTAATTATAACATAGTTCAACAAATACCCATCTACTATGTAGATAATTCCTATGTAGGAATCACATAATTGGTGAACACATTGTAGTAAACCACAGAAAAGATTTTCCTCTTTTCTTGCGTCATGAAAATAATTATTGCTCGTATTAGATATTTTATTATAATTAATTTTTAACAATTTACGTTTTGACATGACCTCAGCTACTAAGTAGAGTAATACCTACGCTCCTAATAACGTTTAATAACTACACAACCTGTGTCATTTATAACTTGTGAGCTAAATGGTTGTATAAATATCATCCTTGCACATTTATACATATTTCGTCTATTTCTTTAAATTAAAGAGTTTTAGGAATATACAATGCTGCTGAAAACAATAAAAAATTAAAAAGATAAACAAATTATTGGAGAACAGGTTTTTTAAAATAATTACGCCTAAAAGTATGATAACTATAAATTAACCAATATGTATGTAAAAAGTAAATTAGTTAGTAATCAGTAGCTAGGAATCATCTTAGCTGTATCCTTACATAGTATAAAACAAAGTCGCGTCTGTTTGTTTGTTTGTTTATTTGTTTGTTTGTCTGTATGCTTAAATCTTTAAAACTACGCAACGGATTTTGATGCGGTTTTTTTTAATAGATAGAGTGATTCAAGAGGAAGGTTTTAATACCTTTTTTGCACCCGTGCGAAGCCGGGGCGGGTCACTAGTAATTTTATACAAAAGATTGCTCACAATATCACGCCACTTTGCGTTTCAACTGTTGATCAAAGTCTGAAGATTAAACTTGCAAATTGCTGAACGACCATGATCTATAATTTGACTAATTACCAAGTAGAACGTTTATCGATAATTTTTAATTAAAGGCAAAAAGAAAGGAAATCGTGAAGGATCGCGCCGATGGAATTGGTGAAAGCGTCTGCATGATATCGTAGCCCGGAGTCTGTCTTGGAATCAGATAGCAATAGACTCTCGAAAATTATGTAGGGTTCACAAATAATTGACACTTCTAGGTGGATAAGGTTTTGGCGCAGAGTGGGAGAGGCCTATATCTAGCATTGGACTAAACTTGTGCAAGCTCTTTTCCACACTCAGTATATGAATAGGACAGACCATATTCCACTTGCTGGATTGTGCTATGTGTATAAATTACATAGTCTAATATTATTATTACTTAGGTCCTCTAATGTACAGGTGGTACATTAGAGGGCGACGATAATAATAATTATGCTACGATTCACGTAGTCATCCACTTTTTCTTTATACTCATGATGGTTAATGCTTACCCTAGTGTCAGAGTTTATAAGCTGCAAATAATCCTTTGAATTGGCTTCATATGCCGTCGAGAAATATCGCTCAGGCGTACTACATAGTTTTCGCACGATGTTTCCCTTCACCAAAGCCAGGGTGTATTCATGTGCAAATTGTGCAATACAATTCAATTCATTTATTTGATTCAGACATACAACGTCCATAACATTGTTAGTAATTACATTTAAAATTATGTTAGTAAACAGATACAATCATTAAGGACACATACAGACGAATACACACTCACAATACTAAAATTAACATCAAAATACAATATAAAAATGAAATGATATAAATGAATACAAGTCTTTTAAATGTCAACCAATGTAAATTTCTGCAATCCAAATTAAAAATGAAATAAAAATAAGTTGAATTATAAATAAGAAATAATGTCATAGATTAGGTAAAACGCAAATGAATCCGAAAAATCAGAAGTGATCTTCTTCTTGGATTCGAACTTGAGACTTATGACTTGGCAGCCCAACGGTCACTAGAACTAGACTAACACTGCTAACTTACCATCTACTAAGCCCATGAAAACTGTAAGTTACCGTCGATACGAAAGAAGATTAAGAAGCAGTGCGCTGGTCTGCAATCAGGCGATTGCAAACAACTGACTGATTTATTCACACGTACACCGAAGAACTTCGTGGTATACATAATAATATGCCAAATGCTAATAAAAATATGCTTGCCAATTCCTAAAATAAACCACGACAGGATATCTTAATTGAACTACTTAATAGATCTAGTTTTGGTACAAGTCGATAAAAAAAATTCGCAGATTTTTTATAGGAGTTTAATGGCCAATACTTAATGCGTATAAAAATATGTTCTTAAATTAAGCGTATTTGATTTCTAGTTTACTTATTTTTAAATTCCGGTTAATCGAGATTTAAACTAATAGGAATTATCGGTTTTAGAAACCACGAGCAACTCCATTTTAAAAATAGACAGTATTTTATGGTAATTTATTCAGTTTAGTATTTCTTTAACCTTGATTAAGTAGGTATACGAATTTTTTATTTGAATATAAGTACTAAAATATTAAGAAATATTTTAAATTACTAAATATGTGACATTTGAATAGATATGGGAGTGGGTTAATAATGTATACATTTTATTTTTAGGGTTAATGAACAACAGGTAAAAAAGGAAAATAATTAACTAAACTGCTATAACCAAAAAAGTATCACCGAGAAAATATTGTCAACTTTTTGCGACTTCTGTGTTTTCAAAATATATTATCTATATCTGTACTAATATATATTTGAAAGAGGTAAAGTTTTTTGTTCGCTTGTATGTAAGGAGTAGGTAATCTCCGAAACTTATGATCCGATTCTTAAAAATATAATATTTCACTGGCAGAAAGCTACATTATTCGTGGTTGATCAGGTTATAAATTATATTTATTTCATCCATTTGGCTGAGCTATCATATTTTTGCGAAGATCTAGTTATTAATTAAATTTAAAAAAATCCTTTGTTTACTATACATAATGGGCATTTCCTAAGTTACAACAGATACAATCAGCATGAAAACGTCAATATTCTGTAATACGGATTAACATAACGCCGACAGAAATTATACGTTTTCCCTTCCTCCTCTACTGAAACTGTCGGTAAGTTAGCTAAATTATTATAAGTATCATGTTCCTTACGAACAATCGGTCTTTATTAGAGGATACAGGCCGGTATTGTGTTACAATTGTCGGTAACCTCGTCTATATCGTTCTAGATAAGGAGAAATAATTAAACGAGCCTCAGTTTTTTTAATTGGCCACAGGATCAAACTTCTAATTTTATAACTAAGCCACGGGAAAATTATATAGCCTAATTCGTATATACTAATTCGTCTTCTTTACAACGCCCACTAAATATTCTATAGAAAGCATCAAGTGACGATCAACATTTATATTAACTTGTCCTTGTTATTTATACATAGGCACCTAATTTACTAACTCAGCCACAGAATTTATATCTCACCACCATTTTACATTTTACAGCTTCAACACAAGGCCCTCAAAAAAATATAAATGAAGCGACCGTAGTCAACATCATTTATTATAACTTCGCATGTAAAATAATACATCACATTCTTTTATCGTGAAAATAGCAACAGAAAGATTTGGCGCGAGTGCGCGAGACGACAGCGACCGGCCATTTGCACCAATCAGAGAGCGCCATGTAATGTCAACTTTTGATACACTTTAGATTATTATGTTTACGTTAAAAATACCTATTAGTTCCTAGTAACCTCAAGCTAAGAGACAAAGTCAAACTTGAGAATATAAGAAGCAAGACAAAAGTCATGGATGTCACTTACACAGTGAAAAAACTTAAATGGAACTGGGCAGGCCATATGATAAGAAACAATAAGGATAAATGGACAAAAGATGTTACGGAATGGTACCCTCGGGACGGAAAAAGAAAGAAAGGAAGGCAAAAAACAAGATGGGAGGATGACATCAGGAAGGTAGCGGGAACAACATGGCTAAGGGAAGCCACAAAGAGAGATAGATGGAAAAGCCTAGGGGAGGCCTATGCCAAATGGCAAACCGATAATAATGTTACCGATGTCGAAGACTAGAATGGCTAAGTCAAACAAAAGTAATCTAATTTATATGATCCAATTTTATATTATTATTATATATATTATAGTATAATTAATTATTAAAAATGCATGAAATGTTGTAATTAAATATAAATAAGTTTTATTGTAATATATTGAAAAATCATATAATACAAACCAATGAATGAACTATAATGAAATTTAATGTAATAATATTATCAGTAATAAAGGCTATTTTGATTTTTGATTTTGATTAGTTACAGAAATGTTTTTACCATTGTCTAATTGACTAGTCACAGGCAGATTGTATGATTCGTTATTGTAAACTGAGGGAAATAGGTTAGGTTAAAACTGTGACCAAACGCGCTACTTCCGAGTTGCTTGCAGAAATGTTTTCACAATTTATTGTCTAGTTTTCCGATAAAAATGAAGTTCTGAAGCGATTCTGTCGATAACTTTTGTAGCACAACATGTAAATAAAATCGATCTTTAGGACATTCGATACTCTGAACTTCTATACAGGGTGTCCCGTAAATAATGGATCAAACGTAACGGGTAGGTAGCTTACCTAATTTCCAACAACTAATTTGAATATTAAAAAAAAAACCGTTACAGTAACCAAGATATTATTATTTTTTCGAATTTTACCATTTTGTCTTCCAGAATTAAGTTTTTTTAATGCTGTTGCTGCAAATGATGATATTTTTAGTTATGGTTTTTTTCTAACTTTTCTGAATAGCTTACTAATGTTATAAGATACCATTTTTTTGAATACCGTTTTATTTGCCTTAGAAAAAAAATCTTGAGTTGAAAAGTTTTTTCTTTACGATGTTAGGACCAAAATTGAAAAATTTCTCCTGTAAAAAAAATGTATGACACCGAAGACGACCATTATTTTAAAAACTTGTACATTTAATAAGGTTTGCAAATTGGTATAAAACTTACGTCTAGTCCTTATCGTTACAAAGATATTGCTATGAATGTGATGAAGAAGACAGAAAATAAATTAAATTGGTACTATCCAATTTTTTCCTTTTCGTAAAGAAAAAACTTTTTAACTCAAGATTTTTTTTCTAAGGCAAATAAAACGGTATTAAAAAAAATGGTATCTTATAACATAAGTAACCTATTCAGAAATGTTAAATAAAAATCATACCTACAAATGTCATCATTTGCAGCAACAGCATTAAAAAAACTTAATTCTGGAAGACAAAATGGTAAAATTCGAAAAAAAAATAATATCTTGGTTACTGTGACGGTTTTTTTTTAAATATTCAAATTAGTTGTTGGAAATTAGGTAAGCTACCTACCCGTTACGTTTGATCCATTATTTACAAGCATTCAAGCATAAGCCATAACGAAAAGGAAAAAATTGGATAGTACCAATTTAATTTATTTTCTGTCTTCTTCATCACATTCATAGCAATATCTTTGTAACGATAAGGACTAGACGTAAGTTTTATACCAATTTGCAAACCTTATTAAATGTACAAGTTTTTAAAATAATGGTCGTCTTCGGTGTCATACATTTTTTTTACAGGAGAAATTTTTCAATTTTGGTCCTAACATCGTAAAGAAAAAACTTTTCAACTCAAGATTTTTTTTCTAAGGCAAATAAAACGGTATTCAAAAAAATGGTATCTTATAACATTAGTAAGCTATTCAGAAATGTTAGATAAAAATCATACCTAAAAATGTCATCATTTGCAGCAACAGCATTAAAAAAACTTAATTCTGGAAGACAAAATGGTAAAATTCGAAAAAATAATAATATCTTGGTTACTGTAACGGTTTTTTTTTTAATATTCAAATTAGTTGTTGGAATTTAGGTAAGCTACCTACCCGTTACCGTTTGATCCATTATTTACGGGACACCCTGTATTTAAGCCTTTCGATGACACGACAGGAGTTTAAACATACTATTAGTGGCTATAATATAATATTTGATGACAATTTTAATTAAATTTTGATGCTCAGTTAATGTGGCATGAGTTATAATTTAAACGTACTGAGTTAATAAATTAGAAGCTAATTGAATATTTTTTTGATGCCATATATTAATATTTTAGAAGTTTACTGTTTGAATTCATGTTACAAATTTAGATGCTAAAAAATAATAACGATGCTGAGTTGTATTTAGAGTGGCTTTAAAAAAGATAACTTGTGGCTAAGATAGTATTATTTAGATGCTCGTTAATTGTGGCTGACTTAGTAATTTAGAAGGCAAGTTAGATTTTTAGATGCAAATAATGCTATTAAAAAGAAGCCGGTTTAATTAGCACCCCTAGATAAGTTAGCAAACCGAATAATGTAGGTACTGTTCCTGTACATTGTCGGAACAGTTCATCATAAAAGAAAATTTAAAGGATCTTTTTCATCATCATTTTAGTTGAAAGGGGATTTAAATACCTACACATTTAGCCTCGTCCATACTGATCATACACGCATGCCGGTTGCGAGTAGGTACTACGTCCAGTCGAACGAGCTAATAAATATACAGGTTATACAGGTGCAGAGATCTTTATAATTCTAGTACCTACACTGAAAATATTGATTGCAATTTTGTTTTATAAAGCATTTCGCACTAAGCGACTGATGTCAAATGCTGTATCATTTCACACCAGTCTCTAAATGTATCTGTATAATCTTGAAAGTAAATGCAAATTAGCTGGCTGTATACTTATTACCTTGTTCGACTGTACCATCGCGTACAATAATGCATGGGGAGTTCAGAAAAAATACCGTGTGAAGCAAGAAATGACGCCACCTGGCGTAAATAAGTACTCGATTAGCAACATTGATTATATTGTTGATGCTACACTAACTAGAGGGCGCTCACACTGTATAAAATGTTTAAGTAGTTTCTTTTTTCTGTTTTAACATTCAAAATAATAATAATAAATTATTTCTATTATATAAATCTATTCCTAACTACCTACTATGTTTTAATTGAATATTATTATCATTTTATAACTATCTGATTTTAATTATCTATGTTTTAGTTTTCAAACTTGAGGTTATGTTGAATATGAATTCATAAATAAATTAGTAGGTAGTAGAAATAATTAGATCAAAGATTTATGAGTTATGACTATGCTCAATTGATCGTTTGCTAAGATCGTTTCGATTACCTTGTTCGAGTGCTTTTTCTACACTTAATTTTTTATTAGTGCCAATATGAGTACGCGATGTAATCTTGATTTGGTGACAAAATCTAAAATAATTGCTTTGCATCATCTAGGCAAAAACTTGTCAGAAATAGCGAGAGAGGCCGGTGTTAACGTGAGTAGTTTTGTTTTCACACTTTTTATAAAATACTTCATTATTTTTACTTACTTAACTACCTACTTAATAATCATTATTGCATTTTATATATTTCTATTTTATTGTTGCAGAGAAAAACGGTTGTGCTATGGGTACGACGCTTTGAAGAGGAGGGTTCTTTAAAACACCGTCAAAGAACTGGAAGACCACGTATAATAAACACGTTACAGCGTCAAACCATGATAAGGGAGTACGAAGAAAATGGCTTTCTGCCGACGACCCATTATGCTACTTTATTTGACACAAGTGTTCAAACTGTCCGTCGTGCTCTTCATAGTGAAGGATTGCATTTTCGGAGGCACGCTATAAAACCCTTGCTCACGGAAAACCATAAAAGGGCAAGATTGCAGTTCGCTTTGGACCACCTAAACTTCGATTGGAGTAATGTCATCTTTACAGATGAAAATACTTTTAAGTCTAGCCAACACGGACGCTTATGTTTGTGGCGTCGAAATAATACCAGATACACAAGTGATCACGTAGTGCCCAATATGCAATCTGGTCACATTACAGTGAACATGTGGGGATGGATGAGTGCAGCTGACCCGGGAGAACTAGTAAGGCTACCAAGTCGAGCAAATAGTGCAAATTACATAGAAGTTCTGGAGGAGACCATGTTGCCTACTGTTCGAAATGTGTATCCAAGAGAAGAAATAACAAACATAAAATTTGTGCAGGACAATTGTCCAATACACCGTTCGCACAGTGTGCAGGCGTGGTTCCGGGAGCATAATGACATTTGCGTTATTCCTTGGCCTGCCAGATCACCGGATTTAAATCCCATTGAAAATTTATGGGGTATAATTGTTCAACGGTGGAATAATCAAAATGAGCGTACTCCAGATGCGTTAGAGGCTCATTGTTTACAAGTGTGGGACAGTATTCGTGGTTCAGATTTGTGTACTAATTTAATTAATTCAATGAGTTCTCGCATGCAAGCCGTTATCGACCAGAATGGTGGTTACACACGCTATTAAAATTATTTTAATTATACTTCATTGATATTATTTTACTTAGTATTATTTGTGTTAACTGGAGACTGGGTTATTATTATCTATTGAATGACTAACGTATTTTTAATAACTGAGAAAAGTTATGAACAGTAAGTTCAAACAAAACATAAGTTTTAGGATTTTTATATCACCTACTAACCATTTGATATGTTTTTGTGTAATTTTATAGCTAATACCTATTTAATTAATTTAACTTTTCACTTTTGTGACGAAATAATCCGGTCTCCTGTTTGTCTGTATTGAGGTTATAAAAGCTTCAATCCTCTTTCCGATTTAGGAAACGAATACTTAAGCTATGGCCTCAATAAGAAGTTTTATATAATAAAATAATGTTGAACGATAATAAATGTCTGTTTTTGAGTTTTTGAATAATAAACTGTAAGAAATAAACCTCTAAAATTTGTGTGATAGTGTCTTTTTGTTTGTCTCTGTTCATCCAAGTCCATCACTCGAATATTATATTTTTGAATGCTATGCGCACTTGTTAGTTAATGAATACATTTTTTACGGTGTCTTTTGTTTTATTTTTATCATTTAACTTCTCACTTAGTCCAACCTATTACGTGTTTCCTAACTTCTTACACCCGTATTTATACTCAAGTCATTACTGTTACTTGAGTAAATGTCATTGTTTAAGATACGATTTTTTCTCTACGGTTTAGTAATTCCTTAATGTTAGAACTATCAAACGTTAGAATTATTAGTTTTGCTTTCATTGACGGTTCTAACTTCGTTTAAATTCTTGCCCATTGCATAAAAATATTTGCATAATTAATTCAAAAATCAAATCAAATCAAAATAGCCTCTAATAGTGATAATATTATTACATTAAATTTCATTATAGTTCATTCATTGGTTTTTTGTATTATATAATTTTTCAATAATATTACAATAAAATTTATTTATATTTAATTACAACATTTCACGCACTTATATGACAACATTTCATGCATTTTTAATAATTAATTATACTTTATAAATAATAATATAAAATTTGGCCATATAAATTAGATTATGTTTGACTTAGTCATTCGTTCTTCGACATCAGCATAATTAATTACTTAAGTCCAAGTAATTACTTTGACTTGACTATAAATACGGATGTTACTCCTCACCTATTCCCAAGTCAAAGTCAATTTTTTTCCTATATCTCAACAGAATAGGTTACATTTAGTTAGGACTAAGTTATAAAAATCTACCTCCTTTTTATTTCACCTAAAGGTGACACCGGGTAATCCGAATATTGTCATTGCGGAAAGTTAAAACTTTAAAGATTTAATTTCTTATTTTTATTTAAGTAGGAATTACAAATAAAATTGCTTTGTGGTAGAAACAGAAATAAAACTTATGCCACCTACAAGTGACACTGGGGATTGAAGAGTTTAATATCACAGTTGTGCAGAAACCAAACGCCATCTATTAATTATTTTCGAAAACTTGATTTCAACGTTCACAGAAATTTAGGCCTTAAGGTATCCATGCACTTGTGTGGGCGACTGTACCTGTCTTTTCTGCAGAACCTCACCAATAAGGTTAGTGTGTGTGTATTTAAATATCGAATGTTTATTTAGAATATAATTTTATTATGTGCGAATCTCATGCTCTAGATAACAAACATTATAAAAGCTGTTTCAAAATCATGAATGATTAAGGTTATCACTGCTTTTAATTACAGTTATTTGCCTTGTTTTTTTAGAACATTGGGGAAAAGTAATTACTGCGGTTTGAAGGTGAACAGTCAAGTTTAACTAACATAACATCACGCCTGTAATACCCGAAGGGTTAGGCAGAGGTGTTCATTAGTACACCCACATTTCGCCAGATATTTTTTAAGTCTTCTATCTATCTATTCTATATATATAAAAAAAGAGAAGTCCTGACTGACTGACTGACTGACTCATCAACGCCCAGCCCAAACGCTTGCACCTAGAAAGCTGAAATTTTGCACAGAGGTTCCCTTTATAATGTAGACAAGGAATAAGGAAGGATTTCTTGAAATTCAACCCCTAAGGGAGTTAAATAGGGGATGAAAGTTTGTATGGAAAATCGGCATATTCACGCGGGCGAAGCCGCTGGCAAAAGCTCGTATGTAATAAGCGGCAAGTCTATTGTCGTCAATGGGACACAAATATAGACTCCGTGACTGATACTGAAAAATTTCAGATGGAATAACCCAATAACACATTGCCCGACCCGGGAATTGATCTCAGGGCAACAAGTCTAGATAGACTGATGGAATATTAGGGAAGAGATCTTCCCTAATATTCCATCAACGTTCTTCATTCTTCATACATTTAATAAAAAAGTAAAAAAAGTTAGGTTTCATTTTTAAATTTAAATTAAAATGACCTTTTTTGTTGTTTTGTCCTTGAAACTTTGAAAAATAGAACGGAATTGGAAAGAAATGGGAATTTTTCCTGTTTTTTTTTCAAAGCTAGTCCGCGCCATACTTCCACAGCGCGTTTTATATTGGAAAATTAAAGCGTCGTTAGCGTAGGTACTTGTGCGTCAAATGGTGGGTAAAACCACAGCGTGCTAATTATTATTATTTATTTATCATATTATAAGGAGAAAGTGACTTTTGTGAGTTTTTATATAAGTGGAAGGTAACTTTCCGGAACCACGCCACCTATTTGAAAAATAATTCACGATCTGAAAAATACATTAAACTGACATGGTAATTACTGGAGATGGGTTAATTTTAGTCCGGGTACCACGTGGACGAACCTGAGCAAAAAAGCCAGTTTAATAATAATTGCTGTTAACAGTTGAACATTAAATATCTTAAATCGTAAATTATGTAAATAAAAACTCAAAACTAGATGATTAGTATGCCAACAGTAACATTAGCATGAAACCATAAAAAAGCACGGTTATCGATATCTTATACGATATCTAACGATACAAGATATCCTGATAAATTATTTATAAAGTGCAAAATCGATTGGCAAGCGTCATCTACGTGCGTTTGCGCATATGGGTAACACATCACAATGTGAATGAGGAAGTGTTTTGTAAACATAGCCATCGGTTCACATGTATCTATATGAATGTACAACTAGGTACTATAAATGATAAGTTGATAACTGATACTTGAACAGTCGTGTTCATTCATAAGTTTCTCGTCAATTAATGTTTTCATTGATCAGAGGCCATCATTATCTCGCAGATCTTCTTTTTTACACGACTGACCCAAAAAAAAGAGTGTTATGTTTTTAGCGTTCATGTATGTATGTACCTATACCTATGTATGTTTGTGAGTTTCTTTTTGTATTTTGGGGTTCGGAAATCATCAAATGTCTCCTCCGTGTTAGACTTCTACTGACTAAAAACCACCCATGTTCCTTCTTCTTACCCCTTTGTGTCGAGGCCCCGGTATCTCTTGCGAACAACCCGCAACAACATTGGGATCTTCCAGCCCTTGTCCAGTGTTCGGCGCAACCGTCATGCTATAATTAAATCCTTTTTCTTTCATATAATTCCACATACAATCCATCCATCGTTTCTTTGGTCTTACTCTTCCTCTTTGATCAGTGGGCCAGAAGCAATAATCCTAAAACTCAAAGTCAGGGACAAATCTGTACGGAAAAACGCAATTAGTGTGGTATCTAGGCAGCCATGCCGCGATGAGCGTAGAAAGTTATGAGCATTAGATTCCGCCATGTTTTCTCTCTAACCTTGACCATCATAGTAGGCTATATTCAAAATACAAGGTAAGATTAAAGGGATACTGTCAATACGGACTCTCTGTAACGGTTACTGAATACTTTCGTACACCACTATGGACACCCCATATATATATTTATATATATTATTATTTATATATATATGTTAACCGTGTAGCTGTAGGTACAGTTTTGTAGGAAACAGCTCGGTTTTTCCCTGTATAGAAAATAGCTTCCAACTAACTACCTTTTTATGTTTTCTAGTAAGTGAATTCCAAATTATCATTAATTGGTTAAACAATCACAATATATTATTATGTAAATAATTTCACCACAATAACATGACATTACAGACAGAGGTTTTCCAAATTATAGTGTATATTAGAGTTATCGCTTTGTTTAATAATATTATAGCAATAAAATAATCATTAAGAGTAAATAAAAGATATCAATTTTTCAATAAAGTATTTTGTTTAATTTCTGACCTGAGGTCATCATTCTATCCTAAATTAATTTGGATAAGGGCAGGAGCACCTGTCTCTTTTTTCCATACTTCCCTTTTACTCGTCGTTTCATCAGTCATAATTTTTCTTGCCATATCATAATTATACTGTCTTCACACAGTAAATCCATGGTTTCTTTGGTCTTTCTACCAGAGGTCCAGCCTACAACAGTCTACTGCTGGACATAGGCCTCTTCATTCGCACACAATTTAACTCGATTCTCGGCTACTCTGATCCAGTTGCTACCACCCTGCGAACCCTGTACCCTGCGAAGATCTAATCGGAGGTCCAGAGCGGCAGTGGGAACTCAACACGATGACAAGTAAAAAAAACGTAGGTAATGAAAAAAATTATTCTTTTTGCGTAATGACGTGCCAGAAATGTGTGTGACACACAATGTCAAAAAATCTGCTGTCACACACAAAGTGTCTCACGTCTTTTTCCCATGGGGGTGGGTAGGCAGAATCTGCAGATTAGCCTATAGGCACTTACAATGAAAAATTAAATATGTAAGTACACATAAGTATTTTGATGTCTTTGGTAATGCGTTTGCTTATTTGCCAAATTACGTTGCGTTTTGAAATATATGTAAACAATAGGTACTAGGAAGCCTGACGATGTAGTTTTGGACAATGTTGTGTCGTTGATTACGTGAATTTTTGTTTAAATTACGAGTTCCATTATTTTTTCGAAAGTAGGGCATGACGATGGCGAAATCTTTGAAATTGAAAATAAGTAACTTGCGCGCATTAGAAACAGTAAGATGACAACTGTTTTACAACCACACTGTCACTTTGGTCTAGTGGTCGTAAGCGTGACCGCTAACTTGAGGTAGTCAGTTCGATTTTCGGGTCGGGACAACTGTTATACTATCAGGAATTTTTCAGCAGCTGTCACAGAGTCTGGATTTATGCCCGGTTAATGGTAATAGGCTCGCCCCCTATTAAATGTAAACATAACTGGCGAAATGTGGGTGTATACTACTACAAGGAACACCTTTGATTAACCCTTCAGGGATCAGGTGTGTTGTTATGTTACCAACAAACCTAGTTGTCGAAGCATTTTTTAGGAAGAATAGTGGTAATTAATCATTCACGCAGACGCGTAGACGGCCGGCACTTATCGTAAAAACTTTGTAAGCAGAATATGATTCACGATTTTGGGTCAGAAGGTCATTGAACCATAAACATTACCTAAGTGTAAAAAATATGGTCAACGATACAATGTCGCAAAAAAAACTCGGTTGCGCTTTCTTGAGTTTCGTCATAATTATTGTTTTTTTTTTCGATCCAAGATCGGAGACTCTACGCTCGAAGTTGTGGACGATTATGTCTACCTGGGACAAACGGTCCAGTTGGGTAGATCTAACTTCGAGAAAGAGGTCAATCGTCGAATCCGACTCGGCTGGGCAGCGTTCGGGAAGTTGCGCGGTATCTTCTCGTCCAACTTACCCCAGTGTCTCAAGATGAAAATCTATGACCAGTGTGTGTTGCCAGTGATTACATACGGGACCGAAACGTGGTCGCTCACAATGGGCCTCATCAGAAAGCTCAAAGTCACCCAAATGGTGTGGTATTTCGCTATTCTAAACCACGTATTTTATTTATTTCACTGAGTGAGCTGTAGTGTTCTCATATAATACTTACTTATTTACATTTTACATCATAAACTTACACTTCGCATCTATCATACGTTTTATTGGTTTTTGCATTACTATTCTGCGAATCGGTCTAAAACGATTCGTTTCCTTCTAAAATATCTAAAATAAAATAAATAATTTTCATTTATTTTTCATTGTTATGACACTTTACGTCAGGCTGTCAAACTATCAATACTTTTTCTTTTAATTTTCTCTCATAGTTTCTTACTGGCTTAGTCTATGAAGGTTACTTTTGATTTATGTAATTTAAATTCTTTTTATCAATATGTTAGCTCAAATATTATATTTTAAACCTTACATAGCTCAGATATTGTATTTTATAACTTACATATAATTAATTAACACGCTCTCAGAATTCTACGAAAAGGTTTTGGATTGAATATTACTGGCTGTTCTGAATACTGGCAAGTTGCATTTCTAAGACGAAGAAGTCACTATTTGAAATTGTGAAAAATGAACTGAAAATGACAAGCTGTGGATCTATAAAAGCTGAAATGATTTCACACGCGGGACTTCTAATCTGAATCTGATCGAGGAAACATCTCCAATACGCTAAGTTCTACACTGGTTCATTGTTGCTGCTGGTCCTCCTACTCAAGGTGACGCTGATACTGCTGCTGGTCCTCCTACTCAAGGTGACGCTGACACTAAAGAGGACCATCTTAATCACAACCAGAGTGACCTGCACTGCCGTGGAACCATTAAGCCAAGGATAACCACAACCGTAAAGTTCTTTAAAACCTCCTCCCTCCTCCCTTCTGAGAGTGTGCCCTTTTTATAACTTGTTTTGTATTTTTTACTTTTCCCTCAATATTATAATGTTCAAGTCTACTGTCTCAACTCTTTTATTCCTCTAAATCCAGTAGATTCGTTACAATGGCAATGGAGAGGGCTATGCTCGGAGTTTCCTTGCGTGATCGAATCAGAAATGAGGACATCCGCATGAGAACCAAGGTTACCGACGTAGCCCGAAGAATCGCCAGACTTAAGTGGCAAGGGCACATTGCTCGCAGAACGGATGGCCGATGGGGCTGAAAAGTTCTGGAATGGCGACCGCGAACCGGAAGACGTTGCGTTGGAAGGCCTCCCACTAGGTGGACCGATGACCTGGTCAAGGTTGCAGGAACCCGCTGGATGAGAAACGCACGGGACCGGTCAATGTGGCGACGCCTGGGGGAGGCCTATGTCCAGCAGTGGACGTCTTTTGGCTGAAATGATGATGATGATGTTTTTTTGGTTTAGGCGCAGAACGTCAGAAACGCAAAATGACAGATTAGCAAATGGTCAGAAACGCATAATGCCAGGTGTCGCAAAATGACAAGATCTGAAAAAGACAGATTCGCAAAATGACAGATTCGCAGAAAGACAGATTAGCAAATGGTCAGAAACGCAAAATGACAAGATCTGAAAAAGACAGTTTCGCAGAATGACAGATTCGCAGAATGCCAGATTCGCAGAATGCCAGATTTGGCGCGAGGACTTAGAAATTTTTTGTAAAAAATGTTTTTTATTTTTTTCGGAAATTCCTCTTATTTTCAGTTTCAGGTTGACCTTGACCATATAAATTATTTGGGTTCTGAGAACCATGGTCCTACGACGCACCGTTTCTGAGTTATGGTCCTACGAATTTTACTTCGTTTTATCTAGAACGCTCTATATTTCCAAAATTGTAGCTCGGATGAAAATCTTTTATGGAAAAAAATTTTTGCTTTAGTCGAACACTATGAGATGGTGAAAAAAAAACCCGCAAAAAAGAGAGAAAAAAAAAATTGAAAAAAAAAATCTAAGTTTAGGTCGATCTTTTACCTTTTGTATCGGGCGCAGGACTTGGTAAAATTTTCAGGTTTTTTTTTTCAGATTTCAGCAATTTGTATTGCAGCATCTTATTAACCTTGTCCATAGAAACAATTTAAGTTCTGAGAACCATGGTCCTACGACGCACCATTTTGGAAATAAAGAGTTCTAGATAAAACGAACTAAAATTCGTAGGACCATAACTCGGAAACGGTGCGTCGTAGGACCATGGTTCTCAGAACCTAAATAAGTTTTATGGTCAAGGTCAACTCAAAACTGTTACAGAAAAATCAGATTTCCCAAAAAAAAAAAAAACAGGAAAATTGACTGTTGAAAATGAATTTTTTTAACCGACTTCTAAAAAAAGGAGGTTCTCAATTCGGATGTTTTTTTTTTTTTTTTGGAAATGGTACGAAATGGTCCCATATTTTTTTTTATCGAAATCGGACAAGCGGTTTTTGAAAAAACAACAAAACTCAAAAAAAAAAAAACTACATTGTCCACATTATGACTCGTGAACATGTGAACTTACATAATTATGAACCAATAAAAAGTGAAAAATAAAAACTTTTTAACAAAAAATAAAACCGCCTTCAAAAAAAACACGAAAAAGTGAAAAATAAACTTTAGAAGAAAAATCAGCTTCTGAAGTCGGTGGCAAAAACATGAAATCAAACAAACAAAAGTCACCGACTTCAGAAGCTGAATTTTCTTCTAAAGTATACTTTTCACTATTTGTGTTTTTTTTGCGGTTTTATTTTTTGATAAAAAGTTTTTTTTTTTCAATTTTTAAAACCCGAAGAAGAAACAGTAGAAGGTTTTTAGTCAGTAGAAGTCTGACACTCCCTTTCGCTCTGCCCAAAAGCGCGGGGGGGGGGGGGGGGGGTCATTTGATGATATTTCACCAACAGGGAAAAAAAAGGTTTACACTTACACCACAAAAAAAACTTTTCTGACGTTTTGCGTATCTGTCATATAGCGATCCTGACATTTTGCGTATCTGTCATATAGCGATCCTGACATTTTGCGAATCTGTCTTTTTGCGAACCTGACATTTTGCGTTTCTGTCTTTTCGCGATCCTGACATTTTGCGAATCTGTCTTTTTGCGAACCTGACATTTTGTGTTTCTGTCTTTTCGCGAACCTGACATTTTGCGTTTCTGTCATTTTGCGTTTCTGACCATTTGAGAAAAAAATCTCACACCTGACGATTTGCTAATCTGGCATTTTGCGTTTCTGACATTCTGCGCCTAAACCGTTTTTTTTAGGGTCGCCTCATTCGGCAAAAACGAAACCCTGATAAGATTACTTTACTGTCCGTTTGTCAATACCCTTTTTCTCAGGAATACGTGGAGAATTCATGCATGCTGAATTCTAACATCAAATACAAAAAGCTTGTATAAGTTAACACGATCAAAAGATATGACAGTTTATGTCGCATATTTTGCGACTTCACAAGGGAATTAAAACTTATTGGTTACTACTTGTTGACTTTGAATCACAAGAACATGTAAAGAAATAACAAAATACCTACAAGCTCATACTGAACCATCCGCGTGCGAGTCCAACTAGCACTTGGCCAGTTTTTTGACCAACCTACATATGAATAAAAAAATGCCCAACAGTTTGAAATTTGCCACACCATACCATCTTCGACAAATTTCACAATATTAGGTAGGTGTTTATTACCTACACGGTTATTCTGTGTGAAAATAATGTGGAAACTACATAAAGCCTTTTTTTTGTGAATGCAGGTATCTCGCAGTTCAACCTAGCTAGGAGGTTGTCGTCTGCTTAGCTGGACTTCGGTCTTCAGTTTAAGGTCACCAGCCAGAGCTGACAGAATTAAACCTACTACTATCTTTACATAGGAGACACTTCTTTTGCGTAATGGCATTATGGGGAAATATCCAGGGTAGCATAATTTTTTTTTATTTTTTTTTTTTTTTCAAATTCAAATTTTCTTACGTTTTTTGCAAACTTGCGGGTCAGAGTCAGACTTTACGTTGGTTAAAATATAATTCACGGCCGTAATAAATATTGTTTTACTGAGTTACAATCACTAAAATCATCAATACAACCATATGAGTTCATTTACTTACAATGAATGACTTTGAACATAGCTATTCAATTAAAATAGTTTCAACGAAACCTAAAACTATTGTCGATTGTACACCGAAGGCTATTCTGAAGAAATCTTCACAATAGACGTGGCCTACATTAAGGTAAACGTATGTGACACGTAGTAATTTAAACCTTAGTAATTAGTGGTAAGTCTAATTACCGTGTAAACGTATGTTGCAACTAAGCCTTCATTTGTAGTGGCTTTTACCTCGCCAAATAATTCCTTTGGTACGAGTAATTAGAATTGTTGAAAATCAGTCTTAACGCATTACGGCGATTTCAAGTGTGATAAACTGATAACATCACGCCTGTGGTCGCAGGGTTAAGCAGTGTTGTACCTAGAACACCCATAATTCGCCATTCAGTCCCTTGTAAAAGGAGGCGAGCCTATTGCCATTAACGTGGCACTCCGACTTCAAACTGTGTAATTCAGGCTCCGTTTTCATTCCTGCTACTGAAAAATTCCAGATGGAAAAACAATGACATTTGATCTACCTGAGAATCGAATCAAGGATCTCACTCAAGTCCACCAGACTATTCTTAGATTAATCAATTTAACAAATCAAGGTTAAGTTTAGTCTATTGTTATCAAACTAATTCAACCGACCTTGCATTTGAACTCAGTATCGATATCAATTCAAACCATTAACATCGATTTTATTTATCGGTAACACATTCGATCAATCGATTCTACTATCTATAGATAGTTATGTAATGAGTCCACGCAGATCTAACGGTATGTAAGTCGTGTAGATCAATGTTCTAGAGTTCGAAGTAATGGCTTGGCTTATGTAAGCTTTACTAATGACCAAACGAGTTGTAAAGAAAGTTCTCGAGAGAATTCCTGTGTTATGAGTATGACTATGAGTTAGCACATCATGAACGCTTAGCGTGCATACGGAACACTTGTGGCAGCAACTATTTAGTGGTCAGTGACGACGACAACTTTTTGGGACAATATCAGCCACTCGCTAATTGTATATTATACAAAAAAAAAAGTTTTTCGCCTGCTCCATAGGATTGTATACATGTACGCAGTGGCGTAGCGCGCCTTGGCGGGGCCCCGTATAATTTTTTTTTGGGGGCCCATAAGAAAGGTTAAGATTTCTCACAAAACAAAAAAAAAATGTTTGCCTAAAATCAAAAGGAATACTTAGGTACTCATTCACCATAAAATATATCTATCTGTCACTTTTTCCAAATTTTTTATAATCAATTAAAATTAAATAATTAAGTATCCTTCTTGCCTTTTTTCTGGCAAACTAATTTAATAAATAATTTATAGCTGATGATGACTTTAGAAAGCGTGCTTTACGCGGGAAAAGAGAAATTGCTGTTTTTGACTTTTATCATTTCTGAAATAGATTAGTTTTTATTAATTTTTGTTTACGTACGTCGTCGGGGGGCCCCGTGTGCCGGGGGCCCCGTATAATTGATACGGCAGATACGGCGGTAGCTCCGCCCCTGCATGTACGTGTACGTATGAGGAACAGGTTACGGGTTCCCCAACACTCCAAGCAAAAGGGAGGATCCTACAACCAGGGTTTTCTGAGCTACTGCCCGATAGTTGTAGCCGAGTTCTTCTATATTATGTTCTTAACTTGCCATTTTTAAGTACTATATAGTATACGCAATGAATGTTGCTATTTATAGTCAAAATGAATGCCATTGTTAATGAACATGTGTTACGCAACAACTTAGTGAGAGTGGTCCGATATTCGTGAACGGCTAACCTAAGATGGAACCGGAAAGAGACGTGGGATATACCTGTATTGCAAAGAATTTATATAAATATTGCCTACTATGTTATGTCATGTAGTACGAGAATAGTATGACCTACAAATGGTCGTTAAGGGCGCGTTTACAAATCAGGCAAAATTATGCTGTTTTTTCGGTACATTTTATGTCATAACTCAACAAAATCGAATATAACTAATAACTACCTCGTATAGATTGGTTCTTCATCTTCAAATAATGGGAACTATAATATTGAAAATTTTAGTCTTTGATAATGTAAAATCGATCTTACGTTGCCATTTTCCACAAAATTAACGACACCGGGTTGAGTTTAGGTACATTTTTTGTGCTATTATTAACATATTTTACTATTTCTAAAAATACTGTATGTAGGCAAATATACTCAATTTTTAATAATGGGAATCTTTTTTAAGCTAAATGCTATGAATAGTCGCAGAAAAAATGAAAACCGAAACTTATTTTTTCTCATTTTTTGCTATTCCGGATGAATCTTAAACGATTGCAATAAGGTTCATTTTAGCGGTCACTGTCATGATAAATTACTCAAAATTTTTAAATGTAAAACTTAATCTGCGCTCTGCCACCGTTGTGGGTGGAACCTGTGTCGTTTTTTAGCTGCACTTCGTGTTGAAAATCATAGCTCTACGAACACAAAATATTTGTAGTAGCATAACTAAAAAAAAAACAAATTACCGCGAGAATCCGTAAACGCGTCCTTAAGAGCGAGAGTTATTATATCTTTAACACAGTTCCGCGACCACGTGAATGAAGTTAGTGAGAAAACATACAACAACGTAAGCCAATGAATGCCAATGCCATTAGGAAATAGGTTCATACGAAGGATGAAAGTGCAGAATATAACTGCAAAATGAAATAGATTTCTTTATAAACTTCACCTTTGAGAATGGGGTTAGAATAGAAGTTTGGAAGTTCCAGGCAAATGTTAATGTTAATAATTCGTACTTTGAAATTAACGTTATACGTATTACCTACGGTACCTAATAATTTTAATTTTATTTGCCACACAGCAGTAAAGCTAAGTTTTTTTTAAATAAAATACCAGTCAGTTTTGGTAAAACCTGTTTTTAACCACAGGATAAGATCAAAACTAACCATAAAGAGTTCACAACCAGTCAAGACAGTAGTCTAGGTTTTATTATTAAATTACTCTCCTTTTTTGTTTCTGTATCACGCACTGGGTGAATGTTAAAAAAGCATGTAACAATACAGATCTACACCAGAAGGAATCTGTGTTACTTCACAACATAACAGAACATATTAGGCAAGACTTTCGTTGATGCGTGTTGTCATTATATTGGTTTCAATCGTTAGTAATGATGATGAAGATGAGTCTCTTTGACAATCACCTCACATTCGTTGCGTTCCGTAAGAGTTTGGATTATTAGACCATATTAGGTATTATATAGAATTGAATTGCGTTTCAGGTGGACCTAGGTGGGACATCTGGGAAACACCTGGATAAGGGACAAAAAGGGGAAAAAGGGAAGGTTTATAAATATCCCGTAATGGGTGATTCCGGGGTAAAAGATAATTAGTAATAACACTGGCTGTATTCTTTTTTTGTATTTTACCTTATAATACGTACTACAATGCTATAATATAGTTTATTTGTTACCCCGTTGAAGTTGAAAATATGTTTGTTGTTTATGTGTAATTATATGTTAAGTATATTTTCAGTCGAGTATTGTTTATCTTTTACGAAGCTACGAATAATGTGACCATTATCTTTACGATTATTTGTAGAAAGCAATGTTTATTGAGATGAAATCATGAAACAGCCACTGTTTCTACTCTGACGTGGTTATAAACAAACACAAAGTACTTCCGTTTGCATTACGTAAACCAGCGGAAGACAACTCTGCCAATACCTACATCTGGCACGTGAGAAATATACCTGATAGGTATATGCTTTGTTATTTGTAAACAAACGCAAGATATTGCATGCTATTTGCTATTGCAGTTTTGATAAAGTAAGAATAGTGTTTTCGTCATATTAATTTATTCACATTTTATATTTAAGTGTTATATGACTGAAGTCAAAGAAAAAAGAACCTTAGTTAAAAAAGGAAATTGAACTTAAGTCAAGAGAGGAACTTAGGTCAAACGCAGAACTTCAAGAACGTTTAAAGACCCAATTTGAACTTTTGAGGATGATCTAGAAGCGCATCACGTAGTCTGTTTCGAGGTGGCACTTGAGAAAAGTACCAGGAAAGTTATGGGGGAAGGTCTTTGTCAAGCAGTGCAACATGGTTTGGCATTGGTATGGCATTTTTTAGAGTTCCGTACTTCAAAAGGAAAAAACGGAACCCTAGGATCACTCATGTGTCTGTCTGTCTGTCCAACCCTTATCTCTGAAACTACTGAGCCTAAAATTTTGAAATAAATACAGAAATTAGTTCAACATTTATAGATTACAGGAAAACCTACAAGAAGTCTATGGTGCTAAAATAACATGGAAAATCTCTCAATATCTACTACAATGGTACGGGACCCTTCGTGTCCAAGTCCGACTTGCACTTGGTCAGTTATTTTTATTCGAATTTTCCCTGCCCTGCATCATATCGAAAGTAACATATTATGCGACGACCGATTAGGACAATCTGGATGCGGAAGGCGGAAGCGGATGTTGTGACGGGAGAGGGCTATTTCCAACTGTGGACAGTGATAGGGAATCTGCAT
Source organism: Diarsia mendica (assembly GCA_949316265.1). Classification (NCBI taxonomy): domain Eukaryota; kingdom Metazoa; phylum Arthropoda; class Insecta; order Lepidoptera; family Noctuidae; genus Diarsia; species Diarsia mendica. The sequence continues at coordinate 15,861,695 of OX438895.1, forward strand.
AGCTTACAATGTAAAGATTTGCTTAAACACCCGCTGTATACCAAAAGATGCTCGTAAACTATAAGAACTTATTGGTTTATTAATTAATTTAATTGTAATTATTCCTTAATCGTATAAAATTTATTTTAAGTCATATTTATTAATCACAAAACCCATGCCATGAAACGTATTGTTTGATGTGTCGCTTTGTGTACTAGTTGCCAGTTTATGAGGTAGATAGTATATAAAAATTTAATGAAAATAAACGCTATATGTCGTAGTATTTTTTGCCTTAATTCAATTTATTTGGTGTTGACTGAATATGCATTAGATGTTAAGATATATGAACTAGAAATTAAAACTGTTCGGTCTATCTCGATTTGTTTGACACAGGTTCAAACCCGGCCAAAGGCAACAACCTGCTCACATGGTTATAAATTTATTATGTTACGACGCGTCATTAACTCATTATTTATGTAAACTGGTGCCCTACTATGACGTCTTAAAACAGTCCTAACTTAATCCTATTCCAGTGTGGAAACGTGACAGAAGTATACAGGGTGTCTAGCGCCATCTCTTTTCCACACTGGATTAAGAATAAGTTAGGACTGTTTTAAGACGTCATAGTAGGGCCCCTGGGGTCGGAACATTAAATTTCTTGTTTTAATCTAAGTAAAATATTTATAGATACTGTCTTATATTTTTTTATTAGCTAGACTGACTAGTAACATTTAAAAGAAACTAACTCTTAATGACTGTTAAGAGTTTCTTTTAAAATGTAACTTGCTATTTATATGCAAATATATAATAATTAAAATAAAATAACCACTTGATTAAAATAATATCACTGTATTGTACATTATATATACTACATATATAAAAAAACTGAATTGATTTGACTATACTAGTAAATATTATAGTGGTTATAACCGGTTGTAAGTTGAGTTATTTAAACTTCTTCTTCTTAGCGTATTGATGGCAAAAAGTTCAGATGTGTAACGAACGACAAAAAGTTGTCCTATGACACCTAACCTAACCTAACACCATGTGACTGGTTGGAATTTTTAACGACAAAAGAGCGACTTCGGGCAATTTTTACCCAACGAGTCACACTGCGGCATGTAACAGTGTGACTCGTTTGAAAAATTTGACCGAAGAAGTGCCTCTTTTGACTGAAGCTCAATTTTTAAGCGATTTTAAATTTTTAACAAAGGTTCTTATTTCTTTTCATTACTCATACTCTGAAAGTAGGTCATGACATGCCTGCGGAGCGGGTTGAAAGTACTACTTTTCAGCCCTAGGGAGAATCGCTTTCTACTGACAGCTGTCAAATTATTTGATGTAATTGGGAGCAAGCCTATTGCCACCAACTGATGTGATTAGGTGCAAGCCAATCCATCAATAAATGTAGTTAGGAGCAAGCCTATTGGCATCAACCAATCTAATTAGGAGCAAGCCTATTGCTATCCACCGATTTAGGTAATTGGGAGCAAGCCTATTGCCATCAACCAATTTAATTAGGAGCAAGCCTATTGCCATCAACCGAAGTAATTGGGAGCAAGCCTATTGCCATCAACCGATGTAATTAGGAGCGCGCCTATTGCCATCAACCAATCTAATTAGAAGCAAGCCTATTGTCATCAACCGATTTAATTAAGAGCAAGCCTATTGCCATCCACCGATTTGGGTTGTTGGGAGCAAGCCTATTGCAATCAACCAATGTAATTAGGAGCAAGCCAATTGCCATCAATTGATGTAATTGGGGGCAAGCCTATTGCCCCCAACCGATGTAATTAGGAGCAAGACTATTGCCATCAACCAATCTAATTAGGAGGAATTCTATTGCTATCGACCGATGTAATTAGGAGCAAGCCTAATTGCCATCCACAGATTAGATTTAACCGATTTTAAGTGTTTCTCTTATGTTTACTTTTTATTTTTTTTTGTCAATTTGTTTTTTCTTTCTTCTTTCTTTCGATTTAGGTAATTGGACGCAAGACTATTCCCATCAACTTTCCTTGTATTCGTAATGAAAAGCACAGTGTTTACCTCGGGTTAAAGACTTATTTAGTCCCTCGAACTATTAGCGCCCTCGCTGCGCTCAGGCGCCAAACCCCGTCTCGGGGCCTAAATAAGTTACTTTCACCCCTAAGGTAACAATGTACTATTGACGTGTCACACTGTGACTCGTCGGGAACAATCGATGTAAAAAACTCAGCCACACGAACCCCGCTCACTGATGCAGTAAACAGCCATCAGATCACCAAGTGCGCAGGTGATACGGAATGTGTTAGAAGATGAAAGGTAGGATGTTGTGTATGGGGAGACGCCACATCCGCAGTTGAACCCCCCTATACAGAGATTGTCTTTGCTCTGGTCGACTTGGGTTCCACTTAAAACAACAATGTTATGTTAAATGTAACGTAAAAGGCAATTGCCGAAGAGTTTGGCCGAGGTGTACCTAATAGTATACCAAAATTTCGCTAGTTATGTTTAAATTTCATTTACAAACGCACGTTTTTTTTTTATTTCAAAGGATGTTTTTGTTATAATAATATGGTTAAAAGCTACTTATTAGCTAACAATTCCAGAATAAATAAAGCTATATAAAATGTCCGTTTCAGAATCATCCTTAAAATATCAATTGCCTTAATATAATAATTGAAACAGATAAGTATGGAAGAAGAAGACATGCTGCGCCGATCCCAAAAGAATTGGGATAAGGGCAAGAAAATAATAATGATGATGATCATATATTGCCATTAGTACGAAAATAGAAATGTCCATATCTGGGTTATAATGCCAATCGCGTTGGATTGTGTTGCGTAAGTAAAAAAAGTGGAACAACAGTGCTTATGTAAGTTATACATACATTGGTTCTTTTTTTTGTGTAAATTGGTATGTATATATCTATGTACGTTGATGCGCTGGCGACCGCAACCGCGACGCCGCGCGCGCGACCTCTACGTGCCCTTGAATGGGCCGCTGCAACAGTTCTACGCCACATCTCAAGGACGATAGACGCACGTCCTTCACCTTCATCTTTATTCGCAATTAACTGTAATTATTGCGCGCGCGCACCCTTTATAAGAGTGGAGAATAGACCTTTTACGAACGTTATGTGTTTTGTGTAATTGGTGATACCTGGACCACGAAAAACGGTGACCCGCCATCCCGAGGTTGCACCAGATTGTGGGAGTCCCGCTGAAGGCGTTACGTTGGTATGTACAATCAATTTGCATGAAAACTGATCTATTTCTCCTGGCCTCCTACTTTGTGAACCCCCTTCGCCCTCCGCAGGAAATTTTGGAATTATCAGAACCAGCACCCGCGTGGTGAAAAATAATTTAGTTGAATTTTTTTTGAATTTTTACGAATTATTTCCACCATTTTATGGTCCTTCGACGCTCAGATTTTGATAATTTTCATCATTTTCATCTTTTCTTATCATATTTTACCAATCCGCATCAAAATCCGCATTTTTAAAATATAATTATACTACGAAGGTAGGCAGCCACTTTGTGTGTGTCGCGCGTCGTATTTATTTCTCATTTTCATACCAAAGATATTAAGAAGAACTCCTTTGGTTACCGCTTTAAAAATATAATACTTTTCATCGCATATTTTATTGTTTTCGCATCGCATTTCATCGCATTTCGCTATCTCTGAACTAGGTACCTAACCTACCCACATTGTTTTGATATCTATCCGCCCGCTATTAACGAATAATGTCGTCTAATGAACAAAAGTTAAAATTATTAGAATGCCAGCGTCAATTATATTTCGAACGTATGCAAAATGCTTACGATCTTTCGCGTAATTTAAAAGATCCTAGTACATTAGACAGTTTTCTTTGTTCGGTTGTAACCTTAGATGAGGTTCGCAGTAATTTTCAACAATGCTTAACTGACATTAATACGCTTTCGTTGAAAATTGATAAAGAATCAGAACCTGACTTCAATAAATGGCTTGTATTTGAGGATTTATATTGTCGCGTCAAACGTAAACATTCGCAGTTAGAACCTAAGTCGAGCTCGAGTATGATTAAACATGATGTAAACAACGATAGCTCGTCACCTAACGTAAAGCTAGCTCGCATCGAAATTCCCGAGTTTGATGGTAGTTCTAAAGATTGGCCGCTTTTTTATGCTACATTTCAAAGCGCTGTACATTTAAACACGTCGCTTAATGACACAGAACGCATGTTTTATCTGGCCAGTAAACTTACTGGTAAAGCGAAATCTGTTTACGCTGGATTTATTCCATCTGCGGAAAATTACAGTACGATCTATTCCGCACTCATAGATAGGTATCAAGATAAAAGAAACTTGGCTGTCACTTATCTAGATCAGATGTTTTTATTAAAACCTGTTCTTTCCGCTACCGCTAGTAATTTAGAGACTTTAATCGATCAATTTTCGAACTCGTATCTCGCATTAAATAATTTAAAATTACCTAACTTGTGTGACTTCATAATATCACACGCTTTGTCTCAGCGCTTAGACAAAGAAACCGCGCAGCTGTTTGAGATGGAGAACCGAGGTAAGGATATACCTACACTCGATAGCTTAATTTCTTTTGTCCGTGACCGTATAAAAGTTTTAAATCGGACGGGTGATAACAGCACTAACGCAAATACCTCGTCTGCAAAAGGTAATAAAAACGCGTCAAGTAACTCGTCGAATAAAGGCACCGCGCGCTCTTTTGTAGTAAACAATAACAAAGTTACTTGTCAATTGTGTGAAAAGTCGGACCATGATCGACTTTATTCATGTCCGAAATTCAAATCGCTAACTCCTCGCGAACGTTTTAATTACATTAAAAAACTCCGCGCATGCGTAAATTGCTTGAGTTTGCAACATCACACACGTTCTTGCGGGTCGAAGTCGACATGTAAACAGTGTGGTTCGAAATTCCACCACTCTTTACTGCACTTCTCGGAGTCGAATGAGTCATTGACCCCAGGCGATAACGCGTCGAGTAGTACAGGATCAACGGTTCCGATACATGACGCGTCTGCCAATTCGTCTTCAAACTCGGTTTCTAATAAACAAGTAGACAACGCAGTAGCCCTTTGCAGTATGAGTGCCAGCAATAAAAACCCGAAAACAACAAATAACGTTTTGTTATGCACCGCCCTCGCTAACGTCAAGTGCAGGGACGGATCGATTGCTCAAGTTAGAATTTTGATCGATAATGGTTCTCAAAACCATTTTATAACCCGCCGCACTTGTAAACGGTTGGGAATTCGCATTTTTAATGATTGTTCTGACAGGTCAGTGAACGGATTAGGCAACTGCACTCAGACTATTTCCGGCATCGCTAACATCACTTTATATTCAAAATATGATGAAACCTTTAGCTTGCCGATTCAACCGCTAGTTCTTAAAACGATTTCAAGTGATTTGCCGAGCGGTCAGTTTGACATTTCGTCTTTGACCTACTTGGACAATTTACAGCTCGCCGATCCTAACTTCCAGACTCCTGCCGACATAGACCTTTTGTTAGGCGCTGATACTTTCATGGAGATCTTGCGACCTGGAAGATTATTAGGACCACCTGGAAAACCGGATGTACTGGAATCCGCTTTCGGTTATTTAGTTTTCGGGTCGATCGCCTCACTACCTTGTCACAATAATAGCCCACCGATTAGCCAGACATTTTTTTCATCTTGTGACGAATCGATCGAATCTTTAGTTGCAAACTTTTTGCAACTCGAGTCAATACCAAGTAAAACTCACATTTCTAAACCCGAACAAGAATGTGAGGATTTTTATGTGTCAAACACACACCGCGATAATGAATCCGGACGTTACGTCACCGCTTTGCCCTTTTCGCAACCAACTTCGTTGCTAGGCGATTCTATAACTATCGCCTCTCGCCGCTATACTAGTCTAGAACGTCGGTTTCAGACAAATACCGCTTTAAAAATCGAATATGATAACGTAATGAGAGACTATCTCGAACGTAACATCATTTCGCCCGCTCCCGCTTCGACAACTGATAAGGACTATTACGTCATACCGCATCATGCAGTTACGCGACCGGACAAACCGGTTCGAATTGTTTTGAACGCTTCTCAGAAGTGCGTCGATTCTAATATTTCATTAAATGATTGTTTACATTCTGGCGCGAATTTACAAGCTAATTTAACCGCGATCATTTTAAAGTTTCGACTATTTCCTGTTGCTCTGACCGCCGACATTAAACAAATGTTTTTAGCCATCGGAATTCGCGAAGAAGACCGCCGTTTTTTAAACATTTTTTATAAATTTGACGAAGACACAAATGCACAATTGTATCATTTTAACCGCGTTTGTTTTGGTTTACGTTGCTCGCCGTACCTTGCCATGAGAACAGTAAAGCAATTAGCTCAAGATGAAACTGATTTACCACTCGCTTCGGAAATCGCTAGTAATAATTTGTATATGGACGATTTGGGGGTGTCCGTGGCCTCCGCCGAAGATGGGACTCAGCTCGCCCTAGACTTGATTGAGCTATTCAAACGTGGCAACTTTGACTTAGTCAAATTCGTGAGTAACTCGTCGGAGGTGTTGAAATCGATTCCAATAAACAACCGCTTGTCTTCAAACATTGAATTTGACAAAGAGGACCACCTGAAGTTGTTAGGCCTAATTTGGTCTCCGACTGAAGATGAGTTTTCGATCGCTATTAAATTTAATCCGCAGTCTAAATGTACTAAGCGACTTATGCTTTCCGCGATCGCTAGATTATGGGATATTAATGGCTTTTGTGCCCCCGTAATTTTATATGCAAAACTTTTGATAAAAGCTCTTTGGGCCGCGACACCGAGAATCGATTGGGATGATACCCCACCACGTGACATCTGCATGGCGTGGAACCGTTTCCTCACTGAGCTTCCCGCTTTACAACGCTTTAAAATACCGCGCTTTCTCGGCGTTGTGCCTGAATCCCGCGTTATTCTGATGGGGTTCGCAGACGCATCCGAAAAAGCGATGGGCGCTGCCGTGTACCTCTGTGTACATCCCGCTTCTGGACCAAACGAGGTCAACTTGATTGGAGCCAAAAGCAAGGTAGCTCCCCTGCGTAATGTAACTTTAGCTCGCCTAGAGCTTTCCGCTCTTTTATTGTTATCGAAACTGTTTCGATTTGTAATCGATATAATTTCTTCCCGCTGTCACATAGACGAAATATTCGCTTTTACTGATTCGACTGTGGCCCTCCACTGGGTTCATTCGTCTCCGCATCGCTTCGATACTTTCGTTGCGAACCGCATCGCTCAAATACAGGACAATCTTAGTTCTAAACACTTTTATCATTGTGAAAGCGCGCAGAACCCCAGCGACTGCATAAGTCGTGGGCTTACTCCCGCTCAATTGTTAGACCATCCACTATGGCTCCACGGCCCCACGTGGGCTCGTGACCCAGCGCACACTTGGCCAATTAGCCGATTCATCTTTGACCCCGCGCAGGACGAAAAGCTTTTAGAGCTCAAAAAACAATCAAATGTTTTTATCACTACTGATGTGCCGGAACCTTTTCTCTGCGCAATATCTAAACGCGTTTCTTCTTGGTCTAAATTTCTTCGCATTGTAGTATACATCTACCGTTTTTTGGGAAAGCTCCCGCGATCCAATAGGATGATGCTTTCACATCTGGATTTTGCGGAGACTGTCGTTTTAAGGGCACTCCAACAACAATATTTCGCAAGCGACATTAACGCGCTTTCTAAAAGCCACAAGGTGTCTAAGTCGCTTCTCCCGCTTTCTCCTTTCCTGAAAAACGATATTCTTCGCGTTGGTGGCCGGTTAGAAAAATCTTCACTTGAGTTTGATAGCAAACATCCAATTTTGCTTCCCAAAAGAGATCATATTGTAAATTTGATAATTGATTACTACCACCGAAAATACCTACACGCCGGTCCACAATTATTACTTTCGCTGTTACGACAAAAGTTTTGGATTATCTCTGGACGCAGCACGGTGAAACAACGCTTCCGCTTGTGTAACCGCTGCTTTAAGACTAATCCCCGCACAGAAGCACCTTTTATGGCAGCTCTTCCCGCGCCCCGCGTCAATGAAGCTAAGCCTTTTCTTTATTGCGGAGTGGATTACGCGGGTCCAATTAATTGTTTAATAAGTAGGTATCGTGGTGCTCGTAAGGAAAAGGCTTACATATGCCTTTTTACCTGCTTTGTTACTCGAGCTTGTCATATCGAGGTTGCAGTCGGATTGGATTCGGTGTCCTATATTCGCGCCTTACGACGCTTCATATCCCGTCGAGGCAAAATTGTTTCCTTATTTTCCGATAACGGAACTAATTTTATTGGTGCGAAAGCTCAGCTCAATGAGTTAAATGGATTTCTTAAATCTAAAGCCTTCCGTGATTCCTTTGAACAGGAAACACTGTATCAAGGCATAACATGGCATCTGAATCCGCCTACCGCTAGCCACTTCGGTGGTTGCTGGGAAAGTCAAATCCGAGTCGTAAAGAATCATCTCTGCCGCACTATAGGCGACGTTCTCCTCACGTACGAGGAGCTACTTACTGTCCTCACACAGGTTGAGGCCATGATCAATTCTAGACCGTTAACCGTACTTAGTTCAGACCCCGCAGAGCCCGAAGCTCTAACACCCGCGCATTTTTTGACCTTTGGTCCGCTAGACTCATTTCATTCCGACCCGCGCTTAGATTCGGTAGATTTAATCCGCAACAAGCGTTTACTCGATGCCATAGTTCAGAGATACTGGAATAGGTGGAGGCGTGAGTATCTAAACACTTTACAATCTCGTGTTAAGTGGAATACCAAATCTAATCCGGTAACAAAAGGTACTATAGTTCTTATAAAATCGGAAAACTCGCCGCCTTTACAATGGCCCAGAGGTGTTATCGATGACGTCAAACCTTCCTCAGATGGAGTAGTCAGAGTCGCTACTGTACGCACACGAAATGGCACCTATGTTCGACCTGTGGTAAAACTCTGCGTTTTACCCTCTCAATAATAGTTTACTAAATAGTTTTTACATAAGCCATCTAGGCTCCTCTTAGTTATAAGCCTTAGTTTAATCATTATTTTTCCCGTTTTCTTGTAAAAGTCATCCATTTTAAGCTAACTGGATGTACCTACTTTATCCCGCTCTCGCTTCGCTAATAGCTCTCCCTGACTCTTTGGTTCAGGACTTCTTCAAACTCCTGAAGGCCGGGGGGATGGTTCTTTTTTTTGTGTAAATTGGTATGTATATATCTATGTACGTTGATGCGCTGGCGACCGCAACCGCGACGCCGCGCGCGCGACCTCTACGTGCCCTTGAATGGGCCGCTGCAACAGTTCTACGCCACATCTCAAGGACGATAGACGCACGTCCTTCACCTTCATCTTTATTCGCAATTAACTGTAATTATTGCGCGCGCGCACCCTTTATAAGAGTGGAGAATAGACCTTTTACGAACGTTATGTGTTTTGTGTAATTGGTGATACCTGGACCACGAAAAACGGTGACCCGCCATCCCGAGGTTGCACCAGATTGTGGGAGTCCCGCTGAAGGCGTTACGTTGGTATGTACAATCAATTTGCATGAAAACTGATCTATTTCTCCTGGCCTCCTACTTTGTGAACCCCCTTCGCCCTCCGCAGGAAATTTTGGAATTATCAGAACCAGCACCCGCGTGGTGAAAAATAATTTAGTTGAATTTTTTTTGAATTTTTACGAATTATTTCCACCATACATATAACACTAGTATCCATCTTTCTTTGGATTTTTATCTGCAGTATTATAGGTACAGTCAGTAGCATCAATATGTTTTCACTGATGTACAGTCACGAGCAATAATTTGTATGCACTTGGCAAAGTCCAAACGCGACTTTTAATGACTAATTTTAGCAGCAAAAAACTCAGTTTTATTTTTTATTTTTGTTTGGGTAAGCACGACGAACGATAAAGCTTTATACGGGAAATCTATACAAAGCGGCACCATGTTAAACTGTAATTACCGTCAAATGTATAGCTTGGTGGGTTGACGTGTGTACAACTATACATACGAATATATGTAATGTTATAATATGTTGAATATATACGTGAGTAGGTAGTTATTTTTCTACTTTTTCTTTATTTAAAGGAAGGTTAACAATCAGGATGTCGCCCGTAATTAAGTTAAAATTAATATAAATCTTTTAACTTGTATAAGGCTTTTGTGTTTCTCTTACTAGATGTTTAGGTACTTATTTTTAAGTTATCTATAAAGCTGTGCACCTGCAAGAAGTAGTTATACAAATGCTTGAGTTTAGTTATTTATAAAGTAGTTAGTTTCTTTTTATCGGATTCAAATGAGATCATCATAGAGATATTCATCAAGAAATATTCAAGCATATTCTGGTAATAATTTCTTTTTTTTTTCAAATTCATTAATTCGATCATTAAATAGAATTAATACTTTTTTTTGTAAAGATAACGAGATACTCTCAGTTTATGGCAATATTGAATAATAATTTTATTTTTATTGCCTGCTTAACCGGGCTAGCAAGTTCAAGTTCAGATTATTAACGCGCAAAATAAAAAATTGACTGAATTAAAATGACCAATTTGAGAACTTTAAGGCACGTGACATGAGTTAGGTAACGTTATATTTTTGTATTCTGTATATTTTGTAAAACAATGGCCTTGAGTATGAACATAAAAATAAAGGAAACAATTAAAATAAACATTAAAAAAAAAAAAAAACTGAATTCAGATGGTAAAAAAAAAACTAAATCGAATAAGTACCTACAACAATTAATATCACCGATTTCACATTTTTCTGAAGTTTCTTTTTCACATTTTTGTGTTTCAGAAGTCAGTTTCTTGCACAATGGTCCTTAAGGACTAAGTGCGGAAACCAATAACCCCATAAAGAAGAAGAAGAAGAAGTCGGTTTCTTTTTTGCAAAAAAGTTTTGTTAAATACCTGCAAGTCTTGTCGGGGCTGCGGGTTTTTCGAAAGAGATACCGCGGCCTCGGACACAAAGGGCTAAGAAGGATCATGGGTGGTTTTTAGTCAGTCTGTCAGTCTGTATAATATCTTATAATAGAAAAATAATAAGTACAAAATTTACTGTTTGCCTTGCAATGCCCGAAGGGTGAGGTTTGTCTATTCAGCCTCATGTAATGAGGACGACACACGGATCCAGGCGCGTAGGAAAGTTGCGATTGACATAAAAACAATGTAGGTACCTACTTAATAAGTAAAGTTTTACTATCACTGGAACTTAGTCCTATTTACCTGCGAGTACCCCCTACATCTGGGTAGATCTACTTTTAAATCATCCCTGAACAAACCGTTCAACATGGAGCAGAGCAGCTAAGCAGATACTATCTGTCAGTTACGCATAGAACTGGCAGATAAGATAAAAACATGAAACTAAGTTTGATATCCACTTCACGTAATTTAAGCGTGTCTAATAATTCAGGAGAGCACGCCATTGATTAAATCAATAAAACAGTAATTAATTTACCATAAAATGAAATCTTCATTAATGGAGTTAATCAAATAAATACGGAGCGGACATCGCACTTAGATGTTGATTTACAAAATTCTATTGTAGGTATATAGCACAGCGTTAATTAACTTATTTGTATGTACTTACTGTTATTTCACTTTGTGTCAAGGTGATTCAAGTGAACTCCCACCATATTACATATCGCCACCCCAACGTTAGACACGTAAAAAAATGTTCCTAAATTCCAAACTCAGGTAGCGGAATAAAAGATAAACAAAGACTTACCGAACCGCAGCTTGTTCGCTATAAACATGTTCATATCACATGTTATATTCCGGAACTCCAACTCCAGAGTAGGCCGGGGCAATAGGGGAACAACATTATTGTTGCCCCCCAATATCGTCAAGTCTTCCGCACCAGGCGTCATGCTCGTGTCACTAACTGAACCGCGGGTTCACTTTCACCGATACACGGATATTGTCCTCACTTTCTATAATGTTTCCGTCTCGCTCGCACTGCAGTATGGGTTATGTAGGGGAGCTGTTGTTATGATGTCATCCCAAGTTCGAGGTCGGAGCGGGAATTATCCATTGGCGCGTATCTGTGAATGAGAGACAATGGCTATAAAATACAGTTACAATGAACTAGGTACATTACTACTTAAGAATGTTTGCAGTAAGTCATTAATGTGATTGACACCTATCACAGTAACATGATAGGTGTCAAAACATTTAACTTTTAAGCTTTTGCACAGTTTTTCTGTCAATTGTTATTTTTTCAGGTCATTGCATGTACCAGTGACCATTTCAAGTTTTTGACACAAGAATAGAGTTATTGTTTACTGAATAGAAAATACCCACGTTTTTTTTTTAAATGGGTTTCTCTTCTGGTTCTCATTGTTTGTTAAAATGATGTTAACAGTAAGTTATTTTTGGCAAAAAAATTAGGTGATGTCTAAATGTTTTCAATGACTAACTCCGTGTCAACCACTTTATTATATAGTCATTAAAAGGTTACATGAAAAAGCAGTAGGTACTAGTAGCAGCATGGAGTGAGAAAAATAAAAACCGACATCAATCAAGTAAACGATTGTAGAAAACAATAAATTACTTGCTACTGGGACCGACAATATACCTATATCACATTAATAAAAGAAGGAATAGAGCTATTTCTATTTAACTTTGTGTATGTACCACCAAAGTAGGTATACCTATGTTACGTCTTCCTTGAAGGCATAAACACTACACCCATTTTCAAGACTTTTGACACAAGAGATTAAATATGACTTGCAGAAGAACATAGGATACTTTCAGGTCACAAAAAAAAAAATAAGTTCAAAAATTTAAAACCCGACTACTAACAAAATCGCGGTCTTAAAAGTAGAAAACAAGAAAATAATTCTTGTCTGATATTCTTCGTAGTCGCATGCCACTTTGCTAATGGCAATCAGTAGCTGACTTCTGTATCAATGAGAATGATTAAATAACATTACGAATAAATAACACGGTTACACGGTCAAACCGTTCTCGCGGTCTAGACCGCGAGAACGGTTTGACCGCATTCTAAACGTACCTATATGTTGACTAAAACTATAATATAATATACATTTTTGTAATGTGCTCGTCAAGAACTCAAGACCTTTCATTTGATACCAAACATGTTATGATTAACTCATTTTTTTTTTTCGATTTTATAATCTGACATTTAACTAGCGTCATAAAAATATTTGATACAATTTATATAGTCTATGACACCCGGGCTATTCTTTCTATTGACACCTCATTTATAAAAATCCGTTCTGTAGTTTAGGCGCTACGGTGGAATATACATACATAGACTGCCAAAATCATTACCCTTCCTTTTGGCTTCGCCGTAGTCGGGTAAAAATAGCTTTACGTTTCCAGAGAAGCCACACCCACGTATCGGTATAAACGCATATACCTGCTCCTTTCCGTCGTGGGTAAAAAGGAATAAGCCACTCGGGCAGGGCCGCACTCGAAACTTAGTTTATTGATGTAGTAGTGCAAATTATTACAAAAAAAGAGAACCGACCGATGACACAAAATTGATTTAAAGCAGTACGATTGACCCCATTATCACGTCCAATAAACTAATCAAGGACCGACAAACATTGCTATCATTAATTACGTTTTCATAGCCTTCTGCTAACCTTTATTACAATGGAATAATTTGTATCCATAGCTACCTTATCAATTATTTGTTTACTCTTTTTTATCCCACAACCTTGCGCTTACGCATCGCATCGTTCTAGGTTATTTATTTTTTTGAACGAAAAGTTATACTAGTGTTGAATGTTTCAAGTTCTGGGAATTGATAACGGATTTATAAACATATTTAATTGTTTGATGGATAAACTTGGTTCAATAGGTCGGTTTTTTTTTAATTGTATGCAAAGGGAAACTACTTGTGTTTTATTTAATTTATGTAAGAGCAAAGAAAAATTAAAAAAAAATCCTTATCAAGCAAAGTATAGGTATTTCGCTGTCACAGAAACGCAGTCATCATGAAAATCTTCCTGCCTTTGTGCCGTATTACTTGGGATCATCGCAACACGGTTTTTTTTTTAAAAATTCTCCTCTGTTAACCGTCACGCTATCATTTATTCCTCTGTCTTTTTGAGTTTTGTTGATTTTTCAAAAACCGCTTGTCCGATTTCGATAAAAAAATTATGGGACCATTTGGGAAGTATACCCTTTCCAACAAAAATAATTTTTCAAATCGGTTAGCAAGTGGCGGAGTTATGCCCGAACAAACATAAAAAAAAATCTATAAACATCCGAATTGAGAACCTCCTTCTTTTTTTAGAAGTCGGTTAAAAATTTCAGACATTCCCATATTAATAAAATATTGTTAAATAACATGGTACTTTCGACATAATATTTAAAAAAACTAAAAACATCTATTTTTCCTAGGTCTTCCTTTCCCTCTCCAATCATCAAAAAAACGAAGTCACAGTATGACAAAACTAATAAAGAGCTCCTAATTATAATTTCGTCGTTACTGAGTAGGAAACTGTTTAAAATAGCTACGTATGTTTATAAATATTATCAGCTGATTTTATAAATACCTACGGAAATCAGACAAGTTTGCCAAAATAGAAAAAAAGGTCAAGAACCGCTTAACAACTGGCGCTTTACAATGGATAGTAAAGATTACATGAGTACAGTACAGACACTGCTTCCAATGATAGTGTTATTGTAGGTATCAACAATTTGTTATCATAAACAATAATATAATATAAGTATCATGTATAAACCGATACTGAAACAGATGCGGGATTTATTCGGGAAATGATCTCATTTTAGCACGCAGTTCAATAAAATGATTAACTGTACAAATTATTCCACTGGTGTGGAAAGTCTGGAAACGTCATAAAGATGTGTGTACCTATGTATGTTTATTTCTCGATCACTCAAGAATGACTGGACGGATTGCGATGTTATTTTGGGCACAGGTGTATTATGCACTGGATTATGATATAGAGTACTTTTTGTCTCACTTTAAGAGGTGTTTTAATGATTGTAACCACGGGAAACAACTACTGATTATTTAGGTGTTACTAGACATAACAATGTCTGTCTGTTCGTCGTGGACATGTGTTTCACGTTATCAGATGGGGAGCTTTATTAGTATCAATCAACGTTTTAATAGAAATTAATTGCTCATAAACGATTCATCAAGAAACAAGAAGGTTCTTTGAAGAGTTCTGTCCGATTTGTTATGATTAGAAAGAATTAAAATGAATAAATATCTTGTTTTAAGATGCACTTGTTACGTAAAGTATTGATTTTAGTATACAAGCATGCTTTAGCAGTTCATACACGATTCAATTTGTTCTTTTCTCTATACTTTGTTGGTTTTGATAAGAATTTACAATTAGTGTTGTTAAAAGTGATTTTTTGCGATTTTTTGTGATTTAAGCGTTCATGTTAGTCGTTTTTAGTCGATATAAATAAAGTATAATATCTTTGTCTAGATTATGGCATCAAAGAAGTAGGCCATGCAATAAGGAGCATGAACAATGTTCTTTTTTAGTTTCACACAAAGGTTTGTAAATTAAGTAATAAACACACGTAATAGGTACAAGAGTTAAAAGATATTATCTAAGAAAAAAAAAAGTAATGGATATAAGATTGAAAGAAATACCTGTACAAATACTCAGACGATTACAGCTGGACCAAAACTGAAATATTTCCATGAAAGATAAATGTTTATTGGCAATTGCAAAGCAGCACAACAAATTGTGTGATCGAAGCGCTTTTTCAATCAACACTATTTTACGGTCCGATTACAACATTTTGCATTATTTTCAATCTTACGGGCTGAGAAATAATGCAGATTTTTGATTGGAAATTGTTGGCGTATGGTTTAACGATGTTATTTGAAACTGCATGATTTGTGAACTTAACTACATGCACAACTGTTTAATATTCGGTGAATATTCAGTCTGAATTTGTGTTTTTTTGAGATGTTAAAGTAATCTGATAATGATATGCATTGTTATTTTGTAAACTAAAACTTTTTGAGTACCTATCTTTTAAAATTTAAACAATGAAACCACTTTTATTATGATAAAAATATTGAAAATCATAAAACTTTTACTGTATTTTTTCTTAACGATTGTTGAACCGCATAAGACCAAAAAAAGGTGTATTTTTAATTGTCATAAATATGTCAAAATGTTATATTAGTTCATACACTTTTGAATAGATGGCGATGGCGACGGTTTTGCTGAATCGCGCTGTTAAGATTTTCCGCCGACAGTATAAAAGGTGGAAACGGGAAAATGTCAAATCAGTAGCAACAAACCAGCCATGTAAGCAGTACATGTGTATTAAATCTTTAACTAACTTCACGAATTTTATTTATTTTTGAGTCGGAACACATCAACCCCCCTAACCCTCAAGCAAGAGGGTTATTCATGGTCCTTCGAAGCGGGATGTGAAGAGGACTGGATCCAGCGGCATCAGGTGTGTTCTCCAGAGGACGGAGAACCATCAACCCCATACGCCCCAGCTGGGTGATCCTGGAAGCAACCACGGATCCATCTGCGGGAGGTACGGAGGGAGGAGTACCAGTCCAGAGGAAGAGGAGTGCTACTTCCAGAGGAGGAGGAGGAGTGCCACTTCCAGAGGAGGAGGAGTGCCACTTCCAGAGGAGGAGGAGTGCCACTTCCAGAGGAAGAGGAGTGCCGCTTCCAGAGGAGGAGGAGTGCCACTTCCAGAGGAGGAGGAGTGCCACCTCCAGAGGAAGAGGAGGAGTACCCAGTACGGAGGAGTACTGGAGTACCAAACAGCAGCAAGCAAGCTGCAGACGACTGAGGTCGTAAGGAAGTGAGTGAGAGTGCCAAAAATCGTGAGTACCTTGATTTCTTAAGTGCCAAGCAAAAGTGAACTTTATTGCTTAGAAGATTTAAACTTTAACTTTTCATTCAAAATTTTGGGACTTAGAATAATTTCGTGTGTGCCTTTTTAGACTTAGTTAGATTTTAAGCCAATTGTGTTCAGACGGGGAACCTATGTCCAATTTTCAGTAGAATTTAAATTGTCAAACACTTAGAATAATTTCTTTGTTTACATTGACTTGTAAAATTTTCGAATATAATTCAAATTCAAACTTTTTGCATATTGTTTAGAACTTCAAAATGTCTTTGCAATCACATGTCAAAGTTCAGGATGACATCCTTCAGCGGTTGTTAAGAGCTAAAAGCAATTATAAAAAAGCACCGAAGGATAGGATTACAAAGCAGTATGTAGAAACCAGGTTAGAATTTGTGGAGGAACTATGGACACAATTTAATTTAACGCATACACAAATTATAAAAGATTTTGATCGGAAGGAATTGCAATCTTCACCCTATACCACAAACGAAGTATATTTTAATACTGAAGAACTGTATTTGGACATAAAAAGCGAACTAAAAACGAAATTAAATGATTTTAAGGGAAGTGATGTTTCTCCAATTGCGGGTTCATCATCAAATAATGTTTCGGATGGTAAAATCACGTCGATAAAGTTGCCTCGAATAACTATACCAACATTTTCGGGCAAGTATGTGGAATGGCCGACTTTCCGAGATTTGTTTTTATCGGCTATACACAATAATCATTCCATTGACAATGTACAAAAGTTGCACTATCTGAAAGGTTATTTGACTGGGGAAGCGGAGCAGCTCTTACGTCATATTCCAATTTCCGAAACAAATTATGAACGATGCTGGTCTCAACTGGAGACAAGATACAATAATAAAAAATACTTGTCTCATTGCATTTTAAAAAGACTGCTCACTCAAAAGAACATAACTCAAGAGTCAGCAGCAGCTTTAAAGGAGTTAATTGATACAACATCAGATTGTCTGAACGCCCTAACTAATCTAGAAATTGACGTTACTTCATGGGATATTTTGATTATTGATATCATAACGTTAAAACTAGATCCAGACAGTAGAAGGGATTGGGAACTGAAGACCACTAGTAGCACCGATTCAAATATGTTACCAACATTTGAACAGTTCAAAAATTTCTTGACAAGCAGGTATAGGGCATTTGAATTTTTAGAACCTAAGCAATGTAAATATAATGTCAATAAAGCAAAGGTATTTCACACAACGAACAACGCGATCATGGTTTGTCCGCTTTGTAATAAGGAGCACAAATTAAGAAATTGCAAGCAATTTGGTGGCCAAGATGTGGATACTCGGCGTAAGTTCGTGCAAGAGCACAATTTATGTTTCAATTGTTTGGGGCACAACCACTCTGCCAGGTTTTGTAAGTGTACAGCCTCTTGTCAAATATGCAAGCGAAAGCATCACTCCTTGTTGCACCCTAAAGGTGAACAGGAGTCTAAGGGAGAAAAGGGTTATTCGTCTAGCGATAGTGGTGTTTCGCAGACGAAGGAACACAAACAAATAATTGGGGAAGAAGCTGAAAACAAGGTAGTAACTTGCTTTTCAAAGGGTTCATCGAACAATCAAGTCCTATTAGCTACGGCTTTAGTGAAGGCTGTATCAAAAAATGGGGCAAAATATACACTTAGAGCCTTATTAGACCAGGGCTCACAGGCGTCTTTTGTAACAGAGCAAACGGTACAGAGTTTAGGGTTACAGAAGAAACCAGCTAAAGGTTTAGTAACTGGTATTGAGACTAACAACAAGTTATTCTTGAATTCGGTTGTTGAGGTTAAAATTCAGTCTAGGGTTGATCCATCGTTTGAACTTGTGGTTGCAGCATACGTTCTCAAATCGATTACGTCAATATTGCCTAGTAGGGAAACGGTATATTTAGATTGGGCACAAGTTAACGATATTCAATTAGCGGATCCTAGATTTAGTACACCGGATAAAGTGGATATGTTGTTAGGAGCTGAGATTTATAGTCAGGTTTTACAAAACGGGTTAAAGAAAGCTCCGGGTGGTAGCATTGTAGCTCAGTGTACCTCATTGGGATGGATTTTATCAGGCACACTAGCTTCTGCTGCTCAAGGTACATCACACATTGCAGTGATGCACACTCACCTGGAACTAGAGAGGGAACCACAAAGTAAAAAACGTATTCTTACCGAAGAAGAAACAACAAGATGCGAAGAGATATTTAAGGATACCACGGTAAGAGAGAAAGACGTTCTTTACGTAGTTAACTTACCATTGAAAATTGAATATCCGGGCTGTAAATATGGTGATTCAAGGAAGGTAGCAATAAACAGATTTACCGCTTTAGAAACTAAATTGAGCAAACTTCCAGATTTAAAAACAAAATACGAGGAAGTCATCAATGAATACTCGCAACTCGGTCACATGAGGCCAATAACAAAAGCAGAAGAACAAAATCAATCTGCAGTGTATTTGCCTCATCATGCGGTAATACGAGATGGTAAAGACACAACCAAGGTTAGGGTTGTCTTTGTTGCTTCCTACAAAGGAAAACGTGGAGTATTGCTCAACGATAACCTAATGATTGGTCCAAGGTTGCAATTAGATTTACGAAATTTGAAACTAGCGTTGGGGACATGCATTAGGGTATTTCAAGGTCAAAAGTTCGATACGGTAATCCTGGATCTGCCAAAAGAAAGGCCTAAGCGAAAGAGGTTTAAGTATTTAGATCTTTACCTCGATTCCGTTAAAATCCTGAGGGTGGGCGGTAGATTGGAACTTTCCGGTTTCGACAAGGATCGTAAGAATCCAAGATTGATTCCAAGTGATAGTTATTTCACAAATTTTCTAATCACCGACCCACATCAGCGGAATCTTCATGGGGGTCCTCAGCTAACGCTTAACTATTTTAGCACGAAATACTTTATTCAGAGTGCTAAGCGGTTGGTTACGGCATACCTACGTACGAAACTGTGTGATTTGTTTACGTTATGCAGCAACTACAATACTTCAATTAATGGGTCAATTACCACCTGTGCGGGTTATACGGGTTACTACGGTTACGGGTAATATCTCTAGCTTAAAGAGGCATTTAGTCCAACAGAAGACACAACATTTCTGGCGTCGTTGGTCCGACGAATACTTAACCACATTGCTCCAGCGTCACAAATGGTCTAAACAAAATCCTGAACCAGACATAGGGGATATAGTTTTAATTAAAGAGGACAATTTACCTCCTTGTCGGTGGCTTTTTGGCAGGGTGGTTGATAAACATCCGGGGTTAGATAACCTTACACGAGTGGTCACACTTCGCAGTAACGGTTCTATATGTAAAAGACCAACGTCGAAGCTGTGTGTCTTGCCTATTGCTTAATGTTATTTTTAAGGTAGCATTAGGTGATAGTTTTAAGTATTGTTTAGAGATAATTTATTGTTTATGTTTAAAGTTATATGCGATCTTGTTTAGGGTAATTGAAATTGTTAGATTAGTAAAATATAAGTTTTTATTTTATTTTATGATAACATTTAAAATTGAAAGGACATAGTATTGCATAAAATGTCCTTGGTGGGCGGAATGTTGAACCGCATAAGACCAAAAAAAGGTGTATTTTTAATTGTCATAAATATGTCAAAATGTTATATTAGTTCATACACTTTTGAATAGATGGCGATGGCGACGGTTTTGCTGAATCGCGCTGTTAAGATTTTCCGCCGACAGTATAAAAGGTGGAAACGGGAAAATGTCAAATCAGTAGCAACAAACCAGCCATGTAAGCAGTACATGTGTATTAAATCTTTAACTAACTTCACGAATTTTATTTATTTTTGAGTCGGAACACATCAACCCCCCTAACCCTCAAGCAAGAGGGTTATTCAACGATTATGAACATAATTATAGGATATGATTATAAAAACTACACAATTATTGCAAGCAATTAATTAGCATCAATGTGATACAGAAATAATATTATTACAAACTCATAAAATTAAATAGGAATACAAATTGCAGGTCCATTGTGCTAACTATTACGTATATGAGACATGAATCATTATGGCAGCACTCCTTATGGGGTGACACTATATTAAATAAACAATAATTTATCATTCTCAGGACACAATGTTCAATTGACGGTACTTTATAAAGTGTCATCAATATAAATTGCGTGTTAATGAGACTAGTTGAACCCATTAAATCTTTTGCTTACTTCATGCTTGGGGTTTCCAAGCATGAAGTAAGCAAAAGATCTCTGTACAGTCAGTCTTCATCAGTTTTTAATTTGCATTGTGCTCAGTGCAAATAAGCAGACTATGGCATGACAAATTATGTTTTCATTACTCATACTCGGAAAGTAGGTTGAAGTTGCCTGAGGAGCGGGTTGAAAGTAATACTTTTCAGCCCTAGAGAGAATCGCAATGTCAAATTGTTTAAAAGAAACAAGTATTTATAGATGTAATTTAAGATTAATGTATTTTAAGATGTAATTAGGAGCAATCTTATAGCCTTCAGCCGATGTAATTGGAAGAAAGCCTATTGCCATCGACCGATGTGATTGGTAGCAACCCAAATGCCATCAACAGATGTAATTGGGAGCAAGCTTATTGTAGGTCCTAACATTTGCAATTCAAATGCCAAAACAAATAATAATTGTTGTCGTTGTGATCATTTAGCCTTAACCTTAGCCTTAGCCTTCAACCGATGTAATTATAAGAAAGCCTATTGCCATCAACCGATGTGATTGGTAGCAACCCAAATGCCATCAACATATGTAATTGGGAGCAAGCCTATTGTAGGTCCTAACATTTGCAATTCAAATGCCAAAACAAATAACAATTGTTGTCGTTGTGATCATTTAGCCTTAACCTTAGCCTTTTTTTTTTGAAGTGAAAACTTCTTTAGCGGCGTTGAGCACTTTGGGAAATTGTTCTGTGATGGGTATAAAATCTTAAACTCGCGTCAGGACACGTGACCACGTGACCCTGATCGAAAAAGCGTAAGACGGATGGAGAGTAGACAGCTATCCCCTCTCTACGGCGCGGCGAAAATCTATGCCTGGGCCTACTGTTTCGTTTAGGCAGCGCAGGGCGCTTAATAATAATAATTATTATTATTAATAATAATATAATTAATAATAATAATAATAATAATAAAATTATTAATAATAATAATAATAATTAATAATAATAATAATAATAATGATGACAGCTGTCAAAATTGAAACAGCTATATCTCGGAAACTATCGACCTTAGACTAGTTGTGTGTAGGGACAATTGATAGGTCTCAATGAGATCTACATTTCGGATGACAGCTGTCAAAATTGAAACGGCTATATCTCGGAAACTATCGACCTTAGACTAGTTGTGTGTAGGGACAAGTGATAGGTCTCAATGAGATCTACATTTCAGATGACAGCTGTCAAAATTGAAACGGCTATATCTCGGAAACTATCGACCTTAGACTAGTTGTGTGTAGGGACAAGTGATAGGTCTCAATGAGATCTACATTTCGGATGACAGCTGTCAAAATTGAAACAGCTATATCTCGGAAACTATCGACCTTAGACTAGTTGTGTGTAGGGACAAGTGATAGGTCTCAATGAGATCTACATTTCGGATGACAGCTGTCAAAATTGAAACGGCTATATCTCGGAAACTATCGACCTAAGACTAGTTGTGTGTAGGGACAAGTGATAGGTCTCAATGAGATCTACATTTCGGATGACAGCTGTCAAAATTGAAACGGCTATATCTCGGAAACTATCGACCTTAGACTAGTTGTGTGTAGGGACAAGTGATAGGTCTCAATGAGATCTACATTTCAGATGACAGCTGTCAAAATTGAAACGGCTATATCTCGGAAACTATCGACCTTAGACTAGTTGTGTGTAGGGACAAGTGATAGGTCTCAATGAGATCTACATTTCGGATGACAGCTGTCAAAATTGAAACAGCTATATCTCGGAAACTATCGACCTTAGACTAGTTGTGTGTAGGGACAAGTGATAGGTCTCAATGAGATCTACATTTCGGATGACATCTGTCAAAATTGAAACAGCTATATCTCGGAAACTATCGACCTTAGACTAGTTGTGTGTAGGGACAAGTGATAGGTCTCAATGAGATCTACATTTCGGATGACAGCTGTCAAAATTGAAACGGCTATATCTCGGAAACTATCGACCTAAGACTAGTTGTGTGTAGGGACAAGTGATAGGTCTCAATGAGATCTACATTTCGGATGACAGCTGTCAAAATTGAAACGGCTATATCTCGGAAACTATCGACCTTAGACTAGTTGTGTGTAGGGACAAGTGATAGGTCTCAATGAGATCTACATTTCAGATGACAGCTGTCAAAATTGAAACGGCTATATCTCGGAAACTATCGACCTTAGACTAGTTGTGTGTAGGGACAAGTGATAGGTCTCAATGAGATCTACATTTCGGATGACAGCTGTCAAAATTGAAACAGCTATATCTCGGAAACTATCGACCTTAGACTAGTTGTGTGTAGGGACAAGTGATAGATCTCAATGAGATCTACATTTCGGATGACAGCTGTCAAAATTGAAACGGCTATATCTCGGAAACTATCGATCTTAGACTAGTCGTGTGGGAGTTGGACATTTTGACCCTGAACGTTAACGATGTCGACTGTACAGTCAATAAAATACAAAAATAATTTATTTTGAACTAGACTGTACAATGTTTTTATGATGCTTAATCGGAGGCATGGGAAAAAATATTCCCGCTCCTCCTACCAATCGGAGTTCCGATCGGAGGAAAGGGAAAGACAAAATAAATGGGTTAGCATAGTTATGGCGGAATAATTGAATTTTTAAATAATGAATTTGGTTTAACTATGTCGAATGATCGCAATCTTAGCACAACGAAATACAAAACTACTATTGATGCGGTCTTTATTAGACATTTAAATAGGTTCGAATCAAAACTGTTCGTTTCTTACTTCAGCTACCATAAACCTATCGTATCAGTTTTAGAGATTGGCGATGATAGTTCTGGTAATGATGATGGTGAAAAAGTCGTTGAAATTATGGATGAAAGTTGATTTTTCGGAGAGATAAACTTTTTAATGTAAAATAATTGTAATAGTTTTAAAGTGTTAAATTTTTAATGTAATATAAATTGTCATGTTTGTGTACGATAGCGCAATAAATCAATATTGTATTCTACCACATAAATGATAGTACTTTTATACTGTTAAAGCAATTTTTGCAAAATTATTCCCTAACCATTCCAAAATATCAAACATGCTCAACGTTAATAATCAAGTTTTCACTTCTGCCGGCACTCCCGGAGTGCAACCCGTCTTTTTTTTTTTTGGTGGGTGGAAAATCATCGAATGACCCCCCCCCCCCCGTTCTTGGGCAGAGCGAAGGGGAGTGTCAGACTTCTACTGACTAGAAACCGAACCCATGTTCCTTCTTTGCCCTTGCGCCGAGGCCACGTCATCTGGTACAAAAATCCGCGGCCCCGACGGGAACCTTACCTTAGCCTTCAACCGATGTAATTGGAAGAAAGCCTATTGCCATCAACCGATGTGATTGGTAGCAACCCAAATGCCATCAACAGATGTAATTGGGAGCAAGCCTATTGTAGGTCCTAACATTTGCAATTCAAATGCCAAAACAAATACCAATTGTTGTCGTTGTGATCATTTCATTATCATCTGCCTAGCCCTTTCCTAACTATGTTGAGGTCGGCTTCCAGTCTAACCGGATGCAGCTGAATACCAGTATTTACCCACGACGGAACGGAGACGGTATATGCGTTTGGGGTGAGAGGTTGTTTGTTTGTTTGTGTGTTTGTTACATGGAGCGACTGCCTATCTGACCTTAACAACCCAGTTAATACTGGGTAATACGAGTACCTTTTGGTAAGACTGGTTGTCAGAGTTTCAGGTCACTGACTACCTGTAACGACTGCCAAAGATCTATATATGACAGCCGTTAGATATAGTATACACGACGTCTGTCTATACGTAAATATATAACGGAAATTTCAATCAATCAAAACACGAATTAAACATGTTAACAGAAAAACATTCGATTGATTGTTTTGCAAATGAACAAATCATGTACTTATTTAAAGCAATGAGTTAGTTAAAAGCGACAATGAAAACAGTTATTCTAATCGCTTTGATTAGAATTTTAGGTATTTAAAATGATAATTATATAACTATTTTGATATCTAACGTAACCTTGAGATATTATTACGAAATTATTGAGGTAGGTTTTTAAACATGAAAAGGACTTGTTGCATGTAGGTACCTATTTTTAGTTAATAAATGCACAAATAAAAATATCGGGTGATAAGTGATAATATGTACAAACAAGGAAATTAAGAAAATCGAAATAGGAAACAGTATGCAAGGTTGCGACCGAATGGCTGTATGAATGTGAACAAAACAAAAAGGAGAATGCATTAAATGTCGTGGCATATCTTGGATAAATATTGCAGCTGGCGTTCTATCCTATGCATATCCTATGAGATACAAAGTTTTGCCTAAAAGAAAACCCTTGGAACTTCTACAAAGTGTAAACAGAGTGTTCCCGAAGCCGTCAACCAAGCCTTCTGGACATCAAACAAATAACTCTACGTAAATTTTTATATTGCATTCGACGCGGTATTCACACCCGAGCCCCAGTTGAGGTTGTCATGGAGGGGCTGCGTGTTGTTCGAAAGACATACCGTGGCCGCGGCACAAAGGCCTAAAAAGGAACGTGGGTGGTTTTTAGTCACTAGAAGCCTGACACCCTACCGCTCTGCCCAGGGGCCGTATTTTTGAATCAATAGAATTCCAAATCGTGTACGAAATCGCAGAATTCGTATGCGAATCCGTACGAAATCGCTATTTTTGAATATTCATATCAGTGAATTTTGCAACGATTGGTCCGACCCACTCGTTTCCGATATTCTACCAGTAGAAATGACGGAAATGACGTGATGATTTCTGCGATTTCGTACACGATTTGGAATTCTATTGATTCAAAAATACGGCCCCTGAGCGGGAGGAATCATTTGATGATTTCACACCAACCAAAAAAAAAAATAAGTATAATAAGTTTCCTATTTTTTTACCCGACTACAGCAAAGCCAAAGGAGGGTTATGATTTTGTTTAGTTAAATAATTGAAGTTAAATTTTTATGTTAATTTATTATATTCTATTTTATAAACACAGAGGGGACGACAAGATGGGGACAAAAAGTACCTTTCCGCTATATACTAAAATAAAAGTATTCAACCGCAACTCAGATCGCAAATTGGAAAATATAACCCCAAACTACCGCACTAGTTTCCGTGCTAAAACTTTCCTACTATGTGGTCGCATCGGCCACCGTATCGCAATTCTCACTATCGATTTAAATGCGGCCATGCGGACTCATTGAAGGTCGGGGACGTTGAGGTCACTACTCCACTGCACACGCCATGTTAGAAATCAATATACACACCCTAGTAATGGGATTCGTGTATGTTACCAATATGTTTAGGGGAATGTGAGCTCTACACGAACTTTTCCACTCTTTTATTGTAAGTTAATATAGGTATATGTACGAAGTTAAACTGTACTTACAAACAGCTGTAGAGGCAATTTTTTAAAATATATAAATATTAATGTTCTATATCCATCTGCTTGTCACTTTATTTGACGTAGGTATGTGCGATAAGCGCTGTTACTTCGCATGTTTTGTGTTAGAAGTAAACTGCAAATACTTTTTTTGTATTAGTTACAAATGGCACTAAACTCATCTGACCTTATTGGTCAGGTTCTACAGATAATACAGGTGTTTAGTACTCGCAAACGGAGTGCATGTACGAATGTGGACGAGGTAAATGGAGTACCTATGTAAAAGTTGTAGCAGGTGGCGTTCTGTGGCTTCTGCTTACACGGGAAAAGGGCGTGAGTTTATGTTTATATGTATGTACATACTAAACTCGAAAGTTATGTAGATGCGCAGTCCTGTATTCTGTCCGTAACTGCAGTTTACTGCTTCACTTAACTGAGTAACGGTAGATCTTTTTACCTACAATGACCTACAAATAACAGATCAATCGGTTTTCCTCACTTATTGTGCCTTGAAGCAATGAAACAGACTAATTTTACAATGAAAATATAGACAGCTGGAAATAATTCTCAGATTTCCGGGGTTCATCTGCCTAGCCGTTTCTGTTTATCTGACCTCCTCATCCTAAACACAGTTAGTACTGGTAATACGATATCCGTTGGTAAGATGCGTTATCAGAATTTTGTGTCATAGGACAGTCGGGAATCCGGTTCAACGGCCAAACGTGCGTTCCGAGGCACGGGGGAAACTCGTTATGTAATGGGTGGTCAAACACCCGCGTATACCAAGCTAGCGAACCAAACAGTTGGTTATTAGCACTCCAGCTCTCGGATTATAATTATTGATTAGATTTCACTTCATTAGGATTTTTTTATTTTCATTTACTTACCATTTAAACAACTATTTACTTTACATGTATTTTAGCAGAATAGCATCATTGAACCACATAGGTTTGTACTTAATGCTACATAATTATAATTCTACATCATAGTAAAAACAAAATCAAGGTAGACAATAAATATACAGCAAATTATCTCGTATTATGCATGTTAACACGTCATAATGAATAAAAAAAAATTAAAAGGAAAGATAAAAGAAATGTAATGTTTTATATACAACAGATAGGGTCCTTAACATCTATCTTATCTATCTATATAAATAAAAAGAGAAGTCCTGACTGACTGACTGACTGACTCATCAACGCCCAGCCCAAACCCTTGGACCTGGAAAGCTGAAATTTTGCACAGAGGTTCCCTTTATAATGTAGACAAGGAATAAGAAAGGATTTTCGAAATTCAACCCCTAAGGGAAATAAATAGGGGATGAAAGTTTGTATGGAAAGTCGTCATTTTCACGCGGGCGAAGCCACTGGCAAAAGCTAGTATAACATAAACAAGTAGGTACCAAGACAATAATATTACGTATTGTACCTATTCAATTTGCTATCAAAACAACCGTTCGGTTACATCGTAAAATGGCAAAACAAATTAAAATTATGTAAATGTAATGATTATACTTAACGCGCGAGTACTTCACATAATTATCTGCAATGTTTAGTATTTACAGGGTATTAATAGGGTTCCGTACCTCAAAAGGAAAAAACGGAACCCTTATAGGATCACTCGTGTGTCTGTCTGGCTGTCCGACATTCCCCCCCCCCCCTTATCTCCGAAACTACTAACCCTAAAATTCTGAAAAAATACAGAGATTAGTTCAACACGTATAGATGCTTTGCTTTCATTGAAATACAAATTACAAAATACAATATCGCAAGTGATTGAAATACAAAATACCAAATATCTTAATGTAAGGTATTTGAAATATAAAATACAAAATACAGTATTTTAGCTATTTTTAATTGAAATACAAATTACATAATTCCAAAAACATTTTCAAAATAAAAATAATCGCCTTCAAAAACCACCACAAAAAAGTGTAAAGTAACTTTCGTTCGGAAGTCGGTGGCAAAAATGAATTAAAAGCAAAATAACCAGCTTAAAAGTTTGCTCTCACACTCACGATCGCTAAATAAAGGTTAATTATGTATTTTAATGTTAAAATGTATTTTGAAGCCTCAAGTATTTCAAATACTAACTACAAAATACTTCGTCGTCAGGTATTGGAAATACGAATTACAAATTACATTTTAAGGAAGTTACTGAAAATATACAAATACAAAATACGTATTTGTATTTCAATTACGTACTGCCCAACCCTGATTACAGGAAAACCTATGCCATGTGCAAGTCCGACTTGCACTTGGCCAGTTTTTTTACGATTATTTTTTCATTAACCGCGCGGTGTTAGAGTTTTTATGGTGTTGTTTTTCATGGCTTTATATGCTGTCGAGAAATAAATCTCATGCATGCTGGTTTTCAGGCGTGGTCGGGGCCGCGGATTTTTTGTAATAAATGACGTGGCCTCGGCGCAAGGGCAAGGAAGGAACATGGGTTCGGTTTTTAGTCAGTAGAAGTCTGACACTCCCCTTCGCTCTGCCCAGGAGCGGGGGGGGGGGGGGGGCATTTGATGATTTTCCACACACCAAAAAAAAAAAGGCATGCTGGTTTCCAGGCTGCGGGACTGTTCGAAAAAGATACCGTCGCCCCGGAACACAAATCACTAAGAAGGAACATGGGTGGGTTTTAATCAGTTCAAGAATTATGGGTTTCTACGGAGGAGCTCGTGGCTTATAAGAACTGCCACTCGGGTCGATCTTTAGGTAAAGCTGTGCTTGCCTAGGTCGGTCTGTGGATGGGTGACCGCCCGACATACCGAGTTTCCTCCGTGCCTCGGAAAGCACGTTAAGCTGTTGGTCCCGGCTGCCATATATTATAGATCTTTATCAGTCGTTACAGGTAGTCAGTGACCTGAAATTCTGACATACAGTCTTACCAAAGGGTATCGTATTACCTAGTATTAACTGGGTTGTGGAGGTCAGATAGGCAGTTGCTCCATGTAAAGTACTGGTATTCAGCTGCATCCGGTTAGACTGGAAGCCGACCCCAATATAGTTGGGAAAAGGCTAGGCAGATGATGAAGAATTATGGTTTTCTTACGGTGTTTTCCTTTACCAGAGCAAGTTAGTGCTAATTATACGATTAATAACACAAGGAAAATATAAGCGAATCTTTATTTTGGTGGGTGGAAAAATCATCGAATAACCCCCCCCCCCCCCCCCCCCCGCTCTTGGGTAGAGCGAAGGGGAGTGTCAGACTTCTACTGACTAAAAACCAACCCATGTTCCTTCTTCACCCGCCCTTGTGCCGAGGCCATGTCATCTCTTTCGATAATTCGATATAAGCGAATCTTGGATTGATTAGTAGTACATGGTAATACATTTATACCTAGCTAGCTCTTGACCGCGACTTCCGCGTGGTATGTAGCCTAAAGCCTTCCTTGATAAATGGACTATCCATCACAAACACATTTTTTTCAATTCTAACCAGTGCGTTCAACCAAGCAAACAAACAAAATCTTCAGCTTTATAATAATTAATAGTGAAGATAGTATAGATACTGAGCCTCGGTCAATAACCTGAGGAGGCGCTACTTAGGCAGCTGAATAAAGAAAGCTTTGCACGTATTGCATAGTGGTCCTCTCTCTGAAGCTCTAGCTTGTAGCTTGGTACCACTTGGACCCTGTTTCCGATCCTTGCTACTATTTTGGATTAGAATTTTATTAAATGTTAAAGTTAATAAGTAAGAATTGTTTGGTTCTCAAAATTGTCTTGCTTCCTTTTGTTCATTAAAAAAATGTTAAGAAATTATGAAATAATAGAACACACACTTAATTTATTAATCTATGTATTAGAAAACGTCTTATAATGCCGACCATGTAAGGCATGCAAAGTAAAATTGACTAATTGCCGCACTCAAAGACGTTTAATTATTACATATGCCATCACCACCTTCAGTGCCGGGAGCCCTCCTGGAGGGCTCACTCAAATCGTATCACCGATGCCGGGAGCCCTCCTCGAGGGCTCATTTTTAATGTAGGTTTTTCTTTGCGAAAACAGCATGAAATAATGTAAAAATAAAAAAAAAGTTGTATATTTTAACAAGATTTATAAGAATACGCCGTGGTTTTAAATTACAAGCACTTTTATTTTTAATTAATTTTCTACCTCTTCCTAGACGTCGAGAGCCCACGTGGCAGGTTCTATTTCAGAGGTGGAAAACCATTGGTACGATTTCCAATATTTTCTAAACATATTTATTTAAAGAATTTTTCCAATGTTTCAAGAAAATACCAGTATATTTATATTATTTCATGATTTTTTTTTTCAATAAAACCGAAAAAAAATATATAATAAAAACGGAAAATTTTTCATGTTTTAAATACATTCTTAGTCAATTTAACGTAGGATATTCTATGCTTTTACTCTTTCTATCATCATCCACCTAGCCTTTTTCCAACTATGTTGGGCTCTGCTTCCATTCTTACTCGATGCAGTTCGGATGTAGTACGTTACATGAAGCGACTAACTATCTGAGCTTCACAACCGAGTTAGACGACAACTGGGTGATACGATCAACCTGTCAAGTCTGACAACTGGGCAGCAACAAGTCTTACCAAGCAAGACAACAAACACAAGACAAAAGACAAGTAAGACTGGTTTGCAACCAGTTATACCAAAGGTAAGACTAGTAAGACTGGTTGTGCAATCAGTTTTACCGCAGGTAAGACTAGTAGTACTGGTCTGCTACCAGTTTTATCAAAGGTAAGACTAGTAAGACTGGTCTGCAACCAGTCTTATCAAAGGTAAGACTAGTCAGACTGGTCAGCAACCAGTCTTACCAAAGGTAAGTCAGCACTACAACCAATCTTACCAAAGATAAGACTAGTAAGACTGGTCTGCAACCAATCTTATCAAAGGTAAGACTAGTCAGACTGGTCAGCAACCAGTCTTACCAAAGGTAAGACTAGTAAGACTGGTCTGCAACCAGTCTTACCAAAGGTAAGTCAGCACTACAACCAGTCTTACCACAGGTAAGACTAGTAGGTAATGGTCTGCAACTAGTAGGTTACAGTCTTACTTTTGGTAAGACTGGTGGTCAGGACTTGACAGGTGATCGCATTACCCAGTACTAACTGGGTTGTGGAGGTCAGATAGGCAGATATTGATACCCATCACATATTGTTTTTTTTTTTTTTTACCCCGAAGGGTTGTGCAGAGGTGTACCTAATAGTAGGTACACCCACATTTCGCCAATTATGTTCAAGTCCCACATAATAGCGGGCGACCTCATTGCCATCAATCGAGCACAAATCCAGACTCCGTGGCTGCTACTAGAAATTCCTGATGGAAAACCCCAATAACACTTTGCCCGACCCGGGAATCGAACCCACGATCTCATGATCACCAGTCGCGTTTGTGAACACTAGACCAACGAAAGATTCTACAAGATTTAAAAAAACCACAAAAGGTTGAGCACCACTCATTTTTTGGAGGGCTCACATTTTCCCAAACGTAATGCCAGTGACCCCCCTGGAGGGCCCACTTGTAATATGTATGGCTGGATGGCACATGAGTTTTAGGAAATGGGGGTGGAGTCGAAAGTGTTAAAGATTTTGACACATTAGTGAAGGGTTTTATAGGTCAAATCTTTACTAACTACGGTACTCAGAGATATTTAATGATTACTTAAGCCGTCACTAAGTAAAGATTTGACATTCTATTGTATGACAAAACTGTCAAAACCTTTACTAAGTGATGGCCTAAGGAATCATTAAAGCTCTCTGAGTGCGGCAGTAAGTGACGGCTTAAGTAATAATTAAATAATAATAAATAAAAAAAACTCCGAGTATAGCAGTAATAGAGTTAGTATTACTTGCTTTTTTCGATGTCTTCATTCCGCCAGACATTATTGACATTCTCCGTTGTGACGCTGACATTGCGTCGAAATTATTAAACCATCCTCTACGTCAATATTTTACAAGATGTCTGTTTGTGTGTGTCGTCACACTATTCATGATAGTACAGTGTAGATTTACGCTGTACGCTTGTAGCACAGCTTGTAGTTAGTAATTAATTAATAAAAATAATAATTAATTTAGTAACATTCGTGTAGTCTCTGGTTTTCCTACAGGCATTACTTGTTTTATTTGACTCTTTAGTCAACAGATCCCACAAAAGCCGGACCCGCGGGTCTAATCGAAATAATGTATTTTTGAATTGGTCAATTGGACCCGTTGACAAATTTTGCGTAGTCAAATAGAAAAGTTTTCTTAATAATAGTATTAATGTCACGAATTCACGACACGACCACTTTCAAAGTGATTCAATATTTTGTTTTACTATTTATTTGCATAGTAGTTCTATCGTAAAAGGTTCAATTTCATGTAATGTATCAGGTACTTGATTTTGTTTTACTATGATTCACTGAATACACGCAGTTGACAGTAGTTTTAAAAGTAAAATTATAGTCACGTCGATTTCGAAGTCAATAATACTTGGCTCAATAATTAGAATACGTTTTGTTAATCTGATACCGTCACATTGTCAATAAAGTTACAATTAATTGACGGGAAACAAACGATTATAATTAACAAATTATCGTCTAGACTACTCTAGACTGTTCTTTTATTTGCTTGTCATTATTACTGTCGTAGTATTAGTTTGCGTCACATGCGTCGATGCGTGATCAAAAGAAATTACTATTTTTTCTATCATTCTTCGAACAGTCTTTGTGGACATTGCATTGAAATAGTGAAAATAGAATTAGGTCGACTTCTACGTCAATATTTGGCTCAATTACAAGACGCCAATTTGTCTAGTGTCGTCACAGTGTTTATTAATACTTTACTAACAGAAATGAATGTTACAACGCCAAGTTGAATAAAGATTGTCGCGTCCCTCACTTTCATTCGCATGGTCGTCAATACTGTCTCTTGAATTTATCACATTTTTTATAAATTACAGAACAGCACTGCAGTGCTACCTCCTGCCAGAAGCAAGCTCAAAAGCAGTATCTCAAAAAAAAGTGTAAAGTTGATTTTAATGGCATCCGATACCTTAAACATTACGCATGTAATGAACTAAGTCAAAAAGCAATAGCTGCCAAACTATGTATATTTATTACAAAATAAATTTTCTCGAAACTGCTTTTGCGCTTAGTATGGCAGAGCAGCAGTTTTCGATTGTTTGACAGCTACGTTACTTTTTAGTTGTCACGTACCTATCAACGAAGGTTTCTTAATAATTATTATATGTGTACCTATCAAACTTTGACCCAGAAACGCAGTTAAGATTACTGTTATCTAATCAAAAATACATAGTAAACTGTTGTACTTAGTTATAATAGGTACTGAGAAAACTTGTATTAATTCGGTTAAAAACAATTGATAAGCGTCGTTGCTCTGTTTCGTGGCATTGTAGTTTTCTGTTGGACTATGAACTACATTATTAATCGTGACCGCAAGCGTATTTCTGTTTTATTATTGAATACGTAATTTGGTTAAAAAAATGATGAGTTTAACAATTGAATTACCTACCTACTTATTGGTAAGTTACTAGGTACATACTTGAAACATTGTTTTATTGTTTCCTCGTCCAGTTATGCTTACTGGCACTATTTAAAGTTTTAGTTGACATAGTGAAAAAATGTATTTTGCTTAAACGTTGTAAAACAATTAAACGCTTTTACTTATATCGCTTTTTCTTTTGCAATTAAAAGTGTAAACTGATGATGATGATTCTTAGTACTATTTCGAAATTGTAAGGTGCTAATTGCGTTATCTAGGCGAGTCAAATAGTGTCAACATTTACCTCTGCTTAAGATTAGGTAGGTACCTACCTACGCAATATTAACATCGTAAAGTCATAAGGTATTTGACTGCATTGTTTTAACCGTCAAATGCCTTGAAATATGAACCGCCACAGAATTTGGAGAAAGCATTGTAGCTACTAATTTATTTGTGTATATCACTTGTCTTTTGTTTTATAGATAATGAAATTAATTAAGTACATACGTAGGTACTGTTTAAATAATAAATTAAAATATTTGTTGACCTTCATGATTGTGTACCTACACTATTTAGTTACATACCTACTGTAAAAACTTGTCAGTAGAATGTAGTGTTTTAAAAAACTTACAATCTAGGTTTAAAATTATCTTGAGAAACTGTAAAAAACTAAAAACCAACCAGTTTTTTAAATGTCGAGCAAGTGGCCAGTTTATGTGAAAGTTAACTTTTTTTTCGAAAACGGAACATCAAAAATGTAAATCTAGTTTTTTTTTGTAAATTGAAAAAGCGGCTAATAGAGAAATTTGAAAGTAACAATCACAGGCTATATTACTGATAAAATGTTTTACTAACTTTATAAAAAATATATGGAGGGTAGATGACGACAGTTAAATGTTAAAAAACCAATTGAATCTTTTCTTGTGCTTGTTTGATGATGGAATTATATTAAAGTGTTTCACTTCGAATGTAGGTTACCTTTAGTCTAAACCGTTCGCATAAAATGAAAGTACATACGATAAGACACTGCACCACCTGCTAAGAGTTTAGATAAGCACAAAACCACGCCTTTCTTTCCACACTCTCAAAACAATGACTAACCGAAAATACGAAAAAAAACTAAATGTAAAAATAAAACGTAAAAATTAAAATGTAATTCTTACATTTAAACTCCACACACACACTAGTTTTAAGTCATCCAAATGATAAAAATGTTTTGGTGCACGAACTCCGCGATATTATTTACGTCGCGATAAAATTTGGACGCTCAGCGACTTACGTCCGTGTCGCATGCGTTTCAGAACGCGACTGGTACCTACATTTGATGCGACGATACAATGAATACTTACTTACACATTCAAGCAGGGCTTGTTAACGTTACCAAATTCACGATAAAAGTATCGGTAAGTAACGATATTTTCATAATGTTAATTTATTAACGTTATCACTGGTATCGGTAATTTGGTATCGGATCAGTTTATTAATGTTCCCTGGTAACGGTAAAAGTATCGATACTTTTACCGTTACAGTCACTTACCTTCCATTTCGGTTAACCCACGTAGGTAATTTTATATACTAAATGAACAGATAAACCGTTTGCGTTCGGTTTTGGGTGGCGACTAAACTCACAGCAAGTGGAAACAGAAAAAAAAGCTATTATGACGACATAAATGCGTCGTAAGAAAGAGATGAAAGAAAAATACCGTTACTTATAGGGTTAATTTGGTATCGGTATCAAGTATCGTTACCTGATAACACTATCATTTAACGGTAAATCATCATAATCATCAGACGTGGAGTTGCGGACACCAGCCCGTCGTACTTATACTTATACTTATATAACGGTAAATCATTGATAACGTTAAGTCAAATTACCGGTAAAAGTCCACCCAACTATCGATACCAGACTTAACGTTACCTATGAAATTAACGTTACCTTCGAATGAAGGAGGTAACGATACCTAATTTTTAACGGTATTCAAAGCCCTGCATTCAAGCCGCACATACTTTCTTTGATTCAAGTAGTTTGATGATGATTTCTCTTACTGAGTTCACAGATCGTAAGTGGTTTCGGCAGAAGAAATGATTTGTAGTGCTCGATGCTACTTCTTGTATTCCTATTGTTTTCGTTTACCATTTGTTTCTTTCGTAGAGTTAGGTTGTGCGTACGTATTGGCGTTTATTACTTACAAATAAAACAACCTTTCTTTCCTATGTGTTTATCTTGCGTCAATTTCGCGTAAATTGTTCTAGCAGTGGCGTTCTTGGAAAGCACTTAGACATACGTAGCATGCACTGCTACGCCGCACTACGCAGCTTCTTCGTTGTCCCAAACACGCAATGGGCATTTGGGAATTTGCAATCGCAAATTCCCAAATGCCCATTGCGAATTTGCGATTGCAAATTGATAGTATTTCCCCAACAGTATTTTAAATGAGGCTTTTGTTTTTTTTCTTTTATCTTTAATTATTATAAGAGTACAATCTAAGATTATATCTATCTATCTATATAAATAAAAAGAAAAGTCCTGACTGACTGACTGACTCATCAACGCCCTGCCCAAACCCTTGGACCTAGAAAGCTGAAATTTAGCACAGAGGTTCCCTTTATAATGTGGACAAGGAATAAGGAAGGATTTTTCGAAATTCAACCCCTAAGGGATTTAAATAGGGGATGAAAGTTTGTATGGAAAATCGTCATTTTCACGCGGGCGAAGCCGCTGGCAAAAGCTAGTTTTGTATATTCAAATACCTACTGCATATACACGTACGTACATGAGTGTGACACCGAGGCATTAACATACAAAACATAAATTAGATAATTATAGGGCTAACATGACACGGCCCATTTTCAATGAAATGAAAAATCAATGTAATTATCCTATTGTTTTATTTAGGAAAATACTATATGCAAAATAACTTATGAACCGGTTTCAAACATAAGTAGAAACAATTGCTTGAGTTATCAAGGTACCTAATAAGGTGCTAATGAATAAATTAAGAGTATTACTGATTAAAGATAAAAGTGGCCACTTTTGGTGGTAATAAGTCTCTTAATTTATAAAGTCTAGAATCATGATTTTAAAAATACTACAGGTTATTTACTAACATTATAGTGATTTGGATTTTTCAAATTTGATGTGATTTTAGAGTAAAAGAAGAAATAAGATGTGGGTGGCGCTAGTTTCGGTGCTGTTAGCGCCTTAAGAATTTATCGCAAAACCGGATAGAATATGAGTTTATCAGACTTTTTGTCGGTCACAGTTAGGAGCCCAAGCATCTATACCTAACAACTATACTTATATTTATAGTTCCGTTCAATCTTTATGGTGGCTTAGAAGTTAAGAGCGATGTAACGGTCTCAGCATTAGGTATACAGTTAAGAATCTGATCCGATCTGAATCCTAAAATTGTGATCTGGGGGTCTAAAATGGCCACTTTAGCAGATCATTATATGAATTGCGTTAAAAAGCGTAAAATAGAAGTTTCATAATAGTAACTGCGTCTGCGAAAATTTTACGAATTTTAACGCAATTCATATTATTTTCCTAATGATCTATTTTCCTAAACGGTTTCCAGTTTCCATCATGAAAGGTCCATTTTACGCTTTCTAACGCAATTCATATTGTGATCTGCTAAAGTGGCCATTTTAGATCCCCTGCTCAGATTCACGTTAGATGTTTCACGCCGCAATAAACATCGAACCGTTACACCTGCGCTGACCGTCACTCACGGCTAACTCCCGAGCCGCCATTTTGAATATGACTATACGTACCTATTACACGCATATTTCAAAAATAAATTTTGAGTACCATGAAATACGGGGTGAGTATGAGTATGGGCCATCAACCAGACTCTCGGCTGCCACAACCTGGGAATCGAACCTAGGATCTCATGCTTAAGAGGAAATGTGAGTGCTCTCTCTACTATCGCTGTCTCTCTCCGTCCTCCTGCCCACAAATTCGTGCTAAGGACAACTGCAGAAAAAAGTTATAATTCGAGGTTTGGCTCTCGCCTATTTCCTCCTCCAATATTGAACCAATTTAAAAGATATTTTAGACAATGAATAAGGAGGATTTATATACTACGCCGCTATGTTTTTTCTTTTTTCGTTAATAGTTGTCAAATTTGTACACTAGGACTCTGTTAACAGCGATCTAAACAAGCAATTTTGAGCATTTTTTGAGGGTTCTAGTGCTTATAAAAATAATTTATCACCAAAAAAGAAAACATAGGGGCATAGAAATAGTTAATATTTATTATTCTGTAAAAAATCATTGCTCTAGGGTCATTAACCAAAAAGAAAACAGGCGAGAGCGTTTGTATGGAGAAAAGACCACTCGCATTTCCTCTTAACATGATTGCCTCTACTAAACGAGTTCTCTAGTAAAATTACGTTGCTGTAGGTCTTATTCTTTTAATAGTCGTAACATGAAAAGTAAATAAATAACCCGATTGATGTAATGACAAAAAAATGTTAAACCGATTATTTTTAACGCCAAGATATTTCCGTATTGAATCTTCAATTACAAGTTAAACATAAACAAAACCTGCTTCTAAGTCGTAAGACGATAATCTGTGTAAGCTTACCACCTACCGGCCGGCCGGCTTACTAGCTTAATACCAACCACCACCACCACCACCACCACCACTACCACCACTACCACCACTACTACCACTTTGTCCCGTGGTTTCAGACTTTTGTTTCTATTATTTCAGCTTTAACCACAAGAATGATTATTTACTCCTAAGATTAGTGTATTAAAACAAACAATCACTTTTCATTTTGAATACATTAGTATACTTACATCATAATTTATTAAAATGTACGCACAGCGATACCACTTTTTTTTTTAGGTTTTCAAATCATCAAATGACTTCTACCGCTCTGGGTGAAGTGGAAGGGATTGTCAAAAATTACTTAATTACTAAAAACGACTCATGTTCCTTCTTAGCCCTTTGTGTCCGGGGCCGCGGTATCTCTTTTGATCAACCCGCAGCACAGCGACCAATCAAGTTATACAAAACCAATTTAAATGTTATACTGAAAATGTATAGAATATTGTGTCACCGTATGTACTTTTATTTTACAATCAAACAGTAAGTCTGGGAGAAACGTTAAGATCTCATTCTCAAACTTTTTGTAGCACGCATCGAATGTGAATAAAACAACATAGCATAGATGTGTAACACCTAGATATACACTGATCTACTTTTATGTTTTGTATTCAATATTTTAATGGCACTAGACGGGCATTGCCATAACAGAGCAGCGGTGGCCCAATGGTGGCGGCCCCGACTTACGAACAGTAAGCCGTGGGTTCCAACTTAGGTAGGCGCATTACTTTGTGTAATTTATTTCATCACCGCTGCTCTCAAAACGGTGAAGGAAAACATCGTGAGGAAACCGGCATGTCTTAGAACCAAAACATTCGAAAACATGTGTGTGCCTGCGTGGTGGATTAGCCGATCCGTCTCCTAGAGAGGAGGCCTGAGTCCCTGTAGTTGGAAAATTATAGGCTGATGATGATGATTCAATTATTTAATGTCACTAGACGAGCATTAAGATTAATCGTGTACCTATCATGAATGTTAAGTACGGTTGGTACATGCACTTAAGTACCTACATTACAATCTCAATATTAATTATGTAAACATTAAGCACTATCTCTTGAAAAAAAAAAAACACTATTTATCACGCGTCGATACCTATGGACCGATTACGCTGTTTTCACTAAATACTAGGCGGTACCTAAATTAATGCCTAGAAATATTGTAGGGTTGGAATTTAGACACTCGGCATCAGCACTGAGTGTTCAAAATCCAACCGTATTTAGAGATTCGTTTAGGTATCTCCTTGAGGGAATAAAAACAGACATAATATTGCAAATAATTATTTTTACGGTGATGATTTCCCAACTAAATGCTGTGCAACTGTTACGAGTAAAGCCACAAATAATTAATATTTTATTGTTATATCCTAGTTTCATTTGTGAGTAACATAAAACAAAGTGATAATGATTGTTACGTATTTGTTTCCAGAAAAATTTATGGATATTTTTTTAGAAACCTATTTTTTTTTGCAGTACACTACTTAATTTCGACACCGAAAGACCAAACTCAAGGTTTGCCAACATATCATAATTCGATCCTTAATAGG
Source organism: Diarsia mendica (assembly GCA_949316265.1). NCBI lineage: Eukaryota > Metazoa > Arthropoda > Insecta > Lepidoptera > Noctuidae > Diarsia > Diarsia mendica. The sequence continues at coordinate 15,901,725 of OX438895.1, forward strand.
TAGACAGTTGAAATTTTCACAGAATTTGTGTTAATCTTGCCACTATCTTTATTTATCGTTTGGTTAGTGTCTAAGCTGGTGTAAAAGTTTTTGTGGCCCATGGGCCAAGTTTTTGTGGCCCTCTGACTTGGCTTTAACTTTAATAATGCTGTCGATAAATATCTGCTATGCTGGTTTCCTGACGATGTCGTGCAAGTGATAAATTTACAATACGCACTCATGTGCGTATTGTAAATTTATAATTTAATAATTTTTTTTTTTTTTTTGCAGTAGTTGAGGGAAGTGAAGTTTTTCGAAGTCATCTTCGAAAAACTTCACTTCCCTCAACTACTGCTGTTGCCAAGTTTTTCTTTTCATGGCAATAAGCTAATCAAATAGAATTAATATAAACTACTCGTGATAAACAGATGTTTATTAATTCAATCTATTATATTATAATAGATTAAAATTGACAGTTTAATGATTGTAAAGTGCACATATTATTCACGCTTTAGGTCAATGATTTTCCTGGAAAAACTATGTGTTACGATAATCACTAGTGGCAGACATGACTGATTATATGGGTGTTATGATTTAGGTACACCTCGATTTGTGGTTGAATGCATAATAATAGATAGGTAATTTATTATCTATATGTTACTAGGATTGATTCTTGCATCGATCGATATACGGGGTTTCTACGGTTGGAAAGAACAGTGGCTATATTATAGCTGATGGAATTAATAAGCGTCTACTTAAGTCACCGTGATAGATACCGACGAAATAATTTACTTAGTTTTATCAAATCAAGCTTAAGGCCTATCGATCGCTGGAAAAAAAAACCATCATAATTATGAGCTCAATTGACTAGATTACAGGTGATAATAAATAATCATAGCTTAATTTATTTTTTCTATCTGACTTGACTTTATAACTTTTGACTTAGCTATGCTTTTAATATTGGCATGTAATAAACCTTTGTAAGTTAAAAGACATTTCAATTGTCAACTGTACTGAACTGACAGCTTGTCATAGTCTGCACGAGCATCTCATTATATTATTTTCCATCGATTCTCCGTGATTTTCTAATTCATCGACTAGTTCTGCTTATGAACTCTGATATTTACTGTTCCCTGTGTGACTTGCCTAAGGATGACTCTGGATTCCGATTCTGCCTCTTTACTTTGGACTTTATTGTGTGTACATCGAATTGAATATCACGATGGGTAGCCGTGTAAGGCCTACAAGCATTACCTATAATATACAACGTGTTTGCCATGCGTGCTGGTAACGCACAAGAAGAGAAGTCCTACGTATGAATAGTCAAGATGAAAGTAGTCCTCAGCTAGACACAACTGACGATGTGCAACCACAAGAAAATGTAATCCAGCCTGATGCTGATGCATCAACCCAACCTGAGCCAACACAAGTTGTGGAGTTAGCCAATTATAGACGAATAACAAAGATGTTTAGTTTTCTATTACACATTTTATTTCTATAACTTTACGATGATATAGCTTTATTGTAGTTAAGAGAGTTATGCAATTGATACCTTAACATCCCTAGCCTGCATATTGCCATGAATGATTGTGAAATGTGCATACTATTGGTGTGTACCTATTCTAAATAAATAAATTGTGTTAAACGTGTTTTTATGTATCTACTAAAATGGTAAGGGCGCCTTCAAATTAGGGCGTTAGCAGCGCGGCAGTCGCGCGGCTGCAGTACATTTTTATAAGAACAGCCGCGAGCCGTAACAACCCGTTGATAATTGTTTATAGTCGCGCGACTGCCGCGCTGCTAACGCCCTAATTTGAAGGCGCCCTAAGGGTAGGTAAACCTTTTTTTTGGGGTGGTTGGGAAATCAACAAATAACCCCTCCCGCTCTTGGACAGCGAAAAGGAGTGTCAGACTTCTACTGACTAATAACCACCTATGTTCCTTCTTAGCCCTGTATGTCGAGGCCGCGGTATCTTGCATCGGTTGGACTTAGTATTCTGAATACGGTAGTCCGTAGTTTATAATGTGTAAATGCATTTCTATCTATATTTAAAGGGTAAGTAGGGTGATTAGTCCGTTGTTTGTACGACATAACCTCTAAAACTTTAAACAGGAATATCTTTAATTCTGGCGTAGCAGAGCAAGCTCATTTTTACTCGTTTCCGCTCGACTCTTTGTTGGTGTTTCGTTGGTGTTTGTGGAAACACACACGTAAGCAGTTTTCTATTGCGAGGTAGGTAAAAGAAGTCATTAATGGGTCCGCTCAGCTTGCGACCGACACCGGGCTTTAACATTCTGAAAACGTCCGTAGTTTATTTTGTATTTCTATAGTTCTTTTTCGATTAGTCCATTGATAATACAACATAACCTCTAAAACTTTAAACAGGAATATCTTTAATTCTGGAGTACCTATAAAAATATAACTGAAGACAAAACTGTTCAGGAATTCAAACTCTATACAAATATATTTTTTCCATAGGCTGACGCAAAAAAAAAATGTCAACAAAAATTTGTTCGAGCGTTTGCCACTATTCTTTAAGGCTAGCTAGTAGCTTTATGGATTTAATATTTATAGGGGAAGTGCCTAGGTTGCCCGCAAAATTCGCTAATTGCAATTTGCATATAAGTGGCAGGCGTCGGTCGTGGGGCCTGCGGTCCCGGCTCGGAAAGCCCCACGACCGGGACCCGCTGGCTGTATAGGTATTGAAAAAAATAATGATGCTAACGCTTCCCTCTTCGTTAACAGTCTGTCCTAAACTGGTTTTGGAACGTGGAGGATAAGTGTTAAAGCGCAGTTTGGAACAGGGCATGGACAGCAGTTTATTCATTGATTGAACTACCTTTGGTCCGAAAAACAACCAGTCTTACCAAAGGCTTTCGTACTACCCAGTACTAACTGCGTTGTGGAAGTCAAATCGGCAGCCACTCCATGTAAAATACTGGTATTGAGCTACATCCGGTTAGACTGGAAGTCGACTCCGACTTAGTTGGGAAAAAGGCTAGGCAGATGATGATAATTTAGGTAAGAAAATATCTAAGTAACCAAATCCGTGTCTCGACTAAGGTACCTACAACCTATGTCTCATTTTCCGTGAGACTTCAAAAGTTGAGTATTAATGTCATGGTGCCTCGATTTTTTTGGATTTAAGGAAACCCGTATGAGGAAAATAGACTGTGATATCGTGCTAAGGATAATAATTTTTCACGGAATCAACATAACATAAAATCGTATCGGTTAGTGTTTCCTAGAGCAGCAGCTGTGGCAGAAGTGTAGCTTTCACTAAAACCCAGTATTTATACATACAAACAATAATGTGTTGAAAAGATGAAAAACACTTCCTTTGCTATTGTTTGAGATTAGTTTTAGATAGATTAGAGGGTTAAAGTATCAACGATTTAAACCATTGGTAAGTTAGTTTTGGCATACATAATTACGATAATCACAGCAGAAAGAATAATTAGAATGAAATACATATATTTTTTCAATGCAAGTTTACCCTGTATTCATATGGAAGGAAATATCTGTTTTGAACGCCGTAAAAGGCCAAGAACGGGGGCTCTAAAATCTTATATGTTTATTGGTCCACTCTGCTTACCAAGTGTCAAACTCGCCTTATGTTCTCATCAAACCTTCCACGGTCATTTGTAGACTTTTGACAGCCGTTACAGGTATAATGACTAGAAAATCTGACAACCAGTCTTACCGAAGGTTATCGTATTACCCGGTACTAACTAGGTGTCACGGTTGTGGAGGTCAGATAGGCCTATGTTAAATACTGCTTTTCAGCTACAGTCGGTAAGATTGGAAGCCGACCCCAACATTGTTGACAAAAGGCTACGTAGACGATGACTTACATAAATTTTTTGCTCAATTTTGAAATATTCTTTATTTTTAAGTGCCGATTGCATATGTGGGTCATTAACAATATACCTATTTATATAAACGATGACTCAATATATATCCTCTGAGACCGGTTTGTGATAGATTGCAGAAAAACTCGCCAATATTATTATTATAATGTACAATATAATTATACACGGTGAAACAAGTATGATTTATATAAATGTGTATATTAATTTATGTGCTTATTGATATGGCACTCTAACGACTACTCATTGCAACATACATAAAAAACAAATAACAAACAGTTTTAGATATTATAGTGAATTCGTCACATAAGGAAAGTTACAGCACTCGCAGAGTATATATTTAATGATAAAAGGAAATTGTATAGAATTTAAGTTATAACAAAATCTATTTACTTCATCAACACTGTACATTAATTAAAAACTATAAAATAAACTAAACTAACAAGAAACTATAAAAAGGCATCAAAATACTGCTCCTCAACGCAGCCGGCTGGTAATGTGCCCAAAAGACTGGCGGCATTGCCTCGTTGTATGGCAACACTTAGCCTCTGGCCGAGATAAAAGCCAGCCCTTAGGACACAAGAAGCGTCAACAAGTGTTTTGAAATTTCCTTAAACAGGCTATGAACACTCGGACCCCACGGCCCCAGAGTTTCAACCCCAAACTGCTCGAAAATATAGTTTCCACAAAGGTTTCTATATTTACGCCGCTTGAGGTTCTCTGTAGCCGCAGCAGTTTAAATAATATTTAAACTGAGTTTCTACTTAATATAATTTTTGATGTTGTTCTATTTGACCCACCGGTAGACTTGTAGAGAATGCATTGTGGAATTAAAGGTACAAGGTGGTAGCGGACGACATGAAGTTGCAGCAAACGACTGTCTTATAAAAATGTAATAATAAAGTAAAGTAAATTTTTGACGTTCGAAAAGTGCTGATTACCAGCCTAGTTTGAATAAATGACTTTTGGTTTGATTTGATTCGACGTGTCGCAGCGACACTACTGGTTTCTACGTATTTCTATGAAATTGATTATTAATAATTTATTATTTTCTTTGAAGCGACGACATGTCGTCTGCTGCTGCTGCGTGCAGTCGGCTACCAACTTGTACATTAAGTCCGCCTGTCTCTTTGCACATGAAGTTGCTGAAAACGGACGATATGGCCGAAATGACGATATGCCTTTTGACTTGGAATTTTACAGTACCAGTTCGTCTTCTGGAGTCTTGTCCATTGGCAATGTGGCCTACATTGGCAACCCGCTGTTGCATGTGTCTTCAACAATATTTACGAAACATGGGTATAATATGAAGTACCTCTGCTCAACCGTTCGCGAATTGCAGGGGTGATGATGTTTTTTTTCTACGTATTTCAGATTTTACCCTTTCAGTGTCAGTTTACGTAATAATTTAATAAATAATATTTTGGTTTGTTGAAAAATACGATTATTTTTAAATGGCATTGAACTACCCGATTTGAAGTGTCACACACAAAAATGATAAAATTATCAAGTGCAACACAATCTTTTATTTTAACCTATCTGTCGCTTCCGTCTATCACATGAAGCGTTGTGTTAAAGGTTACTGTTATTAGTTAAAAATACATTAATTATGTAAACTATGAAGTAGTTTTCATATAGAGATTAAATGGCATTTTCTGGAAAATTTGGTTTCAATGTAATCATTAGTGTTTCGGTCGGGAACTAACCGTTGTTGTTGTGGATGATATTTACCGACTCGCTCATGAAGGGTTCCGTGCCATCGTAGTAGGGAAGCCCCCTCTAATTTGTATTATTTGTTGTTACAGCGGCAACAGAAATACACATTTTGTGATAAGTTTGTTTTTCATATTGTTTGTACGAATGACATAGTTATATTTGCGGTTTTTTAAATGTGCTGTAACTCAAAAACTACTAAAATAATAACACCCGCTTGCCTAGGATGATTCGTGAGTACCTATTATCCAAAAGGTACTAATTGGGTTCTGGAGGTCAGATAGGCAGTCGCTCCATATAAAATACTAATATCCACCTGCATCCTTTAAGACTAGAAGGAGGAGCTCGTGGCTTAATGAGAACTGCCACTCGGGTCGATCTTTAGCTATGCTTGCCTAGGTCGGTCTGTGGATGGGTGACCGCCCGACATACCGAGTTTCCTCCGTGCCTCGGAAAGCACGTTAAGCTGTTGGTCCCGACTGCCATATATATAGATCTTTGGCAGTCGTTACTGCAGGTAGTCAGTGACCTGAAATTCTGAAATTCAGTCTTACCAAAGGGTATCGTATTACCTAGTATTAACTGGGTTGTGGGGGTCAGATAGGCAGTCGCTCCATGTAAAATACTAATATCCACCTGCATCCTTTTAGACTAGATCCGACCTCAACATAGTTGGGAAAAGTCTTGGCAGATCATGTGGTTCTTTCATATGAATTAAAGCAAATGAGGTCTGTGATTTCTATTTACTCTCCACAAGAAATAGGCGTGAGTTGTGTCCGTTTTTAAATGAAGTTCAGAAAAGCAGTTTACATATTTTTAACCAATTTTATTTCGATAACTAAGTAGTTACTACCTAACTATGCAGGATATAGAAGCGGATTCAGTAATCCGAATTAGGGCGTGCAGTTTCTTTGAATTATAATTATCTTTATTTGCCTATCCGGTATAACGGTTCTGTTATATTACATTAAATAATTAGCCGTGCCCCGTGACCTTCGTCCGCGTGACATGATTATAAAAATATTACTTCCCTATTTGAATCAGATTTTGATAACAATTTCCAGGGGTTTAAAAAGGTTTAAGGAGAGGGGGGAGGTAAATAAAAAACTAATCTAGACATCAGCTATCTGCCAGTAAAAATGCCGTTAAAATCAGTCCAGACAGAAACAGACCGACAGACACAATAATCTATTAAAGTGTTTTCATTAAAAGTATCGCATATACTTTCATAATTATGCATTCAGATTACGAAAACTTTTATTTTGAAATTATAAACACATCATAATTTTATTTATTTTTGCATATACCTAATTATGTTTACATAAGTTGTTTACTGTTGTAGTATAATGTTTAATTAACAAACTAATTATGTTTTGTGTCAAAAAGTTTAGTAACACAGGGAATTTATCGCTGTCTGTTATTAGTTATTACGGTTAATTATATTATCGGGTAGGATAAACCATGTTATAAATTCATCGGATAAGTTATCATACTAAAACTAAAAACGCGAAAATTACAAACTTTAACGTTTATAAAGTACTAGCTTTTGCCAGCGGCTTCGCCCGCGTGAAAATGTCAATTTTCCATACAAACTTTCATCCCCTATTTAACTCCCTTAGGGGTTGAATTTCGAAAAATTCTTCCTTAATCCTTGTCTACATTATAAAGGGAACCTCTGTGCAAAATTTCAGCTTTCTAGGTCCAAGGGTTTGGGCTGGGCGTTGATGAGTCAGTCAGTCAGTCAGTCAGGACTTCTCTTTTTATATAAATAGATATAGATAGATAGATAGATTTACTCGTCGTTTGTGGGGGTACTTAGTCTGAACGGCCCAAATCGAATGGCACGCGGGTCATTCGACCGTAAACAAAAATTGTCTACGTTCGAATGGCCCGGTGGTCAAATGAATTTAAAAATAATTCAAAAGTACAGTCGCAAACATTCTATGAACTTTTAATCTGAACTTTAGCAAGGATAATTCTAAGGGAATCCTATTGTACCCAAATACTTACAGTACTCACGTTAGTAAAATATTTGATGGTCACCCCAGAATTACATTGTTGAATTTATCCAGCCGACGCGCGACGACGCGACGCGACGCACTACTTCCGGTACGTTTAGGAATGTTCCTATTTATACAGAGTCAAATTGTTAAAAGTCAAGTCATGTCTTCATCATCTGCCATGCCTTTTTCTGACTGTGTTGGGCATGGCTTCCAGTATAACTGGATGCTGCTGCAGACTAGAATTTTACTTGAAACGACTGCCTACCTGAACTTTATAACCCAGTTAGTATTGGGTAACAGTAGACCCCTTCGTAAGACTGGTTGTCAAACATTCGGACCACTCGGATTACCTGTGACGTCTGTCAAAAAAATATAGTTTGTCTACAAATAACAGCCGGGACATAATAATAATAATATGTCAAATTCTAAAGCACGTTAAGCCACATAATTATAATATTTGCGACTTAATTAACGTGGTTTAGAATATTGACCCGTGCGTGTCAATATTCTGTTTTCACGAGCTCTTCAAAAACATTTAGTTTATACTTAATGAACTTAGACATCGATTTCAACCTATACTCGGCTCATTTACAGCCAATCCCAACGGATGTCGTTACGATGCTTGTGAGTGTGAGATGTATTATTGAGTTCACCAGCGCTGAGACTTTTGTCATAAATGTTACAGTACCATGCTGAAATAGTGGCCTTTTGGCTTCGTACGGGACTAATTTAAATTTATTTATTTATGCACAGATAAAATACAAGAAAAGGATAAAAACATAACAAATAGAACTTCTATTTGTTATGTTTTTATCCTTTTCTTGTATTTTATCTGTGCATAAATAAATAAATTTAGAAGAGCACAAAGGTACTGCTTATTTCAAAAGAAATTTCTTCCAGTAGACCTGCGAGAGGAAAGTTTGATTAGAAATGTAGACACAGGGTGTGGAAAAGTGTAACAAGATTTTAATTAAAATTAAAAACAAAAGCATATCTATATAAAATAAACATACATACACACATATAAAAATAAATACTAGTATCTGAATATATATACATGGTAGCTATAGTAAACATACACATATACAGAATATTACAGATACAGAATAGAGGAGAGGTAATGTATGTATGTCATAATTTTAAGTGTTTCTCTTATGTTTACTTTTTTAATCTTTATTTTTTTGTCAATTTATTTTGTCCTGTGTGAAACCAATAAATACTTTTTCTTTCTTTCTTTTCTTTATAGAAAACATCCCTAACGGCTCGAGTTTAGGTGAAAATGACGGGGCGTTCATCGTTCATGAAGTCATGACTGTGTCATGTTGACCTTATTTAAATATTGTCATCATTGGTTGAATCACCTCCCTTCATCCCGCCTGATAATAGAGCAAACCTTATCAGGTTTCCGTATTATTCCAATCACTGCGGGCCTTCAAATGTTATGAAATCACAGGTTCTATGAGTCACAGTGACATGATGTGTGTATTCTCGATTTGATGGCTCGACGGATTTTGTTAAATTCAGCATATAGGTGGGCCATGGTCCTGGTTATGTTATGTTATATTATGGGAATGGAAATAGGAACATACTAATTTTTCCAGTGGATAATTTCCATCATCTGCGACGGATCTGACTGCTACTACTACCATATTATTTAAATTCGCTAGTTAAATAATATGGTAGAAAAATAATAAATACTATACACATAATAATAAAATATCAAATCACTTATAGAATTAGACAATACAATGTTGCTGAAATGCTGGTCCATAATCTGAAATATACAGCGATACGTGTCGAATTGTAGCGTATTCGTCACGTTGCATATCCATAAAGGTGACGTAAGCGTATGAAAGGTTAAGTAGGTACACAATACATTATTCAGGAGCTAGATGAATTGCAGAGGGGAGGAAGTGCTACTGTGTGGGACCTACGAGTTTGTTTTTTCGCGTTAGGCTTGCATTTTTGAAAACATTACTGGGTGTTTTTTATTTATTTTGTATATTATTCAGTGATACTTGAAAGACATAAATTAATTCATCGTAAATGACTTAGTTTTCTGAACATTCGAAAATCAAATAAAGATGATAAATCATAGTTGTTATAAGACAAAATTAAACATTTTAAGTCCTTGCCCCTATTTAACTAAAAAAAGGTCAACGTCACAATTGTTTTGAGGAGCTTTGAACTCAGTAATGGGCCTACTACACGCACGCACTTCCCCATGGGTTTACTTGCGCAAACTGGCTTGAACGCGGAGCACTGTGCGTGTGGTTGGGAAAACAAGCCCCGCGCAAGCCCCGCGCAAACCCCACGGCGCGGCCTGAGCGCGGCTTGAACGACTTGCTAGAAATTTTACCCGCGAGCCCGGCCTGCGCGCTTTTCTGTGCGTGTGGTTGGGCGTTCAGGGCTCACACCGCAGTCGAGGCTAGTCGTCGGTCGTACGTAGTCGTCCTTCGTTAAAAAATGTCAACCTTGAGAATGTATGACCGCGAATTTTTGACTGAGTTTTTAACTATGTGTAAATCTATGCCTGCTATATGGAAAATCAAATCGAAAGATTATTCCGACCGTAATAAAAAGAGCTATGCCTACGCAAAACTAATAAATAAGATGAAAGAAGTAAGAACTGATCTTTTACTTTTTGACTGTTGCATTGTCATTTTTTTCACTAGCAAACACCTAAAAAATATTAGCATAAGAAATAGTTCTTCACTGGGAAACATTGTTTACACGTCTACTATCGTCGACGATTTCAACAGGAATGAGGCCTGCGCGTACTTCACAGCCCATGGGGAAGTGTGAGCGTGTGGTAGGCGCATGAGCGTGTGGTAGCGCCCGGGAGCGTTCAGTTTTTTCGTGAGGTAAGCGCGCAGGCCCGGACTGAAGGGAAGTGCGTGCGTGTAGTAGGCCCATAAGACTCAGTGTGCACACCTCAACCTTGGATTGCATCGGCAATACTGATTGTTGTACTGCTTCACTTGTTTGATCGATATCGATATTTTATGTCGTCTTGGTTAACGGGCGTAACGATCTGGGGGTCTAAAGTTGCCACCTTAGCCAGGTCACAAACGCAGTTACTATTATCCATTTTACGAATTTTAATGCAATTCATATTATGATCCGATTATGATCTGCTAAAGTCGCCATTTAAGACCCCCTGGCAATCGAAAAATACTGCGAAATAGGATGCTTTTTATTTTCTTTGAATGAGTGATTGATGGGTCTCCAAATAACCTCTGTACAATAATAGAATAACTACCAGGAATACTTTATTTTAAGCTGGAAAATAAAGCGATAAATATAACTTAGCAGTTTTTCATTCAGTCAAACCTGTACGGATGTATTGCTGATGCTGCTTCGAACAGCGGACTGCAGAGTCGCTAAAATACTAGTGCTCTCTGACTGAAGTAATGGTTCCCGTCGGGGTTGCGGGTTGTTCGAAAGAGATACCGCGGCCTCGACTCAAAGGGCTAAGAAGGAACATGGGTGGTTTTTAGTCAGTTGAAGTCTGACACTTCCTACCGCTCTGCCCAGAGCGGGAGGAGTGATTTGATGATTTCCCAGCCCCCGAAAAAAAAAAGTATTGGTTAGATTCGGTTTTACTTTGACACAATAATAATAATGCTACTCGTATTGAGACTTTGATTTGCTCGATAATTTTTAATTGACTTGTACCGCAAGCTTTTCTGGGTACAGAATAGGAATCCTGCTAAAGTTAAAAACTTAAATTTACAAACTCCAGTAATTGGTAAATTTTGAAAAATATTTAATTCACGCATCTTGCGAATTTACTTAAATGTCCAATCAGTGGATCTGATTAAACAAAAACGGGTTGCACTCCGGGAATGCGGGCAGAAGTGAAAACTTGAACATTAACGTTGTGCATTTTTGAATATTTTGGAATGATTAGATTAGGTTAACATTTCGATTTTAAAATTTTTTACCCATCCCAAAAAAGTGCACAACGCCGCTTAGGAAGTTTTCACTTCAAAAACTGATGAGTGAGGGAAACTGACTAGTTTTACGCGAACTCGTAAAAAGATAATGTCATTCCTAAGACGAAACTATTTCTTAAGTGACGTCACAGTCATATTGTGGCAAGCCAAGCCATTATTATTCTATCAACACAATTTCTTTGGTAAGATTTGGATTGTAAGTACAGTCAACAAAACAGTTTGGTCTCCCGGCAAAAAAATCGTAATAAATAAAACGTAGTAAACATTCAGTGTGATATTCGAAAGTGTATATGATTGTTCAAATGAAGACTGACTCGTTAGTCTGAGTCGTGGCTGATGAGCATGACGTCCTACGTTTAGTCCCGGGTAGGCAAATTGTGATTGAGTCTTTCCATCAGAAATATCTCAGTAGCAGTCACGGAGTCTGGATTAGTGCCTGGTTGATAGCTATAGCTGTTTTCAAATAGAAAAAAAATTAAGTGTCAGTACTTCTCTGTTTTGCCAACTGTACCTACGTCACACCACTGCATTGTTATTCAGGGAATGTCGAAGATCATTGAAAATGTTTGATAATTCTGATAAAAACGCGTCATTGTTGACGATGGTGTGAATCACTTTATTTTTAACTATGATGAATGTGTCGTATTAGCTGTGAAAGATAATGGATTGTTCCTGTTTTTAAACTCTATTTGGGTCATGGCTATATGATGACGTCATCTTATTAGTGGCGTCATAATATATTTTCTGATGATAAAACATGGAACTTTTTCTTATTAATCAAGTAGGATGAGATATACAGAGCATCATCATTTGCCTAGTCTGTTCCCAACTATGTTGGGGTCCACCTCCAGTCTTACCTGTTACGGCTTGTCAAGAGGCACGGATGAAACTGGGTTGGTGGTCAGTGTGGTCACTCATCCACAGACCAACATAGGCAACCGCGGCTTAATCTAAAGATTGATCCGAGCGGCTGTTAATATCTTGGTACGAGCTCTTCGACTGATAAGATATGCATAACCTTAAAGCTAAATTAATGTTTCCATGATCAGAACAATAATTATAATAGAACACACCGTCTTCAAGTGAGATTATGGTTCTCCTGACGAAACCATAGCCCATGTGCTAGAGTGTCCAAAGTACAGACCTTAAAAATTACACTTAAACCGCGATTGGCGTGATTTAAGTACTTACAGTCTCAAACTCAAACCATTTGTTTCAATTAGATCATAACAGAGATCGCATGACTACGGGTTTCAGTTTTTTTTTCTGAACACCGTAGCCATGCGATCTCTGTTATGATCTAATTGAAACAAACCACCACCATTGAATGCACGCCGACCTCGAAAACTGCACAACGAATGCTCGTTGTGCAGTTTTCGAGGTTGGCGTGCATTCGTTGTTCGGTTTTTCGAGGAGGCGTGCATTCGATAATAAGTGTTTCGTATTCATATACCTACTTACGGGGACGTGATATCAGGTGTTACACTTTTCACAAGTCACGTAACACACTCCTTTTGAATGTCAAAAAAGCGAAGCTACAGTCATGATATCTTGTGAAAGTACTGTAGTTGCCCATCGATTTGAATATTAAAGAGAATCAATAAAAGTGCTTTATTTATTGCTTGTCGGTGTTTCAAATGGACAGGCTGATTCGTCAGGCACAGTAATCTATCATTAGCAAACTGCCTGGAAATGTACCTGCTTTTTCATTTAGCAATTTAGTCAAGGTCACTATGCCGCCAGAACGCTAGAAGCTATTATAATAACCTGATCGTAATCGTATTAATATGGATCTGCTGTGTCTATGACCTGTTTGATGATTATGGTCTGAAATAAAGTTATTATTATTATATTCATAATAATGATTAAGTTCGAGTTCGAGTTCGTTAAGTTGTAGTATGTGTGTTTGATTAAGTCCGCCTTTGTACGATTTTGTTGTGCATAAAGTTTTAATAAATAAATAAATAAATAATCTCAAACAAACGAATTAAATAAAAAATCGGGCCAAGTGCGAGTCGGACGCATAGCATCAAAAAATATAAATTTGTTAAGCTTAAGTTTGATAATGAAATATACCTGAAAGTATACCTACTGCTGCAGTTGGTCGAAAACTAAAAATCAAATCTTATTCAATTTAACGACATTAGGTACTTATAGAAGACAGATACTCTTCAAATTTTTTACTTTGTGTACGGTCGTTCGGACAGACCGACATACAGGCCGAATATACGAGTATAACGGTCCATGTTAGCCATTATTCGGCAACGGAATCCTTTTTTATTTGTGTGGTAAATCCTCAAATAACCCCTCCCGCTCTGGGCAGAGTGGAAGGGAGTGTCAGACTTCTACTGAATAAAAACCACCCATGTTCCTTCTTAGCCCTTTGTGTCGAGGCCGCGGTGTCATTTTCGAACAACCCGCATCAACGGATCCCTAAAACTGAGAAACTAACGAAACGCATTTAAACTAGAACAGCTTCTAGAACATTATTCTGCGTTTATTTGCGATGCTTAAATAATAATATCGACGAATTTATTTAGTGAAACAGATTCGTACCTATTTGCATATTAGCGCAGTGACATGTTGTTATTCGCTAAAGTGTGTCACATTTATGATGACACCGAGTCGTTAACCGACGCAGGCGCATAGATTGTTCTAGTCTATTGCGGGCACTTCAGTTGAAAATAAAATTTGATCTTAACAAAATGTTCTGTAAGCCTATTGGGATAAAGTCCCCTTTGTATTGATGATTTATGGCTAATACTTGCCCAAATCTGCCAAGAATACTGCCACCATAACATATCATGTGGTTTCTAACATAGGTAATACTTACACATGTAGAATCAACCGCACGCACGTTAGTGGTAAGACTTGAAAAACATAAAATGCCCTTACTGAGTTACGAAAAAAGGCCATGTCAGTGTGAAATGGTTGTAGCATTTGCGCAGGGATATCTATTTATATAAAAGGAGAACTGACTGACTGACATATCAACGTACAGCCGAATGTGAAATTTTGCACACGGCTTCCTATTATAATTTGTAGGGGAGCACTAAGAAGGTGTTTTTGGAAATTTAACCTCTATGGGGGTGAAAAGGGGGATGAAAGTTTGTATGGAAAATCGTCCCTTTTGTAGTTGAACCGATATCCACGCGGGAGAAGCCGTGGGCAAAAGCTAGTGATACATATTGAACGAAAAGTGCCAAATACGCAAAGAGAGACCAAATCAACACCTACAACTCTGCCGGTCAACTCTACTGCTTTAGTTGTGAGTTTGCGACCGGGTATTTAAAAGCACTTAATACTACTGTTATTATAGACAGCTCGTTTTGGAAGAGGACTTTTGGCCACAGGAAGGGTGTTCCGTCGCTTCCGCGTATAAGCGCCACGTCAACGTTTAGAGACATAGGGCACAAGTGAAGTTATCTAATAAATAAAGAGAGAAGTCCTGACTGACTGACTGACTGACTCATCAACGCCCAGCCCAAACCCTTGGACCTAGAAAGCTGAAATTTCGCACAGAGATTCCCTTTATAATGTAGACAAGGAATAAGGAAGGATTTTTTGAAATTCAACCCCTAAGGGAGTTAAATAGGGGATGAAAGTTTGTATGGAAAATCGTCATTTTCACGCGGGGGAAGCCGCTGGCAAAAGCTAGTACTAATATAATTTTATGGTTCTATTTATTCTCGGGCGGCATAAAGCTCTTGCACCAGGCTACGCATTAACCACATGATAAAAGAAGAAAAAAAGAAGAAACTTCTGTTTACTAAAACAAATTATAATGATTTTATCAAAATTATAATTATATTCTTTTATTATTAGTCTCGAATGTAATATATCTATGGCCCAAAGTTGCTATAAATAAATGCTATGTTATGTTAATTCGCTTGGATACCAACCATCCTTATCTAAAATATTCAATCTCCGAAGAATTTAATGACTAATTATTGGAAACATAAACGGATTAGCAAAAACGAGAAAAACGTGATAGTGATGATAGACCAAGTTATAAACATGTCGGAGCCCACTAAAACATCAGGGGGCCTAAAAGCCGCCATAGCAAAATCTTAATTGGATAATTAATATTCTATTCTATTTGTGGTGGGTCAAACTTCGCTTGAAATACTGTTAGAATAAAGTTCTAATCAGCTTGCACTACAAAGCGGTTGTTACGTCTTTCGCTGCGGCCGAATAGTGCGAAATTAGTGGTATTTTGCGAATTACAAAAAATCTATTGATTGGACTAAAAAAGTAAAACACTATGACTTTAGTATGTTGCTTGTAGAATTATTTGGCAAAAAAATCAGAACGATGACATGTATTTTAGTATGGTTTTTACTCGTTAAAAGAAATTTTTAGAGGTATCTTCGCGATTTTTTTCTATCGAGCAAAGTTAGTTGTATTATGTTTTCACAACACTATGGCACTAGCATATATCCTGAAGAATATCATATATTTTTTGATGTTGATTACTGCAGTGAATCATATACTTTTACGCATTATAAAACTCGCGTTTGAGGTACCATAAGCTCTTACAAAACTTTATTTCCAAGAATATTATCATGTTATGTGAATTTCTACTTTACTAATATCCTGCTGCCTTTGGGGGTATTAGAGGCCTGTTATTTTGAAAATGATACGTTATGATTTCTGCACCTTTTTGGGAAACTTGTTACGTTCATAATTACTGAATCATTTCTTACAAACAAATCACACATTTAGGTATTGTGATTTTCATCCCAACTATAAGCTGCCGTGACAGTGCAAAATAATTATGCGCATTAAATTTATTGCAGCCAGGTATTGCCCACTTATGTAATTATTTATATTTGACATAGTATTGTGACCTTTTTAATTTTCCATGGTAACTACATAAGTGTGACTTCCTCACTGATGACATTGTACACAATGATGGTAATTAAAATAAATTAATTGTTCCTATTAATTAATTGGTGCGTATGCACACTTCATGAGCGCCGCACTTTCATTCAGGTCGCGCCACTGTCATCACGAAAAAAAAACGGGACTCACGAGTGATGTTCATAGGATAAAAAAAATTATAAAGTTACATGTTCGACATTCGTTTTTCGAATTCTAAATCCGAAATTATTTGAAATGAAGTGGTTATTTTATGTGATCGTTGCAGTGTACATGTTCTACAGGACAGGTATCGTATGAGTTAAAATTATATAATTCATTCGTTCTTTAAAAAAAATTAAAAAACTGGCCAAAAGCGTGTCGGGCCACGCTCAGTGTAGGGTTCCGTAGTAATATTTTGTTTTTGTTTAAAAAAGATACGTTCAGGATAATAAAATATGTAAACGAAGTTAAAAAAAAATCTTGCTTATACGATAGGTAATACTACAAACTTAGTCCAGATTTTTTTTTGTACATCTTTTTCTCTTTTTTGTATAAAAACTGTTTCCATTCAAGTTCAAAATGATTTTCCTAGAAAGTCCTTATAAAGTTCTACTTTTCAGATTTTTTTCATATTTTCTGAACTTATGGTTCAAAAGTTCTTATAAAAGTAAAAAGTTCTTGTTAAAGTTCTTATGGTTCTTTTGGAGCGAATATTTCCGAAATTATTGAGATTATCAAAAAATGATTTTAGTAAACCCCTATTAATTTTTAAATACCTTTCCAACAATATATATATCACACGTTAGGGTTGAAATTAAAAAAAAAACAGTTCCCACTTTACATATAGGGGGGCTACCCTAATAAAACATTTTTTCCAATTTTTATTTTACCACTTTGTCGGCGTGATTGATACACATATTGGTACCAAATTTCAGCTTTCTAGTGCTAACGGTCACAGAGATTAAGCGAGGACGGACGGACGGACGGACGGACAGACAGACATGGCGAAACTATAATATAAGGGTTCCTAGTTGACTACGGAACCCTAAAAATAATGATATTATCACACTTTTTTTGTTAATTGCTTTTATTTAGTATAATATAGAACTTACAACAAAATATATACTAGAACTAAGAAACTAAAACTAAAAAACCATAGTAACTAAAATATATTATTAAAAGGAGTCCCTTTAGGCAAGGTTCCGAAGATACTGGCAGCGTTCCCCCTTTGAATAGCTAGACTAATTCTTTGTCCGAGGTAGCTGCCAGCTCTTCGGTCTCCTGTGACGTCGACCAACCTTTTCGAAATTTCCTTAAAAAGGCTTTTAGCGGTAGGACCCCACGGACCAAGTGTCTCGACACCGAATGGGACAAAATCATATTCGGAGCCTAGACCCCTGTATTTTGATAATTTGCCTATTTTTTTTTTTTTTTTTTTTTTTTTTTAATTTGTATTTTTTTGTTAATATATCAAAAGTTATGAAGTTATGGGTAGAGCTCTGCCGTGGTATAACTAAAATGCCGTTATCCCACATCTGGTCGATTTTCAACTTTTGATACCATATTAATGAGAAAAAAAAAATCTATCGATCTGTGTTTGCGAATTTTCAATATCTTGAATAGTTTTGGAAATAATAATTTTTAAAATGCCGTTAAGTGCATATTTCTCACGTGTGAAATAAGCATAAATAACGTTAAGTAGCTTTGTGAGTCTATAAAGCCACTAAAGTTCATTAACTCATATTTTTATCACAAAAAAATTATATGGTTACTTGTCTAGATTGCCGTTAGCAGTCTTTTGTACACTACAAAGCGGTTAAGGTACTGTAACTGTTTTATAGGTATTCTTTTTTTAATAAAGGAGTTCGCTTTTCTTAAACTATAACGTCGTTAATTGAAAATGTTAGACTTAAACTTGACTAACGATGTTTAACGGCATTATTGCTTCATATTTAAGATACTTATATTTTGACTTAACGTACGTTACAAGCCCTTAGCGGCATTTTCAAACCTAAACAAAAATGTATTGTCCGTCATTATTAGACTAAAACGACGTTATCTCACACTAATACACTACAAAGCCGTTAACTGATCTCGCGCGGGGCGGGGGACACCGACTGCGTAACGATCCTGTACCGAAATCAAGCTGTCGGGGTGAAACTAGTGCATCGCCAGGAGCTTGGGGGTGAGTAAGTGTGTCGCTCCAGGTTTGTTCCCGCCAATTTTGCAACGATTGCGATATGGCGAACCATCAATTTCCATCATTTGTGTCCCAAAAAAGGATTCAAACATCCAATCCAAGAGTTTATTTAAAAATATAGTTGGGGTATGTTTCATACGTAAAAGTTATGATCTTATGTACATATTATATAAAAATAATTTCGATGATGCATCATAATTATTATACAACTCTTCGTTTCATGAACGATAGATATTTAAAAAACCCACGTACAATGGTATGTAAAACTGAACCGAAAGGTATCGAACCTAAGAAGGAAAGCAAATTTCCTTAAAAACCTATCGAACATAATTCCCTCTCGCAAATTGTTATTTTGGAAAAACTTACCAACAAGCGAAAATGAGCATTCCGGTACAAGTTCTGATTAGAATAATAATATAGAGTGTGTGTGTGTGTGTTATTGAGACTTATTTTGACTAATTAATAATTTCAAATAATAATTTTTAATTTTGTAATGTAACTGTGATACGATTTTGAATAAATAAATAAATTGCCCTTTATTTTCTGAAATACATCTTGTTTGCTACTGTAAAGTTGTTACAGAATATCTAAATTGAGTGTGTCTTTTGCCAAACGCCTCCTCTAGCTCCTTCCATTGCTTTCTGTCCCGAGCCACTCTCCTCCACTTGGGGCCCGCTGTTTGTTTCAGCTCATCTTCCCATCTCCTTATCTGTTTCCCCTTGCTGCGTTTACTTTCCCTTGGATACCAGTCCAGTTATTATTTTCCTCCATTTCTCTGTGGCAAGCACAGAGAAATGGAGGCCTCTCTCATCATGCGGCCAGTCCATCTCCATTTTTGTTGGTCAATCCTGGTCAAGATGTCTGGTAGATTAGTTTTGCTCTCGATTGTTCATTTCTTACATGATCTGCTTTACGTATATTATTTGTCATGCTCCGTTCCATGGTTCTTTGGCAGTACTGCAGTTTATTTCTGTGCTGTTTTGTAAGTGCCCATGTTTCGCATCCGTATGTTATACAGGGTAGTATGCAGATATTAAAAAAATCTCTTAACAGCCATTCCTAAGTCTCTGGATTTCATGACCTCTTTTAATGAGCAATACTTTCTCCAACCACTTGCAATGCTTGTGTTCACTTCCTTAGTTATTTGGTCTTATGGTGATATAAAGTGGCCAAGATAATTATATGTATTCATCAACAGATTCAATCCCACCCCGGATTGAATCTATCAGTGTCGGTTTTTTTTCTGAATTGGTCAAAAGTTTTTTTTTTTTTGTGTTTATGGACAATCCCACCAAAGCACTTTCCTTGCTTAAGCTCCAGATGACTTGGGTTTTCCTCAAATACGACTAAGTCGTCTGCGAATCTAAGGTGATTTAGTTTCTGACCATCGATGTTGAGACCCAGATGAGACCAATACAGTTTCCAGAATATATTTTCCAGTTCTGCGGAGAATAATTTGGGTGACATTGGGTCACAATCGTCTGACGCCTCGTCTTACTTCAAATTCGGGCCCCGTCTGTTCTGACTGTATTTTTGCTTTACTGTTTGAATAATATAGTTTTGATCAATTCGATATAAATTCCAGGTATGCCTTGAGTAGCCAGACTTTCCCACGATTTTTAATACTGTGTTTTTAAGAAATAAAAATATTTTATCAAGAAGGCTTTAATAAATGTAGATAAAAGTTAGAACTAAAATTGAAATAAGGAAAATTATTTTTGTTTTTTCAGTTGATGATTGTTTTTAAATGATACTAGAAATATAAAGTTTTGAGTTCAAGGAGAAGATTAGAATTAGTTTTGATTGTTTGTTATCACAGGTTTAATGAAAGACAGAAGTTTGTCTGTAATTTTTGTTTATTGTTATCTTATTTTAACGTACAAGTAGTACATAATAAATGATGTGATTTTAGTGTTATTCCATAGAACTGAAAGTTCCTAAAAAATCTAGTTATAAGTAAAGTTTTGTGAAAGTTATAAGTTTAAGCATAATTACATATTATTTGAAAAGCAATAAAAAAATATTGTCAATCAAGTCTAGTTGATTGATAAATCTTTGACTTTTATTTAAAAATTATCTTTAATTTCAACAAATTTAATTCATTTTGTGCAATAAAATAGTTCACAATTTGTTTTATATTATTACGCTATAATGTCGTTACACCGCAAGGTTTTTAATTTAACCACGTTTTAGCTAAACAATGATTCAAGTTTATCGTTTTAATTAATACGCTTCTAAAGGTTACCAGACTTAAAAGCAGTAAAGTAACGGTAAACGCACTAAAGTATAACATGAATCAGTTCTATAATACATAATCGTAAGCTAAATTGTCGTTATGTACAAATAACGCCGTTTTAGTTAATCAATGAAGTCATGAAATTTTAGCATTTTATTAAACAATAATTTGCTATGAAAAAGATACACTAAAACGCCGTTACGCTTTACGTAGCGGCGTTTTAGTCGATGATCCATTATGATTTCGGTTACATCTCTGATAAACTAAAACACAAAAGAAGCTTTTTCATAAAATTAAATTATATTTACGATATGATAGGGTAAGTAGTTCAAAAGTAGGCGATTTTATCTATATTTTAGTTCTTCCAAATCTCTGATTGGTGAAGTCATCGAAAAATGACATCGGTTTAAAAATTTGCCGCGGTTTTTCTGTGTTATTTAAAAAAAATGACTTTAGCAGATAACGGCATTCTAGTTATAGGGCAGAGCTGTAGTCGGGTAAAATACTACTATTATTTTTTCAATTAAAAGAGTTTTTTCTACATTTGTTCTGTGTGAAAAAAATAGAACGGTTATGCATAAAACCTTTTGGTCTCTCAAAAGGCTAAAAGATATATGATTCATTTGATTTATGTTTATTCAGTGTACGGACTAAAACCAGTGGAAAACACTTTGGCCGTGGATCCTCCCAGCGACGATGAATTCCTAAAAGTAGGAGGTCACAAAACCATCAGCTGTAGAGGGTCCAATAGGAACCAAAAGGTAAGATAAAAATAATATTGAATAAGGAATAGACTTATAAACTATGAAACTGACAGTAGGGTAGTCGACTGACTAAAAAAAATATGATTCTGTTTAGTCCGTCAGTTAGATTATCGAAAAATATTGGATACGTGTTTTTTGTTTTATTAAATTAATAAAAAAATACGAAAATAAAGCGTGATAAAGATCACGGAGTGGGGGCTTTTGACATCATAGTTTGGTAAAAATGAACCAAACTGTAACGTCGCACGACTTTTCGAAGCACTGTGTCTTCATATTTTTGGTTACGTGAAAAAAGAAATAATACATGTTCAATATTTTTTGGAAATCTATCTGACGGGCTAATTAGATTTTTTTGTCAACTACGCCATTATCAGGATAATCATACTTGATAGCATTGAGGCTTTCATAAAGCCATAATACTGCGTAATACAGAAAAAGTTTATAGGTACTTCATAAAGAGTATGCTTTATACAATCCAGCTAAACAGGTGAAACCACTAAACGGGTTTTCTGTGGATCCAACATCGTAATAAGAAAGAGAAGAGAAAAAAATCTACTACTTCAAGACTACAGTACTTACATGATTTAGGTGTAGGTATGGGGAAGCTGGGTGACACTTAGGCTGAGGCTACATTAGGCCGCGACGCGACCTGCGACACATGAGCGATTAAAACAAGTAAATGAATGCTCACGTATATGGCTACACCGTACATCAATTCAATTCAGTTCAAAAAATTTCGCTCTTCCAGTCGCATCGCAAATCGCTGCCTACTGTAGCCTCAGCCTTAGGCATCGTTCACACCAAACGTATTGTCCGCCGCTGATTGTGAGCACGCGTTACGCAGTTTATTCGTTCTCAATATATATTTAACTTCTTGTTCACACCGAACCGACTATACGCTATTACGTAGATCCATAGAGACAGTGAGCATAGGTACTCACAGTCGGCGCGGCGGCGGACAATACGTTTGGTGTGGACGATGCCTTAAGGGAGGCCTATGTCCAGCAGTGGACGTCTTACGGCTGAAATGATGGTAATGATGGGGCAGCTGATTATTTTTTCTGTAGCGTGTAACAGAAAGTTTGATGAAACACTTAAATCTATGATTTATATCATCATTTCAGCCCGGAATCGCCCACTGTTGATAGATAGATAGAATACTCTTTATTATGTACACCAAATTACAAAAAAACAATAGTAAAACATTTTACAAGGGGTGACACAATGGGCGGTCTTATCGCTTAAAGCGATCTTTTAAAGACAACCTTTGGATGGATATATGGAAGAAGGAGAAACAATACTGCAGGTAGCCTGTGGTGTACCATTTACATAATTATATACAATAAATATACACATATACATACATAAAACATATTACACTAACACTTAAATATATTTACATTATAGACAAGTGCGAAGAACTAAATTTAAATAGCTAACAAAAATTTAAGCCTACGGAGACAGATACAGTTTCTTTATCATGCTTTTAAAAATTGGCAGAGATTGAGCCCGCCTTATAGACACTGGCAAGGCATTCCATAACCGTACTGCTTGAACTGTGAAAGACTTGTCGTAGAAACTGGTGGAATGCATCGGCATCTCTAATCTTAAGTTTTCCGATGACCTCAGATATCTATTATGTGTGTCATGAAGGAACTTGAAACGTTCTTTAAGATAAGCGGGGGTTGTAGGATTGAACAGAATACTGTAGAGCTGAAACAGGATATGAGAATTCCGGCGAAAACGTATAGGAAGCCACTTGAGCTTTGTACGAAATTCAGAAATGTGATCATATTTGCGCAAGCCAAATATAAATCTTATGCAACAGTTTTGAAGTCGCTCAAGTTTATCTGATTTATGTTTCTATAATTGCAAAATTTAAGTAACCGTTGCAAAATTTGGCTAATTATAATTTATATCCAGTCCGGAATAGTACTGCAGATTAGAGTCCGATAAACTGTAGCGTTAATTGGCAATCTAATTATGTTATATAATCTTATGTATATCGCGGATTTTTGTTAAAGTACTTCGTACCTTTAAAGGTTCATTTATTTAATTAAATATTATTCTAATCCTAGAGATAGATAGTTTCTTTAGAAAACTGCAGACTTGCTCCCCTCGCCTTATGTGAATGCAATAATTATTACCAACTTAGGAGAAATGAGGATATAATATTTCATAATAATTATTGTTATATGTATCGCGTTATTGAAAAATTTATGGGCATCGAAACTGAGAATTCCAAACTTGACTTTCCTTAGCTGTGGTTGGCATCATGATTGAATGTGTTCAAAGACTTAAAAATGGTTAAAAATTAAGTTTGAACGTAGTATGTAACTCTGGACGGCTCTAGCGTACAGTCGGTAAAAGAAAACTTGCTGGAAAACATTTTCGTAAGGTAGTTTTACCTTTATGCAAACATCAGCTTGCTCATTCGTATTTTTCAGGTGGAATGGCTAGATCCCAAAGGCCACGTGGTGAAGCGGATCCCTGGCAGTCGGATTTTCTCTCAGGAGCATTTCGTACCGTCCATGAGAGGACGGGCACCAGCGTTGGTGCTCACCATCACCAGGGCTCTGGTGGAGGATACTGGAGTATACACGTGCAGGTCCGGAGACTTGCTGAAGAATGTGTCTTTATGTGTTATTGGTAAGTTGACTTTATGTTATACAAGTGTGGCACCACCGTGTCTCCGAACTTCGGAAGCACGTAAAACCGTTGGTCCTACGCCCGAACTCTCTCCTGGAGGCCTTCTAACGAGCAACTACTTTGACGACATCTAAGACTTTGAGAGTATAGGAACAGATTCTGCACCTGAGCTTGCGCAGACACTAAAATACTCCTGTGTGCTTGGCTAGTCTTCGGTGAGATTGGCCGCCGTGAACGTAATTATACGGTCAGGAGGATATTATTTTATACGATCCAAGCACAGTTTAAAAGCTAAAACTTCGATCAAAGCCTATTTAACCAAAATAGGTGCATCCTGTCGTTTCTACCTTTTGCTAAATCTGTTGGTGGCTGAATGCCTATTCACCAGTTAGTAGACTGAGTGGTGTGTTATCATATTATCTGAGCTATTCAGTCTCGATTGCATTTTTAATGTTTTCTTTATCATTCAGTTTCGAGAGAGAGCCTCTCCGTGAGATGCTTAGCTAAATCGTATGCTTCTATTTTAATTTAATTCAAAAAGAATTTCTAACCACTAACATAACTGTTGCTAACCACTTCGATAGTTCAAAATGCTATTACGTTCAACGAAGTGGAACGATATAAATTCAATTCAATCATATGAAACATATCTGATCCAAATATGGTTGATTTTGGAGTACTTTAGCGGTTGCTATGACTTGCAAGCAAGAAATGTATGTCATTTTTTTTTAAATTCCCAGACACACATAACTCCGCTAAAATATAATTAGCATGAATTCAATACATTTATATAACCATTCACACGTCTGGAGGTACTTTTTTGTTTCGGAATGCATTCCGAGTTGATGTGATAAATTTAATAATTTTATTGACCTTGACCTCGAAAGGGTCAAATTATATCCGACTGCACGGCAGCAAAGCCAGGGTTATGTTATTACAAACGCTTAATCTTCATAGTAGGTGAGCTGTTTGACATTTTGATAAGCATCATCTGCCTAGCGTTAACCCAACTATTGGAGTCAGCTTCCAGTCTAACCGGATGCTGCTGAATATCAGTACTTATTATTATTATTATTATAAATGGGCTTGCTCTTGACTTCAATCTTGCCCTAAGGGCATAGATGACGTCGACGATGGAACGAGCTTACCCAGTAGAAGCCTGTTTACTCGCGACTTAAACAGATACACAGATACACTTTACCAGGAGCGACTGGTTATCTGACCACCTCAACCCAGTTATTACTGGATACTAGACTTTCAGGCCACTGACTACCTGTAATGACTATGTGTAATGGCTGCCAAAGATATAATTATATATATGGCAACTTGGGTCCAACGACTTAACGTGCTTTCCGAGGCATGGAGGAAACTTGGTACGTACTGGATACGGACCAACCTAGGCAGGGCTTAACCCAAAAAACGACCTTAGCGGATTGTTCCCAATAATAGTGTGCAAATTGTGAATAAGTAGTAATGTGTTATTAAAAAAATCGTCATGGAGTGATAGTCTAGTCAGTAGTGTTAAATATGAAGTAAACCTTTTAATTATGTATCGGTTACTTTAACTAGATTGAGCGTACATCCTGGTTAAATACTCAATAATTACGAAAATCTCGATATTTGTAAAACATAAACGTTGCCGGTAACAATATAATGAGGTGTAGTAAAGAAAAACTGAAGTATTTGATAGATAAACATACATTTGAAGCAATGTCGTAAGAGCTCTTTTGTAACCTTAAGTGGAAAGCCAACAGATTTGAGGTTAACGAAGTACAACCAACTCGATTATGGAATGGCACTGCAGAAATGTAGTGGCAAAAAGTTTTGGACATTATACACAACACTCTTTTTATAACCTGTCTGTATACCTAACCTCGCATACAATTTAATCATCATTTTTAATGAGGATGCGTTTCGAACTGCTCTAAAAAAGGTGTTACATTTTATGAAACTGAGAATGTTCTGTACATTCTCGAATACTCTTCAAGCCTTTTTCACAATCAAAATAAAATAGAAATTGGCATATTTCTTTAAAGATTTAACATTATCAACTAGCTACCCCTTTTCCAACTATGTTGAACTGTCGGCTTCCAGTTTGAATGAATGCATTTGAGTACCAGTATTTTACATGGACAATTTACATTTTGTAAGACCGGTTGTCAGACTCTCAGTTACCTGTAACGACTGTCAAATGCTTAAAGTGTTTTCCGAGGCACGGACGATATTTGGTACCTATGTAATACATCCACAGACCGACCTTGGCATGTGTAGTTTCTCCTGAAGATAACCTGTGTGGCTGTTCATATTTAGACGCGAGCTCCTCAACAGAATCTCAGCACAAAGAGTTGTTGTGCAATTAATAAAGTGCTAGTGAAAACCAGCTATTATTGATGGTTTTCTTATGATCGTTTATCACTTCACTGAAACTCAGAGTTCTTTACTAAGTTCCACAAGAACCAATTAAATCTTAATTCAAAATATTCCACAGAACCTTCGGACTTCGGCGAGACGCCAGTGGAGGTGGTTGCAGATTTGGGGCGCTCCATAACCCTATCCTGTCAAGCTAAAGGAGAACCGGAACCCAGGATCTCATGGAACCGAAATGGGGAAACTATTGATGGTAGAGTATTATTCTATCTTTTACGCAGAAGGAGCGAAAGTCTAGACTACATATTTTTTCATTTTTTGCAATGAAAAGAACCGGTTCTACCTACGTCACTCATAACAAAACTAGTGTTTGCTGGCCTCTTTTTCTGTTAAAAATCCATACTACGCTGGTTCAACATATGATTGTTATTCGAATAATCGGGATTGTCTCCACCGATTCCGGGATCCGATTGGATTAGCCACGGATCCCCACGAAAAAAAACAATTAAGTTTTGTATAAGTACCTTACCGTACTCTGTACACTTTGTATGTACAGAGTCAAGAATTTAAGTAGGTATAATATTTTTCGAAACATTTTCTGTTATCTAATTTTCAAACGAAATGAAGTTACAATTTAATAAAACCGTTTAAAAAAGATTAGTGTAATAAAGTCTCACAAACTACCAGGAGGCCAGAAACATGACGGGGGTATTGTAGATTGTTAATAGGAATCTCATAATCAAATCATATGTCTCCTAAATAAACGCAAAAATACTACTGCACGTGCATTTAAAGCAGAGCAGCGGTGGCCCAGTGGTGTCGGCCCCGACTTACGAACATTAGGTCGTGAGTTCGATCCCAGGCAGGCGCATTACTTTGTGTAATTTATTTCATCACCGCTGCTCTCAAAACGGTGAAGGAAAACATCGTGAGGAAACCGGCATGTCTTAGAACCAAAAAATTCGAAGACATGTGTCATCCGCCAATCCGCACTGGGTCCGCGTGGTGGATTATAGCCCATCCCTCTCCTAGAGAGGAGGCCTGAGTCCCTGCAGTGGGAACATTATAGGCTGATGATGGTGATGATGTGCATTTAAATAAAATCGTTTAATGAATGCTTTGACACGAACTCAGAACAATATAATATTGTTATTTAACTGGGTAGTTATTTATTTTATGGAAGTAGTCTAACTCAGGGCTTTAAGATTTTATATACAACGCGGATGAGATAAATTACCATTCTAAAGAAAAACAAAACACTCCTCATTATTATATTTTATTATTGAACGAGCTTAAGATTCTATAAAATCTATTTTAAAACCAATAAACTTTTATTGTGGTTGATCACGTTTTTTAGATAGGTAGGTACTACTGAATAGGTATAAAGATTGTAATCTTATTATTTAAACATCTCACCTGTGGAGACTTGTAAAACGCTTATCGTTTATCACCTCACCATTCATTTTTCTATTGTGAGCTAGCTCTAAGCAAGTCACACACAGTCACGAGCAAAAATAAGTACACACTTAGCAAAATTCAAAAGCAATTTTCACGAAAATCACTTTTTCTACTGTGAGACCTATTTCGTAATACATAGTATGGCTTCCAAAATGGTATTTTCGTCGCTTCGTGTATTGGTACTTGTGACTGTAGTCACTTCTGATTTTTTAAGAAACTCAAGTCATAACAAATAGTATGTAGCTATTGTTTTCGTCCAAAAATTAATCAATGTAGTTTAGACAAAAAAATGGTCAAAAAAGAGTGTTACTTTTTTTAAATATTTTGTCACAAATATCATTCTGTCTGAATTTGCTGTGTCTCAGTTAGCTATGAGCAAACATATTTGTGATTAGTTATGATGCTACTTTTTGGATGATGGTTTGATCTATTTTCTTGAAAACCGAGCATTACAAAAAAGGAATATTGCATATAAGTTCCTGAATATTCAGCGGCGCATGAAAGGAGGGAATTATTGTTTAAAGCTAAAATGTTTTGTCTAGATGACGACAGCTCTGGAAAATACAAAGTGATGACGAAGTACAACATCCAAGGGTTCGAAGGTCTTCTGACCATCACTTCGCTGGAGCCAGAAGACACTGGTATCTATTCCTGTCTGAGCATCCAAGAAAACTCTGAAGCTGAAGATTGCAGCCATACTTCGACGTTTAATATTACCTTGAATGTAAATTGTAAGTATCTTAATGTATGAAGTTTTACATATAGCATTCGCTACATACGGTGCATTGATGCCACAACTCCACACTTCTACAAACTTTTTCTATCAAACTACGTGCAAGCGTGATATTTCAGATTCAAGGTACTCCAAAACTTTACTCGCTGCAAAAGTTACTTCCAAATCGAATATATCCGGCTCGAAGGACCAATGATCGAGATGATAGCCTGTTGTAGTGTAAAATGAAAACGTAGAGACTGTAGTACACGTTTTGAGAAAGAAAATATACCGATAAGTTTTGTGTTTCAGATGCTCCGTATTTTGAAGATGGCAATAGAACTAAGCTAGTTTTTGGCAAAACCAACCAAGAGTGAGTATTTAAACCACTGTACGGAAAAAGCTTCCAATCAAGTTGTGCCATAAGCGTAATAGCCGGTTTTCCACCTTCCACATCCAGTTCATCCTATACTTAGTCGCCGGTAGATCTCAATAGCCATATATCTATGTCAATTAAGTCTCTAATGTGTTTTATTATTGGGGTATAATTTATGTCAATACATAATCAATCCTTCTTTGTCTTAAGCTGCGTCTACGCTAGGCGAGCCCAGCATGACCCGAGCACGAGCCGAGCCGTTCTCGGCTTCGTCGTTGGCGGCGTAAGTGTGGACGTACAACGAACCTACAACGATCACTGTCGAACGTAATCAAATCCCTTTGTGTTCGCCAAAACACCAACAATCGAGTACGAGGCTTGTTAGTCGGTCTACACTAGACGAATAATTGTGTTCGGCTCGTGCTCAGTTCGTGCTCGGCTGTGATGGGCTCGCCTAGCGTAGACGCAGCTTTAAAGTAAAAATAAAAGAAACTTACGCAACAATATTTAAAAAAAAACTAGATTTAAATTTAATAACTCTTAAATTATGCAGGAATATGTTATCAGAAATAGATATTTAATACAAAAAAACACTCGATATCACGTGAATCGTAATTCGATCAGGATATTAAAAAAATGTGGGCTATAAATCAGTAGACTTTTCCAGTGTTAGATCATGAGCTACTAATTAATTGGTCATCTCTAAAATTCATAGAGCATTTATAATTTCTGGTTTCATATATTCGAACTCAGAGCATTTATTTCAATAAGACCAGGCAGTTTTGAAAGTCAGAAAGCGAAATTATTATTTTGATGATTCAGATTTTGTTTGAAAGTGTAGTTAAGAGGTTATCATAAGTACAATTATTATGGACTAAACGTCTAACTTGGTAGCCTAGTAGTTTATGGTAAAAGTCGAGTACCAACAGCTACTTGTACTTACACCTAAAAGATAGAATAGAGTGTTTGGTAAACATGCTGATGCTTGAGTATTTGCTCTAGGTAGGGTAGAGTACACTTAGAGCAAATACTCAAGCAATAGTATGTTACATCATGGTATCATGCTAAAGAACTTACGAGTGCTTCATTATCATAACTTGGAGATTGCAGTCGGTTATCCATCATCATTTTGATTCTGGATTATTGATTGACGTTACTCTCTTAGAATCATCATCATTCATTATCTGCCTACAGATTTCTGCCTAATACAATTCTCAGAAATTCGCATCTTAGCTCAGCTATAGCTTCATCAGATCAGCTCACCAATCGCATTTTGATTGATTTACTCCTTGAGGTATTTTCATTTAATGATTCTGCGATCAATAAACAACAAATGTGTTCCTTTGCTGTAAAAAATTCTTCAGTTACCTGAACTGGGGGTCTAAAATGGCCACCTTAGCAGATCAGAATATGAATTGACCTTTCAAAATGATAACTGCGTCTGTGACCATTTTACGAATTTAACGCAATTCATATTGTTTTCCTATTATTACTTACCTATGATCTATTTTCCTTAATGGTCCCAGACGCTGTTACTATTATGAAAGGTCATTTACGCTTTTTGACGCAATTCCTATTATGATCTGCTAAAGTGGCCGTTTTAGACCCCCTGTTCTCTCCTACGTTTCCAGAGTCGAGATAGTATGTTCCGCCAACGGCTACCCAGCACCCACATACAGAATTTTCAGAGAATTAAGAGATGATGTTATGTTCGAGTACGATAAAAAGCAGATAAAGCTGACTGACGACGATACCAAGGCGGTTTTGACTGTAGTAGCTAACCAGACCACGTTTTGGCAAAGGTTCAAGTGTCAAGCAAGCAATGAGCATGGTGATTCTGACAAGTATATTACGATAGTGAAGATTGACAAACCGAAAAAGGCTGATGAGGTTAGTTTGAATATGATTTGATAAAATGATGAGAAAGAGCGAGAAGAGAGTTATTTGGCGGTGCACTTGATTAGGTTCATCGACACTCAATTTTGTCAAACTGCTTTGCCGTTCATTGAAAACTGCGTGTGCGATGAACGATAAACCTGATTATAAGTTAGACTGTGAAGCACGTCTAATAAATATGCCTATAATAACTATCAGACAATTGGCTTGGTGCCTTCCACACACTCCTGCTGCTATTTCATGTCGAATCCATGAACATGAAACTTTCATACCGTACGAAAACATTTGCATTTATTTCCATACGTTCCATAATCTCTACAACGATTTTGAAATGGCTGGAAATCTTCTAAAGCGACACATTTCCGAAATAATTGTAAGCTGTCAAAGTTGTTGTGAACAGTAGCATTAAACATAGGTACTTTTTTTACTTTTCTTCTGTTTACCTCAAGGTAAAATTGTCAAATCCCTTATAGTACCGGTATTTGATGTGACAAACAACAACCGAAAACTGGTGCGTGTGAAAATACACATAGCAAAAAGTCTTGAGTTAGTCATTTGCTCTGATAGTTTTCCTAGGCGTCTATTGTGGCATGCTTTTTCACTCACATCTCAAGAATACTACATATAAAGAATTTATATATTCTCTCATTTATTCTATCAAAAGGTAATTTATTGACATTTTATTATTTTCAGGTTACCGCATATAACACGACCTCAAATGCAGTATTTGTGAATATAACGTGGTATGACATTATACAATTTCCAATTGACGGTAAGATTACAGATTGTGTTTACTTATATTAACAAAAAAAACTGTTTATTTTACTATTTCTTTTTCTCGAGTCGATGACTCAGATTTTATTCGACCAGTACGTAGCAACCTGGACATCTCTGTCGTTTGTCATTAAAGGCCTAGAGGGCGCAGATAGTTGTACACAACGGGTAAGAGAAGAGGTGTGGAATATCCTGTGTTGGTTATCCTCCAAACTCACACTCTTTTTTTTTTTTTAATTATAAATGGGCTTGCTCTTGACTTCAATCTTGCCCTAAGGGCAGAGATGATGTCGACGATGGAACGAGCTTACCCAGTAGAAGCATGTTTACTCGCGACTTAAACAGATTAGGGTTATATGAACTCGGAAAAACGGACGCAGGCAGGGAATTCCACTCCTTGGCTGTGCGCATAATAAAGGACCCAGCAAAGCGTTAAGCACTCACACTCACTTTGTTTTTTTTTAATTATCATTGCAGAATTAATAATATATAAAAAATATTGTTTGATTAGTATAATAGGAAATGATCCTTAAATGGAAAGTGTTTATTTCATGTAAGCCAAAAGTGAAACTCTCTTTTTTCCAGTATTCGAAATTCAATTTGCAAAAGAGCAAAGTAACGGCAAAAAGCTAGCAATGCCCACTTTGAACACATGGAGGAAAAGTAAGCAAACTGACATTAAGTTTGCTGACGTCTCGACTCCTAATGACGACGAAGCTAATGGTAAGGGTATTCTTTATTATTTCATGGAGGGCCAGCGCTTAGTTTCAGAAAGTCATAATATGTCATCAACTGCCTACTTTCTTACAACTATGTTGGGGTTGGCTTCCAGTCTAACTGGTTGCAGCTGAATACCAGTATTTTACCTGGAGCGACTGACTAGCTGACCTCAAGCACCCAGTTAGTACTGGATGACGATAGCCCTTGGTAAGACTGGTTGTCAGACTTTTGGGTCAGTAACTATTTATCTGTAACGACTATCAACGAGGTCGTTCTGATGCTTTCCTTTTGTTTACGACTGGATTATTACTAACTTTGACACACCTGTCTATTGCTTCAAATTCATTTATAATAGTTTTTTTGTGTCAATTATATCTCTTGAAGGGGTCTACCTTTTTTGGCAGATTTTTTTATACCCGAATTTTGTTTTGCATAACAGTGGATGGCAGAAACTTCATTTCGCAGCAAATCATTTGGCATACACTCATTTACCATACATTCAAAACGCATAATTTTGTAAGTCAGAATCATCTTTGAGCATAAACTTCATTTCCAGAACCATCATTTCGCCGAAAATTCATAATCAGAATCGTCTTTTGGCACGCATTTCATTTCATACATACGTGTAACATGCAATAATAATAATTATTATTATTAATAATTATTATCAGCTCACCCCGGCTAAAATTTCTAGCTGAGAACATTAAATGTTGGTATGTCAAAAATAATAATAATTATTATTATTAATAATAATAATGACGTCACTCATACATGCAACGCATGTACTCCATGACGCGCGCTCGCTTCGCTCGCATATTACATAACACTAATATCTTCTGTCCCCGAAGTGCCGGGCCTCCGCCGGCCTCCTTCGTCGGCCTACGGCCCGGTGCCCATGCCGCCCATAAAAGATACTTTCGCGAGACGGTCGTTATACCTTATAAAAATCTACCAAATAAAATTCTGCCATCTTAAAAGTATGCCATTGAAAATTCAGCTATTTATACATTATACATTCTGCGAAATGAGTATTCTATTAAATAATTGTTCTGCCATAAACACATTCGTTCAAAGAAGAATATGCCAAGTGTGGTATGGTATGCCAAATAAATTTCGGAGCATCAAGTTTCTGCCAGATAGATGGTACCCCTCTTGAAGACCCTTTGTTTTTTAATCTTTCAGCCTTTATAGTTGAATTAGGAGAATTAGAACCAGAAACATCATACTGGTTAAGAGTTCGAGTAACGAACGAGGTCGGGGAGTCTCTCTGGTCAGATCCTGTCCTAGCTTCCACACTAGCTGAGGACGAGGAGACCACCACCACGGAAGCTCCTGAGGCTGAACAAGAAGTAGGTGATGTGGAGCAATCTATGACCGACGCCACTTTCTATGGCATATTCTTTGCTGGTGGCATTTTTGTAGTATCTTTCGTTTGCATGTTTGCTTTGAGAATGGTTAAATAGATTGTGTTTTGTTTGTAAAGTGAATTGATTGTATTTAGTATCTGCTATTTATTTGAATGTAAACTTGAGATTTAAGTAAATTAAGTTATATTTTCAGTACGTGTAAATACTTTTTTCTAAGTAATCGAATGTTATAATTTTACGGAAATTGTTATTTTATGTATGTTGTACAATGTAAGTATTTATAAATTTTATATTTTAATATTTTACGACAAAATGTTTTATGGCAAATAAATAGTAAAAGTTACGAAGGTGTTTTATTTTTAATCCATGAACTCATAAAACTTCACATATATCCACCAGAAATCACACAGTTATACATAATTGCTGCTCACCGTGAGAAAGTGGGGCGGGGTGCTGATTGGGAAATTAATACACCATTCAAATGTTTATAAACCATTTTATTAGAGGCAGAAACACCAGTGTAATTAACATAACAATTATTAGTGTATATGAAACTCATTAGCCGACAATATTATGAATGTACACAGTTGAAATTACCAGAGTCGTGTACATGTATTACAAACGGCAATAAACATTTTATAAAACAATGATTTTCGTTCAACTACTTATAAACTTTTATGTAGACGCTATGATTGTTCAATTTTCACGACAGTGAATTTGCAGCACATTTTTATGAGGCTTATTTAATGTTTCTAGTGATACCAAAGCTTCTTAAGCTAACTTTGCAAGTAATATTTAAAGGTACTTATTTCTTAACGTGTTAGGAGCAATAAAAATGTCAAAAACGATCGCCAATCATGACATTTTTATAGAATCAATCTCAAAGATTGATCATTTAATCGATCATTTTTAGCTCATATTAAAAGGTAAACCTATCTATGTTTTACCTAAAGAAGCGATACAAAGGGAAACAAATATACAATAGAATAATCAGTCTTCCTGCGAGAACGTGGTAGAACTGCGACTTACATATGCAATTAAAATTGACCGATTTTTGGTTTAGGTTAGGTATAAGTAGGTTGGAATGTAAAAATCTAAAAAATGACAACAAATTTCGAATTAAATAGTACCTGCATAAATATTGTCATAGTTTATAATGTTAAGGATTCGATTTCTTCAACATTTTAAATTAAACTTACACTAACAACGACAATAACTTAAAATATACTTAATAGTAGTATCTACTCGTACATAGTGAATGTATCAGTTCCAGCTACACATACCTATCAGTGTACTTTTGGAGTTAATTCATTGACCCAACCTATCAACTGTCTTCTTCAAGAGAAGAATTTAAAACCATGCAGTGCTGCGACTATCATGTAGGCTTGACTTTACAGTTCTCCAATAGTAATTTTTAAGTGCATTTTTTCTCACTGGCACACACAAATAGTGAACCTCATCCCCCTTCCACCCTTCTCGCTTTGTGGTTCTTTCTTAAAGTAAACGGGTAAGCCTTGGAAGCCATATGGGTTGAAATCCTCCTTTTACTTCCTAAATAGTGGATATCAGTTGAAAGTATGCTTAGATATTATTATTTAAGAGGTAATTTCAGTTTATCCGGAGGTAAAAAATATGTATAACTCCAAAAGTACGCTTTAAACCCTTTGACGTATTATATGCGATAACTTAAAGCTACGTTACTTTATGCAGAGCTAAACAATTATTATAAGTTTATAGGTACGTATTTACAAGTGAAAAGTAAGCTGCGAAAATTGGTGCTCTAGCTGCGTTTGGTCGAAAGTTTTCTGCAATTTTATGATAGATTCTTCAAGAAAATATAAATTAAATGGACAAGAAGTTCTGTCTTAATTAGAAATCGTTTAACGTTTCCTTAAAGACCCATTGTCTTTGACGTGTCGATTGTCATTTTCTGTAAATTCATAGTTTATATTCTTTATAAATAACACGTGCTCAAGCAAATCACAGCAATATAATATACATGAAAACGCGCATTTTTACTTGCAAATGAAAATAAGCAAGAAACCCTTCCTAGTCGTTACCGTTCATGTACATTTATTTAAATTTTAAATACATGTTATCTATTAAAAAGTATAACCTCAGGCTGTTTAAATATTCGGTAGGAGAATTGAACACTTAATTATTTAAAACTTCAATAATAGACAATCATTTTGTTTAAATTAAATATTATCTATCTACATTTACTCTGGAATGTCATGGGGATAGATTGTCACTTAAATTAACACTAAAAGAACAATTTTACGATTTGGCTTAAATATTTGGCATGAAGTTAACAATATCTGATTACCTACTAATATTTTATGAATCCATCTCACAATTTATTCAAATCAAACGATATCCAATCAGTAATTTTATTAGTAACACGTAGTAAATATATTTCTTATCTGATAAAAGTAACATTAACATTGAACCGTACGTACTTAACTTTAAAACTCAACATTGTCTATCTGGTGTCGTTCATAACTAAGACTTCAAAATCATCACAAACCTCTTTATACATATATTCCAAAAAGAAAATATCCCCACGTCAAACAAAAGCTGTTTTTTTTTTAATAATAAAGATTGCACAATATGGCGGCAATGACAAGCACTAGGGTGGCAGTGAGCCTGACAGCGTCGTCAGTTGTTTTCGCGTCGGCGATCTCCATCCATTCGGAGTTGCCGGCAGCATTGCGCGTACGTACGCGGACGTGGTACAACGTACTGTTCGTTAGAGGTCCCACTGTGAAGAGGGTGTCTGTAAAAGAGAGGAGGGAGTTGTTAAATTCAACGTTTATTTTTAAAAGAAAGAAAGAATAAAGATAAGATAAGATAGACGGGTACTATAGAAACTATATTTCACCAACATTTTGCTACTGAGAAATCCTTGGAGGAAAACTCCATCCCGATCTCATGATCTGCAGTAGCGGTTGTGACTACTATATCAATGAGCCAGTCTTAAAATTTTCATATCTTTTGTCTTGAAAATCATTCCTAGCCCTCAGCGTTAAGGAGGAAAGCGGGCTCTCCAAGTAGCGCTGTTACTTTAGTAGGATTTTCCGTTATTTAAAATGTACAAAATGTTAATATAAGAAGAAGAAGAAGAATATCTTACTGTTGGCTTCTTCGATGTCAACACGGAATTCAGGTGCACCATCCCAGTCTACTGGATAACCCTCTTGAGCATGAGCCAGTTGGAAGATGTACCCTGAAATGGACCAGTTAGATAACCTTATCATTTTGATAATATGACACATCTTGTAGTATTAAACTTTGGAGATGTGACCAGCTAAAATGCTTCAAACGAATCCTCTTGAAGAGAAAAAAAGTTCTGATCGTAAATGCATACTTAGGGTGAATTTCACCATTGAATCTGAATGTGGTCAGTAAGTATACCTATCTAAACCGACTTCAAGATCTATAATTAAGCAATTTAGAAAATATTTGATAATCACATTCAGTTTCATCTGTAAAATCCTTAGAAATTGAACATCATTTACCAATAACTGTCAAATTGTTGGGGTCTGGCGAAACTTCATCACCAGTAGCGAAGATACATGATGTGCAGGTAACGTTGAAAGTCAGCTCGGTAGCATTGGCTGCAGCCAGGTTAACCTGTAACACATAGCCCCTTTGTTAGTCAAGCTTGGTAGTAATCCAGAAAGTCTATGCTAAGCACGATTAATTTCCTCATACCTGTCGTTAGTTCGTATGAGGTTCATACCTGTCTCTGAACAGTGGCGAGGTAATAATTAGGTTTTTACATAACATAATATCACGCCTGTAATCCCTGAAGGTTTAGGTAGAGGTGTATCCATTAGTACACCCACATAGTACCCCAATTAGTTTTTTGAACAAACCAATTTTCGTTAATACCACCAGCAAAAGTAGGTTAGAAGCAAGTAGTGTTACTAAAATAGCAAAGTTTTAGACAACCTTAGCAGTTAGATGAAACAGTACAAAAATGGAAGAAAATAATTGATGTCTCCCAATAAGTGACATGAAAAAAATAATCCCGAAAAAAAAACACAGAATGACAACACTCACATTCGATTGAAAATGAATACTCACGAAATCTGGGGGATCGGGCTTGGAGCCAGGGTTGACATGGAAGATGATGGATTCTGAGCCCTTGGAGTTGCTGGCAGAGCACCGGTATTCGCCATAGGTGCTCTCGTCCCTGATCCTAAGGATCAGCACAGAGTTGGTCCCATCTTCAGAGGTGATGACCTGCAGGTGAAAATTTGTTTTAATATTATCAATGCGAAAGTTACTGCCTCTTGACAGATAAGTAGCCTTTTTTGTGGAGGATTGGAAATCATCAAATGACTCCTCCCACTCAGAGCGGTAAGGAGTTACAGACTTCTACTGACTAAAAACCACCCATGTTCCTTCTTAGCCCTTTGTGCCGAGGCCGCGGTATTTCTTTTGAACACCACGCAGCCTCGACGGGAACAGATAAGTAGTCTGACATTTAGAGAAATACATAGGCTCTTTTATAGCCAAATACGCAGACAAAGTGTCGGGCAATGGCTATAGGACCTATAATAATATAGTACCTACATTTTGATGTGGGGAAACATTGTTATTGCAGCCCAGGCGGGTGGGGTGACGTTTTTAAAAGCCGACAACTGCAGCAACCCACGTGTATCAAACGACGTACTTCAATACACTTTCCAAGATAAATAATAATCAATTTTTGACACGAATTATTGGGAAAACTGATTTAATTTGCTTTTTTTCCGCGCTTCGCTTTCTTTGTCAGGTTAAAGGAGAAGCAAAGGTATGAAACCACTGAACAGCCTTATATTGATGAAAAAATGAAAATTCTAACATTTTTTAACTTAGAACGTAAATTTATACTAATTCGTTTCAAAAGAAGCTAGTTTTCAAGAAAGTGTATTGAAAAAGATTTAGTTTTCACTTCTCTTCATTTGTTTGCTTCACAGTTGTTTTCACAACGCGTGAATCGTTTGAGCGATAATGTCGTGTCAAGCGGTAAAATTGCAAGAGTTGAACTAATAAGTTCACGACTGGCCAGTAATCACGATGCAAACTTTGGACAGCTAAGAACTTAACATCTTCATTAATTTTCCCCTTGATCTTGTATCGGCGTAGTCATTCAGCTGGCACAATTTTGTCTTAAAGATATGTTTAGTCCGCCTGTCGGGGCTGCGAGTTGTTCACGAGATACCGTGGCCTCGACATAGGTATAGGGCTAAGAAGGAACATAGGTGGTTTTTAGTCAGTAGAAGTCTGACACTCCCTTTCGCTCTGCCCAAGAGCGTGAGGGGTTATTTGATGATTTTCAACACATCCCATAAAAAAAAGTTATGTTTAGTCTAATAAAATCAGATTACTGGGAAGAGTTAGTGAGTAATCATGGTCATTAGTGAAGACTGCTGCTATTCTAAGGGTGAAAGATACATCTTAGAGCTAATGCCTCCGTGGTCGAGTGGTTTAGGCGTTGCCTTGTGACCCGGTGGTCGTGGGTTCGATTACCACGGGAAGCATACTTTGTGAAGTTGTTTCCAGTTTGGTTAGGACATTGCAGGCTTGAATCACCTGATTGTCTGATAAAAAGATGGTTCCGTGCTTCGGAAGGCACGTATAAGCCGTTGGTCCCGGCCGCCAAATGGCGGTCCTCAAACCATGTCAGAGGCCCTTGCGGCGGTTTAGAAACTCTGACACTAGGGTGTGTGGGGTCGTTAGACCTTAC
The DNA here is from genome assembly GCA_949316265.1 of Diarsia mendica. Taxonomy (NCBI): domain Eukaryota; kingdom Metazoa; phylum Arthropoda; class Insecta; order Lepidoptera; family Noctuidae; genus Diarsia; species Diarsia mendica. The sequence continues at coordinate 15,941,368 of OX438895.1, forward strand.
TGCCCACACGATAAGAAGAAGAAGAAGAGCTAATAAAGTATGCTCACCGTGTCAGTATCCGTAATTGCTTCGTCATCGAAGCCATTTATCCTCCTGAACCATCTGTAGGTAGGTGGTGGGTTCGCAATGGCACTGCAAGTAACATTTTTGCTGAAAAGGAGAAAAAATACGATTTTAGTACTGAAAACTTCACTTTAATTCAACTTCATTTATTTCCTGGCGCAATCATTACTTTGTGTAATTTATTTCATCACTATTGATCTAGTAACGGTGACAGAAATCATCGTGAGGAAACTGCCTTCGAATGTTTGGTTCTAGGCATCTACCAACCCGCACTGTGCCAGGCGTGATGAATATTATAGCCCTTTACTAGGTACAGTCAGCATCAGAAGTAGCTGAATATATCGGAATTTTAATTTCCTTTATACGTACAGGACTCTAGCTATTATTTTTATTGTTTCAGAAGATGATTCGTTAAAATAGTCCTTACACTCCACTAACATGTAGTAACGAGTAATATCTAACAAGTTTTTATTAAAAAAAAAAACAGCTTCGAAACTTTGAGTAATGTTAATATACTTCTGATGCTGACCGTACTTATAAATAAAGGAAGCACCAGCAGTGGCACTATTATAGTCGGATGATTATGCTATTTAAATTAGGGGAAAACCGACCGTAATACAAATATAAACGCAATCTTTATCTTGTTTTACTAATTATATATTAACTGTATTACGGTCGGACAGTCTGTTTTCCTCGTTCTCAGTTTACAGTATTACTATTAATAAGCTAATTTGGGAGAAAATAATTAGATAATCTCACTTTATAATTATTATGAACCAAAACTACGGGTGAAATGTATCAAAATAATATTAATTTTTTTGTTTACTAAAAATTGATTTGGATAAACGTTTCAGGTTTCTCAGCTTAGTATAACATTGAACCGTCACAAGGAGTTCCTTTATATTTCTTAGAACACAATTTATTCGGCCGTATCTTACTTTTATTTCTTTGAAAAAAAAAAACTTTATTTCAGACCTACACCAGACCATTGTTTAGTCAAATACATTATTGGTGCTAACAATCGCTTCCAAACTGTTGAAGCGTAGTGTTTACAGATCCCTTAATTAATTGATTAGAAACGATTCCAGTTGACTGAATTCAAAAGCCAGTCAATATTTTATTGATATTCTCAATTAATAGTTGCGGATTTAACAAGAGATATTCTACTATTCTATTCCTTCACCAAGTGGTTGGTGTCTAACCTGCAGGGCTAACATGCGCAAGTCGACATATGTCTTAAACGAGATGACAAATTTTGTCGTTCTCGATTCGTTTGTCACTTTTCCTAACATGCGCACCACGCTCGAGAAGATATCCCGTCGTGACTTCTCCTTCTCGACGCGAGATAACTGATGTTGCCATTTCATGAAAACATACCATAGTCTAGTTTAGTAACGCCGGTTTCATTCGGTCAATATTGGTGGGAATTGCGTGAACGCTGCCATATTTGTGAACGCGACCTTAAAATTGTCTCTGACATTTTGTCAATTCAAAAATTTTGAATTTCAAAATTTGTTGTTAGTTGTGGTTCACGCTAGATTAAATATTTTCAATACAATTTGAAAAATTGTTGGATTGTTAGAAAGAAGATGGCTTTGGCATCAAAGAGATTGTAAGTATTAGATCAAAATCCCGTCACAGATGGCGGAGATGCATATTAATTTATTAGCAACTCTTTAATCAATGTTCTTTAGTGAATTCCAAAATAAACCGTGTGAAGAATGCATTTTTCTACGAGATAGAAGATCTACGAGGTAATCATAATATTTTGTTACATTATTTATCTCGATGAATTAATGTACTAACTGTACCTAATGTACAAAATACAACACACTATGCCATACGTAAATCTATGTGAAGTGTGAATGTTCACTATTCAGCAAGTACCTACCAATTGGTTCTGCCATTGCTGTGAAACATTATTCGTTTCGTAAGGTTTCGTAATACGAAGTTACGAACGAAAGTTTACTTGTCATGTGTGTACTGTACAATAATAGTGCCCTTATTATCTTCTTCTTCTTAATATATATATATAATATTTAATATATATATATACTTAAACTATATAAAAATAAGTCTGGTTTTCTTCCTGACGCTATAACTCCAGAACGCACGAACCGATTTCCACGGTTTTGCATTCGTTGGAAAGGTCTCGGGCTCCGTGAGGTTTATAGATACTTTTTTTTTTTTTTAGTATGTTCAAATATATTAGGTAGGGTAGTAGGTAGGTAGGTAGGGTAGTAGGTAGGGTAGTCGATAGGTAGGTAGGAAAAATGCATTGCAACGCATGCGCGGGTTCAGCTAGTCTGTAATATAAATAGCCATAGGCTTTGTAATTCGCCAGAGATACTGGAACTCGTTATCCCTAACTCGAATGGGTTGCAGACGTCGCGAATCACCTTCCTCTGTATTTTTCTTGCTTCCCTTTCCTCATAAACAGTTATAAGATAATTATAGTACGGCACCGCCATTATACATAAATTGTTTAATTTCACAGAACACTGTTACCCCCCTTTTTCAGTTTTTTTCTCTGTTTGTCGCGGTTTCTCGTCTACGAAAACCATCAACGACAAACTTGTCATAGGAAAATGTCAAAATTCGACTAAATAAAGCGCGCATGTTAGAGCCAGACGACAAAAACAGGTTTGACAGAACGACATGAGTTCTTTAACAGAACGACACGAGATAAAAGTGTCGCCATGTTAACTCCCATCGACAAACAGACATAAGTCGTCTCAGCACGAGAAAATGCGTCGACAAAAGTCGACTTGCGCATGTTAGCCCTGTAGGGCCCCGAGTCTGCTATCAATAGTGTCAGAATGGTCTATCATTGAACTCATAATTGTTGTCTTCAAAATCAACAATTATGAGATCAACAAAAACTTGTCAAAATCAACAATTATGAGATCAATGATAGACCATTCTGACACTATTGAATAGCAGATTCGGGGCCCTGGTGTCAGTGTTTTTATGCCCACCTTGGGGCCCTGATTTGACTTTAAATGCCGTCGAAAAATGTTTATATATAAAAAAGGTGCGAAATAAAACGTAAGTATCAAAGTCCCACAAACTACCAGGAGAACAGAAGTAGGAAGGAGGTATTGGAATCTTTAAATCAAATCTAAATTATTACTCCTTTCTAATACCATACATACAGTATGCAATGGTGACACTAATTATTCACCGTTCAGAAACGGTGCATAATTAGTGCTTACTCTGGAATATAATTCCGATAGATCGACATTGGTCAAACGTCAGTTAATTGAGTTAAACGTCAGGGATTGGCTAGACTCGAGTCCAGCCAATGCCTGACGTTTGACTGACAATTCCAATGTCGATCTATCGGAATTATATTCGAGCTAGAGTAAGCACCAGTGTGCTTACTCTCGTACCACAAGGCCAGTGCCATGTGGTAGTTTGTGGGACTTTACTATCCTAGTTTCCTATCTCCAACAAAAGTCAATTTAATGAAATTAAATCCCAATGGGTCGATTTAACTACGATAATTTTTTCCCATGGTATTCTGGCCCACGCATTCGGTCGAGTTTTCCACTACTGTTCCCAGTGCACTCCGTGCAGCTCCGTGCTGCTCCGTGTAGTCTGGGCCGCGGACCAGAGGCCAGTTTCCCCCTAACCCGAAAATCGGAGCAGATCCCGTGGGTGTCGTAGGAGGCGACTAAGGGAGTTTCAGACCCAGTGCATACGAACAGCACCTTGGGTCCCCGAACGGTGGCGGGTAAATCACCAACAACAGCATTCCCAAGGAGGGTTATGTCAGGCAGGCGGCCGACTTTAAAACCAGAGCCACATCCTTTGCAACAGTTTTAAAATATGAAGGGAAAATGGATTATACCTAAAAGTCATTGACCCGCGCACATTTTCTGTGATAAGCGCAAGGGTTGCGAGACTTTTCCGAAATATTTGGTATGGTTCTCTCTGTTATTTATCAGTGTTTTTTTTTTGTTCATATTTTTATTAGTATCATGTAAGCATTGTATTGCAGGTTTCAATAATGTTCCTGTACATACTGTATAGTTAAACACATCTATGGGTCTTTGGCCATTACAGACTTATTAAGCAGGTGTAAACATAATATATCAATAGGTACTTACGTATCATTTAGAATAGCGTACACTTCTTCAGTCTTGTATTTTTGGTTTGAGTAAATCATTTGAGTGTAGCTGTTGTACAAAATTGGTTTATCTGAAACAAAAATTTAGTACGTTCTAGTATTTGGTATTGGACATTTTAAAATGGTATCTCATCGGTATTCGTAAAATCTGTAATCAGAAGTATGTTATGTTTCAAATATTCGGGATTAAACATATTATAATTGCTTTTAAATAAAAAATGCTTTTTAATGAATCTCAATTCAGTCCGAAAATTAAAATCTCTTGTCATGAGCTGATCTGAATCTGATCTCAGTTTTCCGATGTCACATCAGTATGTGGCAGTTCATAGTATAACGGCATGGCTGGTTTAATGTGCAATGTGATGCGCGATGTTATGCAAATAAAATATTTGCAAAATAAAATTTACTTTACTTTATGATTTCAGCATTGGAACATAATATTAGAATCACATTATCACAAAAGTTGTCATATTTAATCCAAAGATTGATTGTTAGAGAATGCCTTTTGAAATTAAGTCCGCCTACGATACCATAGAATTTCATGACAATTTGGCAGGAAAATTACTAAAAAACCTATCTGATAGTCGAGTATTATTATTCAAATGAACTGCAGGAGGAGTTAATTTTTCCACACCTTCCATCTTTTATTATTTAACTAAGAATAGGGTAACTTAATTCAGCACTGTTCTAAAAACAGTTTATTTAGATGTTTCTATACCTTTTAAGTCTCAAGCTGGATAAGCACTATGGTACAGTGGACTTATGTTGTACAGAAAGATGTACAGTCTTCTCAGTGTAGTGCGACAGATCTTTCTGCCTCACTTTGCACACGTAAAGGCCAACGTCGGCGTGATTCAGCTTCTTAACCTCTACAGATTGTCTTGCCTAACATTACCTAACTAAGAATAGGGTAACTTAATTCAGCAGTGTTCTAAAAAACAGTCACCCAGTAAGGAGGTTTATTAAGATATTTCTAGACTTCCTAAGTCTCAAGCTAGTTAAGCACTATGGTACAGTGGACTTACGTTGTACAGAAAGATGTACAGTCTTCTCAGTGTAGTGCGACAGAGCTTTCTGCCTCACTTTGCACACGTAAAGGCCAACGTCGGCGTGATTCAGCTTCTTAACCTCTACAGTATTGTCTTGCCTAACCATACCTAACTAAGAATAGGGTAACTTAATTCAGCAGTGTTCTAAAAAACAGTCACCCAGTAAGGAGATTTATTAAGGTATTTCTAAACTTCAAGTCACAAGCTAGTTAACATAAGGTCAAGAACTTACGTTGTACAGTAAGATGTACAGTCTTCTCCGTGTAGTGCGACAGAGCTTTCTGCCTCACTTTGCACACGTAAAGGCCGACGTCGGCGTGATTCAGTTTCTTAATCTCTAGAGTATTGTCTTGCTTGATAGAGTACTTCTTGGGCTCGTCCTTGTCTGGAATGAAAAATGGATTGGATTAAGAAAATTAAAAATATTTCTGCTATTTTTAAATATGGTTTCCGCGACAATCAAGTAGGTACCTAAACTATACGTATAATAGATTTTCGAAAATAAAATTTAATTTATGAGATATTATTTTGTGCCCTATCACAATGTTTCTCTATTTTACCTAAAGGTCAAATCTGCCAGTCAAGGCCGGCTTGTGGCATTAAGTCCGCCTATGTACCCGTCGGGGCTGTGGCTTGTCGAAAGGATAACGCGGCTCCGACACAAGGGCGAAGAAGGAACATGGGTTTGGTTTTTAGTCAGTAGAAGTCTGACACTCCCCTTCGCTCTGCCCAAGAGCGGGGGGGGTTATTCGATGATTTTCCACCGACCAAAAAAAAAAAAAAAAGTCCGCCTATGTACCTACCACTATTGTTCTCGAAGATTAAATACATAATAAACAAACATAGGTAAGTTTCTTTATAGGTAGCCCGGTTTATTTATGACTTGTAATTTTGTAAATCATTATTAACTAAGTTGCTTTTCTGAATGTAGTTATTTTCTTGTGATCTTTGAATTAGTGGTGCCTTAAGGACGCGTTTACGGATTCTCGCGGTAATTTGTTTTTTTTTAGTTATGCTACTACAAATATTTTGTGTTAGTAGAGCTATGATTTTCAACACGAAGTGCAGTTAATAACGACACAGGTTCCACCCACAACGGTTGCAGAGCGAAGATTAAGTTTTACATTAAATTTTTTTGCGTAATTTATCATGACAGTGACCGCTAAAATGAACCTTATTGCAATCGTTTAAGGTTCATCCGGAATAGCAAAAGATGAGAAAAAATAAGTTTCGGTTTTCATTTTTTCTGCGACTATTCATAGCATTTAGCTTAAAAAAGATTCCCATTATTGAAAATTGAGTATATTTGCCTACATACAGTATTTTTAGAAATAGTAAAATATGTTAATAATAGCACAAAAAATGTACCTAAACTCAACCCGGTGTCGTTAATTTTGTGGAAAATGGCAACGTCAGATCGATTTTACATTATCAAAGACTAAAATTTTCAATATTATAGTTCCCATTATTTGAAGATGAAGAACCAATCTATACGAGGTAGTTATTAGTTATATTCGATTTTGTTGAGTTATGACATAAAATGTACCTACCGAAAAAACAGCATAATTTTGCCTGATTTGAGAACGCGCCCTTAAACGGTTAAGGTAGAAGTTAAAACCCAGAACAGTATATAAAAAAGTAGTGGGTACAACCCCGAGCACAAATATAAAAAAAGCTTAATTAACACATTAAGCTATTTTCTAGGGAAATAACGAATGATAATATTCTATTTCGTAATAGTATGGCTTTCAAAACGTTAATCAACGGAGTAGGAGCAAATAATTTTTTATAAATTGCTTCGTATATATACGGCTCAGTCGCAAAATGTCTCTTTCACAAAATGTTTACTGGTGGCAAAATGTATCAATATTTCCTTTTATTGTCGTTTTCGCAGAATGTCTCTTTCACAAAATGTTACATATAATAATATATTGGTGCTCATGACTGTACAGATTTCACGTCAAAGACCTTTACACCAACATGGATTGAAGTCTCTCAAGCCCCAATATTTCAAAACCTTTCAAGCACCCATAATGACCAAAATTAACCACACAATGTCTCAAGTGAACTCACCCTTAATCTGTTGCTTATCCTTGTACCACACAACAACTGGGGGAGGGTACCCGTTGGCTTCGCAGCTCAACTTGACAGACTTGCCTTCTTCTCCCTCCAAGGTCACATTCCTGTCCTTGATGTTGACTTTCTCTGGAAATTAAATATTTACATGTTGTACTTCATTTTCAGGACTCTCATCATCGGGAAGGGTACACTTCAACTATCAGTTTCGTGAGTCTGCGGGACTAGCAGACTCACGAGACTAATCAGAGACGGCTAAAGGTGTCTTGGCCACAGTGAGGGGTAATGAATGACATGTATATAAAATCTGATAAATTTACATTATGTTCCGCTTATATACTACTTTCTCTTAAAACACACTATTATAAAAATTCTTTGTGTCCTATGCGTGTGAGACACAACAAAATCATTATTTTACCTGGGCCGCGTGTGAGCAAGGCCGAGTGCTGAGTCAATGTCCAAAGGTAACATGGAATAAATGCAAAGAGAGAAGGGAGGCCTTTGCCCTGCAGTGGGACACATCAAGCTCATAATAATAAATAATAATAACTTAATTCCCTAAACATCAATGGATTCCGGCCCACTCCCTCTAATATAGTGAAGGTTAGGTCCCAGCACTGAAAAATATGGACACGTGTAAAAACATTATCTATTATGCTTGTCCGTGATTCTGATATGACTTGTCTTCTCAAGTTCAACAAACTAATCATATAAATACAAATTTCCGTCTCTAGAGAGAGGATTGAGGAAAATAATTTTGATTCTGAGTTAGAAGTTTGCAAGTTGGATTCTTGTTTTTCATGACCTTTTAACGTACTGAATAAGTAAATATTTAGCTTGTTCATAGCTTTCTCTCTCGTTGCGGTTGTTTATACTTTTAAATTGTCTAAATAAGGTATGAGAATCATTTATGCATGCTTATGGCCACCTTTAACTATAGAACCATTACCTACTGATATCACGATTTCAAGGTTGTTCCATCGATCTCATGCTAATAGTGGTTCTTTATGATGAGTGCAATGAGTTTACAAGTGATTGCAGTTATTATTATAGCAACACAATGTTGACGACATCACGTCGACGCCGGGTGTCGCCGAAAACCGGTGTCTCTGTCTGGTATGGTGACAAGGCATTACACTGAGCGATTGCTGTTTTGCGTGGTTGTGACGTATATTTTACCCCTACTTGTTTTATATAAGCTTCGTTTATACGGGGAAAATTTTCTTGTGTTTTTAAAAGCAACAGCCATTTACTACAATACCTACAGAAGTGTAATACCTACAAAAGTACCTGTAAAGCACGGTCAAATGGTAAGAAACAGCTTTTTTAAAATAACCAATGAAAAATTTCTAAGGGTCAGAATAATGCACTGAATACGTGGTGGCAATCGATTTCACGTCGTTGTCCTTTCTATCCTTTAAACATTAGGTCATCATCATCTGCTAATAATGTTCCCACTGCAGGGACTCAGGCCTCCTCTCTAGGAGAGGGATGGGCTATAATCCACCACGCGTGCCCAGTGTGGGTTGGTAAACATAGTACAGCTTTATATTTCATAATACAAATCAGTCTATTTTGTCTTTCTTTCTTTCACAACATAATTATACATACCTCCAACAATAAACTCCTTAGTTTCACTAAGATTGCCAGCTTTGCAGGTCCAGTTGCCTCCATCATTGATCTTGATCTTATGGATGATGAGGGGGACCAGGACGCCGTTGTCTTCAGTCTTCCGTTCGACGAACACCCTGCTATTCTTGGTAGATCGCTCCTCGACTAACTTGCCCGAGGGGGAGTACCATTGAATAGGCTGGAAGGAATATTAAAAGAAGTATTTTGAACAATGTTAAACAGAAGCAGTTGAAAAGTGGTGGCTCTTGTCATGATATCAAAAACTCCATTATACGTAGTTTAGTTGTAACCAGAGTAACCTTTTTTTTAAATATTTACATGCTGTTTAAGTTTGCTATGCATTTTATTCAACTTTTATTATTACTTATGGTTACAGACAATTTTATACAGTTCCGATGTCTTTGTGCTTCTGCAATTTCACTGACAGTCAAATCCTTTGAACAAGAATCAACAGTAAAACTATTTCCCGTTATTGAAGTCAATCAATCAATCAGAATCTTGCTGACTGGTTCTGTTAGCTATTTGGCACGATTCTAAAACAGTACGTTATACTATGAATTTATTTCTTGTAGAACGGTTTTTTGATTATTTTAACGCCCAACAACCTGCTTCGGGTCGAAGACGGCCCATTCTCTTAGAGAAGACACAAGAACCGCAGGCAGAACAGTGACGTGCCTAGGGAATAACAATGCGGCAAGCCCACAAGGCAAGCAGACGGTTCAGAAACCCCAACAGCATGAAGAGTAGTATACCTTCTACTCTTCATGCTTTTGGGGCTTCAAGCATTATCAGGGCAAATCAAGCTTTTAGGTTTGTGTGAAAGTATCCCCACTAAGTAAGAACATTATATAGGTCAAAAATATTAGCTTATGATAAGCTACAGCAAATTCTGTACACATACCTCTAACAGGTGTTGTCCTTTACAAAAGATGGCTTTTGTTTCACCGACGTTGTACACCGTCGACCGCGCCATGATGCGCAGAGTCGGTTCTGGAAACTCCTCATCTGGCCGAACTGGAAAGAATAAAACGATGATTAAAATAAGGTCCCTGATGAATTCAATTTGATATTTAAAAGAACTCGAGTCTTATTTATATTTATGGTAAGTTTTGAACATTGAAGACGAATTTGCCCAATGAAATTGAATGAGATCAGCATATGTAAACTGCGTTCAAAAGCTACGAATGTTCATTATTTAGATATAATGACACTGACAATTCTGATCGAGATCAATCGTGATCCGTTTCATTGGTCTAATTTGACATTAAAAGTTTCCACCCAACCTATAAAGATTATATTCAGGATGATTGTACATCATAAAAGTTTAATAAATTATTATAGAAGTCTATGTAACCCAAAAAATCAATAAAGTGACCGGCTTTCCATACAAATGACTGAAGTTTGATTTTATTCAAATTTTTGCAGAGTTAACCGGAGTGTTAAACATTGATGTGGCTCGGAACTATGTACAACAAACTTGTTATGTCCACAAATTCCGGTCACGGAAAACTTTGTCGTCGCTGTACTAAGTTAAGAGGCACGCCCTCCGCTATTAGTGTATTTCTATTAGCTGCGAATAAACTCGTAGTTTTGTAATGTTTTAGTGCAATTTATTTTATATTGCTGCTCTCATGGGATGTGTAAACACGAGTATAGTAGGTACCTATTTTATGTTCATTTCCAGACAATTTTGCCTCAAATTAGGTACACAGAACGATCATATTTATAACGTTTCTGTGTACGTTTATTGTGCAAATTTGTTTATACAAACACTTTTACACGCCATTTATTTAAATACTAAAGGCCGGTCTTTCGTACCTGACTACTCTGATAAGAAACAACCGAAACAAACTAAGAGGTCATAGTCCTTTTTTAAGATCCAGACATAACCTTAATTTACTATGTGTTGTATTACCCTGCCAACCCTTTTGTTGAATACTGGTGTGTTGTAACATAATTGTGTTTGTTTAAAATTTTAATTAAATTTTAAGTTAATTACAATGTATAATTCGGCATCACGCAATGAGTAATAACTTCAAAGTGTTTGCCTACATGCCCAGTCCAGAAAATTATTTAATTAAGTTCTCAAATTATACTCTCTCTTTACACATTCCAGTTTTGTGATAAAAACCCTCATGGTATATATTTATCACGTATTTGTTGCGGCGGCATTGTACTACTACATAAGTAATTGGTTGTGTTATTAAGGGTGCGGGCAGTAGTGTAGGTGCGCCTGAACGCGGGGTGATGACCTATGGCCTATCTACATAACGTGTAATACCTAGGAGACCTAGCCTGTAACCTAGGTGTCGTATGTTTGAAGTAATGAGGTAGGTTTAACACCATTTTCGTGCCTAAAGTTACTTAAAGCCTTTATAGGGGTTGATCTATTTCAGTGCCAGACAGGTTAGTTATTGCTAATTAATTTAATGGGCGAGTTATATATCTACACACACAGGTAGTCAGCCATCCGGCTGGATCTTCGTTATAATACTCTAAGCTTAGACATGATAACATGACTGGTTATTAATTTAAGGTCGTTCGGACACCTTCATTAACGGGTAACCTTCATACATTAAATCACCTTAGCAAAGGGGTTACCCCGTTTACCCAGGCATCACCAACGTCAGCACATAAATTATTACAAGGTTAGGTATCATTTACTTATTTATTGTCAAGGAAACAAGCCCATATTTCAACAGCATCCTATTTCTTATCTGCAGTCAAATCCCTCTTGAATATAAAGCGGCTGTAAGCGCGCTAAGCACTGAGTGGACGATCATTTACTGCAATTACAACCGTAATTTACAATTAAAAGAGTAGTTTTTTGTTTGATATATGTTGGCAGCAGATGGTCTTTACAGCTCGCCAGCGGAGAACGGATAAGCTCTTAAAGCGCTCAGACGGGGCTGTTACTATTCGCTAACGAATTTAATGGCTATAGATGAAAATATACTAGTTAAATTTAAATCGGTTCAGTGAAAATGTCGCCGAACAATTCATTCGTTAAGTAAAGCAAACAGCACAATTAATTAACTTCGAAGATTTTGGAGTAGGTACGTGAACATTAGGTATGAATACGTTTCATGCATAAATTAATCCCACGTCAGTTGTTGTTAAGCATACATTAACGCACCACTTTATATGAGGAAGATGACAAAATATTATATTTCCTTAATGGAAGGCAGAGGGTAACTCTGCCTATACCTACCTGTTTGTGTGTATTTCGTGGAAGGCTCGACAGGTTATGGGTACCTCACCCTACATATTCATCAACTATGATTCATAGCCGTTAATTACCTTTAATTTCCCTGCTCCCTAATGATTCTATGGGTAAAGGGGATAACTACGAAAAAAACAATATACCATAGCTGAATGTTATGTAATAGGAAATCCTATTTTTTTATGAAATGGGTCTACTCTACTCTTGACCTCAATCTTGTCCCAAGGGTAGAGTTGAGGTCGACGATGGAACGAGCTAACCCTGAAGAAGCCTATTTACTCGCGACTTCAATAGATTGGGGTTAGGTATATGAACTCGAGAAAACCGACTCAGGCAGGGAGTTCCAATCTACCCTGGTCAAAATCTACCCTGGTCAAAACGGAGAATGGAACCGGCGAGAGATGTCGTGCGGTGTTCCACAGGGTTCGGTTCTGGGGCCGCCCCTGTGGAACATCGGTTACGACTGGGTGCTGCGTGCCGACCTCCCTGACGGCGTCAGCGTCGTCTGCTACGCGGACGATACGTTGGTGCTGGCACGGGGGGAATCGCACGAGGCGGCGGCCGCGAATATGACACGCGGGGTTGAAACAGTCGTGGAGAGGATCCGGCAGCTGGGTCTCGAGGTGGCACTTCACAAGTCCGAGGCCATGTGCTTCCATGGGCGTGGGAATGTGCCACCGTCGGGATCCCAGCTATCGGTGGGAGGGGTTTCCATCGGTGTCGAGTGTACTTTAAAGTACCTCGGACTCGTCCTCGACAGCCGGTGGAACTTCGTGGAGCATTTCCGACGTTTGGCTCCCAGACTGGAGCGGGCCGCGGCTGCCTTTAGGTGGCTCCTGCCCAATCTGGGGGGGCCAAACGCCTCCTGCCGTAGGCTCTATGCGGGGATCGTGCGGTCCATGGCCCTTTACGGGGCCCCGGTGTGGGCGCGTGCCGTGAAGAAGCGGGCCGTCCACTACCTGAACGCGCCCCAAAAGGTCATGGCCGTAAGGCTAGTCCGCGGGTACCGCACGATCTCCCGCGAGGCGGCGAATCTCCTTGCCGGATTGCCGCCGTGGGATCTGGAGGCGATAGTCCTCGCGCGCCTACATGAGTGGCGCGCGGAGGCGCTACACCGGGGGGTCAGTCTGCTGCCGCGGCACATTGCTGCGCGGCGGACAGACCTCCGGTGCGATCTCATGGCGGCATGGAGACAGCGACTGTCGCAACCCCGTGCAGGGCACGCCACGATAGCGGCGGTAAGTCCCCTCTTTGAGGAGTGGCTAGAGAGGAGCCACGGCTCCCTCACCTTCCGTCTGACGCAGGTCCTCACCGGACACGGATGTTTCGGGAGGTACCTGCACCGAATCAGGCGGGAGGAAACGCCCGGATGCTTCCACTGCGAGGATCGACCGGAGGACACGGTGGAGCACACTGTGGAGGTGTGCCCTGCCTGGGCGGAGCCCCGCCGTGTTCTCGTAGCGGCGATCGGCGGCGGTGACCTCTCGCGTCCGGCCCTGGTGCAAGCCATGGTCCGGGGCGAGGAGGAATGGGACGCCGTCGCCTCCTTCTGCGAAGCAGTGATGCTAGCGAAGGAGGTGGCGGAACGAGAGAGGGAGCGATCCTCTCAACGTCCCAGCCGCCGCGGAAGGCGCGGAAGGCGCTCCGGGCGTCGGGGGCCACGTGATGGCTTCCGGCCACCGTAGACGCGGGCCTGTGGACGGTGAGTAATGGGCTAGCTCGCCGTCCGGCCGTCGTCATGACGGCAACAGACCGTGTCGGCGGCGCGTTCGTGTTCCACGCGCGCCTCAAAGAGATGTCAGCAAGGAGGGGCCCGCAAGGGCCGACGCCCGTCGGGGCCGCGGTATTTGTACTAGATTACGTGGCCTCGGCGCAAGGGCAAAGAAGGAACATGGGTTCGGTTTTTAGTCAGTAGAAGTCTGACACTCCCCTTCGCTCTGCCCAAGAGCGGGGGGGGTCATTCGATGATTTTCCACCCACCAAAAAAAAAAAAAAAAAAAAAAAAAAAAGGCAGGGAGTTCCACTCTTTGGCAGCGCATAATAAAATATTTAGCAAAGCGCTTAGTTCGAATGTGTGGATCATCGACAAGGTATGGGTGCTAACCTGCAGTACGTCTAGTCTCTCGATGGAACAAGGGAGAAGGTGGAATCATCTCGTGGAGATCCTGCGCACACTCTCCGAAGAACAGTCTGTGATGATGATGCCATCTAGCCGATTTCGGCCACAGCGACTGCATTCGCTGACTTTCTATAGATTGTCAAGAGCTTTGTTGTTCTGCTCTTTCGTATGCTCTTAAGTGGCTAGTATATCCAACTTTGGCCGAAAAAGTACCTACGAGAAGTTACAGTCTAAAAAAAACCCCGACAGACATGCAACTTTGCGGCCGCGGGCCAGGCTATGTAGCTCGGCAACCAGCTTATATAAATAGCGTTGATTACTTAATTTGCTTTTGACAGAGAAGCCATCAAAATAATGAATGAAATACTTCCGCTTCCGTCTGTTCAAATAAAGCTTTTCAATATTCGTCGAATTGAAGACGAATTCATGAAAAATAAATCTTTGTAAAAGGGTATAAAAGTGAAAAACTTACCAATGTTTAATCTTTATTGAGGAAAATGTATAGTTTCGTCATTCATGGTGTCGATGGGAAAATTAGAAAATAACACAATAAGTACATAACATAACATCACGGCAGTAATCCTCGAAGGTTTAGACAGAGGTGTATCTGATAGTAGGTCCACATTTTGCCACTTAAGTCCCATGTAATAGAGGCCAGACTTTTGCCAATAAACCGGGCACAAATGGCTACTAATGATGGATTTCTGATGGATAAACGTAATAACAATTTGCCCGACCCAGAAATTCGACCACTACGGCAACGAGAACTTACAGCCACTTTACTAAAAGCATTGCACGAGTTTGCATTGATTTCACGACGATCACTCAAATTGTTTCGTTGGTCTAGTCTAGTGGTTGCTAGCGCTGAGCATGAGGTACGAGGTTCGATTCATACGTCGCGGAAAATTGTATGGGTTTCTCCTTTTTCTTTATTCTTGTAGGTACTATTGCATGCTATATATTGACCAAATATGTGATACTAGATATTTAAGATAGTATGGACTTCATGTACCTACCATGTTTGATGCAATTAATGAATTGAATTGAATTTCTCAGAAGCAGTCTGGAACGATGTGCCCAGATATGCTCTCCGCCTATCTGGGCACAAATTTTTACCCAACACTGGACAAACTTAACTTCCAAAATGTGGGTGTATTATGATAACACCTCTGCTCGGTCCTTGGGAGAAATACAGGCGTAATGTTATGTTTATTTCCTATATTATTATGGCTAAGCTATTAAAAGCAGAGATAATCACTTTAATTAAATATCAATTGCACTGACAGCTTTGATTCCTCATTGTATTAACTGTGTGCATGATACTCGGTTATGGCATATTGCAATTTGGAAATACGCCTAGGGCTATGAAGCGACATTACCTAATGAGATGGGGTCCAATTAGCATAGCTGTAGCTGTTTCTAATAAGATATCAACATAGCTATAGCTGTTTCTAATTAAATATCACAATTTGCTGTGTGAATGGCATCGTATACGGATTTAAATGTTGATAGTTTTGTAATGCGTAAAATTACACAAAAACACATAACCCGCCTTTTAAAATTTCGCTCGTGACTGTCTCCGTGAACGCGTTATTCTTTTAAATATTATCAAACGAATTTTGACGAGATATAATTTAAAAAAACATAACACTCTTTTTTTTGGGGCAGTCGTGTAAAAAGTAGGTACCTGCTGTTCTGTACGTGTTGAATTGATGTTTTGAATCAGAATGGTGTTAGAATAATGTGGTATCCGTTTTCGCGTCTGTGTCCTTTCCACCTCCGTATACCGCATACCGTATACCCCGTAGGGGTTTAATTGATTAAAAGCTTACATAATATTATAAAAAAGTCAATGTTTTGTCAAGAAGCAAAACCGTGCGAAACACAGCAAGATCACTAGGTTTTTTTACAAGTATAATATTTCTGCCAAAATGTTTGTAGCCTATGCTGAACACACTGCCACTTATTTCACCAGTTGACGTGTCCCGAATAACTTTTCAGAACGCCAACTAATCGGTTTTGGCAAAAAAAAAACATGTAACAGAAAAACTAGCGCCGAAAACAGATGAAAATAAGAAAATGGAAAGCTGCTCCCCAATAAGTGAGCGAGAAATAAATCATTTTGACACTTATTACTAAGATGAGTAACGACCAACAATAACTTTTCGAGGTTTTTTTTTAAATATAACACGAAAATAATTAGAGGCAGAGGAAAGCCATTGCTTCTTAATGATCAGTATTGTTTTGATTAATGTTCACGTTTGTTTGTTCATAGCACTGAAATTGTTAATGTGAGAAAGTTATTTTTTGGGAAAACAAAAAGCAGGAGTAAACAGCGGCGTTTAGAAAATGCCATCATCAATCTTTTTAAATCATTCAGGGTGAATTTAATTTTTTCAGTTTTCAAAGAAATTCATCTGTCTCTAATCTTATCTCGACTATGTTGGGGTTGGCTTCCAGTCTAACCGGACTCAGTTAAGTACCTACCAATATTTTTCATGGAGCGACTGCCCTGATCTGACCTCCACAACCCAATACTGGGTAATAAGGTACCTTTTGGTAAGGCTTTCCGGCCCCTGGTCACTGTTGCGAATGTCAAAGATTTACAAATGACAGCCAGTAGGTACCAACGGCTTAACGTGCTTTACGAGGCACGGAGGAAACTTGTTAGGTAATGGGTTGTCAACTTGTCACCCATCCAAAGACCAACTTACAACAAGCACGGCTTAACCTAAAGGTTGATTCTAGCGGCTTTTATTATTAAGCCACGAACTCTACAAACATAGTTATTTCAGTATTCAAGTAAATTCTTTAAAGCCTAAGTTAGTGCTTGTCACATTGGCCAAGATATTAAAACTTAACCTCATTACCCTACAACTGAAAACTTCAATATTTTCTGTGTCACCGTTCAACGCTAAAGCAAGATAAGTAGCTAAGTCCTGACTTAGCAACAAAAAGAGGGGGCTGAGGGGTTGTCAACAAAAGTTTAATGTCCGTACGAAAACATTAAGGACATGAGAAGTGGTCAAAGTTGGACGCACAGGCGTCGCATAAAGTCTACAACTTCATCTTAATGCCGTGTGGCGTCCATTAGCAAGTTACATGGACGCTACATGGACCATGCCGAAATGTAACTAAATGGAATCTTTGTATTACGAAAGTTTTGGATATGTGACGGCACGACTGTGTTATATCTTCTACTCAAACGTTCTTGATGTGAGTGAAAGGCCCGACTCAACTTCTATAACTAAACAATTCCTGACAAAGTTTTGCAGCTCGTTCTAAAAAACAAATAAAAAATCATTTAAAAGCGACTGGTTCTGATATCCCTTTACGTGAAAAAATTGTTCGCGAAAAAGTTTAATTAAGCGTTTAGAACTTTACAGCCATTTATTTGAGTCTGACATGAATGTAGTCTCAGCAAATGGTAGCCGTTAATCAGGACTTCACAAAGCGGATGAGCAAAACGTAAAGACTTGTACAAAGACAACGGGCTTTACTGGTAATCCTAATTAAACATAAATTGCTTTAAATTACACAATATTGTAACGAACATTAAGCCTGCGGCATTTTTAAGAACGAACAATCCTTTTAAAAAATAAAATACAATCTAAAAAAAGAAGTAAAAATAAAAAAAGAGCTTCTAAAATGTTTACCCATGATTTCACTCTCCTTAATAACGTACACATTCGCGTCCTTATAAAAATAAAAGAAAACGAATTTGTTTTGTATTCCGCCGTTGTAAATTAGGCCCCATGAAGAATGTTAAACGCTCGACAACGCACTGAAATTTGTTTCAACTCGTTTCGCAAGAGTAAAGTAAACAAATGACTGTGGTTCTCTTAGCGAAATTGGGAAAATCCGCTGATATACTTTATATGTACGAGTACCTACCTACTTTACTCTGCTACTTTAGTAGGTACGTTTGCTTAGCAATTTTCGGTGAAAAGTCTTTGGGAATATTGTAAGAAAATATTTTCTGATCTAGAAAGTAAGTGACCTATATTATAGTGTTAGCATTAGATTTATAACTTCAAATATTGTCACTGTAGTAAAAACTTCAGACTTCCTCGTTGGTTTTGTGGTCGGAAGCGGGACTGCTGTTCATGATGTCATTCATGAACAGCAGTCCCGCTTCCGACCACAAGGGTGTGATTCCCAAATCGGGCAAACAGTGCTATCGGTTTTTTTCATCAGGAATTTCTCAGTCGCAGACACGGAGTCTGGATATTGTGTGTCTAGTTGATGGCAATAGGCTCGCCTCCTATTACATGGGACTGAAACAAGACTAGCGAAATGTGGGTGTACTAATGAGTACCGCTCTGCCTAAGCCTTCGGGGAATAAAGGCGTGATGTTACGTAATAACTTAGATTATAAGGGGTCATGGCTAAATAATGCCGCATGGCTCGATCTTCAAGGTTAAGTAGTACTTACCGACTTCGGTTCGTGGATGGGTAGATCTCAGCATTCATTAAACAGGGTCTAAGCGAACCCTTCACAAAGCCGTCAACCAAGCATTATGTACATAAAAATAAGTAATTCCGCTAAAAATATTGCTGGCAAACGATTTTGAAGTGAAAACTTCTTTAGCAGCGTTGTGCATTTTTTTTTGTTATGGGTAAAAAAATGTTGAACTCGCGTCAGGACACGTGACCTGATCGAAAATTCGTAAGACGGTGCAGGGCGCTTGTGCAAATGTGCGTGTGTGTCAAATGTCAAAAAAATTTGATGTCAAAAAGTGAAAACTTCTTTAGCGGCGTATTGTATTTATCCACTTATATGATAGTACAGCTGATAAATAAAGCAATTTGTGCGAAATTATTCCCCAACCATTCCAAAATATACAAAATTGCACAACGGTATTGTTCAAGTTTTCACTTCTGCCGGCACTCCCGTAGTGCAACCCGTTGTTTTTTTTTTCTCGCGTGCTGATGGATGCATAGAATTGGAGAGGAATCAAAGGAATGACGGGGAAGCAACCATTACGAGTAGCCAGAAGCCCAAAAGTCTGACACCTAGTCTTACCAAGCAACATCGTATAACCCAGTCACTGTTTTATGGAGGTCAGATAGGAGTCGCTCCATTAAATACAGGCGGAGCTAAGATCGGAAGCCGACCCCAGCAGTTATGGAAAAATCTAGGCAGAGGTCTGAATACTTCGATTTAGTTTATAAAATCAACGTAGGTACGAGTGATATAAATAGAAATCCTATCACAAGTAGAGCTCAAATCGTCGATATAGAGGGAACTGTCGAGTGGAAATGGGGTTAGACAGGGCACGTCTATTAGCTGTCGAATGAACACTACAGAAATATCAGGTGCATGGATGCCTCAATTGAAAAATTCATGCCATGTAGTGCATGACATCTTAATGGAAGAATGGCAATACAGTATGTTAGTTTTAACAAGGGACATGTTGAAACCCGCAATAGCGCATGCTAACATGATACTAATAAAAATATGAACAAAAAAAAAACACTAACAAATAACAGACAGAACCATATCAAACATTTCAGAAAAGTCTCGCAACCCTAGCGCTTCTCATAGATAATGTGCGCGGTTTAATGACTTTAAGGTATAATCAATTTTTTCAACATATTTCAAAACTAGCGTAGGACAATGGCGAAAAAGAAACATCAGAACGTGCGGTGCCATGGCATAATTACGTCACAAATTAAGGTTATAGTTTTTTTACATATTGGGACGTGAATAGAAAACTGAATACCCTTCTTCAATATGTCCCTCGTTTAAACTAACACCCTGTATAATTGTTAAATAGGTACGAACAAAACGAAAAAAAATATTTAAAAAAGGTACGACTATGTCACAAGATGAGAACTAAGAAATCTATCATCAAATCTTATTCGCGAGATACCGTCAGACCCGGTCATTACGGACTTGAATGAATCGCAGACGTTATTGCGTTAAATTGTGTGTGTTAAATTAAAATTTCAAGTAATTTACTAGTTTATTTAAAGCAGTTTTTCGCACCCAGTATGTTTTCATTGCACGAAACCCATTTTCTGCCCACATGATGTACGATCCTAGTGGAATAAATTCTGCCAGACAGATAACCCATCTGGTCGTAGAGTCCTTTCTTTTCAACGAGTAAGATGATCTTTACACTGTTCGTCATACCTCTAAACTTCCATATTGATCCATACAACACACGGCCGTGCCTACAAAAGGTTTTCACCGCAGATTTTCACGACAAGCGGCCTAAAGGCACTTCCCAGAACTCATTAAGTAGCTCTTTTTAAAAACCCGTATTGACTGTTAGGAACATCGATTATGAAGGTACCTTTACAGTCAAGAACCTTTCATATGAAGTGTGCGATAGCTTCAAAAATTGATATTCGTCGGTCTCCATCGCCGTGGTTTACTGAAAAGCTTAGCGACCGTATTAACTTCCGTGTCAGGTAGATGTATTAAGGAAACCCTTTACTTGTACTTGTGTTTTGGGAGACTTTCAATTTTTCCATGTCACATTCAACAAACAGTGTTTAATCTGTCCATAGATATGTTTTTTTTTCGAGAGTTTTAACAGTCAAATTCCAGGAGTAAAAATTAAAATGCATTCTATAAATGAATACAGTAATTAAGCTTATTAAAATATGGCGAGACGTCTGCATATTGCATTTGTTTTTTTTATTCTGATTCATATCTTGTCATTGTCAGCAGTGCTTATTTAAATAATGGAATGTGTGGTCAGGCAATTAGTCAAATGAATGTGTCAATAAAGACAAGAAAACAAGAAAATACAAAGCTTTAATTGTAAAGGTTAATAATCATCATCATCATCATCATTTCAGCCGAAAGACGTCCACTGCTGGACATAGGCCTCCCCTAAGTGTCGCCACATTGACCGGTCCCGTGCGTCTCGCATCCAGCGGATCCCCGCAACCTTCACCAGGTCATCGGTCCACCTAGTGGGAGGCCTTCCAACGCAACGTCTTCCGGTTCGCGGTCGCCACTCCAGAACCTTCCGGCCCCATCGGCCATCCGTCCTGCGAGCAATGTGCCCTGCCCACTGCCACTTAAGCTTGGCAATTCTTCGGGCTATGTCGGCAACCTTGGTTCTCATGCGGATGTCCTCATTTCTGATACGATCACGCAAGGAAACTCCGAGCATAGCCCTCTCCATTGCTCTTTGGGTGACCTTAAGCCTTCTGATGAGGCCCATTGTGAGCGACCACGTTTCAGTCCCATATGTAATCACTGGCAACACACACTGGTCATAGACTTTCGTCTTGAGACACTGGGGTAAGTTGGACGAGAAGATACTTCTCAACTTCCCAAACGCTGCCCAGCCGAGTCGGATTCGACGATTGACCTCTTTTTCAAAGTTGGACCTACCTAACTGGACTGTTTGTCCCAGGTAGACATACTCGTCTACAACTTCGAGTGTAGAGTCTCCGATCTTTATAGGAGTGGGTGTAACATGGGCATTCAACATGACCTTGGTTTTGTCCATGTTCATTTTAAGACCCACTCTTTCGGAAGCTCTACTGAGGTCATCGAGCATTGTACTGAGGTCCTCCATGGTCTCAGCCATGACCACTATATCGTCGGCAAATCGAAGGTGAGTGATGTACTCGCCATTGATGTTGATGCCTAGTCCTCTCCAGTGCAGAACCTTGAAAACATCCTCCAGTACAGCGGTAAACAGCTTCGGAGATATGACGTCTCCCTGTCTCACACCTCGCTGCAGAAGGATAGGTTTCGTGGTCTGGTCCTGAAGCCGGACTGACATGGTGGCGCTTTTGTATAAACACTTCAATACCTCGATGTACCGGTAGTCAATCTGGCACCTTTGGAGAGACTGCAGCACAGCCCAAGTTTCGATCGAATCGAAGGCTTTCTCGTAGTCCACAAACGCTAAACAGAGAGGCAGATTATACTCTTCGGTCTTCTGTATAACCTGCCGCAGCGTATGTATGTGGTCTACGGTGCTAAAGCCTTTTCGGAATCCGGCTTGTTCGGGAGGCTGAAAGTCGTCGAACCTGCGCGCGAGACGATTCGTAATGACTCTGGAAAACAACTTATAGACATGACTCAGAAGTGAGATGGGCCTATAATTCTTCAGTCGGGCATTGTCGCCCTTCTTGAAGAAGAGTACCACCACACTTCTGCACCATGCCTGCGGCGTTTTTCCCTCGAGTATGACGGAATCGAACAGCTTCTGAAGTGCCTTAAGGACCGGTTTACCTCCCGCCTTCAGGAGTTCGGCCGTAATTCCGTCATCACCCGGTGCCTTGTTGTTCTTAAGCTGTTTCAGAGCCATACTAATCTCGTACAGGCTGACATCCGGGATGTCTTCGGTATAGTGTCGGGTCAGTCTAGCTCTGGGGTCTTTCTCTAGATCTTCAACGGGTTTACTGGTTGACGTGTACAGCTGCCCATAGAAACTCTCGATCTCCCTCAGAAGCTCCGGTTTGGCGGATACGATCCTGCCGTCGTCGGTCTTCAGTTTCGTGAGCTGGCTTTGCCCTATAGACAGATCTCTTGCAAATACCTTAGAGCCCTTATTCCGCTCAATTGCCTGTTTAATACACTCGGTATTAAAACGGCGGAGGTCGCTCTTTAAGGATTTAGAGATCCGCCTATTGAGCTGCCGGTATTTACACGCCTCGTCCGGCGACTGCAGGATCATTTCACGCCGCTCCTTCATGAGACTAAGAGTTTGATCAGAGAGCTTCTTGTTCCTATAAGGTTAATAATACCAAAGTCAAAACCTTTTGAAACTATGTAACCAAGATTCAATAGACCAAGCACTAGATACTAAACTTGACGAAAGTTCAAATTAAACTAGATAGTTCCCGTAAACCAACAGTGGAATCATCTTCATTACACGATCTGTTTATTTTGAATATCGGAGTAGGTCTGATGTAATTACGCCGCCGCTCAAGGTGCGAAGTAATACCTGTCAAGATGATTTATTAACGCCGTCTTATTGGGCTTCAGCTCAGCGCTGAGTTACAGCGGATACGGAAACAGTAAGCTAATACCCCCAAATACGTAATATGTACAGACTTTTCAATAATTCTCAATCTTTGCGCTGCTGTGCTGTGATTCCTGACGTGTAAGCCACGGGTTGCGCACAGGTGAAAATTAGTAATTAATTTTCCGAAATTGAGTGGCTTTTCTCATGTGCGCTGTGTCATATAGGTTGTGAAATTGTGGGAGTACATTATGGATATAGTGACGTGCCTACCTTGGAATACATACGTTTCGTATGATTGATGTTCTAGCGCTAGTTAAAAAAGAGTAAGTAAGTAGTACCTAGTTCTAGGGAGTGACGCATGAATACTGCGAAAATCCGAGATCAAGGCACTCGTTGCGTAAGAAGTAATAAATTTCAAGTTCTTTCAAAGGAAAACTTTATGTAACAATAGGCTTTTGTAATGAAAGAACTTCACGAATTAAAATATTTCATAACAAAAATATTTAATGTAACAGATGTACGAATATAATTTATCACAGCTCACAGTTTGCGAGTGCAAAATTTTAGGCTAATTTACTCCAAATTGCCTGCGGTACTGAAGTAAATTTATATTCAAGCGCACCGACAAACACCAGTGAATATCGTCTTATTAGCCAATTAGTCATCATGAAATATTCTGTATGATTACTACGGCTCAGCCGAAAGTGTACACACGGTGCACGCTTTATATACGACCTTATTACATCAACTCAAAAGCTAGGTAATTAGGTAATTTCGTCCATAAGGAGAACGTGGACCATTGCTGATGGTGTTTGAGAATTATAAAATGGATGTTTGGTCTTGTTTGGTCTTTAATATTATATTATGTAAGGGGCGAACTCTGTAGGGTCTGCAGAATGATTACTGTTTGGGAAAAGATAATTGTAAAGTTAGCAGAGCTTCTAGAAATATTGTGGGATGGAGAAAACTTGCAGAAGTACGGCTCCATCTAGTTTTAGCCGGTTAAAACTAGGTGTAGCCGTATTTCGTTTTACGAAATTGACCTTCTCTCAAAGTAAAAACTCATATTTATCAAGAAAATAGAGTTTGAACTTCCCTAAGCGTAGCTATCCATGTTTTTGCTCGCAGCTGTGTACCTGTGCAATCCAGAACACTAAACGCCGCCGCGCCGTCAGCAATTTGCAGCACAAATTGATCAAATACAACTTTGTTGCCCCGACCACTCAGGTCGGATCTTCCGAAACTACCAAGTAATTTACTCACTTACTAACTGTCAACTTGACAGCTTGCCACTTGGTTAATTTACTCCGACGCTACGGTCAGACAAACGGGTGCCGCAGAAAATAGTTTTACGTCACAAGAGTTTCGAACTAATTATTATTTGATATAAACGTATCTCATACCTTTTACCACATACTGGTCTTAGTATATTAAACACAAAACTTCAACATTGTGTCCCATTGTTTGAACTAACATATTTTGTTAGGTACTAACAATGCTGATTTCCTTTTGTAGTTCAGCGAACAACCCTTAGTAATTAATAATTTATAATAACTACCCGAGTAGTCGTTCATTAGGAACTATTAATTACTTTTGATATTGTAATTAAATTCTTGGACCTTTTATGAAGTATTTATTCCTTTACTGTAAGTATTATTTTACCACGCACACTAAAAAAGTATTATATTGACTATTTTTTACTCATACATTAACAGGTAGCATCGATGTGTGTCTCTCTCCTTTTATCACTAAACTTAATAACTTCCCACTTATTACAAAAGCACTATGAGTAGATCGTGAGTAAAAGAAGAGACCACAAATATAAAAGGAAAATATAACTGTGTGTCAAGATTTACGGCTTTTATCTATTGGCTATCAAAATTCGGGCACGTGCCTTTGTCTCGTATAAAGGCGCGGCCCCACCGCTGTGCACGGAGAGGCTACGCACGTGTAGTAAGCTTCGCTTTGTAAGAAAATGTATGTGGTTGTGTCCACTGCAACCCACGGAGAGGCTACGCATGAATTGACGTCATTGATACATGCGTGGCTTGCTCGAATAGGCGGTTACATAGCTCAACGCGGTCGACGTGGGTCTACGTTTCCACTGATGTACACGAATATGACCCACGACTATTTGTACAGTTCGCCTAACGATGTACAATCGCTTATTGTGTTATATCGTAGCCTCTCCGTGCGCTGTGCCACGCTATACATAGTCGTGGGTCATATTCGTGTACTCCAGTGGAAACGTAGACCCACGTGGCCAAACAAATTAATACACGCAGCTAAAATGCGCCGCGTGCCCGTGCACAGCATGCGCCGCGGTGGGACCGCGCCTTAAGACGGTTGTCGCCAAGGTTTGTTCCAATCTTGGGCAAGTGTCTCCTTCAGGGAAAAATGTTGGTGCATGTTGGCGAATACTGGTGAACATAGGTAAATCTGTCACGCGTGGCTGTGAATGTTTATTAGAGTATGAGTTATTGCTGAAGTGTGAACGTGATCCATTGTGTACGTGGAAGGTCCAGGATTTCGGGAAGATGAGCTCGGATTCCTATTTTTGTGAGAGCATACAACCGAAAGGGATTTGCCTTTGTATTGCGTAGATTTGAGCGGACTTATGAATGAATCTCAAGATAAAAAAAGAATCAAAGCGCCAGCTGCGCTGTTTCTCACGAAATTGTGCAGCTCTGGGTTAAATATAATTTTCATATGAAGAAAAATGTACTCTATATATTTTGCAACGTCAACGTTTTATGTTAAATGATGTCTACTTTAAGTAAGTGCGGAAAAATTTCGTAATACCACAGAATTGTAAATTTGATGATGATTTGTGTCTGGTTATGGTAAACAGATGGAGATTCTACACAATCACCTAGACTAGACTCTCTCGTAGAGATAATATAGATGTAAATATAATCTCTTCATTTTTGAAGGATCATCCGACCTTACAAATCCAAATAACTGAGATTCAATCTCTCCAGCTTCATCTTCAGACAAACAAAGAGTTATTATTGCTACATTTATTCTCTGAAAGATGAAGGTTTTCGTTTGTTCGATGTTTCTCATGATTTCTATTTTCTAGGTGTCTTTATATGGATTATGTGGAGGAAATTCATGATTATTGTTTGTTTTGATTAGATTTGGATATAACGCAACGACCCGCCTGTAATTAATTTAAATAAAGCTAGTGTCTTATTACAGGGTGTAAGGGACAGCCCGCCGCAGACTGTTGAGGTGAATAAATTCAGTATCATCATCTTATCAGCCTTGAATCACCGACTGCTGAGTATAGGCCTCCACACTTTCCGGTTCTGTAGGTACCTCCTCATCCACGTGTTTCCGGGGACTTTGACGATATCGTCAACCCAACGAGCTTTAGGACGACCCTGGTTTCTTAGTATAATAATGTCATACTAAGATTATGTACAAGAATAAATTCAGGAACGTTCTGGGAACTCTGACGACACGGTTGGTGCAGTGGCTAAGCGATTGGACTGCTGCGCTACGTGTCGCGGGTTCGATCCCCGCACGGAACAAGTATTTGTATGGCCTACAGATAGTTGTTTCGGGACTGGGCGTGTTTGTGTATGTGAGTTTCAATGTTTGTAAACGCACCCACGATACAGGAGAAATTCCTAGTGTGGGGCAACGTTAAAAAAAAAACAAAAAAAAAAAAACTCCTTTTCCTTTTCTTTTGAATGGAGTGCTGCGTACAGAGAATGCAATTATACATTGAAATAAAGGAATGTAAATAAAGAAAAAAATGTTGAAATATAATATGAATGAATCCGGCACAATATGATTCAAAATAAGGTTAATGCACGCTGTCAGTTTGCGAAGGGTTGTTCAGTACACCCTGTTCATATTATTATATAGACTGTCTACATGTAGGTGTTGGGTACGATTATTTTCCTCGAATTTGCGAGCAAAATTAAATATAGATAATAATTGGGAATACTACACTATGTGTGTAGCCAAGTCAAAATGTTACTATTAACAATTCGGTATATTCCGGGTACTCGACGAAATACCATCGCATTGTTTAAGACTATGAATACATCACCGACAGATTATAATATGTAAGTAAATAGGTAGGTACTTATTGATTATAAGTGCTATTAATACCTTCGGTAGACATAATGGGTGTCAGTCATTGCAAGGATGCTTGACACTCGATAAGTCGGTCGCGTTGGAGCACGAACCGCTATCTCGAGATGGACGCGACAAGCTTTTGTCTTTTTAGGCCTTTATTAGGACTGGAGGCAGTCGGGGCTGCGAGTTTTTTGAAAGAGATAGCGCGGCCTTGGCTAATAGTTAAGAAGGAACATGGGTGGTTTTTAGTCAGTAGAAGTTTGCCACTCTCTACCGCTCTGCCCACCCAGAGCGGGAAGAGTCATTTGATGATTTCCCACCCTCCAAAAAAGCTCGACTTTGATGATTTCTCAACACACACAAAAAAAAAAACTATAATTAGTTCCTCGAAAGGGGTACTTTGGTTTCGTACTGTACATTTTACCTACATAGATAGAATAATTTATAAGGATAACTAACATCTAATTTCAAACTAGTTTCACTTATGTGGTGTAATTTACTTGCTATAGTAATAATTTGAAACAAAACCTTCTGAATTGTAAACCTTGTGACAGTGCTGGAACTTTTGATACCTAATTGATAGTTAAAATTAAATCGAAGTTGCTTAGTGGAAGTAAAAAATTCCCCTTTTCCTAATTCTTATTTATAGGTAGTCGGCGCAGGCATTTCTTCTTCGTATATCTCCTCAAATTACTCGTCTTCTCAGACTAACCCTCGTTTTAACCACATCATCATTTCAGCCGAAAGACGTCGACTGCTGGACATAGGCCCCTCCCAAGTGTCGCCACATACACCGGTTGCGTGCGTCTCGCATCCAGCAAATTCCCGAAACCTTCCCCAGATCATCGGTCCACCTAGTGGGATGCCTTCCAACGCAATGTTTTTCGGTTAGCGGTCGCCACTCCAGAACTTTTCGGCTCCATCGGCCATCCGTTCTGCGAGCAAGCCCTGCCCATTGCCACTTAAGTCTGGCGATTCGATTAAACAAATCAACTTTCACACAATCCTTCCATCATTTCTTAAGGCTTCTCCATTGTTTATTACCGAAGTTATATAGTAGAAGTTATTAATAATAAAAGGTTCCATTCTATAGTTTCGCCATTAACTCCACCTTGAGACAACAGTCCAATCTATTAAATTTATAAAGTAGCGTCCTGTTGTTCAAGGAAGAATACATCGCTCGTTATGACGTAATTGGAAGAAGAGGGGATCATGTGAATGCATTAATGTAAGCAGTGTCATTATGAAATGACGCTAATATGAAACGTGATCGTTCGCTTGAAAGGGGGACGTTTACATGAGCCACTTTAAATTTTTATCTTGAAAATAGGTCATTTGTTTTATCAGGTTTTTTTTATCGGAAATAGTTTTTTATTGTGATTATGTTTGCCTAACGAAACCTCTATGCGGAAGGTGACTCTCTTCCATTTTCCAATGTAGGTGTAACGTTTGTTATCCATCATTTAAAAGGGTCAATACTACACCCTCCTCATTATCATTTTATGACTGCCTCTTTGGTCGAGTGGTCCCACTCCCAAGCAACTGCCAAGCATAAGATAGATCCTCGGGTTGGGCAAGTGATATTGGGGTTTCTCATCAGGAATTTCTGTCTTGATTTGTGCTCGGTTGATGGCAAAGAGCTCGCCCACTATTTTTCTTTAGAAAACCCATCGGGGATTGCAGGTGTGATGTTGGGTGTATATGTTATGACTGTGTTGTTTCACGCCTATCTAATAGTACACCCACATTCCACCAGTTACGTCTTAAGTCCCATGTAATAGGGGTAACGTGGGGGGTCCCGGGGGACTCTGACACCTAGTTAGACACTAACCCTAAGATAAAGAAGAACTACATTCAGAAACAAGGGTGTAGTGTTTAGTGCATAGGTCTAGTGGATTAATGCCCAATGGTTTTTGCCCCCCGTCGGGGCTGCAGGTTGTTCGAAAGAGGAATATGTGAGGTTTTTAGTCAGTAAAAGTCTGACACTCCCTAGCGGAGGAGTCATTTGACGATTTCCCAAACTCCAAAAAACGGGTTTTTGTCCGGCTATTGATGTTGTATCATCTGCTCGATGATTTTTCGTGAGGCTAATGGCGATGTGTAGTGACGTAACCAACTATTCAAAAATTCAGCGTACAATCAAGTTAAAGTCGAAAAAGGGATACGTAAATGAATATTCACTTTTATCGGCACAAGTATTACATTTCCGTTAAAAATTACTTAAAATAAAATGTAGCTCGACACTATAATAAAAAAATTCAGCCTGTAAACTTTTCGTTGTGTTATTCACTCTGTTAAATGAAAGTTCAGGCTTGGCTGATGTCGACTGACGATTAAAAATGGCAATTTTCAGTGCTTTTCTTCTGAGTAGAGTAGGTACCTATTTATATTATTTTTTATGCGAAGTCATGAAGAACCTAATTAAGCTGCTTAATTTTGAGCTCTTCATTATTTATCATTAAGCCGGTTTATTTAGTTTTACGCATAATGAAAGTCTTAAGCTCGTTTTCAGAAAGCCTAGGGAATTCCTACATAAATGGTACTAATAAATAAAAGTGTATTTTAATATTCTATTATATTTAGGTACTTAGATGTTGCTTAGATCAGTAAAAACGGGTTTATTAGTTTGTTTGAACAACACATTAATATTCTAAAAGTGTATAATCGCTGGATAGGCTTAGCCATCTTATCCAATTTAATTGAAAAGTTTCATGTTTTTAGCTCAAAGATCTAAGTGATAGTGGTTGCGACAATCACACTCCTCGAGGGAGTCGTTTAGTACAAAAAGAAGCTATTTTGGCATTCAGCACACTTGTTCTCATTACGAGGGACTTTGTTCTATTATTTATGAGGTACGTGAACTCTTTACTTGGCAATACATACGTACAGTTTTATTAAAAACGACGTTATTAATTTGAACCATACATTTCCCAAGGCGGGAATTCTTCTTCATGTGAATGCTAACTGAAGTACCAATAAAAACTGTTTTTGCAATATTCATAATGTGTTGAGGAGTGTACACTAGTTACAGTAGGGTTTCCATACGTCCGGAATTTTCACTCCGTGTCAGTAATACGGAGGCAATTTTAAAACTTACAGTATTTCCAAAAATGAAAAAAAAAACTTGATAATTTTAATGAAACAAATTCAGTAAAATTGTACTGCACAATTCAAAAGAAAAAAGTCTGAAAGTTTCTTGAAAAGTACCTACAGAAACATTCCGAAAAAATAACATACATCTGGGAACCCTTTATACATACAGGTATGCTTAATGGAATAGGGACCAAGGCTAGTACTTTAACTGAAAACATTAAAATTAATGCGCTATTTGAAAGGGTTATCCTAATCTCTGGAGTCTCACATTAAATCTACATAAAATCCTTAATTGGTTCGGAATTAATTTCCAATTATTTACATAATTATTTTTGTCTTTACTTCTCTGGCAACAGAGTGGCAATTTTTAATATTATATCACATAATGAGTCATCCGCACAGGTTCATCTTCAAGCTTATTCCACGCTGACTAAGGTCGGTCTGTGGATGGGTGACTATCATTACTTATGCCTCGGAAAGTACGTTAATGAGGGCTACCGTTTTTGTGCTCACCTTGGCGCCACTGGCGAGTGAGGTCCCGATCTAAAGAATTCTAAACTGTAAAAAAAGAAAAACATAGCTGTAAACTCGGTAAAGAAGCTTAATTTCTTTAAAATATTTTGTTTGTAAACAGTAAACAAACCTCTGAATTAGCTCTTCTTTCAGTCCGCTTAACTTTGCACCTTTTTTTCTTAGTTCCACTTTTAAAGCACTGACATTCATTGACCCGTAACTCGTATTTACCATAATAAGGATGTTTTGAATTAAATATTTTGTAATACCTCAAAATTAAACTTAAATGAAATAAATAAAACCGCGCAGCCCACCCTCCAAAATGTCAAAGTGAAAAGTGACATTTTGGAGACCTCACGCTACACTAGCGCCTCTAGCGGTGAATTCACACGCTTTAGCCCTCATTCGTTGGTTTGTAGATCTTTGACAGTCGTTACAGCTAGTCAGTGGAAAGTCTGACAACCAAGGGGTACTGTATTACCCAATACTTACTGGGTTGTGGAGGTCAGCTATGCAGTTGCTCGAATAAACACCAGCTGAATACGACTATTTTACAAAAAGCGACTGACTTTTCGAGGCACGAGGAGGTTTCCAGCCCTTTAACATCTCATTATAATTCTGAAGTAAAAACCTTTACTATTTCCACCAAAAAGTTGCAATCACAGAATCAAACCTCTCTTAAAACATTTCAGATCGATTTCATGTTCGCTCCTCGTGATTCTTTCCGAACGTTACAATTGATATGATCAGACGATATTTGGCAAGGCCATTCCCGTTTGGCAAATAACCAGAATGTCTTTCTATCGATAGTGTTCGGGCAATTGAAATTAATGCCCGTTGTGATTCATTTATCTCATCTTGGGACAGTATTCAAGGCTACTTCCTTGACATACATTAATTTGGTTTTGTTTTGCACTGATATTAAGAATTGGCTGAAGTTCATGTGTATTGAGATAGACAACATACATAACGTCACGCCTATAGTCTCCGAAAGGTTAGGCTGTGGAGTACCCATCAGTGGGTAGTGAGGTGTGTGTATTCAGGAATTTGCAGTGGCGGCCACGGAGTCTGGATTTGTGCCTATGATGACACTAAGCCTATTTACTTGGGACTAAATCATAACTGGTGTACATGTATTCTATGAAATGTATAATTTACAATCAAACAATAATCTATTTTTTAATTACACAGACTGGTTTATACATACTAAGATTAAATTAAGGAAAACTTCAGATAAAATTCTGAAAGCCGAAATTTAATACCGCAAAAATAATTCATGAAGGCAAACCGATCTGTTGCCAACAGCTGAAAGTCTTTCGTGGGAGAAAGGAGATCGTTCTTAAAATTGTCGAGTATTGACATCATTAAAAATCCTTTTATTTATGCGCAAACACGTTTCATTTATATGTGTGGGATGTTATGTATGTTTTGACGTATTCAAAACATGATTGTTTTGCGTCCTGTTGACTCCTCACACATTGATGCCTCCTGAGGATACTTCCCGGCAACATCCTATAGAAATAGGGTGTGCAAATGAACAAGCACATTTTATCACATTCGGGAGAATTCCCTAGACGTCGCTACGTCGCGTCGGCGCCTTTTAACGAGGGTAGTTAATATCTTTGTAAATAAATCGATTATTTTAAAATTCAACTAGGAAGCTTGAGTTCAACGTGTTTTTCGGATAGAATGTTTTTTTCTTCTGTCAGATTTTATTGTGTTGCCCAGTTTATTGTTTAGTAGGTCGAAGTACCTGGTTAGTGGTCAAAGGACGTATCACAAAACACTGAGACTACGGCAATAAATCAGATAAAAACCTTTTTTTATCTAATACCAAAGGTAAAAAAGGGTTCCGAGAGAAAAAATAAGTGGCAATATAAGGCCAGTGGAAAAAGACTTAAGAAAGTCTGATAACTAACTCAAAACTAGTAATATTGAGTGCTAAGTTTGAAGTCCCAAGGAAAAGTCACTTAAGGCGCAGTCAACGGGGGAACCGTAAAAACGACCTGTTTTTCGTCGCAGAGTTAGCCGTATTGCTACTTATTACAATTCCAAAAAAAATACAGTGTATAGTCAAATGTATAGGTAAAAGACTTATGCAAAAATATTTTCTAAAAGTAATCAAGAACCTCGAAAAAAAAAATCACAAAATCACAAAAAAATCACACGAAAAAACTTTTTCGTCTCGAAATGCTCAATATTTTGAGTGACAACTGTTATTAATTTTTTTACTATCAGAAAGGAAATTTAACCAACTAAAGACATATGTAAAAATATTTTAACATTACAGCGTATTTTTTTTTTAAATAAATTAAATCTGCGAACTATCGTTCATTTTGGCAGTCACGAGCATCAAACGCGTCGCCATTTTCAACCTTATTTGTTTAGGCGATGAGTTAAACGCGCGCTCAAGGTCGCGGGCAGCTATTGTCGCCTTAACAAGATAACAGCTCTTATTACGACGCGAACTTTAGAACACCTACATAGATAGTGATGTAAGAAAATAGTTTTATCTGATAGAATGAATTAAAGACTCTTCAGATTAGACATTGTTATCATCGTCTGTCTAGTCTTTTCCCAACTATGTTGGGGTCAAATTGCTAGAATTTTACATGGAGCGACTGCTATTTGATAGCTAGTAGCAGCTAGTACCTACTGCGATACCCCTGTTGGTTAATACGATACCCCTGTTGGTTATTAAGATACCCCTGTTGGTTAATACGATACCCCTGTTGGTTAATACCATACCCCTTGACAAGACTGGTTGTCAGACTTTCGGGCCACTCTGTAACGACTGTCAATTGTCTACAAATGTCAGCTGGGACCTACGGCTTAGCATGCTTTCCAAGGCACGGACTCAACTCGGTATGTAATGGACGGGCACCCGTCCACATACCAAACTAGGCCAGCTCTGCTTATCTCCAAGGATCGACTGTTGTGTGTGGATGTTATTTACTAGTCACGAGATCTTCAAATATCTACACAGTGTGTACGGGTCCTTGACGGCTAACACATTTACTAAGTTTCGATGGAGGAAAAATGTATTCTAGCTGATTTCTTGCTAAATTATTTATCAGGTGTTTACAAAAAAACGGACGAAAGTGTACTCAAATATTTTTCCATAGTTACTTTACTAATACAGTGATATAAAGAAACTCAATTTATGAGATAGAAAGATTCGAAGACTCTTCTCGAATAAATATTCGTTCGTTGATTAATACTGGAAATAAGTAATTAAGTATTGCTGTAGTTTCAGCTGTGAGAATGTAAGGATTGAATAATATTCATTTAATTTCATCTCATTGCTCGTTCGAAATGAAAGTTTGCTCGGAACGAATGTTAAATACGTAGGTAAAAGATAGCGGGCCATTCTTTCCGCAACTCTAGTTATTATGTTTGTTTGTTGATTAAGCTTTGTAAATAAGCCTCACAATAAAAGCTTTTTATAAATAAGTTTGTTCAACAAAATTAGATTTATTTTACTCCTACACGAGTAACCCTGAAAGAGAAAAATAAACGAATATGTTAATGTTCAAAGGGCATTAATTTACAATGTACACACATGTTTTGTGCAATTAAATATATAACGAAGGTAGCTCAATTAGTTCAGTCAGGTACATCGTTGTCAGAGTCCAAGTTCAGCATGGCGGAGGTACGAAATAATAGTCTCAACACTGGTTACAACCGCCTATTTATTTAGGTACTTCCGATAACAAATTAACAAAATCTCAAACGATCAAGCCGATGGAAACGGATTAAAGTACGGAAACGCGGTAAGTTCGATACAGGCGGGCAGAACAACCGTTCGCGCTCGTGTCTCACCAAAAAGTGACATCCCTCAAGTCAAATGCGTCCAATGTCAACGTCAACCGACCACTGTCAACTGATAGCTGTCATCTGACAACCGAAAACTGTCAAACCAGACCTGCCACGCTCTTTATCGACCTCACCCAAACTCCCTGCTTGACGTTTCCGACAAACGATGATAGATGGGGTTTTCTAAATTGTCAACTCTAAATATTGTGCCTCGGTATTGAATCTGCGACATATATAAAACATTTTCTTTGTTGAACTCTGCTGTCCCACTTTCCCGTTTACTTTTAACGTCCATTGTGGGAACTTTAAGTGATGACGTTATGTTGTCCCACTGCTGGGCAAAGGCTTACCCTATAGCCTTCCACTCTTCTCTTTCATATTTTACAGCAACAACGATATCAGTTTAAATTTAAATGGAGCGACTGTCTATCTGACCTCCAAAACCCAATTTTATCTTTTGCCTTCTCCAGTGAAACTATCATAAACGAGCTCCAATACCTTCAATTTAATTATTAACTCGAAACAAGTAAAAAGGTACAGCACTAAAATCCCCTTCCATTATAAAGAAACTTTGTAACTGTTTCAGTAAACAACACAAATTCATTATGAAACTTTCTATGTGGGTTAAACAAATACGAACTATGAACGATTGATGCGGACCGATTATTAGATGTAAACATTTAAATGATCTGAGGGATTACCAGTTGAAGTTTCCTTAATTGTATGACAATATTGATATAAGACTGAACCTGCTGTAAGGAGTATTCAGTTAGTTTTAAGGGCGGTAAGTACTTAATTAATTTGTGATCGTAGTAAATTTCCAGTGCAAAGACCAGAAGTAGCGGACTGAAGAAACTTTAAATTAACCTGTACAAATATATCCTACTTATCCTACTAATATTATAAATGCGAAAGTTTGTGAGTATGTGAGTGTGTATGTTTGGTAATTCTTCACGCAAAAACTACTGAACGGATTTGGATAAAATTTGGTACACAGATACTTAGCTTTTAACCTGGATTAACACATAGGATAGTATTTATCCCGATTTTATCTTCCCGTGGGATAATTTTCGAGTTGTACAGCTTGTGTATAATAATAATACTGCATAAAAGTTATTCTGTAGATAACTACAGAATTAAACGACATAAGTCGTTAATTGAATAAATGCCTACGGATAATCACCGAATAAATTGTAGCATATCATTCAAAACTATCCGTTATCACGCCTATCCGTTCGGATACTGGATTGTAGTCCAATATCCGGCTAACCGTTCCGTAACTAATAGGAATATTATTACTACAGCATCGTATCAGTGAATTGCAAACATAAATAACATCTTGAAATATTGAGAATAGCTAGACGTTATGAGTAGGTAATATCACTGAATGTGTATACACATTGGTAAAAATACCATTTATGTTTGAACATAACAACCCATTAACGACTTTGACAACAGCCATTAAGGTCATTGAGGAGACACTAATGTCTTTATACGTCATTGCAGCTACAATTTCTGCTGAAATCTGAAATCCAAGAAGGGCTAGGCAGAGGTGTACCTAATAGTACGGTCAGCATCAGAAGTAGCTGAACATTTCGGAATTTTAATTCTTTTATGTACAGGACTCTAGCTATTATTTTTAATGTTTCAGAAGATTATTCGTTAAAATAGTCCTTGCACTCCAATTACATGTAGTAACGAGTAATATCTAACAAGTTTTTATTAAAAAAACTGCTTCGAAACTTTGAGTAATGTTAATATACTTCTGATGCTGACCGTACCTACACCCACATTTACCTAGTTATCTTTAAGTCGCGTGTAATAGAGGGCGAGCCTATTATATGAATTTGATTCAAGTATTTTTAATGTCCTCAGAACTCTGAAAACAAAGTAACTTCAAAGAATTACGTTTTCTTACACTGAAATAATGCCTTTGTTGGCCGAAGTCAAAAAAGTACTACCCGAAATTTATGGTTTTATGTGGCAATGTTATAGGCATCCTACAAAATTATTATATAAGGACAAGTTTTTGGAATCTGCAGTTGGTTGCCAACAAGGTGATCCTCTCGGGCCTGTCATTTTCAGTTTGGCTATTCATCCCATTATTCAACAACTAAATTCAAAATTTAATGTATGGTATTTAGATGATGGAACGCTAGGAGGTGATATTGACACGGTTCTAAATGACCTACAACTCCTGAAAAAACAGTTCAAATCTATTGGCCTGGACCTTAACCCCTCTAAATGCGAAATTTACCTCCCTGATATCACCGACAGACAATCGACAATAGACAAATTTGATTCAATAGCCCCACAAATAAAAATTTTAGAAAAAAGTTCCTTGTACCTCCTAGGTTCCCCTATTTTAGAAGAAAGTTTTTCATTTTTCATCGATGACAAAATTAAACATTTTCATGATATTTCGGATAGACTCTCCAATATTAACCTACATTCGGCTTTCACCCTTATCAGATACTGTTGTTTCGGTCCAAATTTTATGTATTTTCTGCGGTCTTCTCCTCTTTGGAAGAAACCACAACTTTTGGACAAAATTGACCAAATTATTCACCAGACTTTAACTTCCATTCTTAATGTGGCCTTGGACGACCGTGCGTGGCAGCAAGCCACCCTTCCAATTCGTTTTGGTGGCCTCGGCGTCCGCAAAATTTCTAGTGTAAGCTTACCGGCTTTCCTGTCGTCTGTCCACAGCACTGAAAAGCTAACCAGGAAAATTTTAACCCTCTCCCTGGTTGACTCGGAAGTGCCGTGCTTGACCGATGCAGAGAGCGCCTGGAGAATGGCTTGCCCGAACACGGATCGGCCCGAGAACCCATTTTCCCAGAGACAGTGGGATGAGCCTTTCTGCAGGTTGGTACGGAATAACCTAATTAATACGTCTACCAATACTGCTGAGCGTGCCCGCCTGCTGGCTGTGGGTGAGTGGGAGTCGGGCCTCTGGCTTCAGGCACTACCGTCACCTAATATAGGCACTATGCTAGGTGACACAACCTTCCGGCTCGCTACATGTTTGCGTTTGGGTGCTCCGTGTGGGGCTCCACATCGCTGTCAATGTGGTGAAGTAGTCGACAGCCTCGGACACCATGGCCTTTCCTGCAGTAAGAGCGCAGGTTGAATTGCGCGGCACGCCAGCATTAATGATCTCATCCGACGTGCTCTGGCCACCGCCGGTGTGCCTGCTGTTTTGGAACCCAATGGGTTGGCACGCGTCGATGGGAAGAGACCAGATGGTATGACCATAATGCCGTGGAAGTTGGGTAGGCCTTTGGTGTGGGACGCAACTTGCGTCGACACCCTTGCGCCATCCCATCTTCCTAGCACGGTGAGCTGTGCTGGGGCGGCTGCTGCAGGTGCTGAAAACCTCAAGCGGCGCAAATACAACAACTTAATTGGCAGTTATGTGTTTGAGCCGTTTGGGGTTGAAACACTGGGGCCTTGGGGTCCGAGTGCTCACCTAATTTTTAAGGAAATTGCCAAGCGGTTGGTCGACTCTTCACGTGACCAGAGGGCTGGCCTATTCTTTGGCCAAAGAATCAGCATTGCCATCCAACGTGGTAATGCTGCCAGCCTTCTGGGCACTTTTCCTGTTGACAGCAATGTGGACGAATTTTTTGACGCCCTGTAATTCTTCTCTTTTTGCTACTTGTATACCTATATTTTATCATTATTTTAGTTCTGTAAATTGTAGTTTGTAAATATTGTAAATAAACATCTTTTTGAAGAAACACTAAGTAGTTTTGAAACAACTTATAACTTTATGTAGTACTTAATTAATTAACGGGACTGAAAAATTAACGACGTAAGTACATAGAAAGGTGGTACAAAATATTTCTGCTGTCCAAAATCTTTACTACCTTACTATTATTAACTCTGTCTGTATGTCGGTCGCGCTTTCACGCCAAAACTACTAAAACGATTTAAATAAAAAATTGGTAGACAGATATTCTAGAGCCTGAAAAATGACATAAGCTACTTTTTAATGCGAAAAAAGGGCTGTAAGGGGTTGAAAGTCCCGTCCCGTCGGGGCTGTGGATTCTCGAAAGGTTAACGCGGCTCCGACACAAGGGCGAAGAAGGAATATGGGTTTGGTTTTTAGTCAGTAGAAGTCTGACTCTCCCCTTCGCTCTGCCCAAGAGCGGGGAGGGGTTATTCGATGATTTTCCACCCACCAAAAAAAAAAAAAGGTGTTGAAAGGCGGGGATGAAAAGATTAGTTTTAGTCGCGATAACTGACATTCACGCGGTAAGCCGCAGGCATCAGCTAGTTAATTATACAACTATGAAAACCAGTCCTGAAAGAAACCTATTTCACTAACTCAATTATGATATTATTAACCTCCATCAAAAATACTGGCATACTGCTGCACCTGCTTAAACTGGAAGCCGCTTTTAACATAGGATACGGCTAAGCATTGATGGTAGTTTACTCACCTTGTAGATAGGTAAGAACATAGACAGTCGTTACAGGAAGTCAGTGGCCCAATAGTCTGACAACAAGTCTTACCAATGGGTATCGTGTTCCCCAGTACTAACTGGGTTATGGAGGTCAGATAGGCACTCGCTCCATGTAAAATACTGGTATTCTGCTGAATCCTGTAAGACTGGAAGTCAACCCCAACACGATTGTGAATATTTTATTTATTAAAATTTATATAGCCTATGTCTCCCGGGCATGTTCTTGCAAATATTTTGACACCTCATTCATTAAAATCCGTTCAGTAGTGTAGGCGCTATGGTGGAACATACTAGCATACATACATACTTACACTGCCAAAATCATTACCCTTCCTTTTGGCTTCACAGTAGTCGGGTAAAAAGGCAAGGTAGATGATGAGTTTGGTAGGAACAAACATTTTATTTGCACGTTTTATTTATGCTATACAGGTTTAATGAGATTCGAGTCACCCGGATATGATGAGCTTTATTTTTATCGCTCGTACGCACCAGAGGACGCCCTTTTTTATTCCGTACGAGTTATCTCCGAACGAGGCAGAACCGCGTTTTATAGGATTTTGAATTTTAAGGTAATTTTACCATCATTGCAGTTTTTTTCACAGAGAAATGATAGTTTAACGTATAGGTACTTACTGACGCATTTATAGTGGACATCTTTTGTGATTATCTATCATTACGAGGTCCCCATAATCGCGGGCTGATCTCATCCCGCGATCATGGCGCTAGTTGCAACACCGTATATCCCGTAAGTGACAGTATAGGTAAGTTAAGTTATAAACCATGAACACTGAAAAACAGTTTTCGAAAAGATACTCAATTGAAATTACTTCTGTCCCAGCAAGTCGTTATCAGCTCGAGAAGAAACATAAGGTCCTTTCAATCTTGATTAGTAACCTACGAAAAATATAAAAGAAAACAGTAACGAAGAAAAATATACAAAAGTTTAATGCTTTCACGTACAAAGGTACAAAGGTGTGCATAATCAAATCGTAAGTAATGCTCATGTTATAGCAAACCCACCTTTGTAAGCAAAAGTACGATAATAAGGTACGAGGAAATGGAACAGTTGTAGGTGTATGTATTGGTTTAAGCCCGCGCAATATCAAAATATACAAATATTTGTGGAAGGCGCGTTTCAACGTGGTTACTGACCTCGATAACTCTGTGGACCTTGGTACCCATTCCATAAAACCACCAGCGGTTACAGGTTAAGCAAACAATGGTTGTTGATTCTAGGAACGGTCGAATAGACCCTTACCTCGCCTATAGTTTGAAAATAGTGAAAGAAAATACAGAACAACTATGATAGACTCTGAAATGATTAAAAACTAGCACTTCGCCTGTGACTTAAATTGTTCGCGAAGATTGTGATAGCTCGGCTAATATAACCTACATGATATAAAATATAATGTATGACCCATATAGCACCCACGAACTAAGTATCTTTCTATCAACGAAAAAAATGGCTTATTAGTTCCTTATTAGGCTATACTGGTTTGTCCTATCGCGTGTAGGGAGAACTGGTTTGGCCTAGGTAAAACTAGTTTATCCAAAAATTGGGTTTGACTAGTAACATAAGATTATAGGTCCTCTTTTGCTCTTAAATGTTTCACAGTGAAAAACTGTTTTGAAGACTGAAAAACAAATAACACAATAAACAAAGCGTATGTCCAGAACAAACCATGAAAGCACTGACAAAGAGAAATGAATGCAATGTAATATCCGTTTTTATGCGGAAAGTGCTGCTCACATTTTACTGTACAATTGATGTTTTAGAATTCAGCAGTAGTGCTTGTTAGCAGCGCGGTCTGACGGCTCTTCACTTAGTACCTGCTGGATACCAGCTGCTACATACTTGGATGCAAAAATAACAAGACACTCGTACTAGAAAAGCGCGACCTGAAAACGTTATTTTTTTCCTTCATTTTTGTACTAAAACAACGCCAAGCGTGAATAAGGACATCTTTGATAATAATTTAATGACAAGGGTCAGTATGTCACAAGTCCGGATTTGTGAAATTGCCACATTTTTAGGGTTCCGTACCTCAAAAGGAAAAAACGGAACCCTTATAGGATCACTTTGTTGTCCGTCTGTCTGTCTGTCAAGACCTTTTTTCTCAGGAACGCGTGGAGGTATCAAGCTGAAATTCATATCAAATACTCAAGTCTATGGTCTCTTGGAGCTGTGAAAAAATCAAACTTCTAAGTCAACGCGATCAAAAGATACTCCCGTTTATGCCGCAAATTTTCGACACTCGCAAGGGAATCAAAACCTACAGGGTACTTCCCGTGAACTCAGAATCTTGAAATTTGGTACGAAGCAACGTCTTATAGCATAGATAAAGGAATAATTACGAAAACCATAAATTTTTAGTTACATCAAGATACTCCCGTTTATGCCGCAAATTTTCGACACTCGCAAGGGAATCAAAACCTACAGGGTACTTCCCGTGAACTCAGAATCTTGAAATTTGGTACGAAGCAACGTCTTATAGCATAGATAAAGGAATAATTACGAAAACCATAAATTTTTAGTTACATCACATAATATATTTTTTTTACGGAACCCTCGGTGCGCGAGTCCGACTCGCACTTGGCCGGTTTTTTATTTTTCAGTCAGCGTAAGCAGGGTTAAAAGGATAAAACGTAATGATGGATTTTGATATAATATGTTTCAATAAAACTTATCCCTTTGTGAAGTTTGTAGAGCCGAAGTTCTGAAACTAGTCCGTAAGATTAAAACTTAAAGTCATCCAATTTCAAATTCAATTAAGTCTAGACCTTTTACTGTTGAATAAAACTGGGACGAAGAAATAGAGATGCGGTGCGAAGCCTACGAAAGGTTTCTGAACTGGACAGGTTATCCCGCTCTGGTTTTGATTGGTGTCAATACAAATAGAGACGCAACCATCCGAGTGATTGATTGTCTCATGCATGGAAACTGAATCGAAAACAAAACCAAAACACAATAACAGAAACCAAACATAAATGAAAACCAAATTCATGCCTTTTTCGCATTTTTCTCGGAAAATGAATTACGAGTATTACATTATTTATTAATCTGTAAAGCTGAAAGAGAAACACACAAAAAATGAATAAGCTGTTTAAGGAAACGTCCATTTTTAAATCATTTGTACGGGATTATTCTGTTTCAAGTCTCCCGAAATAACGAGTTGGAAACTTCCACTTTTTATGAAGATTATAACATTTATCTGCTGGTTTCAGACTTTTCCGGTTACAAATAGGGAGCAAAGAGTTTCGTCCGTAATGTTATGGGAGTTATTGCAGATTTGGTAAATGGTATACCTATAAAAAAATCTAAAAACTACACAAACACGACATTTTGTAAGGCGTTAAGTATCGGGGTACTACACATTTACATAAAATACAGTGTTTTGTTCGGGATAGGTATGACAATAATAATCTGTTTCATCATTATGATTGCCATTTTTATAACGTTGTTGCTACACGTTTATTTTGTTCTTACAACAGTTCATATGAATG
This sequence comes from Diarsia mendica, assembly GCA_949316265.1. Taxonomy (NCBI): domain Eukaryota; kingdom Metazoa; phylum Arthropoda; class Insecta; order Lepidoptera; family Noctuidae; genus Diarsia; species Diarsia mendica. The sequence continues at coordinate 15,984,097 of OX438895.1, forward strand.
AACTGTTGTTAAACTCTGTATTTTCACGAACGATGATGACATCGTTATGTCTCCTGAAACCCTACTACTACAAGCGTGCGGTGTAAACGTAACGTCACATTTCAGTTTTTAAATCGAAAAATAATATTAAATAGCATATTAGTTACTACTGTTACCATTAGTAATGAAAAAAATCAAAAATCACTCGTATTTAGGTTGTGTCTACGGACACCACACACTTGTGCTAGCGTCTCAGGTTTAAAAGAAATGTCTACATAAAATTTTATCTGGTTATTGTACTTAAGAAATAAACTTTTACTTACAAAATAATCAAGTTATTCGCCACCGAAAATAAGAAACTTAAAAAAATATTAAAATTCAGAGCAGTTTTCTTAACTTAAAAGTTATTTAAGTAAAGAAGTGTTTCCTTTCTCAGCAGAAAACTCTTCTGTCTTCTAGAAACAGGAAGTTGAAAAACTAGAGGGGACGTAAAACTTTTGAGATCTTTTTGTCTGCTCCAACTTAAACAAAAGCAAAATGTTGGCGTGTAGTTCAAACAACATGACATTTGGTCGAGTTACTTTTCTTTTCAACACTCGTTTTTGTCCTATTTTCTCTTCGTTAATGTCGTATATAATATTTTGAATAAAAACTGCAGTTAAAAATGCTCGTTTTATCTTCCTCTGTAATTATTCTTTAGCGTTTGCAAATCAGGGTAACTAAGAGCGGTCTGGAGCAACCATGTTTAAAAAGGTTACTTTTTAAAGGAAGAATCAGGTTAGTCATTCTGACGTTAATGTTAATGTCGGGATTTATTATTCGTATAGAGATAACATATTCTCAAGTCGGGAAAATTGTGCCAAGTGGACTTTGCATTAATGTGACACCTGCGCTTTAATCGGACAGCAGAAACTCGTTTTTATAACATTTAATTGTAAACTGACTGCCTCCTTGGTCTGGTGGTTCTGCCGAACATAAAATCCTGTATTCCTTTCTTGTATCGGGTAATTTTATTTAATTTCTCCATCAAGAATTACTCATTATCAGCTACGAGGTCTGGATTTGTACCCGGTTGACGGGAATAGTCTCGCCTCTTATTACATGGGACTTAAACATTATGGGTGTACTTGTTAATATATGATGTTAAATAATAATAATTATGCTATGTCATATTGTAAGAAAAACACTGAAAGTCCTAAAATAATAAGATTTTTCATGTAAGTACAACGTTAAACAATACAGAATCTTTAAACCAATCTCAATAGTTCATTTATTGGAAAATGCTCGAGTTGCAAGTCGATTTTCGCAGCCAACAAATATACAGCGCCGAAGGCTTTAAACCGAAACTTCATCGTAAAGTTTCGCCAATGTCATGAAGTTTCTTTGTGAAATGTAGTTCTTAAAGTTTACGAGAAAATAACATTACTTTGTGACCATAAATTTTGATTTCTTGATAGTATTTGACACGATTGTTTGGCCTTATTGTGGTTTCAGCTATTCTATTGTACTGTACATGAGGTCCTGTGTTTGATTCCCAAGTTGGGAAAAGTGCCATTGAGTATTTCCATCAGGAATTTCCCAGTAGTAGGCTCGGAATTTGAATTTGTACCCGGCTCACTACCATGCACATGGGACTCAAACACCATTGGCCAATGTGGGTGTAGGTACTAACTACTACTCTGCCTAACCCTTCGAGGATAACAGGTGTAATGTTATGTTTGTATTCAGTGTTTCATAAGGGTGTGAACCCTTCTCTTTTTTTTTGGAAAGGTGGGAAAACATTAAATGACTCCTCCCGCTCTGGGCAGAGCGGTAGGGAGTGTCAGACTTCTACTCGCTAAAAACGATCCGTGTTCGTTAGTACTTTGTGTCGAGGCCGCGGTATCTCTTTTGAACAACCCACAGCCCCGACGGGAGTGTGTTAACCCTAATAAATGAAATACATACTATTGTTCTATTTATTATTTCCTATTCTAGCTTTCAAATCTGCTCAAAAGCATACCACAACAATTTAATCTGAGACGTAAATTAGATCCGAAGTTTTCAATTAAAACGTTATTCGAGCACCATTTTGGTATTTTGTGGCCGTAGTTGGTATTAAATCATAAGCTGTAGATGGTGGTTCTACATGCTATTAATTTTCGGCTATGAAACCAACGACTTGCCTTTGAAGTTTGAAGCCGAGCAGACTTAGTGATTTTATTAGTCATTTTGAAATTACGTTCATGTTTCCTCGACGACTGCCTTGTAGGCCGAGTGGTCGCCAGCGTGAGTGTTTAGAATGTCTTGGGTTTGATTCCCGGGGCGAGCGAAGTGTTATTGGGTTTTTACATCAGAAATTTCTCAGTAGCAGCCTCGGAAATTGAATTTGTGCCCAGTTGATGGCAATAGGCTCGCCCTCTATTACATGGGACTTAAGCGTAAGTACTTTAAGGTACACCGCAGCCTAAGGGCTCGTTTACGGAGACGCGGGGCGTCGCGCGGCGCGTGCAGAAGGCTCGTTTCGTGCTTTTTTATTAATTTACTGAGAGATGGGTCAACCGCAACAAACGCTGCATTTTAAACTAACGTGCGAAAATAGCTTCTCGTAAAATCAACGATTGAAATCGTTAACTTTTTCATACATCGCCATGTGTTTGAATTAAAAACGAAGCACGTGCCGCGCGACGCCCCATCTGTACGTAAACATGCACTAACCCTTTGGGGGCTAAAGGCGTGATGGTAAGTTATTAATCTTTCCATTTAATTGTAGTTACTCGACTTCACTACCCCTGTTTCTCGTTTCTTCGAACTCCAGTCTACCCGAGCTGTTCTTAAATTAAATACCAGACGCATTGCAAGCGACAAATGTTACAAATCTTCCCTGCACATAATAATATATGTTCGCCCATTACGGTATGTACGATACCCATATTTGCAGACGTAAGCAAAATAGCAACCAAGTTACTCCGGTAGTTTGTGTCCGGACACGACAATTTATCGACTCCAAGTGCTATTTTCGTGGCTTCACGTACATTATTACTTGGTTTCCGATGTCCATATTTATAGGAATAAAAACGGGCAGGGGTTGTTTTTATTTTATTTTTGTGAGCTGTTTTTATGGCCGCGTACTCAAACGCCCGCTGCGGCGCTCTCCGCAACTCCGCATCGTGTGTAGGAGCATTTGATGCGGAAACTTAGTTAGTCCGGCATGTTACAAATGACGGTCCGTAACGGCGGTCAAATGTTTGCAATACTAGAGTAATTACATAAATAAGATAGCGCCAAATTACCTTTCGTAGTACTTACGTACTTGTTTTTTGTTTGCTCTGTGGCTGTTACAGTATACATTTTGAGGTGTAACGATTATGAGGGGGACGTTAGGGTTTCAAGGTGAAGAGCTAAGCCTTTAATTCTGCTGAGTTTTTAGATCAGTTTTAGTCTAAACGGAAACTGATATGGGTTTATTTTTAGAAATTGTTTTAACAGACAGTAAGCTGGAATGTTTCTCCTTAATTGGAAATTGAGTGGGAGTTAAAGGTTTAAAAACAACTAGACAATAGAAAAGGCTGTTTTGGTAATCACTGAAGCGTTAAGCAGCAAAGTCGACACACACAATTAGCCTATAGTCGCCCAAACGACAGGAATTCGACCCTAAGCCAGGCAATCACGTCATATTAGTACCGATTTTCTGTCCCCTTTCCCCTGTCAAACATAATAACTTGGTGCGTCACTCCCGTTTAGCTATAAACCAGAGCAGGGTGTGTCTTCGGCACCTGTATGAGTGTGTACTGACCTTGTAACCCTGTGTCGCCACAACTGGCCTGACCGGGCCTAACCGAAAGGCTTTTACGTTAATAACTTTTTTAATTGTTTACTTTGTTGTCGCGCTTGTAAACATTATGTTTTGTTTTTTGTTACAGTATGTTTTGGGTACTTTATTATTGCAATCAGGGAAGGGAAATGTCTCATTAAATATGTGGCGTTGTGACAATGTTTTATTTAACAGTGTGAATATAATTAACGGCCCACTTCGTGGTAGTGTGCTGTTATAGTTCTTATTTTAGAACGCCGTATACTTGAATTTGTTTAAAGTTATATGAGTTTCCAACCTTTTTTTTCTCATCAGAAAAAAACAGCAGTGTAATTGATAAGTCACGGGCCATGTTTGCAATTTCACTTTTGTAGAAAGCAACATGCGACTGTTCAGTAAGTCAACCAACCCATGATGGGCCCGCGTGGTAGATTATAGCCCATTCCTCTCCTAGAGAGGTGACTCCTGAGTCCCTGCAGTGGGAACATAATACACTAATAATGAAATCTCAGTAGCAGCCACAGAGGCTAGATTTGTGCCCGGTTGATGGCAATAGGCTGGCCCCCTATTACTTGGGACTTAAAGATAACGAGCGAAATGTGGGTGTACTTATGGCCTATGGGGTACACCTCTGCCTATTACAGGTGTGAGATATTATGTTTTGTGTGTCTCTTCTTTTTTTCATTCGGCAAAACAGCAGTACAGTTGACGCTTCACGGGCCATGTTTGCAATTTAATTTTCATGGGGCCGCTCTCCTTTGACGAAACGCTAAACAAAAAAAGCTCATAAATTGTACGTGTGTTTTGCAATATTCCTCAAATATCTTCCAATCGTATTTCAGAGTATATAGGGAAATGCATGCGTATCCGTAAAGGTGCTTACGTTCAAAGATATGAACCCATTTCAACCCCTAGGGATCGAAAGGGGCAAACGGTGTTGTCAGTTTATCATACGTTTTTATCTTCATCATTATTTTTGTTCGAAATAAGTTCATCGTCCTGTGTTTTTCCTTGTGGACAATTTAATCCTTGTTTGAATCCACGATAAATCTTGTACATTTTCAGGGTTCGAAATTATCAAGATCAGGGTTAGCATAATTATTTTAGTTTGGAATCTCTAATTTCTGTTAATTTGGAATCTATCACTATTCACACATAAATTGGAGTTTATATCTTAAGAAAAAATAGCGAAATAGAGAACAAAAAGTATTTATTCTGCACTCACGCAAGAAATTAACAATAAATTAAGAACATATACCAGTTTCGAACAATATAATAAATAGAACACGAAACATTTGACAAGTCTTCCCGACACCAAAGTTATATGATATTAAAGCGAGACTGGGGTGTAACTGTTATTAATATGCCTAGACACGCAGATGAAATTATTCACACAACCAAACTCCTTCAATCCAGTCATATGAAACTAGCTTTTGCCAGCGGCTTCGCGCGCGTGGATGTCGATAAATATGCCAACAAACTTTCATCCTCTATTTAACTCCCTTAGAGATATAATTTCGAAAAAAAAAACTAGTACCATCCCCGAGAACCACTTTATCCATTGGTGAAAACAGCATGAAAATCGGTGTAGTAGGTTTTGAGTTTATCGCAAACAGACAGACAGACGCAGTAGAGGACTTTGTTTTATAATATGAAGTGATAACTTATTTAGCCACAAATTCAATACCTCACACATGGCAGACGTTCTTGCAAAAAATACGACTCAAAAAATGAAACCGCACCAATCCACGTCAATCTGTTTACACGAAAAACAACAGACAGACAGACAGAAAGGAAGGAAGTGATACCCATTTACACGCACCAGGGGCAAGATAAATAAATAATTCATCCGAGATTCATACACTTTCATAACGATGTATGATTGAGGTAGGAGATTGTTTATACTGCCTCCCCATTCGCTTTGGCCGACAGGTAACCTAGTTGCAGAAACAATGCTCGCATAGGGATGTAACTTTGTTAGACTAGGACAGGGATGGCGAACCAATGGCACGCGTCGTACCATTGATGGCACGTTGCAGAATATTTTAGGCACGCCACCGAATTTTTAACCATATTTTCAACTATGCCTACGAGTCATTATTTTCAGAGATGTAACATAACATAACATTCGATTAGAAACCGTTTGGTAGCAAAGGAAGAGCTTTTAGTAGAAAATATTTAAGTAGTTAAATTATCTGCCAATAAAGACTAATATTAGACGGCACGTGTAAGGTCTCAATAAACATTTCTTTAGAAAAAATGGCACGTTGATCCATGAAGGTTCGCCATCCCTGGACTAGGATCTGTGGGGATAAGCCAATCGATAAGAGATGGAAGTGAACTGTTTTGTCGAATGATAAGTGATTGGATATACATCATGAGATTAGGCAGAGGTGTAGGTACCCTTTAGTATACCCACATTTCGCCAGTAAGTTAAAGTCCCATGTTATAAGCGGCGAGTGGAAATCTTTAAATAGACTCCGAACCCAGGTCGGCCGCAGCAAAGACAATCTCTTCAGATGGGGATTCATTGACGGCTCAGACCTCAAATGTGTATGCGGCGTTTCTCCACAGATAATGTCCCACCTTCCATCTTGCGCTGCATGCCCTGACACCTGTACACTTGACGACCTTATGAATGCATCAGCAAGTGGAGTTCGCATAGCTGAATTTTGGGCCAAAACGATTTAACAGAAATTTGCCATCGACACGCTAAGAAGAAGAAGCGGCGAGTGTCTGGCCACCACAATGGGCACAAATTCAGGTACCGTGACTGTTACGGAGAAATTCCTAATGGAAAAAAACCTATTAATTTATATTGGGTACCTGGGAATCATATCCGCAGGACCTCTAGCACAGCAGTCGCGTTTGTGACCTCTAGACCTACGAGGCAGTCATCATAATATTCATATTATGCATATTTTGTAAAAGTCATAAAGTTGTCAACTGAGTTTAAACTAAATGTATGGCGCTATTTTGTACGATGCCGGCAACTTTTTACCCGACTACGGCGAAGCCAAAAGGAAGGGTAATGATTTTGGCAGTCTATGTATTTAGCAGCATGTCTATGGTTATCTAAATTGGGCCGACCCCAAATGAGATGCGAGTCTAAATCCATCAGTGTCAATAGGAATCGCTTGACATGAAACTAAGAAACTAGAATACTGTAATATTCTGGCGCCTGTTCTAAATCACATATTTAACCTTTGTTTTGAGACTGCTATCTTTCCAACATCTTTGAAAATAGCTATTATACATCCTCTCTTTAAGGGTGGCGATGAAGGCTCTTTCAATAACTATCGCCCTATAGCGGTACTACCTGCTCTCTCAAAGGTTCTTGAGCGCCTGATCAATAAGCGATTAGTAGAATTTTTCGAAAGAAATAATTTGTTTTCTTCTCAGCAATTTGGTTTCCGGAAAAAGAAGTCAACCTGTGATGCAGTTCACGAACTCACGAACTTCATAGTAGAGAAAATCAACAGTCGCAAGAAGGTGCTTACTGTGTTTCTTGATCTCGCCAAGGCCTTCGACACCGTTCCAATCTCTACCCTTTTACATAAACTTGAGAGAGCAGGCGTCAGAGGTCAACAGCTTGGACTTTTTAAAAGCTATCTGACAAACAGATTTCAAATGGTGAAAATTGGTGACCACTTTAGTGACGAGCTCCCGATTTGTTACGGTGTGCCACAGGGTAGTATACTCGGTCCTACATTGTTTCTCATCTTTTTAACCGACTTCAAAAAAAGGAGGAGGTTATCAATTCGACTGTATTTTTTTTTTTTTTTTTTTTTTTTTTTTTTTTTAATGTTTGTTCACTCATAACTTGCGACTGGGTGAACTGATTTTCTTGATTCTTGTTTCATTTGAAAGCTGGTGCTTCCCGTGTGGTCCCATTGTCACCATTTCAATATCTGATGATGGGATCTTGTAGAAATCGGGGGAACTCTTCAATAAATAACAGCAGATTAACCGCGATTGTTGCTATAGCATATCTAAGCATTGTTTACGCCATCACACAACATAATATCACGCCTGTACTCACTACAAAGGTGATGAAGAACTTCGGAGATAGGAAACGGAACTCCTCAATTAATGATAGCAAATGGACTGGGATTGCTGAAATCTCATGACTGTCTATTGACTAGTTCATAACATAACATCACGCCGGTACGTTGTGAAGGGGTAAGCACATGTGAACCACTAAAAAGTGAAAAATAAAAACTTTTTTACAAAAAATAAAACCGACTTCGACAAAAATAAAACACAAAAAAGTGAAAAATAAAAATACAAAATTAGCTTCAGAAGTCGGTGGCAAAAACATGAAATCAAACAAACAAAAGTCACCGACTTCAGAAGCTAATTTTGTATTTTTATTTTTCACTTTTTTGTGTTTTATTTTTGTCGAAGTCGGTTTTATTTTTTTAAATGACCTTTGCAATCTCAACATCACAAATGCAAAAATTGTGTCTTTTGCTGATGATACAGCTCTTACCTTTTTCGCTAACTCATGGTCAGAACTTCAGATTATTGCACAATTTGGTTTTGATTCTGCCTTTAACTGGCTTCGATCCCACGCTCTAACGCTTAACACATCCAAGACGAAATTGATGACGTTCTCTATTTCACCGAACTCACAACCTGATATTCCTATCGCTATAAAAGCTCACTCATGTAGCAATACACGTATACACTCTTGTCCATGTTCATCCATTACCACTGTCGATAGTATTAAATACCTGGGTAACGTTGGATCGATACCTGAATTATAAAACCCATATTGATTTGGTTACAGGCAGGGTCAGAAAGCTTATTTATATTTTTAAAACCCTTCGATACGTTGCCAAGCAGTCTGTTATTCGCAATGTATATTACGCCTTATGCCAATCAATAATCACTTATTGTATTAGTTGCTGGGGTGGCGCCACAAAAACCGCCCTTAAACCTTTGGAAGTGGCCCACAGGGCTATACTGAAGGTGGCAACATTTCGCCCTATTCTGTTTCCGACCGTAGAACTTTACAAAAATTGTGGGGTCCTCAACGTAAGGCAACATTTCATTCTGCAAACTATTCTTCTCCAACATTTAAAAACCCCTCTTATTAATATTACTAAACGACGGAAAGATATAATTTGCACTGTTCCACAAACCCAGTTTAAATACACAAAGAGATTTTTCTATTATCTTGGTCCTTGCTTGTACAATAAAATTAACGCGTCTTTATATATCTACAATTTACCATACAGCAAATGTAAAGTTGCCCTCCGTGAATTTTTCCTAAATGTAACCTACGACGAGACTGAAAAGTACTTAGTGACACTAAAATGAAAGTAGCCCTATTCCATATTATTCAAATGTACACACACATTCACTCACACACACATACACAAGCATACACACACTCACTACACTCACTACACCGGCACCCAGCACCCGTCTTTCTAATTTGTTTGATTTAATATTAGTTTTAAGATTTAGATTTTTTTTGTTTTGTGTTTTTGCTTAATATTATAAGCGCTAATAGTATAATACATGACAATTGTGTTACTCAAATAGGGAGTCGAAACTGTTTCTTCTAAATACAGATTACTCAGTAATCTAGCTAGGAGAACAGTGATTCACCCAGCTGTTGGCTTGTACCTAAACATGTATAATTATTATTGATGCACACTTTGTAAATTTCTCATGTACTACATTTTTTTTTTTTTATGAACCTAAAGAAATTATTATTATTATTAAGAAACTAATTGTTCCATTGTGCTGAAAAACGGTATCTCTCATATATAAATAACCACCCGAACAGGTTTTCCTTATTTTGGTTAATCTCTTTCCTGTTTGTTGTATTTTCTTTTTGAACGCTTTCAGTTAGAGACACTTCTAAATGGACACAACTATGTGGACCACGTGCAGTTATACCATTTTGATCCCTATTTTATTTGAAAGTTACATCTAATGAACACCACATAAGCTTTCAAAACGAAATATTTCGGGAAAGCTAGCATCAAAGTTTATTAACGGCTAACTCAAAATTGACTTGATTATCAAAATACTAATATCCAACAACTGCATCCTCCATAAATTTTATGTTACCATTAAGATCTGCAGCAATTCAACCCTATAACGCCATAAACTATTCACTGCAGCCTATTCAAGCGTTGCGATATCCCATTGTAATATTGATTGATATAAATCGCCTCTGTATCACAGTTCCAAGCGAATGGGCTATTATACCGTCCTGGTCTCCTGGTGATAGCAAATTATCCGTTTGTATGGCCTTTATCGTATATATCTCGGTACGAACCACTAAATACGCCACGTATAGTGAAGCCTGGTTGCCATATCTGGCTGTAATCGGACGATGTAGATTGTATATGGGGTGGCAATGCGATAGGCTATCAGCATTTTGGGGTTGAATGAACCTCTCTTATAAATGTTGGTTATATAGTTGAACATAACCACCTATAAATGCAAAGATTCAATTTACTTCGGCATTTTTTAATAATATTAGAAACACGTTAGAATACTGATCAAAAGGCGATTTGATTGGATTACGTATTGAACCAACGCTAGAGCTTGAGCTCATGTTAAACGGTAATCGTATACCCACTCAGTTGCCCTATCTTTTGAAACGTCGCATCGTCCCTGAATAAAACCGTCGACGAATGAAAAGTGTTTAAACGAAATTGGACAAAAATGTACTGAAAAAGTGCATGAATCGAGCTTTTAGCGTGGAACTGCTCCCTGTGGACGTTCGTCGTCAACTAATGCGCAATCACTCTAAAGCATATAGGGTAATGGACTGGTGATCCTAGTATATCAATAGGGAACAAGATATATGGGCTCTTTATATGCCATTTGGTGTCGCTGTGAGTAACTGGGTGTTGAGTGGATGATACGATCAATAGATACTTCATCATTACGGCTTACGTTCAAGATATTCCAACACAGGCTACTATCCTATTTTTACACTTACTACTCTTTTTAACGATCGTCATAAATTGTCGACGACTGCCAATCTGCATCGATTAGTATTCTCATTCGATACAGGGTTTAACGATCATTCACGTATTTTAGAGCTGCGCCAGTTATTGAGCCAAATTAATCGATTTTGATTGGATTCGTTCGAATTCCTCACGTGTAGAGAAAATATGGAAGCGTAGAAATTACTTAAATATAAAAGTGCTCTGTATCCACGAAGTTTCGTTTGTTTTACTTTGCTATTTGGAATGGCTGGCTTATTCTGATTTGTATGTTTGTATTAGTTCAATGAAATGAAAGTCATAAATTATGAAAACTTTTATTATTTTTATAAGGCGAACGTGAGCTGATTTTTAACTGGAGTGCGGCTGAATATATTCAATTGTTTATAAATTCAATTCCAGGTGGAACAGGTGAACATTCACAGTGGGGCAAAGATAGCTTTGCCCAACTGTGGGATTGTGTTGACTAACATGAAAAATACTGTGTTTAGGCACATAACATAATATCACGCCTGTAACCCCAAAGGTTAAGCCTTCAAGTGTACCTGATAGAACACCCACATTTTGCCAGATATGTTTGTTATGTTTATGAGTCTCATGCATAGATATATTTTATAAACAACAGGTCTCATGTAATAATGAATGATTTTTTATTTATCACCTGAAAATGTACATTATGAATTGCAATAAACGATTTGAATTTAATAAAGGGCGAGCTTATTGCCGTCAACTGGGCACAATTCCAGACTCCGGCTGCTACTGAAAAAAATCCTGTTGGATACACTCATTAATAATTACTATTGAGTTTTTCCACCGGGAATTTAAATTAAATTTATTTGTTACTTAAATTAAAATTTGTATTAATTTAATACGCTCGTCAATTCATTTTTCAATTGCGTTTAGAAAATTAATAAAAAAAATATGAAAGAAAAACACTTTAAACAATAAATTAGTTTTCGTTATCTCTAACTAGGTACCCCTAATGGCTTATTTTACGAGTTATAGTTGCCCGCATAGCTCCTATAAAGTCTTAGCTAGCCTTTTACTGCTTCGACAGATGACGCAATACCTAGATAAGATGAGAATACCAATATACTCCAAAGACCGTAATTTCTTCAATTTTCTAAGAATTATTTACTTAGTTAACTTTAAAATCTTCAATTTGTAATTTAAAATCACTTTCATCAATCGAAAAGCAATCAAAAGTTCAAAACTAAGATTAAGTGGTTTCTGGACCATCAAACATATTTCGTAAATAAACTGATTTCTGAATCGAACAGAAAATCTTCTGGATAATAATTCATCATGAAATAATAATATCGACTTGACGTAATGGTACCTATTTATAACTTTATTTTAAGGGTAAATATAGGTATTTTTTATTTCATAGTCGTATTTAGCTCTAGGATATCCCTTAGTTCGGTTTCCTGGCCATAAAAGAGGAAGTATAGTTCGATTTTTTACTAGGAATTTTACGTGGTAACAGCTGCTGCTGGAGTCAAGAACTATTCCGGTGTTAGCGTTACGATTATGAAATGGTACATTAGGTGATAACCTGACCTGACCTGACATTGTACGAGCTTCCAATTGAATTAGAGATCAGCTTAATTTGGTTTTGCATAACTTGATTGGTCGTCGTACGTACTTTAATGAAATTGACCTGGATGAATAGATGGCTGAAGATGAATTGAGCATTGGCCTAGGTCTAGGTACAAATCTACCTCACCTTTCAGGGCGCTCATCTACTAGCGCGATGTTATATGCTTACAAAAAGATTGAAAAAAAAATACACAAACGAAGATTTTAATTAAAACATAAAATTACTTTTTCATCCCAAAATAAATTTTCATTCATGAAAATACGTCCAAAAATAAACACATAATCTTCTTTTATAGTGCTCTGATGTGATTACTCTTTATGGCCCGTAACTCTATTCAGTGTGTAATGGGCACATCTATACATGTAGTTAGGTCCCTATACTACAGGACTAAAAGGCGTATATCCATGTACTCCTTTTACAAGTAATGTGTACCTTAATTACTTATTGATCTCAAGGCAGTTAGTGTAGATTAGCCACAAATTGATGTTGCTTAACTATTACACGGATGGGAGTGCCGTGTTAAGGGACGGACTGTTAATTAAGTAGGTATGGTGGGTGAAAAGATATTGATTCGGGCTCTTAAGTAAGCGAGTATTGTTAGTTCAATGTGTTGTGCAGCCTCTGCAATTTTATAGTAATGTTATGGAAACATACTAGGATAGCAAGATTTTGGTTTTTAAAAAGACTGACCTATCTTTGACCTGTCTATATCCTGACCTACACTTATGAATTAAGTGAACTAGTCATGAATATTGCAAGATAACGAGACCAAACTATAACTATTTAAATTAGTGATGCATCATAACCTGAACACTTACCCTCAATATCTTATTAATACGAGTATGTTTATGATCTAGTTTCAGCGCTGCCAGTAAACCTCTTGGCTATTATTAGTTCCACCGTTTAAGCTTGCTAATCAGTTCGGCGCACGGAACCAGAATTAATTGAAGATTTCGATGTTCCAATACGGTACAGGGTACATAAAACGGTGCCCCGGCTGTCAATTTTATATTTTTGACAGTCGTTACTTGTAGTTGGAGGCCCGAATGTTTTTTTTTTGGAGGCTGGGAAATCATCAAATGACTCCACCCGCTCTGGGCAGAGCGGTAGGGAGTGTCAGTTCTACTGACAAAAAACCACCCATGTCCTTTAGCCTTTTGTGCCGAGGCTGTGGTATCTCTTTCGAACAACCCGCAGCCCCGACGGGTGTCGGCCCTTGCGGGCTCCTTCTATCTTACCAAGGGGTATCTTGTTATCCAGACTTGACTGTTGTGTAAGTCAGATAGGCAGTCGTTCCATGTAAATTATTGATATTTAGCTGCATCCCGACATTTTTTAGGAAAAGGTTAGGCAGATGGTGATTTCTTTGTTACATACACAGCCCAAGTCCTTTCCCCAATCTTTTTCCATAAAGCAGAATGTACAGGACCCGCGGCACTTTGTGGTTTGCAAGCACTTACGATTAAAATAATATTAATTATGTAAGTATAATAAAATTATTACTACTATACATATTTTACCAATATTACATGCCTGCAACAACATGTTTACGAAACTACTCGTGTATGCATTTAATTAATAATTAAAACCGCATTAAAATGCAGTGAATATTTAAACGTTAATTAAATAGTTCTGAAAATAATTATCAAGTTTTGGTAAACGTTACTCTAATAGCTGCAAGCTATAGTAAAAAGAAGTAAAGTTTGTATATTTAATTTTGTAAGTTTAGACGTAGGAGATAATCTTCGGAACGACTGCTCCGATCCCGGAAATTCTTTCACTATTGGGAAGCTAAATGACTCCGAGTTATAGGCTATACATATTAAAAAGTTTTATGCCACCCATGAGCCCCTGACTTACCGTTTCATGCCGTCGAGAAATGTCTCTCCGGCACGCTGGTTTCCTCACGATGTTTTCCTGCACCGAAGCGAGTGATTTTTGTTTTTTTCTGTGAACGTGGCGTCAACTTTGGGCCCTATCAGAATACCAGCGCTGTGACATTTGTCATAAATGTTAAAGCACCATGCTGAGATAGTGGCCCTTTGGCTTCGCACGGGATTTATTTAAGTTGGCTGCAATTTAGATTTAATTTAAATTTAATGTATGTATGTCCTCATTTTAAGTGCTACTTATATGTTTACTTTGTTTACCTCTAATTTTTTAGTCAATTTGTTTTTGTCCTGTGGGAAACCAATAAATCATTTTTCTTTCTTTCTTATTTTCTTTCTTGATTCTTTACAATACTCACAGGAATCAGAAAAATCACAGTGCGTCTCTTGGGTTCGAACAAGAGACCTATGACTAGTCAGTCTGTCGAACACGCCACTAGGCTAGCACTGCTTTTACCAGGTTAGGCGCTAAGGCTCTAACCACACGATGAAGAAGAAAATGAAAACGTTCCTCTACGATAATTTTCAAACATAACTCGAACAAAGCCACGGGTAAAATGTAGGCCTTTATGTTAAAGTAAAGTAAGAGACAAGTAGGAAAGGCGTCAAAGGCTTTTAATAGGGATGTGCCTCGAACTTTTCAATAACGTTTAAATGTTCATGAAAAGTTCGTGAAACGGTGCTGTCATTATAAATTAATTCTGATTATATCCGTCATTTCATTGGTTTAGAATTATGGAAATGCATTGTGAAAGATTTTCAGTTTTTGTTTTTTTTTTTTTATAGTACCCCAAAATAAACCATTTTTTGTTAGGCAGATTTTATACTCTATAATATTATTTTTTTCTTTTAAGCTTAACGGGAAAAAAATGATGGAATAATACTGTTTTATAAGGAACCTAAGTAAACACAAACGCCGCAAAACAACCAGTAAATCCTTATTACAAAACAAAATAAAACAAGCTTAATTCTTCCAAACATAATAAATAAAACATTTCGTTCTCTATATTTACTACGTTCACAAAGCAAAGCCGCTTTAAATAAGATTAAATTAAAATGTAGTATCATTAATATCTCAGTAGAACTCCAAGAAACTTCCCAAGCGGGTTATAGTAGATTTTAATTACCCCTGAGTCGCTTATTTCATGGCCCAACCGTAGTATCGTTAGCGACCTGAGTAATAGTTAATCGCAGAAGTAGTTTGAGCATTCAATTCTTGTGCTGTTATTTTAGAAGGAAAATGTTTTTATTCTACTTCTCTTTCTTTGTCGTGTGCAGAGGTTTTTTATGTCACATACAGAGCTCTAACTTGGCTTTACATGACGTCAAGAAGTATCTAATACTAATTTGACTAGTGATTATTGAGTGTTTAGTATATTGTCATTAAGGCCCAGATTCAGAGACCACACTTTGACTTTACTTTGATGGAAAGATCTACTTCAAGCTGTTCTTTACTTAGTAAAGGCGAAGTAGTCGATAATCATGACTTTGGCCTCAAAGTAAACTTTGCATTATTATGCGTTTAAATAATGTAGTCCTTCGTGTTAAACTAATTTCCTACAAAAGAAAAGTGTAGTAAAGTTGTAGTAAAGTCAAAGTGTGGTCTCTGAATCTGGGCCTACGAATCGCATGTGACTAAAAAGGTAATGGAAATAAAATATGTTGTTGTATTGAGAGAGAGAGGAAGGCCAAATTTTGCTGAAAATGATGTAGGTAGGTACTCGAGTTTAAATGACTGGCAAAATTGTTTAACGAAAATAAAAGACTATCTAAAGAGGCCAACCGAAAGACGTAAGATTTAATATTGTGATAAATAATTCAATTTCAGGCATTTGCAAACGTTCTTTTTGTCATTATTTTGTTTCTAGATTTTTCTTTTTCACACAATTTTCTTTAACTGTAAAGTACCTAACCCATTACTTCGAAGACTCACGTTTTCTTCTATCAGCTTGTTTGAATTTGTTTGTTAACACCGTATAGAACAGCTAACAATTCTATTATTATGTAAAATAGCTGCTGTAGTGGAATCTTGCGTAGTTTAGGAAACAAGAATTAAACTAAGCCATCGACACTGAGCAGCTGTGTTAGGAATTTTAAAGAATGCTGTTATAGCATATTCTTTTCTATAGGAGATCCCGGTTTCAGCCAGATGAGGACCTCCAGAAAGCCGTGGGAAAGTCCTGGAAGAGACTTACAAACAGCACAGGTATGGAATACAAGACATGTAGGCTTATACTCAACATTGGCTGAAACTGCAAATTAATGATACAGGAGAAAGTCCAAAAAAGGCTAAAGATTTGATGATGGTGATCCTGCCCTTATCCTAATTTATTAAGGGTCGTCGTAGCATGGTTTCTTCTTCTATACTTGTATATTACTCATCATCTGATCACACGCCTCCTTTATTGTTATATAATCCTTTAGACAATCCATCCTAATGACCAATAGTCTTCTAGAATTAATCTACTGAATCAATATTGTACTAATGGATTTGTAGACGTTCACTCACCCTTTACAATGTTTCTTCAATTAATTAATTCAGTCAAACATTATATAGGTGTGATTACCATAGACTTAATGATTATAAAATCTATGCGAAAAAACTAAACATTCTTAAAACAAATAAACTGGCAACTCGTTCAGTCAATATTTTTTTAGAAAATCTAAACCTTTCTTAATTACACTAAAGCATTTATGTAAGCAATTAACTTTTTATTTCCTAAACAAATGGCTTGTAACACTCCACTTTGCTTGTCCCCCGTTAATAGTCAGCCTTTGAGCCGTTCTATAATGGTTTCCAAGTTTGACAGCGCTTTGAAAATGGAAACTTTGACTTTGATCGGAGACCTTGCCGTTTACCACTTCAATACTTCCTAGATTGTATATTAGCCTAGTACTTTAGCCAAGCAACGTCAAAATCTATATCGACAATTTGCAGAAAACGTTAAGCATCGCAATGTTATCTTTATTTATGACTTTTATTACCTTATCCTCTGTCTTTTTGTGATCATAATGTCTCTTCGTAATAGTTCTAGTTTTTTTATTTCTTTTCTTATTACTTTGCCCAGATATACTCGTAAGTACTGTATTGAATCGGTCTTATTTACTGCCTGACTAGCTTCATTACTTAAAGTTATTGGATTTGTAACGATCGCGATCTCCATTTTTGTCTGAAATTATATTAGGTACTTCTACTTACTTACTTATTTGTTTATTATGTACCTAATATGTAAAAAATTGTTTGAACAATAATCTATTTTGTTTTATGTTCCTATTTTCATCTAAACAATTATTTCGACAAATATTTGCTTATCTCCGTTCAGCAAAATCCGCATTTTTTTTCCAGTACGTTCAATATTCAATCAACATTCAAAACAAAACCGCAAAATCAACAACACCCATCTTTCAATATTGCCCACTAAACATAATACAAAGTCTATAAACATGATAGCCTACCCTCCAGAAACACGCAACTCATCGGCTATTTATCAAAGGCCTCCATAACCGCCTATACCTACTCCTGAATCCATTAAATTTATTAAACGAGCATTATGTTAACCAGTTTGCCTCTCTAAATTCTCTCTATGTTCCGTCTGTATCTTTTTGTAATCGTATCACGCTCTCTTCAGTTTCGTAATGGAATAAAAAGCAATTTTTCTCTGTTTTTGCTTCGAGCGTTTCTTTGTGCTAAGCTTACTTCTAAAGACTGTCGGCATTCTTTGCATAAGTAATATTGGTTTTAGCGAGCTGGATTCATAATATCGTTGCGAAAATGAGAACTGTTTCTAGGCTTTGATTCTTAATTTAATTCGGCTCAGAATTTACATAACAATCAAATAAAAGTGATATTATCACGTATAATATAACAAAAAAAAACTATGCTTAGTAGTTACGTTTGACTTTAGTAGTACGAACCATTCCATTTTAGGTGGAAACATGATTAAGGTTCACAAATCCACAGAGAAAACACAAGAATAATACAAAGAAGCAGAATAATAATTACTTCGTAAGACCTGAGAGGGTAAGGGAAACTTGTCATCCTCTTGCCGTAGCCGAAAAACATTGGAGCTTCCTATTATATCGCTAAATTGGTTCATTACAACAAAAGTAAATAAGGCAGCGCCCGCAGAGACCACAAAAACTTTTTGAATTCGTCTCAATTACGAGTTGCTACAATAAAGTTAGGGTTTATTAGGAAACTTATTAATACAATTTGAGAATAGAAGATATTGAATCATATTTATAAATCTATATTCAAGCCTTTTCCTTGCATCGTATTGATTTTCCTTCGCTATTTCTGTTTTGACCAACTTGTTACTCATAAAATCATTCATTATAATGTCCCCTGACCTCACTGGACATAAAAACATGTTGTATCAAACATAATTATTATCTTCTCCCTTCCTTTATGCTATCGTTGCTTCCTCTTTACTACTAAATCTTCTCAATTTCGCACAATCTGGTCCGGCCTTCATGTCGAGTTTATTAGCACTTTGGTCGGCTTTTACGATATCCTGCCAGCATTTCTTGGGCCTCCTGTGGGGCTCACTTGGGGTCTCAGTAGGAAGAGGATTACCCGCTGCTCTATGAGCAATAAAGTGTAGCACTCTTAACAAAACCACGACATATTCGTTACAAAGTTGTCATGTTGGTCGTTTCTAGAGATGTTTCAGTGGTTTTTCTGTTGCTTCGCTTCCACTTTTATTTATTTTGACGAGTAAATGTGTTCGTAAATTATTTTATCATTTCTTATTTCATAAATGCTTTCCTTACTAGTCTAGTGTTCGCAAGTGCGACTGCTGGGCGAAGTGTTATTGGTGTTCTCTATCAAAAATTTCTCTGTAGTCTGGATTTATGCCAGGTTAATAGCAGTGCTCGCCTCCTTTTTCATGTAAATAGGGTAGTTGACAAAAAAAATCTAATTAGTCCGTCAGATAGATTTCCAAAAAATATTGGACACGTATTTTTTAATTTTGTAGTGCTTCGAAAACTTGTGTGACGTCACATCGCACTGCATTTTTTACCACGTAGTGCCGTCAAAAGCCCCCACTCATAATCTTTGACACGTTTTATTTCGTAATTTTTTATTAATTTGAAAAAAACAAAAAACACGTATCCAATATTTTTCGATAATCTAACTGACGTACTAAACGGAATCATATTTTTTTTACCCAGGACACATCCCTACATAACTGGCGAAATGTAGGTGTAGGTAATACTAGCTACACCTCCACTTAACCTTGTGGGGATTACAGGTGTGATGTTACGTTTATTTCATAAATCTTATCATCTAAGGGTACTGTCATGTGCTCCATAAACAAAAGAAAACAGAGACTTCACAACAAGCGTCTGTTAGACTAACCTTCACACTCCCATCTAAAATAACCGCTGCCTACACACCACCAGTCGCCACAAGTACTAATTAAGCAAAAACCCACGTACGAAAAACTAATAACACGATACAATATCACGAACAGAAATTAGCTTCGCTCAAGTTCCGAAGTTTATTTTTGGACTCCATCGTGTAGACTGCAGTTTATTGTAAAGTTGCTGTTCTATTTAACATCCGCAACTTTGCCATAGGACTGATTACTTCGGTTTTTGCTGAAAGAGCGCCTTTCAATTTAGGTGCCTTCTTTTTTCAGTCAATAACTTTGAACGTACGATCGGAGGCTATAATGAAACTGTTAGTTGACTTGCTTCGACGGTTTTATGAGTTTTGAAGTTGCATTTTTGCTTTGGAGATAAAATAAGAAAAAGTGTTGTACAGTTTTTTTTTTGTGTTTTCATAAATCTTTTATGATGTTTTTGAGCCACATACTGGGTACAAAACGGGTATCTTAATAATGATTTACACTGGGTCATGCACCGGTATCGCTAGCATTGTTACTTCCATATTATTAATATATATAAGGCCACTTTGTAGATCCCTTCGTTCGTAATATCCGTTGAAAGAATACAAACTCTCTTCTGGCTCATAGAATCTGTTCCTACATTATATACCTACACAACCTCGGGCATACTACTTTGGCCTCGACCACGTTAATACATCTGGTCATACACCTGTTTGATCTGGGGGTCTAAAATGGCCACTTTGGCAGATCATAATAGAAAAATGATATGAATTGCCTTAAAATTCCTTTAATGGTCACACAAGCATTTACTTTGCGATGGTCCATTTTACGAATTTGAACGCAATTCATATTATGATCTGCTAAGGTAGCCATTTTAGACCCTCTGTTCTTTTTTAATAGCTACTTGTATGTTTTGTCAAATATGTCACATTTTTATAATCGCTATCTTGGAATTTATAAACATTTTCTTCTTGTCTTTGTCGTTTTCATGTCAAAGTACATAGTAGAAGGACAAAAATTATTAGACTATTCAAGATGACACGTTTACAAGACGGCAAAATTACTTAAAACAACCGTCTTTCGTTGCTAGAGTTAAAATAAATGTCTTTCACATACGTGGGAACCTTCTAGGTCCTTAATAATGATCTACGAAGTCTGAAATATTTGTCGCCTGTTGTAGTCGACCTCGTTTTCGCCACTGGGAACAATTCCTTGAAAATTATAACTTCACTAAGGTTGACAATATTCAACTGTGCCAAAAACAAATAGACCTGTCGTTATACGTGCTATTAAAATTGAAGCTTAGGGTAATAAAGCAATTAAGTCGAATATACATTGTATGTCAGTGGAGATTGAACTACAGGCGTTCTGGGAATTGCTGATGAGCTGAATAATCGAGGACACAATGATGGTGACACAGTCGTGATGATTGACACTCTTTGACTATTCTAACCCGCAGGGTATAGAGACATTGTGTATTTGATGTCATTATTTAACTTAAAAGTGTTAGTCCTTTTATACGCCACTAAACCAACGAGGCCGTTAAAACTTTCTACTGCAAAATTTGATATTCACAGAGTTAGCTTTTCTATCTCAAAATGACATCATTTAATGCTGGCCAAGAGCGAATAAAATTACACTTCTTCCCATTCATACTGGGCCCGCTGGTCCCATTACCACTCAAAGCTATACAGTATTATAAATACTTGCTATACGTAGCTCTAACTACCTCGTTGGTCTTTTGCTGTTTCTTTTGCCTATCTCCAGGTTTTCCTCTGATGGCAACTGTTCGTACGAAGTGTTCGACACGGGGACAGGGCGATACACCTAAAGTGAAGTTGGGTAGGACATCTGGCTAGACGCGGAGATGGCGGATGGAGTAAGATTCTGACCGAATGGTGGCCAAGTTTGGGCCAGAGAAACCAGGGCCGTCCAAAAGCGCGCTGGGTCCGCGACGATATTGTCAGAAGCGCAAGAACCGACTGGATGAGGGACGCACATATCAGAAAGGAGTAGCAGAAAAAAGGGGAGGCCTATACCCAACCGCTGAAACCGGGCTGAAATGATGATGAAGGCAACTATTTCGTCAACCCATCTCGCCCCCTATTATGGTGCTTAAATATAACTGATATATCTAGTATGTACTATTAGATAACCCTCTGCCTTACCCAAGAATTACAGACGGGGGTTATATTATACAGTTTAAACACAGCTATTTACCTAACCCGACTGCAGTTGATACTCCTCATGAATTGGGTCAGTTTATCGATCAAACGTGTCGGTTCCCGCCCCTGACCTTTGCTCTCCTACTAATGAGTTCTGGCTGTGGCCTCCGTGTTGACTGTTCCTGCATACCAAGGATACCGGCGTTGCGTCACGTATAATTAAGACTTGTTGTTGCGTGAATACTAATTTTGTAGCTACGTAATGGTTGTAAAAAGACCCTTGATGAAGCCGAAATAAAGGTATTTTCCCCGTTATTGCGATATGTTTTGGTCCTGGACCATGCCTTCCTTCCTTCTAGTTGTGGAGATATTGAAGGTCAATTTTCCGACTTTTCTTTCAATTTTTGTATGTTGTAACTCCACTTTAAATATCTCTATGATCCCGGAAAGGGATTGAAGATCGAAGTACAGGGATTCCCTGTGTACTTCTCAATGCATTTATTAGCACAATGTTTGAGTGCATAACATTGAGTTCCACCATATCCAAAACCTATCAATAATTTTTGCATGTCATTATTTAGGTTGATGTACAGAATGCCTGAATGTCTAGTCTTGCACCTTCTATGCTTTACTGTACCTACTTATTCTTTTTACAATAATATAATTCTTTACTTTTTTGGAATATTTTCCCAGTGTCGTTCTATACATTGATTTGCAAGAGAAGACTCAAAAGAATAAGTAGTAACAATAGTAATTCACTGAGTTTTTATAAAATACTGTCATCATACGCCAGAATAAGTTGTATCTGGCTAGTCTGGCAACTAGGTTAATTAAATAACCATTGTGTCACCCGTCCTAGTTCAGACACAGATTCAGCTCTCTACTTTTTATTTTCATTCCTAGGAAATGTTTTTTCTTCGCATTCATTATGTGCGAACAAAACTCCGAGCCACATGATTATATTACGGTTTCCCGTTAACTGGATAAAAGAAGTAGGTACAAAAATGTCGGAAAATAAACATTTCCCAGAATTTAATATGGCAGTCTATTTTAAGTTTGAAATGTGTCAGAATCTTTTATTAAACAAAATACCTTTGTACTCGTTCCTTTATTAAGGTTTACGTATGGACATTTATACAAATTTTCTTTGTCATTTACATCCCAACTTTGGTACATTTTATTATCTCCTTCTGTAATAACAAACTTTTAATAATATAAGTTCAAAAGAAAGCCTTCCTTCGGCGGGGGCTTAGAGGCTGTCATAATGAAGTTAATCGTATAAGCAGGCCTAGCAGCCTGTTTTACTAACACTAGTTATAAGTTATTGTATACTACTAACAAATAATTGTATCACAGTTAATTTTATTTTATAATAATTATGTATTATGTGATTTTTGTGCCTACTAACATAGTTTATAAGTTCAACTGTTACTAACCATTATGGATCTTTGTTATTCGATAATAAATAATAATAATAATAATAATAATAATAAAGCCTCAATGTCACAATAAACGACTAGAGGGACAGAACAGAGTGTTCGCGGAGAAATAAGGAACTGAATTTAAACGCGCTGATTTTGGACAAATTGTTGACATTTGTGTACTAACAGCGAGCGCCTCTACGAGCTGCTAAGTTATTTACGGAATTGGGAAAAGATTTTCATTTGACAGTTGAGCGGGAACTAAATGAATCGCAGGAATGGCACTTATGAAATTTACAAACAAATACGTACAAGATACACGCTAAAAACACAACTCTGCCTTGGCAGACGAAAGGATGTAAAAAGGGACAATTATGATCGTATCAGAGAGTCAATTATTAGTCATATTCGCATGTGTTACCAATACCTATATATTTATGAGGCGATCCCAGGGATATAATGTGAAACTAATCACAATGGCCAATAAAATAACCTCAATGGAGAATCCCGGCAGTTTTTTTTTTTATATTCCGCGGCACCTACCGTTAATTTCAGTAAAATAAAAATAAAATAAATAAAATAAAATAAAAAAATAGCCGACGTCAAGAGCATTTTCAAGATGTTTTTTTAAACAGTCTACACGACGAGAAACCATTAGTAGGATAGTAGGTACTAGCCTACATAAATAATATCACGGAAGTTATGATAGGGTTTCAGCTCACTGAACCAATAAAAGCTCATAGAGCCTTGAAACACATTACCAACATGCCTTTTTTTTTCGGGGTTGGGAATGCATCAAATTGTAATAGGAGTCATTACAATTTGAAGCATTCCCAACCGCGCGAGGAGTCATTACAATTTGATGCATTCTCCATCCGCTCTGGGCAGAGCGGTAGGGAGTGTCAGACTTCTACTGACTAAAAACCACCCTTGTTCCTTCTTAGCCCTTTGTGTCGAGGCCGCGGTATATCTTTCGAACAACCCGCAGCCCCAAAAAAGAGGGAGACGGCGCGAACGCAGTCCCCACTACCAAAATACGCATCCGAGTTATCCACATTATAGATAATCGCAAAGGTCAACCTAACCACAGTGCAATGGAAAGGCATCGCCCAGGGGGAACCGCCTATTTGATCACGGTTTCCCCTATGCCAGCTAAGTATAACTCAGAGAGCCTTGAAACACACTACCAACACGCCTCAAAAGGCTTTCCTCAGGAAAACAGATAATACAATACAATACATTTATCTACAAGTTCATAACATAAATACCCCTTTTCATGCATCCTATAAAACGTTGCAGTTATGAGTCACAGAGCCATTGTTTCCCGAGTACTATTTGTTGAATGAAGGATTTTAATAAATAAAGTTTTTCCATTAAAATGTGCGGGGTACACCACACAAAATAGCGGGCATCCGCAACATTCAGACGTTTATGACTCTCTGTCTACTTAATACCACAGAAAAGGACAGAACGGTTACTTTGTACAATACTTGTGTAACTACAAAAGTTACGACTCGTTTGGAAAAATGCAATTTGAACTATAGTACATACTGGTACAGTCGAACAAGCTAATAAGTATACAGGGTAGAGATCTTTATAATTCTAGAACACTGAAAATATTGATTATAAAGTGTTTCGGATTAAGCGACTGATGACAAACGTTGTATCGTGTGATATCAGCCTCTAAACATTTCCGTATAATCTTTAAAGTAAATACAAGTTAGCTGGCTGTATACTTATTAGCTTGTTCGACTGTACACTACTGTGAGGTCATCTTCTAATGACTTTT
This sequence comes from Diarsia mendica, assembly GCA_949316265.1. NCBI lineage: Eukaryota > Metazoa > Arthropoda > Insecta > Lepidoptera > Noctuidae > Diarsia > Diarsia mendica. The sequence goes on from OX438895.1 coordinate 16,009,064, forward strand.
TTATTGCTTTAATATGAGCCTGCGCTTGACTTTGATTGCACTTGATGGAAAGCGATGAATGAAGTCTATAATAGAACGAGCGTGCCCAGAAGATTTTGGAAAATAAGAGATTGTTTTTTTGGTGCGTAATTCTTTGTAGCATAACTGACACTGATCTCGTAATCTATATATATAAAAATGCTATGTTGGTTTGTGTACGCTTCAAAAACTCAAAAAGTTCTGCACCGATCGAGCTGAAATTTTAGAATGATATTATATTGTTTTTACAGTATCTACACGGGCGAAGCCGCGGCCATCAGCTAGTAATCTATATACAGTGAAACCTGGTTAAGTGAGACCTCAAGGGACCTTAAAATTTGTCTCACTTATAGAGGCTCTCAAGTATAAATAAAATATCTGTCTCACGGGACCTCAACATGAGATCAAGTTTTCTCACTTATCCAGGTCCCACTTAACCAAGTTTCACTGTATATTTTGATAAAATGAAAATATGTCAAGGTATAAAGCACAGACCTAAACACTCTTTATAAAGTCGAACTGCTTTGTAGTATGCGCTATTCTGACTTGATAGATTTTTATGTAATACAAAAAACAAACCCTATGAAGTTTATCGAAGGATTCTACGAGCAACTGGAATTACTGAACAGGACTGGACATTACATTGCTTTTACTTAAATAGGGCTTCCCTTTCAGAAATATCTTAATATAAAGTAACAGAATATTATTATCAACCTTCTACCCGCTTTCTCTAAAGATTTTGTCATTCTATGTGGAAATGCCGGAATTGTACCCGGCAAGTCTGCATGAAGTAAGTCCGTGGCAGTTTAATTAAAATGTATAGATATCAGCTGTCATGCATAATTTCATTTTGTTGTAAAATGTATGTGAATTTACATGAAACAATAGCATATGATTAAGGGGAATGTGCAAACAATGTTGCTTTGATGCAGATGTTGATTATGGTACCTAATAGTGACAATGTTTTGAAACTGCAACAATTAAAACTAAATCGTATAGTTATATTAAGTTGGTGACAAAATCGATTTTGATGAATCGCATGTGACTAAAAAAGTGATGAATATAAATGTGGATGGATGGAGGGGGAGACCAAGACCAAAGAAAAGATGGATTGAGTGTGTGAGGAGTGATATGAAGGAAAAAGGAATAAATGATAGCGTGACGACTGACGGAGCAGAATGGAAGAAAACAACGTGTTGCGCCGACCCCAAATGACGGGGAGGGAGGAAGGAAGATGATGGCTACACGGATGGACATCTGGCTAGCCTTTTCCCAAGTATATAAAGGTCGGCTTCCAGTCTAACCAGATGCAACTGACTACCGGTATTTGACATGGAGCGACTGCCTATCTAACCTCCACGACCCAATTACTATTGGGTAACATGATACTCCTTGGTAAGAATGGTGTCAGACTTTCGGGCCCCTGGTGCCCTGCAACGATGGTCAAATCTTTAAATGACCAACGACTTACTCGGAGTTCCTCCGAGTCTCGGAAAGAACTCGGAGGAACTCAAACTCAAATCGTTTATTTCAGTTAAGCCATTACAGGCACTTTTGAATGTCAGAAAGACGGAAGAAGAACGAAACTACGAGTGCAATGCGTCATTCCGAAAGCCACCACGCCGAACCACACGCCACCGAATGCCCGCAACAACGAACACTGCGAGCACGAAAGCACGCAGCGACGCAAACCGCGACAACGAATGCTCGATCGAGACCCCAAATCACGGAACAACGAATGCACGCCGCAACGTGCAACCGCCGCCGCCCCGCGAACTTCAGTATGTAATAGGTCGCCACCCATCCATGGACTAGGCAAACGCGGCTTAACGCAGGTTTTTTATGGCTATGGATAGTCAATCCATTTACTGCATTAAAGACTTTCCCTAACCTTTGCTATTTAGTTCTTGAATCAATCACGATAGTTGAAAAAGATCCTTTAGACGCAAAATCAACGATGCTTTGCATTTCGCTTCAGAATATTTGCCTTCGTTTCCCGCTGTGAACCAAACGTGACCACTTGAACCGGGTCTCGAACGTCAGCGATCTTATTTATGCGGTCTGATTTAGTTTACGTTCGTATAGACTTTCGGAGAGCTCGTTACCTTCACGCTCGCTTAGCTTGCGGTGTAAGCTGGGATGTGGGTCATTGATTTGAGTAGGTAATTGATTTGGAAAGAGATGGAAAGATGAATGGGGTTTTTATAGACCCAAGAAGCATCGATGGATAGTGCAATTACGTTTCGATACTCTCTCTATTGGCTAAATATAGCTTTAGTTACATTTCCATAAGTACATCTAGAGGTTATTTGGCAGGCAGTTAATATTTTATTCATGATTGCACTTAGAATTTAGTCAATTACGAGACGAAAAGCTAAGCATACCAGCTTACAAAAATAATGACTTTACATTGTTGCATAAGTGCTTGAACATTGATCAACCAAGTTATCGACCAAACTGCTCAGAATGCTGTTCATATCCTTTTAAGTTCAGACTAGTACCTACATTTGTTTTTGGTGACAATAGAAATCTACTTCTGTGTTTCCTTACTCCCTGTTGCCATGTCAACCTGAGATGGACATTGGGTAGTCTCAGCGGTATTGTGAACCATTCAGTTTCCAAACTTAAGACCATTAGCATGATTACAAAGCCCGTTGTGAAACGGAGTGGAATCCAGATATTCTCAGAAGATACGGATTTGCGTCAATATAACGCGTAAGCTAGTACGTATTATGTATGCTTGGATCTGTCCTATTTAGTGTTTCTTGAAATAATAGGCTATTTATGTTACCCGGACCAAAAGGGTGCCAAGGCTGCGGGTTGTTCGAAAGAGGTACCGCGGCCTTGAAACAAAGGACTAAGAAGCTGGATTTCTTGAGAAATAAGCAGTACCTTTGTACTCAAATGTTATATTAAGTTATTTACCTGTGATGTCTACTGTGTGCACATAAATTGGAAAATAAATAAGAAGGAATATGGGTGGTTTAGAAGTCTGACCCTCTCCCCCCTCTGACTGCGTCTACGTTTTACATGTCGTCGAGATATATCTCTCAGGCGTGATGGTTTTCTCGCGATCTTTTCCTTTGCCGAAGCGAGTTCTAACTATGGCTGCTATAACAATTAATATATTTCTTTAAATATGGCTTTATCTTTTTTGCTCTATTTTAATAATGCAATATTTTTTTTTGTTTGTAGTTTTAAATATTGTACGGTGGTACGGAACCCCTCATGTACGGCTTACCCGGTTAAATCCTACTAATATTATAAACGTGAAAGTTAAGTATGTATGTATGGATGTTTGTTACTCTATCACGCAAAAACTACTGAATGGATTTGGATAAAATTACACAAAAAGGATAAAATGACACTGGTACACAGATAGTTTTTAACCTGGATTAACACATGGGATAGCTTTTATTCCGATTTTATCTTCCCGTGGGATAATTTTCGAGTTGTAGCGGGCGAAGCCGCTGACAACACCTAGTTTTTTTTTATAAATTCCTTAGTTCCTTACCGAAATGAGAGAATAGGTTACAAGTGCCGAGCCTGTACTTCTCAAGGTCCATTTTTGCTGTGACGTGTGTCTGGACAAAAAACACGAACACAAAAAATGGTAGTTGCGTTCACTCACCTACTTACCTACGTAGACTAATTTTAGTACATTATCCAAGTTGATGTATAACGTGCGTGTAAAATAGTTTGAAGGACAATTTAATAATTTAACACGGCCTAAATGGCCAACATTTGTTGCTATACGTATTTTATGCTTAAAGTGTACATAATATGTGTGTTGGTACTGACACACATATTTTATGTACATTGTACACTAAATGCATTAAATACGTTACGTGTCAACATAATAAATTACCCAAGAGTTTTAGTGGCTTGCTTCCCTTTACGTTTCCTATGGGTATTAGTTAATTACCGCCTGGGTATTGAATGGGGACAGTGACAGACTAATAATTGCTTGTATTAAGTACTAGGTACTAGTGAGGTAATTAATGTTATGTCCATCCAAGTCACTTTACCCTCTGCTTATTTTCAAATTTAAATATGTAAGCCTCATCAGAAGGCCTAAAGTCACCCAAAGGCACTGGAAAGGGCTCGGTGTTTCCGATCAAATGAAGAAAAACTGAATCGAATATAGCTGTATATCAGAGGAAAAATAGAACATTATAGTTAAATTAAATTAAATTTTACTGAAGTGAGATTGATCTCGCTTCAGTAAATATTTTTTTATTTTGTATTTTTTTTATTTAGTATTGATTACTAGAACTACTCTTCAACTCTTATTATTACAATCAAGTACTTAATAAAACTATCTCTTCGTTTTATTTGCGATCTATCCTAATTTCTCGTAAATAAGGTTCCAGTGTTTTCTAACACGTCCCTAAACTATACTCATTATTTGACTGAAGTATTTAACAACAGCGCGGCGGCACCAATACAGAACAGGAAGTTCGCTGTTAATGACTAGATACATTTCGATATTAATAAAGACGGTAACAATTAATAACATGTAATGCAATTAATTTATTTTGATTGAATTTTACTGTTAAAATGTATTTTCAATTATTGCGAATGAATTTAAAACTTTTAAGAATTAAATGAATATTTTAATTAAGATACCATGTCATAATCTGCCAAGCCTTTTCCCAAATATGTTGGGGTCGGCTTTAATTTAAATGTAATCGTTGGGAAATAAAAGGCATATATAATATTTAATAATAAAAATGGCCTCTTGCACATGGCGTATTTTAAACGCGCAGACGACGCGCAGATGGAGCGCGTCGCGTCATCGTCAGGGCGATCGTGAACCGTGCGTCTACTACGCGCTTGCAACTGCCAACTACTTGAACCCTTTGTACGCGCTTCAAACGAGTTCCAAACGAGTTTCATACGCGAGTTTGTATCTATAAAAACGCAAAAATCGACACGTGTGCTAGGGCCTATGATATATGAAACAAGAGTAAGCGATTTGTTACTGAAAACAAAGAAAATAATAATTGTATTGTAAGTGAAAAGGTTTCAAATAATACCTTTCAATCAAATATTTCTTTGTGCTATCAAAAAACTATATATATCTCATTGTCATCTGTCTATGTCAGGTAGCTAATTCAAAAAGAGTATTGTATTCGTTGTTATCTTCTTTATTTTCCGTCAAGAAAGAATAAAATAATTTATAAACAAGGAAAGCCAAGATTACAATAGATATACAAGAATGTTTAGCAGGAATTATAATAAAACAAGATAATTGTTAATGTACTGGTTATTGTGCTCCATGACTACATACGAATATTAAAAAACTTGCCCCTCCCTTTGGGGATTACAGGCTTATGTAATATACCTCATAAAGCATTTTTTTTTTTTTTTTTTTTTAAATAATATTCCACAACTATCACACAACGCCATCTAGTCCCAAGCTAAGCAGAGCTTGTGTTATGGGTACTAGACAACTGATAAACATACTTATATATTTCTAAATACACATATTATAGATAAATTACACCCAGACACAGAACAAATGATCGTGCTCATCACACAAACATTTGTCCTGGGTGGGAATCGAACCCACGACCTCCGGCATAGCAGTTAGGGTCACTAACCACTAGACCAACAGGCCAGTCATTTCTCTACCATGCGTAAGCTTTTAACATCGGCAAAGTCTTGTATCCATGAAATTGCCGTAATTGGAACAAATGGTCACAAAACAGGCCCATAAGTAAATAAAGCTTATTGCGGTCAACAATAAAAACAGATTGGAAGCCACAGATTCTGGGAATTTCTGTTTGTCTTTTGTTGTACGGAACATGAGTATTGCACACACCGTACTTTTATTCCAAATATTTTTTCACCAATTTATCAATAAACTGACTGAAAACTGAAATTTTACTGCCGCGTTTACGTTTCGTTAACGAATATACTAGACAAAAGAAATACAGACTACCCACACTATATTCATCAACATTTTCAGGCTGTTGCGTTGGATTGAAATATTTTTTAAAGATAATTTTATTATAACGCCTCATCGGAGTATACGCAGGATTGAAATATTTTTAAAGCCAATTATTACGCCTCATCGGAGTATACGCAGTCTATCACCCGAAAGTCTAGTAATTTCGAAGTACACACTGTTTACTTACTTGTTAATGAATAAAATACCAATTCGCGCAAAAAATAACAGTTATTATATATTTCCTGAATATTCATAAACGAGTTCATACATGAATAAGCAGTTTATAGGTTTTTTTTTTTCTTTTGAGCTGCTATATTCAATAGGTATTAGTAGAAACAAGTTTCAGAAAGCATTACTAGCTAAATGCGCATTAGGAAATACTTACACTACACATATTTAACGTGATCGTTTACGTGAAGAAGTGTCCAAAGTCAGACTAGGTATAAATCAAGCCGTTTTACATTGCACTTGGTCTTGCATACTTCTGAACCAGAGTCATTAATCAAGCTCCTACATCCTCCCTGCTCGTAAGATGGTACAACGTATCTGATAGTCTATTTAAATGAAGATAGGTACTGTTGAAAGGGAGACAGTACAATGTTAAATTTAATTTAAAAAAAAAAAAAAAATTTGGTAGCAAAATTCCGCAGGCGATTGATGGTGATAGGATCGCCCCCTATTACATGGGACTTAAACATAACTTGCGAAATGTGGTAGTGCTAGTACCTCTACCTATACCTTCGGGGGTTTTAGGCGTGATGTTATGTTATGGGCTGCGGGTTGTTCGAAAGAGATACCGCGGCCTCGGAACAAAGGACTAAAACGGAACATGGGGGACTTAGTGGCTTTAGTCAGTTGAAGTCTGACACTCCCTACCGCTCTGCCCAGAGCGGGAGGAGTCATTTTTGTTGATTTAACAACCCAAAAAAAATAATGTTATGTTATGTTATTTCGCAGATGTGATCAGTATCTGATAAGAATAAAACGCTTCACATCTAAAGTCGGTTGCTAGATAATTGAATAAGACACTTAATAATTTGCAACATAAACTCACAATTACTGTGTATGTTGGTACTCCAAAGAGTATGCAGTTAAACATGTAAAGTACTATCCAAATTTCGTCTAAAAGCTCAAGTCATGTTATAATAATAATTTATTTATTATCGAATAACAAAGATCCATATAGGATATTGGGGCAACAATATTTGCCAACAACCGACCACAATTCCAGACTCCAGGCTGTATTTCTTCCGACCTAGGGATCAAACTCCTTGCTTAGCGGTCGCGCTTGTGTTGTCTAGACCAACGATGCAGTCGGGGCAATATTAATATTTATATCGTAATAATGCGGTGCTTTAATCAATGTAGCTTCGTGTTTTATTTTGTGGTTGAAATATTAAATTCTTGGGTGTCTAGAACATTGCAGATGTGATGGTGTGAGTGTATTTTATAGGTAAACTTTGAAGTGTGGTACACAGTCATGGTATTAATGGTAAGTAGTCCTGCAGGGCCATTGAGTACCTTTTTAAATGTCAGTGGCTATCATAGTGTCCATCGATTATCTGTCAAATGGCATAACCATTTGACAGATAATCGATGGTCACTATGATAGCAACTAATATTTAAAAGGATACGCAATAGCCCTGCTGGTTTGTTGAGTTGATTGATAACATTGGAACACTGGCCATATCCTACGGGAAAGCTGAACTGTAGCTTGGCTTTGGATACATTTTTATCCTATGACATAAGTCTACACACCAGAAATGCTTAGCTGGAAGACCTCCCACTAAGTGGACCAATGACTTGGTTGCGGGGATCCGTTGGATGCGAGACGCACCGGATCAGTCAATGTGGCGACACTTGGGGAGGCCTAAGCCTAGCAGTGGACGTCTTTCGTCTGAAATTCTGATGATGATACATTTTAATCCTATGACATAACATAAGTACCTAGGTAGTTCGATTATTGCTGTTTATACCTACGTATAAAGAATCAGTGTAATTTTTAGTCCGGAAGTTATTTCACACCTACTTTTCATCATCTTTTATCATTAATTCACGAGGAAATAGAATCTGTATCCCAAAACTTTTCTACACATTGTTAAGTATTGCGCGAAACAGTTCAAATGAACAAATACAAAATCCATTTAGAAATTGTTTTTACGTTTTAGTCCGAAACTCAAAAACTATCCGTTGTTCAGTGGCTGTGAATAGTTACGAACAACTCGCTATTTATAAACTAATGTGTAGCGTTATAGACAATTTGGTGAAACTTGTTGTTTAGCGAATATTATTTACGATTAAAATTTTCGCCACTGCGTGACTGGTTAGTTTGGTCGCATAAATCTCTATTGCGGTAAAATTCACATTAAATTATGTCGTCCTCATAATAGAAAGCTAGAATAATTTGCAGGTTAGTTTCATTTTTCAGGTTACATAATTTATTTGACGCCTATAATCCGCTAAGGGGTTAGGCAGAGATCCTATCTAATGTCACACTAGAGATCCTACTAATGTGTTAAATCCTACACCCACAATTCACCAGTTATGTTTAAATCCCATGTAATAGGGGGCAGGCCTATTGCGATCACCTGAGCACAAATCCAGACTCCGTGGCTACTACTGAGAAATTCCTGATAGGAAAACCCAATAAAAATGAGCCCGACCTGGGAATTGAAGACCTCATGCTCAGCAGTTGCGATTGCAACCACTATTATAGCAACAAGCATATCAGGCAACAAGGCAGCCTACGGGGCCACGGGGGTAATAGGCTCACCCTCTATTACGTATAACTTAAACATTTTTTTTTTAACGTTGCCCCACACTAGGAATTTCTCCTGTATCGTGGGTGCGTTCACAAACATTTAAACTCAAATACCCAAACCCGGAACAACTATCTGTAGGTCTTACAAATATTTGTTCCGTGCGGGGATCGAACCCGCGACACGCAGCGCGGCAGTCCATTGCTTGAGCCACTGCGCTAACCGTGCCATTCTGGCGAAATGTGATTAAACTATGTAATGCGGGCGCCACACTATGCTCCTCGCGCTGCTCATCGCCATGCTCCTCGCGCTGCCGCTATTTGCCGCGATGTTCTACTCGCGCAATTAATCGCGACGCTCCTCACTTGTTATTTGCCTTTGGTGGACGATGAAACTGTGGCAGCGTGCGCGCTATGCATTTTTAGTATAGTTCAATTCAAATATTTTATTTCGGAATTAATTCCATATTTTGTTAGTAATTATAAAATAACTTAGCCTAATGTTAGTATTAAATTAAATTTACAACAATTAACAATAAACAACACTGTCCACCAAGTTTACTTGGATAAGTGTGTCTGAACACTTATCCACTTACGTAAAAGAGGAGAGTCCCATCTGTCTGAAAACACATTCAGGAATAGGGAGGATTTCAGGTTAATTATATCAATGTCATAAAAAGAAATATACATCATCGTCATCGTCCTCGCCAACGGAGATGGTGGATCACATGTATTCATCGCGCGATCATCGCGGAGCGGTGGGCAGGATGAGGAGCATGACGTGCGGCATGACGAGTAACGTTGCCACACTATGTCCCTGCCTCCTTTCCTCGCTACTTCCCATGCCACTCGTCGAGTGTGTGGCGGCCGCATTAGGTACACCTCTGTCAAACTCTTCGGGGATTACGAGCGTGAGGTTGTGTTAGTTTCATTTAACAGGTGACTTCTTATTACTATAATAAAGTTCTCTATTAGCATTGTGGCTACTAATGCATTTCAGTCACACCCTTAATGAGACAAAGTGCACAACTGTACAATTCAGGCGTGGTACTGTCAGTGCCTAAAGTAACCTGACTCCCATTCCCACACCACTTGCCTTCTTAGAGGGGTCAGGTAATGCTAGGCAGTGAGTGTACAAGTAAATAGTAAGTAACAAATGCTTGAATACTCTACGTAACATGTGTTCCAGAAGTTTTTGCATTAGTTGTGGTGGTCATCAACTGGACGGGGTTTTAGTTTTTGGTTGTTTTGGGAAACGAGATTCTTTAGTATCAGTTACTGGTTTATAGGTCTGACACGTGTTATATTGGGCAAATTTTAATGGGTGATGATAATATTTATCCGTGGTGCTAGGCAACTAGGCTTATCCCAGTTGTTTACGACTCTTTGTGCCTATTGGCTTTGCTTTGTTCTGTCTTTTGCTGCTATGGAGAGAAGTGTAAATTATGTTTTTCCTACTCCTACTTTTAACTGATTTAAAAAAAACAGGAGACTACAATTTTTTTTTTCTGATTAATTTTGTTGCGGGATCACAGACAGTTAAATTGTTTCTCTGGGATTTCATCGAGCTTCATTGTCCTGGCACTTTTACGGTGGTCGCCACTGTTGATTCTGGCTTTCAGAAATGTCAAACCCCTACCGATTTGGAAATAGTGTGTACTAATAATAATTATTGTTTGACATTCAATGCGAATGTGTAACGTTCGAACAAACCATACCCCATCTATGAGAGTGTCCATACACCTTCATTTCTGACGCCGCTATTGGTGTGTGGCCAGTTTCTGGGTTTACCTGAAAAGAAGAAGAAAGAAAATTATTCGTTACGCAGAAGTGTACCGTATAGTTCATCCATATTTCCCTATTTGTATTTAAGTCCTAAGTATGTATGAGCGAGCCTGTTGTCATCAACCAGACACAAAAGCAAACGTGGCTGCTGTTGAAAAATTTCACTTAGCAAGACCACCGAAGAAACGGGTTTTGTCGACGGAAGAATCGACAAAATTACAAATTGTAGCAAGGTTTCATGTCAAATTGTATGGAAAAATCTTTGTCTATTCTTGGTAGAATAGAGATAGATCGCCATGCTACGGGGCTGAGAGTCGGACCCAGAATCTCATACTCAGTAGTCGAAAACCATTTTTTGTTTTATGGTGGTGACTTGGGGTATGTGCGTGGTTTCTACCACTATTATTTTTTTTATTTTTGGGGGTTGTAAATCATCAAATGACTCCTACCGGTCTGGGCAGAGCGGTAGGTCGACCGCTCTGCTGCTGACTCAAACCACCCATGTTCCTTCTTAGCCCTATGTGTCGAGGCCGCGGTATCTCTTGTGAACAACCCGCAGCCTCGACGGTATGCTTTCTACCCCTTTGTACAAGACAGACTAATTGTGATAGACAATGTCTTCCTACTAATTCCTACACACTCTACCTAAATTTTCCCAGAAGCCAAATCCCAATAGAATATTTGCTCCCCAAACTAATTAGCTCAACCAATGTCCGTAAAACCTACGGACATTGCACTTAAAAGCCATTAGTTAGTTAGACCAGCGGCCCAGTGCCACATATCTGACGGCTCGTGTAATTTACGTACGACATTCATTGCTGCGTCAGCCCCCTGTGTTTGATGTTGCACCCGTTGCGAGCAGCAATGTGACTGCAAATGGATTTATACCTGTTTTGTGTAGGTACCTCTGGACAGTTTGGTGCATTGAGCGGATTGGTGTTTGTATAGATTGACAATCTATATAAACAGTAATCAGTAATAGTAAGTAGTAGTAGTACCATTCTCCTTAAATACTGTTTACTGACATAATTTAAACACAGTAAGACGCACCCCTAACTATTTTGAATTTGATTTTGAAAAAAATATTTTGATTTTGAATCAGTAACTAAACACACACACACACATTGGATATTCATGCATAAGTGATACAATCCTTACATACCACACTCCTTAAATGTTTTTTACTGACATAATTTAAACACAGTAAGACGCACCCCTAACCTTAAACAAGACTGATTGATATCCGTGTCACAAGCGACATCCAGTGAACAATCAGCGCGAACAGCAAATTTTCGGAAAAGCGCTCATAAATCGATTAATTTATATTAACGACATCAAACCTTATTGCGTTTATAATAAAGTTAAATGATACTCGCCTTTTACTTGGTGGCTTTGTATGACTATGAAAAGCTTACTTAATTTGGATTGCAACTTTTTGTACTCTTATAATATTATACACACGTATACATAAACTTGCCTCGCCTCGCCTCGCCTCGCCTCTCGCCTGATAATAATTATGTTTTTGGTAATTAACCTGAAGGCTTACTCTGCGTGATAATTCGGGTGTGTGGGGAACAGAGTGTAATGTTCTTCATTCCCTATAGAAAAAGACGGATCCTCTGACCAGACGGTTGGTACCTATGTCAGTATTTGTCGGGTTCGATAACTATTTTTTATGTTAGTTCTTTATTTTTGTCATAGATGGCACTGTAGCACTATATAATCAAAATATGTATGGGATGATAAGTTACGGGACATATATCTCGCCTTTTAAATTTGTTGTAGAAGCACAAAATGTTATGAAATTGATTGTAATTTTATTAGTCTCAGCCTCAGCTTGACTAGGTCTTTCATCGGAGTTGATCAGTCTTTGACTACAAAAAGGCCAGCAAAAAGAAAACCACAAAAACCAAAACAAAGGCACCAATTAAATCAGTGCACCATTTCATTATTTCTGAACAGGGCAATCAGTATCCTAACAATAGCAATGACACCTCCAGAATAAAACCAAATTAAGATCCCGCCGTTATCCGGAGACAGCACACGAAACGAATGAGATAAAAAAACAGAAACAACAATTAAACATTGTTTTCGTATAACAAAGTGTACTGCAACGGCTCCGCTAACCAATCCCGGGTAACAAACGAAGATTATGCAAATTATTTCATTAGGTATGCAGAGGCCCCTTCCTAAAATACCCACTTGATTAACAGACGTGGTCAGAATTCGTGCTGGATTCAGGATAGTTCACGTGAACGCCAGGATTGTGTAGGGTTGTATGATCTAGATTTAGTTTAAAGGGTTGCCGAGGTATCATTAGAAGCTCGTTATGGCTAATCGCCTAGCACGGGGATAGAGAAGAACTTAAGATGACTGTTTAGGTTGAGTATCGAAATATCAGGAAGTAAGATCCCTTTATGTAAGCTTAGTTAGTTAGGAATGGAGTGGTCGGTTCACGTATCTTCTATAATATGCTCGGTTAATAATGAAGAGATGAACTGTTTCTATGAATAAATCGAAGGTAACAACCCTAAAATCAACGACTATACTACTCTGGTTATAAATTAAACAAACGGGAGTAACCTGAATTCCGAGAAACTGCTAAACGTTGTGACTTTTAAATTGCCAAAGTTAAATCCGTTTATACAACCTTTTAATAACTAACGAATTAGGAAGGGAACTGTTGGGAATAATCACTCATGGTAACACAGACTGAATCTGAGTCCCTGTACATCCCTAGTATTTAGTAAGTAGTCTATAACCTCACTACTGAGGGTTGTCTCTGTCTGTTGGCTATGGTACGCTAAGAAAGTAATTTACATTTTGTTTTGTGCTCCTGTTTATTTAATAATAAAGCTTCAAGATACATCGGCCACTGATTTCTTTAAACCCATAATAATCAACAGCAGAGCGTGGTTCCGAAAAATCAGAAGGAAGTGTTGGAGCGGACGTAATAGCAAAGATTTTCTACTTGGGTGGTTTGGGCTGTTTCGATCGTGTCGTGTGGCTGGCTATGCAATATGGCGGCCCGGTAAGAAAATATAAAATATCTTGTCGAACCATTCAGAGGGACGAATTATCTGTTGTGGAAACGTCGAGCAGAAGCTATTTTTGCTGCAAAAGACCTGGATCAGTTTCTAATAAAGGAGGAAACTGTGGATTCAAAATCGAAAAAGGCGTACGCATTGTTACTTAGTATGATTGATGATTCCATATTGATGGCGATGTCGGATGAAACTACGGCATATAAACTATGGGAGGCTTTAAAGGAAAAATATGGAAAATCAAGTGCTGTAAGCCAGATCCTAGTAAGAAAGAAACTCACGAACACAAAAAAACGCTGTGATAGCAGTATGCAGGAACATATAAATGAAATACTGGGATTGGTGAACGAATTGCGAGCTTCGGGAACAACTGTGAAAGACATGGATATTGTTAATATTTATTGTTAATTTTATTTTTTTGTTTCTTATTGTTGTTATTGTTGTTATTTATATCTTAATGTCATTACCTCCGGAATACGATGTAATAAAGGCAACAATAGAAAATCAGCCAGATACGACATTGACTTCAGATTTTGTTATACAAAGATTACTAAATGCAGAGGCATTAAAAAGTGACACAAGTGAAAAGAAGACAGAAAATGCAAAAACAAATGTAGCATTTCAGGCCGAAAAATACCAACATATCACGTGTCACAAGTGTAAGAAAAAGGGTCATGTTGCAAAGTATTGTCCAAGAAAATTAACATGTTTTAACTGTGGACGTCCTGGCCACTTGAAAAGGGATTGTCGTACTAAGTCAAAGTCTGATAACAGTGAGTCTGCTGCGGTAACTTTTATGGTCAACCAAACAAGTGAATATTTTATGCTGGACTCTGGTGCATCCACGCACATGTGCAGCAAACAGGAATGGTTTAAGGACATGAGGCCTCACTGTGGTACGGTGACATGTGCATCTAAAGTTGAAGTTCTGGAAGTCAAAGGTATTGGAACAATTGTTGGAATGTTGAATGGTCGAAAGATAACCCTTGAAGATGTTTTGTATATTCCAGAGTTGAATGGTCAATTGATATCCGTGAAAAACATACAGAGAGCTGGTTACAGTGTTATCTTCACAAATAATGTTGCAATAGTTGAGATGAATAAAGAAAAATTTGTTATTGCCAGATTGAATGAAAAGGGTCAGTATTTAAGTCAGTTTGATCCTATTAGTACATCTGCTGTAACGCACTTTGTTGAGCAAGATGCAAAGTTATGGCACAGGCGTATGGGACATTCTAGCAACAATGTTATGAAAGAGTTGGGATTGCCAGTATCAGACTCTTTAAATTTTTGTGAAGAATGTGTGACTGCTAAACAAGCCAATGCGCCAATGGGCAAAGGTCCGAGAGAGAGGGAAGATAAACCCATGAGAATGATTCATACTGATATTTGTGGTCCGCTTGACACACCTACCAGTGATAATGAGAGGTACTTTGTTACCATAATAGATGATTGTTCAAGATTTTGTGAAGTACATCTATTGAAAAATAAAAGTGACATTATTGATATATTCAAGCAGTTTTTCAGGCAGAATCCAGAAGTATATAAAATTAGATGTGACAATGCCAAGGAATATGTATCAGGTGAGCTTGCACGCTATTGTAAATTGAAGAATATTTTGCTAGATCCTGCCCCACCATATACACCTCCCTTGAACGGTGTTGCGGAGAGAGCAAATAGGTATTTGTTGGAGAAGGCTCGAGCTCTCATCTTTGATGCAAACCTGCCCAAGAGTTTTTGGGGTTATGCGGTGCAGACTGCTGCTTATCTGAAGAACCGGATTCCGAATCATACAGTGGGTAAGACTCCTTTTGAACTTAAGTTTGGAAAGGCACCTGATTTGAATAACATCAAGGTTTTTGGATGTGATGCCTATATGAGAGTACCTGATAAACTTAGGAAGAAGCTGGATCCCAAATCTAGAAAGATGATTTTTGTAGGATACTCCAATATGGGCTATCGTTTGTTGGATCTGAAAACTAATCGTATAACTGTTTCACGTAATGTAATATTCAATGAAGAGAAGAGGATGACTATTTCTGATTCTGTTGATAATATAATGAGAGAGAAGATTGTTCCTGAGTCTGATGTGTTTCCTGAGGCAGCTAAAGAACAAGGGATAGCTGATGGTGGTCAAGATGAATTCTTGGATTGTGCAGAAAATGAAGAGGAGAATAATAGGCCTAGACAATCTAAAAGAGAGACTAAGCTACCAGCTAGATTTAAGGATCATTATGTCTATGAAGTGACTGTAGAAAGTCTTGAATCCATCTCATATGAACAACTACAGGAGTTGCCTGCAAATGAGCAAGTTTTATGGAAACAGGCCATGGATCAAGAGATTGAGTCCTTGAATAAGAATAAGGTGTGGGAGCTTGTTGAACTACCTGAAGGTGAAAGGACAATGACCTGTAAATGGGTGTTATGTATAAAAAGGAATAATATTCATAAGGCTAGGTTAGTTGCTCGTGGTTTTGAGCAGAGATTAGGTGTAAACTATTTTGAAACCTATGCGCCAGTTATAGGCATGTCATATTTGAGATTAATGTTTGCTATTTTTCTTCAGAAAAATTTTAAAATGTATGTATTGGATGTTAAAACTGCCTTTTTAAATGGTCAGTTAGATGAAACAATTTATATGGATCAACCTAAAGGTTATGATGATAAATCTGGCCGAGTATGTAAATTGCTTAAAAGTTTGTATGGACTTAAACAGGCGCCTAGACAGTGGTTTAAAAGATTCACAGATTTTATATTTAAATTGAATTTTCAGCAATTTGAATTTGAGTCATGTGTATTTGTAAAGAGGTCTAATAATTGTGAGATATATTTAGTTCTTTATGTGGACGATTTAATATTAGCAGGTTCAAATGAGGCTGAAGTTCAGATTGTAATTCAGTTACTTAGAAAAGAATTTGAAATGTCTAAAGCTGATATTGCTAATGAGTTCCTAGGTATAAGTTTAGAATATGTTCATGATAAACTTTGTTTAAGTCAGAAGGCATATATTGATAAGGTATTAACTAGATTTAAAATGACAGAATGTAAGCCATGTGACACTCCTTTAGTTCCTAAGTCTACTGTATCAGATTTTGTTGATAGTGAAGAGTTTCATGGTCCTTACCGTGAACTAGTAGGTGCATTGTTGTATTTGTCAATGACCACTCGACCTGATATCTTGTATTCAGTAAACTGTCTTAGCCAAGTACAAGAGCGACCAACTGTTGCTGCTTGGGTTGGGCTAAAGAGAATCCTTCGCTATTTAAAGGGAACATCAGAGCTTAAATTAATATTTCAAAGATACATTACTGATGAAGTTAACTTAAATGTTTATGTAGATGCAGATTGGGGATCTGATGTAAAGGATAGAAAGTCTGTTTCTGGTTATATAATTTTCTTTAATGATTGTCCTGTAATTTGGTGTGTAAAGAAGCAAAGTTCTATTGCACTGTCCTCTACTGAGGCAGAGATTTTGTCACTAGCTAGGGCTGTTCAAGATTTAATTGTACTTTATAACATAACTAAAGAAGTTTTAAATTGTAAAACAATTCATATGTCTATCTTTGAGGATAATCAGTCTGCGATTAAGGCTATAATGAATGACAATAATTGTGCTAGACTGAAACATTTAGATATAAAACTAAAGTATGTAAGAGAGATAGTTAAGTTATATAAGATAAATATTTTGTATATTGCTACAGGGAACCAGCCCGCAGACTTGTTCACCAAGTGTTTACCAAAACCTCAGTTGGTTAGTTTAAGGTCTGGTTGTAAGTTAGCATGTAGTGATTAAGGGAGGGTGTTGGGAATAATCACTCATGGTAACACAGACTGAATCTGAGTCCCTGTACATCCCTAGTATTTAGTAAGTAGTCTATAACCTCACTACTGAGGGTTGTCTCTGTCTGTTGGCTATGGTACGCTAAGAAAGTAATTTACATTTTGTTTTGTGCTCCTGTTTATTTAATAATAAAGCTTCAAGATACATCGGCCACTGATTTCTTTAAACCCATAATAATCAACAGGAACTGAATTGGTAAGTACCTTTCACGAGAGAGGTTTTCATTGAAATACTATTTATGTTGCAGTACGGCGCGGGCCGCTCCAATCTGTATTTTACCTTCATGAACCACAGTTAATAATCTATTGTTACCCTCAGGGCACACGGGCATGTGAAATCTATCAAATGCAGATAAAGTACAAACACCGGAATTAATGGGGAACCCCTTACGCATACAAAGTGGGTACAAATATATTAGAAGAGGGGGTCACAAATCAGCAGCTAGCCGCAGCTATCCGTAGGTACACAGATCGATTTTCAATAAATGGTAATTTATCTCCGACTACATTCAAATTACTGACATTGTCCTCTCATCACTTGCAATATACAATGGAAACTGAAACTTAAGTTCTCCCGAAAGGCTCTTAAATTATAAAACAAGTGCTCACCACCTCAGGAGGACGCTGAAATGTATTTATTGTCGCGTACTCCCACTGGTCTGCTTCAGAATATATTTCATAGAGCATAAAGTGTTATGGAGGAAGTTGATTGATAGGAAAGTTGCGCCTGAAGTTATAAAAATCTTCCAGCACTGGTACGGGAACCAGGTCAATAATGTTAAATGGTCAGGAGCTCTGTCGGATTCGTACAGGTTGGAGTGCGGGGTGAGGCAGGGGGGGTTGAGCTCACCAACGCTCTTCAACCTGTATATCGATGGACTTGTTGCCGAGCTCAGCAGTCGCCATATTGGATGCCATGTTGATGATGTTTGTTTTAACAACATCAGCTACGCTGATGATATGGTGCTGCTGAGCGCGTCAATAGGGGGACTAAGAGAGCTTGTAAACACTTGTGAAACGTACGCTCAAACACATGGTCTAAAATATAATGTGAAAAAGAGCAAAGTCATGGTTTTTAATGCGGGTGCCAAGTGTCCGGCAGAGGTCCCACCAGTACGGCTATGTGGGATACCCTTGGAGCGGGTACATACTTTCAAGTATCTGGGCCATATTGTAACGTCTGACCTGAAGGACGACGCAGATATTGAGCGGGAAAGGAGGGCGTTGTCGGTGAGGGCGAATATGATTGCCCGCAGGTTTTCTCGTAGCTCCAAGGATGTAAAGATCACCTTGTTTCGAGCCTACTGCACATCTTTTTACACGAGTAGTCTGTGGGTGTCATATTTGCAGAAATCCTACAGCGCTCTCCGCGTTCAATATAATAACGCGTTGAGGGCACTGCTGCGGCTGCCTCCCTACTGCAGCGCATCAGGAATGTTTGCGAGCGTCTGCGTTGACTGTTTTTATACCAGTATACGTAAGAGGGAGACCTCGATAGCGAGCAGAGTGCGGGACAGTGGCAACAGTCTTCTTACCGTTGTTGCCAACAGGTTAGACGGACCTTTTATGCAGCATTGGCAGGCCTTACATGCACCTGTATACCGGGCGTGGGGCAGGTAAATTTTTAATTAAGATGTCATTGTTAGATTATTATTATTTTTATTTATA
Source organism: Diarsia mendica (assembly GCA_949316265.1). Lineage (NCBI taxonomy): Eukaryota > Metazoa > Arthropoda > Insecta > Lepidoptera > Noctuidae > Diarsia > Diarsia mendica. Next base: position 16,028,133 of record OX438895.1, read on the forward strand.
AAAATTTAAATTTTCATCATTTTTATATTTGATTGTGGACATGTCGTATTTCACATTTAGACATTTAACTTTTTGACATTTTACGTTTTGACATTTTAAATCTTGACATTTTTACATTTTGACATGAACATAACATTATTTTTATTTTTTGACAAAAGTAGTCTATTTTTATTTCAATTGTAGTTTAAAAATGAATTTTGTTTTATGAATAATTTATTTTATGATTAAGTATGCATTTTTTTTGGTAGTATGTGTTGTGTATTGGCCTTCAATTATTATGATTATTTTTTTACTAACACTATTCTTTAAGTACCTACTAACAAAAATATGGATCAGTGTTGTCTATTTTGAATAAATAAATAATTATTATTATAAAGTTCTGTATTATATTACAAAGTAACGTCACATAGGGTGGTCTAGAACAACGGTCTTATGTAGTACCATCATCATCATTATAGGGGTTCGCCCCTTTCTTATGGTATGAAACGAAGTTTATTTTATGGGAAACCACAGTACTTTCACAAGTTATTATGCCTTGTGTCTGTGACTGTAGCTTCGCTTTTTCTTTGTTCTTTTGATATTTAAAAGTACCTTTAATGGTTTATCTTATTGTAGCAGATAATGTTACTAAAACCGTATTTGTAATAACTGCATTTATAACCCTATAACAATGTTGTCCTGTTTAACCCAAAGGTTATCTGGTAGAGAATGCCTTATAGCAGTAAGTCCGTAGTATGTACCTATCACTATTATTCTACATGCAATTAAAATAAAAAAAATATCCGTTTGAGATCGAATCTCTCAGGTACCCGAGGGCTACCCGAGGGCGCGTCTCCGAAACCTAAAAAAGGGAAAAAAGAGGCCTGGCTCTTGCTTTGGCTAAAGCATCGGCATTGCCATTCAACGTGACAATGCTGCCAGTCTTCTGGACCGTACGTTCGTTAAAGATATCGATGCAAAGGAGTACCTTTACGCCTAAGCGTAATTTTTTGTGATTGTACGAGTATAATTATAATAGTTATGTAGGTACATTTAGTTAAAATTTTTTAATATTATATTATTTTAGATCTATTAACTACAAATAAATTCTACTGTAAATTCAGCATTTAATGTCCTATATTGTCGATTGCCCTACATTTTAACATCTCCCCTTCCCATAAGCCATTATTGTACAGCTAGCTCTGATACATGAAAAGACTTTAATAAAAATTCCAATTACAGCAAGGTAAATCTTTGAAACGTGGCATAAAAGGAAATTGTATTACACTGAGCGCAATAAATCCATTGAAACGGTCAAATAAACAAAAAAGGGCACAAAGACTGGTCAAAACTTTCAGCTGTACCTTTGGAAAGGATGAAAACATCTGTGGTCCAAACTGTCAGTTCGCAGGACCAAAACACACCACAAATTGTTTCAACCCGATATAAATCTGGCCCTTTCCTACATGTCCGATACGGATGAGTGGTACTCTCGAAATGTTTTAATTAGTTCCTGAAAGTAATATATCAATTCCCAGGTGGCGTTGTAATCGCAATTCTCCGGATAAGTGATTCGATAATCGGTCGGTCGGGTCGGAGTCGGGAAAAGGATGTTTGAAGATTTAATAAAGTTCATGATTCGTTTTAACGGTGTTCGTCAATATTTGTTGAAAGAATAAACGATGTTTATTTCTGTCAGGATTTAATTTTCCATTTCCTCAAATTTTCTCCATCATACCTTTGTTTATATTATGATAATATTTAACTTTGACATTTCGTCGTAAACGTGAGGAAAATTGCATCTATCTCGGGTTCTTGGTTTTCTCGGGATATATCTTTTAGTTCTCCATCTAAAGATCTCATGAAAGTTTTAGTATCGCATAAAGAATTTAAAGACAACGAAAGGAACGTTCACACTTGAAGAAACAAATCATCTCGTTGGTAAACTCCAGAGTAAAATACCATGAACTGCTGTCACGATCAAAAATAAAACACCCCATGGACCCACATCATTCATCTTATTCACTTCCCACATTTATTTACGGCTTCAGCCATAAAGCACCAATATCGAGATATCATGCACAAAGCACCTTATCGGGTATCCCATAGGTTCCATAAGCACTAAAAAGGTTGACATACCCGCAGCCATATCTAAGTTCCGCACTAAAAAAGGTCAATGAATTTTGTTATTGTTGAGCCGCGAAAGTGACGACGTGGCATTTGAACTCTTCTTTTAGGGTTCTGTAGCTGTTTTATTTCATTGCAGGGAGTCAAGAAACTTCTATAATCTGATTCTAGCAGGTCAGACAGGATGTAAACTATTTTCATACCTAATTTATCAAAACTATGTAATACATAATTTATAAACATGTCACAATTGCTTAATTAATGGATTTAGATGAGAGATAGATTATAGTCTGAAATAGCACACATGCTACTTTTCTTTCACACACACACAAGCCAGCGATTTCGCCCCAGTAATGAATAAATCTCTACGTTAACTTGACGTTATCTTTGCTAGGAACTAACACATAATTATTGATAGCGAAAACGATTGCCGAAAACCTCGTAAAAACATAATCAACGGGCAAAAACGATTATTGGGAAATAACCCACATAACTATAAAGTTACGACGTATATAACGCTAAGCATTAACGCAGGATAACTCATAAAAATCTTTACTATATTTTTATTAATACAGATAGATCCAAAAATAACTCATAAACCCGATTTCTTCGATCATAAATCAAAGCCAGGCTGTTTACAAAGCTTGGCTTTTAGACCAATGTGCGGGCTTTATTGCTTGCCAACAATTGTTTTATATATTGCCAATACGGGCTTATGTAACCTAACAAAACGTAGTTTAAGTTAAGCAAAACATTAAAACTAAACTGAAACTCGTTGGCAATAAGCTTAGGTACAGGAACCTACAATTTATGTTGTTTAGCTTTTCTTTTTGTGTTGTAATCCTGTGTTTGAACAGAACGGTTAACCCCAATTTTGCGTAGGTGACGTAAGAGTTGGCAAAGGGATTAAGAGATGTCGGGGTAAGTAACATTATACGACATAGGTACGTATGTATTTTTATCACGGTCATTTCTGTAATTAATGAGATCACTTAGTCTTGACAAACACGCTGATTGCTTCAGTGTCAATTCAGGATTGCAAATCGGAGTAAAAAGAGGTTGGCCAAAACAGTAGTGACTACATTTACGTCCATTTGAATTGCATTTTCCATTGTAGTCCATTTTTGAAGTCCATTGAATAAAGCAGTGATAGCTTAGTGGTTTGACCGTCAGATTGGTCTAGACTTCGAACCCAAGGTTTTCTACCTCCGATTATTCGAATGCAGATGCGTATTGTAATTATCACTTGCGTCGGTGAAGGAAAATCACCAGGACTTTTTTTGGAGGCTGGTAAATCATCAAATGACTTATTTCGCTCTGGGCAGAACGGTAGGGAATGTCAGACTTCTACTGACTACAAACCACCCAAATTCCTTCTGAGCCCTTTGTGTCGAGGCTGCGGTATCTCTTTCGAGCTACCCGCAGCAGATCAGTATGCCTTAAATATTTCTTGACGGTATGTAAAAGCAAGACAGAAGTCTATGGGCAGCACAAAAACTTAAGAGTCCTATTACGAATCGTAAACGTTTGCGTAGCGCGCCCGAGCGGTGGTGTTTGACGCAGAATATACAGCACTTTAATTTATTGTAATTTTGTCTTATTAAATTGATTATAAACGAAAACTAATGAAACGTATTCATTGTAGATCGCAATTTTTATCATATTAGTTTATTTGATAAAATTGTGTTAATTTGGAATATAATGGACGTAGAATCAAAACATTTATGGCTTAAATTAGGATTTCTTTACGATTTTGTCAAGAATTTTTGAAGGGAATTCTAGAACTCCAATAAACAAGTAAAACAACCAAAGTATCTTTTAGTAAGTTTAGCATTTATAAGAATTGAATGTAACAATGTGAATTTGAGCGTCAAAGTTCTATCGCCAACGGTTTTTCTTACAAACTGTGTTCGTAAAAAAATATTTCTAGTAAATTACACGAATAGAAAAATTAAAATGTGTAACTCCAACTTACAAGAAAGAGAATGGTACTATCGTTATTCTTAAACAAATAATTAAAATATCTTACTACTACTGAAAATTACAGCGTCAAAAATGATGAATTTGCGTAAAAAAACGTAATAAGACTCTTAAGATTCCGGGTTAGGCACTAACTACACGTTAAAGAAGAAGAAGAAGATAAACTAAAGCAAGTTCAAATAGTCACCATCAAACCCAAATGAAACGGATCCTTTTTTTTTTGTTTTTCAGACAAACCACAGTCTATAAAGAAAAAATAGGTACTTTTGGCAACAAAACAAATGACAACAACAAACAAACAGGACAAAACAACAACATAAGTACAATCTCATTTTTTGTTCCCATTTGTGGAACAAAACTCTGTCTAATACAAATGTTTAATGAACCGTCCGCTACATAACTAGGCAAGAACGCAAACTACGCTAGTTTGGCTTGGACTAATAAACTACACTGCGAAATAGACTAATACATTATAGGATCGTTTGCAATCGAACTGCTTTAAATTGGGCCATGTTTATTTGGCACAGAGTGTTCAATGCCAAATAAATTAATTAAATGTTGATTCCAAAGACGTGTCTGATCAAATGTTTGAACTTGAATGGACGAATCAATCAATATTGAGTGAAAAAAAGTGAATGAATCTATGCAGGGAAGTGAAAGGATACAAAAATATCTAAAGATTGTAAAAATTATAAGACATTCAAACAAAAAGAGACTTTAACAAGCCTTTTAATACATTCCAATTCTTGAAACCCATGAACCTCCTAATAGACACCATTAATGCCCTCCCACACGAATCTTGTCAGCGAACAATACAAAATCGGGGCATAAAACTCATTGCACCAGATTTAAAGTTTCTTGGATAAGTGCTATATCAATGCGAATACTGAATGAAAGCCAAGTCTGGGGTCACAGTGGCGACGTTATGTCTCGCCAAGAAACAGTCCATGAAAATTTCCTGCAAAGATATTAGTCCGTACCGAAGCCTCGTGACCTATATTGTGACTTACGCAACAAATAACAATGTATCAGTTGTGTGACATGTATTATTATATTAACAACTATGTACGTTGTATGTACTGAAGAACTGTTTATACTCACAGACAATTAAACCCAGATACAAATGTCTCCGATGATAAATTCACTTAACCTTATTTTTTGTGCTTGTCGCCTCTCTGCCAAGCCTTTGTTATAGAATTTGGCAGTGAAATAGCATTAATTATCAAAGATATCTACGAATGGCAACGTGGCGAGAATTGATGATGTACTCTCAGAGACAAACACTGCCCACTGCCGGTCGTTGCTCAATTATGGAAGTAACAATAACGAAAGACCTGTCATAATACGGAGACCACCGTAATGATATATTGTTAGTAGAGATAGCTAACCCCTAACCACGGCACAGTTGGATAAATATGGGGATAATTTTCATAAAGAAAACGAAGATTTAAAGCCTGCCGATTTGAATGCCAAGTAAGTCAACATTGAAGTCAACATCACGCTCAGGAAGCTAAATGCTAATAGCAAAAAAAAGATTGTAGTCAAAGAAGGTATAATTTACTGGCTTATAAGTCTGTAGAAATCCGAGCAAAAAGGACCTTATGTTATAGTGTGGGCGCTAGCAAAGCCGGGATTAATCTCGTCTGACATAAAAATAACAGATAACAGAACTGTCTACATGAGTTAGGTCGTAGAATATCAGTACTAACAAACTGCCAGCCCATTGAACCACGTATTCGGGACATGGAGTCACGTGCAACACGTTTACTTGTATATAATGCAGTATCTAACTATCTTCGTCGGCTACTTGAAACGTCTAGAGGGTCCTGTTTACAAGGACGAGCATCGTGCCAAATCGAAAACAAGGAAAGTTTACTTAGTACCCAGTCTTTTCTAAAACGGCTTTAAAATTCGATTCATTTGTTGTAATTACCAACGTTTGGTCCCAAAAAGACATACATAAACCCCCAAAGTAGATAATATCCCAATGAATCTCGCCCAGACACAGTAACGGCTGGTAATATTCAGAAATCCTTTAATCCATGTCGCTATAAAATACGTACAAACGTATCGTGAAATACATCGCGATACTGGAACGGATTCATTAAGGCTTTAGTAGAAATTGTTTCTAACAAGTTTTTGAAATCCTCGCGAAGATACAATCAGAATTTCTTGATGTTTATCAAGAAAACAATGACACAGCACCGCCGTCTTAAAGTTTTGGAAGTAACATTACAAATTTATCAAGACTTGATGAAAAACGAACGATCTTTTCTAATGGTAGAAGCTTTCAAAATCTTGAAGTTAGCCCATTTTCATTGAAATCAAGGAAATTTTAATTTGCTCCTTGCATTAGGTTAAAATTATGTCTGTCATATGCATAGTAAAAATGTGCGTTTCTTGTCTTTAAAAAGCTTTAGACCGACATTTAGGCACTATCAACAAGGTTGTGTTTTACTTCATTAATCTGCGCTGAAAAGCGTTTCAAGCAGCTTTTCTGTGCGCACCTAATTAGAACAGGAATAGTTGTCCGGGCCTGTTCGTCGACGCCTTTGGTCCAGAATTAAACTGTGTATTTTTGTAATCTTCAGTCTAGTCTATATTAGTGTAGATATTTGTCTTGTAGCACTTTCAGCTGACCAGGCATTAATATTGTTTAAAGCTAAGTGCTTTCTTCGCAAGAGAAATGGAAGTGATATACACCTAAATGCAACGTACAGCTACGATTTTGTAGGAACTCTAAATCATAGAATTTTGTGTCAAGCATTATTATGGATGAAAGCAAATTATTAATAATTAAGTAAGTTATAAGTTAAAAAACTGTTTCCAAGAGAAATTTCTGATAATAAACTGACAGAAAATTTACTTTAATAATTAATGTCATATATTTCACAACTTAAAAACATGTGATGAAATTAATAAGGGGATATTTAATAACTCTCAAATAAAATCATTTATGAATTTGAGTCTAAAAGTTCAGCGTAATGAAATTACTTATCGTGTATTGAAATAGAAGCTTTGATATCGAATAGTCTAGTAAAATGTAGTCGGGTGCTTCTTGTGAATCATATATTTGAAAAAAACCTATAATATTACCGATAAAAACGCGTGTTCCAATATTCTCGCAAACGGAATGAAAATGCTGCCAAAAATTGACTTACGTCCGTGTTTCAACTTAAACGATGTTTTGTCTGTCTTGGTCGATCAGCAAAACATCGTAAAATCCGTATGACAAGACGTTTTCCTCATTTTCCTAAATGATTATTCTTCTTTCCTTATCGTTTGGTTCGTGCCTATAACCTAGTGTAGGTGTTAGAGTTTTATGATGTAGGTTTTTATTTGTAGGCCTTGACAAGAGTGGTCATAACCCTCACAGCGATGTCAATCCAACACCTTTTTTTGACTAGTACTTCAACTTTATCTAACTCCTGCGACATTTTAAAAACCCGAACATAAAATATACATAGCTAAATCTTTTTCACCTAAAAATAACGTTCTCCCATTTTCGTGGCGTTTCGTCTCATTTATTTTATTTTGCCTGATCACATGACAGCTCACGGTTACCATGACAAAATGTCTTTAAAAGGCTTTCATAGGCGACGCAATATTCATTATGTCACGCTTGCGGTTTGAGCAGCCCGAGGTCATGAATTAAGGTGGAACCATTATGCTAGACAGGAAATTTGCGCACCCCGCGTTTCGGGTGCGTATTATAGCGTGTTCTTACTACCAAATTAGTAATGTTATCATACTAATGTTTTATTACGAGAGGATTTTGTGTTACCTTCTTGGTTTCTCGGCTGTTTGTTTGTGGTTTAGTTAACTTTTATTAATACTTATGGAGCAGGTTTGCAATTTCAGACAGACTCGAGCTCGTTTTAAGGAAAAGTCCTAATTTAATGGAACATTAGAAGGAGGTTTCCAGTTTTCTAACAAATTATATTATGAAATCCTGACAAAGGTCATCATTCTACCTATTCGTAATGATTATTAACGAAATGTCGAATATGTCTTATTTGATAGATAGCTCTCAGAATATGCAAGTTGAAGTGGCAATGGGCGGGCCACATCGCTCGAAGAACTGACAACCGATGGATGGGGTAAGAAGGTTCTCGAGTGGCGACGACGAACCGGAAAACGCAGCGTTGTTAGGCCTCCCACCAGGTGTACCGACGACATCGTGAGAGTCACGGGCAACCGGTGGATGCAATCGGCAGGCTGCCGTTCGTTATGGCGTTCTATGGGGGAGGCCTTTGTCCAGCAGTGGACGTCTTATGGCTGATGATGATGAAACGAGTGCAGGTCGGCCTTTGGCGGACTATTATACTATGAGTAAGGTACATAATTATGAGTACGCAAAATACACGCTTTAGACATAGAGTAGCCTATATTAGCGTGTTAGACTGTAATAGCCTATACTTTTAAGGTCCTACATTATGAACGCGGTGATCAAATCGTAGTAGTTAGGATACAAAAAAAAAATCTGTATCTAAATACCAAGGTATTCAAAAAATTCTAGTAAACTGCCCAGGGCCCAGGCATTTAATCTTGATTTAAATTAAACTAATTAAGACCCAAAATAAGTAGAAAATGAGATATAAAACGAGATTTATGCTTAGTATCTTTCTAGAATACGGGCCTAATTTAAATATAGCTTTATCACTAAGAAAATATACTTGTTTATTGAAAACACGGAGTTATGAAACACTTTTCCCTTTTTCGTAGAGTATTTATGTCTATTTCACCGCGAAAATATCCAGGTCGTTGTTTGTTGTTCATTGCGTAGGTATAAGGAAACTGACGTACATAACGCTCGATGTTCCTTAATTTATATACTGAGGGTAAATAAAGAGGTCGTTGCGAAGTACAAACATAATATGGCGTACGAAAATAAACTACGTAAAATACTACAGGAGGCTTTAATTCCGAAGAGGGTTCATACTTTCGTCTTTCAATGAGTTGACGACTGTTTTATATTTTACTAGCTGATGCCCGCGGCTTCACCCGCGTGGATGTCGGTCTTTCTCTAGCCATTGGTGAAAACAGCATGAAAATCGGCACAGGTGCCACCTAGTGTCAATTAAACGTCGCGTCGGTCTTAGAGTCACATTGTAGTGCGTATTGATTGTTAAAACCACCTGAAATAACGCTTGTTGTGTAAAATAATCCCCTAAGGGTTAGGCAGAGCCCGTCGGGGCTGCGGATCCCGTCGGGGCTGCGGATCCCGTCGGGGCTGCAGATCCCGTCGGGGCTGCAGATCCCGTCGGGGCTGCGGATCCCGTCGGGGCTGCGGATCCCGTCGGGGCTGCAGATCCCGTCGGGGCTGCGGATTATCGAAAGAGATGACGTGCACAAGGGCGAAGAAGGAACATGGGTTGGTTTTTGTTTTCCACCCACAAAAAAAAAGGGTTAGGCAGAGGCGTACTGAATAGTACACGCACATTTCGTCAGTTATGTTTAGGTCTCCTGTAAAAGGGGGCGATGCTATTGCCATCAACCGGCCAGTAATCTTGACTCCGTGGCTGCTACTGAGAAATTCCTGATGGGAAAACCCAAAAACACATTGCCGGACCCGGGAATCGCATTTTTTATGACTAGGTTTAAGTCGGTCTCCACGGTACGAAATATTTTTCCAATAAACTCCTAAGCAGTTTTTAATCGATGTTTTGGTAATCCTAGCGATAACTAGGTAGGTACCTAGTTGGTTAGTAGTGGCTGCCATATTTTGATCTTTGTCAGGTGACAAAGATCAAAATATGGCAGCCAGGACCAACAGCTTAACGTGCTTGCCGAGTCACGAAGGCAACTCACTATACAGACTTCACTATCTTGTTTTAAGCAAATCGATGTCGCGGGTAACAGCTAGTCCTAGGGATAATTTTCGAATTAATATTTCCACCACAAAGGTGTGACTACGTCGCTAACAAAGTGGTACAATTTCTTTGCGACACACTTCAAAGGAATCCCTATCTATTGGGGATAAAAAGAAGCCTTAGTTTTCCGTGACATGAGTTTTCTTTTCAATGTGTTATTTTTTGCTCCATTGCGAGCGACGACATTTAAAATGTTATTTAATGTCTCCAATTTGGCCTATTGTATCTTACAGGTTCACTTATTTTTAACAAAGGCAATGTAAATTACATACAAATAACATCACGCTTTGTTCAATAGGGCATGGCAGGCAAAAATAACGTACATCCATAGTTTACCAGTAATGATGTCATACCTAGGTTTGCTATGGTTGTGTTTATTCGAAAGAGTAACTGCGGCCCTGGAACTCAAAGGGGCATTAGGAGGACGGGTTTTAGTCAGTAACAGTCTGACATTCCCTTCCGTTTCGCCCAGCCAAGGAGTGGAACACCCTGCCTGCATGCGTCGGTCGCGAGTAAATAGGCTTCTTCTGGGTAAGCTCGTTCCATCGTCGACCTCATCTCTGCCCTTAGGGCAAGATTGAGGTCAAGAGTAAGCACATTTAATATATAAAAAAAAGCTGCCATTTGATGATTTTCCGTACTTTAAAAAAATACCTAGTTTGCAACCTTATTCCTAATAACCTAACAAAAAATATACTCAAGGCTGTTGGAAAAACACCTTCCCGAACCCGGAAATTGAAACAAGGACCCCACCCTCAATAATCGCATTCCTAACCACAAGACCAACAAGGCAGTCAACTGAAATATTAACCCAGTAAATAGATGATGGAGTTACAAGGTTAAACCAACACAGTTACGGCAGTTTTAGAGGCATGGTGGTTAGTAGTTATCTTATATTAATGAGTTGGTCACGCGAATATCAGTACGACATGAAAGCGTTCGGGGTGAACATTCGGCCTTCATACATGCTGTTATGGAAGGAGGGGGGTTAATAAATAGCTCTGACGTCACACGCATGAAATGGACAGTAATTGTACACAGAAGGCTCGGCATTATGGGGCTGCGGGTTGTACGAAAGATACACCGCGGCTTCGGACTCAAAGGGCTAAGAAGGAATATGGGTGGTTTTAGTCAGTAGAAGTCTGACTATCGGCTTCGCCCAGAGCGGGAGGAGTCATTTGATGATCTCCCTCCTGTGAAGTAAAACACAATCGCGGGTGCACTTCTACATAGCTATGTTACTTTGCAGTCTAAACCCAACGGCAACCTTTTGCTAATGAGAATAATGATGATTTTGACATAGTTTGATGGCCTCCTAAGAACACCCTTATAATATTGTAATTTGACAGTGATGGAATGGTAAAATAACAGTACACTTTCTGTTCATACAGCGACACTTCAAGCTATACATTTCCAGTATAACATGGCCTCCCTTTGTAAAAGTTTCTAATAAAATGAAAGATCCGCATAAACTGGTTTTGTATGATTGATCGCCGCTGCGCTGTACGTACATGACCCGTGTCTATATTTTAAGTCATTGTACGGAACTGTCCTTCTGTTCCTATGTATATTGTGTCCCTAACGTCACACAATTTCTAAATGGGACACACATGTCGCAAACACGCTCGCATTCAATTCGTACGTGCATTGTTTAATGGAAACTGTTATTAATGTTCTAATTAGTTTACTCTAAGTGTTAATTATGAATTTAAACAGCAGTTTTAAACTTTAGCGTGTATTAATGGTACTCTAATATCAAATCGCTTTTAATTCCTGTAAGTATGTTGAATTAATTTAAAAAAAAAACATCCAAAATATAGCAAAAAACATTACACGATACTAATAATATACTTTTTTGCTTCAATATTATTTTGAAGACTACAAATAGAAAAAAAAAAATTAGTATACTTATGACCCTATTTTTAAGACTGGCAATGAACAACACCAGTAACTAAATCAAAGCCCAGAATAAATTATTTCCACGTAGATCTGGGGGTTTAAACCTTAAATTGCAAAATAATTAAATAAATACTACAAAAAGTACATCCTAGTTACAATAATTTACTGGGTGAATAGACAACTAACTACTTCAGAAACTTTATGATTTTTCAAGTGCTAAGTATGTATTTTTTTAATGATCGTTTCCCATTTGTATGCCTAAACAGTTATTAGGACAATCCTAATATATTACAAATCTTGATATTTGATATATCCTGATGATTATAATAAAAAGATTTATTATGAAATTGTTTTTATATTGTTTCGCAACTGCATTTTGGCCGCATCATTACGACGTTTCATAAAATATATAATAATTTAAGTATGTAATATAACCCAGATATAATTATGTAGTAGACATTCAAAATGTTATGAAGACCTCAAGCGTCCTCAAAGAGAGAGATGCATTGGTGCATATTGAAACCAAAACACATACGGCAAAGCAAAGCAAGTAATGACTTTTAAAATACAACTCTCGTCTACAAAGTTGGACTCCGAAACCGCTCGACATCGAAAAGTATGATATGAATATGAAAATATTTTTGTTTTTAAAATTGGGTTATGACTTTTTGAGATAGCTTTCGTAGAATCAAAAGCAATTGCTTTTTCAAAGAAGTTTGTTTTGGGTTAAGGCGCGGCCCCACCGCGGTGCACGGAGAGGCTACGCACGTGTAGTATGCTTCGCTTTGTAAGAAAATGTATGTGGTTGTGTCCACTGCAACCCACGGAGAGGCTACGCATGAATTGACGTCATTGATACATGCGTGGCTTGCTTGAATAGGTGGTTACATAGCTCAACGCTGTCGACGTGGGTCTACGTTTCCACTGAAGTACACGAATATGACCCACGACTATGCACAGCTCGCTTATCGATGTACAATCGCTTAAGGCGCGGGCCCACCGCGGCGCATGCTGTGCACGGGCACGCGGCGCATTTTAGCTGCGTGTATTAATTTGTTTGGCAACGTGGGTCAACGTTTCCACTGGAATACACGTATATGACCAACGACTATGTATAGCGTGGCACAGCGCACGGAGAGGCTACGATATAACACAATAAGCGATTGTACATCGATAAGCGAGCTGTGCATAGTCGTGGGTCATATTCGTGTACTTCAGTGGAAACGTAGACCCACGTCGACAGCGTTGAGCTATGTAACCACCTATTCAAGCAAGCCACGCATGTATCAATGACGTCAATTCATGCGTAGCCTCTCCGTGGGTTGCAGTGGACACAACCACATACATTTTCTTACAAAGCGAAGCATACTACACGTGCGTAGCCTCTCCGTGCACCGCGGTGGGGCCGCGCCTTTATTGTGTTATATCGTAGCCTCTCCGTGCGCTGTGCCACGCTATACATAGTCGTTGGTCATATACGTGTATTCCAGTGGAAACGTTGACCCACGTTGCCAAACAAATTAATACACGCAGCTAAAATGCGCCGCGTGCCCGTGCACAGCATGCGCCGCGGTGGGCCCGCGCCTTTACACTGGATGCTACACTTACTACGGTACTGATTTGACATACTTTTGTATGACAAAACTGTCAAAATCTTACTAAGTGATGGCCTAAGTAAAAATTAAAGCTCTCTGGGTGCGGCAGAGAGTGTACCCTTTACGAAATCAACACTCCATTTATAAAGCATTCTGTACATTAAGGGAAAAATCTGGATGAGGCTGGCGTAGCACCGTGAAGACTGGCACAAGGAAACAGAGGCCTAAACCCAGCAGTAGGTGAATTTCGGGCTGATATTATGATGATGATGATAGCAGGTCTTTGGTCCAGAAGTAGACTGTGATAAACTGAGTTGATTGTTACTTTGTTTGAGAGCATCTAAATCAACCTCTCATCATTTGTTAATTCAGGTACTAACATGAGCTACTTTAAAATAAAAATTAATAAAACTTAATAACCGCTGCAGTTTGATATTTAAACCTTGTAGAAACTGGGAAGCTCAATTTGTATTAAATCCTTTCAAAAGCATAAAATAAGTAAGAACAAATCTTTTGAAAGCGGCTGCTATTGAATTCATCTTCTTATTGAATATTTTAAAAGGAGCATGTCTTTGTGAGCTTAGAAGTCGCGATATTTATACTGACATAATGGTATTGCTTCCAATAGAGGAATATTTCCGTCGATAAACATCCTGACTAAACTTATACGATGCAATCTACATCTACATCTGCACTATCTACACTAATAAATAATTAAAGAGGATTTGTATTTTTGTGTGTATGTTTGTAATGATTGAAACTTAAAAACTACTGGACCGATTTGAAAAATTCTTTCACCGTTGAGAAGCTACACTATCCCCGGGTGAAATAGACAACTTTTTATCTCTCTATTCTAACGGGAACGGGAACTACGCGGGTGAAACCGCGTGACGTCCGCTAGTCATATTATAAAGGTAATGTGTACGTGCATGCTAAAATTGTTTGAGGGATAAAGATATTATAGTAGTTAGGTGAAACCTTCTCAATTGATAAAACTTAACGTATTTGAAATCCAACTGACTCTTTGTTTCTGGGTTCTTCTTCCTAGGCTGGGCTTAGCGTTGGCTTAGTAGCCTGTTTTTTTGGAGGGTTGATTACCCCCCTTGTTACATGTGACTTAAATATAATTGGCGAAATGGGTGTATTATTAGGTACACCTCTGTCTATCCCTTTAGAGATTACAGGCATCCTGTTTTATGAGATTAGGGGATTTTGAGTTTTGTCAAATACTCATTACATTCTATGAGCTCTAATATGACAACTCTTCGTAGAAAATGTTGATGTCTCAAGCTGTTGAAGGATTATGAATAACTTTAAATTTCAAGCAAGTTTCAACCACACTGTTTACACGAACCAAGTTAATATATCTAACTTATGTAAGTCTTGTAACATTTCCTTTTAGTCACTCGTGGTTTAAGTGAAAGCTCTAAAGTTGACAAAGTGAAAAAAAACTGTTCTTCAAAAAACTTAAACGTTAGGTAACGTTTTAACAAGTGTGGCTCATCGCAAGCTTTTAAGAATTTTGAAGGTAAAACACCGACACACATCAACGCTTTTGTTGAACAAAAAACTCAGTGAAAATTGTACTAAGATGTAGTTTTTACCGACTTCCAAAAAAGGAGAAGTATCTCTTTTGTTGTCAGGTGTTGTGTCGTACTTTAGTATTAGTACAGGAATGTTTTTAAACACTTATTAATTAATATTGTTTAAAAACATTCCTATTCCTATTGAATTTTTTCACTACTGCATAAATTTTTTATGCATTAGTGAAAAAATTCAATATCCGGGGGTTTAGAATGATGAAACTAGGCCTATGTCCAGCAGCAGACGTCTTTTGGCTGAAATGATGATGATGACTGAGTCATTTACCGATTTACAATTCCCCAAAAAAAAGTTACATTTTTGACAGAAAATGTTGCGTTTTTTGTTTTATAAAATCAAAATCCACAAAGCTAACATTACCCTTCACATTACATTGATATTTGTGTTTAACATTACCTTCATGTAAAGGATTGAACCCACTTTCGGATGGGGTCAACTTTAGTGTCCACCATGTATAGTAAATTCAGTAGCTTTTAACGACTTTGTGGTTATAAATATTCTGAAGATATCAAATTAACTTGCCTTCTAGTTGCGTTCTTTCTTTCCTTTTTTGGGGTGGTGGTACTTCTTTATTTATGTTTAACTTTCCCCAATATTTTTGAGTTGTGCTATGAATTAGATATGAAGATCTAAGCGTGTTGAGCTGCCTTTATGCCGGGGGTAACAGTACCATCACTGCATCATCCATTTTCTGAACAAGACATACAATATGAATGCTTATTATAATTACGTTTTTTGTTAGCTTCACATAATTCTAAAGAACTAGTTTCAAGTAGAGCAGCAGTTTACACCAAAAGGGCGAATATTTTGAAAAGATAAACATTTTTACACTAACTTTTTATTACATTCAAAAAGGCAAAATGAAATTGGTTTTCAAAAAATAAAACTCAGGAACTAGTTTATTGGTTTAAAAATGTAATATTCTCTGGATGTTGACTTGAGTTTAATTTAAAACTGTTATTTTTGTGTACTAACGTGCTCTTCTTATTTTTGCAGAAATATAATATTGCGTTTTAATGTTTCCGGGGCTACTAAGTACACATGAAATTGAATTTAAAAGGTTTCTCGAATCAAAAGGTTTCAATTTTCCGATACATAACATGGAAGTACGTTCATATTTAACCCGTACACGCATATATTTTTAAATTTGCGCTAAAGCTACAAAACCAATTCGGCCAAATGACGCGTCATTCGATTTATCTCGATACAGGATGTTAATTGGTACAAAAAAATCGAATTTGAAATGGAATCGGACGTACCAAAAAATGGGCATTTGCTGAATGGTCATCCAATTTACTTGTACCTACCTAAAGGATTTTTAATAAATGTATGTTGTTGTCAGTTCGAATATTAGGAACGCATAATTAATGTGACTTAAGCGGGTAAAAGGTGAAGGTTATTAGAAGTTCTTTCTTTGCTCAACAAACGCTGCGAAACTCAAACAAAGTCTGCGGGCAGGACGCTAGTTACACAAAATAGTTAATATACGCTTCTAGGGACTTAAGTTCTAAGTTCTAAGCCTCAATTTCGTTGAAAAGCGTATTCTATTCGAACTTTCCAGATGATAGTGACGCCCACATGACCTTCATTTGTGCCTCCTCACGATAAGACGACGGATGTGGAAACTCATTTACTTGCGGAGGCCAACTTCGATTTATTCATCTATTCATACAGGCCTGTTTACTGGAGATACCAATAACTTTTTTATACGAAATAAAGGGAAGGCCTTGACATCCTACTTTCGATTAGTTTGGTAAAGTGTCTTTACTATGTAGTGTTTAATGGGTCAACAGAGCACTTAATTAGGATACGAATCGGACCGAACTCTCCGATAGCCGACCACAGTCATTAAATGGACAAACTCATAAATAAACTGCAAGGTTGGGTTTTAAATAAGCACCCGGAACTAACGACAAGTACTCTAAAGATACTATCGTGAAGAGACTTTATGAGTTTCTAAAGTAAACTTCTTATTAAAATCACCCCTCTTTTAAGAGTCTGCAGAGTTTTGAGTGCCGCAATCGGTCACTATAATTTGATACCCAAGCGTTATAAACATCAAACCAAATATATTCCACGCCACCAACTGTCGCAAAAAATATTACGTCAAAAGATTTACGATTTAGTTTTACTCCCTCTTAACTCAGTTTTCTTATAAAAATAAAACTATATTTTCTTTTGACAGAAAAGAAAATTATATAACCCGTATAAAAAAAATAGATTAAGTTACACGTAAACAAAGCTGGGGCAAAACCGGGTAAAGGGACCGGAATCCTACTGTCGTAAGTATACAATTTATTTGTAAAAAATATATACAAAGTGAATGTGTGTTTCCCCATTAACGGGGAGGGTAAAAAGGGACTTGGGAATAATTTATTGCCCCACCTGTAGCCAGGTCCGAATAAAGCCGGCTTTAATAACTAATCGCTCGTGAAATTAATATGATAACTTTGAGAAATATACTCAACTTTATTGTAGCTAGTTAAATTAAGTTTCTCCTGGTTATCAGGTTCAGCTTGCGGAGTTTGTTACAGTTTATGGATATTAAACGAGGATGTAAAAGATATATTTTATAGTAATTGTTTCCTTAAAAAAGTTTTCTGTGTGGACCGTTGTGCTATTGATGGGCCGGGATCAGAGGCACATTGTAGGTACACGTTGGTCCATGACTCTCAGGACAGAATTCATTGCTCTAAATCTATCAATATATCCAAGAGGTTGGAAGTACTTAATATTAATCAATCAGTACTGCGGACGGTATTGTGTTGCCAACATGATTAATTATTGTAATCTAAACCTTACTCTATTACACAGATTCTCGCAAGAACAACCAGAACCATCTTAGTCTACAATATTTTAGCATGCTTAACTTGGTCCACAATTGACATTATGACATGACGTATGGTCGGTTTGAAGTTGTCATTCATTGACTGAACAACTGAACGTCATTCCGTCTCATCTCATTCATGCCCGGTTTCTGAGGTACTTTATCTGTGGTTTATCTATTCAAATGTACGCATATGAATAGATAAACCACAGATAAACCACAGATAAAGTGCCTCAGAAACCGGGCATCAGTCACTTTTCTTAAAGTTGAGGTTTAAACGTCACTCAGTTGTTTTGCCTTCCCGGAACCTCTCCACTAACACTTGAACTTTATGGTATGGTACGTGTTATTACGAATCGTTTGTATGGAGTATAGAAAAGTGATTTTTTTAAGTAAGATCCATCCTCGTACTTCAAGGAATATTCAAAAAAATAATAATTAGCGAAATCGGTTTAGCTGTTCTCGATATTAATTAAACAAACACATTCAGCCATTCTTTTTTATATTATAGAAGATAAAAGCCCTCTCATTTCGCCGAATTGTTTGTTGGGTGCTGTTTTTCTTTTGCAAAAAGTTTTTTATTTTTTCATTTTTAGTTGTAATATCTTATAGAAATACTTACAATGACACCTAACCCTTAACCTTCAAGATTCCCTGATTATTGCTTTCAACTCCTAACCATTGAGGAGTAGTACCTTCCATCATAAGCTCATCAACATGAAGTGATGACTGCAAGATGCGAATACTTGTATAGCGTCAGAAAAAGCACGAAACACGTAATATGTGCCTATGAAATTTGAGGGTTGACGTCGATTTCTCTGGGATTCCATCATCAGGTCCTGGTTTTTATATCATGGTGGCCCTTGAAGTATCTCCGTTCCAATAAAAAAAGAATCATCAAAATTTGTTCATAAACGACGAAGTTATTCGCGATACACAAAATCAGGTAACATACCTACTTACATAAAAAAATGTGTATTGTACACATCTGCATACCCCCTCAGAGCATACAGGCGTGATGTTACGTCATGATAATGTATTGTTGGCTCAAAGTCACGCCATCAGCCAGTAGCCGTGCGGTTTGCATCCGGTCGACGTACGGCAACCGACAGAAGTTCATAAAACGAGGCGAGCGGCGGTGCAGCGGTCACTTTTTGCTTGGACGGGCGCTCGGAAAGGACTTGCTACCCGACTATTATCGTGTGCTTCGCTAATTTTGGTTTATGTTTTTGCTCGTGTACTGATTATTCCATTTGCTAGTGCTATTTCTATTTGATTATTGTTTAAAATGTTTGTCTTGATATTTTTGTAAAAGTGTAATTCAAAAGATATTAAACATTGTTTATTTTGTTCACGTATTTCACTTCTGATTCCTAATATCAGAAGTGGGATAGTGGATTCTTTTCGCCCACAAGTTAAAAACTAGTTTTCAGGCTTTTAATTTTAGATAAAAGCGGGTAGTAGTTGGCAATGGATAGATCGAGTTGTTCGCGTTCAAAAACTAGTGCCTCTCGTTCTAAGCGATCTTGTAGCCACCATAAGCGAAGTGGAAGGTCACGTACGTAGCAAGTTTCGGGATCCGATCGCCGTTCCAAGCGCGAACGAGATCGTCGTAGGAGCCGCGTGAGGACGCGAAGTCCTGTGTAACCGCTCTCGCGGTTGAGGCGACGCTCCGGACAGGATTGGTTTACTTTCGTTCCTGATACAAGTAAGATCGAACCATTTTAATATTTCGTTGGTTTAGTAGTCGTAAGCGCGACTATGAGCATGAAGGTTCTGGGTTCGATTCCCGGGTCGGGCAAAGTGTTATTTTCTGGATTTGTGCCCTGTTGGTGACAATGGGCTCACCCCTATTACATGGTTAAGCTTATGTCTTAACATGTAATAGGGGTGTCTAAAAAGAAATCACGTACACAATACCGGAAAAGGACACAATGCTTTATAGATTACAACAATTTTGAAAAGGAATTCTCGGAATATACTAAATCGAATAATGTAACTGTACAGACATATTACGATAATTTAGAAAACACCCTAATAAAATGCTCTACAAGCCCAAATAAACCTAAAATAAATGAAAAAATTGAGTCAGTTATGACGCATGATGTGGTAAAACTACAAAACCAAAGAAACGAACTCAGAAACAAACACAATAAAACAAAACAGGAAAAATTGGAACTTAGTAAATTATACAGAGAAATTAATAAGAAGATTAAAACCAACTTGAAAAACTATCGAAGTGACACATTATGCTCATTCCTGAAAAAAACAGGCGGAATAAAGAAGGCATATAAAAAACTAAATACTACTAAAAGTTTGATGACACACTTGAACACTGAAACTGGATCAACAGTAACGAACAGGAATGATCTAATGGGATTGGCTACGCAATTCTATCAAAAACTGTACAGCCGGCCGTTTCAGGAAGAAAAGAACAATACAAGTATCTGGTTAGAAAACACCGACCCAGCCCCACCTTTCTTAGAGAGAGAGATAGAAATATCAATTAAAAAACTAAAAACTGAGAAAAGTCCCGGCTCAGATGGTATTCCATCTGAGCCGGGACTTTTCTCAGTTTTTAGTTACGAATGAAATGATTATGGAAGGTCTGGAGACACTAACTGTCCCACTCAAAAATCTATTTAACTTCATACTACAGCAAAAAAGGATACCAGCCCAGTGGGAATGCTCCGAGATCGTACTCATTTATAAAAAAGGAAACCCAAACTTAATATCCAACTATCGACCTATTAGCTTAATGTCGAGCCTTTATAAAGTCTTTACATCGACTCTACTGAGGAGAATAACAAAAACCATCGATGAAAATCAACCGGTAGAGCAGGCTGGGTTCCGAAGTAATTACTCGACAGTGGACCATATCCATACACTGAAACAAGTTATAGAAAAATATATAGAGTTCGATAAAAGTCTCTACATTGTTTTCATTGACTACTCCAAGGCTTTCGACTCTATATCACACCAATCAATATGGGAAGCACTGAAAGAACAAGGAGTTAACAATGAGTACATAGAGATAATCAAAGAAATATACAGGAATAGTACAGCGAGAGTAAGACTAGAAGCAGCTGGCCCAAAATTCAAAATCGAAAGAGGAGTAAAACAGGGGGACCCACTTTCCCCAAAACTTTTTATTGCTGTCCTAGAAAATATCTTTAGGAAATCAGATTGGGAAAACATGGGAGTCAAAATAAATGGGAAGTATTTATCTCATCTCAGATTCGCAGATGATCTAATATTGTTATCGGAAAACCCTGAAGAACTACAAATCATGATAGAGTCTCTTAACAAGCAAAGCAGGCTTGTGGGACTTGAAGTCAACCAAGACAAAACCAAGGTGATGACCAATAAAGAACAGGTAGAGATGAAAATTAACTCCTCAACACTAGAATATGTGGAAGATTATACTTACCTAGGACACGTGATCTCCTTCAAGGCTTGCAATGAGAAAGAAATAAGAACACGAATAAAGAACACGTGGAATAAATACTGGGCAATGAAAGAAATATTCAAAAGCTCAATTCCACCGACCCTGAAAACAAAAGCGATGAACACCTGCTTATTACCATGCCTCACATATGCAAGCCAAACTTGGTCACTTACCAAAAAACATCAACAAAAAATCAGATCGTGTCAAAGAGGACTAGAAAGAAGCTACATGAACATAAGATTAAAAGATCGAGTAAAAACATCAATAATTAAGAACAAAACTAAAGCAAAAGACGTAACCAAACAGATACTCAAGCAAAAGTGGAGATGGGCAGGCCATATTCAAAGACTCGACTCACAAAGATGGGCTCAGATAACAACTAACTGGATACCCTTAGACTTGAAAAGAAAAAGAGGAAGACCTTTTAAGAGGTGGGAGGATGATATTGTCCGAACAGCAGGCAACCTGTGGCCAAGAACGGCACAGGACCGGAAGGAGTGGAAGCAGCTGGAGGAGGCTTTTACCGCCCTAGGCGGTCCTTACATCGAAGATCTATAACTAACCTACTAACACACCAACTAACACAAAGTTATAATTAGGATATAAGCTAAGTAACTCACTAACAAACTAACATACCTAACTCATTTCAACGTGTTTTATCTCTACCGTGTAAGGAATAATAAAGCTTTTTTTTTTTTTTTTTTTTTTTTTTTTTTTATTATGTCTTAACATAACTGGCGAAATGTGGGTATACTGGGTACCTCTGCCTAACCCTTCGGAGATTGCAGGCGTGATGTTATGTGTGTGTTTATAAGGTCACTGGGGTGATTGGCAATGCCTCGGACGCATTGGTGGTTATTTACATGGTGGTGCTAATACGTCGCTTAACGATTGGTTGACCAATAACAGCACGTGGACTCATTTTAAACACGAATTTCGGTCATTGTGTCCGCGTGAAGTCGATATGGTCACTGTGCTTTAATGACGTTATGAATACAAGTATCTGTATGACCTACAGATAGTTTTTTTTTAAGTCTGGTACTTGTGTATGTTAGTTTAAATATTTGTGAAGGTACCCACGATACAGGAGAAATTCCTGGTGTGAGGCAACGTTGTGATTTGTGATATCTGATGCTCAAATAAAAGCCAATTATGAACAAAACAAAATACAGTCAAAAGTCTTGTTTTCCGTATATTTGAAACCAAAAAGTGCAGTTGTTGGCACATCAAACTCGAATAATCATGGTCTGCGTAAATGCAAACCCCTACGCAATATGATTAGTTGACTTGTTTTCGTGTGAAGACGTAGGCCGTATACAGGTGCACTGTAAAGTCTGATAAGTTTTGCTTTATTATAGAAGTTGCTTTGTAGTACACATGATAAGCTAAGAAAGATGCCAATGAGTTACGTATCAGTTGATGTTTATAAGGATTTTGATGAAGTAAAGTTGTGGTTGCAAGCCAAGAGATTCTATCGGCTGTATTGTGTTAGATAGTACCAGTAATTATTGTGTAGTCGTAGTCCGATTAAAATTGAAGGTTTTTGAGGAAACTCGAGTAGACAGTGGGTGTGTTTGTTGTATGTTGTGCGTTGTGCGTTTAGCTCTGGTTGAGGTCAGGGTCTGGAAAGACCGTAGTGTTAAGTCAAATAGTGATACACACGGGAGATAGACTTGTTTACTAGTCATTTAGAGATCTGTGGTTTTACTCGATGATTTTTGTGAACCTGGCATTTTTTTGACGCAATAATGTTTTTAAGATTGATTTAAACGACAATGTAAGGGTGGTTGATTGTTGTATTTTCGATAATTTCCAGTTTAGCCGCGTTTGATTTTATCAACGAGAGTAGGACCTAATGGATGTTTGGTCAGGTTCTGTCGTAGATGTTTGGTCAGGTTTTGTCTCTTTGCATAGTAACCATTACTTATGAACGTGTGGTTTGGTCAAGCGCGTGACCTCAGCTGCGTGTGTGAAAGTCTGTGTGAAAGTCTGTGTGATACGCTAACAATGTGCCTATGTCAACAGCCACTGAGGGGTATGCAAACTTGGAGCCTATGCCTACAGTGTGTGTGGAAGTCTGTGTGATATGCTAACAATGTGCCTATGTCAACAGCCACTGAGGGGTATGCAAACTTGGAGCCTATGCCTACAGTGTGTGTGGAAGTCTGTGATGTCAACAGCCACTGAGGGGTATGCAAACTTGGAGCCTATGCCTACAGTGTTGTGGAAGAAGTATGTGTGATATGCTAACAATGTGCTTATACTCGTACATCCCTATGTGCCTATTGGTATTCTTGTCTGACAAGTTTTGTTTGGTGAATGTTTCTTTGAATTTGATTCTCGACTTGAATGTTCCTTAATGAATGAGATTACTCTCTTGTTGTACTACTCGGTTAGAGAGCCTTGGTGTTAAAGGTTTTACTCGATGATTTCAGCAGTTTTTGTTGCAATAGAATTTTTAAGGTTGGTGTGAACGACTATGGTATATGACTCAAGGTAGTTGAGTCAAAGTAGTGTTGTATTTTCGATAATTTCCAGTACATTTGATTTAATTAATGAGAGTCGAATTTGGTGCCACCCAATGGAACTAAAGTTTGGTCAGGACTGATCGAGCGGAACAAAATTCTGTTGTAAACTTGTTTGTTTTTGTTTGCAGAGTAACCATTACACAAGGATGGACGCAACGCAACGCTGCTTGGCCTTAGCAGTGGTTGCCAGGGCTTTGCCACAATGACGCCGTGAACGTGCACGTCACTGCAGGGTGCCAGCGCGCCTTACTGGCGTTGCTGAGCGCGTCGCTGCAAGGCGACTGCGCGCCCTTCTGGCGTTGCTGAGCGCGTCGCTGCAAGGCGACTGCGCGCCCTTCTGGCGTTGCTGAGCGCGTCGCTGCAAGGCGACTGCGCGCCTTCTGACGTTGCCGAGCGCCTCGCTGCAAGCCGAGCGCCTCGCTGCAGGCCGAGCGCCTCGCTGAAGGCCAGCGCCTCGCTGCAGGCCGAGCGCGTCGCTGCAGGCCGACTGCGCGCCCCACTGGCGTGTACAGCGCGTAGCTCCAGGCTGCCAGCGCGCTACTGTCGTGTTAAGCGCGTAGCTCCAGGCTGCCAGCGCGCTACTGACGTGTTAAGCGCGTCACTCCACGGTGCCAGCGCGCCCTACAGGCGCAGTTGTGTGCGGCACTCCACGGTGCTAGCGCGCCCTACAGGCTAGAGATGGGTTTAAGCGTTAAAAAATAATAACACTGCTAAAAATGCTAATGCTAAAAATAATTAACACTTAAAATTAGCAGTTATTTTTAGCAACTGTTAAATTTAGTCACAGACAGATTTTTAACATAATTAATTCTCATTTCCTTCATATTTTTCACAGGCTTAGGACTGTTAACTTTTTCTGTTGGCGTATTTGTAATGAGAATCAATTTATTTACAACGATTTCTTTTTTTCATGTCTGTTATTTTTGTATTTGTAATTTTCTTGTAATCTTTTTATCTTATCCCGCGTAAACCTTCGTAACGAAGATCAGTCTTTATTTAACTCTCTTTAAATGTAATATTTCCGAATTCAGCAGTTAGCACTTAGCGGTGAGTTAAATCAACCCGCTCGCTAGTTGCTAAATAACTCGTTTTGAAACCAATTCAATAGAAACGGAACTTGTCACTGTCAGTTGTGACTGCTAGATTTAACAGCTATATCAGAACTTATTTAACAGGTGTTGACACTAAAAAAAAAAAAAATTAGCAGTGTTAATTTAGCAGCTTATTAATTTAAGACCCATCCCTACTACAGGCGCAGTTGTGTGCGGCACTCCACAGTGCCAGCGCGCCCCACAGGCGCAGTTGTGTGCGGCACTCCACGGTGCCAGCGCGCCCTACAGGCGCAGTTGTGCGTGGCACTCCACGGTGCCAGCGCGCCCCCCAGGCGTAGTTGTGTGCGGCACTCCACAGTGCCAGCGCGCCCCACAGGCACAGTTGTGTGCGGCACTCCACGGTGCCAGCGCGCCCTACAGGCGCAGTTGTGCGTGGCACTCCACTGTGCCAGCACGCCCCACTGGCGTTGTGAGACACGCTATCAAGGAGACAGCGAAGACTCAGCCGCCTTGTTGGAAGCTGACGAGGACGTCAGAGCGTCAGGAGAGGCCGTGTTGGCTCAAAGTCACGCCATCAGCCAGTAGCCGTGCGGTTTGCATCCGGTCGACGTACGGCAACCGACAGAAGTTCATAAAACGAGGCGAGCGGCGGTGCAGCGGTCACTTTTTGCTTGGACGGCGCTCGGAAAGGACTTGCTACCCGACTATTATCGTGTGCTTCGCTAATTTTGGTTTATGTTTTTGCTCGTGTACTGATTATTCCATTTGCTAGTGCTATTTCTATTTGATTATTGTTTAAAATGTTTGTCTTGATATTTTTGTAAAAGTGTAATTCAAAAGATATTAAACATTGTTTACTTTGTTCACGTATTTCACTTCTGATTCCTAATAGTATATTCAATAAACAACCAAGCGATTCCAGCAATTACGACGGATTTGCCGTCTATTTTTGAAGAGTTCCATTGTATATCTCCGAAGATCAGCACCAGATCTTCACCAAATTAAAATGGGACCACCTCAGGAGTATACTCTTTCAAATAAAAAGAATTTTGAGAATCGGTCCACAAATGGGGCAGAAATCAGGTAACATACATAAAAAAAAAAAAATACATACACGCGAACATATAACCTCCTCGTTTTTTGAAGTCGGTTAAAAAGAGAAGTCCTGACTGACTGACTCATCAACGCCCAGCCCAAACCCTTGGACCTAGAAAGCTGAAATTTTGCACAGAGGTTCCCTTTATAATGTAGACAAGGAATAAGGAAGGATTTTTAGAAATTCAACCCCTAAGGGATTTAAATAGGGGATGAAAGTTTGTATGGAAAATCGTCATTTTCACGCGGGCGAAGCCGCTGGCAAAAGCTAGTTAATAATAAAAGTGGGTCAGCTCGCAATATTTCTACCAAATGTTAGGAAACTACCGAAACATCGATAACATGTAATATGTCCAACTAGTGGGAATCAGTCCTGAAGCATGGTCCAATTTTTCTCGTGTTTTTCCTCATTACTTATAAACAGGAAAATGTAGTTTTTCTTCGTAATTATGATATAGAAGCAAACCTTTGGGACCTGCTACAAGTTACATAGTTGTTATATCGAATTCTTCTCTCGGAAATACAGATGATTTCACTTTTCTATCTAGGTACGCCTTTTTTTTTTTTTTTTGGTGGGTGGAAAATCATCGAATAACCCCCCCCCCCCCGCTCTTGGGCAGAGCGAAGGGGAGTGTCAGACTTCTACTGACTAAAAACCAAACCCATGTTCCTTCTTCTTCGCCCTTGTGTTGGAGCCGCGGTAACTTTTCGATATCCACAGCCCCGACGGGCGTCGGCCCTTGCGGGCCCCTCCTTGCTGACATCTCTTTGAGGCGCGCGTGGAACACGAACGCGCCGCCGACACGGTCTGTTGCCGTCATGACGACGGCCGGACGGCGAGCTAGCCCGTTACTCACCGTCCACAGGCCCGCATCTACGGTGGCCGGAGGTCATCGCGTGACCCCCGACGCCCGGAGCGCCTTCCGCGGCGGCTGGGACGTTGAGAGGTTCTCTCCCTCTCTCGTTCCGCCACCTCCTTCGCTAGCATCACTGCTTCGCAGAAGGAGGCGACGGCGTCCCATTCCTCTTCGCCCCGGACCATGGCTTGCACCAGGGCCGGGCGCGAGAGGTCGCCGCCGCCGATCGCCGCTACGAGAGCACGGCGGGGCTCTGCCCAAGCAGGGCACGCCTCCACAGTGTGCTCCACCGTGTCCTCCGGTCGATCCTCGCAGTGGAAGCATCCGGGCGTTTCCTCCCGCCTAATTCGGTGCAGGTACCTCCCGAAACATCCGTGTCCGGTGAGGACCTGCGTCAGACGGAAGGTGAGGGCGCCGTGGCTCCTCTCTAGCCACTCCTCAAAGAGGGGACTTACCGCCACTATCGTGGCGTGCCCTGCACGGGGTTGCAACAGTCGCTGTCTCCATGCCGCCATGAGATCGCACCGGAGGTCTGTCCGCCGCGCAGCAATGTGCCGCGGCAGCAGAGTGACCCCCCGGTGTAGCGCCTCCGCGCGCCACTCATGTAGGCGCGCGAGGACTTTCGCCTCCAGATCCCACGGCGGCAATCCGGCAAGGAGGTTCGCCGCCTCGCGGGAGATCGTGCGGTACCCGCGGACAAGCCTTACGGCCATGACCTTTTGGGGCGCGTTCAGGTAGTGGGCGGCCCGCTTTGACAAAGCACGCGCCCACACCGGGGCCCCGTAAAGGGCCATGGACCGCACGATCCCGGCATAGAGCCTCCGGCAGGAGGCGTCTGGCCCCCCCAGATTGGGCAAGAGCCACCTAAAGGCAGCCGAAGCCCGCTCCAGTCTGGGAGCCAAACGTCGGAAATGCTCCACGAAGTTCCACCGGCTGTCGAGGACGAGTCCTAGGTACTTCAAAGTACACTCGACGCCGATGGGAACCCCTCCCACCATTAGCTGGGATCCCGACGGTAGCACATTCCCACGTCCATGGAAGCCCATGGCCTCCGACTTGTGAAGTGCCACCTCGAGACCCAGCTGCCGGATCTTCTATCTACGCCTTAAATGAATAAACTAACTCTCAGAACTTATGAATATATAGATTCCTCGTGCCCAAATAAATAAGTTATTCCTGTTCCCCTATAATCCTCAAAACAGATTTAAAGCTCACCTCTAACTTACAGATGTACCCAAACATAAAACAAACTAAAACATTTTCCTCTACTTTGACACATTTATCCAGTGATCGTGAATACGCGCTAATCCAGCAGTTTTATTAATAACGTTGACATTAGAGTTGCCTAGGCTATAATCCCCTGATTGATTGCCCGGGACCAAGAATTATTCAATGTCGTCTTGCGGGCAATGATGGACACATAACACGTTTTTGCTTGTTCATTCTGCTTTTGTTGATAAGCTGGATTATTTCTTGCTGTAAGGAGATGATATTTATCAATATTGAAGCTTATTGTCATGCTTTTGGACGCTCGAAAAAACTCTCTTGCTTATAAAATCGTCGACAATTTCTGCGTACTAGCAATCAAAGACACTAAAACTGGACGTATCGTTCGGAAATCCTAATTACTACGAGGTATGGGCGCTCTCAGTCACATAATGACCACGGGGCACTTAACATAGCTGTTGCAGTTGATTCTACATGCACTTCCTCAATAACACTGTCCCTTTTTGCAAGAATTGGTGTCAATTCAAATACCATGATTTTCTTAGTATTTGCCTAATCTGTGATCTCAGAACTGGGTAAACGGTTAGGATTCTTATGTCAGCAATCGCGCTGCATCGACAAGTCCTCAATCTTCAGCATGGCAGCTTGTGCAAATACTTATCTGGTAGATATATTTATAGAGACACTACAATATTCATTCGGTTTATCATTGAAGCTGATTTACTTTTATCAAGTTTCCTCTATTATAATATGTCAGCTAAAGCACGAAGTTATTCAAAGGGTCATAAAAAAAAACCAAAATATGAAAATTACTTTAAGGTTTTTTTTTATTATACTTCCCATGCACAAAACACCATACATGCAATTTTTTTTTGGTGATTATGAATTCATGTTAACACATTCTCTAGGTTATTTGATAAAGTGTATGAATGAATTGGTAGATAAGACTCCAATTTGAGTCAAACTGATAACAGTAATTGCTTATTTAAATTAGGTAGAATAGGACTCATTTATATTTAAAATTAAATTTTAACTTATCGATATACGTATTAATGATT
Source organism: Diarsia mendica (assembly GCA_949316265.1). Taxonomy (NCBI): domain Eukaryota; kingdom Metazoa; phylum Arthropoda; class Insecta; order Lepidoptera; family Noctuidae; genus Diarsia; species Diarsia mendica. The sequence goes on from OX438895.1 coordinate 16,057,280, forward strand.
TTTAATAGTTTTAACCGATCAAAAGTAGTTCTGAATGATTAACAGTTTTGACTTCTTCATCCTTTCTTATCGATAATTAACTTCCATGTTACACTTCTTCGTTTCTCAACATGAAAACGTTGATTTTTGTTTTATTTTCACAGTTTTCCAGGCTCCGCTGTCAAAATAAAAAGAAATAAAATATTTTCATAACGTTTATTATATTCTATGTAGACCTTACATTAAAAACATCATTCATCTCATTTACACCTCACCTATTTTATACTTTACCTTAACGTAATAAAAAAGAAACATACAGCTATCCTCTAGAACATTTTCTAGGAGCTGTTGTTTAAAACCTCTAAAGACTGTCTCGTTTATATTTTCGCCGTCTTATTCGTAGCCGCGTGAAAACCAAGACACGTTGGCTGAGATTTGTGAACACTAAGAATCCGAAAGTGTCTTTACAAGCTCTGCTTTTCAAAATTCTGCGATGTATTTATTTCGGTTTGATTTACTCACACTCGAGGGATTGGATAAATTGTGAAGTTTATGACAAGTATCTCTCTGAAAATATAAGGTCCCATTAAAATAGGTGGACAAATTTTAACACAGCGTTCAGAAGGTTTTACCAAACATATCTAAACAAAAAAAAACTTTAAATTAACTGTTTTTTTTTTTACTTAAAATAATAAATTGCCAGCACTCTAGAACGAACTCATTTTTATGAGTAGGTACATAAACGCGTTTTTTAACCGACTACTAAAAAAGAAGGAGGTTCTCAATTCGGATGTTTGTATTTTTCTTTTTTTTTTTTTATGTTTGTTCGGGCATAACTCCGTCACTTGCTAACCGATTTGAAAAATTCTTTCTTTGTTGGAAAGGGTATACTTCCGAAATGGTCCCATAATTTTTTTTTCAAAATCGGACAAGCGGTTTTTGAAAAATCAACAAAACTCAAAAAAACTACATTGTCCACATTGACCCATGAACATGTGAACCACTAAAAAGTGAAAAATAAAAACTTTTTAACAAAAAATAAAACCGACTTCAAAAAAAAAACACAAAAAAGTGAAAAATAAACTTTAGAAGAAAAACCAGTCTCTGAAGTCGGTGGCAAAAAAATGAAATCAAACAAACAAAAGTCACCGACTTCAGAGACTGGTTTGCTTCTAAAGTTTATTTTTCACTTTTTTGTGTTTTTTTTTTGAAGTCGGTTTTATTTTTTGTTAAAAAGTTTTCTTACATTTTTTTTTACTATCGTCCTTATTTTGGTGGTCTGAATGATTTCTGAAATTTTGTCCACCTATTTTAATGGGACCTTAGATATGATTATTTTAAACGAATGTTACACTTAATTGTCTTAGTAATAATCTGTCTATCCAATATTAACGCCTTGAGAGCTGGATTTGCATGAAATGTGACGTGTGTGTGAGGTACACCATGACCACCGAGGCTGCGGGACTCTTCAAAAGAGATACCGCGGCCTAGAACACAAAGGGCTAAGAAGGTACGAGTGAGAGGAGTGGGTTTTAGTCAGTACAAGTCTGACACTCCTTTCCGCTCCGCCCAGAGCTGGAGGGATTATTCGAAAACAGAGGTAGACCATGACTTAGGACAGAGTATACTTTTTATCCCATTATTATGTTTCTATTGCATAATATCCGACATTCACGTGAAAGAAATCACGATATACCGGCGAAGAAAAAAAAACATCATATAAAAAACAAGTCGTAAGACAACTATTTATTACAAATTCAGTGTTCTCTTGAGAGTAGTACAAGGTATCCAAGTTTTTTGCTGGTAGGTAGATACTTTAAAGTTAAAACAAAATGTAATATTCATACTGAAGTGTCGCGTTAGTCACACTGTGGTAAATCAGAGATGGTCTTCAACTCTTACAATCTCTAGTCTCACTCTAGAGGAAGAAAATGAAGTGCTTTACTTAATGGCTGTGAGGATAGTTTGTTTTGAAGCTGTGAATTCTAACTATTATTCTTAATGTAATGTTTTTATCATAAAGCGGCACTACAAAAAGTACTAAGTACGACGCCTTCTTTATCAAAATAAAGAACTAACGTCAACATTCTGAAACACGAGTTAACCTTATCCACGCCTAAAGACTTTACAGAAAAATCTAACAACAACAACTGTCGGGCTGTAACCCTGAAGACGCAACAACCGTGTGGTGGCTCCTCCCTTTTCTATGGGGGATGAAGAACTTTACACACTTCTTAACCCTTTTTTTTTTATTTGGTTGCTGGAAAATCTTCAAATAACCCCCCCTCCCCCCGCTCTTGGGCAGAGCGAAGGGGAGTGTCAGACTTCTACTGACTAAAAACCAACCCATGTTCCGCCTTCGCCCTTGTGCCGAGGCCCTTGCCGGCCCTTGAGGGGCCCCCCTCCTTGCTGACATCTCTTTGAGGTGCGCGTGGAACACGAACGTGCCGTCGACACGGTCTGTTGCCGTCTTATGACGGCCGGACGGCGAGCTAGCCCATTACTCACCGTCCACAGGCCCACGTCTACGGTGGTCAGATTGAAGCCATCACGTAGCCCCCGAAACCCGAAGCGCCTCCCGCGCCGGCTGGGACGAGAGGTTCTCTCCCTCTCTCGTTCCGCCACCTCCTTCGCTAGCATCACTGCTGCGCAGAAGGAGGCGACGGCGTCCCATTCCTCCTTGCCCCGGACCATGGCTTGCACCTCAGGGCTGGACACTTCTTACCCCTAAGTTCACACCTTCATGCTGCAATGATCGGATTTCGAAAATAATCGAATATGGTACACAGATAACTCAGGTTATGACCAGACAAAAGACCACGATATTCCGAAAAGACGATCCCATGGGTTAAATTTAAAGTCCAAAATCGTGGGCAAGAACTGGTTCAGAAATAATTCAGGCAAATAAAGAGGTATATAACAACTTCGTTTCTATGCATCTACGTTGCTGTCGCTTTGAGGTACTTCGAACTCTTTTTTCAACGACAGACTAGCATGAAATGCCACTAATTAGTTGTTTACCCTAGAACTTTGAGACGTGTACCTTTTGAACCCTCGCAAGTATCTAATTACCGCTCAAGGGTACCAGGATAAGCAGGGAGGCGAGTTTAGTCTACATTTTTAATGCGACTAAATTTTAATAAGAAATCTCTTGAATAATTTTAATGGGACCGGGAAATGTTGTATATAAACCGATTTTGTTGGTTTAGCTATTTACGTATTCCGAAATTCTAAAAGTCTGATGATCAGTCTTAGGTACCAAGGGATATGGTACTAACCAGATGTTGGGTTGTAAACGTCGCATATCCAGTAGTTCCCGTCAGACTAAAAGTCAACCTAGTTGGGAAAAGGCTAGGCAGACGATGTCTCCAGATTAAAAATTGAGTACGTCTTAGAAAAAATCTGTATAATTATTTTAAATACTATTTTTGAATTTCACGTCCTATAAAATATTGATAAAAAACAGAACAATGAACACTAATGAAAGCAGTAAAAAAATAAATAAAACCATTCGTGCGAATGAATATAAAACCATTTTTTGGAGAGCTCAATTCACATGCATAAAACACGCTAACAATAGTCAAATAAACGGGATTATTCCCTTCATTCCTGATTAAATTCCATTGCACTCACTTTCATACTCGTATCGGAAAAATGTTCTACAATTCGTGTCACGAGTCACGACTCGGACAGCCGTATCCGCTATTGAATACCTACCCGTAGTTAGACACCATTTTATTTTATTCCCTCTCAGACTAGGAAAAGAATATTTTTACTCTTTGTCGTCAGTAATTGAATTTCGTTAGTAAGTACTACCACGGTTTCGTGGTGAAATAAAGAGATTCTCTGCAATCTCATTTGGTAGTATTTGACGTTTATGCCGAGCTTTCTTTAAACGCAAGCTTTTGATGCTGGCTTTAGCAGACTTTGTTGGGGCTGTTTGTCATTTTTATGGACAGCATCTTTTCTTATTTAGTTGATACCGTGGATTATAAGATATACTACAGACACAAACGTACGCTATTCTACGTTAGTACGACTGTTTATTTGAGCGCTCAATGCGAGAACGTGCGCGACGATTCAGTCAGTCAAGTGAGTGAACATTTTATTAAAGACTCGTTTCCGACGTGACTTCGGTCTCGTAAATGATATTTTTTTAGTACAATGTCTTTTTAAATAAAGCACATGGATGTGTTATTCTGCACGCTAAGCCGTTGGTCCCTGCGGTTATTTGTAGACCTTTGACAGTCGTAATAGGTAGTCAGTCTGTGGTCCGAAAGTCTGACATCCAGTCTTATTCAGCGGCATCCGCCTGGTAAGACTGAAAGCCAACCCCAACAAAATTAAAAACTAGACAGATGATGATTTATTAAAACGAAGATAGCAACTGACAACACAAACGTATCCACGCTAGATTTGTTTTCAAAGTAAACATGGGCATGCGTCAAAAGTTACAATCTCCTCACATCCCGATCTCTACAGAGTCAACACACAACGGGAGCGAAAACTTTTAACCTCTGCACGTCTCCTACACTTCCTCTTCGTACTTCGTACTACTATTTAGCTATCCCCATGCAAATACTGTGCTGTAGACTTTACTTCAACTTAGATAACTTGTTTTGGCAGTGAGTCGTTTCAATAACTTTTCAATTGGTTCAAATCTTTTAAAATGAATAATAAAAAGTGTTTGTAAGGTATATCATGTCCCCCTTTACGGGGCCCCGGTGTGGGCGCGTGCTTTGTCAAAGCGGGCCGCCCACTACCTGAACGCGCCCCAAAAGGTGCTGGCCGTAAGGCTAGTCCGTGGGTACCGCACGATCTCCCGCGAGGCGGCGAACCTCCTTGCCGGATTGCCACCATGGGATATGGAGGCGATAGTCCTCGCGCGCCTGCATGAATGGCGCGTGGAGGTGCTACACCGGGGGGTCACTCCGTTGCCGCGGCAAATTGCCGCTCTGCGGACGGACCTCCGGTGCGATCTCATGGCGGCATGGAGACAGCGACTGTCGCAACCCAGTGCAGGGCACGCCACGATAGTGGCGGTAAGTCGCCTCTTTGAGGAGTGGCTGGAGAGGCGCCACGGCGCCCTCACCTACCGTCTGACGCAGGTCCTCACCGGACACGGGTCTTTCGGGAGGTACCTGTACCGAATCAGGCGGGAGGAAACGCCCGCATGCTTCCACTGCGAGGATCGACCGGAGGACACGGTGGAGCACACTGTGGAGGCGTGCCCTGCTGGGGCAGAGCCCCGCCGTGTTCTCGTAGCGGCGGTCGGCGGCGGCGACCTCTCGCGTCCGGCCCTGGTGCAAGCCATGGTCCGGGGCGAAGAGGAATGGGACGCCGTCGCCTCCTTCTGCGAAGCAGTGATGCTAGCGAAGGAGGTGGCGGAACGAGAGAGGGAGAGAACCTCACAACGTCCCAGCCGCCGCGGAAGGCGCTCCGGGCGTCGGGGGGCACCCGATGACCTCCGGCCACCGTAGACGCGGGCCTGTGGACGGTGAGTAACGGGCTAGCTCGCCGTCCGGCCGTCGTCATGACGGCAACAGACCGTGTCGGCGGCGCGTACGTGTTCCACGCGCGCCTCAAAGAGATGTCAGCAAGGAGGGGCCCGCAAGGGCCGACGCCCGTCGGGGCTGTGGCTTGTCGAAAGGATAACGCGGCTCCGACAAAAGGGCGAAGAAGGAACATGGGTTTGGTTTTTAGTCAGTAGAAGTCAGACACTCCCCTTCGCTCTGCCCAAGAGCGGGGGGGGGGGGGGTTATTCGATGATTTTCCACCCACCAAAAAAAAAAAAAAAAAGGTATAAAATATCATGTCTCGATGCTGCGAGTTGTTCGAAAGACATACCGCTGCATCGAACACAAAGGGGTAAGAGGGAACCTGGGTGGTTTTTAGTCAGCAGAAGTCTGACATACCGCTCTGCCCAGAACGGGAGGAGTCATTTGATGATTTCACACTCTCCAAAAAAAAGGTAAGTCTCGATCTTATTGCAAATTCACTACCGATTTCGATGAAGCTTTACATCGACTTAGAATAACATAACGTGCCTAATCCCCGGGTTAGGCGGAGGTTTTAAGTCCGATGTATAATTGGGGGCAAGCTCATTCCCATTAATAGAAAAGAGAAGTCCTGACTGACTGACTGACTCATCAACGCCCAGCCCAAACCAATTCAACCCCTAAGGGAGTTAAATAGGGGATGAAAGTTTGTACGGAAAATCGTCATTATTTATTTATTTATTTATTTATTTAAACTTCTCGCACACAAAAAAAGGTACAAAGGCGGACTTAATGCCTTAGGCATTCTCTACCAGCGGGCGAAGCCGTTGGCAAAAGCTAGTCAGACATAAATCGAAAAACCGTGGGATTTTCCATTGAGGAATATCTTAGTTACAAGATATTCCTCAATGGAAAATCCCAATAACACTTTGCCCCACCTCATGTACTGCAGTCGCGCCTACTGCTAGACCAATGAGGCAGTCGACTTCTAAAGGAAGACATAAACTTGCATAGGTACCTAAAAGTACTCAAAACATCCTACCGATATGAATTGGGATGTGAAACTTTGTATGTGAAAATTTAAATCCACAACGTTGCCCCACACTAGGAATTTCTCCTGTATCGTGGGTGCGTACACAAACATAGAAAGTCACATACACAAATACCCAGACCCGAAACAACTATCTGCAGGCCATACAAATATTTGTTCCGTGCGGGGATCGAACCCGCGACACGCAGCGCAGCAGTCCAATCGCTTAGCCACTGCGCCAACCGTGTCGTCAAAATAATTTGAAGTTGTGATTCAAACCGTACCTAATCTTAAGGCTTGTAGTTTCTGCTCAAATTTTAGTTAACGTACATTTGTTCTAAGTTAAACTGAGATTAGGGGCCAAGTCTATAATCCAGTTAGCAGTTAGCTTGTTAACAAACCATTATCGGGAGGTATAACACGGGAGTCCGCTGGCAAGAACAATTAATTGGCTTGAACTTATATGCCTAAATTGAACTAACATGAGCTGGTTTACATTTAATTAGGTACCGTTTCAAATCAATTGAAAAATGAAGAGAGTAGGTAATTTTAGAAAAGGTGCTATGCAAAGTGTGAATATGAGGCCTATGATATAGTGTGTGTCCGTAATCAGAAAAATCAGGATATCCGCACATCTTACTCGACTTCCAAATCCGGAATCGTAAATTGAATCCGGATTTTCCAAACAATAAAAAAATGGCCTTTGCCCAGCAGTGGCTCAGTAACGGCTAACTGAAGAAAAAAATTACTTGAGGGCTACATTATCGCGTGAGAATTCGTGTGTCCGCATGAATTCTCCAACTCACACGCCGATGAAGTGTTTTATAAACCATCTAAAAGAGAATAGAAGAAGTAATTAACCGAACTGTAAAAAACCGTATTAATCATATAGAATTGTCTGTTGAATCACATGAAACTACATCCAGAGAAAAATCCTCGAAAAGTCAAATAGAGAAAAGTCTTTCGATCAAGCAAAATCATAACTAAGATGATTTCCCTGTGTTTTTATTAATAACCCATGTTCACAAATATATTGTAAATACTTATCACTAAAGCATTAGGTTTAAGGTTGATTAGGCCTTCGACAGTTTCAGGGCGTCGGTACACTGCATTTCGCCATCTATATTTAAGTCCTATGTATCTAATAGGCCTAGCCCATTGCCATCCACCGGGCACGAATATGGACTCCGGGCTTAATATCTGCTATTACTCAGAATAATAAACGGAAATCTCAAACGTGTTAATAATTTATATTGAATAACAGTCGTTGCCCAGCTTCTTAACTGGAAGAAGCTTGTTTTAATGGATTTTTAAATAGAACGATTTATAAAATATTGTATTTAATTTATGTGGACAATGTATATACTTACCCACTATTACATGGGACTTATACATAATTGGCGAAATGTGTATGTACTATTTAATTACGTACAATTCTGAAAAACCATTCGACGAATACACGCGTGATGTTAAGTGTACTTAATGTACTATAATTCATGACCATAATGCAAATCAACACTCTGTGCAGAGAAGCTTTTGGCAATTTTCAAATGGTGGCGTAAACTTTCGCACGCAATTATAACTTTTGACAGTGACACAGTTCCATTTTAGAACAATTGTTCTAATTTTAGGAGACAGCCATTTACTCGGTAATTTGATAGACTGAAGAATTGAGAATCACTGAAGCTAAAGCAGTAGAATACGTGGCAATAATGATAAGAATGCTATATCGCTATTTCATTATTATAAAGCTAAACTTTATACTATATAAAGCTAAACTACCACTCACTGACTCACTGACTCACTGACATAATTGTTCTCCCAGATGGTGGATGGGGAGGTGGGTATATTTTGACAGATTCGTAAACAAGTAACTCTGGTGAGTATGGGAAAAGTCCGAAACCCCCCCTTTTTGCCCCCCCTCCCCCCCCTCTCTATCGTATCTCGGAAACTAAGAGACCGGTATTTTTTTTTTATTACGGATTCGTATAGAGGAGGCTCGGTAAAGTAAAAATCATTTTTCAAAGTGCCCCCCCTTGCCCCCCTTTTGCCCCCCTTTCGGCGGATCTCGGAAATGAAGAGATTTTACGTGTTTTTTTTTAGGGATTCGTATAGAGGAGGCTTGGGGAAGGAAAAACCATTTTGAAAATTTGACCCCCTTGCCCCCCTCCACCCCCCCCTTTCGGATCTCGGAAGTTAAGAGACTTGGAACGAATTTTTTTTCAGATTCATATAGAGGGGCATTGCGTTAGTCGAAATCATTTTTAGAAACTCCCCCCCCTTCCCCCCCTTCACCCCCCCCCCTCTTCACCCCTTTTTTTCTGTTTTGTTTACAGATTCGTATAGGATAGGAGGCTCGGGGAAGTAAAATGGTGGTACCGGTAAAGCGAAGGGGGGAGCGGGCGAGCGAAGCGAGCCGGCGACCTCCGTAGCGTAGGGATAATGTCATGATAGCTTTCCGGTGGTAGGTAGGTCCTGAGTGGAGCGAACCTGCGAGACCGAGTGGAGCGAAGGGGGGAGGTGGCGAGCGAAGCGAGCCGGCGACCTCCTTAGCGTAACGAAGGTTGAGTGGGTGAAGCGTAACTTAGGGGCGACGACAAGCGAACTTTAGGGTAATGTTCTTTTAGTGGTAGTAGGAGGTAGTAGGTAGGTGTAGGTAGGTAGGTGTAGGTAGGTAGGTGTAGGTAGGTAGGTGTAGGTAGGTAGGTGTAGGTAGGTAGTAGGTAGGTGTAGGTAGGTGTAGGTAGGTGTAGGTAGGTGTAGGTAGGTGTAGGTAGGTGTAGGTAGGTGTAGGTAGGTGTAGGTAGGTAGTAGGTAGGTGTAGGTAGGTAGTAGGTAGGTAGTAGGTAGGTGTAGGTAGGTGTAGGTAGGTGTAGGTAGGTGTAGGTAGGTGTAGGTAGGTGTGGGTAGGTGTGGGTAGGTAGTAGGTAGGTAGTGGGTAGGTGTAGGTAGGCAGACCCGCGAGCTGCGCGCAGCGAGCGCAGCCACGCAAATACTAGTTATACTATATAAAGCTAAATTACCACTGACTCACTCACTGACTGACTGACTGACATAATTGTTCTCCCAGATGGTGGATGGGGAGGTGGGTATATTTTGACAGATTCGTAAACAAGTAACTCTGGTGAGTATGGGAAAAGTCCGAAACCCCCCCTTTTTGCCCCCCCTCCCCCCCCTCCCTATCGTATCTCGGAAACTAAGAGACCGGTATTTTTTTTTTATTACGGATTCGTATAGAGGAGGCTCGGTTAAGTAAAAATCATTTTTCAAAGTGGCCCCCCTTGCCCCCCTTCTCCCCCCCTTTAGGCGAATCTCGGAAATAAAGAGAATTTACGTGTTTTTTTTTTAGGGATTCGTATAGAGGAGGCTTGGGGAAGTAAAAACCGTTTTGAAAATTTGACCCCCTTGCCCCCCTCCACCCCCCCCTTTCGGATCTCGGAAGTTAAGAGACTTGGAACATTTTTTTTTTTTCAGATTCATTGAGAGGGGCATTGCGTTAGTCGAAATCATTTTTAGAAACTCCCCCCCCTCTCCCCCCCCCTTCACCCCCCCCCCTCTTCACCCCTTTTTTTCTCTTTTGTTTACAGATTCGTATAGGATAGGAGGCTCGGGGATAATGTCATGATAGCTTTCCGGTGGTAGGTAGGTCCTGAGTGGAGCGAACCTGCGAGACCTTCGTTACGCTAAGGAGGTCGCCGGCTCGCTATATAAAGCTAAACTACCACTCACTCACTGACTGACTCACTGACATCATTGTTCTCCCAGATGTTGGATGGGGAGGTGGGTATATTTTGACAGATTCGTAAACAAGTAACTCTGGTGAGTATGGGAAAAGTCCGAAACCCCCCCTTTTTGCCCCCCCTCCCCCCCCTCTCTATCGTATCTCGGAAACTAAGAGACCGGTATTTTTTTTTTATTACGGATTCGTATAGAGGAGGCTCGGTAAAGTAAAAATCATTTTTCAAAGTGGCCCCCCTTGCCCCCCTTCTCCCCCCCTTTAGGCGAATCTCGAAAATAAAGAGAATTTTCGTGTTTTTTTTTAGGGATTCGTATAGAGGAGGCTTGGGGAAGTAAAAACTATTTTGAAAATTTGACCCCCTTGCCCCCCTCCATCCCCCCCCTTTCGGATCTCGGAAGTTAAGAGACTTGGAACATTTTTTTTTTCAGATTCATATAGAGGGGCATTGCGTTAGTCGAAATCATTTTTAGAAACTCCCCCCCTCTCCCCCCCTTCACCCCCCCCCCCTCTTCACCCCTTTTTTCTGTTTTGTTTACAGATTCGTATAGGATAGGAGGCTCGGGGAAGTAAAATGGTGGTACCGGTAGAGCGAAGGGGGGAGCGGGCGAGCGAAGCGAGCCGGCGACCCCCGTAGCGTAGGGATAATGTCATGATAGCTTTCCGGTGGTAGGTAGGTCCTGAGTGGAGCGAACCTGCGAGACCGAGTGCAGCGAAGGGGGGAGGTGGCGAGCGAAGCGAGCCGGCGACCTCCTTAGCGTAACGAAGGTTGAGTGGGTGAAGCGTAACGAAGGTTGAGTAGGTAGGTGTAGGTAGGTGTAGGTAGGTATAGGTAGGTGTAGGTAGGTGTAGGTAGGTGTAGGTAGGTGTAGGTAGGTGTAGGTAGGTGTAGGTAGGTGTAGGTAGGTAGTAGGTAGGTAGTAGGTAGGTGTAGGTAGGTGTAGGTAGGTGTAGGTAGGTAGGTAGTAGGTAGTTGTAGGTAGGTAGTATTGGAACATTTTTTTTTTCAGATTCATTGAGAGGTGCAATGCGTTAGTCGAAATCACTTTTCAAAGCTCCCCCTCTCCCCCCCTTCACGCCTCGCGAGCTGCGCGCAGCTCGCGCACCCACGCAAATACTAGTTATACTATATAAAGCTAAACTACCACTCACTGACTGACAGAATTGTTCTCCCAGATGGTGGATGGGGAGGTGGGTATATTTTTACAGATTCGTAAACAACTAACTCTCATGACTATGGGAAAGTCCCAAACCCCCCCTTTTCCCCCCCCTCCTCCCCCCTCTCTATCGTATCTCGGAAACAAAGAGACTTGAAGTTTTTTTTTTTAGGGATTCGTATAGAGGAGGCTCGGTAAAGTAAAAATCATTTTTCAGAGTGGCCCCCCTTGCCCCCCTTCTCCCCCCCTTTAGGCAAATCTCGAAAGTTAAGAGACTTGGAACGATTTTTTTTTCAGATTCATTTAGAGGGGCCTTTTCGTTAATCGAAATCATTTTTCGAGACTCCCCCCCTCACCCCCCCCCTTCACCCCCCCCCTTTTTTCAATTTTTTTTTTTTTTTTTTCTTACATAAAACTACTTATTGAGGGGCGTTGAAATTTGTATACTCTCCCCTCCCCTCCCCAACCTCCCCTAAAATTAAAAGGGCTGTAACTTCGTAACGGTTAGAGATAGCCATTAGGTGTTTGAACAAATATTATAGTTGGCACCTGTTGGTGGTGGTACAGCGGTAAAGCGAAGGGGGGAGCGGGCGAGCGAAGCGAGCCGGCGACCCCCTTAGCGTAGGGATATCGACATGATAGCTTTCCGGTGGTAGGTAGGTCCTGAGTGGAGCGAACCTGCGAGACCGAGTGGAGCGAAGGGGGGAGGTGGCGAGCGAAGCGAGCCGGCGACCTCCTTAGCGTAACGAAGGTTGAGTGGGTGAAGCGTAACTCAGGGGCGACGACAAGCAAACTTTAGGGTAATGTTTTTTGGTAGTAGGAGGTAGTAGGTAGGTAGTATGTAGGTAGGTGGTAGGTAGGTAGTAGGTAGGTGTAGGTAGTAGGTAGGTGTAGGTAGGTAGTAGGTAGGTGTAGGTAGGTAGTAGGTAGGTGTAGTTAGGTGTAGGTAGGTGTAGGTAGGTGTAGGTAGGTAGTAGGTAGGTAGTAGGTAGGTGTAGGTAGGTAGTGGGTAGGTGTAGGTAGGCAGACCCGCGAGCTGCGCGCAGCGAGCGCAGCCACGCAAATACTAGTTATACTATATAAAGCTAAACTACCACTGACTGACTTATTGACAGAATTGATCTCCCAGATGGTGGATGGGGAGGTGGGTATATTTTGACAGATTCGTAAACAAGTCACTCTCGTGAGTATGGGAAAAGTCCGAAACCCCCCCTTTTCCCCCCCCTTCTCCCCCCTCCCTATCGTATCTCGGAAACAAAGAGACTTGAAGTGTTTTTTTTTAGGGATTCGTATAGAGGAGGCTCGGTAAAGTAAAAATCATTTTTTTAAGTGGCCCCCCTTGCCCCCCTTCTCCCCCCCTTTAGGAAAATCTCGAAAGTTAAGAGACTTGGAACGATTTTTTTTTCAGATTCATTTAGAGGGGCCTTTTCGTTAATCGAAATCATTTTTCGAGACTCCCCCCCTCACCCCCCCCCTCTTCACCCCCCCCTTTTTTCAACTTTTTTTTTTTTCTTACATAAAACTATTGAGGGGCGTTGAAATTTGTATACCCTCCTCTCTCCTCCCCTCCCCAACCTCCCCTAAAATTAAAAGGGCTGTAACTTCATAACGGTTAGAGATAGCCATTAGGTGTTTGAACAAATATTATAGTAGGCGTCGAAACCTGTCCGGTGGTGGTACAGCGGCAAAGCGAAGGGGGGAGCGGGCGAGCGAAGCGAGCCGGCGACCCCCGTAGCGTAGGGATAACGTCATGATAGCTTTCCGGTGGTAGGTAGGTCCTGAGTGGAGCGAACCTGCGAGACCGAGTGGAGCGAAGGGGGGAGGTGGCGAGCGAAGCGAGCCGGCGACCTCCTTAGCGTAACGAAGGTTGAGTGGGTGAAGCGTTACTCAGGGGCGACGACAAGCAAACTTTAGGTTTATGTTTTTTTAGTGGTAGTAGGAGGTAGTAGGTAGGTAGGTGTAGGTAGGTAGGTGTAGGTAGGTGTAGGTAGGTGAAGGTAGGTGTAGGTAGGTGTAGGTAGGTGTAGGTACGTGTAGGTAGGTGTAGGTAGGTGTAGGTAGGTGTAGGTAGGTGTAGGTAGGTGTAGGTAGGTGTAGGTAGGTGTAGGTAGGTGTAGGTAGGTGTAGGTAGGTGTAGGTAGGTGTAGGTAGGTGTAGGTAGGTGTAGGTAGGTGTAGGTAGGTGTAGGTAGGTGTAGGTAGGTGTAGGTAGGTGTAGGTAGGTGTAGGTAGGTGTAGGTAGGTGTAGGTAGGTGTAGGTAGGTGTAGGTAGGTGTAGGTAGGTGTAGGTAGGTGTAGGTAGGTGTAGGTAGGTGTAGGTAGGTAGTAGGTAGGTGTAGGTAGGCAGACCCGCGAGCTGCGCGCAGCGAGCGCAGCCACGCAAATACTAGTTATACTATATAAAGCTAAACTACCACTGACTCACTCACTGACTGACAGAATTGTTCTCCCAGATGGTGGATGGGGAGGTGGGTATATTTTGACAGATTCGTAAACAACTAACTCTCAAACCTATGGGAAAAGTCCTAAACCCCCCCTTTTCCCCCCCCTTCTCCCCCCTCCCTATCGTATCTCGGAAACTAAAAGACTTGAAGTGTTTTTTTTTAGGGATTCGTATAGAGGAGGCTCGGTAAAGTAAAAATCATTTTTCAAAGTGGCCCCCCTTGCCCCCCTTCTCCCCCCCTTTAGGCGAATCTCGGAAATAAAGAGTATTAACGGGTTTTTTTTTTGGGATTCGTATAGAGGAGGCTCGGGGAAGTAAAAACCATTTTGAAAATTTGACCCCCTTGCCCCCCTCCATCCCCCCCCTTTCGGATCTCGGAAGTTAAGAGACTTGGAAGATTATTTTTTTCAGATTCATTTAGAGGGGCCTTTGCGTTAATCGAAATCATTTTTCGAAACTCCCCCCCTCACCCCCCTTCAAAGCCCCCCCCCCCCTTTTACCTCTTTTTTTCTGTTTTGTTTACGGATTCGTATAGAGGAGGCTCGGGAAAGTTAAAACCATTTTTCAAATTTGACCCCCTTGCCCCCCTTCACCCCCCCTTTCGGATCTCGGTAGTTAAGAGACTTGGAACATTTTTTTTTTCAGATTCATTGAAAGGGGCCTATCCTGTGGTGGTACCAGTAAAGCGAAGGGGGGAGCGGGCGAGCGAAGCGAGCCGGCGACCCCCGTAGCGTAGGGATAAAGTCATGATAGCTTTCCGGTGGTAGGTAGGTCCTGAGTGGAGCGAACCTGCGAGACCGAGTGGAGCGAAGGGGGGAGGTGGCGAGCGAAGCGAGCCGGCGACCTCCTTAGCGTAACGAAGGTTGAGTGGGTGAAGCGTAACTCAGGGGCGACGACAAGCAAACTTTAGGGTAATGTTCTTTTAGTGGTAGTAGGAGGTAGTAGGTAGGTAGTAGTAGGTAGGTGTAGGTAGGTAGTAGGTAGGTAGTAGGTAGGTGTAGGTAGGTGTAGGTAGGTGTAGGTAGGTGTAGGTAGGTGTAGGTAGGTGTAGGTAGGTGTAGGTAGGTGTAGGTAGGTGTAGGTAGGTGTAGGTAGGTGTAGGTAGGTGTAGGTAGGTGTAGGTAGGTGTAGGTAGGTGTAGGTAGGTGTAGGTAGGTGTAGGTAGGTGTAGGTAGGTGTAGGTAGGTGTAGGTAGGTGTAGGTAGGTGTAGGTAGGTAGTAGGTAGGTAGTAGGTAGGTGTAGGTAGGTGTAGGTAGGTGTAGGTAGGTGTAGGTAGGTAGTAGGTAGTTGTAGGTAGGTAGTATTGGAACATTTTTTTTTTCAGATTCATTGAGAGGTGCAATGCGTTAGTCGAAATCACTTTTCAAAGCTCCCCCTCTCCCCCCCTTCACGCCTCGCGAGCTGCGCGCAGCTCGCGCACCCACGCAAATACTAGTTATACTATATAAAGCTAAACTACCACTGACTCACTCACTGACTGACAGAATTGTTCTCCCAGATGGTGGATGGGGAGGTGGGTATATTTTGACAGATTCGTAAACAAGTAACTCTGGTGAGTATGGGAAAAGTCCGAAACCCCCCCTTTTCCCCTCCCTTCTCCCCCCTCCCTATCGTATCTCGGAAACTAGGAGACCCGTATTTTTTTTTTTTTACTGATTCGTATAGAGGAGGCTCGGTAAAGTAAAAATCATTTTTCAAAGTGGCCCCCCTTGCCCCCCTTCTCCCCCCCTTTAGGCGAATCTCGAAAGTTAAGAGAATTTACAGGTTTTTTTTTAGGGATTCGTATAGAGGAGGCTTGGAGAAGTAAAAACCATTTTGAAAATTTGACCCCCTTGCCCCCCTCCACCCCCCCCCTTTCGGATCTCGGAAGTTAAGAGACTTAGAACGAATTTTTTTTCAGATTCATATAGAGGGGCATTGCGTTAGTCGAAATCATTTTTAGAAACTCCCCCCCTCTCCACCCCGCCCCCCCCTCTTCACCCCTTTTTTTCTGTTTTGTTTACAGATTCGTATAGGATAGGAGGCTCGGGGAAGTAAAGTGGTGGTACCGGTAAAGCGAAGGGGGGAGCGGGCGAGCGAAGCGAGCCGGCGACCCCCGTAGCGTAGGGATAATGTCATGATAGCTTTCCGGTGGTAGGTAGGTCCTGAGTGGAGCGAACCTGCGAGACCGAGTGGAGCGAAGGGGGGAGGTGGCGAGCGAAGCGAGCCGGCGACCTCCTTAGCGTAACGAAGGTTGAGTGGGTGAAGCGTAACGAAGGTTGAGTAGGTAGGTGTAGGTAGGTAGTATGTAGGTGTAGGTAGGTGTAGGTAGGTAGTATGTAGGTGTAGGTAGGTGTAGGTAGGTGTAGGTAGGTGTAGGTAGGTGTAGGTAGGTGTAGGTAGGTGTAGATAGGTGTAGGTAGGTGTAGGTAGGTGTAGGTAGGTGTAGGTAGGTGTAGGTAGGTGTAGGTAGGTGTAGGTAGGTGTAGGTAGGTGTAGGTAGGTGTAGGTAGGTGTAGGTAGGTGTAGGTAGGTGTAGGTAGGTGTAGGTAGGTGTAGGAAGGTGTAGGTAGGTGTAGGTAGGTGTAGGTAGGTGTAGGTAGGTGTAGGTAGGTGTAGGTAGGTGTAGGTAGGTGTAGGTAGGTGTAGGTAGGTGTAGGTAGGTGTAGGTAGGTGTAGGTAGGTGTAGGTAGGTGTAGGTAGGTGTAGGTAGGTGTAGGTAGGTGTAGGTAGGTGTAGGTAGGTGTAGGTAGGTGTAGGTAGGTGTAGGTAGGTGTAGGTAGGTGTAGGTAGGTGTAGGTAGGTGTAGGTAGGTGTAGGTAGGTGTAGGTAGGTGTAGGTAGGTGTAGGTAGGTGTAGGTAGGTGTAGGTAGGTGTAGGTAGGTGTAGGTAGGTGTAGGTGTAGGTAGGTGTAGGTAGGTAGGTAGTACCGCGAGCTGCATTGAATTTTTTTTTTTCAGATTCATTGAGAGGTGCAATGCGTTAGACCTTTTCACGCCTCGCGAGCTGCGCGCAGCTCGCGCAGCCACGCAACCACTAGTTATATTATATTATACTATATAAAGCTAAACTACCACTGACTCACTGACTGATCTATTGACAGAATTGTTCTCCCAGATGGTGGATGGGGAGGTGGGTATATTTTTACAGATTCGTAAACAACTAACTCTCATGACTATGGGAAAAGTCCCAAACCCCCCCTTTTCCCCCCCCTCCTCCCCCCTCTCTATCGTATCTCGGAAACAAAGAGACTTGAAGTTTTTTTTTTTAGGGATTCGTATAGAGGAGGCTCGGTAAAGTAAAAATCATTTTTCAGAGTGGCCCCCCTTGCCCCCCTTCTCCCCCCCTTTAGGCAAATCTCGAAAGTTAAGAGACTTGGAACGATTTTTTTTTCAGATTCATTTAGAGGGGCCTTTTCGTTAATCGAAATCATTTTTCGAGACTCCCCCCCTCACCCCCCCCCTTCACCCCCCCCCCTTTTTTCAACTTTTTTTTTTTTTTTTTTCTTACATAAAACTACTTATTGAGGGGCGTTGAAATTTGTATACTCTCCCCTCCCCTCCCCAACCTCCCCTAAAATTAAAAGGGCTGTAACTTCGTAACGGTTAGAGATAGCCATTAGGTGTTTGAACAAATATTATAGTTGGCACCTGTTGGTGGTGGTACAGCGGTAAAGCGAAGGGGGGAGCGGGCGAGCGAAGCGAGCCGGCGACCCCCTTAGCGTAGGGATATCGACATGATAGCTTTCCGGTGGTAGGTAGGTCCTGAGTGGAGCGAACCTGCGAGACCGAGTGGAGCGAAGGGGGGAGGTGGCGAGCGAAGCGAGCCGGCGACCTCCTTAGCGTAACGAAGGTTGAGTGGGTGAAGCGTAACTCAGGGGCGACGACAAGCAAACTTTAGGGTAATGTTTTTTGGTAGTAGGAGGTAGTAGGTAGGTAGTATGTAGGTAGGTGGTAGGTAGGTAGTAGGTAGGTGTAGGTAGTAGGTAGGTGTAGGTAGGTAGTAGGTAGGTGTAGGTAGGTAGTAGGTAGGTGTAGTTAGGTGTAGGTAGGTGTAGGTAGGTGTAGGTAGGTAGTAGGTAGGTAGTAGGTAGGTGTAGGTAGGTAGTGGGTAGGTGTAGGTAGGCAGACCCGCGAGCTGCGCGCAGCGAGCGCAGCCACGCAAATACTAGTTATACTATATAAAGCTAAACTACCACTGACTGACTTATTGACAGAATTGATCTCCCAGATGGTGGATGGGGAGGTGGGTATATTTTGACAGATTCGTAAACAAGTCACTCTCGTGAGTATGGGAAAAGTCCGAAACCCCCCCTTTTCCCCCCCCTTCTCCCCCCTCCCTATCGTATCTCGGAAACAAAGAGACTTGAAGTGTTTTTTTTTAGGGATTCGTATAGAGGAGGCTCGGTAAAGTAAAAATCATTTTTTTAAGTGGCCCCCCTTGCCCCCCTTCTCCCCCCCTTTAGGAAAATCTCGAAAGTTAAGAGACTTGGAACGATTTTTTTTTCAGATTCATTTAGAGGGGCCTTTTCGTTAATCGAAATCATTTTTCGAGACTCCCCCCCTCACCCCCCCCCTCTTCACCCCCCCCTTTTTTCAACTTTTTTTTTTTTCTTACATAAAACTATTGAGGGGCGTTGAAATTTGTATACCCTCCTCTCTCCTCCCCTCCCCAACCTCCCCTAAAATTAAAAGGGCTGTAACTTCATAACGGTTAGAGATAGCCATTAGGTGTTTGAACAAATATTATAGTAGGCGTCGAAACCTGTCCGGTGGTGGTACAGCGGCAAAGCGAAGGGGGGAGCGGGCGAGCGAAGCGAGCCGGCGACCCCCGTAGCGTAGGGATAACGTCATGATAGCTTTCCGGTGGTAGGTAGGTCCTGAGTGGAGCGAACCTGCGAGACCGAGTGGAGCGAAGGGGGGAGGTGGCGAGCGAAGCGAGCCGGCGACCTCCTTAGCGTAACGAAGGTTGAGTGGGTGAAGCGTTACTCAGGGGCGACGACAAGCAAACTTTAGGTTTATGTTTTTTTAGTGGTAGTAGGAGGTAGTAGGTAGGTAGGTGTAGGTAGGTAGGTGTAGGTAGGTGTAGGTAGGTGAAGGTAGGTGTAGGTAGGTGTAGGTAGGTGTAGGTACGTGTAGGTAGGTGTAGGTAGGTGTAGGTAGGTGTAGGTAGGTGTAGGTAGGTGTAGGTAGGTGTAGGTAGGTGTAGGTAGGTGTAGGTAGGTGTAGGTAGGTGTAGGTAGGTGTAGGTAGGTGTAGGTAGGTGTAGGTAGGTGTAGGTAGGTGTAGGTAGGTGTAGGTAGGTGTAGGTAGGTGTAGGTAGGTGTAGGTAGGTGTAGGTAGGTGTAGGTAGGTGTAGGTAGGTGTAGGTAGGTGTAGGTAGGTGTAGGTAGGTGTAGGTAGGTAGTAGGTAGGTGTAGGTAGGCAGACCCGCGAGCTGCGCGCAGCGAGCGCAGCCACGCAAATACTAGTTATACTATATAAAGCTAAACTACCACTGACTCACTCACTGACTGACAGAATTGTTCTCCCAGATGGTGGATGGGGAGGTGGGTATATTTTGACAGATTCGTAAACAACTAACTCTCAAACCTATGGGAAAAGTCCTAAACCCCCCCTTTTCCCCCCCCTTCTCCCCCCTCCCTATCGTATCTCGGAAACTAAAAGACTTGAAGTGTTTTTTTTTAGGGATTCGTATAGAGGAGGCTCGGTAAAGTAAAAATCATTTTTCAAAGTGGCCCCCCTTGCCCCCCTTCTCCCCCCCTTTAGGCGAATCTCGGAAATAAAGAGTATTAACGGGTTTTTTTTTTGGGATTCGTATAGAGGAGGCTCGGGGAAGTAAAAACCATTTTGAAAATTTGACCCCCTTGCCCCCCTCCATCCCCCCCCTTTCGGATCTCGGAAGTTAAGAGACTTGGAAGATTATTTTTTTCAGATTCATTTAGAGGGGCCTTTGCGTTAATCGAAATCATTTTTCGAAACTCCCCCCCTCACCCCCCTTCAACCCCCCCCCCCCCCTTTTACCTCTTTTTTTCTGTTTTGTTTACGGATTCGTATAGAGGAGGCTCGGGAAAGTTAAAACCATTTTTCAAATTTGACCCCCTTGCCCCCCTTCACCCCCCCTTTCGGATCTCGGTAGTTAAGAGACTTGGAACATTTTTTTTTTCAGATTCATTGAAAGGGGCCTATCCTGTGGTGGTACCAGTAAAGCGAAGGGGGGAGCGGGCGAGCGAAGCGAGCCGGCGACCCCCGTAGCGTAGGGATAAAGTCATGATAGCTTTCCGGTGGTAGGTAGGTCCTGAGTGGAGCGAACCTGCGAGACCGAGTGGAGCGAAGGGGGGAGGTGGCGAGCGAAGCGAGCCGGCGACCTCCTTAGCGTAACGAAGGTTGAGTGGGTGAAGCGTAACTCAGGGGCGACGACAAGCAAACTTTAGGGTAATGTTCTTTTAGTGGTAGTAGGAGGTAGTAGGTAGGTAGTAGTAGGTAGGTGTAGGTAGGTAGTAGGTAGGTAGTAGGTAGGTGTAGGTAGGTGTAGGTAGGTGTAGGTAGGTGTAGGTAGGTGTAGGTAGGTGTAGGTAGGTGTAGGTAGGTGTAGGTAGGTGTAGGTAGGTGTAGGTAGGTGTAGGTAGGTGTAGGTAGGTGTAGGTAGGTGTAGGTAGGTGTAGGTAGGTGTAGGTAGGTGTAGGTAGGTGTAGGTAGGTGTAGGTAGGTAGTAGGTAGGTAGTAGGTAGGTGTAGGTAGGTGTAGGTAGGTGTAGGTAGGTAGTAGGTAGTTGTAGGTAGGTAGTATTGGAACATTTTTTTTTTCAGATTCATTGAGAGGTGCAATGCGTTAGTCGAAATCACTTTTCAAAGCTCCCCCTCTCCCCCCCTTCACGCCTCGCGAGCTGCGCGCAGCTCGCGCACCCACGCAAATACTAGTTATACTATATAAAGCTAAACTACCACTGACTCACTCACTGACTGACAGAATTGTTCTCCCAGATGGTGGATGGGGAGGTGGGTATATTTTGACAGATTCGTAAACAAGTAACTCTGGTGAGTATGGGAAAAGTCCGAAACCCCCCCTTTTCCCCTCCCTTCTCCCCCCTCCCTATCGTATCTCGGAAACTAGGAGACCCGTATTTTTTTTTTTTTACTGATTCGTATAGAGGAGGCTCGGTAAAGTAAAAATCATTTTTCAAAGTGGCCCCCCTTGCCCCCCTTCTCCCCCCCTTTAGGCGAATCTCGAAAGTTAAGAGAATTTACAGGTTTTTTTTTAGGGATTCGTATAGAGGAGGCTTGGAGAAGTAAAAACCATTTTGAAAATTTGACCCCCTTGCCCCCCTCCACCCCCCCCCTTTCGGATCTCGGAAGTTAAGAGACTTAGAACGAATTTTTTTTCAGATTCATATAGAGGGGCATTGCGTTAGTCGAAATCATTTTTAGAAACTCCCCCCCTCTCCACCCCGCCCCCCCCTCTTCACCCCTTTTTTTCTGTTTTGTTTACAGATTCGTATAGGATAGGAGGCTCGGGGAAGTAAAGTGGTGGTACCGGTAAAGCGAAGGGGGGAGCGGGCGAGCGAAGCGAGCCGGCGACCCCCGTAGCGTAGGGATAATGTCATGATAGCTTTCCGGTGGTAGGTAGGTCCTGAGTGGAGCGAACCTGCGAGACCGAGTGGAGCGAAGGGGGGAGGTGGCGAGCGAAGCGAGCCGGCGACCTCCTTAGCGTAACGAAGGTTGAGTGGGTGAAGCGTAACGAAGGTTGAGTAGGTAGGTGTAGGTAGGTAGTATGTAGGTGTAGGTAGGTGTAGGTAGGTAGTATGTAGGTGTAGGTAGGTGTAGGTAGGTGTAGGTAGGTGTAGGTAGGTGTAGGTAGGTGTAGGTAGGTGTAGGTAGGTGTAGGTAGGTGTAGGTAGGTGTAGGTAGGTGTAGGTAGGTGTAGGTAGGTGTAGGTAGGTGTAGGAAGGTGTAGGTAGGTGTAGGTAGGTGTAGGTAGGTGTAGGTAGGTGTAGGTAGGTGTAGGTAGGTGTAGGTAGGTGTAGGTAGGTGTAGGTAGGTGTAGGTAGGTGTAGGTAGGTGTAGGTAGGTGTAGGTAGGTGTAGGTAGGTGTAGGTAGGTGTAGGTAGGTGTAGGTAGGTGTAGGTAGGTGTAGGTAGGTGTAGGTAGGTGTAGGTAGGTGTAGGTAGGTGTAGGTAGGTGTAGGTAGGTGTAGGTAGGTGTAGGTAGGTGTAGGTAGGTGTAGGTAGGTGTAGGTAGGTGTAGGTAGGTGTAGGTAGGTGTAGGTAGGTGTAGGTAGGTGTAGGTAGGTGTAGGTAGGTGTAGGTAGGTGTAGGTAGGTGTAGGTAGGTGTAGGTAGGTGTAGGTAGGTGTAGGTAGGTGTAGGTAGGTGTAGGTAGGTGTAGGTAGGTGTAGGTAGGTGTAGGTAGGTGTAGGTAGGTGTAGGTAGGTGTAGGTAGGTGTAGGTAGGTGTAGGTAGGTGTAGGTAGGTGTAGGTAGGTGTAGGTAGGTGTAGGTAGGTGTAGGTAGGTGTAGGTAGGTGTAGGTAGGTGTAGGTAGGTAGGTAGTACCGCGAGCTGCATTGAATTTTTTTTTTTCAGATTCATTGAGAGGTGCAATGCGTTAGACCTTTTCACGCCTCGCGAGCTGCGCGCAGCTCGCGCAGCCACGCAACCACTAGTTATACTATATAAAGCTAAACTACCACTGACTCACTGACTGATCTATTGACAGAATTGTTCTCCCAGATGGTGGATGGGGAGGTGGGTATATTTTGACAGATTCGTAAACAATGAACTCTCAATCCTATGGGAAAAGTCCGAAACCCCCCCTTTTCCCCCCCCTTCTCCCCCTCCCTATCGTATCTCGGAAACAAAGAGACTTGAAGTGTTTTTTTTTAGGGATTCGTATAGAGGAGGCTCGGTAAAGTAAAAATCATTTTTCAAAGTGGCCCCCCTTGCCCCCCTTCTCCCCCCCTTTAGGCGAATCTCGAAAGTTAAGAGACATGGAACGATTTTTTTTTCAGATTCATTTAGAGGGGCCTTTGCGTTAATCGAAATCATTTTTCGAGACTCCCCCCCTAACCCCCCCTTCAACCCCCCCCCCTTTTTCACCTTTTTTTTTTTTTTTTTCTTACATAAAACTATTGAGGGGCGTTGAAACCTGACCGGTGGTGGTACAGCGGCAAAGCGAAGGGGGGAGCGGGCGAGCGAAGCGAGCCGGCGACCCCCGTAGCGTAGGGATAATGTCATGATAGCTTTCCGGTGGTAGGTAGGTCCTGAGTGGAGCGAACCTGCGAGACCGAGTGGAGCCAAGGGGGGAGGTGGCGAGCGAAGCGAGCCGGCGACCTCCTTAGCGTAACGAAGGTTGAGTGGGTGAAGCGTAACTCAGGGGCGACGACAAGCAAACTTTAGGGTAATGTTTTTTTAGTGGTAGTAGGAGGTAGTAAGTAGGTAGTAGGAGGTAGTAAGTAGGTAGTAGGTAGGTAGTAGGTAGGTGTAGGTAGGTGTAAGTAGGTAGGTGTAGGTAGGTAGTAGGTAGGTGTAGGTAGGTAGTAGGTAGGTGTAGGTAGGTAGTAGGTAGGTGTAGGTCGGTAGTAGGTAGGTGTAGGTAGGTAGTAGGTAGGTAGGTATAGGTTGGTGTAGGAAGGTGTAGGCAGGTAGTAGATAGGTGTAGGTAGGTAGGTAGTAAGGCGGATCTCGGAAGTTAAGAGACTTGGAACATTATTTTTTTTCAGATTCATTGAAAGGTGGAATGCGTTAGTGAGTATGGGAAAAGTCCGAAACCCCCCCTTTTTGCCCCCCCTCCCCCCCCTCCCTGTCGTATCTCGGAAACTAAGAGACCCGTATTTTTTTTTTTTTACGGATTCGTATAGAGGAGGTTCGGTAAAGTAAAAATCATTTTTCAAAGTGGCCCCCCTTGCCCCCCTTCTCCCCCCCTTTAGGCGGATCTCGGAAATAAAGAGAATTTACGTGTTTTTTTTTTAGGGATTCGTATAGAGGAGGCTTGGGGAAGTAAAAACCGTTTTGAAAATTTGACCCCCTTGCCCCCCTCCACCCCCCCCTTTCGGATCTCGGAAGTTAAGGGACTTGGAACGAATTTTTTTTCAGATTCATTTAGAGGGGCCTTTGCGTTAATCGAAATCATTTTTCGAAACTCCCCCCCTTACCCCCCCCCCCCCTTTTCACCAATTTTTTTTTTTTTCTTACATAAAACTATTGAGGGGCGTTGAAACCTGTCCAGTGGTGATACAGCGGCAAAGCGAAGGGGGGAGCGGGCGAGCGAAGCGAGCCGGCGACCCCCGTAGCGTAGGGATAATGTCATGATAGCTTTCCGGTGGTAGGTAGGTCCTGAGTGGAGCGAACCTGCGAGACCGAGTGGAGCGAAGGGGGGAGGTGGCGAGCGAAGCGACCGGCGACCTCCTTAGCGTAACGAAGGTTGAGTGGGTGAAGCGTAACTCAGGGGCGACGACAAGCAAACTTTAGGGTAATGTTCTTTTAGTGGTAGTAGGAGGTAGTAGGTAGGTGGAAGGTAGTAGGTATGTGTAGGTAGGTGTAGGTAGGTAGGTGTAGGTAGGTAGTAGGTAGGTGTAGGTAGGTGTAGGTAGGTGTAGGTAGGTGTAGGTAGGTGTAGGTAGGTGTAGGTAGGTAGTAGGTAGTTGTAGGTAGGTAGTATTGGAACATTTTTTTTTTCAGATTCATTGAGAGGTGCAATGCGTTAGTCGAAATCACTTTTCAAAGCTCCCCCTCTCCCCCCCTTCACGCCTCGCGAGCTGCGCGCAGCTCGCGCACCCACGCAAATACTAGTTATACTATATAAAGCTAAACTACCACTGACTCACTGACTGATCTATTGACAGAATTGTTCTCCCAGATGGTGGATGGGGAGGTGGGTATATTTTGACAGATTCGTAAACAATGAACTCTCAATCCTATGGGAAAAGTCCGAAACCCCCCCTTTTCCCCCCCCTTCTCCCCCCTCCCTATCGTATCTCGGAAACTAGGAGACCCGTATTTTTTTTTTTTTACTGATTCGTATAGAGGAGGCTCGGTAAAGTATAAATCATTTTTCAAAGTTGCCCCCCTTGCCCCCCTTCTCCCCCCCTTTAGGCGAATCTCGGAAATAAAGAGATTTTACGTGTTTTTTTTTAGGGATTCGTATAGAGGAGGCTTGGGGAAGTAAAAACCGTTTTGAAAATTTGACCCCCTTGCCCCCCTCCACCCCCCCCCTTTCGGATCTCGGAAGTTAAGAGACTTGGAACGAATTTTTTTTCAGATTCATATAGAGGGGCATTGCGTTAGTCGAAATCATTTTTAGAAACTCCCCCCCTCTCCCCCCTTCACCCCCCCCCCCCTCTCTTCACCCCTTTTTTTCTGTTTTGTTTACAGATTCGTATAGGATAGGAGGCTCGGGGAAGTAAAATGGTGGTACCGGTAAAGCGAAGGGGGGAGCGGGCGAGCGAAGCGAGCCGGCGACCCCCGTAGCGTAGGGATAATGTCATGATAGCTTTCCGGTGGTAGGTAGGTCCTGAGTGGAGCGAACCTGCGAGACCGAGTGGAGCGAAGGGGGGAGGTGGCGAGCGAAGCGAGCCGGCGACCTCCTTAGCGTAACGAAGGTTGAGTGGGTGAAGCGTAACTCAGGGGCGACGACAAGCAAACTTTAGGGTAATGTTCTTTTAGTGGTAGTAGGAGGTAGTAGGTAGGTAGTAGTAGGTAGGTGTAGGTAGGTAGTAGGTAGGTAGTAGGTAGGTGTAGGTAGGTGTAGGTAGGTGTAGGTAGGTGTAGGTAGGTAGTTATAGGTAGTTGTAGGTAGGTAGTATTGGAACATTTTTTTTTTCAGATTCATTGAGAGGTGCAATGCGTTAGTCGAAATCATTTTTCAAAGCGCCCCCTCTCCCCCTCTCCACGCCTCGCGAGCTGCGCGCAGCTCGCGCACCCACGCAAATACTAGTTATAGTTATATAAAACTACAAAGCCACTGACTCACTGACTGACTGATTGACATGTCGTTTCTCGGAATGGGTGAGAGATGGGTTAGGGGTATGTTTTGCAAAAATGTGCCATCTGACCAATCGAGTAGAGGAAAATTATAGGGAAAGTTCAAATCCAAGATGGAGGGCGAGTCCATTTCCGGTTTCGGTGGGGGAAAGACTTGGATGGATTTCGACTCAGAGGTCCTATACAAAATGTTAAACCATTAAAAAAAAAAGTAAAAAAAAAAAAAAAAACAAGATGGCGGCCGCGCCAGGACGTTTTGAAATTGTCGAC
Source organism: Diarsia mendica (assembly GCA_949316265.1). Taxonomy (NCBI): domain Eukaryota; kingdom Metazoa; phylum Arthropoda; class Insecta; order Lepidoptera; family Noctuidae; genus Diarsia; species Diarsia mendica. Next base: position 16,083,345 of record OX438895.1, read on the forward strand.
TTTTTTCACTCGACTTTGACGAATTGTTTTCTTCTACCGAATTCTAGAACCGCCAACAAAGAGTTTGCCAATTTGTTGGTAATTTCAATGGCAGTTAGGAAAAATTATGACATTGTAAAAATCCAAGATGGAGGACGCTGCGGCGGCCATTTTGTAAAAAGTTGGATTTTTCGATTTTTTTCAAAGCCATTTTTCGGGTAGTTGGCAACATCGGACGGATTCGAGTTGTACCGAGCGGTTGTGTGTTTTGTTGAGGAGTATTGCCCGGTGCAAAATTTTTCCCCATTTTTAGGGTATTTTCCCAGATTTTCCCCGAAAACATGAAAAGTAGAAATAATAACATTTTAAATAGAGACTTTGACTAGCCGGCAACATTGGGGTCCCCCAAATGACATTTGACCATTTTGGTTCGTTTTAATTGGCAACCCCGAAAAATATTGAACTTTTTCATTTTTGGGACTTTTTGACTTTGGCGAATTAGTTTGTTTTAACAAACTCAAAAGTTGGCAACACCAAGTACACCGGTCGGTGGCCTAAATTCTTGACATTTAAGGAAAATTGTGACTTTTCAGAAAAACAAGATGGCGGATGCTATGGCGGCCATCTTGTAAAAAGGCCGAAAAATCCCAATTTTCGACACGATAATTGGGACAGCTGGCATCTCCCGACTGGATTGTGTTGTATGCATTGGTTATGTGATTCGTCAAGGAGTGTTGCATGGTGCAAATTTTTTCCCCATTTTTAGGGAAATTTTCCAGATTTTCCCCGAAAACATGAAAAGTAGAAATAGCCACATTTTGAATAGAAATTTTACATAAACACCAAGAATGGCGTCCCCCAAATGACATTTGACCATTTTGGTTCGTTTTAATTGGCAACCCCAAAAAATATTCAACTTTTTCATTTTTGGGACTTTTTGACTTTGGCGAATTAGTTTGTTCTACCAAACTCAAAAGTTGGCAACACCACGTACACCAATTGGTGGCCTATATCCCTGAGATTTCAGGAAAATTATGACTTTTCAGAAAAACAAGATGGCGGATGCTATGGCGGCCATCTTGTAAAAAGGCCGAAAAATCCCAATTTTCGACACGATAATTGGGACAGCTGGCATCTCCCGACTGGATTGCGTTGTATGTACCGGTTATGTGATTCGTCGAGGAGTGTTGCATGGTGCAAAAATTTTCCCCATTTTTATTGAAATTTTCCAGATTTTCCCCGAAAACATGAAAAGTAGAAATAACAACAATTCAAAAGAAAACTTTGACGAGCCGACAGCACTGGAGTCCCCCAAATGACATTTGACCATTTTCATCACTTTCAGCTGGCAACCCCGAGAGCCATTGGCGCTTGAATTTTTGGGTCAGACCCGACTTTGACGAATTAGTTTGTTCTACTAAACTCAAAAGTTGGCAACACCAAGTACACCAGTTGGTGGCCTATATCTCTGAGATTTCAGAAAAATTATGACTTTTCAGAAAAAAAAGATGGCGGACCGTGTGGCGGCCATCTTGTAAAAAGGATGAAAAATCCTAATTTTTGACACGATAAATGGGACAGATCAATGGCGAGTACATCACTCACCTTCGATTTGCCGACGATATAGTGGTCATGGCTGAGACCATGGAGGACCTCAGTACAATGCTCGATGACCTCAGTAGAGCTTCCGAAAGAGTGGGTCTTAAAATGAACATGGACAAAACCAAGGTCATGTTGAATGCCCATGTTACACCCACTCCTATAAAGATCGGAGACTCTACACTCGAAGTTGTAGACGAGTATGTCTACCTGGGACAAACAGTCCAGTTAGGTAGGTCCAACTTTGAATAAGAGGTCAATCGTCGAATCCGACTCGGCTGGGCAGCGTTTGGGAAGTTGAGAAGTATCTTCTCGTCCAACTTACCCCAGTGTCTCAAGACGAAAGTCTATGACCAGTGTGTGTTGCCAGTGATTACATATGGGACTGAAACGTGGTCGCTCACAATGGGCCTCATCAGAAGGCTTAAGGTCACCCAAAGAGCAATGGAGAGGGCTATGCTCGGAGTTTCCTTGCGTGATCGAATCAGAAATGAGGACATCCGCATGAGAACCAAGGTTGCCGACATAGCCCGAAGAATTGCCAAGCTTAAGTGGCAGTGGGCAGGGCACATTGCTCGCAGGACGGATGGCCGATGGGGCCGGAAGGTTCTGGAGTGGCGACCGCGAACCGGAAGACGTTGCGTTGGAAGGCCTCCCACTAGGTGGACCGATGACCTGGTGAAGGTTGCGGGGATCCGCTGGATGCGAGACGCACGGGACCGGTCAATGTGGCGACACTTAGGGGAGGCCTATGTCCAGCAGTGGACGTCTTTCGGCTGAAATGATGATGATGATGAAATGGGACAGCCGTTATCCCCCGACCGGATTGTGTTGTATGAAGCGATGGTGTACTTTGTTGTGGAGTGTTACCTAACGCAAAAAAAATCCCCATTTTTAGGGAAATTTCCCAGATTTTCCCCGAAAACATGAAAAGTAGAAATAACAACAATTCGGAAGAAAACTTTGACTAGCTGACAACATTGGGGTCCCCCGAATGACATTTGACCATTTTTATCTTTTTCAGCAGGCAACCCCGAGAGTCATTCGGGCTTGAATTTTCGGATCAGAACCGACTTTGGCGAATTCTTTTGTTTTACCAAACTTAAAACTTGGCAACACCAAGTACACCAGTCGGTAGCTTGTATGACTGATTGACATGTCGTTTCTCGGAATGGGTGAGTGATGGGTTAGGGGTATGTTTGGCAAAAATGTGTTATCTGACCAAGTGAGTAGAGGAAAATTATAGGGAAAGTTCAAATCCAAGATGGAGGGCGAGTCCATTTCCGGTTTCGGTGGGGGAAAGACTTGGATGGATTTCGACTCAGAGGTCCTATACAAAATGTTAAACCATTAAAAAAAAAAGTAAAAAAAAAAAAAAAAAACAAGATGGCGGCCGCGCCAGGACGTTTTGAAATTGTCGACTTTTTTCACTCGACTTTGACGAATTGTTTTCTTCTACCAAATTCTAGAACCGCCAACAAAGAGTTTGCTAATTTGTTGGTAATTGTAATAGCAATTGGGAAAAATTATGACATTTTGAAAATCCAAGATGGAGGACGCTGCGGCGGCCATTTTGTAAAAAGTTGGATATTTCGATTTTTTTCAAATCCATTTTTCGGGTAGTTGGCAGCATCGGACGGGTTCGAGTTGTACCGAGCGGTTGTGTGTTTTGTTGACCAGTGTTGCCTGGTGCAAAAAATTTCCCCATTTTTAGGGTATGTTCCCAGATTTTCCGCAAAAACATGAAAAGTAGAAATAATGACATTTTAAATAGAGACTTTGACTAGCCGGCAACATTGGGGTCCCCCAAATGACATTTGACCATTTTGGTTCGTTTTAATTGGCAACCCCAAAAAATATTCAACTTTTTCATTTTTGGGACTTTTTGACTTTGGCGAATTAGTTTGTTCTACACAACTCAAAAGTTGGCAACACCAAGTACACCGGTCGGTGCCATATATTCTTGACATTTCAGAAAAATTATGACTTTTCAGAAAAACAAGATGGCGGGCAGTGTGGCGGCCATCTTGTAAAAAGGCCGAAAAATCCCAATTTTCGACACGATAAACGGGACAGCTGGCATCCCCCGACCGGATTGTGTTGTATAGACCGGTTATGTGATTCCTCAAGGAGTGTTGCCTGGTGCAAAAAAAATCCCCATTTTTAGGGAAATTTTCCAGATTTTCCCCGAAAACATGAAAAGTTGAAATAACGACATTTTGAATAGAAATTTTACATAAGCACCAAGAATGGGGTCCCCCAAATGACATTTGACCATTTTCATCACTTTCAGCTGGCAACCCCGAGAGCCATTGGCGCTTGAATTTTTGGGTCAGACCCGACTTTGGCGAATTAGTTTGTTCTACTAAACTCAAAAGTTGGCAACACCAAGTACACCAGTTGGTGGCCTATATCCCTGAGATTTCAGGAAAATTATGACTTTTCAGAAAAAAAAGATGGCGGACAGTGTGGCGGCCATCTTGTAAAAATGATGAAAAATTCTACTTTTCGACACGATAAATGGGACAGCCGGCATCCCCCGACCGGATTGTGTTGTATGAAGCGATTGTGTACTTTGTTGTGAAGTGTTACCTTACGCAAAATTTTCTCCCATTTTTGGGGTATTTTCCCAGATTTTTCCCAAAAACATGAATAGTAGAAATAACGACATTTTGTATAGAAATTTTACATTAACACCAAGAATGAGGGGCCTGAAATAACATTTCACCATTTTCATTCTTTTCAGCTGACAACCCCGAGAGTCATTGGGGCTTGAATTTTCGGATCAGAACCGACTTTGGCGAATTATTTTGTTCTACCAAACTTAAAACTTGGCAACACCATGTCGTGTGTGAAAAAAAAAATAAAAAAAAATAAAAGATTTTTTGTTAAGGGGTTGAAAAGGTGAAAGTTAATTCAAAGGTAAGACACACGATGAGTTTGTTTATGAAAGAAAAAGAAGGCTCTTCAAGCTCGCGGAGTGGACATTGAACCATTGGTTCAAGGACCTCTTGCTGTGGAAAAATTATGAGGAGTTTGTTTGGAATAAAACATAGAAAATTCAACTAGAACATTAACAGTGGTATATTGTATAAAAAACACTTTACATGAAATGTTGAACAAGGCTGTTTACACCTTAAAGCTAAATTGTCTGAAATAGAAAACCAGGGCAGCGGGCCTCTGAAACCGAACGCGCACTGATTCTAACTTTCTCTGGCCAGATTATGTAAAAAAAAAAAGATTGACTTACTCATGGTACCATGATCGCACTCCCTACGCCGTAAATTGTCACCGAAGCGGACGCGGTTCTCCACGGAGCTGGTGAATCAGGCGATCGCTAGAGCACGTGCTCGATAGCGATCCTCGTGGCCTCGCGCTTGGGCGCGCGGAAGCCTGGCACAGAAGACAGGTGCGGGAAGCGGAGCAGGCACGACGTGTAGTCCTTGAGATCGTCTACCACATGGGAACGGTGGCAGGCACTCACGCAGTCGCGGAGCCCTACGGATGGGACGCCCCTCAATGGCGTTGGCTTGCTGATGAGCTGAACTGAGCGAAACTATCGCAACTCCAAAGTCCTCCCAGCATCACGGCGGAAACGACGCCATTGATGACGCCACGTGCAGGTTTATCGCGGTCCCATGTCCGAAACACTATGTTTATTGGACCACGAGGCTAGCTAGATCGAACCCATGGTGACTACGGACCGCAATCCATCGCTCGATAGCGTTATTATAAAAAAAAGGAAAAATCGCGCGTACATAGCGCGTGTAACTTTTACTCCACCATTTTGAAATTTAAAAAAACGAAAAAAAACTAGCCGGAGCCGTGAATCTGGGTACGCGTTATGCGCGCATGGTGGAAATTCCCAGACTGACAAATCGAGTCCGCAGATCGCAGATCTGTCGGTTTGACAATCCGTTCCACTTGAAATGGTGATACAAAAAATGAATTACATAATTTATTAATTCTAAATTTAAGGTGGTACATCATAATTAATACGTTACCGTATCCCATACACAACCATGACTTAATTATTTGTTTTTGTTTACTTTTGATAAAGTTATTAATTTTTGAAGTGCGACCAGACAATTGCTGCGCGTGAGTCGTTTGTCTATGACAGCTACGTGGAATGAAACGCACATTCCTCTATAAAATAATTGTTTTTGTTGTTAAACAAATGTTTTAATTAATCCTATAACTATTGTTATATTTGGATTGTATGATTTATGAGGATTCCAAAGATGGTTTTAAATCTCGAATCCGTGCCGTAGACCACGAATAATCTGCATGCCAATATTGCCGACATTGGTTGGTGTTTATATGATTTCTGTGTATTTACAGTCTATCAATTCGAAGTAAATATTGTTTTGAGCTATGTAACACCTAACCGTCTCATTTGCGATGTTGGTTATTCGTTCTCTGTTGTATTTTGGATTCATAGGTGTCATTATTAAAATAACCTCAAAATGTTGTTGACCTATGTTATTTGTTCTGTTGAAAAAACTAGTAGCAGCTTATGTAATTTATCTGCTACAATACCCCCCTTCGCGGAAAAAGGCTAACCCCGTTAGCCGACACAGCCGGTCTAACCGAGAGAAAAAAAGTTTTATAGTACATGAAAAGTTTTTCCTAAATGTACTGATCAACACTGGAATCTGTAAGGATTGTGTTGAACAAAGTAAGTTAAAGGGCTATGGTGAGTATTGTTAAATCTATGAAAATATGAACTAATCGTTCTCTAAAAACATGAGCTAAGTACCTTACGGTTTTAGTTCCTTATTAAAAGTATGCTTACTGAACTATTGACTGCAAAGTCATTGACCTAACAAGTAATTATTGTTGGTCTACTATAATCTAAGTGCTTATGAACTATTGACCCGGGTCTATGAACTAAGTATACTACCTATGATTATGAGCTATAAATGACCAATGAATTGGTTCTCTTAAGTGTACCATACTTTAAAAATACTAATACTAACTATAGTGACTGGACTACTTGTATTATTTACTAAGTGTCCCCTAATGTTAAATGATGATGTTATCATCTATGTATCTAAGTAACTAAGTATTATGTACAAGGGATAGTAACCACAGTACTGGTCTAGAAACAGTAAACTGTAGAAAAGTTTTTGAATAGTAACGAAGTGTTATCTTCAAAATATTGTTTAAATTTAGCATGTCACTGGCGTGACTGCTAATGCTTTTGATGAATATGGGTCGTTGCCCAATTCAATTGTAAGCGGACAATTTGTGAAAAGGTTTGTGGGAAAAATTTCCTAACTGAATGTTTTTTTAAAGATAATAAAAAAATTCAATTGTTTGGAAAAAAATACTGAATTGTTTTTTTGAAAAATAAAGTGGATCAGGGTCGTCGAGAGCCGCTGATACCGTTTCAATTCAGTGTAGTGTCAAAATTTTGGCACTTGTGAAATAATAATTTTTTTGGTCATGTTTCCCAAAAAAACTTATTTTCAATTGTTTTGAAAAAAATACTGGATTGATTTGGTTGAAACAAATGGGATCAGGGTCGGAAAGAGCCACTGATACCTAAGCAATTCAGTGTAGTGACAAAAATTGTCACTTTTTAAAAAAATAATATTTTGGTCATATTTTCACAAAAAAAAACTTATTTTCAATTGTTTTGAAAAAAGTACTGAACTGATTTTGATAAAAGAAATGGGATCAGGGTCGGAAAGAGCCACTGATACCAAAGCAATTCAGTGTAGTGACTAAAATAGTCACTTTTAAAAAAATATTTATTTTGACCAAAATATCCCATTTAAAAAACTTATTTCCTATTGTTTTGGGAAAAGTCCTGAATTGTTTTTGAAAAATCAAACGAGTTCAGGGCCATGGGGAGCCACTGATACGGGAACAATTCAGTTTAGTGAGAAAAAAATATTTTTCACTTTAAAAAATTTCGACCAAGAATGTGCAAGTGCAACTTTTTTTTAAATGGTCGCAAAATTAAGCATAAATTACAACACCCATTTTATGGCACTTTTATTATGTCCTTGACGTGATACTTCCCTATGGTTTTTGTGTTTATTTCCTCTAATTGGTAAACAACATCGGATAGTTTGTCGACTATTTTACATTTGACAAACCTTGGTGCTAATTTAGCTGAGAAAAACTTTGCTGCGTTTGACTGTACAAAGTTACGCCTCCAAACGATATCACCAACTTTTAGCCTGAGCTCTCGGCGTCGTAGGTTATATCGGTTCGCATTCTGTTTGTACGCTTTGGTCAATGTACAGCTTACACGTTGGAAAATATCTGCAAGTTCATTTAAGGAATCAGCTTTTTCGTTCCTATTGTGAAGTTGAATATCATCAATTGAATCTGGTGCGTTGCCCTTCAAAGTGTGCAATGCACCGTCAGAGATGATTTCACGTCCTCTGGCCAAAAAATATGGTGTGTATCCTGTAGCTATATTTATAGAAGTGTTTAAAAATAGCTGAATTTGAGGAAGGTACCTAGACCAATTTCTCTGGTCCTCCTCTACTAACATTGCTAAGCAAGTTTGAATGGTTTAATTATAGCGTTCCACAGTGTTTGATTGTGGTGAACAATATGCGTTATAAATAACTTTTGGAATTGAATTTTTTGTGCAAAAGTTAAATAGGCTGGCCGGCTGGTTTAAAGTTAAGGTAAAATTATTGTCAAAAGTTGTAAAGAATGTTCTGAACTTATTTTGCAGATCCTCCAAAGTGACTACTGAGTCTCTAATTTGTCTATAATAATCAAGTGCTTTACCGCCCAATAAATCTGAAAAACATTTAACAATTTTATGTTCAGGTACGTCTCTAGTGCGCATGCAGTCGTCTATTCGCAAGAAAAAATCCACTATACTTGAGTCGCCGGTGAACTTTAAATTCCATGATCTGAAATTGTCATCGCGTACTACGTAAGTTGTGACATTCGAGTTGACTGCTGGTACCGTTTGACTATGTGAAGGTTGGTCAATGTATTTTGTGTCATGGGATGCGGTTGACATTGGTTGCTGTAATGCATCTTTTCGTCTATGCGTGACATTTTGAGAGACATTGTCGTGTGTGAAAAAAAAAATAAAAAAAAATAAAAGATTTTTTGTTAAGGGGTTGAAAAGGTGAAAGTTAATTCAAAGGTAAGACACACGATGAGTTTGTTTATGAAAGAAAAAGAAGGCTCTTCAAGCTCGCGGAGTGGACATTGAACCATTGGTTCAATGTCCCTGTTCGGGCGCCATTGTCGTGTGTGAAAAAAAAAATAAAAAAAAATAAAAGATTTTTTGTTAAGGGGTTGAAAAGGTGAAAGTTAATTCAAAGGTAAGACACACGATGAGTTTGTTTATGAAAGAAAAAGAAGGCTCTTCAAGCTCGCGGAGTGGACATTGAACCATTGGTTCAAGGACCTCTTGCTGTGGAAAAATTATGAGGAGTTTGTTTGGAATAAAACATAGAAAATTCAACTAGAACATTAACAGTGGTATATTGTATAAAAAACACTTTACATGAAATGTTGAACAAGGCTGTTTACACCTTAAAGCTAAATTGTCTGAAATAGAAAACCAGGGCAGCGGGCCTCTGAAACCGAACGCGCACTGATTCTAACTTTCTCTGGCCAGATTATGTAAAAAAAAAAAGATTGACTTACTCATGGTACCATGATCGCACTCCCTACGCCGTAAATTGTCACCGAAGCGGACGCGGTTCTCCACGGAGCTGGTGAATCAGGCGATCGCTAGAGCACGTGCTCGATAGCGATCCTCGTGGCCTCGCGCTTGGGCGCGCGGAAGCCTGGCACAGAAGACAGGTGCGGGAAGCGGAGCAGGCACGACGTGTAGTCCTTGAGATCGTCTACCACATGGGAACGGTGGCAGGCACTCACGCAGTCGCGGAGCCCTACGGATGGGACGCCCCTCAATGGCGTTGGCTTGCTGATGAGCTGAACTGAGCGAAACTATCGCAACTCCAAAGTCCTCCCAGCATCACGGCGGAAACGACGCCATTGATGACGCCACGTGCAGGTTTATCGCGGTCCCATGTCCGAAACACTATGTTTATTGGACCACGAGGCTAGCTAGATCGAACCCATGGTGACTACGGACCGCAATCCATCGCTCGATAGCGTTATTATAAAAAAAAGGAAAAATCGCGCGTACATAGCGCGTGTAACTTTTACTCCACCATTTTGAAATTTAAAAAAACGAAAAAAAACTAGCCGGAGCCGTGAATCTGGGTACGCGTTATGCGCGCATGGTGGAAATTCCCAGACTGACAAATCGAGTCCGCAGATCGCAGATCTGTCGGTTTGACAATCCGTTCCACTTGAAATGGTGATACAAAAAATGAATTACATAATTTATTAATTCTAAATTTAAGGTGGTACATCATAATTAATACGTTACCGTATCCCATACACAACCATGACTTAATTATTTGTTTTTGTTTACTTTTGATAAAGTTATTAATTTTTGAAGTGCGACCAGACAATTGCTGCGCGTGAGTCGTTTGTCTATGACAGCTACGTGGAATGAAACGCACATTCCTCTATAAAATAATTGTTTTTGTTGTTAAACAAATGTTTTAATTAATCCTATAACTATTGTTATATTTGGATTGTATGATTTATGAGGATTCCAAAGATGGTTTTAAATCTCGAATCCGTGCCGTAGACCACGAATAATCTGCATGCCAATATTGCCGACATTGGTTGGTGTTTATATGATTTCTGTGTATTTACAGTCTATCAATTCGAAGTAAATATTGTTTTGAGCTATGTAACACCTAACCGTCTCATTTGCGATGTTGGTTATTCGTTCTCTGTTGTATTTTGGATTCATAGGTGTCATTATTAAAATAACCTCAAAATGTTGTTGACCTATGTTATTTGTTCTGTTGAAAAAACTAGTAGCAGCTTATGTAATTTATCTGCTACAACCAAGTACACCAGTTGGTGGCCTATATCCTTGAGATTTCAGGAAAATTATGACTTTTTAGAAAAACAAGATGGCGGACAGTGTGGTGGCCATCTTGGAAAAATTATCAAAAATCCCAATTTTCGACACGATAAATGGGACAGCCGGCACCGGCGTAGGGATAAGGTCACGGACTCACGATAGCTTTTCCTCGGTGGTAGGCAGGTCTTGAGTGGAGCGAAGAGGGGAGGTGGCGAGCGAAGCGAGCCGGCGACCTCCGTAGCGTAACGAAGGTTGAGTGGGTGAAGCGTATAAGTAACTCTCATGAGTACCTAAAAAGTGCAAAACCGCCCCTTTTTGCCCCATTTTCCCCTCCTACCTTTTCCAAAGTTGCCCCATTTGCCCCCTTTCTCCCCCCTTTAGGCGGATCTCGAAAGTTAAGAGACTTGCAACATTTTTTTTAAGCTTCTTTGAAATGGGGGCAATGCGTTAGTCGAAATCATTTTTCAAAGCTCCCCCTCTCCCCCGCTTCACGACCCGCGAGCTGCGCGCAGCTCGCGCAGCCACGCAAATACTAGTTATACTATATAAAGCTAAACTACCACTGACTCACTGACTGATCTATTGACAGAATTGTTCTCCCAGATGGTGGATGGGGAGGTGGGTATATTTTGACAGATTCGTAAACAATGAACTCTCAATCCTATGGGAAAAGTCCGAAACCCCCCCTTTTTGCCCCCCCTCCCCCCCCTCCCTATCGTATCTCGGAAACTAAAAGACCCGTATTTTTTTTTTATTACGGATTCGTATAGAGGAGGCTCGGTAAAGTAAAAATCATTTTTCAAAGTTGCCCCCCTTGCCCCCCTTTTCCCCCCCTTTAGGCGGATCTCGGAAATAAAGAGAATTTACGTGTTTTTTTTTAGGGATTCGTATAGAGGAGGCTCGGGGAAGTAAAAACCATTTTGAAAATTTGACCCCCTTGCCCCCCTCCATCCCCCCCCTTTCGGATCTCGGAAGTTAAGAGACTTGGAACATTTTTTTTTTCAGATTCATTTAGAGGGGCATTGCGTTAGTCGAAATCATTTTTAGAAACTCCCCCCCTCTCCCCCCTTCACCCCCCCCCCCTCTCTTCACCCCTTTTTTTCTGTTTTGTTTACAGATTCGTATAGGATAGGAGGCTCGGGTTAGTAAAATGGTGGTACCGGTAAAGCGAAGGGGGGAGCGGGCGAGCGAAGCGAGCCGGCGACCCCCGTAGCGTAGGGATAATGTCATGATAGCTTTCCGGTGGTAGGTAGGTCCTGGGTGAAGCGTAAACTTTAGGGTAATGTTTTTTTAGTGGTAGTAGGTAGGTATTAGGTAGGTGTAGGTAGGTAGTAGGTAGGTGTAGGTAGGTAGTAGGTAGGTGTAGGTAGGTAGTAGGTAGGTAGTAGGTAGGTAGTAGGTAGGTGTAGGTAGGCAGACCCGCGAGCTGCGCGCAGCGAGCGCAGCCACGCAAATACTAGTTATACTATATAAAGCTAAACTACCACTCACTCACTGACTCACTGACTGACTGACAGAATTGTTCTCCCAGATGGTGGATGGGGAGGTGGGTATATTTTGACAGATTCGTAAACAAGTAACTCTGGTGAGTATGGGAAAAGTCCGAAACCCCCCCTTTTCCCCCCCCTTCTCCCCCCTCCCTATCGTATCTCGGAAACTAGGAGACCCGTATTTTTTTTTTTTACTGATTCGTATAGAGGAGGCTCGGTAAAGTAAAAATCATTTTTCAAAGTGGCCCCCCTTGCCCCCCTTCTCCCCCCCCTTTAGGCGGATCTCGGAAATAAAGAGAATTTACGTGTTTTTTTTAGGGATTCGTATAGAGGAGGCTTGGGGAAGTAAAAACTATTTTGAAAATTTGACCCCCTTGCCCCCCTCCACCCCCCCCCTTTCGGATCTCGGAAGTTAAGAGACTTGGAACATTTTTTTTTTCAGATTCATTGAAAGGGGCATAGAGTTAGTCGAAATCATTTTTCATAGCTCCCCCCTCTCCCCCCCCCCCCCCCTCTTCACCCCTTTTTTTCTGTTTTGTTTACGGATTCGTATAGAGGAGGATCGGGGAAGTAAAATGGTGCTACCGGTAAAGTGAAGGGGGGAGCGGGCGAGCGAAGCGAGCCGGCGACCCCCGTAGCGTAGGGATAAGTCATGATAGCTTTCCGGTGGTAGGTAGGTCCTGAGTGGAGCGAACCTGCGAGACCGAGTGGAGCGAAGGGGGGAGGTGGCGAGTGAAGCTAGCCGGCGACCTCCTTAGCGTAACGAAGGTTGAGTGGGTGAAGCGTAACTCAGGGGCGACGACAAGCAAACTTTAGTGTAATGTTTTTTTAGTGGTAGTAGGAGGTAGTAGGTAGGTAGGTGGTAGGTAGGTGTAGGTAGGTAGGTGTAGGTAGGTGTAGGTAGGTGTAGGTAGGTGTAGGTAGGTGTAGGTAGGTGTAGGTAGGTGTAGGTAGGTGTAGGTAGGTGTAGGTAGGTGTAGGTAGGTGTAGGTAGGTGTAGGTAGGTGTAGGTAGGTGTAGGTAGGTGTGGGTAGGTGTAGGTAGGTGTAGGTAGGTGTAGGTAGGTGTAGGTAGGTGTAGGTAGGTGTAGGTAGGTGTAGGTAGGTGTAGGTAGGTGTAGGTAGGTGTAGGTAGGTGTAGGTAGGTGTAGGTAGGTAGTAGGTAGGTGTAGGTAGGCAGACCCGCGAGCTGCGCGCAGCGAGCGCAGCCACGCAAATACTAGTTATACTATATAAAGCTAAACTACCACTGACTCACTGACTGATCTATTGACAGAATTGTTCTCCCAGATGGTGGATGGGGAGGTGGGTATATTTTGACAGATTCGTAAACAATGAACTCTCAATCCTATGGGAAAAGTCCGAAACCCCCCCTTTTCCCCCCCCTTCTCCCCCCTCCCTATCGTATCTCGGAAACTAGGAGACCCGTATTTTTTTTTTTTACTGATTCGTATAGAGGAGGCTGGGTAAAGTAAAAATCATTTTTCAAAGTGGCCCCCCTTGCCCCCCTTCTCCCCCCTTTTAGGCGGATCTCGGAAATAAAGAGATTTTACGTGTTTTTTTTTAGGGATTCGTATAGAGGAGGCTCGGGGAAGTAAAAACCATTTTGAAAATTTGACCCCCTTGCCCCCCTCCATCCCCCCCCTTTCGGATCTCGGAAGTTAAGAGACTTGGAAGATTATTTTTTTCAGATTCATTTAGAGGGGCCTTTGCGTTAATCGAAATCATTTTTCGAAACTCCCCCCCTCACCCCCCTTCACCCCCCCCCCCTCTTCACCCCTTTTTTTCTGTTTTGTTTACAGATTCGTATAGGATAGGAGGCTCGGGGAAGTAAAATGGTGGTACCGGTAAAGCGAAGGGGGGAGCGGGCGAGCGAAGCGAGCCGGCGACCCCCGTAGCGTAGGGATAATGTCATGATAGCTTTCCGGTGGTAGGTAGGTCCTGAGTTGAGCGAACCTGCGAGACCGAGTGGAGCGAAGGGGGGAGGTGGCGAGCGAAGCGAGCCGGCGACCTCCTTAGCGTAACGAAGGTTGAGTGGGTGAAGCGTAACGAAGGTTGAGTAGGTAGGTGTAGGTAGGTAGTAGGTAGGTGTAGGTAGGTGTAGGTAGGTGTAGGTAGGTGTAGGTAGGTGTAGGTAGGTGTAGGTAGGAGTAGGTAGGTGTAGGTAGGTAGTAGGTAGGTGTAGGTAGGTAGTAGGCAGGTGTAGGTAAGCAGACCCGCGAGCTGCGCGCAGCGAGCGCAGCCACGCAAATACTAGTTATACTATATAAAGCTAAACTACCACTGACTGACTGACTCACTGACATAATTGTTCTCCCAGATGGTGGATGGGGAGGTGGGTATATTTTGACAGATTCGTAAACAATCAACTCTCATGACTATGGGAAAAGTCCGAAACCCCCCCTTTTCCCCCCCCCTTCCCCCCCCTCCCTATCGTATCTCGGAAACAAAGAGACTTGAAGTGTTTTTTTTTACGGATTCGTATAGAGGAGGCTCGGTAAAGTAAAAATCATTTTTCAATGTTGCCCCCCTTGCCCCCCTTCTCCCCCCCTTTAGGCGAATCTCGGAAATAAAGAGAATTTACGTGTTTTTTTTTAGGGATTCGTATAGAGGAGGCTTGGGGAAGTAAAAACCATTTTTAAAATTTGACCCCCTTGCCCCCCTCCACCCCCCCCCCCTTTCGGATCTCGGAAGTTAAAAGACTTGGAACGAATTTTTTTTCAGATTCATATAGAGGGGCATTGCGTTAGTCGAAATCATTTTTAGAAACTCCCCCCCTCTCCCCCCTTTCACCCCCCCCTCTTCACCCCTTTTTTTTTGTTTTGTTTACAGATTCGTATAGGATAGGAGGCTCGGGGAAGTAAAATGGTGGTACCGGTAAAGCGAAGGGGGAGCGGGCGAGCGAAGCGAGCCGGCGACCCCCGTAGCGTAGGGATAATGTCATGATAGCTTTCCGGTGGTAGGTAGGTCCTGAGTGGAGCGAACCTGCGAGACCGAGTGGAGCGAAGGGGGGAGGTGGCGAGCGTAGCGAGCCGGCGACCTCCTTAGCGTAACGAAGGTTGAGTGGGTGAAGCGTAACTCAGGGGCGACGACAAACCGTCGGGATCCCAGCTAATGGTGGGAGGGGTTCCCATCGGCGTCGAGTGTACTTTGAAGTACCTAGGACTCGTCCTCGACAGCCGGTGGAACTTCGTGGAGCATTTCCGACGTTTGGCTCCCAGACTGGAGCGGGCTGCGGCTGCCTTTAGGTGGCTCTTGCCCAATCTGGGGGGGCCAAACGCCTCCTGCCGTAGGCTGTATGCGGGGATCGTGCGGTCCATGGCCCTTTACGGGGCCCCGGTGTGGGCGCGTGCCGTGAGGAAGCGGGCCGTCCACTACCTGAACGCGCCCCAAAAGGTCATGGCCGTAAGGCTTGTCCGCGGGTACCGCACGATCTCCCGCGAGGCGGCGATTCTCCTTGCCGGATTGCCGCCGTGGGATCTGGAGGCGATAGTCCTCGCGCGCCTACATGAGTGGCGCGCGGAGGCGCTACACCGGGGGGTCACTCTGCTGCCGCGGCACATTGCTGCGCAGCGGACAGACCTCCGGTGCGATCTCATGGCGGCATGGAAACAGCGACTGTCGCAACCCAGCGCAGGGCACGCCACGATAGTGGCGGTAAGTCCCCTCTTTGAGGAGTGGCTGGAGAGGCGCCACGGCGCCCTCACCTACCGTCTGACGCAGGTCCTCACCGGACACGGGTGTTTCGGGAGGTACCTGCACAGAATCAGGCGGGAGGAAACGCCTGGATGCTTCCACTGCGAGGATCGACCGGAGGACACGGTGGAGCACACTGTGGAGGTGTGCCCTGCTTGGGCGGAGCCCCGCCGTGTTCTCGTAGCGGCGATCGGCGGCAGTGACCTCTCGCGTCCGGCCCTGGTGCAAGCCATGGTCCGGAGCGAGGAGGAATGGGACGCCGTCGCCTCCTTCTGCGAAGCAGTGATGTTAGCGAAGGAGGTGGCGGAACGAGAGAGGGAGAGAACCTCTCAACGTCCCAGCCGCCGCGGAAGGCGCTCCGGGCGTCGGGGGTCACGCGATGACCTCCGGCCACCGTAGACGCGGGCCTGTGGACGGTGAGTAACGGGCTAGCTCGCCGTCCGGCCGTCGTCATGACGGCAACAGACCGTGTCGGCGGCGCGTACGTGTTCCACGCGCGCCTCAAAGAGATGTCAGCAAGGAGGGGCCCGCAAGGGCCGACGCCCGTCGGGGCTGCGGATATCGAAAAGTTACCGCGGCTCCGACACAAGGGCGAGGAAGAGGGAACATGGGTTGGTTTTTAGTCAGTAGAAGTCTGACACTCCCCTTCGCTCTGCCCAAGAGCGGGGGGGGTTACTCGATGATTTTCCACCCACCAAAAAAAAAAAAAAAAAAAAAAAAGGGGCGACGACAAGCAAACTTTAGGGTAATGTTTTTTTAGTGGTAGTAGGAGGTAGTAGGTAGGTAGTAGGTAGGTGTAGGTAGGTAGTAGGAGGTAGTAGGTAGGTAGTAGGTAGGTGTAGGTAGGTGTAGGTAGGTAGGTGGCAGGTAGTAGGTAGGTATAAGTAGGTAGGTGTAGGTAGGTGTAGGTAGGTGTAGGTAGGTGTAGGTAGGTGTAGGTAGGTGTAGGTAGGTGTAGGTAGGTGTAGGTAGGTGTAGGTAGGTGTAGGTAGGTGTAGGTAGGTAGTAAGGCGGATTTTGGAAGTTAAGATACTTGGAACCTTTTTTTTTTCAGATTTATTGAAAGGAGCAATGCGTTAGTCGAAATTTTTTTTCAAAGCTCCCCCTCTCCCCCTCTTCACGCCCCGCGAGCTGCGCGCAGCTCGCGCACCCACGCAAATACTAGTTTATGTATAAGATTAAATACACGGGTCTCTTCACTCGAAAGGGGTCGTTTTATTTATCAAACGCAAACATTCGATTAATCCTTTTTTATCTCCACACATTCTATTACATAAAGCTTTCAATTGGAGATTAAACGTAATAGTGATTCAGAACTTGTTTTTATGACATACATAGTCTCTCAAATTATACTAGTCTGTCATACTAGTCCGTCATAACCGTCAACATAAATCAAATCATTTCATACCAGGACTATATTCAAATTATGTGGTTAAGAGAATTAATGAACCTATTTTACATATTACTCATCCCGTAACACAAAATACTCTACCGTACTTCAGGCTAAGCGTTTTTGGATAGCTAGCTTAATGGCTAGTCTCTGTAAAGTAACTCAGTTTTCTTTCGTATAGCACCCAGCATTCAGCTACTTAAGGTGTGAAATATTGCACCTGTATTTTTCGCTTGCATGCCTTGAATTTTATTTGAAAATTTGTACCTTTATGTGCTGTCGAATTTTGTTTTAGTTCGTGGAATGGTTGGTAGGTTTCTACTACATCTATCAAGATCCATATTTCGACGAAAATAGTATATTCAGTGAACTATTATAATATCTTTTTTATATTGAGAGTAACATACAATCTTCACGGAAAACTTTCAGCATTATCTGCGTCGCGCGTCGCTAGTTGTCATACAAGTGCGAAATAATTCCGGGTTCTTTCTCTCATCCCCAGATAATTTATTATATCAAACAAGTTCCAACAAGCTATGTCCCAAAGCGCTAACAAGACAAAACAAATTGTCCAACGGGAATCGAACCCCAGCCGCCTTTTCCTGACATAAACGACTCTGCAATGAGAAATTGTGCAGAGATCGTGTGGAATATCGTACAATTTTATGCGGTCGCCGGGAAACGCTTGCATTTACATAAATATTCGTTTATCGGGACAACTCTGTGATTTAAGTGAAAATCTTGTTCGGTCTGCGAAAAAAAAGGAAGGGAGACAATAAAGAAAAGGTTTAGGACGCCTGTCTAGGATGAAATAATGGAGGCACGGATGCGACATATGAAGGTAAATGCGTCATAAGAGAGGAGCCTAAACGTTTCCATATAAAACTTTAATATAGTTGCGAGAAAATGATTTTGTGATAAATCTTTGTGACTTTGAAAGACGAAGATTTAATGAGCTTATTTTATTAGAAACATGCTAAGTTAGAAGATGGATCAGGAATGGGGGAATGGGGGTTTCTGCTCGTCAAATAAAGTGTAAGTTTCCTCGACTACCCGCGCTAGTTTGAGCGATGACTTGAAGAGGGTAATATGACTAAAAGAATGCTTCTGCATACAGAAGGTATCTTGGTTTAAGGCTATTTCTATCTAATAGCCACGATAAGCAATCAATCAACCCAACGCAGTCTATCAATCACCTCGTATACCTGATCGATTGATAAACAGCAACAATCTATATAACAGTAAATGAGTTTCATGTCAGCAAACAGCAAAATGTGACACCGAGCGGTGCTTAAACATTTCCGTGGATGGCCGCTCACAGTCATATAATTGAATTAAAAACTTCACTGACTGGGAATTCTATTTCAGTTTTAACCACGTACAATGTAGGTATTACGCCGCGCGTCGTGTTCTCATATGTGACTATGTTTCTTTTTATGTATTACTCGTAGATGTTGTATTTATTGCAGCTACACATTGCTGCTGCATTTGCTACTAATATTGCTTTGTGTAAATATAAGTTCTTGGAACTCCGTAGCAAAACTAGACTTAGTATAGTAATTATTACATTGAATTTACTTGTAAAACAGTATTATTTTATTCTATTGTATAACTTTTCGTCCGCAACTCCACGTCCGTAACGTATTTTGCGTACGGAAAACAATATTAAGAGAGATACATTTATGTATTTGAAATAACAGGAAGTAGGTAACTAACTTTTAACAATAAACTGAAAAAATCGTCAAAAACTCTTCAATGCTGTCAACTGGTAATGTCCCCAAGAGATTGGCAGCGTTGCTACGCTGGATGGCAACGCTTAGCGTCTGACCAAGGTAAAAGCCAGCATTTGAGTTTTCCTTAAAAAGGCTGTGAGTATTTGGAAACTAGGGTTTCGAAAATATAGTTACCAATAAGGTTACATATAGGGTAGGTAGGTGAGCAGTTGAGGAACAATCTGACGGACTAACGTACAGCCTGGTCTACTGAAAACTGATAGAAGGTAGGTATAGAATGATAGAAAGAAATATTTTTAAGACAGTCCCCAGTTGTACTCACTATGAAAAGATTTTCCGAAACTCTTTACCCAACTAGGGATTGAAGTTAGTATGCGAATAAAGTTACGACAGCGAGCAACATCTAGTTTCTAAGAGCACCAATCTTTTTCCCGCATTTGTCTCGCTCAACTCACCTCAAATAACAAAAACGTGAACATAATACATATACTTATAAGATATAGAGCAACACATAATACACCAAATCAACAGGCCTTCATACGTGACCTGAAAGTGAATGCCATTCACTCATTCGGTGCCTATTGAGAACAATGTTCGCTAGTTTATTTGCAGGTACAAAAGATACACTGTAAACAAAGTAGAAGTTAATGTTGCTTCATTACTGCTGGGAGTCCGGCGTTCTATAATTATCTAGAACAGAAAACTTTCTTCGAACTAACCCTGTGTTGAGCAGGAAGTCAAGTTTTTAATTTTTATAATTAGATTATAATTGGACCTGATATTATTGTATCTTCATTAAATACTTTCATTACCTCTACTTTTATTACATGTAACGTTTATTTTAATTTGCGTTTATAGTTAGTTTGTCTTGGTAAAATCTAACAAGTGAATACACCATTGTTTCTGATGAGAATACATTTTTAGGACTTTATCATAATATGACTTGATACTGCAGCCAACTTCAGCCAGGACTGCCTTCTCTCACTTCAACTCGTCAACATTAATAAATAGCACTGACGAAACTTTGTAATAAGCGTTTAAAGTTGATATATTAACCTAAAATAATTTTTATTTCAGTCTCATTCATTTGTAATTTGAAGAAAAAAAAACATTCAAGAAAGCTTTACAGTGCCAATCGCTTTAACATTTTAACAACGTGAGCCATTTCGGTAGTTAGTAGGTATGTAAGGAGCTTGTACCTAAGTGTCAGCCACTCGGGTCGATTTACATACCCAGTTTCCTCCGTGCATGGAAAAGCATGTTAAGCCATTAGTACCGGTAGTCACTGGCCCGAAAGTCTGACGACCAGTCTTACCAGTGGGTAAGACTAGTGGGTCAAGTGGGTGGCAGTATTATCCAGTTCTAACTGGATTGCGGAAGTATTAAGCTGAATACGGTAAAACTACGGTGAACTATGAACCATTAAGTATGAACCAATTTTAATATAAATATCAAGGACGTTATTTCGATACATCGGGTTCCTCATGCACATCAGAATAATAACAAACCGAAGAACATTGTCGTGAAGTTGGGCTCAAGGATATTACGTGACAATCTTCTCAGCGCCTTTCGTTTATGCAAGGGCCTGACCTCCGACCAACTGGATATCTCTGGAACATCGTTTCGCATATACATGCATGAACATATCACGTTAAAGAGGAAGCAATTATTTCGTGAATGTAAGAATATCGCTACGTTGCATAACTATAAATTTGTGTGGGTTAAGCATGGGACTATACTCGTGCGTGAAAAAGAACAATCGAAGTCGTTTGCCATTCGGTCACACCAAGATCTTTGCAAAATCAAACCAGGGGCTGCAGCCACTGATTCTAGCACTAGGGATGAATAAAGCATCCTTTAAGGTATTGTTTATTCTTGTGTACTTTTTCATTGCATTTATATTGAATGTTAATAACGTGGACATATCATTTTTACCAAATGTTTTTATAAGTGTTGTTTTACGATATATTACTTTAATACTTTCCGTAACTTATCTTTACTTTTTAAATATTATGCTGTACGTGCAGGTTCTACATTTGCTAATTAATGTAAAAGAGAGTCTTAATAACTTATTTTTATTAATAGTTTTACTGATACTTGACTTCAAGCTGTACATTTTAAAATTATACATTTGTCACTATTTAACAAGAGATGCTTATAAACTGGCTCAGACTAATTTAATATTACTTTTCCAATTATACACCTACGATTATGGCTGATAAATTAGTAATATACTATCAAAATTGTAGGGGGCTTCGCACTAAATTGCATGTTCTATTTATGAATATATTATCCAACTGCTACGATATCATAATACTCACGGAGACTTGGCTAACCCCTGAAATACTCGACTCTGAGTTTATTGATCAAAGGTATTCCGTATATAGATGTGATCGTGATCGCAAGGCTACGCAAAAGAAGGATGGTGGTGGCACCCTTATAGCAATACTGAAGGGACTGGGATCCGCCACGGTTCAGTCCACTGTCTTACTAAACCAATACATTGAGCACGTTATTCTGCGTATTCCGAGCGCGACGAAAGGAAAGTATGATATTATCTGTTCAGCATATATTCCACCAAAAACACCTGAAAGTGTTTACGTTGCATATTTGGAGCTTCTGCAAGCGGTTGCTGAGAGTGGAAGTGTTCAAAATGTATATTTGCTCGGGGATTACAATCTCCCTGACATTGACTGGTTGGATACTGGTTCGGGTTCGTGTTCTACCATACAAGATTCAAATAGTAGCAACTCTCCAATTTGTAGACACTTGAGAATCTTTATGTCCATTTTTAATGCCTACCAGTATAATCGCATAAAAAATTCGACTGGAAAGATTTTGGATTTGGTGATCAGTAGCAATGAGTGTTCTGTTATAACACCCACTGACACACTATTAACCTCAGACCCTTACCACCCGCCCTTATGTATATTGGCTTCTTTCAATATGGGCATCCGAGGCATGACACGTAAATCTACACAGAAGTACAATTACTATAAGGCTGATTACAAAGAAATTAATGGGGATTTGGACAAAGTTGACTGGGTCAATTTATTACATGGGCTGTCCGCAGAAGATGCAGTAAATATATTTTATGAAGCTGTTTTCAGAGTTATTAGAGATCATGTCCCCTTAACATCTGTCAAGTCTTCTAGATATCCTGTCTGGTTTTCGCCTTCATTGATACACATATTTAAAAATAAAACTAAAGCTTGGTGTAAATGGAAGACGTATCATAATCTATCAGATTATGAACAATTTTCATTATACAGGTCGAGATTTCATTCTGAATCTGCAACTTGTTATTGCCAATACATTAAGTCAGTTGAAGATAGCATTAAAGTTAACACCAAATATTTTTGGACTTTTGTATCTAACCGTAAATCGGCAGCTTCCATTCCTTCAACTATGCATTACCAGGGACAGTCGTCCAATAAACCAGAGGAAATCTGCGATCTCTTTCTAAATTTTTTCCACTCTGTTTATGAGCCTTCCACTCTCAACAATGCGCAGCAACAGACCTTGGACGATGCTAAGAATAGTCGTCTTGTTAGCAATATTGTGATTAGTATTCAAAATGTGCACAGTGCTTTGGTATCCGTGGATTGTTCTAAAGGTCCAGGGCCTGATGGTATCCCGCCTTTTTTCTTTAAAAATACCGCAGACACTCTAAGTCTCCCACTATGTATTATTTATAATGAATGTTTGAGCCAGGGAACTTTTCCAGAAGTGTGGAAACGAGCCAATATTACCCCTGTACATAAATCTGGCCCAAAACAAGAAATTGAGAACTACCGTCCTATTTCCATTCTGTCGATCTTGTCAAAGCTTTTCGAGAGACTGGTCCATGATCAGCTTTATCCGATTATTCATGATCAGATTATTAAGCAACAGCATGGGTTCGTCAAGAAAAGATCTACAACTACTAATTTGATCGAATATGCTGATTATTTATTCAATAATTTAGACACACGTATACAGGTAGACTCTATTTATACTGATTTCCGTAAAGCCTTTGACAAGGTCGATCATAAATTACTTCTAGGCAAAATAGCATTTAATGGTATTCGTGGGGATTTGTTCCGTTGGTTCTCTTCTTATATAACAAATAGAACGCAAAAAGTGGTAGTTAATGGTTTCCATTCCAAATCAATCACTGTTTCATCAGGGGTACCTCAAGGCTCGATATTGGGCCCTTTGTTGTTTATAATATTTATCAATGATATTGACATGTGCTTTCATAATTCAAAATTCCTACTTTACGCAGATGACCTTAAAGTCTTTAGACCCATCAAAACTATACTTGACTGTCAACTGCTTCAACAAGACCTCAATCGCCTGGCAGATTATTGTACTAAAAACAAACTCCAACTAAGTATTTCCAAATGTTGTTGTATTAGCTTCACTAAAAATAAAAATATATTCAAATATCCTTAAGCAATACACAGTGAAACTCTGGCAAGGGAGAGTTTGATCCGCGACCTGGGAATATTACTTGACGATAAACTGCACTTGGACGCACATGTTAATAAAATTGTAAATAATGCTTACCGCATGTACGGCTTTGTGATGAGATCATCCACGGAATTTAAACGCCCTAGTACATATTTATATCTCTATCGATCACTGGTTAGGTCTCAATTAGAATATGCAGTCCCTGTGTGGAACCCCTTCTACAATAAATATGTTGAGAGTATAGAAAGCATACAACGTAAATTTTTGAAGACTATGCATTATCGCTGTTTCAAAAGTTGTTATCTCTCTTATAGTGAATTACTTAAAAAGTATAACCTGCTTTCCTTGAATTCAAGGCGTACTTTTCTTGAAGCTACATTTTTGTACGACTTATGTAATAACTCATATGATTGTTTGAGTATTAGTAACAAGTTGTGTTATATAGTTCCCAGAACATGCCAGGGACGTGAGGTGCGCGCACGACCTGTATTTGCCACTACTTCCAGTCGTACAAATGCCAGCTTGCGTGCGCCTCTTCGTCGCATTGCTGTCAATTTTAATAAGAACTTCTCTAGTTTGGATCTGTTTGCTTTACCACATAGAAAGTTTCGACTAAGTTTACTTAACATTTTGAAAAATTAACGTGACACAGTATTAACACTTCTGCGGCACTGTTGCAGCTTTATGCTTTGTTGATAATATGATATGTGGTTTATTTTTATGTTATGTTCCTCTTTTTATTGTTTACAACGCTAGTGTTAAATTTACCAAATTGTCTCATTACGTATCTGTGGAAAACGTGGTTGATTTCACATTTGTATTATTTCTGTATCCTATGTTTCTATGTAAGTCTTAATGTGTAATTGTTTGTTTTCCCTAATAAATAAAATTAAAATTAAACCATTTCTGTAGTTTATTTCATCCACGAACATATTTGACTTTCCCATCAGCGTTATAACTGATCGAATGTCTACCTACAAGCCAATAGGCACTCAAATGTGACGGGATAGTGTTCAATGCATGTGTTAGCTTTGAACATGGTTCAGTGGTGATGGCATTGGCTGAATGGGTCATGCGCATTGCACACGCTGCTTTTGTTTCTGTCACGTGAACCCTGACCTATGACACTTTTGAGCTGTTGTGTGTGGTCAGAGTTAATGGCAGACTATATCGCTCTATGGAGGTAATCATTGTGCACTAGTTTGTCAATAAACATACTAAAAGTAACTATGTACCTATTTAAAAAATGTTTTACCCTAATGATAAATTATGTTTATTTTGCAAATAGCGTTTTGCAAACACTTTTACACGATTGGGCCAAAGAATTCTGGAGTGGCAACCACGAACCGGTAGACGTTTCGTTGTACTACTTACTATGTGGACTAATGACCTCATAATGGTTGTGGGGTACCACTGGCTGCGAGACGCACGAGACCGGTTAAAGTGGCGACACTTGGGGAAGGCCTATGTCCATCAGTGGACGTCTTTCGGCTGAAATTATGATGATGAAACACCTTTACACTTCTTTTTTTTTAAACTGTATGAAGTCAGTGCTTCGTAACTTACTGTTCTGTGAAAAAACAGCTAAAACAAACTCTCTTTCACGAACCAAACATTTAATCTTGTTCAACTTACATACGGATTATGAAGATTAGTGTCTGAGATGGTCTTTTGAATGGAGCTGTCTAGTCAATGCAAGTATTTAGCAGTTATCGTGAAGCTCGACTTAGAACTCAAGAGAAACCCGTAACTAGGCTTGTTTTTAGTGGGCGCTTTGTTTTTGTTTTATTCAAGACATTCCATGAATATAAACAGTGTTCAGTAGAGTCCGGCCGAAAATGTATTAGTTTTTATCCGAAAATGAAAACGGTCGATAACGGTTATTTTTTCCGAAAAGTCCCCAAAAGCGAATACACAATTTGGTCGGACTCCACTGCCCATTAAAGCGGAGTTCTATTTCCTAAACAGTTTAAAACCATCTACGCGAGGCCTAATTCCAAGATTATTATCGAATTTCCGAAGACGTTAATGCAGCACTTATTCGATAAAATAAGTGCCTATCGATACTGCCGATAAATCTATTAATCTTAAGGCTATTGTTGAAGATCGTGATAGCATTGTTAAACCGTCCGTAGACCGGATTTAACGTTAAACTGACTTGAAAGAAGATGCCATTCGAAAATAAATATCTATCTTTTGTTACTTAAACCTTAGCTAAAGTACGCTAGTATTATATTATCTGTGGCTAAAGCAAGGAAATGCTCTATCTTGGTGACCTCGTGGTCTCTTAAAATTCTTCTTAAAATATTGATACTCACAATATAAAACAAGCAACGTAAAAGGAGGCATTCTGAAGTTACTACCTACCCCCATGAGAAATAGGTGTACCTATAATTAAATATGCGCATATTGTACCTAACACGATTGCAGTTTTTTTTAAACCTACGGAGTGGTTAAAAACTTAAAAAAAAAAACAGTTATCTGACCTCCACCACGCAGTTAGTACTGGGTAACACGATACCCATACGATACCCCTCGATGAGACTGGTTGTCAGACTTTTTGGCCACTCTTACCTGTCCCTGTCAAAGTTGTACAAATTACAGCCACAGCTACGAAATCAATAATCTTTTACCTAATTAAAAATTAAACCAAATAACAACATTAAATATGTAGATCGTCCCTTGTTCACCACTCTAATCCTATCTATGAACAGAAAACTTTATAAATCCTCTGTGTAATCTATAAAGTATACCGTAGTTTAACGCGAAATCTCATAAAATTAAATCGGGACACGTACAGCAAGGAGAGCCGTTGGACAGATCATAAACAAGAGCGTAGGATAGATAGGCTTTTCATTTGCTGCGATTCCTACGGCATAATGATTGACAATCTGTTAAAATGTTAGGAAATAAAATGTAGGATTTGATGTTTGAAATAAAGCGTAGGATAATCTGTTTATTTTTATAGTTTCGTACTCAAAGGGTGCCAACGGGATCCTATTGCTAAAGCTATGCTGTGGGTCCGAGATAGCTGTTCCATGCATTTTGAGCGTGTTTTAGCACTTTTGTAGTAAACAGCAGTACCTACTCAGCCTACGATCTTTTTAGTTTCGGTGTTGCTTCCACTCAGTATCGCACGGTGGTACGAAAACCTTCATGTGCGAGTTCTACTTGCTCTTGACCGGTATTAAAACAGAATGCGGGCATTAGCCTAACAAAGATTGCTGTGTCAATGTGACATGCCAACTACATTACTTATCAATCATGATAAAAATAATATGACAATAGCAGTACTTATCTATATTGATTTATAAATAATTACATTATAAATATTTCAAATATTTAATACTCAGAAAAGAGACTTCCTTCTCCCGAAATATTAGCGATAAATTTCGGGGCTTATTTACAAGATATCTTTGTAATTTCCTGCTTATCGTATTGATAAATATAGAATTACATATGTCGCATCTTGGAAACATATTGATTACGTCAAATTAAGTAGGATCTGATTTAATCTGGTAATTAAGATTTCTTCGTAATCCCTATAATTACGTCGTAAAATGTCATTTGATTATATTAATTTTCCTCCTATGTTGCATGCAATACTTAATCGTTTTCCGTAAGGGTTATGTTAGTTTAAGCCAAGTTTACCGATTTTTTACTTAGACAAAAGTTTATAAGAAAGATGAGTGCATGTAAACGATTTTTAATTTACATTCCGTCATCATCAATCTGCCTAGTCTTTTTCCAACTATGTTGTGGTCGGCTTCCAGTTAAACCGGATACAGCTGAGTACCAGTATTTTACATGGGGTGACTGCTTATCTGACCTCCACAACCCAGTTAATACTGGCTAATACGATACCCTTTGGTAAGACTGGTTGCCAGACTTTCAGGTCACTTACCTGTAACGACTGCCAAAGATCTATATGGCAGCCGAGAATAACAGCTTAACGTGCTTTCCGAGACACGGAGGAAACTCGGTATGTAATAAGCGGTCACCCATCCACAGACCAACCTAGGCAAGCGCGGCTTAAGCTGAAGATCGACCCGAGTGGCAGTTATTATTAAAAAAAATCTGTATGGAAATTTGTATGGAAATTTGTCATTTCTGTCGACCAGAAATCTAGGCATCCTTACATAGTATAAAACAAAGTCGCGTCTGTTTGTTTGTTTGTCTGTATGCTTAAATCTTTAAAACTACGCAACGGATTTTAATGCGGTTTTTTTTAATAGATAGAGTGATTCAAGAGGAAGGTTTTAATACCTTTTTTGCACCCGTGCGAAGCCGGGGCGGGTCACTAGTTCTTTATATTATTCCTTTTAAGCCGTAACATTGTTAGTGGCATCATCTACCTAGCCGTTTCAAAACAATGTTGGGGTCTGCTTCCAGTCTAACTGGAAGTAACTGAAAACCAGTATTTTACATGGAGTGACAGCCTATCTGACCTCCATAACTCAGTTAGTACTGGGTAAGAGTGGGTGTCTGCAGACTTTCGGCCCACTGATTACCACAGTACGACTGTCAAAGATGTACATATTACAGCCGGATCCAACGAATGAACGAGCTTTCCGAGGTACGGAGGAATCTCGGTATGTAATGGGTTGTCACCCATCCACAGACCAACCTAAGCAAACGTGGCTTAACCTGACGATTAATCCGAGTCGGTGTTATTGTTTACGTACGAGCTCCTCTATAATAATATTAGTGTAAGCCTTGGTAATCCTTTCACTTAAGCCGAAAAACACCATTTCATATCATTTACCTGCTCTATTGCATTGCAATATTTAATCATTTTCCTTCTTGGCGATAACAAAATGTTGGTAAAGCTACATTTCCGGTCTTTTTCCTGTTGAATTATTTACTTTTATCACTGATAGAAAACGTAACGACGTATGATGAGTTTTTGCATAATACTTCCTATTTATAAGGGTGTTGAGTAACACGAAGTTTTTTTCTTAATTCATCACCTGCATGGTAGAAAAATTGAGTTAGTTTAATTAGAGGATGAAATATTTGTATAAGATTTTATTATTAACAATGAAAACGGGAAAACTGTTTATTCGTGCAACAGTGCCGTAATATTGAGAACTTAAATCAAATAGTTTAAAAACTTATATTTGTTTATTATTGTTCATTTTTAATTTAAATTTTCCTCATGGACAATAACAATATTAGTTCACATTGACTGAATTTCCTGAAGTTCTAATTCAGAACCTGTTTAATTATATTTTACTAAAACAAAACCCTTTGTTTTAAGTTCGGTTAGATTCCCAAATTCTAAGAACAAACTGTTTACCCATTCATAAACCCTGGAATTATTAAAATCATTAATCATGAGGTACAAAACATTTTTGGTGTTCAACATTATAAATCGAGCCTAACAATAAAATTAGAACCTTTCATAAACATTCATTTTCCTAAGAAATAGGTCTTTCTTTGACTTCTCTGTTGAAAAAGGGTGGGTTAGGAAATAATTTATTTATTCATATTTCCCGTTATCATATTCAAATTTTCGTTTATCATATTATTATTTGCCTTTTCCCAACTATGTTGGGGTCTTGTTTTAGTCTAACCGGATGCAGTTGAATACCAGTAATATACAGTGAACAATCTGCCTATATCAGCTCAATAACCCAGCTAGTTTTGGGCAATCCCTTTCGTAAGACTGGTTTTCATAATATATCTACTAATTTTATATAAGGTTAAAGTTTGTAAGTTTGGAAAAAGGAGATGATCTCCAAAACTACTTACCTATACGATTTCAAAAATTCTTTCACTGATGGGAACTTATTACACTTAGGTATACTGAGTGCCGTAGTGTAGTTTTTCGAAGCAGATTAATTAGTCGCACGCAGAAACTGAATATTATAAATGTGAAAGTAAGTTTGTTTGATATCTTTTCAAACCTTAACTACTAAACCGATCATCTTGAAATTTTGCAAAACGGTGTCAGGTGTACATTTTTTTTTGTAATGGCATATCGCCGTTCAGTGGCTGACTGGCTTCTGCTTAACATGGCAAATCCCTGTGGAGGACATACAATAATTTTCATTCCGATAAAAAGTACTGTTGCCGAGGAAAACAATAGTAACAGTTTTTGATAACAGATGGCACCACGTGTTGTTCGAATCATGATTGAATTATGTTGTTATAGAAACTTTATTAGTATAATTATCCTACTACTCGTAATATTATAAATGCGAAAGTTTGTGAGTGTGTGAGTGTGTATGTTTGTTACTTCTTCACGCTAAAACTACTAAACGGATTTGGATAAAATTTGGTACACAGACAGTTTTTAACCTGGATTAACACATAGGATACTTTTTATCCCGATTTTATCGTCCCGTGGGATAATTTTCGAATTGTAGCGGGTGAAGCCGCTGGAAACGGCTAGGTAGTTATTGATATTACTGACATTAAGTTGAAACTAGATAACATTTTCAAGACGCTAACACGATCGCCTACTTTCTCTAGAAAATATTCCTTTTGCTGCAAAATAAACATCATAATATTTGCCCTTTGAAATGTATTAGCTGGCATAATAACTAGTGTGTTTTATCGCTATACCAACCTTCTTTTTTTTTTTGGCGCGTGGGAAATCATCAAATATGTAACCCCTCCCGCTCTTGGGCAGAGCGAAAGGGAGTGTCAGGTATCTACTGACTAAAAACCACCCATGTTCCTTCTTAGCCCTTTATGTCGAGGCCGCGGTATCTCTTGCGCTACACCAACCTTACTAAATATAATAATATTATTAGGAATCAGAAGTGAAATACGTGAACAAAATAAACAATGTTTAATATCTTTTGAATTACACTTTTACAAAAATATCAAGACAAACGCTTTAAACAATAATCAAATAGAAATAGCACTAGCAAATGGAATAATCAGTACACGAGCAAAAACATAAACCAAAATTAGCGAAGCACACGATAATAGTCGGGTAGCAAGTCCTTTCCGAGCGCCGTCCAAGCAAAAAGTGACCGCTGCACCGCTGCTCGCCTCGTTTTATGAACTTCTGTCCGTTGCCGCACGTCGACCGGATGCAAACCGCACGGCTACTGGCTGATGGCGTGACTTTGAGCCAACACGGCCTCTCCTGACGCTCTGACGTCCTCGTCAGCTTCCAACAAGGCGGCTGAGTCTTCGCTGTCTCCTTGATAGCGTGTCTCACAACGCCAGTGGGGCGTGCTG
This sequence comes from Diarsia mendica, assembly GCA_949316265.1. NCBI lineage: Eukaryota > Metazoa > Arthropoda > Insecta > Lepidoptera > Noctuidae > Diarsia > Diarsia mendica. Next base: position 16,113,824 of record OX438895.1, read on the forward strand.
GCACGGGGGAGTGCCACGCACAACTGCGCCTGTGGGGCGCGCTGGCACCGTGGAGTGCCGCACACAACTGCGCCTGTGGGGCGCGCTGGCACAGTGGAGTGCCGCACACAACTGCGCCTGTGGGGCGCGCTGGCACTGTGGAGTGCCGCACACAACTGCGCCTGTAGTAGGGATGGGTCTTAAATTAATAAGCTGCTAAATTAACAAAGCTAATTTTTTTTTTAGTGTCAACACCTGTTAAATAAGTTCTGTTATAGCTGTTAAATCTAGCAGTCACAACTGACAGTGACAAGTTCCGTTTCTATTGAATTGGTTTCAACACGAGTTATTTAGCAACTAGCGAGCGGGTTGATTTAACTCACCGCTAAGTGCTAACTGCTGAATTCGGAAATATTACATTTAAAGAGAGTTAAATAAAGACTGATCTTCGTTACGAAGGTTTACGCGGGATAAGATAAAAAGGATTAGAAGAAAATTACAAATACAAAAATAACAGACATGAAAAAAAGAAATCGTTGTAAATAAATTGATTCTCATTACAAATACGCCAACAGAAAAAGTTAACAGTCCTAAGCCTGTGAAAAATATGAAGGAAATGAGAATTAATTATGTTAAAAATCTGTCTGTGACTAAATTTAACAGTTGCTAAAAATAACTGCTAATTTTAAGTGTTAATTATTTTTAGCATTAGCATTTAGCAGTGTTATTATTTTTTAACGCTTAAGCCCATCTCTAGCCTGTAGGGCGCGCTAGCACCGTGGAGTGCCGCACACAACTGCGCCTGTAGGGCGCGCTGGCACCGTGGAGTGACGCGCTTAACACGTCAGTAGCGCGCTGGCAGCCTGGAGCTACGCGCTTAACACGACAGTAGCGCGCTGGCAGCCCGGAGCCACGCGCTGTACACGCCAGTAGGGCGCGCAGTCGGCCTGCAGCGACGCGCTCGGCCTGCAGCGAGGCGCTGGGCTTCAGCGAGGCGCTCGGCCTGCAGCGAGGCGCTCGGCCTGCAGCGAGGCGCTCGGCCTGCAGCGAGGCGCTCAGCAACGTCAGAAGGCGCGCAGTCGCCTTGCAGCGACGCGCTCAGCAACGCCAGAAGGGCGCGCAGTCGCCTTGCAGCGACGCGCTCAGCAACGTCAGAAGGCGCGCAGTCGCCTTGCAGCGACGCGCTCAGCAACGCCAGTAAGGCGCGCTGGCACTCTGCAGTGACGTGCACGTTCACGGCGTCATTGTGGCAAAGCCCTGGCAACCACTGCTAAGGCCAAGCAGCGTTGCGTTGCGTCCATCCTTGTGTAATGGTTACTCTGCAAACAAAAACAAACAAGTTTACAACAGAATTTTGTTCCGCTCGATCAGTCCTGACCAAACTTTAGTTCCATTGGGTGGCACCAAATTCGACTCTCATTAATTAAATCAAATGTACTGGAAATTATCGAAAATACAACACTACTTTGACTCAACTACCTTGAGTCATATACCATAGTCCTTCACACCAACCTTAAAAATTCTATTGCAACAAAAACTGCTGAAATCATCGAGTAAAACCTTTAACACCAAGGCTCTCTAACCGAGTAGTACAACAAAAGAGTAATCTCATTCATTAAGGAACATTCAAGTCGAGAATCAAATTCAAAGAAACATTCACCAAACAAAACTTGTCAGACAAGAATACCAATAGGAACATAGGGATGTATAAGCACATTGTTAGCATATCACACAGACTTCTTCCACATCACTGTAGGCATAGGCTCCAAGTTTGCATACCCCTCAGATGTCGACTTCCACACACACTGTAGGCATAGGCTCCAAGTTTGCATACCCCTCAGATGTCGACTTCCACACACACTGTAGGCATAGGCTCCAAGTTTGCATACCCCTCAGATGTCGACTTCCACACACACTGTAGGCATAGGCTCCAAGTTTGCATACCCCTCAGATGTCGACTTCCACACACACTGTAGGCATAGGCTCCAAGTTTGCATACCCCTCAGTGGCTGTTGACATAGACACATTGTTAGCGTATCACACAGACTTTCACACACGCAGCTGAGGCCACGCGCTTGACCAAACCACACGTTCATAAGTAATGGTTACTATGCAAAGAGACAAATCTACGACAGAACCTGACCAAACATCCATTAGGTCCCACTCTCGTTGATAAAATCAAACGCGGCTAAACTGGAAATTATCGAAAATACAACAATCAACCACCCTGGGTCATGTACCTACCATTGTCGTTTAAATCAATCTTAAAAACATTATTGCGTCAAAAAAATGCCAGGTTCACAAAAATCATCGATTAAAACCACAGATCACTAACTGACTAGTAAACAAGTCTATCTCCCGTGTGTATCACTATTTGACTTAACACTACGGTCTTTCCAGACCCTGACCTCAACCAGAGTTAAACGCACAACATACAACAAACACACCCACTGTCTACTCGAGTTTCCTCAAAAACCTTCAATTTTAATCGGACTACGACTACACAATAATTACTGGTACTGTCTAACACAATACAGCCGATAGAATCTCTTGGCTTGCAACCACAACTTTACTTCATCAAAATCCTTATAAACATCAACTGATACGTAGCTCATTGGCATCTTTCTTAGCCTATCATGTGTAATAAAAAGCAACTTCTATAATAAAGCAAAACTTATCAGACTTTACAGTGCACCTGTATACGGCCTACGTCTTCACACGAAAACAAGTCAACTGATCATATTGCGTAGGGGTTTGCATTTACGCAGACCATGATTATTCGAGTTTGATGTGCCAACAACTGCACTTTTAGGTTTCAAATATACGGAAAACGACTTTTGACTGTATTTTGTTTTGTTCATAATTGCGGCTTTTATTTGAGCATCAGATATCACAAATCACAACGTTGCCCCTCACAAGGAATTTCTCCTGTATCGTGGGTACCTTCACAAATATTTAAACTAACATACACAAGTACCCGACTTTAAAAAAAACTATCTGTAGGTCATACAGATACTTGTATTCATAACGTCATTAAATAACAGTGACCATATCGACTTCACGCGGACACAATGACCGAAATTCGTGTTTAAAATGAGTCCACGTGCTGTTATTGGTCAACCAATCGTTAAGCGACGTATTAGCACCACCATGTAAATAACCACCAATGCGTCCGAGGCATTGCCAATCACCCCAGTGACCTTATAAACACACACATAACATCACGCCTGCAATCCCCGAAGGGTTAGGCAGAGGTACCCAGTATACCCACATTTCGCCAGTTATGTTAAGACATAAGCTTAACCATGTAATAGGGGTGAGCCCATTGTCACCAACAGGGCACAAATCCAGAAAATAACACTTTGCCCGACCCGGGAATCGAACCCAGAACCTTCATGCTCATAGTCGCGCTAACGACTACTAAACCAACGAAATATTAAAATGGTTCGATCTTACTTGTATCAGGAACGAAAGTAAACCAATCCTGTCCGGAGCGTCGCCTCAACCGCGAGAGCGGTTACACAGGACTTCGCGTCCTCACGCGGCTCCTACGACGACGATCTCGTTCGCGCTTGGAACGGCGATCGGATCCCGAAACTTGCTATACGTGACCTTCCACTCCACTTATGGTGGCTACGAGATCGCTTAGAACGCAAGGCACTAGTTTTTGAACGCGAACAACTCGATCTATCCATTGCTAACTACTACCCGCTTTTATCTAAAATTAAAAGCCTGAAAACTAGTTTTTAACTTGTGGGCGAAAAGAATCCACTATCCCACTTCTGATATTAGGAATCAGAAGTGAAATACGTGAACAAAATAAACAATGTTTAATATCTTTTGAATTACACTTTTACAAAAATATCAAGACAAACGCTTTAAACAATAATCAAATAGAAATAGCACTAGCAAATGGAATAATCAGTACACGAGCAAAAACATAAACCAAAATTAGCGAAGCACACGATAATAGTCGGGTAGCAAGTCCTTTCCGAGCGCCGTCCAAGCAAAAAGTGACCGCTGCACCGCTGCTCGCCTCGTTTTATGAACTTCTGTCCGTTGCCGCACGTCGACCGGATGCAAACCGCACGGCTACTGGCTGATGGCGTGACTTTGAGCCAACAATATAATATAATATTCCACAACTATCACACAACGCCATCTAGTCCCAAGCTAAGCAGAGCTTGTGTTATGGGTACTAGACAACTGATAAACATACTTATATATTTCTAAATACATACATATTATAGATAAATTACACCCAGACACAGAACAAATGATCGTGCTCATCACACAAACATTAGTCCTGGGTGGGAATCGAACCCACGACCTCCGGCATAGCAGATAGGGTCACTAACCACTAGACCAACAGGCCAGTCAAATAATTATGTCTTACGGTGTTCAACGCATAGTAGGTACCTATACTATATAGGTCTTTTACCACGCGATGGCCTACCCTAGTCCTACTTAATTAAACGTAGCTATTCATAAGTCCTTAATAAAATATGGCTAATGTTACTAAATTACTTAATGCACTAAAAAGCTTTTAACATGCCTACGGAAGTGAAGAAACTTAAACGGCTTCCTACGATGTTGCTTTCTGAAAGCCTGCTACCCTAATTTAAGCATCGTCTTCCACTTAAGTAGTTTTAATTGCATTATAATGACACGCCAGTCTTCGCATACTAATTGTACTAATGTATAGTGCGTTGAAAGTTAAAGGAGGCTGGGAACTAGGTGACAAAGTACCGTTCAAATTGCTATTAGCCCGGCTTCTTAAGGTTCGAAATCGTAGAGTAGAAAGCGAAATTCAAATTATCTCACTTTTTTGCCATTTGTTGATGAGTGTCAGGTTATAATATAACACACAATAGCACAATCAGCCTACAATGTTCCCAATTATGGTGCACAGGCCTCCTTTCTTATTAGGGGAACAGGCGGAACCAGGTTTCAGGTTAAAATAATGTTAATTGAAATATGATACAGAGAAAAATAATGTTACAGAGTTATAATCATTAATTATCAATACAAACCCCTTAAAGTGCATTTACTGACTTCGTTCATTTAATACCATTGAATGACTATTTCATGAAAAAGTCATCAATGGTATTAAATCGCATTTTTGTTTAATATTCAACCTGGACTCTGACCGGCAAATAGCAAAAAAACCTATACAGGCATTTTTTTACACATGTTTTTATTAAATAATCTTTACTTCTAAGAAGATACTCCCAGTTTCCCATTCTAAAATTAAAGATAATACTCGGCAAAATATGGAAAATTCTGTGAATTTCTAATTGATTTCCAGTTGACAAATGTTTATTCAGTTCTTGGTACACAGACAGAATTTAAGGAAATTCCCCCTTTTTTTGGAGGGTTTAAAATCATCAAATGACTCGTTCCGCTCCGGGCGGAGCGGTAGGGAGTGTCAGATTTCTACTGACTAATAACCACCCATGTTCCTTCTTAGCCCTTTGTGTCCAGGGCCGCGGTAGCTCTTTCGAACAACCCGCAGCCCCGGCAGGCGACGGCCCTTGCAATGTTGCTGACATCTCTTTGAGGTACGGGTGGAACACGAACGCGCCGTCGACGCGGCCTGTCGTCATCATAAGACAGACGGACGGTGAGCAAGCCCAGTACTCACCGTCCGTCCGTCTTTCTATCCCGCTCACGTTCCGCAAAGGAGGTGTCCTTTGTTAGCATCACGGCGTCCCATTCCCTCTCACCTCGGACCATGGCATGAACCAGGGTCGGACGCGAGAGGTCGAAGGAAATTCCCTTTTTTTTTTTTTGATCGGCAGAAGCCCAAGAGCGGGAGGGGTTATTTGATGATTTTACAAAAAGTGAAAGGGAGTGTCAGACATCTACTGACTAAAAACCACTCATGTTCCTTCTTAGCCCTTTATGTCGAGGCCACGGTTTCTCTTGTTAACAACCCGCAGCCCCGACATGGGAAGGAAATTCCCTTTAATTACTGTTCCGGAAATATGGCAAATGTATTTGAAATACATTACCCACCTACCCTAGTAGCATTTTTTGTTGGCATTTAGTTGGGCCACATACAGAGGTATGTGGCCCAACTAAATGCCAACAAAAATGTATGTGGCCCAACTAAATGCCAACAAATGCCAACAAAAATGCTACTAGGGTAATTTGTTAAAATTTATTAAATATCTATAGGAGCTGATTTCTATGGCACAACGGAAGCAATAAATTCTTTGAAGAAAGCAGTTTCAACGAAAACCGTTTCAAAGAATTGCAACCGTTTGCAGAATACTTTGATTGAATTATAACATTTTCTTAACTTCCGCAGCCGTCGACAGCGAGCCGGTACGGTCACTACGTTTTATTTTTGCTTGAAACTAGTTGGCAAACCTAGGCCAATAACTGCCAACTATGATTTAAAATTCTCTCTGAGGGAAGTTCGTTATAAAATATTTACAAAATGTTCGAGATGTTCCTTCGAATATGTAAATATTATGTTACTCACAGTAATCCTTTTAAAAGGTTCTGAATATAATATTTCTGAGGAAGGCTATTCACGTGAAACGTGGTCTTTGTTCTAGGAAAGCTTGGGAAGGGTAAGTTTAATTTTAAATTACAAACCAGCTATATAGAAACACAATAATGGACTAAATCTGTGCTACTCTGATAATTTGGAATCTAGAATTTATTTTGGCAGGAGAATAGATCAAATTCTGAGCGGGTTTAGAATTTTCCAGGAAACAATAAATGGTGCCCAAGTATTTTAGACCCAATTTGGAAAACAGAATGTTACTTCCAGGAAAACGGATACTCCGAAACTTAAACTTTGCTGAAATTTTGTGGGTCAACTAGATCAAATAACTTGTAGGTATTGTTCAAACTAGCAATCACAATTTTTTGGTTTTATTATCATTAAAATGATCGAAACGTGATGCTGGTGTCTAGAACAAGATTCCTAAGCATGGTCAAAGCTTTAACCCTAAGTAAATGAAAATGAACGGATGGCCTATGGAGCCGAAAAGTTCTAGAGTGGCGACCGCGAACCGGAAGATGTTGCGTTTGACGGTCTCCCACTAGGTGGAACGATGACTCGGTGAAGATTGCGGGGATCCGCTGGATGTGAGACGCACAGAACCGGTCAATGTGGCGACACTTGCGGGAGGCTTATGTCCGACAAAAAACGTATTTATATAAATTTCCTGGGTTCACAAACAGGGTTAGGAAAAGGTGTATTTTTACATGACCGGATCCGACCACCAAATATCACGTAAGACAAAGTTTATTCCATTAAAGTTTAAAATTTAAAAACAACAGTAAAATCAAAAAACTTTGTATTTGTAACACCTACAATTTATAGGAACCAAACATCAAGATTTCAAAATCAGTTTTCGCTCAAGAAATCTGATATGACAAGAGAAATCCAGGGCGTTCGAAGTGTGAGTACGTAACGTTAGTATATCGAAGCGTTCAGCTGACAGGTAACATGCTTATCTTCACGGAGCCATGCACGTTTGGTACTGAGCGACACTGACAGACAGACAGCCACACTACGAATATAATGAGACTACAACTATGTTTAGCTAGTGGGTTACAATTTTGATTGTGGTTTCCATGTGCATTTGGTAGTACCTATAGTAAAATGTTGTATGCCCACTTGGAATCAAGTGTATAATTATGTTCTTCGAATCAAGTTTATTATGTTCTTTTTATTTATGGTAGAATTAAAGGCTTTTTTTATTTTAAAGGATGATGATGATGATGATGAGTAAATGCTTTGTCTAAGATCCGTTGTGTTTATCGAGAATTTGAGGTGGAAAATCCTTCTCAATCTATTTAAGTCACGAGTTCAATAATTATTATAGTTTTCATTATTTAGAAATCGCCAATAAAAAAATGTAAAGTTGAGTTTGAAAAGTTCTCAACTTTCAAGTCCTCAATTAAAACGGGTAGATAACTTTTTGAAAGATATTATATATAATTATCGTATATTATATATAATTACCGTATTCCTTATATTTCGGCCTTACCATGGGAAGCTTTGTATGGTAAGTTCATAGAAGTGATTTCTTTGATTATAAGCCGTTACAATAAATAATATTGACAAAATAAAAAAATAAAACAAGGTTGAATGTCCTCTGCTTGACGAACTTCACAGGGTAGCTGATGAGGTGAGAATTACTGATCGTTTGCCTTTATCCAATAATGGATTAGTACAGGCCTGGCCCGGCCTGGCCTTTTCCCAACTATGTTGCGTTCGGCTTCGAGTTTAACCGGATGCTGTGCAGCTGAATACCAGTATTTTACATTGAACGGTTGCTTATCTGACCTCCACAACCCAGTTAATACTGGGAAATACTATACCCTTTGGTAAGACTGGTTGTCAGACTAGCTGTAACGATTGCCAAAAATATCTATGTATAGCAGCCGCGACCAACAACTTCATGTGCTTTCCGAGGCTCGGAGGACACTCAGTATGTAATGGGCGGTCACCCATCCACAGACCAACCAAGGCAAGCGCGGCTTAACCTAAAGATCGACCCGAGTGGCAGTTATTATTAAGCCATGAGCCTCCTCCTGGCTGATCCTCTACAGGCTTATGATGATGTCGACAAAATTGTTATACTAGGATTATTTATGGATACAGCAGTTTACCAAGAAATGTTAAGAAGCTAACGTAGAACTATACATTGTATACAGATAATGGTTATCTCGCTAGTAGCTTACCCTTTTCATTCTTATGGCTTCGTTCACAGTATGATAGTAAAACGCCTTTTAGCATAAATGTAATGGATGGCTCATAAATATTATACACATATTTTACGATAGTCTATTTAAATTTAACCGTAAGCTCTTATATAATTTAACATAGCATCAGGCCTGCAATTCCCAAAGGGTTAGGCAGAGGTACACCTAATACTCGTAGTACCCACATTTCACCTGTTAATGTCCAAGTCCCATATAATAAGGAGCAGGCCTATTGTCATCAGCTGGATACAAATACAAACCTCGTTGCTGTTTCTGAGAAATTGTTGATAAAAAAAAACCAATAACACTTTGCCGGACCCGGGAATCGAACCCGGGACCTCATACTCAGCAGTCACGCTTGCGATGATATAAAAAAAAACAACCTAACCCTTTTCCAACAACGTTGGGGTTGGCCTCCTTTCTAAGCGTATGCAACTAAAATCCAGTATTTTTAACCGACTTCTAAAAAGAGAAGGAGAGAAATCAGTTTCTGAAGTCGGTGGCAAAAAAATGAAATCAAACAAACAAAAGTCACCGACTTCAGAAACTGATTTTTCTTCTAAAGTTTATTTTTCATTTTTTTGTTTTTTTTTTTTTGAAGTCGGTTTTATTTTTTGTTAAAAAGTTTTTATTGAGTTTGTCGCGAACAGACAGACAGATATTCAGATACGGTGGAGGACTTTGTTTTATAATAATAATATATGTAGTGATTACTGGTTGTAGCTGGCGAGACGCCTATCTCCACCACCCTTGGATAACGCAATACAAGGGGTATTGCGTTAATAAGACTGGTTGTAGAATAATAATAAGACTTTCAGGAATCTCATCATCATCATCATCATCAACAGCCTAGTAATGTTCCCACTGCTGGGGCACTTGCCTCCTCTCTTTGAGAGGGAATGGGCTATAATCTACCACGCGGGCCCAGTGGGGATTGGTAGAAGTCACATGTCTTCGAATTTTTTGGTTCTAAGACTTGCTGGTTGCCTCACGATGTTTTCCTTCACCGTTTTGAAAGAATGGTGATGAAATAAATTACACAAAGTAATGTGCCTGCCTGGGTTCGAACCCACTACCTACTGTTCGTAAGTCGCGGGCGTCATCACTGGGCCACCGCTGCTCGTCAGGAATCTGACTGTTTATAATCCCTATTATTCTATTGCATAGATTCTATCGCGAGCCTTGAGCGTGGAGAGCGAATCCAGAATTTCCCTAACGAAAATATTCAGATTCAGTACTCAACCAGGTTGCTATGGTTACGGAAAATAACAAGGTTGTCAACTGAGGTTGTCAAATTAAATAATGGTTTGTCTTTTTGCTTTCTCCTTCTAAAATATTCTTACTCGTATAATTTGTGTACAAAGTGTTTTAAATATGAATAAAGAAAGTGCATTTATTAATGAAGAAAGTCACGTAAAAATAGTGAAAGAAAATGAGTGAGGAGTGAGTTACTCTGTATACATTCATTTTATTATTAGTACGCATCTATCATAAGTTTTATTGGTTTTTGCATTATTAGTCTGCGAATCGGTCTAAAACGATTCGTTTTCTTATAAAATATCTAAAATAAAATAAATCATTTTCATATTTTTCAATGTTATGACACTTACGTCAGGCTGTCAATAGGTACTTTTTCTTTTAAATTTTCTGTCATAGAGTTTCTTACTAGTCTATGAAGGTTAGTTTTGATTTATATAATGTAGGTACATCGCGCGAAATTCGAAGATCAAACTCTTAATATCGTTATTTTTGTTTAAATTTTTTGAATGAATAATGATTTTGGTGTGTAATTACACTATTAATACCTAATTATTTATACCTATTATTGCACAAGTTGATAAAAAATGCTATGCAATAGATTTACCGCGGCAGTCTCCGAGTGCCACACGTTTTTTTTTTAATTACGACGCAAATATACACGTGCCAAAAAATTGCTGAGACCGATAACAGTAATATCAATGAAGTATTTATTTTTATAACTATATTATGATTGTAAGTACGAGTATTAGATAACTAGCTGACCCACGCAACTTCGTCTGGGTCACATAAATATATAATAGCTTATAACCTTTCGCGATAAATCGACTATCCAACATAAATAAAATTAAGGCGCAGTTAACGGGGGAACCGTAAAAACGACCTGTTTTTCGTCGCAGAGTTAGCCGTATTGCTACTTATTACAATTCCAAAAAAAATACAGTGTATAGTCAAATGTATAGGTAAAAGACTTATGCAAAAATATTTTCTAAAAGTAATCAAGAACCTCGAAAAAAAAAAATCACAAAATCACAAAAAAATCACACGAAAAAACTTTTTCGTCTCGAATTGCTCAATATTTTGAGTGACAACTGTTATTTATTTTTTTACTATCAGAAAGGAAATTTAACCAACTAAAGACATATGTAAAAATATTTTAACATTACAGCGTATTTTTTTTTTTAATAAATTAAATCTGCGAACTATCGTTGATTTTGGCAGTCACGAGCATCAAACGCATCGCCATTTTCAACCTTATTTGTTTAGGCGATGAGTTAAACGCGCGCTCAAGGTCGCGGGCAGCTAATGTCGCCTTAAGCTAAATCGTAACAAACAAAAAAAAAAATGTTTCCTCTTTATAATATTAGCTTAGATTACATTAAAGTGAGAATTACTATAGGTATCTCTTACTGTTAAATATACGATAACATCCTGTACTTGTAAAAATTATGATGCAGCAAATATTTTGAATTTGAATTTCCCGGAGGCCAGCCAGAATCCCCCGTACCTACATTGCGACGCGCGAATTAATTAATATTTTGCCGCGCGGATATTTTTACATTGCGATATCTTCTAAGATATTTGTTTTAACTGAATAGAGTAAAGGGCACAAATATTCTATATTAAATTTTCGTTCTAACAAACACATTTATTTATGTATAAATTAATACCATATGGGATAAATCAGCTTTGCAAAAAATAAATCTTTTTAACCTAACATTTTAATAGTGAAAAAGGATTACAGTGAGACAATCTTAAAATAATAATAATATTCCACAACTATCACACAACGCCATCTAGTCCCAAGCTAAGCAGAGCTTGGGTTATGGGTACTAGACAACTGATAAACATACTTATATATTTCTAAATACATACATATTATAGATAAATTACACCCAGACACAGAACAAATGATCGTGCTCATCACACAAACATTTGTCCTGGGTGGGAATCGAACCCACGACCTCCGGCATAGCAGTTAGGGTCACTAACCACTAGACCAACAGGCCAGTCCAGAAAAAGATAGACATATAATATTATGCTGTCGCTGACTTTTTTTTTAACTTTTAAAGAGGAACAATTCCTTCATACGTGATAATTGCGTAACTTAAACCGTTTTCGCAGCGCACGCAGCGGAAGCTCCCAAAAAGAAATACCTTTTCCCGTTCTTGTAACATTTTTCATGTATGCTCCGCTCCTGTTAGCCATAGCGTGATGTTGTATTCCTTCCTCGATAAATGGACTATCCTACACAAAAAGATTTTTTCAATTCCAACCAGTAGTTCCTGAGTTTACCGCGTTCAAACAAACAAACAAACAAAAACTCTTCAGCTTTATAATATTAGTATAGATAGTATAGTATCTATGTTATGTGACTGTAATCAGGAATCACAAATTATCACACGCTAATGATTGCACACTATGATTACTAAGTGTGTGGCAACTGGCAGATAAGAGTATGATTGCAGGAGTGCATTTGATTGGACAATATACCGTGTGAAGTTCAAGGTTCAACACTTTGAACTTTATTCCAGGGCTTGTTAACGTTACCAAATTCACGATAAAAGTATCGGTAAGTAACGATATTTTCATAATGTTAATTTATTAACGTTATCACTGGTATCGGTAATTTGGTATCGGATCAGTTTATTAATGTTCCCTGGTAACGGTAAAAGTATCGATACTTTTACCGTTACAGTCACTTACCTTCCATTTCGGTTAACCCACGTAGGTAATTTTATATACTAAATGAACAGATAAACCGTTTGCGTTCGGTTTTGGGTGGCGACTAAACTCACAGCAAGTGGAAACAGAAAAAAAAGCTATTATGACGACATAAATGCGTCGTAAGAAAGAGATGAAAGAAAAATACCGTTACTTATAGGGTTAATTTGGTATCGGTATCAAGTATCGTTACCTGATAACACTATCATTTAACGGTAAATCATTGATAACGTTAAGTCAAATTACCGGTAAAAGTCCACCCAACTATCGATACCAGACTTAACGTTACCTATGAAATTAACGTTACCTTTGAATGAAGGAGGTAACGATACCTAATTTTTAACGGTATTCATAGCCCTGCTTTATTCTTCGATTTTGGTATATTGCTCAGAACAAAAATAGATTGGTATTATCAAAGCAAATCAGTTGTTGTCAAGATCAATCTATCAGTATTTCAAACATCTGGAATTGTGGTCGCGGAAAGTGATTGAATTGATGAAATATTTTAAAAAAAAAAATAACCAAAAAAACCCTTAAAAAATAATAATTTAATGTTATTTTGTTTGATTTTGTGTACTTCTGCGCATTTTGATGAGTTTTGTATAAATACGTAAATTAATAAAATATCAGTTCAGACGCAGTACACACAGCAATAGTAGATCAATTTAATTACAGTACCTATCTATTCTTTTCCGTGGCTATTTCAGGTCCGTGTCCGATCTTTGTATCCTTACCTTAATTTTTCCACTTCATGCTTGTCTTTTTCCAAAGATAACTTAAAACTCAGCGTACCTGAAAGAAAGAAAAGAAAGAATAAGTGACATGAAGTGAGAAAGTTACGTTGCAATATCTAAACAAGGTCGACACCTCGTTTAGATTTTCTACCGTGTCTTGATGTTTCCGTAAATAAGATAATGTGTAAACGTAAAGCAGATTGTAGATAAACGTTGTTAGCAAGAACTTCCATGAAAATCGAATTTTCATTGGGGTATACTTTTTTATCAGCCTCATTATTCAGATATAGCCGTGTAGAATCGCTTCCCAATCGTTATTAGCCCAGATTAGGCCCGTAACAGCTGCCCGCAAAAGTATCAAAGGAATTATTGTGATTATTGAAACGAAATACAGTCCTCGAGTCGACGAAATCGATTTTTTATTCAAGGAAACAGGTTTGTCGGTGGAGCAATTAAGGCTCAAAGTAAGGATGAAATAAGCCTTAAATAATGCTGATTCCTTCGTTCGATTTTACAATTCGAATAATTTAGCCGGTATCGATTTCATACCCCACTCGAGTTGTAATGGCGTACCTACGTATCTTTTCTTTCGTATCTTGTTTTAACATTTTCTTCTCGTTAATTTAAAATCTTAATTTCAATAACACAAATACGTTTCATTAAATCTCAGCGTGTTACTTTTAAACTTGCTCAAGATTCCTCCGAAGTTTTAATAACTTTTGTGTTTTATTTAGCACCTCGAGCTTCGTGAAAAGATTTTGGTAAAACATTTTAATATTTTGGTGGCGGTTTTCTCAAAGGGGTATTTATTCCAGTAGGGTATTATTGGGCATTCTATACCACTTTCGACAAGTCGCTCGGCGAGTGCGCCTCGCTGCCGAAAGTGGTATAGAATGTCCAATAATCGATAATCGACCCTGCGAGCGGGGGGGGGGGTCATTACATCTACCGTAGGTGCGTCGGAGTCGGCGCTTTAGTCGCGGGTCATTCCAGCTGGGATTCCCCTCAGGGTTCCACCTGACAGGGTCAGGGACAGACTGCCTAAGCGCTGTGAAGAAGGCAGCGCTGTAACACAGCGCTGTAGGGCTCGCCTATGGAAACTCATTAGCAATCATTCATAGATGTGTGACATAGCTGCTCGCACATCAACAGGCAACTACCTATATCAGCAACTTAAGAATGGGTCTGTTTTGACAGACTAAGAATTGCATCCGCAGCCAGTGGGACGAAACGACGATCGCGAAGAAGACAGTGTAGCGGCAAATCGCTTCGTAAAATAACATTAGATAAACATATTTGAGAGTTAGAGCGGAGAGCAGTGGTGGTCTAGTGGTAACGGTTGCGACTTACAAGTTGTAGATCGTGGGTTCGAACCTAGGCTAGCGCGTTACTTTGTGTAAATTATTTCACCACCACTGTTCTCTGTGAGAGAAGCCTTTGTGCCAGTAGTGGGGGAAAAAAATGAGAAATTGAAATCTTATACGTAATCATAAATTAATGTAATCATATTAGCCAATGTGACCGCCTTGGGATCTGGATCAACCAGAATCCGCTCATGCAAGCTTGTGAGCATATTGATATAAACACATTTTTTATGACGACCAGACGGTTCTTTTATAGTCTTACGACGCGGAAAACTTTGCTTGCGCGATGTAGGATTTGTTGTTTTTAGTTCATCAGATGTGTCATAGATGGTGCTGTAGTACTTTTTGGGGTATATACTCAACAAGGAATCAGCCACGCCAATGCGCTTGAATTTTATTACCTACATGTCTAGAGTTGACAGTGCGCCTAGCCTAACGATAGATGGCGTTGACAGCGAATTAGATCTCACTATGGTTTCGTTACCGTTGTTAGAATATCTCATTTTTCAGTGTAAATAATTAAAAAATAAATACTTTTATTCATTGTTAATCAGTTTGTTGACCACAGTAATCATGAAATTTGTTAAACAACCACAATCGCTGCAAGTAAACACAGTTTGCGATGATTTTTGTAAAACTAGTTCGCGTCATGGAGAATTGTTACCTAATTCAGTACGATGTATCATTTGTGGACCATCGAATTGTGGCAAAACAAATTTACTTATTGGACTTCTTATACATGAAAACGGTTTAAGGTTTCAAAATGTTTATGTCTACTCAAAAACCTTACACCAACCTAAGTACATTTTTTTAGAAAGAGTTTTACAACGGGTACCAATTATCTCACTCCACAAATATCAAGGGAATGAGGAAGTTATAAACGTTCAGGACGCGAAACCCTTCTCTGTGTTTATATTTGATGACGTTGCTTGCGAGAATCAAACTAACATGCGTGATTATTTTGCAATGGGAAGGCACAAATACATCGACTGTTTTTATCTAAATCAAACCTATAGCAAAATCCCTAAACAGTTAGTAAGAGATAATGCTAACTTAATTATATTATTCAAACAAGATAATATTAACTTGAGACATGTTTATGAAGAACATGTTAACACTGATATGACATGGATTGAATTTTGTGAAATGTGTTCAAAAATATGGAGTGAACCCTTTAATTATGTTGTAATTAATAAAGATTGCAACAAAAATAACGGATGTTATAGAAATAAATTTGACACTTTTGTAGTCTTTGATTAGAACTATAAATATTTAAGGCTACGGTTCTTACATGATATCATTATTCCATGACCGACTCTTAATCGAAAACTATCTTATTCTACTGTAATGGAAAAATCACTGAAAAGGCAAATTGTGGACGCTGCAGAAGCCGTAAAGAAAAAAGTACGAAAGATGCGAGATTTTGAGAGTGAAAATAAGCAAGCATTGGAATCAGTTTTTAGACCTGTAACAGAGTCTCTCAATTGCTTAGCTAATATCAATAAACAAACTGACCTCTTGCAATCTAAAGAAGTTGAAGAAACAAAAGTTCCGTTAAGAAACGATATTTTGCAGAAAGAACGTTCCAGTAACGATGGAGACAGTAGCGCGGAAGAAAATGAATGTGATACCGACAGTAACGAGTCGTACCAATCATTAGTAGAGAACAATCAAGACCGCGATACATCATCCTGGTCAATATCTTCAGAAGCATTGACAGATAATCCATTTGGTGTTCGAGCGGAGCGAGGACAATTGATGTTAGGTTCTGCTTTCATAACGATCGGGGATGATTATATTACCGTTGCTGGACAGAAATATCGAAGCACTCCCGGACTGAAACAATTGTTATTGAAAAAGGATGTAGATTTAAGCACGGTTACAGAGTCTGATATGCAGTATTATAAGATGATGTTGATTGCCACAAACGCACATCGTCGAGACTTTGACTCAAACAAACCAATAAAAAGTAATAAGGGACAAAAATATTTGCAAGTTATAAAACCTCTTTTCAAACAGTCAACTACTATTCAAAGCAGTCAGTCAAAGGGGAAAGGAGTATCCTTGAACAAAATGTGGAAAAAAAATGTTGATTTTGTTTATTGGAATGATCCTAATGAACTTGTGGATAGGTTAAAATTATTAATTGCATCTCGAGACGCTGGTAACACAGGATTAGACAACGAAATTATATCTATTATTGAAGAACTGCGTGAGAGTAAATTGATTAAGTAATAAATAAATGATATACAATTTTCATTGTTCATTTTATTATCAACCTCTAAACATAATACACCTTAAATATGAATGTAGATAAATTCGGGCACAATGTTCATAAGAGAATGCGTTTCTCTGAATTATTAGAGTTCAATGAAAATGCACTGCTAAAATCCGAAAGTGGAGATTTTGACTTGAATAAATCTAGATTGAGAGGAATTAGATCTCCTGTAGAAACAGACGATGCTGTGAATAAGGATTACGTTGATCGATTGTGCGATCATACAATAAAGGAACTAAATAAACTGATTGGGTTGTTGCGTACTCAAATCATAAAAGATGCACAAATAACAATCCAAACCACTTTAAAAGCGAAGATACCTGAAGTTTTAGTTCAGTTGGAAGATAAGTTTTATAACAAAGAGGAAGTACAACAATTACTTAAAAAAACTCCGTGATGGCAAAACAACAAATTGTTAATGAACTACACAAGGCAGCACGAAGAAACTTTGTTAGACGATCAGTTATTTTAAAAGGCATAGATGACTTATGGCAAGCTGATCTAATAGATATGCAAAATCTAAAAAGGTTTAATAAAGGTTATAATTACATTTTAGTGGTGATTGATTGTTTCTCAAAGTATACCTGGACAGAACCAATAAAATCCAAAAGTAAACTTGATGTTACTCATGCATTTGAGCGAATACTAACTACCAGCAATCGAAAACCTAATCATTTACAAACTGATGCAGGAACAGAATTCTACAACGTAACATTCCAAAAGCTTATGAAGAGCTACAATATTAACCACTACTCTTCGTTTTCTACCAAGAAAGCTTCGATTGTAGAACGGGTGATTAAAACAATTAAAAATAAAATGTATAAATATTTTAGTCTCATTGGGAACTACAAATGGTTAGGTCCACCATTAGAAGTTATTCTAAAAACATACAATATTACAAAACATCATACCACCAAATTGAAACCAGTCGAGGTAAATAAGATGAATGAGTCAAAGATAAGAGAAAATATTCAAAAAACTCAAAAACATACATCAAGCCGATGTCAACCTAAATTCAAAGTAGGTGAAAATGTTCGGATCAGTAAATACAAACATATTTTCGATAAAGGTTACACTCCTAATTGGTCGACAGAATTATTTACTGTAAAAAGGATTAATAATACCATACCAGTAACATATCATATAGAAGATCATAGAAAGCAGCCTATTAGAGGATCTTTCTACGAACAAGAACTTCAAAAAACTAGCTATCCTGGCGTTTATTTGATAGAAAAGGTTCTTAAAAGAAAAGGGAAGAAACTTTACGTGAAATGGTTGGGCTTAAGTAACGATGAAAATAGTTGGATTGATAAAGATGAAATTGTAGGTTAATATATAACCATGTTTGGAAGAAATATTTCATTCATTACACTTTCTACTATGCAAGAGAATGGATGGACTAGTTAATAGTGTAATTAATAATCTGCCATTCGAACTTCATTTACCTGGTTATAACTATTGCGGACCGGGAACAAAACTCGAGAAGCGATTGCGGCGAGGTGATCGAGGTGTGAATAAGCTAGACGAAGCTTGTATGCATCACGATATTGCATATGCAAACCATACAGACTTACCCAATCGTCACAAAGCTGATTTACAACTACTAAATATGGCAAAACAAAGACTTAAATCGAACGATGCTGGGAAAGGTGAAAAACTTAGTTCATGGTTAGTGAGCAAAGTTATGAAAACCAAACTAAAATGTGGTTCCGGTGTTAAAACGTTTAAAAGTTTCGTGTCAAAAATAAGAGCGAAAATAAAAAAACTGAAACCAAAGGACAGTAAAACTTTAATTAACGCTGCTTACTTGGCCGCAAAAAAAATATTTCCAAATGTTCAGAAAATTCGAGTACCGCGAGTGATTCCCTTACCAAAGACTGGAGGTATTTTACCTTTAATCCCAATTTTTGCGGGTTTATCAGCTTTAGGAACTTTAGCTGGTGGTGCGGCTGGTATTGCAAAAACTGTTAACGATTACAAAGCAGGTCAGCAAAATTTGCGAGAAACACAACGACATAATAAGGTTATGGAGTCTTTAAAGTTAGGCCAGGGTTTATACATTAAGTCACATAAAAATGGTAAAGGTTTATTCATAAAATCTTCAAAAAACTGAAAAATAAGCTACCTAATCGTGCTCTAACTAATGTAGACATAAAAAGACATGCACGCGATATCCCTCACTTTCGAGGAGTCTACATGAAGGATCAGTTACCAAGGACGCCAAAACGGATTGAATGTGGTATCGTAAACTTGGACGATTATAAGAACGAAGGTACGCATTGGGTAGCTTATGTTAAAATAAACAAATATTGTGAATACTTTGATAGCTTTGGAGATTTGAAACCTCCAAGGGAATTAATGCAGTACTTTAAAAATTGTGATGTTTTTTATAACTATACTAGATTTCAACAATTTAATACAGTAAACTGTGGACACTTATGTCTAGAATATCTATGGAAATTTTGGAATAAATACGTATAAATTTTATGTATTTCTTTTATTTAAATCATTTTCATCATGTCACTCACCCTATCGATAACTGGAAACACGTCCGATTTATGTACATATTATCCTAATACATTACAACTTCACGGTCATTATGAATGTGCCTTATTGCATTTCTCAACATTTAATTCAATTCCAAACATTGAAAAAACAAATAATAAATTATATTATGGGTCTAATGAAGTCCTTGAATTACCTGAAGGTACTTATGAATTACAAGATATCAACGATTATTTAAAATCGGAAATAAAAGACTGTTCAATAAAAGTACGATGTAATAACAATACTCTAAAAACTTTGGTATACTGTACTAAAGATATCGATTTTACTAAAGAAGGGACTTTTAGGAAATTATTAGGGTTTAAGAAACAGATCTTGAAAGCAAATAAATGGCATGTGTCCGAGTTACCAGTCAACATTTTACCTACGACAGTGATCAGGATAGAATGTGATATTGTAAGTGGTTCGTACATAAACGGAAATCCCAGTCATATTGTACACGAATTCGCCCTAAACGTGCCCCCAGGATATAGAATCATAGAAATTCCGAAAAACGCTATATACTTTCCAATCAACCAAAACAACATAAGTAGTATACATATCAGGTTATTAGATATAAACAATCGCTTAATAAACTTACGTGGTGAAGAAGTGCAACTATATTTACATCTTAGAAAAAATGATTGACTACAATAAATATGTGCATCAACAAATTGGAAATGTCAGTTCTACTAAAGTGATCAAGCAAATAAGACCTCGGTCAAAGAAAAAAATAAAATTAACACGAGACAATAAGGAATTTCTTAAAACAATCGGTTTGCTATAATGAATATCTTAGAGATTTTATCTGCTCCAACTTACGACAACACTGTTGAGGGAATCGAATTTCATTCTTACAAACCCTACATAACAAGCTTCAACAGGAACGATGAAATCCGCATACCTATTAATCAACAGGATCTGTATATACTACCTTCAGCGAGCACTTTGTATTTGGAAGGAACTATAATCGTTAGCAAAAAAGATTCAAAAGAAAAAGCAAGCAGCGTTTTTTTAACAAATAATTTTCTACTCTACTTGTTTCAAGATATACGTTACGAACTAAATGGAGTAGAAATAGATAAAATAAAAAACGCTGGTGTGACTACTACGATGAAATCATTAGTGTCAATGAATGAGAGTGAGTCAAAGATATCTTATGCATGGGGTTGGAATATAGATGGCACAAAAAATATTAATGGAGGTAGTTTTTCTGCTTCTATACCACTTTGTAATATTCTCGGGTTTGCAGAAGATTTTAAGAAAGTAGTGATAAATAGCAGACATGAATTGATATTGTTACGAAGCAATACAAACCTGAACGCTGTAAAACTGAATACTGGTGAAGTTGTAGAGGATGTTCTGATAAATAAAATTGTTTGGCGTGTACCGCACGTTAAAGTGTCAGACAAAGAGAAAATAAGTTTGCTAAAATTGTTAGAGAAAGACCGTCCGCTCCAGATGATTTTTAGAAATTGGGATCTGTACGAATATCCTACTTTACCTAAAACAACGAAACATACTTGGTCTATTAAAACATCATCACAAATAGAGAAGCCTAGATATGTCATTATTGGTTTACAGACAAATAGAAAAAACAATGCAAGCTCTGATATGTCTCTGTTCGATCACTGTCATATTCGTGACGTTAGAGTATACCTCAATTCAAACTACTTCCCATATGAAAATCTAAATGTGAATTTTGCTAATAGCAGAATTGCTTTATTATACGAACAATATACTAGATTTCAACAGTCATATTACGGACGTCGCGCTGAGCCTTTATTAAGCGAAAAACAATTTAAAGACTTGGCGCCGCTCTTTGTTATTGACTGCTCTAGGCAAGCGGACAACTTGAAGACAGGTTCGGTTGTGGATGTAAGAGTGGAAATTGAAACGGATTTGGATATACCCGATCAAACTTCAGCATACTGCCTTATATTAAACGACTGTATAATCGAGTATAAACCGTTGAGCAATACCGTAAGGAAAATATCATGAATCCTGGAACTATATTATTAGACGTTCAAGGATTTAAGGACCTCTACAACAATTTTATAGTAAAAGAATTAGCATTAGCTACTCGTGATTACACCCAAACCTTCTTAGTTAAGTCTCCATACTTGTTCAGATACTTAACAAACAATGAACAGAAGCAAGTTAAATGGTTAGAAAAAAACAGAGGCATTTATTGGAATGAAGGATATGTTGACTATAGAGAATTCCATCGTATAATCGTTCCATACTTACAAAATAAAGAAATAATAGTAAAAGGTTTTGAGAAAGTGCAATGGATAAAGGATCTATGTGTAAATTGTAAGGTATCAGAACTTGATGAAAAACAATGTCCTAATTTATCTGTTTTACATAAAAAATACTGTAATGTAGATTCGAACTTAAATTGTAATAACCATTTAAAGCAATGTGCACTTAAAAATGTGTTGTGTATTAAAAAGTATTTAGAGTGGTAATAAAATGCATAGGTAATTATGTTTTATAAATAAAAAGCTTTTATTTCTAAAATAATCTTTTATTTCGTTATACTAAACCTAACCAAATAGCTTAAAACATACCTAAGAAAATAAAATAAAACAACACAATAAAATATGTATTCCAAAAATGATATTAATAAAAATCACTGTCTATTAAAGATTTTGATATTTTCTTAACTAATGACTCAGTTTCGTCCATAACACTATCGATAGCGTCTTTTACAATATATTGCGCATTTATAATAACATTCTCACTATCACTTTCACTGTCACTGGTTTGAAGATTGTTAGAGAGATCTATGACTGAAATTTTTATTAGCCTTATACCTCGTTGCTGTATTCGGCTCATAACGAAAGATTTTGTTGGTTTTTGTTTCTTTAACTTTTCTCTGCGCTGTTGTTTCGATTTCTTATCTTTCGTAATTCGTTTGCAATGCTCAGGTTCGGTGCGAAACATCTCGGAGAACCCTTCATAAGGATCTTGAGCGTACTGGCTGAAGACAATCTCTGATTCAGACATCTGGAACAAAAATATTAACAAAAATGTTAACGCTGTTGTGAACACAAGTGTATACCTAATTAGTTACGTCTTAATAACAGAATAAATGTACTTAATAGTTTACTTACCGTTGACATAATTATGATGCGCTTTAATTTTAAACAAGGACTCTGAACGAGTAATATTTGTTAAATGACAACAATTAGATACAATTATAGACAGAAAAATATTACGCAATAACGTAAAGGTTGTCAGTCACTGAGTGAATAATTCAAACATTAAATCAGTGAATGCGTCCGAGCTAGTGTTACAAGGTGCGAATGCTTCCTAGTAAGTGCATCGAACTGGTACAATAGTTGTGCATGCTTCCAGTCAGTGACTATCTTTAACTATAAAATGTTCACAGTAAGCATTTTTGTCTCTAACATAAGGTTAATGAACTGATGTGTGTTTGTTTTTAAATAGTTATAATTATATCGATACGGATGTTGTGATCATATTACAAATGATAGTTAATTAATTCTTACTTATGATATGGCGAAACTTCAAGAGTCTAGATTTACTTTTTACATATAATTTAACCGACTTCATAAAAGAGGGATGATGTGTTTGAATAAGTCTAGTTAATAAATAAAATTATTATTATTAAACTTCAAGAGTCTAGATTTACTTTTTACATATAATTTAACCGACTTCATAAAAGAGGGATGATGTGTTTGAATAAGTCTAGTCTCTGATAAATAAAACAAGTAGTACACATGGTTTCACATTTTATTTATATTTCTACAAAACAGTTACTTATATCCACACAATGAGTAATATTAAATAATAACTAGCCATTACACATACAGTACCTACTTATATTGCTTAATCTAAACCACCTCATTTTTTAGAATAAACGCATGACCCCAGGCTTGCGTTGATATTTTCCCTACAGATATCGATCGTTTATCGTCATTGCTAGACAATACAATCTTGTTGACACTCTGAGTAAATATTACGTGTTTAATTGATTTAAACATTATATTTTTTCTACGTATAACTCCACCTTTAAATAAAATATTTTCATAATCTGTGATGTCTAAGTCTCTTACTACACATGATTTCACGCCCTTCGCTTTTTTAATTATTTCATCAAATGTTTTTATAGAGTAAAGTTTTGATCTCAAACCAACAAAATCAGATATACATTTCCCTGCCATTTCATCTTTGAACAGGCCTGGTACTTTTTTGTTCATTAAGGGTAACTTAAAATCATTGTTATTGTCATAGTTACTGGTGTCAAAATACTTCAAAAAATTGTACTTTAAGTCATGATAAAAATCATTAGTATATATTTTATAGACAAAAGAATCTGTATCTGTATAACATAGCTGCACTCGATCTTCATAAAATGGTTTTACAATATTGTAATGAAAGTCATACATGTATGACTTAGAAAGTTCTAATACAGTGAATCCAATATAAATAGGTTTATCTAAAATAATTTGATCAGGTTTCATTTGTATTGCAACTAAATTTTCTGAGAGGATAGAGGCACTATGGAAATAGGGACTGGCTACAAGTCTCTCGGCGGATATTGATTTCTTGGTTCGGTTAAATTTGTCGTACCATTGATTGACTAAATGAACAGTCACTCTATTTTCAGTATTTTCTAATGTCTTACCAAATACACTGTTGTTTAACAACTTAAAAAAATCTTGTTCGAAGGAACTCTTTGCCTTTTGTCTCAATTGAGTGTTTAATTCTATATATTGTTTCAAATAAGGACTCTGTCTAAACGTAATTACTCTATGAACTTTTCGTAATATTAAGCCATGTTCTAGACACTTTTTTAAATGAACGTAATGTATAACATAATTATACTTGTTATATAAATTTGCAATTAGTTTTTTTGTTTTACCGCCTGGAGGTATACATTTCTCGGGACAAAAAGGTAAATCATTATGGTGATTGTGTAAATTTTCAGGGTACAAGAGATCGACTTCTAAAATAAAGCCCCACTCAGCGTTATCTTCAACATTTTCAACGTGTAAATTATCTATTTCATCTTCACTAAGAAATCTAAAACCTGAATACGGTAAATACTGACACATGCTGAAACCGTAAAGATTATTACAATCTAGATATACAATATAACTCTGAGGCTTTGATGTATTATATTCAGGCATGTATTTATTATTGGCTTTTGCATACCTATGGGAACACATGCACAAACCTCCTCGTATACCACTTTGAATCATTCTGATGATAAACAAGTCCGACACGAGTTCTAACTGAACGCCTGTTTTAAGCAACATTGCGTCGAAGGACAAACTAGGTGCGGTAATGTAAAACGCAGGATCTAAATTATAATGTTGCTTGCATGTTTTTCGAAACTTTTGAAATATATCTGTCAATAAAAGTACATCTGTTTTTAAGTATAAATCCGTATACTCGCCTAAATCCTTTATTTTAAATTCGCTCCACACAGTCTTAACGTGATTATAATCTTCATCGCTAATATCTTCGTTAGTTAAAGAATTATGAAAACAAGATTTGGACGGTAAAGATTTTTGATCGTAACATTTCCAATCTGTCATATAGTCATACGGATATATACCTTTCCGTGTTAACAAACTAAATTTTCTTTCATCAGAAAAGTTAGATAGAAGATTGACAAAATCTTCTGTCTGCATTGTTTTAGCAAGTTTGTCTAAACTAGTTCCTAAAAAGTTAAAGGAATCTAAAAACCTTATTTGTATATACTCATTATCAGCAATATGAATAAACTTTGTGAATGTAATATATTTTTCCTTGTTACGTGGTATTATTTTAATTTGTCCAGGAATTTCGCCTAACTTTTTTATAAATAAATGGCAGTCGTATCCAGATAAATTATGAAAAAATATTGGAACGAACTTTGGTATTTTATTTTGTAGATTACAATGACTGTGTGCTGCGCCTCGGTATCGTCCTGTAATATGACAATGATCTCTAACTCTATCGGTTAACAGTAAATTTTCACATATATGACACTTAACAGCGAGCTTAAAATTAAGAGCATCTTCTTCTGTGAATATCATAGGTTCGCATTTGGATAGAATTCTATATATTGATTTAACATCTTCAGTCAAAAAGTTTACAAATTTTGTAACACAGTTATTACCGCGATAACTTCTATAACCTTTAACAGTATCATTAAATGATGATACTATATTATAGGCAAACGCGGCTGGCACGTGTCGTTGTGAGTAGGACGTATTAGCAGAGTCAAATTCATCGCAGGAAATAGGTTCCAGCAATGTTTCGAAATCTGCGTAAATAACGAATGGAATATCTTGTTTTCTATTATAATTTTTAAATTTTAAATAAGTCCCTTGTTCTGGTAACACTGTCACAACCCCTCCACATAAATGTGTTTCAAATTGATTGAGAGTTGGAAAGAACAAAAAGCAAGTTTCGCAGAAGTATAGTTTACCATGATGTTTAGTCAACTGATTTCTGACTAGTCGAGGCAAATCTTTGATTAGACAATAATGAGAATTTGCGTTGCTTTCTAAAAACAAGAGATGGATGCTCTTAGATTTATTATTCATTGATGTATACAAAGGTCCGATGATTGTCTTATCATTTTTTAATCCGTACACAAAAATATTCAGAAGTGGATTATTTTTCTCAAAAACAGCTATGTCCGAAAATGTAATCGGAAATGACAAATCATCAACATTTAAAATATCACCAAAGTGAGGATACGATGAGACTCTATCAGGATGTTGCGTTGTAGGGTATAAAGCTGCCACAACACACCATAGAAAGCAATACTCGTCTTTGTTTTTAATATTCAAGCAAGCTTTTTTATTTTTTATCATTTTTGGTAAAGGTATAAATTTCGATCCACCGAGAGGCTGATATTTATTAATGTTTATTTCTAAATGTGAATTGCACAAAAATGTCCAACCGCTATCTCTTTCCTCGAACTCTTCAATTTTCTTTAAGAGTAACTGAACTGTTGATTTATAAATTGAATCAAAATCGTAATTAAAATTAATGATATAGTTTTTTGTAGCAAATGACTTTAATTCTTGTTGATCACTTTTAAACATAAGAAAAAATGAAAAAAAATCAAAATTAATTTTCACTGAGGTATGTTTCAGTACTGACTGATCTATTAGATTTTTTACTTGCTGACTAATATTATTGAGAAACATTTCTGGAAAAATATTTATCTGTTCCTTAGTTGCAATGATTCTGTAACTTACGATTCGTCCTTTAAACGAAGTATTAATAATTTCAATGTTATCGTGTATAAGGATAGTGCTATTTTTTTTATGAACATTGCTACGTAAATGACCTGACCATCGACGATTATCTACCAATACGTTGCAAACTGAACAATGAGGCATTATTGATTAATTTAGATTCAATACTAACTACTTAACGTTTGATTAACAGAATAAAGTCTCTAAGTTTAACGTATAAAGGATAATTCTAACAACTAAAATTAATGATCTTATTAAAGTCTTATAAGTACCTATACAGTAATAACCGAAGAAAGTATTAGGACGACTAGCCCGCTATTGACGTCCAAATAGAAACTGTTTGCTGTAGATCTCTAGTTGGCAAGATTCGAGGCGCTTATCAAAATATTTCTGGAAAGAGAAATGCATAATATTATTATTAATTTAGCGCTCAGTTCTAAGAGTTTAAAAATTTATTTCAGTAAAACAGTATATAAAAAGTATCTGCAATATATAGATATTGATATCACATATCCAGACAAAAACATAAAAAAAAACAGACAGATAAAGGATTTGCTGTAATGAATAATCACTTCTTCATGAACTATGCAAGATTTTATTTCTGAGAAAAGAAATGCTCAATAGTTATTTTGCCCCTCAGTTCTAAGAAATTAAAAAAATATTACAGTAAAAATAGTGTATAAAATTACCTGTAATATAAAGATAATTATATCAATTATCCAGAGTAATGATTTGCTGTAGTTCTCTATTTGAATAGGTAATTATTTCTTCATAAATTAGTTGAAACGCTTATCAAAATATTTCTGGAAAGAGAAATGCATATATTAATTAGGCACTCGGATCTTAATATTATAAAAAAAATATTAAAGTAAAAATAACAGTATAAAAATTACCTGCAACTTGTAGATATCTATATCAATTATCCAGAGGTCAATTATCCAGACGCGTAAATATTTATTTTCATACGAAAATATTAAATTCCATGTAAATACAATATCGTCTTTTGAACAGGTTTCACACTCCGTCGTTGATTTTAGTAAATTATTGAAAATGTTGTTCGTAAAACTAATACCTAAATCATAACAGGATGTTATTACGATATTTCTCCAATAAAGCAGTAAAATATTTCATCATAATACTTGTTATTGCACAAATATTTGTTTTTAGGTCGACTAAGTTACATTTGCATCAATTATCTATTTTAGGTAAGGTTGACACGCATTCAACATTATTTTATGTTACTCGGATAATTTCTGCTGCGCAGCGTGTTGCGGGTTCGATTCCCGCACGGAATAAATATTTGTATGAACTACAAGTAGTTTTCCGGGTCTAGGTGTTTGAGTATGTGAGTTTAAATGTTTGTAAACGCACCTCACGATACAGGAGAAATTCCTAGTGTGAGGTAAAGTTCTTACAAAAAAAATGTAATATACTTAATTATGTTGTTAGGGTTCCATTCAACCAAATGTTATCATAGAATGTCATTGCTAAGTCTGTCCATCCTAGTCAAAAAAAAAAATAATTAAAAAAAACGAAAAATAAAAAACGATAAATATCGAGGTAGTTAATGTTATGGATACTACTATACTACCTACGAATGACAAAAACAAAAAAATAAAAACGGTTTCAAATTGAAAAAAAAAAAAAAAAAAAAAAAAAAACTCTTTTTCAATAAACTTAGTCGTTATGTTAAACATTGCTTACTAATCAATTAGAGGTATTAACTATTTACAGAACTCACACTTGATCACTTTTTATTTGTTATTAAAGTACTGTATCGTTTTGTCAGCCCTACGTTATTTCGCGACATCGACATTCGTTGCTATACGAATAACTCCTTAGTCATTATTTTTCAACCGGTATTATACGTCCAAGGAAAAAAGATGATTCATACTAACATAGTTGACCGAAAGTGATAATTTTTAAAATAGTGAATTATTACGCGTTTCCGATTTTATAAGCTACGTGTTTCTGGAGTACACTATACAATCTAATTGAAGTCTGCAAGTGTGGAAGTTATCTTCAAGAAGTACTCTACCATCGGTCATAATTAGTGTGAATCGTGAGTTGCTGTCAGTAGCGGTATTGATAACCATCAAACCAAATCAGTAAAATTCTAACTGCAGATTGAAAAATGTAAGTACCTATAACATATTCTGAGTGTTTCATACTAGAGGTCCGTGATCCGCTTGTTTATTTATAGACTGATTTTAACAAAAAACTTTTCATGTCTTTGTTTCAGGTCTGATACTGAGTATGATTATTATCAAACAGCTCCATTCCCTGACCAGAAAACTAAACCAACCCGCAAGCCATCTACAAAACTCAGTGGGAAACGCAAGTCGAATTCATCATCAACTAACAGAACTCGAACGAGGTAAACAATACCTTGAATTAACAATTTTTCCTCATCATCATCATCATTTCAGCCAAAAGACGTCCACTGCTGGACATAGGCCTCCCCCAGGCATTTTTTGGGGGGTTTGCCATAATCGCCACGCTTGGCAGGCGGGTTGGCGATCGCAGTATGGTTGTCAATTTTTCCTGCATTCAATTAATTAAAACTTGTAACATAAAGGTTTTAGGCAAAAAAAAAATACTTCAGTTTTTTACTAATTTGTGTGTCAATAATGTGTTTCTCTTATTATTCTAACTATTGTGTGAACGAAGATAACGTCATATTAACACCCAGTTTTATTTTCAGTAAATTAACAAATACTGGTGCCGATATATTCGGTATCAGTCGCAGCCATGAAAGTGACACGGAGCTCGACACGGGTTCATCATGTCTACCATCATTCTTCGTAAACCGTGTGGCCAACGGTTGCGAGCGTCGAACAGCAAGTACAGACGGAGAGTACTACATCGACTGCAAGGTGTACAAGGCTAGCGACGCGCGCCTCACCGACTCCCAAGAGCTGTGGAAGAAGGCGCTCATTCGTGTTAAGCTCCAGAGCAACGTGGATTCTCCTCAATGGAGAAAACTACAAGAGTTCGTCCGTTCGGCTGACGAGTTGTTCCCAGAACAACCAAAATTTTACGACAAATGACTGTTGTTTCACACGAACGCTAATACCGAACACTAATGTAAACTTGTAACGTTATTGTGTGCAAATAAAGAGTATTGAACGGTCTGTTGTTTTTATTATTAATTATATTTATTCTGTTTATTACAACGAAGTGAACGCACGACATGCAGCGCAGCAGTCTTATCGCTCAACCACTGCGACAACCATGCCGTCAAATGATTCGCTTCGTCGAGCGACAGTCATGGGTCAAGTGGATCGAGTCGAGTTGATTGTCGATTATTGGGCGTTCTATACCACTTTCGGCAGCGAGGCGCACTCGCCGAGCGACTTGTCGAAAGTGGTATAGAATGCCCAATAATACCCTACTTATTCCTTTAAGTTTATTAATGAAGAGGATTAGGGCTAAATTGAAAATGCTTTTGTTTCGTGATTTTTCGAAATGAGTTGATACTCAAACCCTTTGAGAGAATAACACGAATGTATGTGAATTTTAAGATAGGAATGCTAAAAATAGCTGTAGGATTTTTTTTTCTTTTTGCAAAGATAGACCTTTAATCACAAGTATTGTAACAAACTCTTTTGTACTCTTCTAAATCAATGTTTGGTATGGGTTGACTAAAGAAAATAATTTAGGATACTAACTGGAGTATTCAAAATTTAATTAATTATATTTGCTGTAGACTGCTACAGTATATTTTTATAACATTAGTGCAGATACTGAATACACGTTGGTAACTGAATTTAGATAACAAATCATTAGTAACAAAATAAATGAAATCGCTAAATTGTAATATCATTACTATGTTAACTAATTGCACAATTATTGCAAACTTCATTACGAGTACAATATTAATTAATCTACGAGAAAACGAATTATTTCAGCAAATTGGTTTATTATTACATCATTGCCCACGAACAATTGGTGTAATCAGGTGTGAAATTTCCAAGTGTACGTTCCAGTTTACACCTGACTTACGTATTGTGTGACAAGGATTCCGTGTGTCACAGTCAAAGGTATAGAAAAAGTAGAAGGTGCAGGCAAAAAGGAACAAACAAATTAGGGTATGTTTAAAGGTGTGGTGAAAAACGTTGCGGACCACAGACACCGGACTTTGATAGATCATCTCATCTGCCTAGCCTTTTCCCAATTATGTTGAGGTCGCCTTCCAGTGCTACCAGTTGCAGCTGAATAGCAGTATTCTACATAGAGCGTGTCCATCTTACTGAAAGAAAACTGGGTAATATCTACATTTTTTTTTTTGAGGTTTCGGATATCATCAAAACTCCTCCCGCTCTGGACAGAGTGATAGGGAGTGTCAGACTTCTACTGACTAAAACTATCCATGTTCCTTATTAGCCCTTTGTGCCGAGGCCGCGGTATATCTTTCGAACAGCCCGCAGCCCCGACGGGAATAACTACAGCCTTTGGACAAGATCTATAAGGTCCCATTAAAATAGGTGGACAAAATTTCAGGAATCATTCAGACCACCTAATTAGGACCATGGTAAAAAAAATAGTAAGAAAAACGCATTTAAGTACCTACTCATAAAGGATGAGTTTGATCTAGAGTGCCGGCTATTTATTATTTTAAGTAAAAAAAAACACGTTTTTTAATGTTTTTTTTTGTTTAGATGTCTTTGGTTAGACATACTGAACGCTGTGTTAAAATTTATCTATTTTAATGGGACCTTATATAATCGATAGCCGATCGATCGGGTATGGTATGGACTAAGGACGTAACGTGCATTCCGATGCATGTTAAATCCTCCGTCTTTACCTTTACCATCCACCGACTAACCTATGATTGACCCCTGAGTAGCTGCGATAAGTTAGCTACGAGCTCAGACTTTGATAGATTGTCCTGAAATATTTGTTGAAATTCGGTGTCTCAATCCAGTCTAAAGTCTGGTCCGGTCAGATAAACCACTCCTTAACTAAACCTAAACTTTTTTAATATCCTAAAATAGCGGTTTTTTTCATAGTTCTGAGCACGTTCTGAGCAAAGAGAACAAGAAAAAATGTCAGTGGAAACCGACATTTTTTCTTTTAAAATTTTTTGGCTTTAAAATTAACTTTAAGTTTTCCTAGAACTTTCAGTCTTGGTGCAGTTCTGGGTTATCGTTACTAGGTTCGTACTTACAAGAATTGCAATAGCTGGGAACAAATGTGGCGCTAAATTCTTAAAGAAAAATCAAAGAGTTCATAGTTCATAGTTAGATGGATACTTAAGTGATTGTATTAATACCTAGGTATGTTATCCATTATTTAAGTAAGTTTTCTCGCCAGTCACGGTACCTACCTTTTCAATATAGCCATATCATAGTTCGACCATGATAGTTGGAATTCAGCTCATGGATCCTTTGAAAGCTCTACTAGTCAATGGTACAAAAACACGTTGAGTGGATCAGGCAGGCAGGCTTTGTATTCTCTACATTGTGGAGCCCACATTCCAGGACTTTTTTGTTAATTTTTAGGGGAAAAACACTCGTTTTAACGTATATACGACACCATTTATTTACTAGACTTTGGTTGGGCTAAAATGCTCGAACAGAGAAGCCATACCACTACTGCTGTTTCCTAAAAAGTAAGGAATATTGTATCTGCCTGTAGTCAAAAAATATTGTCATTTTCTTGCAGAAAACCCTAATTCTAGTCTACCTAGCCACACACCATTATGTGGCACCCACTCAAAATGTTGACCAATGTGTGTATGTGTTGTTATGAAGGCAGATTTTAACCAGCTCTGAATTATGTGCTCATCCTTATTTTTCCAAAAAATATAGCCTATTCCTATACGGCTATTCCAGTAAATTTATAGTGAATTGTACGGCTCTGCATAACGTTTTGTATGGTTTCGCATTCGATGCAGCCAGCCGTCGCTGCACTTAGTCGCAGGCGGGGCGGGGCACGCTAACATTACTCATAATTACCCGCTTTTGACTTTGCAACCATTTGACACGGTTTAATTGGCTTTTTTGTAGAGAAGACGAATTATCTTTTGGAACGTTTGGCAGGTCTGTGACAAAGGGTGCTAGCGAATGTAATAGGAATCTACATCATACGAACTTTCAAAAGAAAATCTACGTTAATTTTCATAAAATATCTGTTACATTTACGTGTGTTATTGGGTCATTATAATTGAGTAGGACATGGATTTGTTACCAGACCATTTCTATTCAATAGAAATAAAGCTTAAGTATTAGTAGTGAAAAAGCAGCTAATTTAAGTCAAAATGGCTGTAATATTAAGTATAAATAAGCATATAATAAGTAGACACAACAAATAGCGAATTTCCAACATAAAATAAAATGTTATCGTCGTCCCTCGAACGTTTTGCGATCTCGTTTTAATAGCTTTGATGAAAATAACATGCTCTACAAATATTTACGATAGCGGATCATTGTGATTAAAGGTCGTTGTTTTTATGCTTATTTTATTTTCTGAATGGTTTTCAGACGTAACTTGGGTGTACCATTAGTATACCTCTGCCTCTGCCTGTGATCCCCGAAGGGTTAAGTTAGTCAGGGTTCACCGTCAGTGTTATCCCCGTTTAGTTATGGCGGCCGCATACGTAGTGGTATACCTGAACGGTATACCGGAACTGAAGGCTTGTGCAAGTATACCTAACGTCCATAGTGACCACACACGATTCAAGTATTACTATGCCTGTGCAGTCTCAGTTCTGCGCCTGTGACAAGCCGAAGAAGTCGTGTTGTGCAATAAGTATTTCGTGAAATATGCCACCGGTTCTATCTAAAGTGACACCCACAAATGATGACGTTTTGGCTATTGTTGGTTTGGTGCTAGCTATTTAGAAAAAAAAAGAGAAATGTAAGAAGCGTTCCGACACACACGCTCATGCATACTTACACAAACTAGTTTGCGCACTATACAGATCGTAGTTTTGATTTGCCTACCAGACTTGTGCAAGTCAGGAAACTTGTGCAAGTTTTGTCACACACACGCTCCGGTATACTTGCACAAGCCTTCAGTTCCGGTATACCGCTACGTATGTGGCCGCCATTACACGCTAATCTCCAAAACCACCCAATCAATTAAAAAAAAAAATGTGAATGTGTACTTATTTAATTGAAAAACACGAGCTTTTGCCCGCGGATTCGCCCGCGTGGATGTCAAATAATATCCCAACAAACTTTCATCCCCTATTTAGTTGTTGAGTTTAGAAAATACAATCCACTAAAATCTTTCTCGAGCATCACTCTATCCATTCGTGAAAACAGCATGAAAATCGGTGCAATCGTTTTTGAGTTTATCGCGAATAGACAGACGCGGCGAAGGTCTTTGTTTTAAAACATTGATTTCAAGCACAACCACTACCAGTCAACCACTGGGTGACGTGGAAACAAACGGTGGTGTATGACTAGTTCCAGCAAGGTATGATAGTTTTAGACTCGGTAGGTGGCGCTGTTATTGTGCTATATTAAATTATAACCATTATTTCTCGCACACTTTTATAAAAATAATGGGTGAATGTTATGAGTTCTATCAATCCTTAGGTACAGTGTCAATACGTACATATTATTATATATTTAAAACGGCTACAAAACCATGGGTACTTAACCGTGTCGTCGGGTGCAGCATGAGCAGTCAACCAACGCTGCTTCTAAACCTTGACGGCCAACTAATACTGGCATTAGCTATTCTGTTAGCTATAAGCTTTTAGTGACGACTATAGTGAAGAACATAAGAGGAGAGAGTAACTCATGGCTTAATAAGAACTGCCTCTCGGGTCGATCTTCAGGTTAAACTGCACTTGTCTAGGTTGGTCTGTAGATGGGTGACCGCCCATTACATACTAAGTTTCCTCCCTGCCTCAGAAATCACATTAAGCTGTTGGTTCCGGTTGCCATATATAGATCTTTGGCAGTCGTTACAGGTAGTCAGTGACCTGAAAGTCTGACATCCAGTCTTACCAAAGGATATCGTATTACTGGGTTGTGGAGATCAGATAGGCAGTCGCTCCATATAAAATACTGGTATTCAGTTGCATCCAGTTAGACTTGAAGCCGACCCCAACATAGTTGGGAAAACGCTTGGCAGAATTCTGATGTTGATATTGAACGAACAATAGAGAAACTAACCAGGTCACAATATTCGTTCAATTTTTTCTTCGTTGGTCGCAGTCGGGACTGCTAAAGCTTGAGGTCCTGGGTAAGATTCCCGGGTCGAACTAATTGTTCTTGGGTCTTTCTATTTCTTAGTAGCAGTCACGGTATCTGGATTTGTGCTCAATTGATAGCAATAGGCTTGCTCCCCATTACATGGAGCCTAAACTTAATTTGCCAAATCTGGGCTGTTAGGTAGACCTTTGAGGATTACAGGCATGATGTGATATTATGCAATGATGATATCTCAGAGAACACAGTATTTTAGGCTGTATACAGAAAGAAAGCTGGCAGCCTACCACCGCTTATAGGAACCGGTCCATGGTAACCAGCGCAGGCATTTATATAAACAAGCGTCGATAAGCGCCAAACGTCGACAAGTTGAATGAAATCTACCAGCGCCCATAAGCGCTGGTAGATCGGCGCCAGCTACCAGCTTTCTCTCTGTATACGACTTTAGAAAGGAAACATTTTCCCAGAGACGATGTTTCTTGTACTATAAATTGTACAGCATTTTAGTGTTTAAATGCTAGTTACTTACTTTATTGTAGCTTTATAAGCGTCCAGAGCTTTAATCTTCTTGCTTTTCTCAAACAATCTTATTTCTTGTTTGCAGACTAAAGTAAGAATAAAATTACCATTATAATGAGTGGAGCTAATTTGAAACTGTATAACGCAGTCTTATAGTTGTTTCTACGAACGGAACTGACTTATCCTGTTTTCACTAACACTAAGCGTTACCTAAAGAAATACCTACCTAAATAGTTCCTAATGTAAAAGTCAACGTTGAACGTCAAAAAAGCAATTTTATTCAAGCATGTTTTCTTAAGAGCGTATGCTACCTCAGATTAGCAACCCTATTTGTGGTGGTTCAAACTTCGCTTGAAATACTGTTAGAATAAAGTTCTAATCAGCTTGCACTAAAAAGCGGTTGTTACGTCTTTCGCTGCGGCCGGATAGTGCGAAATTAGTGGTATTTTGTGATTTACAAGAAAACTATTGATTGGACTAAAAAAGTAAAACACTATGACTTTAGTATGTTGCTTGTAGAATTATTTGGCAAAAAAACAGAACGATTACATGTATTTTAGTATGGTTTTTACTCGTTAAAAGAAATTTTTAGAGGTATCTTCGCGATTTTTTTCTATCGAGCAAAGTTAGTTGTATTATGTTTTCACAACACTATGGCACTAGCATATTTCCCGAAGAATATCATATATTTTTCTGATGTTGATTACTGCAGTGAATCTTATACTTTTACGCATTATAAAACTTGCGTTTGAGGTACCATACGCTCTTAAGGGGTAGATGTCAACATAACTTTAGTCATTCCAGAACTGGGTGTCTAAAATAACCACTTTAGCAGAAGCAGATCAACATAATGAATTGCGTTAAAAAGTGTAAAATGGACCTTTCATATTAATAACTTCGTCTGTGACAATTTTACGCTTTTTAACGCAATTCATTAATATGATTTGATAAAATAGCCATTTTAGGCCCTGGGCAATAATTTGGCACCCACTGCAGGATATTAAGGTATCGGGACCCAGGTTGGCCGAAGCAAGGAAAACCTTCCCGGATGGACATTAATTGATGACTCAACCCTGGAGAATGGTAAATGGGGTGGGTGACGTTGCACAAACGATGTAGCATTAATTTGGATGTTACTTGGTCTTAGTTAAAGAGGTATTAGTCCACTGAGACAAACAATTTGATCATCAGTAAGCAAGCCCCTATCCTAATGTAGGTACTTATGTGATGTCGGCGCAAGATGTTTTCTCATTCCTTAACTCTCTATTAGTCGCCATCACATCAGAAACCTCCTTTCTTGCCATAATTATCATCCTACTATCCTACTAATATTATTATTATAAACGCGAAAGTTTGTAAGTATGGATGGATGGATGGATGTTTGTTACTCTTTCACGTAAAAACTACTAAACGGATTTGGATAACATTTGGTACACAGATAGTGTATAACCTGGATTAACACATAGGATAGTTTTTATCCCGATTTTATCTTCCGGTGGGATAATTTTTGAGTTGTAGCGGGCGAAGCCGCTGGCAACAGCTAGTAATATATAGTCATTCAGCAAGTATTAAATTTTGAATAACTAATGTATGAAACCGAAATATGAGACATTAACATTTTGGTTTCATACGTCATAAGCTGCTACGTCGTTACACGTGGATAGCACCCAAGAGTACAAGGAAAATGTTTTAAGTGAAGGTTATAAAATGTCTACCATTATTAATGTTAGAGAGACCTTAAATATATTTAGACTGCCTGAAGGTAATTTTTCTTCCTTTATTTTTTTTCCATAAAACGGTATTGTAGCCAAAGTAGAGATGTAGATAAACCTATAGGTACCTTAAAAAAATAATTACGAAGTTTTTTTTTTAATATTATTATCTCTATTTTTATTTGTATAGAACTCAAAAAAAAAATTCTGTTTGTATAGAACTCTATAGAAGCAAGACATAATCAAACCTTTGAATATGTCTGACCTTTAAAGTTGTACGAAAATAAGAATATGTGAAAAAAGTGTCTTGAAGCAGGAGACATGATTTTTCTCGGATATTTTTTTTAAAATTGTAGACGTTATAAATTAAATTATATATGTCTTACAAAAAACTATAAAAAATATATCTGACTTCATGCAACCAATTTTAATAAAATAAAAAAGCAACAGGAACAAAAGCGAATCGAATTTACGACAGCACTCTCGAAACTTTCGGCAAAATACGACGTAAGTGTACACGTCCATATTCACTGTGTATTTTAAATCATAGACGAACAGAGTAATATTGGAGGCACACCTGCCGGCACCCGTTGGTACCCGTTCGATTTAATAACACGAGTTCATGTTCAATTCTACGATGACGTCGTTAAATTTAATATTTTACACCTATGTGAGCTTGAAGTTTGCTCTGATAGTGCGAGATTTATGTTTTGGGGCATTTCGTTTTTAGACAGCTGACCTTTAAATCATGAAAGGTAAGTGTCAAATAGTAAAAGGAATTAAGGAAACAATTACTGAGGCTGAAAATAACTGACACTGAAAATAGTCGGGATGAGGTAGTAGAATAATTTTAACAGTGACTTTAACTGGCAGATTAATTTATTTCTGTATTTTGACTGGACCCAACCTATGAGTCCAAACTCATCATACTTCTGCTTAATCCTAAGGCTGCCTTTTTTATGGTGGGTGGAAAATCGTCGAATAACCCCCTCTGTTCTTGGGCATAGCGAAGGGAAGTGTCAGACTTCTACTGACTAAAAACCAAACCCATGTTCCTTCTTCGCCTTTGTGTCAGAGCCGCGTTATCCTTTCAATAATCCACAGCCCCGACGGGATCCTAAGGCTGCCTTGAGTGCAAGGTTTCCAGCCAAGGCGTAAAAACTTATAGACTAAGTGACAGCGAACAGTTGCATCTTACACAAACTAAATGTAGAATTGCGGTAACAAAGTGGCTTCTTACACTGGACTATGACTTGACTGAAAGCCTCTTTTCCTAAAACAGGCACATAGTTCACTTTGATGGGCACTTCTGCATTTACATACCTATGTATGTCTGTTTCCTTTGTCGCAGTCACGACGTACAAGATGCTAACCATTTATTTTATATTCATCCTTTTTCTATTTTTTTTTTTTACTGTTTATGCGTTATATTGTTTTATTTTCTATTTGTTTCTCCTTGTATGTTCATGTTATGCTGCGACGAATAAATATTTTTTTCTTTCTTTTTTCTTTCTTTTCTTTATGTATTTACAACTATATATTATGTATTACTATATATCACAAACTTCCTTATACAAGAACGGTTATAACATTCAGATCTACTCTCACAACACCAACACGACTGTATTTACCCCCCATCACACCACTCACACGTACACTTAACACTCACACAAATACCATACACACAGGCACTTTCTAACTGTGTTTTCCTTTCTTAGATTATAAATTGTTTAGATAGTAGGTAAATTACTGTTAGATTTAGAAAATTATTGTTTAGAATATTATTTGTGTCACAAGTATGTCAACGGAACGAATGAGCCTGGAACTCACGACACAGGGAATCCTAGTGTGAGTTTCAGGAATCAATGTAACGAATTTAATTTCTGGAACAATAAATTATTCTTATTCTTAACTAAGAGCACCCCCTGTGGGGTAAGAACCTCTGCTTAGAGTGTCACGGGAGGGCAACAAAGGGACAGACTGGATCTGTAACAGATTATTAATTAGGGGCTGGTTTATAACTAATGGCCAAGCGTCGATGGCTGGCATGAGCAAGGGTCTGGGTAGGTGGCAGATTAAATTCATGGCGAATGTTCTTGTCGCCTTCTATCCTCATAAAAATGACCATCTAAATCATTGAAATTTCCATCCAAAATCACAACAAAATCGATAAATCACAACACTACAATCGCAATCGAATACACAATCGCGTTTAGTGCTTACCCACTTGACTTAACATACGTTTGCAAATAAAATACGAGTATTCAATAAATAGGATCACAGTGTAATCCAATAGGATTTTCTATATCGTGGGCAACATTACATATTCAAATCACATGCACAAATATCCGGGCACTACGTCCCGAACTAAGCATTTGTAAGTTGTATACACTTGTACCGTATATTATCCGGATATAGGAATCGAAGTCGCCGCTTGAGGCTTGACTAAGAAATATGGACATTTTTCTGTTTAGTATACCAACTACTTCAAGAGAGTATTCGCATTGTGTCGTGAAGATAAAATCGGATAGTTGTCCAAAGTGTCTTGGCTTGTATACATATTTAAATGGAGCTGTTCGCATTATACCACGGCAGTATTAACTGCTGTCTGGGATATTTTCCAGTGCGATTGTATTTCTCTTTGGTATTCTCAGAATTGTTTTGAAACTTTTAGAAGTTTCCTCAAGTTTAAAACTCATGCCTAATACACTATTTAGAACACGTAAAAACTATGAATACAAAAACGAATAGTGGATTCCAGAATCGTGTACCAAATAAAAAATGTGGTAACAGAAAACTTTAACTTCAGGTTATAAATACTGAACGGATTTCGCCAGAAGTCAAATAAAAAGTTTTCGTCGGCTTTGCGTCGAGGTTGAAAAGTTCTGTACTTATAGATCTAAAGGACGTTTCTCAAGTATTACATCATTAGGAAAATCACTTTTTACAGGGTTTTTAGGGACTATGAATAAAGGTCTTATTATGCTATAAGGAAAAAGTCAACCTGTTGGTAATTGGCTCTATGAAAGCATTGGACATTTGCTTAGGAATCACATAAGTGCTCTTCTTGCGGAAATACCGACGTTTTCCCAGAAGTAAATAGTTCCCGTTTCATCGTAGGCCGCCGCGTGGTTTCATTGGCGCGAGCGGGCTCGGGCCCTCAA
Source organism: Diarsia mendica (assembly GCA_949316265.1). Taxonomy (NCBI): domain Eukaryota; kingdom Metazoa; phylum Arthropoda; class Insecta; order Lepidoptera; family Noctuidae; genus Diarsia; species Diarsia mendica. The sequence goes on from OX438895.1 coordinate 16,154,229, forward strand.
CCGGCGCCGACGTACCGGCCTGTTGGTCGTTGTCTACTGGGAAAATTAGCGAAGGGCGGAACCGTTTTGCAGGTCTTTCGCGTACAGGGTGACTGTCACCGTTGTTACGTGTTAATCTTACTATCTTAGTTACGTCTGACACTCTAAGCTTTAGTTGGTCGACATGTCTGTGTTCTACGGTTCCATTGATAGATCTAACTTTGTAATCCGTACTACCTGTCCTCTCTATAACTGTCCCCGCCGTCCACTTATCATAACCCCGATAGTCTCTAAACCAGACCTCGTCCCCTGATGTAAATTGTCTAACCGATCCCCCAGCTGACTTTTCTACCTGCTTCTGGCGAGCCTTTACTAATTCTTTCTGATCTGGTTTTAAGCAATCTAGACGCATGCGCAAATTGCGCCCTATGCACATCTTCGCCGGACTCGCGCCGGTTGTGTAGTGTGGTGTATTTCTGTAAGCCAGTAGGAATCTACACAAGGAAGCGTGTATGTTGGTTTTGGACTTAATTGCCTTTTTTATATTGCGTTTACATATTTTAACGGCGTTTTCCGCCGCCCCATTCGAAGCCGGGTGATAAGGGGCTGAAAATATTTGTTCAATTCCATTTGTGCTTAAAAATTGTTTGAACTCAGTACTGAAAAATGGTGGACCGTTGTCACTGACCACTTGTTTCGGCAGACCGAATCTAGCCCACATTTCCCGCAATTCTTTTATTACAGCTTTTGCTGTAGTGCTACTCATTTTAATTGCCTCTATCCACTTTGAATGAGCGTCCACTACAATGAGATAAGTTAGGCCCGCTATGGGGCCCAAAAAATCAATGTGTATTCTGGTCCACGGTCGGTCCGGCCATGGCCAGGGGCGCGGTGCATGCGCCGGAGGGGCGTCAGCTACCGCGGCACATATGGTGCAGGCACGACACGCTGCTTCTACTGCCTCGTCTATGCCCGGCCACCACACATAGCTCCGGGCCAACGCCTTTGTTTTCACTACCCCCATATGGCCTTCATGAAGCTCCGTAATTACCTTACCTCTGCACGAGTTTGGAATAATGACCCTATGTCCCCACATTACACAACCTAATTCTAAGTATAACTCATTTTTTCTATTAACATATGGTTTTAGTTCTCTCATTTCAACATCGTCCGGCCATCCGTCATTAATATATCTAGCTACTCTGTTTAATACACTATCCGAAGCTGTTTCTTTTTTTAATTTATGTGAGTCTAAGAGTAACGCTTCCGCAGCGAAATGCAAATATGTTTGTTCTGGGGTGTCTAATTCCTCTTTACAAACCCCCTCCTTGTGCTTACTAATCAACCTAGACAACACATCCGCTGTGTTCTTGTCCGTGCGAATATACTCTATGTGGAAGTCATAAGCCGATAATTTGATAGCCCATCTCTGTAGTCTACTAGCCGCCGTGTTGGGAATACCGGCATGCGGTCCAAAGATTGTTACCAGCGGTTTATGGTCCGTACGTAAAGTGAATTTTCTCCCAAACAAATATTGGTGAAATTTGTCCATTGCAAATATTATCGCGAGAGCTTCTTTATGAATCTGACTATAGTGTTGCTCGGCTGTGGTGAGCGCGCGCGACGCGTACGCCACCACTCGCTCGCCGTCGGCCCCGCCGGGCGCGCGCTGCGCCAGCACCGCGCCAAGCCCCCGCGAGCTCGCGTCGCATGTTACTATGCTCTCTAACGACATATCGAAATGTGTCAAAACTTCCGTACTACACAGAAGCTTTTTAATTATATTAAAAACCTTCGTATGTGACATTGTCCATTTCCAGTGTCTTCCCTTTTTGAGTAAGTCGTAAAGAGGGTTAATATGAGAGTTTAGATTTTTAATAAATTTCCCATAGAAATTAACCATGCCCAAAAATGATTTTAATTCCGATATATTAGTTGGGTGTGGCATATCTAATATTGGCTTTAACTTTTCCGGATTTACTCGTACTCCTTTTTTATTTATTATGAACCCTAAATATTTCACTTGGTCAGCTATAAACTCACATTTTTCTTTTTTAATTTTTAAGCCGTTCGTTTCCAAAATACGAAATACTTGTTCTACACTTTTTAAATGTGAATCCAGCGATTTACTTTTTATTAAAATGTCATCGTAAAATACTATTACGTCAGGGACATTTATAAAGAGATTTGTCATTAATTTTTGAAATATTCCAGGACTAGAAGAGAGACCATACACTAATCGGTTGTATTTAAACAGTCCTCTATGCGTGTTAATGACAGTGTAGTTTCTAGACGTTTCATTTAAAACTAACTGATTATAAGCTTGTGATAGGTCGAGCTTGGTAAAATAATGATTGCCACTCAATCCACTAAATAAATCTTCTACCTTTGGAACCGGATACCTATCAACCAACAAAGCTTTGTTAAGTGTCACCTTGTAATCTGCGCACAGTCGTATTCCGCCGTCCGCCTTCCTCGCTATGACCAACGGCGTGGCCCAGTCGGACCGGTCAACGGGCTCGATGACGCCGGCACGCAGCATTGCGTCCAACTCCGCATCTACGCGCGGGCACAGCGCGTACGGAACCGGGCGCGCGCGGCAGTAAATCGGCTGCGTCCCGGGCCGCACGTATAGCTTGACCTCTTCCCCCGTATACTTGCCCAATGTGCCGTCAAATAGTTTCTCATGCCTGGAGATGAAATCATTTAGCAAGTTATTTTTACTTGTTATTATATTATGAATTTCTGTACACTTACTTAACTTAGGTATTTCTATACACAATTCAGACAACCACTGTCTCCCTAATAGACTAGTACTACCCTTATTTATTACATATAAATCTAACTTTTTCACCTTGTCTTTATACTCAACATTTATTTCCAAGTACCCTATCGGATAAACAGCTGATCCATCGTAAAACTTTAACTTTAATTTACACGTTTGCAGAGGTATATCTTTAAACAATTTAGTATATGTTGAGTAGCTTATGCAAGATAGTGCCGACCCTGTATCGACTTCCATTTTTAATGGTTTATTGTTAATATTAACTGTCATACACACCGGTCTATACTTCGCTAAAGACATCTGGTACATTGCCTCCTCGTCATCACCCGACGCTTCCCGTTCCTCCTCGGAGCTGTCATCCGCTGCTGGTTCGCGTAGCCAGTGCGCTGCGCCGGCAGCGTCGCAGGTCGCGTTGGCGGCGTTTCCTCGGTCGCGTGTACCGCGTGGCGCCGCCTCCGCGCCCCTGCGTCGCTTCCCGCCGTCCTCCGCCGCGCCGCCGTGGCCGCTCGGACCGTGCGCGCGACCTCTGCGTGACCTTCCTCGCGTGCCGTTGGAGTTTGAATGAGCCGATGTCGTACGGCGTTCGAGTTCCTTCTTCATACATACTCTTCGTAAATGCCCAATTTTTCCACAGTAGCTGCATTCAAAATCCTTGTACCTGCAGTTTTGCGGGCTATGTCCCTTGCCACCGCACGCTGAACAATTTCTGATTGTTAACTGGTGCATCTTCTCGCTGAGTTCCCGGTCCGGAACTTGTTCCCGCGAGCCCTCGACAGCTCCAGCGTCCCGCTCGGCTGCCTCCAGGGTATTGGCTAACTGTAGTGCTTATTGTAGTCTAGATTATTTTCTGCGAATAACCTCTGCCGAATAAAATCGCTCCGCAGGCCGCACACAAACTGATCCCGTAGGTTTTCTTCTAAGTTCGTTTTGAACTCACAGTACCTAGCCATCTTTTTCAAGTCAGCCACGTAGTCCGCTATCAATTCGCCTGCCACTTGCCGCCTTTGACGAAATCTATATCTCTCCGCCAAGATTGAAGGTGTCGGTTGCAGATGTGCACGCAGTAAATCCACCGCGACCGTATACGATAAGCTTGATGGCTTACTTGGACTCGCTAATGTAGACAACAATTCGTAAGCCTGTTCCCCGATTATCGCTATTAATGTTGGTAACTTTAATTCGTCCGTTATCTTATTAACCACGAAGTACATTTCTAGCCGCTCCACATAAGCTGACCAGTTACCGGTTTTCACATCAAAGTCTTTGATTTTTCCCACAGACATTGTCACGATTGTCCACGATTACACCACTTATTTGCTTTTCTGCACCGAACAGTTTTTTTTTTTAATCCTCGTCGCCACTGCTAAATAAAAGACGTGTGTTCGAACCGAGCGTATATTAGAACTGGCTTGACGGTACAAGTGCGCGCTTACTTATAATTACCCACGTATACAACACTTTTGTTTGATTTTTATTTTAAATATTTGTACCTACTTTAGATCCTTATGACTCTGCGGGAGTATTTTTAATATTTAACTCGTTCAATTATATTAAAATCATTCTGTATAATACAAGATGTAGGCCTTTGCCGGAACTGTAAACCAATCCAAAATATTCTGTACATCAAACTAAAGTAACTGTATGTAATTAATATTGCTGGGAGACGATGCTTTTTAGGGTGAAAAATCACCTTCTACGGCAGGCCTCAATGTTACGCAAACATTGTGAAGGATGTTGTCCCGTACCTACCTACTGAATAGTAGGTAGGTACGGGAGCCACGGAAGTAAAGATATAACATAAAGATATAACATAAATATTTGTGTATTTTAAAAAAACTTGTAAAAGGTTGGAAATTTTACCTTATTTATATTGAGGGTCCATTATTTATTTACGGATCTCCGTAACTAAAAAGTTCCCAGGTCTAGAACAAAAAAAAATAACAGTAACGGGGAGTAAAACTGCCGTTTGGCTTCGTTAAGTCTTTTTACACCTAGAAAGGTAGCACTTAAATCGATTAACAGATGTAATTTTCATTTTAACTGGAAACTAACTTAGTTCTAAGATTTAATATAACCTAACACATATCATGAATGTCTAGGACTTTCAACGAAAATGAATAATGGTCGCATGAAAATCTAGTGTGCACTGCTGACAAAGAATATAAATCATGTTTTTATCTCTTAGGAGTTGTTAGAGTCAGTGAAGAACCTAAACGTTTTGCTATGCACGACCTTTTACAAGCTCAATAGCACTTCTTTTGAAAGTTCCTTCAATGCATTTGCAGTTTATTCTACAAAAAATAAATGGCGTTGTCACGTTTGAACACACAGAAATGCGACTGGTACCTATTTGAAAGGAGTCGTGGAAATGTGTACAGTTTTAAAGCTCTTGTCTTTTAAGACCCGCCTGACCGAGACCTTTGCACGGCAGTAAGTAAGTAGGTAAAAATACTAAATAAAAACCACAAAATTGTATAAATTATTTTTCCATTTTTAGATAGGTAATATTCAATATAAATAATTATTTACTATGCATTTCTTATAAATTGTTAAGAATACATCCCAAATAAAATGGAACTTACAATTATTTAACTGTCGAAATGTGGGTGCATTTGCGTATCCCCTCAGAGTATCCAGACGTTGTGATATCGTATGATATTGTGTAAACAATAAACATCCAAGTGATTGTAGCAATTCTGACAGTTCCATTGCATGTATCTTACTCGTATACCTCCTTTTGGACGTTGGTATAAAAAAAGAATGCCCTACTCCAAGGCAATATTGTGCTCTATGTAGCACTTAAAAAAGCCACAATATTTATTATTCTACCCAACCAGGTCATTGATTGAATCCATTTATCAACCCGACAAATTCAATTCATATTTTATACCGGTAGGCACTGAATCGAACTCATTTTGTTTGTATAACTAAATCCCTTTATGTACACTCTATGTATTGTTTCTGCGAATATATTCCATTTGATGAATTCTATTTCTGAAATCAATCAAATCCGTTTATCGTAGTGCACTGCCGGAGATAGAGGGGCCTGTTGTTACTACAGCAGCCTGTTATATGTCCGTTTGCTTTCTGCTAACAGTTCGTCTATCCAATATGAATTGCTGTTGCATAATATATCTATCACAGGCAAGTTCCTCGCACGTCAATGTTTCATTGGAATTAGTTTACATTTCATTAGTGGTATTGGGCTTTCTATTTGTTGGTCCTTCTGACCTTTATATGAACAATGTCATATAGAAACTAGTATATTTTGTGGGCAACGATCTCTAATTGCTCATCAACTTTAAATTGGCAAAGACTTACTTATGATTTACTTAAAACATGTACTCGTTACGGGAGTTAGTTTTTAACACTTTCTACACCTGCCGAAAAAAAACGCCGCAAAAAGAGAAAAGCGAAACACGTATGGCGTACAAAATATGTTTATCCTAATATTTAGGACAGCCGTATATCACACAGAAACAACTTGAACACTTTGTTACATAAATTATAGAAAATCCTATTTTTTCCCTTTTACACGAACAGAAGTTACAACAAAGGAATATGAGAGTGAAGGTACATGCATTATTACGTAGCAGAGGAAATTATTAATGCTGTAAAGAAAATATATGAACGTTTTTCTTATGGCTCTAAGGAAACTTGACACGGGAATATGCAACTTTACTTAACACAAGAATAGTCGAACAAGCTAATAAGTATACAGGGTAGAGATCTTTATAATTCTTTAACAATGAAAATATTGATTGTATTTTGTTTTCTCAAGTGTTTCGCATTAATCGACTGATGTCGAACGCTGTATCGTTTGACATCAGTCTCTAAATGTATCTGTATAATCTTAAAAGTAAATACAAGTAAGCTGGCTGTATACTTATTAGCTTGTTCGACTGTACAAGTATCAAGTTGGTGATTGGTTCGTAGGTCTAGTGATCATCATCATCATCATTCTCCCTTATCCCAATCAATTTGGGGTCGGCGCAACATGTCTTCTTCTCTAATACTCGTCATCTCAGCTGTCACTTTGTCGAAATCAGGTTTTTCTCAATAGCAGCCACGGAGTCTGTATTTCTTCATCTTCCTGCCCTTATCCCATGTCATTTGGGGTCGGCGTAACACGTTACGCCACAGAGTCTGTATTTATGCCTGGTAAATCGGCAATAGGCTCGCACCCGATTACATGAGACAAACATAACGGTCGAAATGTGGATGTACTATTAGGTACAAAATGTACGGTACGATTTATATAGTAGAGTTCATACATTAGAGTCGAGTATTGAATAGAATTTCATAATAGGTATACGAATGAATTTACGTCAGTATTGGCATAACGTTTGCTAATTAAGACATATAAGCATATACGCTTTTCCCCGAAGCTTTGGTTGCGTTAAAGGTAGAAATTATTCTACGGAAACACATAAAATATTTGTACAGGTTTTAAAAGACAGCATCTCAACAACTCAACCACATTGCAATTTGTTCCACAAACTGTCTACTATGATAAGTTAATTCCTTTCAAAAGTTCGTGCCAACATGACAAAATTATAAGGAAACATTTTCTCATCAACAAGGGTCAATGGAAACATTAGAAACCTTATAAACTTTAATTAATTAGTTCCCTAAAGATGTTTTCTTCGTAAAAACAAAAATGAAAAGGTAAGGTAGGTATTGAATAAAAATTTGCATTTTAATAAAAAAAGATCGGATGGCAGGTGCGGCGGACATTTATTAAAATGTAAGACATTGCAATTCCGCAAATCCGTTGTAAAATTAGCAACAGATATGAGATTGGAGCAATTTTCTTTGTTAACACCGTTTTCTTTTTTTAGGGTGTTACGTCACGGGAATGCAGTAATATATTTGCCAGTTTTTTTGCCATTTTGGGATCCCTTATATCCGTTACGGAGATATTAGGGGTGAAAGTTCCAAAATTTTTCACAGCTGTTTTTTTTTAGTTAAAGTAGTTTTTCAGGTTACTTATAACTTTACAGTTAACTGAAAGAAAGAAAGAAAGAAAAAATTTTTATTTGACGTCAGTACATCAAGCACACACACAATAATAAAAAAAATGAAAAAATACAAAAATGGAAATACATAGTAGGTACCTATGTGCTGTGTGCCTCACGGCTGCGCCAAAAAGGTTCATTTCAGCATTCATGTAAGACAGGTGAAGCTGTCTGACGCTGGTCTTCCAATGAACCTTGAGGGGGTAAGTAACATACAGAAAACAGTTTCAAACATATTATGTAAATATATGGTTACAATAAATATAATTATATCGAGTAGGTACTTAAATTAAGAAAATGTGTATAAATATGTGTATTATAATAAAGAAAAATGTAAGCAATAAATATATAATTGTGTAAAAAAGTAATAATACTGGTAACAATAAATAAATACAGAGATAAGCCAAGGCAGAATAAATATTTTTAGAAGAAAATAAAATTAGTTTAATAGTTATAGGTATTATAAGTAATGTCCTAATATCAAACAACTACCCATTTAAAAAGATTAGATAATTTAGATATATTAGTTAGATTAATTTTCAAGGCCAGGCATGTTTTTGTCTCGCTCCCACTCCCACCCCACCTTCGCGTCACTGTTCGCCTGCGCGCGCCGCACGGGTCTTCTGTCTGTGCTCACGCGACGGGTCTCCTCGCTCGTGATTATTTACCTACCGTTAACATGACTGTGTCGCAATAGTACGCGATTATGCATAGCATAGCGTAAGTACGTAGGTACACGGTGCAGTACAGACTGATCATTATAAACGCTCAGCAACTACCGAGTTGCTGAGCGTTTATATGATTGAAGCATTCATTGTGACCATATCCAGTCTCTGCTGTGCTTCTATCAAATACTGCCGCAGTCGTGTTCTGAATGTGTGAATAGTGCCCAGTACCCGTAATGGTGGAGGAATATTATTCCACACTTTAGATGCAGCGTATCGGAAGGTACCTCTGAAAGCTGCTGTCCTATGAGATTGTGTCGATAATTGCTGGGCACACAGCCTAGGTGCACACTCTCGTTTACTAGCCATCCAACTTAACTTGTCGTACAAATACTTTGGCTTCGCAGTCCTAATAACACCAAAAAGAAGACACGCTAGGTGTAACTTTCGCCTCGACTTCATTTTTAACATACAGTGTTTGTTCAAATAAGGGGTGACATGACTTCTAGGGGGAACCGAGTAACAGAATCGAGCACACGCATTTTGGACTCTTTGTATTAGTCTATCCGTACGAGCCAGCAAACGTGGGCCGTAAACCGTATCAGCGTAATTTAGTTTGGATAGTACAAGGGTTTCGACTAGCTGTTCGCGAAGCTTTTCGGACAGGTAAGGCCTCATTTTATATAAAAGTTTCAGGCGGTAAAAACAGTTTTTCACGGAGTTAGCGACGTGTTTCTCAAACCTAAGGCTGTTGTCCATACACAACCCTAGGTTCCGCACCTCATTAACACGGTCAATAGGTTCACCCATTATAGTCAAATTAAGGCTTACAGGTAGCTTCTTTAACTGCTGCCTCGTACCAAACAGCATATACTTTGTTTTCAATGGGTTTAAAGCTAAACAGTTCTCATCTGACCAGGTGGAGATTCTTTCCAGATCGTCATTTAGGTCTTTAATAGCTGAGTCAATGTCGTCAGGCTTAAAGGACAAATATAATTGCACATCGTCAGCATAAATGTGATATTTGCATTTCTGCAGACACTTTATTATGTCTGCGCAGTATAAAATAAAAATAATCGGACCTAAGATAGATCCCTGAGGAACTCCTCTTTCTATTGAAGAAAGGGCCGAAGTCAGGGTAGTACCGTCCGGTAACCGTAATTCAACGAGTTGTTTTCTGTCACCGAGGTAACTATGGAACCATTGGATTGCATTGTTGTCAAAACCGTAGTATTTTAACTTAGATAATAATAGTGGGATATTTATGCAATCAAATGCACGGGAAAAATCAAGCAGTACAATAAGTGTACACATTCCCTTATCTTGGGCGGACAAAATGTTATCGGTAACATCCAGCAACGCCGTGGAAGTACTGCGCTGTTTCCTGAATCCAGATTGTAGGTCAGGTAATATCCCATTCTCTTCTAAAAAAGTGGTTAATTGACGGCATACTACCCTCTCCATTACCTTTGAAAGACAGGGCAGAACACTGATAGGCCGCAAGTCTTTAACCTCAATAGGGTTGGGATTCTTGGGTAGGGGTCTAACTGTTGCAATTTTCCATTGGTAGGGAAACTTAGCTGTCCATAAGGAGCAATTTACCATGTCAGTGATAGTTGCTAAGGTGTATGGCATAGTCAGGGTAAGCATGCTCAAGGTTATATAGAACTGGAGACAGTGACAGTAAAATTTCATATTCCCAGTAGACTATCGTGCCTACCAACCGATGGGTAAGAAAGGTTCTCGAGTGGCGACCACGAACCGGAAGACGCAGCGTTGGCAGGTCTCCCACCAGGTGGACCAACGACATCGTGAGAGTCGCGGGCAACCGGTGGATGCAAACGGCAGGCTGCCGATCTTTATGGCGTTCTATGGGGGAGGCCTTTGTCCAGCAGTGGACGTCTAATGACTGATGATGATGATGATGATCCTGCCTACCGTTGAAAAAAGCCGGAACGATTCCCGTTTCTTTCCAATGCGTTTGTGTTTATCAATGTAAGATTGTTGCAATGTGTGATTGTTTCGAAAGATTCAAGAGCATTGGCCAGTATAAACATGTATTTTTCCAATAAAACGCAAAAAATACGGGAAAAATAACAGAACGATTCGAAAGAAACGGGAATCTTTCATTTTAATATTACGTACTAGTTAATTTAACTTAGGATATTCCATTCGTTAACTCTTTCCATCATCGGCTACGTAGCGTTTTTCCAACTATGATAGGGTCGGCTTCCAGTCTTGCCGGATGCAGTTGAATACCAGTAGTTTATATGAAGCGACTGCCTATCTGACTTCCACAACCCAGTTATTATTGGGTAATATGATTAACCCATCAGTACCAGTCTTACTAGTCTTACCTTAGGTTAGTCTTACCTATGGTAAGACTCATTGCAGAGTAGTCTTACCAGTGAAAATACGGAAAAAAACACAAATTGTTAATTTCCGGAAAACAACAAATCGTAACTTTCGGTATTTTCAACGCTTATCCTGTTTCCATAATTATCTACAAATAATCCACTGTGCAAAGCCAAAGCAAGCAACGGATTTGTATATTTATATTTTCTCCCTATTTATCACTCCATTATATAGCACCTATTTATTTGTTTATTCAAAATATCCCGGTATAAATAAAAGCTCAGAATATCAATATTTTTTTTTTCGCTGCATTCCCAACCGACGCATATTCTATTTACCGATAAAATTTCGTTAGTTGACCAAATACAGATTTTTTCTCTCTCCTATGGTTTGTTTTGTCCGCGGTTATAACTCATAATTTTACCAACAGTGCCGTTTGTAGCGCGAATTTATATTCCGTATTTTATTGGTTCAGTTGCCTCCCCTATTGCCTCTATTTCAATTTTCAAACTTACGATTGTGGCACAGTTATATTGTTAAGGGAATGCTGCGGTTACGACAATAATTGTACTTGGAATTTAATATTATCTGCTACTCCGTAGTTCGCTTTAAGTGACCACCTAAAGTATTTAAACCTTAAACTACGAAGTCGGATCTACAACGTTAATTTACTTGTGAATGAAACATAGTTTGACGGAGAGTAAATTGTTTTGGAGAAATCAGGAACAAACTTTAATACGTTAACGTATTGATGAATCCAGTATCCAATAGTTACTTGAAGCGAGTGAAATAATTACCTATATCTACTTAACTAGAATCTTCGTTAAAGCAAAACCACCATTTAAGCAAGGTTCTAAGTAGGAACATGGGTGGTTTTTAGTAAGTAGAAGTCTATCCGCTACACCCAGAGCGGGAGGAATCATTTGATGATTTCCTACCCAGCAAAAAAATCAAGTTTTTTAAGAATGGAACGAACCAAATAGAACACTTGAATCGTTCATTTGAAACAAATATAACCCAGATAGCCGTGTGTTTTTTAAAACCACACCTATCTTTGTAATATTTTTATCATACGTTGAGCACTGGGATTTAATTTCCTGGCAGCCATTACTTGTAAATTAAACAACGGTTTGATTGAGCCCAACAATACACAAACAGTTGGAGCATGAGAGAAAACATTATTGCACCTGCCTGTTATGTCATCTCTGTTGATATAGACTAGCCAGCCGTACCGTCGGTGGACTGGTAGAGGCACAAGAGGATCCCAAGCTTAGAATAATAATATCAAGGAGAATAAAATTAAAATAGAAATATTTCCTTATTTTCTGTTTCAGTAGTCGAGTAATAAGTACCTACTTACTACTGGCGATAAATCAAGTAAAACGAACCAAAAATTTCAGCAGCTCAAAGTAAAATTGATTATATCCATAAGTTCTAAAAAGCAGCCGAAGTAACCCTACACTTCGCAGCCATTCCATTCCGGGCGTTTAAAAAGGCCACTTAAAACAATTAAACAAATCTGCGAACGGGGTTGCCAACGTTATAAATCTTTGAAATATTGCGTTGGAAACTCTGGTTGTATGGCAAGAGTCGGAAAAAAGGGCATTATGCAGCCAGCGAAGCGGGCGCCACCTGGTGTCGCCGTTACGGGTTATTGCTTGAGAACGTATTTCTTGACGCATCGTGGTGCTTGAAAGGACATTTTATTGGGTTTTAATGTTAGTGGTAATTATGAAGGTTGTTGACGAATTTGTGAAATTGGAGATTTGTATGAGAATTTTAAAATATAAAAATTTTGGTATTTTTTTTATTTCAGCTAATCAAAGTGCTGGCCCAAATGATCTATACAATTTTGCCATTTTGATGGCAGTTTGTTTATCCCTTTACTGTAGAAGTCTGCCGGACGGGAGGCGATGAAGAAAGTGTTTTGTACTGCCTCTCGGGAGTCGAATTTTTTACCACTTAAAAAAATGTCTAGATTTTGAAAAAAGTAGAAATCTGTTGGGGCAAGGTCTGGTGAGTACGGTGGGTGACGGAGAGCTTCCAGCTGTAACTCTTGTAGTTTTGCGATAGTCTTTCGTAAAGTGTGAGCTCGCGCGTTGTCGTGGAGAAGCAATGGGGAAGAACGATTGACTAGTCTTGGTTGTTGAATTGCGAGCTTCTCCATCATTGTTTGCAATTCTTGGCAATAGACATCTACCGTCACTGTTGTGCCATTCGGTAAGAAGCTGTGGTGTACAAGTCCGGCGGCACTGGTCCACCAGACAGTCACCATCATCTTCCTATGAGTAATCTTTTTCGTAGCGCACTGATTAGGTGATGTACCCGGGTCCACCCACTGAGACGCACGCTTACGGTTGTCGTACAGGATCCACTTTTCATCGCAGGTAACAATTTGATTAAGAATTTCATCGTTTCTATGCCGATTCAGTAGTGCTATGCATGCTTCGACGCGTAAATCTCGCTGTTGGTCGCTTAGTTCGCGTGGCACGCACTTATCTAGCTTTTTTATCTTTCCAATTTGACGCAAGTGCCTCAATGTTGTTTTGACACTAACTCCAAGGCCTGCAGTAAGCTCAGCCTTAGATTGAGTTGGATCTGCTTCCACTATCGCCTTTAATTCGTCGTTGTCGACAATGTTTACCGGCCAACCGCGAGGCTCGTTCTTCGACTCAAAATTTCCAGATTGAAAACGATTGAACCAGTAATGGACCGTGTTTATGCAAGCAGTGTTAAGCCCGTACACGTTGTTAATGTTTCGTGTTGTTTGCGCAGCGGTATTTCTACGTATGAACTCATATTCGAAAATTGTACGAATTTGCAGTTTATCCATGGCGCCAAAAACTACCACAATGTCACAAAAACAAAAAACTATCAAAAAACAAATGACTGAATTTGAAATTAAAATAACACGTCTTTCGAATAAAATTTACTTGAATTTCGAATTACGCGCCAATCCACAGATAATTAAATCTGAAAATACCAGTTATAAAATCTCCAATTACATAGGTAAAGACCTATTATCATCATCTGCGTGTCCTTATGCCTAACTTTGTTGAGGTCGGCATCCCGTCGAACCGGATGCAGCTGAAATGCAGTATTTTACATGGAGTGAATACCTATCTGATCTCCATAACCCAATTAGTATTGGGTATACTTCTTGGTAAGACTGGTTAGGAAGATTGTAATAATTATATTGATTAAAAATAATAAGGAGGTGTTATTCTGCTAAAAAAAAAAATTAGATATTTCAGTAATTTAAAAACAAGATGCAGCAACAATTTTGTCCAACAGTGGCCCAGAAAACACCATTCTACAGCGAACAAATGAAGATAAGATAATTTTTAGAGCAGCTTTCAACTCGATGAGTTCATAAAATAGAGTTGTTTTTTCCTAACAACGGCTACTCGAGAAAATAGCGACTTATTAGATTTAAGAGGTGGTTTAGAATAACTGACCTTTGGAAATTAACTCTTGAGCATTAATTATTAGGTTAGGTTATTATAAACCTCAAGAGTTAGTTAGTTAGTAGTAGCTATAGGTAGTAGGTACTCATATTATATTCATGAATAATTACAGTTTTCTAAAAACATTGTACCTAAATGTTTTTACCAACCACTTTCTAAGAATAACTAAGCAATGGCTCTTGTTTTAATCTTATACAACCACGGCGACGGTAATGTTTTATCTTTAATTGGGTTCATATTTCTTAACAATAATAACAACTTCAGAAGAAAAATAATACCTGACTAGAGTGGATGTTTATATTTCTAACTAACTTAGTTACCTACCCGTGGGAAGTATGACGCAATAAACTAAAAGTCAATAATAAAACTTATAAAATCTGAAGTAGGTGTACTATAAGTATGTGCCCGACCCAATTTTCTAGAAAGACCATGCTGAAAGAAAGAAAATGTATTTATTGGTCTCACACAGGACAACACAATTTGATAAAAAAATAATAAGATCGCTTAATCTGAGACTATCGTTTTCATGTAAACAAATATTTACTTTTACTGTTATCCTGTGTCAACCCAGTATCCCACTGCTGGGTAAAGACCTCCCCCATGACTTCCAAATTTTTCGTTATAGGGCTAATGTAGACCACTGGTCTTTGGTTCAAACAAATATTTACGATGGAAGCCAACTAAATTACTCTTTTTATAGTAAGCAATCACTAACATCTTTAAGCGGTAGTATAATCTTGTAAATAAATATAATCAAATATATTATGTGGATGTGTTGAAAAGCATAATGAATTAAAGGGCGTCAAAAAATTCGTCTGCATCGCCGTCAATGGGAATAATGTCCAGAAAGCTGGCAGCGTTGCCAAGTTGGATAGCAATGCTGTTTTTTTGCCAAAAATAGGCCAGCCCGCTGCTCACAAGAAAAGTTTATCAACCAGATCCCTGACCCCATAAGTAGCTGTAATGTTTCAACCCCCAAACATTTTTATTTTATCAAGTAAACATCGTTTCATCTATAAAAGATTCATGGTTCTGGGGGCTTTAGCAATATCATAATCGGATAAGAATATGAATTGCGTTAAAATTCTTAAAATGGTTTCAGATGCAATTACTATTATAATTTGTCACATTGTGACCGTTTTACGAATTTTATCGTAATTCATATTATTATCCTATTATGATTTTGCTAAAGCGGCCATTTTAGTCCTGTGTGATAGTGTCAGATCTACAGACAAAACCTTATATAAAAGCTCAATATTTAAAATCTATTTTCATCGGAAAACTTCGTTCTTTGTTGCCAGGATTATGTGCACCTCTAAACCATAACCGATAACTTAAGCGCATAGCTCTATAGTTACATTGTTGTTACAAAACTGCGCTATTTGTTATAGTTCTGTGGTATACCGTTCCTGATACTGTTCAATTTATAGTTTAGTCTCCAGATGCGTTCAATATTTACTTTATATTTATTTAATTATTTATCTAGCAGTTTATAATAATAAACGGGATGCAACTTTGTAGAAGAGACAACATTTTGTATACAGTCTCAACCGATCACGATATTAAATATAATACAATAAATGAACTATAATACACGGTTATGATGAATGAATGAATTAGGCTGGAGAGCAGTGGTGGTCCAGTGGTTGTGACCCCGACTTACCAACAGATGAGTCGTGTGTTTGATACTACTTACTTAGCACATTATTTTATACTAATAATAATAATAATATTCCACAACTATCACACAACGCCATCTAGTCCCAAGCTAAGCAGAGCTTGTGTTATGGGTACTAGACAACTGATAAACATACTTATATATTTCTAACTACATACATATTATAGATAAATTACACCCAGACACAGAACAAATGATCGTGCTCATCACACAAACATTTGTCCTGGGTGGGAATCGAACCCACGACCTCCGGCATAGCAGTTAGGGTCACTAACCACTAGACTAACAGGCCAGTCAAACCCAGTGTTCAAACCCAGTCATGTGCATTACTTTGTGTTATTTATTTCATCAAAACGGTGAAGGAAAACATCAATCGTGAGGAAACCGGCTTATCTATCTATCTTAGAACCAAAAAAAGTCGAAGTCATGTGATGTTTACCAACCATTTTTCTCAGGAACGCGTGAAGGTATCGAGTTGAAATTTATATCAAATACAAAGGAATAAGAATTTCCTTTAAAATCGTGTTGATTAATTTGCCCTGGAAACTACCCAATTAGCTCGTTTTTGGTAGCAAAAACTACTTTTAATCATTCATTCTTGAACAAAAATAATTTAATAAATAATTAGTCCATTGAAACATAACTGGTAAATCAACTAAAAGTGATTTCAAATAATTCGATCGGCCAAATAATTTGGATTTGCCGATGGGTGGCTTTATTATTATGAAATGTTTTATCATTGGATTATCAATCTGTTAATATTTTAACTACCTAAATCAGATTAATTTGTGGTATAAATAAAGGTTCTCTGAAAATTCATAATTGTTGAATGCTGCTATTTTAATCAATTGAGTGGTTTGGATATTTTATCATTTGTCATAACATGTCAATAGAAGGTATAATGTGTTAGACATTGCTTATAATTATTATTGTGACATTAATTAAATTAGGGATTGTTTGAACTGACTAGATAGTTAGGTATTCATTTTTCATAAATATAATGCCTACGATTTTGGTAAGATTTGTCAAAGTATAAAGAACTGGGTGCTTACTCTGGAATATAATTCCGATAGATCGACATTGGTCAAACGTCAGTTGGTTGAGTTAAACGTCAGGGATTGGCTAGACTCAGCCTGAGGCTACAGTAGGCAGCGATTTGCGATGCGACTGGAAGAGTGAAATTTTTTGAACTGAATTGATGTACGGTGTAGCCATATACGTGAGCATTCATTTACTTGTTTTAATCGCTCATGTGTCGCAGGTCGCGTCGCGGCCTAATGTAGCCTCAGCTTCAGTGAGTCCAGCCAATGCCTGACGTTTGACTGACAATTCCAATGTCGATCTATCGCAATTATATTCGAGAGTAAGCACACTGGTCAGTGTACAATAATTAATTTTGTTTTCGTTGAATCATAACTTACAGAGGTGTAACCGTGTAACTTATAGTCACACAATCACTCAAAATTCGCAAGTTATGTGTCCCATGTAATAGAGGGCGAGTATATTCTCATCAAATCCAGGAACTGTGGCTGCGAGTGAGAAAAAAAAGACCTAATAACAACAATTTGCCTGACCCGGAAATTGAACCCAGGATCTAATGTTCAGCAGTCGCGTAACCTATCGATAAACAAAATTCAAATTCATTTATTTGCTAATATACCCATATTAGCAAATAAATGAATTTGAATTTTGGTAATTTTTTAAATTACTAGTTGTTAAAATTTAAAAATAGTTATTTTTAATTTTTTTATTTTAGTTTTTACATACTTACAGGTAGTAAAAAAATCTACTAGACTAACCGAAGTTCCAATTATCATTTAATTTACCTAAACAAACAAATAAAATACTGTCGTAAACCGCGGATGCGTTCCTAAGACGTCTACAGCTAATACAGTATGTTTTATGTTCCACCGGTACTAATGTTCCTCCGGTACTAATTAATCAAAACGACGCTTTTTATCGACGCCGTGGACAGCTGCTGTCTGATTCGATTACACTAATGAAAGAACAAGGATCATGTCATCTTTATTAATTTAATTCGCGGAAATTTTCTTTCTTTCTTTCTTAAGAGCGTATGGTACCTCAAACGCGAGTTTTATAATGCGTAAAAGTAAGTAAGTAGTAAGTAGTAGTATTCACTGCAGTAATCAACATCAAAAAAATATATGATATTCTTAAGGATATATGCTAGTGCCATAGTGTTGTGAAAACATAATACAACTAACTTTGCTCGATAGAAAAAAATCGCGAAGATACCTCTAAAAATTTCTTTTAACGAGTAAAAACCGTACTAAAATACATGTCATCGTTCTGATTTTTTTGCCAAATAATTCTACAAGCAACAAACTAAAGTCATAGTGTTTTACTTTTTTAGTCCAATCAATAGTTTTTTTGTAAATCGCAAAATACCACTAATTTCGCACTATTCGGCCTCAGCGAAAGACGTAACAACCGCTTTGTAGTGCAAGCTGATTAGAACTTTATTCTAACAGTATTACAAGCGAAGTCTGAACCACCACAAATAGGGTTGCTAATCTGAGGTAGCATACGCTCTTAATGGCGTGACCTAATAATATTTCCGAGGTAGTATCGATGTTGTCAATGAAAATTGAGTAACCAATTCGAGTTTTCTTTATCTTGATTATTGAATTAGGTGAACTCCAATCTATATAAGTCGCGAGTGAATAGGCTTCTTCTGGGCAATCTGGTGGTAATCTGGCAAATTTGGTGGGTGGAAAATCATCAAAAGACCTCTTGAATGAATGGGCTCTTGAGCAGAGCGAAGGGAAGTGTCAGACTTCTACTGACTAAAAACTGAACACATGTTCCTTCTTCGCCCTTGTGCCGAGGCCACGTCATCTCTTTCGATAATCCGCAGCCCCGACGGGCACCTCATCTCTGCCCTTAGGGCAAGATCGAGGTCAAGAATAAGCATATTTCAAATTTAAAAAAAAAACTCATGTGATCAAAAAAGTGTTGAATTTATATTGGTTGATGAATGGAGAAGGACCAAAGAAAAGAAGAATGGACTGTTTGAGGAATTATAATATAATGGAAGAAGGAGTAAATGATAGCGTGACTATTGTCAGGAGAGAATGACACCAAATAACATAGGATAAAAAAGAAATATGATGTAGGGGATCGGACAAAAAAAAAACTAATGAGTCCGTCAGATAGATTTCCAAAAATTTTTGGCCCTTTTTTTTTCTTTTTTCACGTAAACTTAAAATGAAGACGATATAGTGCTTCGAAAACTCGTGTGACGTCATATGATAGTACATTTTGACGACACAAGTGACGTTTCAAGCCCCACTCCAAGATCTTTGACGCGTTTTATCTTCGTCATTTTTTATTGATTTGATAAAACAAAAAACACGTATTCAATATTTTTCGATAATCTAACTTACGGACTAAACAAAATCATATTATTTTGACCCAGTCCGATCCCCTATTAGGTGCTTTGGCACCCCGTCGGGGCTGCGGGTTGCTCGAAAGAGATACCGCAATCTCGACACAAAGGACTAAGAAGGAACATGGGTGGTTTTTAGTCAGTAGAAGTCTCAGACATTCCCTACCCCTAGATCGGGAGGAGTCATTTGATGATTTCCCAACACCCCTAAAAAAGGTGCTTTGGCATTTTCAACGTGAACTTTAATTTTAATTACCTACACTGAAATAAAGTTTAAATTTTAATGTTTAGATAACAAGTGTTATAATATGATATCGTTATATGCATAGAAACCCAAAATACATAGTCACTGAATTAAATAAACACGAGGTTAGGTTTACACAGAATACCTACCACAAAAAAAAACTGTATTTACACGGGCACCGCTTCATAAAGTAAAAACAAAATACTGAAAACAATGTTGAGTATCTCAGAGAAAATTCACGACTTTGGTTTTAATATTGGCAGGTAAATAAACCCTTTTTAGCTGCCAACGTGTCCCAAACAACCTGATACTTATATATAATTTGTTTTACTGTCAGTGTTATGTAACCAATAACATGTACCTACTTACCTATTTATGACGTAATCAGGGAAAGAAAAACATTTTATGTTATTCATATTTCAACATTCATACTTCAACTCATTACTCTGCCTCGAAAATTAAATGGAGATTTTTATTAAACCTTGTTTGTTTTTCATTTTCATGATGAGGTGTGGTATTTTTTTATTAAAGGAAGGCCGTAATATCCGTGATCGGATGATTATCAATATTAATGATTATATTAATTTTCCAGTAGATAAGTATATTATAAGTAGTACCCAGCAGTAGTATTAATACCTAACACTGTCATCATCTGCCTAACCTTTTCCTAAATTAACAGGGATGACTTCCAGCCTTAGCGATTGTAGCTGAAACTTTTTCGAGGTATTCCACATTGGGCACCCGCTTTAACGGCACCTGAGGTAATGGCACCTGAGGTATTCCACATACGGCACCTGTCAATATTTTTCGCAGGTGCCATTAGTGGAATAGTTTATTATGGAATAGTTTATTATTCTTTCGGGTCACTGACGATAACGATAACGACTGTCAAAGAACTACCAAAATTTAGACAGCTGGAACCAACAGCCTAACGCACACACTGACCAAACTTCGTACGTAATAATGGTCGGCTATCCACAGACCGTCCTTGCCAAGCGCGGCTTATCCTTGAAGAAAACAGCGTGCGGCTGTAATTATTAAACAACGAGCTCCTCCTTAACACCTAACTATATTACTTAATTCGGTTACATAATATTCAATTAAAATTCAATATAGTAACATGTGCCGACATCATAATCACTTGGAAAGCTGTTATCG
This sequence comes from Diarsia mendica, assembly GCA_949316265.1. Lineage (NCBI taxonomy): Eukaryota > Metazoa > Arthropoda > Insecta > Lepidoptera > Noctuidae > Diarsia > Diarsia mendica. Next base: position 16,174,987 of record OX438895.1, read on the forward strand.
AATCATGTCGAGATCGGCTGACTGCTTGACAACGGATAGTTAACTCATTAAATTCCTGAGACTAAAAGCTAGTCTCTTCTATATCTGGGTATCTAAAATGGCCACTTTAGCAGATCATCATATGAATTGCGTTAAAATGATCCTTTAATAATAGTAACTGCGTCTGTGACCATTTTACGAATTTTAATGCAATTCATATTATTTTCCTATTAGGTATGATCTATTTTCCTAAATAGGCACAGAAGCAGTTACTATTATGAAAGGTCCATTTTACGATTTTTAACGCAATTCATAATTATGATCTGCCAAAGTGGCCGTTTTAGACCCCCTGCTCATCTAATACGTATGATAAATAATAATAATAATAATATTCCACAACTATCACACAACGCCATCTAGTCCCAAGCTAAGCAGAGCTTGTGTTATGGGTACTAGACAACTGATAAACATACTTATATATTTCTAAATACATACATATTATAGATAAATTACACCCAGACACAGAACAAATGATCGTGCTCATCACACAAACATTTGTCCTGGGTGGGAATCGAACCCACGACCTCCGGCATAGCAGTTAGGGTCACTAACCACTAGACCAACAGGCCAGTCAAAAATAATAAATCATCATTATATAACTGCCCTTATCCCATTCTATTTGGGGTTGGCGCAACACGTTTTCTTCTTCAATTCTTCCCTGTTAGACGTCAAAGTGACATTTACTTCTTTCTCCTTCACATCATTCTTCACAAAATCCATCCATCTTTTCTTTGGCCTTCCTCTCCCTCTCCATCTATCAACATTTATACGTATGACAAATACGTGTTATTTTAAGATACACAAGTGGATGTATGATGTCTAGCACTATAACTCCAGTTTATAAATTGCTTTTATAAAACTGAAAACTTAAAAGCAAACATATTTTATTTCTCATAGACCTACATGGGTACTTATAAAACTTCAAGATAAGGTGCATGGTTCAGGTTGGTCTTATCCAATGTAGAAGAACCGACAAGAAACTCTCTATTTAAACTCTCTATACTCTTTAAAAATTATTTTAGTACTTTAGTATTCAATGAGGGGACAGTCAGCCCGTCAATAAATCCTTGCTTACCAAAAAAAAAAAATAAGAATCCACAAGGGCCTACCTACACTGTTTATAAATTCACAAAGTTAAGAAAATATTAGAAAAAAGACAAATTGAACTAGCAACACAGAGTGGAGAATGGGAATTCCCATCAAGCATAATTTCAGCTTTCAGATTCCCTTATTAAGACGTCCTGTAATGATTGACCCATTTACTATTTAAATGATTGTTAAATCATTCATTAATTTGTATCTCAGTGTAATGCTGAAATAAATGAAAGAGAAACTGCCTTGAATAATTTAAATTCTGTTGCCTACAATAATTCAAATAACGCGTACCTAGATGAAACCTGATTAAATCCTTCATAATTAATTAAATTTCTGTAGGTCGTCGATGATTGTATTAATCCAATGTCGGCCTCCTCTTAACTGATCTGATAAGCTGTCTTAGCTAGGAATAAGTTTTAGTGTCATCGCGGATTTTGTATCGAGACGAACGTTTAAACCATAACGAAAATTTACCAAATATCTGTACAATTTCTTTGTCTACAAACATGTTTCATAAGGTGGAATGAATACTGACTTACATCATTGTGAAAAAAATGCAAAATAATTCCTAAACCGATATCATAAATAGAACAACTATTTTTTTTTTACATTACGTTAATGTAATAAATGAATAATTTCTTAACAATTTATACAGGTGCGTAGTACTCGCAACCGGCGTGCGTGTATGACCAGATGTACCATTACACTGGAAATATAATTAATCATTGTAAAATAAATAAATCTTTGTAAAATTTAATTGATACAGTAGCCTTAAAAGTTATTTCAATTAATTGTTTCGCTATACATAATCTAGAATTATGAAGACAGTGAGCTGTCTCGACTTAAAATCTCCGCTGTACCAATATTTTGATTCAAATTCGTAACAAAATTTGAGCTTCACTGATCTACTTAAATCTGATTAGTATCGACGTTTACGTTTCACCTCTTAAGGGTCGATACTGATTTATATAGGCCTATAGGGCTGCCAACAGAAGAACTCAATTAGCGATATCGATGGTTCGGACTCGTATCGACTTTTACGAAATAATAAATACGATTTGACAGCTAATAAAACTCCTAATAGTGTTGGGAACGACTCACGTTGCGTTGTGACGCGACCCGACTCAATCCGACACGATTGGCCTGACACTGACGTCGATATCGACTGTACAGGGGGCCTAAGGGAAAATAAATTTTGAGATTTATATTTGACATCATTTCTTTTACAATGAAACACAATTTGTGCGAAAATAATAATCCGCTTTTGACGTCAGAGCTTCGGCCATCATTTTCTGATCTTGAAATTAATTTGAAATTTAGGGATGGTGTCCCTGTGTCGAGGTACAATTCGTTCCCCGCGGAATTCGCGTGTGCCGAGGTCATAAATTGGCAGCCTTTGTAAAGCGGAATTGGTTTTTCTAGTACAATATACGTACCTATATCCATCGTCAATAAGAGAATATCGTTCGAGGAAACAAATAGGTACCTAACATTGAAATCGCGAACATATAGATTGAACGGAGCTGTCATAAACTTATCTACAACTATTTGAATATAGAGAATTGTTATTATGGAAGCCACGCAGGTTTCGAGTAGGTAGTAGATTGTAACGATAAAGATCTTCAACAGGTCTCGATTGCAATCCATTTCAGTGATATTACTTCAAAAGCACTACAAAACGCATCTGAACGTTATTGTCTGGGCCTCGTTAATGTTATTGGATCAGAACTAAACGTTAGGAATCGAAGCGTTAATGTGGGCGCTATGGGCGCCTTGCTCGTCGGATTACTCGTTGGCTACATGCATCAGCACGTCCCGACTGTAATGCTGTCGAATATCGTTCTGAAACGTAACAGCAGCGCGCGCTCGGAATATCCAAGCGACGTAGTACTGACCGCGCGACCGAATGCGATGCGATCTTTGCAAGTTTCACATTCAATGCCGACTACGCGCGTTTGAAATAATGGAGATCCAAAAAAAGGTTCGCAATATCTGACCTTTTTTATTAGGGTTCCGTAGTCAACTAGGAACCCTTATAGTTTCGCCATGTCTGTCTGTCTGTCTGTCTGTCTGTCTGTCTGTCCGTCTGTCCGTCCTCGCTTAATCTCTGTGACCGTTAGCACTAGAAAGCTGAAATTTGGTACCAATATGTGTATCAATCACGCCGACAAAGTGCTAAAATAAAAATTGGAAAAAAATGTTTTATTAGGGTAGCCCCCCTATATGTAAAGTGGGAAGTGATTTTTTTTTTAATTTTAACCCTAACGTGTGATATATTGTTGGAAAGGTATTTAAAAATGAATAGGGGTTTACTAAAATCATTTTTTGATAATGTCAATAAATTCGGAAATAATCGCTCCAAAAGTAAAAAACAAAGCGTCCCCCCCCCTCTAACTTTTGAACCATAAGTTTAGAAAATACGAAAAAAATCTGAAAAGTAGAACTTTATAAGGACTTTCTAGGAAAATTATTTTGAACTTGGATGGAAACCACAGATGGAAACTGCAGTTAACCAATATAATTTGGTCCCTGAATCGTATGAGCGCCTATACAATCCAGAGGTCAAGTTTCATTGGCCCGTATTTCAAACAAAAAAAGAATTATTACTACGGAACCCTACACTGAGCGTGGCCCGACACGCTCTTGGCCGGTTTTTGTGTATCTAATGGTCTTGCAGAAGGTAGGACACCATTAAGGTATAGTCCAAAAATATGTTGAAAACGGTCACAAAATCTTTACTTTTATTCGGACCTTTAAGTAAAAGCGACGTCTGTAAAACGATTTACTTACTTCTAATGGTGAATGTTATTCAACCGTCAACCTTTTATTTAGATAGTAAGTACTTCAAGGGTTATTTGAACTAGCGCGTAAAAGCAAACTAAAATAATTGAATTGAGTGTCTACGAAAGTATATAAAAACAAGATGGAAGGGACTCCGACGCTAAAACGGCTATCACGTGTTCAATACATACAATTTTAATGTTTCGCCAGTTATTAAAAAGGAAAGCTGCTTCCTCTACAAAACTGCAATTTTGTAATTTCCTACAAAAAAAACTAATCTTTTAGAAAATAACCGATGAAAATTTTCAGAATGGTGAATGTGGTGTTCAGAATGATGTACTGAGTTCGTAGTCACAGTTTAAGCGTCAGTGTTCCCCCTATTTACTGTTGTATTTAGTCTCAACATTTCTCTACCTTCAAAGAGTCCCTTCAATAAAAAAATTAAGTTCAAAAATCTAAAACCCGACTACTAACAAAATTGTCTGATATTCTTCGTAGTCGCATGCCACTGATACCACTGATACCTGATGCTCCTTCATGGCGTTCTTATTGATACAGAAGTCAGCTGTTAATTGCCATCAACGAGGTGGCATGCGACTACGAAGAATATCAGACAAGAATTATTTTCTTGTTTTCTACTTTTAAGACCGCAATTTTGTTAGTAGTCGGGTTTTAGATTTTTACCCGACTACGGCGAAGCCAAAAGGAAGGGTAATGATTTTGGCAGTCTATGTATGTATGTATGTATGTATGTTCCACCGTAGCGCCTAAAATACTGAACGGATTTTAATAAATGAGGTGTCAATAGATTCGTAAGAATAGCCCGGGTGACATAGGCTATATAAATTTTATAAATTCTTTTTATGACGGAATTTAAATGTCAAAAACTTACCTCAAAAATATTAAATTGAGATAATCACATGTTTGGTATCAAATGAAAGGTCTTGGAGAGCAAAAACCAATATTTTATTCGTAGTCGGGTTTTAGATTTTTAAACTTGTTGAAGTTAATTTTTTTATTTGAATTTTATTTTTGTGTGTACTAAAACTATAATATAATACATATTTGTAATGTGCTTGTCAAGACCTTTCATTTGATACCAAACATGGTATGATTATCTCAAATATTTTTTTTTGTATGTTATAATCTGACATTTAACTTCCGTCATAAAAATATTTGATAAAATTTATATAGCATAAGTCACCCGGGCTATTCTTACGAATCTATTGACACCTCATTTATTAAAATCCGTTCGGTAGTTTAGGCGCTACGGTGGAACATACATACATACATAGACTGCCAAAATCATTACCCTTCCTTTTGGCTTCGCCGTAGTCGGGTAAAAAGCAACCCAACACTCCGACAGCAAACAGGGCGCACAGGGTCACAGATGCAGTTACTATTATGAAAGGTTCATTTTACGCTTTTAAACGCAATTCATATTAGACTCCCAGCAGCAAACAATAACCCAGCTACTAATATTGCAAACATACGAGAGCTGCATTACTTCAACTCAAAGCCAAAACGGAACCAATTGTAACTATTTTAATTAAGCAGGTAGCATCAAAGTCTGCACCCGATTCTACCGCATCTCCTCCCTGATTTCACGAGCGTTTGGCACATTTGCATCGAGTGGGACGTACGTAGCTTTGACGTCTCCGTGGTACAGTCTATCTGGTAATGTTTTAGTCACAGACGAGATTAATGACGGATAGAGGCAAGTCGGCCGAAATATCAGCTCTTTTGTGCTTTGGATATGATGGGAGGGGCTTAATTTCGTAATTACCTACATGTCCGCTGGATATATAAATATCATGTGTGTGATCTTTTTATTATTAAACGAAAGGAATTATTTATTTTGATTTGTTCAGAATTGCGTTTCGCGGTCGAAACGATTAATCTGGGATATATATTTTGTAGGAGATCTATTCAAAGTAGATATTTAAGTATCTAATTTTGACAATCTAATGCGGGGAAATTCTATTTTAAGATGTCTATGTTAAAGGTTATTTTGCTAGAGAAGAGATACATAGACGTTCATTTAATTTTCTTCTTTAGTATATTTTTATTTGCTTAGTGTAATCAAGTGAAGTCGAGTATATACCTATAATATTTGTATACTTATTGAACAAAGTTCAAGTACAGATTCGTCTTCGAAATCAGTAATTTGTTCATTATTTTTATTCAATTGAGGACAGAATTTTCAGGACAAAAGCCTACCTACATATTATTAGATGATAGATAGGTACATGTTAATGCATAACAATTAACTACCTCGTTGATCCAGTAGTCACAAGCGACTGCTGAGCATGTCCTGTCCTGGGTTCGATTTACGGGTTCGGTAAAAGTGTTATTGGCTGCCTATATTATTAATAGGTAACTATCTAATAATATAGGTTATCATCTAATATTGTTGGTACCTATCGTTTCTAATAGTAATTGATAACAATGAAATTAGACTTTGTTCAATAACATTTGATTCTAATCAATAGTTTGTGTTGACTTCTGTGATTTGCGAGTAATTTAGGTTGAGGATAGAAAAACGACCTCAGATTATATCTTTTGCGGATTTTTATTTGGAGATTGTATGAGGAAACTTGTTAGGTATTTATCTAATGCCTATATCATAAGCAATCATATAAAATTAGATTAACACCAAAAATACCTTAATTGTTTCTAGAAATAGATAACGAACAAAAATGCAGAATTCATTTTTACTTCGGTGACGATTCACTATTCAGTATGGATGCAAAAGCTTCATGCCACGACCGATCTGACCAACAACCAAATACTGATTTCCCTAGAACGTCGACCACCATTGCAGAACTTGCAGAAATCAAAATGACCTTATCAAATTCATTTATTATTCTCCCCGAGTTAATCATGGGTAGTGCTCCAATCCGGTGGTACGTGGTGAATATATGTATGGGTAAACTGGGTGAAATATGTCCGTACGTGCGAAAGTTTCCATAAATACGCATGTACTCCCGTTTCAGTTGCACTGATCCTCAAGCTCGGAGAGGAGATGCAAAAGGGGACTTACTGTCAAGGATCGGAAAGGAGTCAAGTGCATGGCTGCTACTGTAGAGCATCTGGGCCCCGAGTCTGCTATTCAATAGTGTCAGAATGGTCTATCATTGATCTCATAATTGTTTAGACAACACCAAACTTGTCAAAATCAACATTTATGAGATCAATGATAGACCATTCTGACACTATTGAATAGCATACTCGGAGCCCTGGAGGTCTAAAAGGGCCACTTTCGCAGATCATAATATGAATTGCGTTAAAAGCGTATAATGGACCTTTTATTGCGTCTGTGACAATTTAAGAAAATAGATCTTATTAGGAAAATAATACGAGTTGCGTTAAAATTCGTAAAATGGTCACAGACGCACTTACTATTATAAAAGGTTTATTTTACACTTTTAAAGCAATTCGTATTATGATCTCCTAAAGCGCCCCGAGTCTGCTATTCTATTCAGTTCAGTTCGGTTCCCGGATCGGGGATAATGTTATTGGATTTTGTATTAGGAATTTCTCCGTAGTAACCACGGATTCTACATTTGAGCCCGGCTGATTGAAATCGGCTCGCCCCCTATTATGTGGCATTTAAAAGTAACTGACGACTAAGTTTAATATAGGTAATTGAGTACAATTTGCCTATCCCTCGCGGACAAGGTGTGTTATGTTTCAGGAAAACACATAAGAAATCTTGATTTCTGTTCATCATAAAACATAAAATTAATCAATGAGTCAAAGAAGTTTATGAACCGCACTGCGACAAATATAATAACAGTCTTCATTGATTAATGTTGTACGATTCTAATTTTGTGAAAAACAATTATACTTAAGTCTCTTGGTGTGATATACGATTATTGATTACCGATTGACAACTATTGCGAAAAATAATCGTCAATTGCGATTTTGATAACAATCGCAACATTAAAAGTAATCAAGATTATTATGTTTGCTTTTTTATCGGGTGTTAACTTTCGGTTACTGCAGTAGTTTTGGTGGGGTTCTTTGAGTCCGGGGAAGTACTCCTCATTATCTTTTTTAGTTACCTAAGTAACATCGGAAATGTTTTTTTGCTCATTAGATTTTTATCACTTAGGATATCAGTTCGATTAATCGCTAAATGCAGTTGATTGTTGATGAAGATTTCAAGTAAGTATTACATATCAATCTACATTTATTTTGTGACGCAAATATTACGTATTCATTTAAAATTTCTGTTTGTGTCAGTTTGTAAGTATTCGCCCACCGGCTTTTTTATTTTGGGTTTCTGAAAATTTAATTGGTAAATTATTTTCTGAAACTTTTCCTAGTAAAATAATTATCAATGGGCCATGAGCTCGCATGGTGAATTATAGGCCAGCCCACTCTCCTTCTTATAATGGAAGTCTTATAAGTTTAATTTCAGCGAGGAGAATATTATTGTAAGCCGATTATGTTATTTCTGCGAATTAATTTTAGAACAGACACTTTAGACGGGTGATTCCTTCTTTGGCCAAAGAATTAGCATTGTCTTCTGGCTACGTTCCCGGATGATAGCGATGCAAAAGAGTACTTTATAATAATAATAATCATTTATTTATTTAGACAACTAAGATCCATTGGGTTAGTAACAATATTCTTAAAACCTATATTAGTACTTAACTAAAGATGCTTGAGTTAGTGACAATATTCTTAACCTATGTTAGTACACTAAAACAAAGACAGAGTGCAGGTGACAAATGACCTCACCAGCGGGCTGTCATGCCTCCCGACTATAGCTCTCAGAAAGCTGTTGGGGCTGCTTTGACGCCTTTTGTCGTCTATGTAGGTATTAATTAGTCTCCTAGTCTAAATTTTAAATGATTATTTTTGAACTACAAGTACTTAGACTACTTAAATAATTAATTTGGTTTTTAGAACTGCTTTATAAAAAATAAAAATGATAATTACATTTTATGAAAAAGTACACTTGTTTTACTCGACTCGCTAAACATTCATCGACATAATGATTGCCTATTGCCATAAGGCTAGGACACACTGTACAGAAAAAATGTCTACCACATGACACGAAGTTATTTGTAACGCGTCATGAGGCTGTCCTCTATATATAACAAATGGATGTCATCGGTTTACACTTTGCCGCATCGCGCCGTTACGTATCACGTTGTCACGTTGCCTGTCATAGATAACAGAATTTAGTGAGCCTACTGTGTAGAGAGAGGGTTAACCAGACTATGTTGTGGGATTATTGTGGTGCAGTGACTTGCTTTTGAGGAGACTGTTACGAAGCTAGTATAGACGTATGTGTTTAGTGTTTGATCTTGAGTTTTAAGCAGCTGAGCGGGATAAGTTTATATTAAAGCGTCAGCACCAGCATAAGAGTAGGTACAAGAAACAAAATTTAAGGACTCTTACTTAGTAAAGGTTTTGAAAGTTTTGTCATACAGAAACTGTCAAAAAATTTACTCAGTGATAGCCTAAGTAATCATTAAAGATCTCTAAGTGCGGTAGTTAGCCATATAAGATCTTGCATCGGTTTACGCGATTAGTTTGAAGAAGACTCCTTAGGTTAAGTTGCCCCATTTAATGGACTAAACAGGAATTGACCCAAGCGCTTATTCTATTACACTCTGTATTTAATGGACTGAACAGGAATGGACCCAAGCGCTTATTCTATTACACTGTGTATTTATTGGACTGAACAGGAATGGACCCAAGCGCTTATTCTATTACACTCTGTATTTATGTCAGTAGCAAAAACAAACAAAAGCACTAAGTAATGTTGCTACACTCACGTGGTGATAATTGATTGCCGAGTTTTGTAAATGAACACTTGGCGGTAAGCATTCAATAGATTTTTTATAGTAGGCATAGGCAGAAGTCACTGCCTAACGCACAGCTTTTCCGTACACAGGGTGCAGGGTACCTTCCAAGCTATGTGTAATAAAACACAAAAAAAATAACAAAATTTAATAGGTTTTTAATATTCAAAATCTGACCTTATTTACACTGGAAGTTTAATTTGATACCGTTACCCACGCATCACATATTCACGAACCAATAACTTTTTTTGTAAACGCGAATAAAAAAGCGTATTTTCGTGTTAGTAGCCTATACCTATTCATGATCAATTTGGATAGACTACAGTATTATAATAACAAAGTCGCTGTGTGATTTTAACGCAATATTGTATGTAGGATGAAAATTAGATCTCGGAATTATTCATATAGGTACCCAAAGGAATAAAGTTCAGATTCATTCAATTATAAATCTGACAGCAAGACTATATTTGGTTATACAACCGTTATTGTTGTGAAATTCAAGGTTTATACACATTTTCATTTAAATTGCTTTTTATTGTAGAAAATGAAACAAAAGAAATAAATCAAGATAGGAATTACAGAAAGCTGCATTCACAAATTTGATTGTCCCACTGCTGGCTAAATGCCTCCCTCCATAGTCATACCTGTCAACGTTCATGATTCTGTACAAGTCTCATAGAATACATTCACTTCGTCTCACCATATTCTTCGCGCTCTACCGCGACCCTGTGTTTTTCTCTACGAACTTGTAGCCTACTATGAATCACCGATGTATATTGCTATAATAAATTGTCACTCGTGACAGCCGGATTGCTGACGTCAACATCCACTTCCCATTGAGTTTGAAGGGGTGTTATGTTTCTACTGTTTATTTGCTTTCCGACAGCTGAACTGTATCAGTAAAAACGGCTATTGCACTGTCAGGCCGAGACGACCCCCACCGGAGTGTTCCCACGTTGCCGTCGTGGTGGGGCTTGCGTGTCTCAATGACCCTTGGGGCTCTGCCGGTAGATATACTCATGCCGGAAAGGCCCAAGGCGAGAGACCAGACAAAGAGGGACACGCGGGGGGCGCACCGCCCGGGGACGTGAACAGTGTTCGGGTTCTCGGGCGGTGTGCCTGTCGCAGGAGGAAACCCTACTCGCTGCTCTCTGGTTCGCGTCTGCTCATCAGACGTGACTGTGAGGGCAGCGAGTAGGCTGAGGGAGGAAGTTTGTAGGGGAGAGGGACCACACCCTTAAAAAGGAAAACAAAAATATGGATAAGACTAGCGCAATAGAACTACCCCAGGGCGGTACCAGCTGCACAGCAGCTGGAGAATCCGCCACGTCTCCTTCGGAGGCGTCAAGCCCCTCGTATTCTGGGGGGGGCAACGTCAGTCCCATACCGCATGCCAGTGGCAACACTGGCAACATGAGCCGAGGAGGCTCCCGGTCCGGAAGTGTTGGGTCCGGTAATAGTGTTGAGGAGAGTGCACCTGACAAGATGTCGGGTAAGTGCCGGGAGAAGGCTCTCGGCAAACTTTGGGAGGGGAGTCGCTTGAGCGACTCGGGGTCGGATTCTGACTCCGGGTCGTTCGCTAGCCTGGCGGGCTCCGGTCGCGAGGTTTCGGGGGCTGCTGAGGAAAACGCAGAGCGTTTCCTTAAGCGGCCCAGAGCCGGAGCCGGAGCCGAGGAGTCGTCGTCCGGCGGATCGGACCGATTAACCTCGGCCCGAAAAATCCCTCGGGGAAGGCGTGCCGCTTCCCTGGAGGCTGCCCGGCGAGCCAAGGGGGACGCTGGAGAAAGGCTCCATCTTGGCCGAAAGGTCATCTCGTCGTCATCTTCTGGCGGCGAGACGGAGACCGGTGGAGAGCGCGGTGAGCCTGGTGAGCCAGAGACCGGTGTTGAGGCAAACACTGGTGGAGACCAGGCCACCGGCGGTGGCTCCGTTGGTGAGTGCCTGGCCGGGTTTGCGGAGTTCGTGGGGGCCGCTATACATGGCGTCTCTCTTAAGAGGACGAATGAGTCGAAGAAGGCCGCGATCGCCGCGGCCTCGGCTTCCATTGTGGCGGCAGCGGAGGCGCTGTGTGGCGGACCTCCGTCGGACGAGGTGTCCGTTCTGCGGGCGGAGGTCACGCGCCAGGCGGTCGCCATAGAGCGTCTCCAAAAGGAGAACGCGAGGCTCCAGGCGAACCTGGCCAAGCTCCGAGGAGCCTGCCCTGAGGAGGTGCCTCAAGACAGGCGCGGGCAAAGCCAGCCCCTGGCTGCCGGGGACCGGGACCTGAACCTGGTTCTGCAGAGGCTGGCTGACCTCGAGAGGGGGCACTCCCTCTTGGAAGGCATTGTTCTTCGGCCCTCCCTGGGGGCGAAGACCTATGCGGGCGCGGCAGCCGGTAACCCTAAGGCAGGGCCATCCAGCCAGCCTGAAGGCGGGGCACAGCCAGGTGGGAAGCCGGCCCCAGCGCCACCGCGTAAGACGGCTGCCCCTCAGAAGGGCAAGGCAGGACCCCCTCCGAAGGGGAAGGCGCCTGACCAGACAAAGGGTAAAGCGCCCGCCCAGGAGAAGGGCAAGGCGCCTGTCCCCCCGAAGGGCAAGGAGCCTCTCCCTCCGAGGAGCAAGGCGCCTGCCGAGAAAAAGGGCAAGAAGCCGGCGTCAGAGGCGGACCGGCCACCTACACCCCCAGAACCACATTCGACCGAAGACGGTTGGCAGGTGGCCGGGGAAAAGGAGAAGGGGCGTAAGGCGGCTCAAAAGGCCAGGCGGACCGAGCGTAAGCGCCGGCAAAAGAAGCGGCGCGCAGCGGCGAGGCTTCGTGCCCCGAAGACCGCGGTTGTAGTCATCACACTACAGCCGGACGCGGTAAAGAGGGGCGCGACGTACGGCGAGACGCTCAAAAAGGCGAAGACGGTGCTGGAGCTCGAAGACTATGGGATCGTCGGGGGCCTCCGAATCCGACCCACCGCTACAGGTGCTCGGAAGATAGAGGTTCCCGCCGTTCCCGGGGAATCGAGCGCCTCGACTGCAGACGCTCTAGCTGAAAAGCTCAGAGCGTCCCTAAATGCGGACGAGGTTCGAGTGTCCAGGCCAGTGAAGAGCGCAAGTCTGCGCATCCTGGGCCTGGACGACTCGGTCTCCGAGGAGGAGGTGGTAGCCGCCGTCACTGCGGCCGGGGGGTGCTCTGCCGATCAAATCAAGGCGGGCACCCTACGCTCGGACCGCGAGGGTATGCAGACCGTAACGGTTAGCTGCCCTGTGACGGTGGCGACGAAAATTGCGGAGGGCCGCACCCTCAAGGTGGGCTGGTCCAGGGCGCAGGTGAAGCTCCTGGAGCCCAAACCTTTGAGGTGCTTCCGGTGCCATGTGGGGCACCACGTAGGCTGCCGATGCACCTCGGAGGTGGACCGCAGCGAATTATGTTTCCGCTGCGGTCAGCCCGGTCACAAGGCCGCGGCTTGCCTGGCCACGCCTCACTGCAGTGCATGTGCGGCGGCTGGGAAGCCGGCCGAGCACCGGGCAGGGAGCAAGGCCTGCGCTCCACTCGCCAAGGCCAAGGGGAAGGGAAGGCCCTCCGCCACCAACCCCACCGTCGTCGTCAATAACGCAGCCGCCGATGCCGCTGCGGAAACCGCCACCACCGCAACTCCCACTGCGGTGGTGCTACAGGAGGTCCCGGAGGGGGCTGAAATGGAGTGTCATTAATGGCCCCACTAAGCTTCCTCCAGGCAAATATCAACCACTGCGCCTGCGCTCAGGACCTGTTGCTCCAGAGCATGGCGCAGTGGTCGATAAACATCGCCGTGGTCTCCGAGCCGTATTTTGTCCCGCCCAGGCCAGACTGGGTGGAGGACCTAAGCGGCACGGTGGCCATCATTGCGTCGGCCGCCGCCGGCACCCCGGCTCTTGAGATGGTCAGGAAGGGACAGGGGTGCGTAGCAGCACGGTTCGGGGAGATCGTAGTAGTGGGAGTCTACTTCTCTCCGAGCCGAACTCTCGCCGAGTTCCAAAACTCCCTCAGGGAGCTAAGTGTCGTCATCGGAGGCTATTCCCTCCCCGTACTTGTACTCGGGGACTTCAACGCCAAGAGCTTGGCCTGGGGTTCCCGCTACACGGATGTGCGGGGTGGGATGGTCGAGTGCTGGGCTCTGGAAACAGGCCTGGACATCCTGAACCGGGGTTCTGTGGCCACGTGTGTGCGGATGCGGGGCGAGTCGGTGGTGGACATTTCGTTCGCCAGCCCCGCTCTGTCACAACGCGTCGTCGACTGGCGCGTTATGGAGGGGGAGGAGACCTATTCCGACCACCGGTATATCCGGTTTGAGGTCTCTGCCCAGTCCTCGAGCGCGCCGGTCCCACAGACCCCAAGTGGTCCGCGTTGGGCGCTGAAGAAGCTGGACCGGGAGCTCCTCCTGGAAGCCGCGATCGTGCAGGCCTGGGTGTCATCACCGGTCAGGCCCGCCGACGTTAACACAGAGGCAGGCTGGTTCCAGGAGGCTATGACCGAGATCTGTGACACGGCAATGCCCCGAGTCCGGCCAGGAAGCGCCCGGCGTCACGTGTACTGGTGGTCGCAAGAGCTGTCGCACCTGCGGCAGCAGTGTGTGGCGGCGCGGCGCCGGTACGCCAGGCATCGCAGGCGCCGCATTCGTCCTCCGAATGCGGATGCCATCGAGGCGGAGCTTTATGAGGGGTACAGAGCGGCGAAGAAAGTTCTCTCCGAGGCTCGTCTGCGGGCCAAGGATCAGGCCCGCGAGGAGATGCTGGAGACTCTCAACAGAGATCCGTGGGGGCGCCCATATAAGATGGTGCGGAATCAACTCCGCACCCGGGGCCCCCCGCTGACGCAGAGTCTCCGACCCGAGCTCGTGGAGGACGTAGTGAGCGCTCTGTTCCCTTCGCGAGGGGAGCATCGTCCCCCGCCAATGGCTCCGCCACCAGCGGTGCCGGAAGCGGACGGTTCAGGAACCGATGACGACATTCCGGAGGTGACTGGGGTAGACCTAAGAGTGGCGGTACGGAGGCTTAAAGCCAAAAATACCGCCCCGGGGCCCGATGGCTTGCCTGGCAAAGCCTGGGCCCTGGCCTCAGACCCAGAGGCTCTTGGGCCCCGACTGGAGAGGCTCTTTAGCGCGTGCATGGAAAGAGGCCAGTTCCCGCGTCGTTGGAAGACGGGGAAGCTGGTCCTCATCCAGAAGCCGGGGCGCCCTGCGGACTCGCCGTCTGCATACCGGCCCATTGTGCTGCTCGACGAGGTGGGCAAGCTCTTTGAAAGAGTAATTGCAAACCGCCTCGCCGAGCACCTTGAGGGAATGGGTCCGGATCTTGCGGATCAGCAGTTCGGCTTCCGCAAGAGGCGCTCGACGGTGGACGCCATCATGCGCGTGAGAGCCCTCACGACGGGGGATGCGGTCTCTCGGGGCGGTGTGGTCTTGGCGGTGTCTCTCGACATCGCTAACGCCTTCAACACCATGCCCTGGAGCTGCATCAGGGAGGCACTCCGGTATCACCGGGTGCCGGCCTACCTTCGTCGTGTAGTCGGGGACTACTTGTCTGACAGGACGGTAATCTACCCTGGTCAAAACGGAGAATGGAACCGGCGAGAGATGTCGTGCGGTGTTCCACAGGGTTCGGTTCTGGGGCCGCCCCTGTGGAACATCGGTTACGACTGGGTGCTGCGTGCCGACCTCCCTGACGGCGTCAGCGTCATCTGCTACGCGGACGATACGCTGGTGCTGGCACGGGGGGAGTCGCACGAGGCGGCGGCCGCGAATATGACACGCGGGGTTGAGATAGTCGTGGAGAGGATCCGGCAGCTGGGTCTCGAGGTGGCGCTTCACAAGTCCGAGGCCATGTGCTTCCATGGGCGTGGGAATGTGCCACCGTCGGGATCCCAGCTGACGGTGGGAGGGGTTCCCATCGGCGTCGAGTGTACTATAAAGTACCTCGGACTCGTCCTCGACAGCCGGTGGAACTTCGTGGAGCACTTCCGACGTTTGGCTCCCAGACTGGAGCGGGCCGCAGTTGCCTTTAGGTGGCTCTTGCCCAATCTGGGGGGGCCAAACGCCTCCTGCCGTAGGCTGTATGCGGGGATCGTGCGGTCCATGGCCCTTTACGGGGCCCCGGTGTGGGCACGTGCCGTGAGGAAGCGGGCCGTCCACTACCTGAACGCGCCCCAAAAGGTCATGGCCGTAAGGCTAGTCCGCGGGTACCGCACGATCTCCCGCGAGGCGGCGAATCTCCTTGCCGGATTGCCGCCGTGGGATCTGGAGGCGATAGTCCTCGCGCGCCTACACGAGTGGCGCGCGGAGGCGCTACACCGGGGGGTCACTCTGCTGCCGCGGCACATTGCTGCGCGGCGGACAGACCTCCGGTGCGATCTCATGGCGGCATGGAGACAGCGACTGTCGCAACCCCATGCAGGGCACGCCACGATAGTGGCGGTAAGTCCCCTCTTTGAGGAGTGGCTAGAGAGGAGCCACGGCGCCCTCACCTTCCGTCTGACGCAGGTCCTCACCGGACACGGGTGTTTCGGGAGGTACCTGCACCGAATCAGGCGGGAGGAAACGCCCGGATGCTTCCACTGCGAGGACCGACCGGAGGACACGGTGGAGCACACTGTGGAGGTGTGCCCTGCTTGGGCGGAGCCCCGCCGTGTTCTCGTAGCGGCGATCGGCGGCGGTGACCTCTCGCGTCCGGCCCTGGTGCAAGCCATGGTCCGGGGCGAGGAGGAATGGGACGCCGTCGCCTCCTTCTGCGAAGCAGTGATGCTAGCGAAGGAGGTGGCGGAACGAGAGAGGGAGCGATCCTCTCAACGTCCCAGCCGCCGCGGAAGGCGCGGAAGGCGCTCCGGGCGTCGGGGGCCACGTGATGGCTTCCGGCCACCGTAGACGCGGGCCTGTGGACGGTGAGTAATGGGCTAGCTCGCCGTCCGGCCGTCGTCATGACGGCAACAGACCGTGTCGGCGGCGCGTTCGTGTTCCACGCGCGCCTCAAAGAGATGTCAGCAAGGAGGGGCCCGCAAGGGCCGACGCCCGCCGGGGCCGCGGTATTATGTACTAGATTACGTGGCCTCGGCGCAAGGGCAAAGAAGGAACATGGGTTCGGTTTTTAGTCAGTAGAAGTCTGACACTCCCCTTCGCTCTGCCCAAGAGCGGGGGGGGTCATTCGATGATTTTCCACCCACCAAAAAAAAAAAAAAAAAAAGGCCGAGACGACGTTTAAGGTGCATAAAAGCTCTGATACCAGGTTAGGCATTTGTGCATGGTGTCAGAATGCCTGGTGTCAGAGTGCCACTTGCCGAAAATCTTCCATCTGGACACAAGTTGCCATGGCTGACCTGGAAGTCTCTATATAGACTCCGGACACAGATAAGACGAAACAAGGAAAACCTGTTCAGGTGGAAAATGAAAACTTTATTTGTAAACATACGTTATAATATAGCGGTGTTACAATCAAATATAGAAATTCCGTCTATGTTTCGCGTTGAAGCGTACAAATTAGGAGATTCGTAGATGACTGTGCCCTGGAGTGTAAATGTGGTCTTGCCCCAAAAGCTATGGTGCATTTGATATCGTGTCCAGTCTGTCCTGTTACTTGCACATCACAGGAGCTGATGGAGGCTACTGAAAGTGTCAAACTCGTCATCAAATTTTGGGCCTTAATTTAAATTGTCATCGACATGCTTGGAAGAAGAAGAATGTCATACCGTCCATAAGCCTCTGACTTGGCTTTACATGCCATCGAGAAAAATCTCTCAGGCCTGCTGGTATGGTTTCCTTACGATGTTTTCCTTCATGGAGGAAGTGATAATTAAACAATACGTGCACGAATCCGAACTATCAGAGGTGTGTCTCAATATCAGTGCTACTAAATGTAAAATTTATACTATAAATACATATTTATTTATTATTCAAAATAGTATAATCTTGACAGCTTTATGCCACGTTGTCAACTCTCGGCACAACATTACTGCCGCCTATCACTATTTTGACAAAGGTTCACACAACCGAGCCATGTCACTACACTTTGTCTTTGCCACTGCGGTTTACAGTGATCACTGTGTGAAATGTACCCTTATAATCAACCAGTTACTGACCTAATTTGCCTGGCTCATAAACTGCATTACCACATAAACAATTACAGCTTACTGCTCGATATAAATCGCTGCTATGCCATAAAAGTGAATCATTATCTGAATGCATTTGAGAGAAATTTAAATAACATTTGCATACCCCGTCACATCGCCGCTGTCAACATATGACGTAATTAAAACACGCTTTTAGATGATTTATAGTGATTAAACTCGTGTTAGGTTTGCCTATACTGATTGTGTTAAATTCGGCTTTAGATTTATACCTATATTAAAGGTTTAGTTACTAAATACGGGTGTTATGTAGGATTTTCCTGGGAACCAAAATTGACGTTATTGTTTGGTTTATTTATGTCCTTGGTAAAACAGTGTGGTTTTAAGTTTAAATGTACGAGATTCTGTGGATATTTGTATAGGATGGAAAGCTATAATAAAGATTTTTAATCTAAGTTTTTTTATGCGTGACTAGCCTTTGCCAGCGACTTCGTCCGCGTGAAAAAGACGATTTTCCATACAAACTTTCATCCCCTATTTAACTACCTTTGGGGTTGAATTTCGAAAAATCCTTCCTTACTCCTTGTCTACATTATAAAGGAAACCTCTGTGCAAAATTTCAGCTTTCTAGTCAGTCAGTCAGGACTTCTCTTTTTATAATAGATTAGATATTGAGATACGAACGTAACTTCCATCCACAGTTATTCGTCTTGCTGGCTCACAGCTAACAAAATGAGTCAACAATCTCATCATCATTTTCTACCTGCTCTTGTCCTATGTTATTTGGGGTCAGCGCAACACGTTTTTGTCTTTTATTCTCCCTTGTCAATCTTCACACTATCATTTTCTCCTTTTTCCTTCGTATTATCATCTTTTCTTTAGTCTTCCCCCTCCCTCTCTCCATCCGTCACATTTAATATATCACTCTTTCGATTCGGACGGGCGAATTCCCATATGATTTATTTTTTAATGAGTCGGTAATCTGTATTCATTAAAAAAAACCTTTGTATTTTCCTACCTTTAATCAATACATGTTCAAACTCATTTAAGCATAGTCTCGAAGTTTCAAGACAGAATGTCTGAATATTACATCTGAAGTCTGAGTATCTCAAGTATCATTCAAGCATTCCTTGCAATACTCCTTCATAGCTCCATTATGAAGATGCATCGTTAGTCGCAATATGCTTCTACAAACACGCTCCTAAGATATACTACGGTGAATAACATCGTACCAAAATGTCGAGATGTGACGTTACGTTATTCACACGACTGTCTTTTACTGAATTCCTCTGTGACATGTCTATGAAAACTGTACGTCATGCAGCAAATTCATATTGAATATTGGGAAAGTTTCAATATACCAAGAACATTTTCCTATTGTGGTCTAACTTCAAAAATGAATTCCTCGTTGGTCTAGTGGTCGCAAACGTGACTGATGAGCATGAGATCCTAGGTTTGATTAGTAGGTCGGGAAAGTGTTATTCATTTTATAACTAATTTACTTTAACAATATCAATTTTCAAATTTTAATTTGTTTTGCTGAATTTTTTTGTTATACCCACTAAAGGTTAACATGTCTATTTGATGGCTACCATTAATTATTAATATTTGAGGGGATTGGCGCTGATAACCGAAATACAGGCTTTTGCCTAGTTCGGTTACAGATGGTAAATTCTTTTGTAAATGTATAAAACTAGCCTTAAGAATAATATACAGTAACATTGCAATTTTTTTTTTATTGAATAAAATTATTATTAGGTATTATTAAATTTTTCTATTGGAAAATTCTCAGTGACAACCACAGATTCCGAATTTGTGCCCGGTTGGCGAAATGTGGGTGCACTAATAGGTACACTTCTGCCTTACTCTTCAAGTATTACAGGCGTGATATTATGTATGTTCCAAAATGAAGAAGTTTATGCAGTCGACGAATTTTCTTATGAATGAACACTGATTTCTCTGTTATACTAGAATGAATTACGTGATTCTTTTTATCAACACCTTCATGAACGTCTTCTCTTGGTATTCGCTTTCGTTTTATTTTTTTAGTAAATCATGAAGACTTCTACATCGTTCTGTCATTTTTCATAATAATAATAATAATAATAATAAATCATTTTATTTCGGACAACTAAGAGATCCATAACTTGTTAGTAACAGTTTTGCACTTAAAAACTATTGTTAGTAACTTAACTAAAGACGAGTTAATGAGAAGACCACCCACAGCTACACACACACATAACAATTAAAACAATGAATACTAAGGTATTAGTCTTCTCACTAATTGCCACGACGCCAGTAGTATAGGTACACATTGGCCATGGTTCGATATACCTGGAAGTCATCGGAAGGCCTTTGCCTTCCCGTCGGGGCCGCGGTATTTTGTACTAGATTACGTGGCCTCGGCGCAAGGGCAAAGAAGGAACATGGGTTCGGTTTTTAGTGAGTAGAAGTCTGACACTCCCCTTCGCTCTGCCCAAGAGCGGGGGGGGTCATTCGATGATTTTCCACCCACCAAAAAAATAAAAAAAGGCCTTTGCCTTGCAGTGAGATGAGGCCGGCTAACATATCAGTTTCAATATCATGAAACTGATACATAGATACAATATGAGTCACTGATATTGGGAAGAAAGGAGAGCGCTAAGCAAATCCCCAAGGTAAACAAAACGAATCACCCTATATTAAATATATCATATTTACATTATTATATCTCTTTCTGATACCATGAGAATAAATATTAATTGGATCAAAAGACCCTTGTAACGGACACCCCTTATTACTTTTATTATTTACGTAATAATAATTAATTAGCAAGTTGTTTCGTATGTACCTATTAATAATGATCCCGAATATTTGTATTTTTCGATAAATAGAAAAGGACACATGAAACAAGAGATAAAGTACGTATGAGAGTTGTCCGGTATAATTACTGTTTTTATTAAGTGAAATACCTTTGATACTGCCTACCTTCAAAACTCTACTCCTTTTCAGGCTCACTAAGGTCCATTCTAGCTTATCAGATAATGACATCTACTAAACATTTTTTCTGAAGCATGTCTATTCCAGGCTTAGCATTGAAAATGATAACTCCTACCTAGAAATTAGACTATATGTGAGCCATCGTATTGTCTGACTTGTGACAATGAGGTTAGATATTAAGATGAATTCGGAAACTTCAAAAGAATTCACGATCGAAGATTTTATAGGTGTTAGTCTGGCGTCTTCTAGTCGCGACAACCAGGCGCCGAACCTGTGACGTCACGGTGAAACACCGAGGTCACTGGAGTAGGGAATCAGGGATAGTTCGTATATTCAAGGTCCGACAGTCGAGTACACCCGTGAGACACTTTGACAGTTTGATTTGCTGACTAACCTCACTTTTTGACTTTATTTATAAAGGTACAGTCACCAAAAGTGTCCAACTTTTGAGGTGCGTTTATCAATCGAAAGTTACCTTTTTGTAAGGACATTTTATTGTGCAATAAAAAGCGATCCCGTTGTCCTTATATATATTTTTACTTACAACTTTATTGCCAATTTCTCTCTTAATTTGTTATAGTATCTATTGTTATTTTATGCGAGTAGATAATTCTGTAATTCGGACCGTATTATTTGATCACATATACTCCGTCCTCATTATCTATCTAATTAATCGCAATAAATTATTTGCGAACCACGAATAAATCTAGCGACTCGTCGAAGTATTCCCTAGCGGTTATTTGTTCATGAAAATAATATCTATACACGGTACTCATAATATTTTAGATGAAATAGCACTGGAACTAAATTGTTGTTGAAAATTAAGGTTTCATTTCTCTCTTTAACAAGCCGGCTTTCTTAATCTAGAAATAAGAGATACCAAATATTTGAAGCTGAAAATAGTTTATTCTAGCTAGAATCTCAACAAAATGAAGGTATTCAATAGGGGATCGGACTGACTCAAAAACATATGATTCTGTTTAGTCCGTCAGTTAGATTATCGACAAATATTGGATACGTGTTTTTTGTTATAACAAAACAATAAAAATTTACGAAGATAAAGCGCGTCGAAGATCATGGAGTGGGGCTTGAAACGTCAATTGAAGGTACAAAATGTACTATCATATGACGTCACACGAGTTTTCAAAGCACGTGTATCGTCTTCATTTTTTGTTTACGTGAAAAAAGAAAAAATACGTGGTTAATATTTTTTGGAAATCTATATGACGGACTAATTAGTTTTTTTTTGTCCGATCCCCTATTGACATAATAATACGTTAGGGAAAAGTTCATCAATCCAGTTTAGAGTCATTATCACCTACCTAGCCTTTTCCCAACTATGCTGGGATCAGCTTCCAGTCTAACTGGTTGCAGCTGTATACCAGCATTCACATAGAGCGACTGCCTATCTGACCTCCACAACCCAGTTACTACAGAATAATATGATACACCTTGGTAAGAGTCACTGGTTATCAGACTTTCGGACCACTACCTGGCTGTTACGACTGTTACTGATCCACAAATGACATCCAAGTTCAACGGATTGCTCGGAAACCATTCCAGGCACGGAGAAAACTCGGTTTGATTTGGAGAATCACCCATTCACAGAGTGACCGTAACAAGCGCTATTTAACCTTAATCGACCCGGGCAGCGGTTATTATTTTACCACGAGTTCCATTTCTGGCTCTCTCCCAGTTGAGAATTTTTAAGAAATATGACACAATTTGCGACTAGTCTATGCGCTCGCAAAGTATGACCCAATAATAGAGCCAAGACCGCATAAAATAACAAAATAAACATTTTTAAATACCACATAAAAAAATAAACTACATGTTTTTATGTGGTTTTATTACCTTCGCAAACAACAGCCAACACGAATGTCCTGTATCGAGGTCGAAGGATTCATCCCCTATCTGGCGGGGTGCGTCGGCGACGTTGCGGCGCGACTACGCGACGCCTGTGACGTCAGAGCTAGGATCGATACGAACCCAGATGATCTGCCATACATCTCATGGTGCTTGTTTGTGAATTTGGCAACAGTTCTTATTTTTTCAAGAAGTTCGTATTAAGCAGGTCAATATGTCGTATTGGGACAGCATTAGAGTTTTCTGCAGATAAGTCTGGAATTTCTTCTTTCTAATAAATTCTTCGAAAAGCCTGACAAATTATATTTTTTCACTTTTGATAACTTATAGTCACTTAAGCAGCACTAATTCTTCACAGTCTTAGAGTATGTCAAAGGGTAATAATGAAACGAAGATTCGAAACACCACGCTGCGTTCCAAAATGGGCATAATAGTTATTGGCAAGAAGGTTGCTAGGCTAAAATGAGATTGGTTAGGTTACGTCAACCTTATGCATAATAATCTCTGAGCAAAAGTCTCTACACGATGGTTGCCGGAAGACGCACGGCGCCGCTGATATCGGCCCAGAAAGAGGTGGCTGCGACGAGTGACGATCAGGACGTGTACTGCGAGAGCAGTGTCGATGAGGTACAGGAAAATAACTCTTGGATGGAATTCGGGGAGGGCTTTGCCCCAGCAGTGGGGCAAAGCCCTCCCCGATAGAACCAGCTAATAAAAAAATAGCCTAAAAGGTAGAATCCGGCAGAACCGGGATTTTTGTAGCAAACCAACACTACCAACTTGCTGACGCGGTAATGTTTTCCTCACGACACGACCTTTGAAAAAACCTTCTAAAAAAACGCCATCTTAACAGTGAAATATTTACTCCTACATTGAAACAGTGTAGGTTTTCTTGTTACCTATAACTAGATCCTGCAGTATGGTCTCTATTGCTTTAATTTCTAGGTCTCGTAAAGTTCTATGGGGGCTAATGGCAACGTTTACGGCGCGTATGGGTGTGAAGCTTACAACCGCCATATTGTGTGATCATGCATTATAATCCTGCATTACGGTTTACACTGCAATATTCTAAGCCCTGGTAGGAACAGCGATTTTTTTATCGTCCTTAAAATCGCGCTAAAAAAACGCACTTTTAGATATCAACTCTTGGCGCTAAACAGTGTATTTAAAAACTAGTGCGAGTACGAGGGTGATTTTTTACGAGTAAGCGAAGGGCTTCTCTAAGTTTTTGTATTATTGGGTTCGGTTTGAAATCTCACGAGACTGTTTATCGAATTTGCTGGTTAAAGTAACGATGAAACAAAAAAATATATCAACTAAATAACTGAATTATTCTCCGTTAAATCATCTCAGTCCACTAGTTATACTACAATAGGCATATGAACACGAAGTGACAGTCAACTGACATTCGGTCCAATTAAGGCACGAATTAGTCCCAATCAGTGTACTAATCTATAAAACCCAGGAGCACGCTAATTAGCGAGAACCACTCTCAAAATCACATCATAAAGTCGTATTTTCCTTGTTCGTTCATTGATGCAATTATGTTAGCAAGACCGACTAAAAAACTAAAAAGTCAGACATCATAGTTTCGTTCTGAATTTAAAATTAGAAAACGAGAATTTAGATACAGGTTGAAGTTTTTTCCAACATCCTGAACTGATAACTAAAAGTCGTATTTCATTTGGAGCAGAGTTCTTTGTTGGGAACTTCTTGGTACTTGAAAGCTTTGTGGACGTAGTCCCTCTCACGATTAATTACGTAATTTGTGAGGGACTACTCATCTGCATGTACTTTCGAGTCACGGGATATTTTTTTAGGACGGAACATGCTCCAGTTTGTTATTGCATATGGTGTTCTTTTTGGCAGGATATGTAGGTTGTTTGATGCATGAAATTTTCTGGTTTGAGCTTGTTTTAGTTAACAAATGAAAGACCGACCACTGAGGGGTTACCCAATCTATGAGCTGAGTTTGTCTCAGCTTAGGTTTTTGGAAAACCCACAAGGCAAGTAAGCATTATGATTACCTACTTACCAACCCTCCAGTACTCAAAAATACTTCCAGAACTAAATATTATTTCCAGGCTGTTCACATCGAGGTCTGTACCATTAATCACACATTTAAAACACCGCACAAAAATGGCGTTGACTATAGTCGAAAGCACGAGTGTAATAAATTATATCTGATTTTAAAACATTTCCGCCAGCGATATTAAATCTTTTATTTCAGTTTAAGCTCGATTTGGCTTTAGTTTTTATGAAAGTGGAACTCTGTACTTCATTTTGAAAGTGGAAATATAATACAGAATATAACTAAACAAAATAAATTTATTTTATTTGCAATAAAGTCGGAATGGTCTAAGCTTTCATACCATATCTACTAAACTAAACTACTAGACTTTCGCATCTCTACCAACGTTCCTAAAACCTAATAAAAAATTTCACATAAAAATTGATAGTTTCTATTGGATGGCCGATGGTCCTAAAACAGCTTAACCGTCGATTTTCTAACCATTTCTTAAATAAAACTAGGAAAGTATAAGGCGAGGGTAGCAAGTTGTAGGGTCTTATTGGATAAGTTTTGAAACCTTTATACAGGTCGGGAAGGTTAAGTTGTAATATAAACTTTCGAGTTTTAAGAGCGCTCTCTTCTCGCCACAGCTGAAGTTTGCATTTAGTCAAAGCTTTTCTATTTGATAAAAGTGGGCTCAGTGGCTTTGAGGGCAATAAAAATGGGATTCTTTTAGTTTTTACGTGTGTTTTACTTTATCATTATTGTGGGGCTCCCTGTAAAACATTAGAGAGAGTTTGTTAATCTTCTAAGAACTGCGGCACTTAAAAAGCATCCCACGTCTGATGTCAGAACCAACGTCCTGTTTCCGCGTACCTTTGCTAATGATATTTTTTACAACGCCGTGAGCCATTTTGTTCGCTCGTACTGACTCGAGGAAATAGTGAAAACGTTTGAAACTTTACTACGTAAGTAAAATTACATAATAAAAAACATTACAACACGCCTGTAATCCCCAAAGTGGTAGGTAGAAGCATATCCAACAACACATGGGACCCACATTTCGACAGTTATGTTTAAGCTCCATGTAATAGAGCCAATAACCGGTAATACCCGGTTGGCTACAAATCCGGACTGCGTGGTTGCTGCTGAGGAATTCCTGATAGATAAACCCAAATAACACTTTGTCCAACCTGGTGATCGAAACCAGGACCTCATGCACAGCAGTCACGCTTACGTCTACTAGATCAACGTGGCAGTAAGAATGCCAATTACTATGGAGGCTTGTAAATGGGTTGTCGTTGAACAATTTTTGTATTGTTAGCTGAAAACCAACCAAAGAAAAATAAAATAAAACGTAAAACATACAAACTTAGCGATAGGACTACGTAGACGCAACACAAACAGATTTCGCTTAAAGCAGCGACCACAGTCATTTTCAGCAATTCAGTCCATAGACATTCCATCATTATCCAATCAGTTTCATGTACCTATGTATTTTAAAGGTATGCGTACCCACAATATGACGGGCGTAATACCAAAGCGTCACCGGATTTCATTTCGTATGCCGACCGTACGAATGCATTCTGTCCTCTGTGCAATTCCGCCGGGTTCAACAGAATCGTGTTAGGCATTAGGCCCACGTCATTCCAAGAGCTTCTTTGAATCCTAATCTAAGGGAAAATGTTGAATGTTACGTATGTAAATCTGTACCAAAATCTGTGCGTGCATGCCCTAAAATCGGAACTAACGAGGCTATTTTGTTTTGGACAAAATTTGCAACTGAATTTTAAAGTAGTTATCCCCCTAAATTTTGCATACACGTTTTATAGTTTGGATGAAAATGCACACTTTGTGTGACGTCACTTTAAACCTAATACTCAGTGTATTTAGGTTCATAGAGATGGCGAGCTAGCTAAAAATTACGTCACTCCTATATTTCAAAGCTTGTTTTCTACTTCTTCATCTTGTGGTATAGAACAAATTATTAAAAACACAAGTTTGTCACAAATCACAAAATCATCATCTGTTCTGTCATAATCATCTGTTTCACAAATCATTAGATTATCATCATCATCATCAGCCTATAATGTTCCCACTGCAGGGACTCAGGCCTCCTCTCTAGGAGAGGGATCATAGATCAATGTTCACCAAAAGCATCAATTTATCAAGGTAATTTGAGTGAAACTTTAATGTTGCTGTGTAAAAAACCCTAGCAATCTAATATAGGTGACCACGGGGCAAAACACACCCGGCAGATGACAGACTAGTTTTTAATTATTAGATGGTTGTTTCACCTAACACTACAACCTCGTACGCCTCGCCTTGCCTCGCCTCGTACTGCACATAGACATGGGACTTGAATTACATAATTGGCGAAATGTGGGTGTACTATTATTCTGTACACCCTTGCCAAAGAAAAATACTAAGATGTTAAAAGCGATGATTAAATTGTGGTCACAACATCGATCACTAATAAAAATCGATGATGGATGGGTCACAATAAATAAATCACAAAATTATTTCACATCCATCTAGAGAGGGCAAAGGCAAACAATTCAGCTGAACAGCTGCAACATTCCCCAACATTCCAGTACCAAAATACAACGAAATAATATAAATGTGACGAGCTGTTCTCGTGCAAAGCAATCAGATTAATTAAATTAATTGTTGTAAGACCCGGTTATTATGCTGCACTAAATGTGGCTTGGCATGCAAAGCACTCTAACGGACGTACTCGGGTCTTAAAGAGCAGCCTAGCGTTGCATCAGGAAGGCAAAGGTTGATTGGAGCTTGAAAATTGTATTCTGATGTTTGTCGACGGAACTGGTATCTTGTCTAATGAATTATTTTGCTTTTACTTAGGTGGGTGTGCATTTCCCTTGATGAACGATTCTAAATATATTAACAAAATTTCAAATAGAAATAGTACTCGGACTGCTGTCCTAATTCCAGATATCACTTCAAAGGTGAGGACGAACTTATTATTAGGTCCTTTTAAGTGTATGTTTACGGAAGTATTATCAAATAACCCTCCTTCTGCCGCAGTCGGGTAAAAACAGTACTTAGTTAAAAAGTATCACTGCCCAGAGAGAAGAGCCCGTGCGAAGTCATTTGTTGCTTTCCAACGCACCAAAAAAAAAAGAAGGTGACATAACGATTCTACTTAGGTACAAAAAAACATTGAGGTATTACCTACTCACATAAAGCTGTTGTAATAAATGCGAATAGTTCACAAATAAACCATCAGAAGGCGGTCTGGTAAACAAACATATAAATTACTTATAACATGTTTTTCTATTTTCGCTTCCATCTTATTGTTATACCTAAGTTTCAGAAAGCTCCTTGAAAGTTTCATTAGCTCTGCTTTCTTTTGGAAATACTTTCGCCGAATATTCATTTGAGTGGAGGCGTGTTTTAAGAGGATACCAGTAATTTGTTTATTTTTAAACTATTGCTAGACCGCCATTTCAATGTTATAAAAGTATTTTTGTAATTTATATCGCAAAAGTTTAAACGTAACAATTTTTTTAAAGTGTGGGACACACACTTTAAAAAAAATGATACGGCTTAGTTGTAGGAAGACTCAAACTGTGGCGAGAGTATTTCTCTGAGTGTCAGCCCATTTGTGCCACTTACAGAAAGTCTCCCACTTGGACACGAGTTGCCATGGCTGACCTGGAAGTGTTTGAATAGACCCCAGACACAGGTTAGCCGAAGCACGGAATACCTGTTTTGGTGGAGATTCATAGGCTAGACCCTGGAGTAAAGATGTGGTGTTGCTTGCACATCACAGGAGCTAACGGGTGCCACTTCTTAATTCTTTTTGTTGTCAAGATAATCCCATTGCAAATCACGTAAAAAGATCGGGAAAGTTTTTATGGTTCAAACAACAAATACCGTGAATTATTATGTAATAGACTGAAAATCCAAAATACTATATCATCGTAATCAAAGAGGTTCCCAAAAAAGCTTACTAAATTAAATGTTGGCATTCTACTGAGTGTGCTTTTACGTATAACCGGAAAACAAGAAAATGTGTTTCTCACTTGATTTATAGCCGGATTGCGTCAATTTCCGCCATATTCTGTTTACTCGATACGAATTCTTATAAATGTTCGATTGTTCTGACAAATGAAATTATTCGGATAAGTAATTCATAGGTTTTCCATTAATAAAATATCCACACAAAACAGACTGCAAACTTAATTTTAAAATTTTATTTCTTAAAATGAGACGTCGTCGGTGACTTTTAAACAAAAAAACTGTTGGGTGATATAATAATATATACACTATATATATATATACACTATATATATATACTCCGAGACTTCGACAGTCTTACAAGATTTTGTTACACATTTTCTGTTTCAACTAATTAAAAAAAATATAATATTTTGAAAAACATAAATAATATTTATTTAATAAAGTCAAGATAGTTTATCCTAAACCTACACTTATGTGTATTGGTTCACAATGTATTCCCTTACTTGCAGTACGTCAGTATTATAGTATTCTTATTTCCCCACAGAGAGCCGTAGGAGGTGGCAAGGGGATTATATTAGCGACACCAATTTGTATGTTGATAATGATGTGATAAGAATACCGAACGTAAAAATATATACATGATAAGTAATTTGGCCATGGTTTCAGTAACTAGAGAGGAATGCTATACTTATTTATAACTAGCTTTTGCCAGCGGCTTCGCCCGCGTGAAAGGACGATTTTCCATACAAACTTTCATCCCCTATTTAACTCCCTTAGGGGTTGAATTTAAAAAAATCCTTCCTTAATCCTTGTCTACATTATAAAGGGAACCTTTGTGCAAAATTTGATCTTTCTAGGTCCAAGGGTTTGGGCTGGGCGTTGATGAGTCAGTCAGTCAGTCAGGACTTCACTTTTCATTTATATAGATAGATTTATATAGTATAATAACCAATAACTCCGTAAATTGATTGTTCACATACTTTATTACTCTTATTACCTACATTTTTTTTTTTCGAATAATTTGTGTCATTGAAATGTGTCAGATTTTTACAATTCTTTATAATAGACGAAATTTTTAATTAACAGAAACTTAAAAGCATTGTAAAATTGAAAAAAAAAACTAATTTATCGAATATATTCTCGCAATTAATGGGTCTGTACTAAGTAATATTTTGATGGAAACTGGGATAACTTTCGTATAACTTATGTACGAAGGTAAATACTTAGCCATAAAACAAGCTGAAACTAATATTGGAAGTAAACACATGCTGCCATAACACTTTTGCTTAGCAACTACATTGCGTGAGTTATAATGAGACCGAATAGGGAAAATAATAGGGGAACATTCATTTTGAAATGGATGGATGACTCGTATGATAGATTTTTTACGAGCAATAAAAGTTGATAATGGATTATCCTAATAGGTCATTATAGTTTTTATATGTTCATGAAGGTGGGTCTGTTTATTGTTTTTTTATAATGGGCCTCTTCCCCGATATTTGTAAAATATGTGAAGGTTTACGATTATTTTTAAATTCAAATCATGAAGTTGTTGGTCTGGTATTTTGCATGAAAAACACACACGCACCGAATCAAATTTTCATTAGTGTCCGTAATTAGTAGAAACGAATCACCTAAAATCCATTGGATTTTCTAATCTTGGCACTAAGCTGAGGGTAGTTTAGTATAAACGAGTACCCAGTCTTTCATTTACATTGCAGAACTTGACCTAAGATTACGCAACTTAGAAATTAAGAGAGAAATGCCAGGGTTGTCGTTTTTTGCAATTTGAAGGGAAGAGTCAGGCGGTTTGTTAAACAAAAATGATTTACGATTGTACACTTATGTGTTTACAGAATTATAACAAATAAAATCATCAATAGAACCCTCTTAGTTCATTATTATAATCCCAGTGTTTTATTTCGCGGGTTACCCTGGCCCTTACACCTTAAGCAGAGTACACTGTATAACTGTGATCCTTTAGACAACACTCCATTGTTCCTGGATTGCATAACGTTTATTTTTGTACTGACTATTCCTAATTATTGTTCGGGAACACAATGGGCCAAATTAGTTACACTTCAAAGTTCAATGAACACTGACCAAGATGACCCATGGCTTATGAATAGCCGATGAAGAGTAATTCAAATATTTATTAAAGGAGCAGGATTGGAAATTGGGAATTTAAATTGAAGAGGATGATAGAAAGCCAGATGTCAGTGGTAACGCCGGGAGTAATCACAGAGCACCGCCTGCTTTGGTCCTTACAGACTACTTTGCCTTGTCCATATTGATACACTATTTCATACACGCGCGCTGGTTGCGAGTAATACGTAGGTACTTGACCTACTGAAGAATTTCTTCCTTTCACTAATTCTTTTCCATGTACCATCACCAAAAAATGAATATGCTCATTTTTAAACAAAATTTCATGTTCACGATTACCACTTTTGTTTACCATGAAGACCAATATAGTCCCGTCGGGGCTGCGGGTTGTTCGAAAGAGATACCGTGGCCTCGACACAAAGGGCTAAGAAGGAACATGGGTGGTTTTTAGTCAGTAGAAGTCTGATACTCCCTTCCGCTCTGCCCAGAGCGGGAGGGGTTATTTGATGATTTCCCACCCCCCCAAAAAAAAAGACCAATATTGTGCCTGGTGCTGCATTCAAGAATAGTGCTTGCGGTGGTCAGAATATTATTTTGCTGTGGTATTTAATACTTATCAAAATAATGTCGCAGAACGGATGGCCGATGGGGCCGAAAAGTTCTGAAATGGCGACCGCGAACCGGAAGACGTTGCGTTGGAAGGCCTCCCACTAGGTGGCTCGATGACCTGGTCAAGGTTGCAGGAACCCGCTGGATGAGAGACACACGGGACCGGTCAATGTGGCGACACCTGGGGGAGGCCTATGTCCAGTAATGGACGTCTTTTGGCTGAAATGATGATGATGATGATGAAAGTAATGTTAACCTACCGAAAACATAATTGAATAACAAAAAAAACAAATAACGAGAGTGCTTGGTTACCCAATTCAATTTATCGTTCAACAATTTTAAATATAATTAATAACACAGAAAGGTCCTATGAAATTTAAGCACCAAGCTATTCGTGAAAGGCAATATTATTTTTTAATCTTATCGTTGAACTTAATAACGGAAAACTTAATGAAGTAGGAAAAATATCACGTTTTAAAGATAATCGGAACAGTATAAATATTGATAAAGTAACTGTTTCATAAATATTCTAGAAAATTCAAACACAAACATAAAAGATAACATCTCGAATGTAATCGCTGAAAGCGGAAGCAGAGGTTTGTGAAATAAATAAAGACTTAAAACTAGCATCCACGTATCTACGTATAAAAAAAACCATTCTAACAGTCAATCCTTCCGATTCCTTTGACCATTGGCATACTCCGAATGAAATAGAATCTCTCAATTCCTTCAAAACGTATAATTATATCTAACGTAGATCTACAATCATACTCTCTATGGATATTCAGAGAAGTGTGGACATGCCTCTGAGCGTATCATGTATCCCTTCAGGCGAGACAAAGCTATGTCTACGCTCCCGGCTTTGAGCTAAGTCTTGGCTTGCAAACGTTAGTGGTCAAAGCCAACATCTTGGCTATTACACCTGTCGAGAGAGCCGAAGTACTAAAGGTGATTCTGATGGTGTTTGAAAATGTGACTAGATAAATAAGCAATGTGTTTTGTCTGTGTTTCGTTTTGTTAGCCCTAACTTTCGCACGACTGGGCAAAAGCCTCTCCCGATTCCTGAAATGACCTCTTATCCCGTGCCTCCTCAAACCAGTTCACGCGGCACACGTCCAAATCGTGTCGCCGCCTATTTCTGGGTCAGGTGTCTTCCGGCCACCATCGTGTGGAGACTTTTGCAAAGCGGTCATCGTGCTTGCGTCTGACGTGACCCACCCAAATGTCATTTTTGTCTAGCAGTCTTCTTGGCAACGTTCACTATAACCCGTTTTGGAACACAGTGCTGATTAGCTAAGTTATGGCTAAGTTACATTTATGTAAGTTAACCCGCTAGTACTCGCGCGTCTAGAAATCACACGGTCACTCGCGTGTAGAGCATTTTGCTCATGTTTATGAATGTCATTAAATGCAAGTTTTACCAAAAAGTAGACCTTTTTATAATTTTATAAAATAAAATACACTTTGTTTATTCTAGAAGAAAAAAAACTAAAAGTTTCCAACATTAATCTTTTTTATTTTTAATTAACAATCATAGGCTCTAATTTGTCCGCCTTTTCTGAAATACAAAACTTTTTTTTGTTATTTTTTTTCAGTAATTTTAAACCATTATATGTATTACATAAAAGTAGCAGTAAAACTGTAGATAAGATGAAAAAAATCATTACCCTTCCTTTTGGCTTCGCCGTAGTCAGGTAAAAATACAAAACCGTGCAGAGAAAAAGCTTCGCCGCAGTCGGGTAAAAAGTACTTACGTCGATACCCGCGCGATGAGCAAAACACCGCTTTATGGTACACGGCGCAACTAACCCCCTCGTACGAGTGACTGGTGCACACTGGCGAGAAGTGAACTGTATCCAGGGGTTGGGGAAGGAACAAAACTCAGCTACAGGATGAACTATGTCCGTACGCATCATTTTGACAAAATGGCGAGTGTTTTAAATTAACTGTGAGCAAAATGCTCATAGCGCGAGTGCTCGCGGGTTAACATACACCTTAACATTTAAAATAATAGTTTTACCGTTGGCGATAATGATTATCTCCATAAAATATACCACAGTAACATAAAAATAACACAAAATATTGTAAGCATCAATTTGTCTTCAATACCTAGGTCCTCAATAAATATTTATCGGAATTTTCTAAGAAATAGGTGCTATAATGATATTTGGGGCTCGATAAACAATATTGGGCGTTTGTTTTGTCTAGGAAAGACAGAAAAAGCTGTTGTTTTCTGTTCCAGAAATATAATATCTATCTTATGAAGCTTGAGAAAAATATAGGTGGGTGGACACCCACCTATATTTACCTGGTCAATACAAATCTTAAATTAATAGTTTTACCGTTGCGTATGCGAAACAGGTTTAGGATTCAATGCGCCCGTTTCATTTATTTGGATGCCTTGTTTGTAATGGGTAGTTGTTTGATATTACATTGTTACCTATAACTGTTATACCAATTTTATTTTCTTATAAAAATATTTATTTTGTCTTGGCCTATCTCCTGTATTTATTTATTGTTACCAGTATTATTACACAAAAAAATATATAATGCTTACTTTTTCTTTTTTATCTGAACTCGTACCTACATACACATTTTCTTATACTTACTCGATATCTATTTATTGTAACCATTTATTTACTTTATTTACATAATCATAATATGTTTGAAACTGTTTTCTGTCTGTCACTTACCCCCTCAAGGTTCATTGGAAGACCAGCGTCAGACAGCATCACCTGTTTGGCATGAATGCTGAAATGAATCTTTTTGGCGCAGCCGTGAGGCACACAGCACATAGGTACCTACCTACTATGTTTTTCCATTTTTGTAATTTTTTTTTAGTATTATTGTGTGTGTGCTTGATGTACTGACGTCAAATAAACATTTTTTCTTTCTTTCTTTCTAAATTGACTGATAGAAGACATAATTATCGCAGTCCAAATAGCAAGGACTAGAACTAATCGTGTACTCACTACATCTTCAGATCTATCTATATAAATATAAAGAGAAGTCCTGACTGACTGACTGACTCATCACCGCCCAGCCCAAACCCTTGGACCTGGAAAGCTGAAATTTTGCACAGAGGTTCCCTTACAAGGAATAAGGAAGGATTTTTCGAAATTCAACCCCTAAGGGACTTAATAGGCGATGAAAGTTTGTATGGAAAATCGTCATTTTCACGCGGGCGAATACGCGCTACATAAATAATAAAAAAAAAGTCCTCTGCCGCGTCTGTCTGTCTGTCCGCGATAAACTCAAAACCTAATGTACCGATTTTCATGCTGTTTTCACAATAGATAGAGTGGTTCTCGAGAAAGGTTGTGTATTTATGTAACCAGTGTTTCTCATCCAAGTGAATAATAAAATTGTAATCTGTTTTTGTGAAATAAATGTCTTATACCATAAGGTTTAAGTATATATAATTTGTCAAGTTTTTGACACTCGGGTGAAGTCGCGGGCATCAGCTAGTATATAATAAAGGTGAGTAACTAAAGAAGATTTTTTGAGTTTGTATGGGAGATTGTCGACCGACATTAAAATTTATTTAATTTATTCGGGAAAACAAACAAAGGTAAAGCAAACATATCA
Source organism: Diarsia mendica (assembly GCA_949316265.1). Lineage (NCBI taxonomy): Eukaryota > Metazoa > Arthropoda > Insecta > Lepidoptera > Noctuidae > Diarsia > Diarsia mendica. The sequence continues at coordinate 16,209,932 of OX438895.1, forward strand.
AAAGTGCAGAAATTTTTACAATATAAGTAATTAATCCTGTTTTGAGATCAGAAACAAAAAAATAATAAAATAGAAAACCGTGGGGCACGTCAATTGTCTAGGTACAAATTATCGACTTAATTATTATTAATATGATTTTAATCAACGATTGTAGACAATTGACGTGCCCCACGGTTTTCTATTTTATTATTTTTTGGTTTTTAGTACATTTATCTTAAACATTGCAATGTATGTTTAACATAAAACCGTTTAACTTAAAAAGTTTTTTTACCAATTTTTTTATTTTCTAGTTTTTATTTCGCATTCTGTTTAAAGGGGCCGCCATCTTGGATTTTAATTTTATATAGTATATTGTATTATACTGGTTGAGCACTTTCATTTGATACCCATATTGATGGGATCGATAAAACCTACGTTATCCGCCATTTTGTAGCGGCCGCCATCTTGTATTTCAATTTTTTATAGTATATTGTATTCTGCTTGTTGAGCCCTTTCATTTGGCTTAGTAGGCGACTCGACCGCTGGAACTCGCCCGGTCCGGTCGAGACAGGAATTTAATTTTTATTCATATTTTTGAGTGGTGTTTCGGACTATACTTTTTTTTAAGCAAATTTTGTACAGTCAGAATGAAAAACATTAGGTTGGGGTCGTGGGGCTTTCGGGACCGGGACCACAGCCGGGACCGCGGTCAATGTAATGTGTTATGAAGTACTAGGGTATCATAAGTTAGTAGGAGATTAATCATTTCTTTTGGGGTGTCACCAAATATAGGAGTTAACAGGAGTAATGAAATGTGTCATGTAGTACTAGGGTATCATAAGTTAGTAGGAGATTAATCATTTCTTTTGGGGTGTCACCAAAATTATAGGAGTTACCAGGAGTAATGAAATGTGTTATGTAGTACTAGGGTATCATAAGTTAGTAGGAGATTAATCATTTCTTTTGGGGTGTCACCAAATATAGGAGTTAACAGGAGTAATGAAATGTGTTATGTAGTACTAGGGTAGCATAAGTTAGTAGGAGATTAATCATTTCTTTCGGGCTGTCACCAAATATAAGAGTTAACAGGAGTAATGAAATGTGTTATGTAATACAGTAGAGATACCGCGGTATCTCTTTTATAATACAAATACCTATTTCCTACTTCTGTTCTCCTGGTAGATTGTGGGACGAACACAGGACACTAAACCTTATCTATATTATGAGAGATACCGCGGTATCTCTTTTATAATACAATACCTCCTTCCTACTTCTGTTCTCCTGTTAGTTTGTGGGACGAACATGTGGGACGAACACAGGACACTAAACCCTATCTATATTATGTGTCTGACGGTACTTTGACTCTAAAAAAGGATTCGTCCGAAACGCCACTCGAAAATATTAATAACAGTGAAATTCCTGTCTCGACCGGATCGGGCGAGTTACAGCGGCCGAGTCGCCTACTGAGCCTTTCATTTGATACCCATATTGATGGGATTGATAAAACCTACGTTATCCGCCATTTTGTAGCGGCCGCCATCTTGGATTTCAATTTTTTATAGTATATTGTATTCTGCTTGTTGAGCCCTTTCATTTGATACCCATATTGATGGGATTAATAAAACATAAATAAATTATCCGCCATTTTGTAGCGGCCGCCGTCTTGGATTTCAATTTTTTATAGTATATTGTATTCTGCTTGTTGAGCCCTTTCATTTGATACCCATATTGATGGGATTAATAAAACATAAATTATGCGCCATTTTGTAGCGGCGGCCATCTTGAATTTATAATGATAATGAATAAACATAATTGTATTGTCACCAAAATCCAATGTGTGTACAAAATTTCAGATTAATCGGTTGACTGGAAGTGGGTGAAATTTGAATTACTAAATTTGATCCAAGAAAAAAACAAACGGGGTGAGCTAAATAAAACCGTTTAAAAAGACATAAAAACCTTTATAGAATTATAGATTTTAGTTTGATAATTTTAGTAAGCCCATTCAATTTTACATCCTTTTTAAATCACTAAATACACCGTTTTCCTAATGGTTCTCGTATCCAAAACGGAGTGTCATTTGAGCTCAAGCTTTGTAAATGTTGTGCCGTGCTACCCTACATTGTCATTAATAATTTCCATTGCTACGAACGCTTTGACAGGCAAACAAGCGAAATGCCATTTACTAACTTCTCAAATTATGTTGTTTCTAAACATTTAAAGATAATATGTATTATGGTGTGTCGAGAAAAGTTTTACTGGGTTTATTCCATCAATAAATTAGTAGCCACAGAGTTTGAATGAAATCAATGAATTCTTCAAAATTCTTATTTATAAGAAGCGATAGGTTAAGTAAATTCCGGGAAGTCGACATTGTTTAGTGCTTGATTTCTTATAGATTGAATGCTTTTTAATCATCTAATTTTTCAATAATAAAATAGATTTTTCCGCTGAAATTAAAAGCTATGTGTTCAGCAGTTCCGAGCCACACACACAACACACCGACATCGGTGTTAATAATTTATTATGTCAAATTAAAGGGCTGTTTACGCCATTCTAGGTTCGTTTATTTTATCAGTAATCCACCCCGAAAAATAACAACGAACTGCAACTTTCACTGTTTATAAACAAAAATTCGGAACAAACCTATTTCACAAAGTTATTATTTATTGATCAAAAACAGAACACCAGATAACTGTCTACATTCCGAAATGTCTATACAAAACGTTCACTGCTGACCTATTTTCAATAACAGGCTTGTTGATGGGTGCATTCTCTGGAAGGCTGCAGGTTGGTTTTCATCAAGCTATGAACGAAATTTGATTTGGGACATAATTTTGATGAACTGCTAACAGTTTTGGATGGAGTTATAACGATGTTTGATAGTGTCGTCAAGCGCGGCTTTTATTATCTTTTTGAGATTAAAAACTTATATAAAAGCCAGCTTTACATTTTAAACGTCAATGTATATTGTTCCATCTTTCAAAATTAAATTATCGCTCTGAATTGCACCCGGTTTTGGGAACAAAAAATATCGACATTTCGACAAGTACCTACATTTGATTATAATCATTTTATCTGTAAAGTTCGAGTTAAATCAGTTTCTCCTAGACAAGCGTGTTTGAACCGTGGTTGGACTGAATATCAAAAATTAATCGAACACTTTACTTTCTTTTTTATATCAAATAGGCTTGCGCGGCCTAGGGTCTACCTTAAAACTAAAATGCCATAAGTAATCCGCCTATCCAAAGACCCAATCCAATCACAAAATACCCAAATTAACTCGAAAAACCCAACATGCAAAAAAGTCGTTCCTAATAGAGTTACACACATATTACACACGCTTCGTATGAAAGTTAAATTGTAAATCATCGCAGAACAGTGTTTTTATTATTATCGATGGCAGTGACATCTGGCGTCACGGACCACGCAACAGCTGTTGGAGACGCGCAACTCCTCGTAATACCTCCTGAACAAAATGCCTGTTTACTGATTCAGAGGCCTTTATGACATAAAAACTGTGTAAGCGATCGGCATAGATGGCTTCTCTTATTACTTTATTGAACAAACTTTTACTTAAGCATGTGTTGACTTAAACTGTTTTGGTATTCAGTAAATAAGTTTTAATTTGGTTAGACCTAAATGGTATTTCTGAACTGTCAATTCAACAGTAGTCTGATTTGCAGCTCCTCGTAAGAAATCGGTTAAAAAATACTTAGTTTTGAAAAAAACTCAGCTTACTTTGTAATCACTCAGCTAAAGTAGTTATAACTATATACAATGATCCCATGGGGCACTAACTTCAATTATACTTAACCCATGTATTCAAGAAAAAGGCGCGGCTTGATTGCTTTCACCTTGTTAACCCTTCAAAGAGTGAGTCAATTACTAAGTAATTGCAACTGTCGGACACCATGTTTGTCGTGACTTTCTTGCACTCCACTATTATTAAGCGATTGTCATTTTTCTTTAGATGTTTTTGCAATGGTCTAAATAACATCATATAATTCGCTCTATCGATTTAACTGATGTCTTAGGGGACATGTACAGGGCACGCCACGATAGTGGCGGTAAGTCCCCTCTTTGAGGAGTGGCTGGAGAGGCGCCATGGCGCCCTCACCTACCGACTGACGCAGGTCCTCACCGGACACGGGTGTTCGCTCTGCCCAAGAGCGGGGGGGGGTTATTCGATGATTTTCCACCCACCAAAAAAAAAAAAAAAAAGGGGACATGTACAAAAAAAAAAACAATATTTCTGTCTATGTAACTAATCATATTAGGAGCGGATGGTACCTCAAACGCGAGTTTTATAAAGCGTAAAAGTATATGATTCACTGCAGTAATCAACATCAGAAAAATATATGATATTCTTCAGAATATATGCTAGTGCCATAGTGTTGTGAAAACATAATACAACTAACTTTGCTCGATAGAAAAAAATCGCGAAGATACCTCTAAAAATTTCTATTAACGAGTAAAAACCATACTAAAATACATGTCATCGTTCTGATTATTTTGCCAAATAATTCTACAAGCAACAAACTAAAGTCATAGTGTTTTACTTTTTTAGTCCAATCAATAGTTTTTTTGTAAATCGCAAAATACCACTAATTTCGCACTATTCGGCCGCAGCGAAAGACGTAACAACCGCTTTGTAGTGCAAGCTGATTAGAACTTTATTCTAACAGTATTTCAAGCGAAGTTTGAACCACCACAAATAGGGTTGCTAATCTGAGGTAGCATACGCTCTTAATATCTGTAAGCTTTTCTGAGTTTACAACAATTTATAAAATGTAGTCCTCACATTTTGCGCTTTCAATTCCATCCAGCTCCAAAAGGCACATCGACATCATCAAATGCACACCATTTAATACCTTAGTCTAGGTATGGAAGATATGAGCTTGTTAGCTGCTTTGGTGTGTGCACACGGTAACACATCAAGCTATGCTATCACGTTTTTGTATAGATTTCCCGTACTAAGAGATCCGGATAAACTGAATTTGTATAGGTTGATTGGTCGTCGTGTGTACTACCGGTCAACCGGTCTAACATCTTCCGTAGGTACATTACAACCTTTACGAGCACGCACGCATGCATTTGGTATGGAGTATACCAAATGAGTGCGTGCACGTAATGGTTATACTTATAAACTTGAACTAAAATAACCGTACTTACCAGTCTGTAGTACCTATGTATTTATATATAAGTTACTTGTAATTTAAAATGAACTACCAAGTTAAATTGTCGAGGGATTATCCAACTAACTTTGAATAAAAAGAATTAAAAAGTTGAAAACACAACTTTTCTTCAGTGACGGAGTAAAAATGTTCTTGAAGGCAATTGGTATAAGTCTTGATACTTTCATTCATCTCGGCTCGACTCTAGGATCAGTTTTTATTATTTTCTGTTTAATAATTAATTGATCGCGTTCAATTTGTCAAATTGCGTGTTATCGCTACGTCAAGAATGTCTCTAGTTGGTGGAAACCCAATATGGTTGCCACTAATACCAAAAAGATCGAAGCGAAATACTTATAAAAGTATTATTTTGCTGAAATGATCAAAGTACGAAAATATACAGAAATAAATTGGAGGTAGTTTCGGCAGAATTTGACGCCTTTCGTGAAATATGAGCTCTCAATTAAAATAGTTTTCAACGTTCCCAGTTTTACTTTGAATACTTCCAGACGATCCAGAAATGTTTGAAATTCATCAAAATGGAATCACTTGGAATTTGCGCTGTCTTAAATTTTAAACAGCTTTTATTTTTAATTATTTGAAATACTCAAATTCAATCATTTTAATGTTAAAGTTCAAATTATTCTAAAGCAGTATAATCAAGAAAGACTTTTATTTGGGAAAACACGATACGACGTTAATTATTTTGGCCAAAAATACTTAACGAAGCTTTACCCATTAAATAAATCAATTAACAGCTGCTGTTTTATTAATAACGTTCCACAATACATTTACTTACCGACACACTGAATTGTAAGCATATTTTTGATGACAAAATTAATATTTCACCCCAAAAAATGTCATCAACACACAACACATACCATGAGGCTCTTTATTAAGGGCCGGTCTCTACAACATAACTTTGTTTCTACCCAACCTTTTTCGCCACCATTTTAAAAGATCAAAAACACGCTCTAAAAGCAATAATTAAAAGGAATATAGCAGCGAGAGTATTCCGGCCAGCATAGCCCGAAGATCGGCCATTTAACCTTCTGACCCATTGTAATAAAGTTACTAAGACGGGAATTTCATTAGTAAGCTGCGAAGGCGGACTCGCGATGACTTAACTTATTAAAGTATCGTTAGGGACACGTGACTCGTTAATAGCTTTGAAACGCACAGGTTGTCCAATCACTGGTTGAGGAACAGCTTTGGGTGAAACGGCGGTGATTTATACCTTATAGAAGTATTAAAATTATTTGATGGTTCATAAAGGGGTGGATAGGTATCATTGGAGATGAATAACCTAATGGAGAAGTTCTGAGGTTAAAGGGTGTGCGAATTTGGGATGTTTTAACTGTAAACGTTCTAATTTGTACCTACTTGGATGTTTTTTCATTACAGATAGCGAAGCGGTAATAGTACATTACTGCAGAATCCAGTAAGTAAGCCTTCCTGGCCAAGCATGAGTTAACCGGACCGAACCGCAGGTGAGGTCTGGTTATATACGAGGCCAGGATGGCTTTCTTACTGGTTGAGGTTTGTATAATGCTTTTCTCAAAAATTAAAGAAAGTTTAACAACAAATTCGTTTAATTAATATTGAAGGTTACATTCATATGTGAAAAACACAATAGCACTTTTTGGCCGACCCGGGAATCGAACCCAGGACCTCACGCTCTGCAGTCGAGCTTGCGACCACTAGACCAACGAGGCAGTTTAGGAAACAACTTTAGAAAAAACTTTTTAATAAACTGAAATTACTAAATATAATCATAAAATCCCACACTATAAATGTCATACCAAAAAGAGAGATAGATATATATTTGGAACCTCCCTTCTATAACCATGTTATAATGGCTAAACTCTAATCTGTGTCTGGTACTATGTTTTTTTTTCTAAGCAGATCTAAAGAGGATGACCTAGTGTCCAGTAAGTAAATTACATACTTACTTACTGGACAGTAGGAGATTCCAAATTTAAAATCTCGCTTCTTACTGGACAGTTGTGAATAAGTCTCCGGTAATAGTACATTACTGCAGAATCCAGTAAGTAAGCCTTCCTGGCCAAGTATGAGTTAACCGGACCGAACCGCAGGTGAGGTCTGGTTATATACGAGGCCAGGCTGGCTTTCTTACTGGTTGAGGTTTGTATAATGCTTTTCTCAAAAATTAAAGAAAGTTTAACAACAAATTCGTTTAATTAATATTGAAGGTTACATTCATATGTGAAAAACACAATAGCACTTTTTGGCCGACCCGGGAATCGAACCCAGGACCTCACGCTCTGCAGTCGAGCTTGCGACCACTAGACCAACGAGGCAGTTTAGGAAACAACTTTAGAAAAAACTTTTTAATAAACTGAAATTACTAAATACAATCATAAAATCCCACACTATAAATGTCATACCAAAAAGAGAGATAGATATATTTTTGGAACCTCCCTTCTATAATTATAACCATGTTATAATGGCTAAACTCTAATCTGTGTCTGTTACTATGTTTTTTTTTCTAAGCAGATCTAAAGAGGATGACCTAGTGTCCAGTAAGTAAATTACATACTTACTTACTGGACAGTAGGAGATTCCAAATTTAAAATCTCGCTTCTTACTGGACAGTTGTGAATAAGTCTCCGGTAAAGTTCACTTTCTGGATACTTTTTAGAGATGTTATGGCAACATTACATACCATTTTTGAGAAAAGTTCATTTTCTGGTTACTTTTTAGAGATGTTATGGCAACATTACATACCATTTTTGAGAAAAAGGTCTTGTACGTGTAGACTATACAACCAGGTCAAGTGACTTGATTGATTCACTTCTAATGGTTTTGTGGATATAGGACACGTAACTTAAAAGCTTGTGTTTCGTCTCGATTGGCCATTATTAATAGCGTTGAAAAGGTAACAAAAAACAAATTAGGAAATAAAAAGGTTTTTGTCGCAGGGACATGACGTGCAAACAAAATGACGAAAAGTAAACAATGCATACACACAACGCATAACTAATAATTATATATAGGTACTACATTTAGTACGTATACTATTGTATATAAAAAATATATTTATAGTAAATGTATTACGGAATTATTATTTTATCATCAATACATTCATAACATTGAATTGACCTCTTTATCAGTAACGATTACGGATATTCCCAAGAATATATTACCAGCCCGTCTCACAGTCAATACTTAGGTATATTTATTCACCCATAAAATGCAATAGATAAACAAAACATAGGGAGCTATAACTCTTCACGGATAATTCTCTCCCTGAAAAAGGTCGGTTATCTGTTCCAAGACTCCCGGATTTACTCTTAGACACAATTGGGTTTATATTTACTGTTTATTTACTTTTTTAGAAACGGGAAGACTAACGAGTTAGTCAACTTCGCGAAAAAGTACTTAAAGTTTGCTCCGAATAAAATATTGGACTTTAAAATTGAGGCAGGACCTTCACTTTAGACAGTGAAAACAAATATTGTCTTTTCTAAAAAAAACCTAGTTAAATAATATAAAGTTAATATCAATAAGATTGCAAGAATTAATTCCTATAATTATTGAATTAAATTGCAACTATCTTAATATTATAGGCGTTTGTAAACATACTAATTGGTGATGCACATAAATGTGATAAATTCCTGGAATAATTCCTGTATTTGAAGATAATTATTTTAATATATCAAATATTAGTTCCGGGTAGCAAACCCAGGCATCTGATATTAGTTTATCAGTTTAATGCAGGAAGTTCACATTGAAATACAGTGTGTTAGGTTAAACGAGAGAAACCCTTGAAGGAGGGTTTTCAGTATTCGATTCTCGTCCCAAATAATGTAAAAAAAGTAAACCTTCATTTGTGACGTAATCGTGTCATGGCCCTGCACGCTCTCCAGATCTCACTTTATTAGAAGTTTCTTATTCGCCGTTGTGCTACGCCAGTTTTAAAATATGAAGGGAAAATGGATTTCATTTTTTCATTTATTTATTCAACAACAAATTACATTGTGTCTGAATGTGGAAGGTACATAAAAAATAGATAATAGACAACAAAAAATAAAATAAAAATTACTCGATTAATCAGTTGTAGAAGAATACACCATCACAGGAGCATGCCATCAGGATAATGATGGGAAAAGTCATTGACCCGCGCACATTTTCTGTGATAAGCGCAAGGGTAGCGAGCTTTTCCGAATTATTATTTGGTATGGTTCTGTCTGTTATTATTATCAGTTTTTTTTGTTCATATTTTTATTAGTATCATGTAAGCATGTGGTTTCAATATGTATCTCGTTTCATCTAACATGCCCACTGTATAATCAGTAGTTACTGATACCAGAACACAACAAGAGTGGATGTAAAGCAGCGTTCTCACCAGGGAACCTTGTTTCACGTCCATGTCGTGCGGCCTTTGGGCACAAGTATTCATGTAAATCATGTTCCATGTGCTGTACTATTATATATATCATCGGATTTAGGCAGGCTCCAGGCTCACAACATCCAGACTTAATCACTAAAGATGAAAATGCTTAACAGTAAATATTGTTAATTGATTAAAAGGAAATCCTTTTAATCAATTAACAATATTTACTGTTAAAACTCAACATAGCATGAACCTGAACATAGCATACTGACGATAACATAAACCTATGTGCGTATGTGAAAAATGTTAAAGAAAACATCACAGCGTGAAAAATATCAGAATAAAATCGTGAATCTAGTCTTCAAGAAAAGGGGTGTTACCAAAATAAACTAAACTGTCTAGCAAAACAGAACAATATTTATTATATGAACCATTCTTTTATCCCCTAATGATATGAAACGGATAAAAAATTATCACCATTTCATCCAGGCAAGTTTAAACCTAGATTTTATAGTGCGGGTCTATTTTTACGATATGCAGTAAGAAATAAGCACCTAATATATTTTATATTCCTAGATAGCTTATTCGTATTCCGTATGCTTCGGGCGATATGTTAGTGTTAGTGTTTTAGGTTTATCTAGAAAAGACTGATGAAAAAGATGCCCAATCTTTTTCTAGATGAAATCTTTTTCATAACATAACATGACATGTGTATTCCCTGAAGGCAGATGTATCCCTAATAGTACATCTACAACCACATTTCGCCAGTTATGTGTAAATGCCAAATACATGTGAAAATATTGCCATCAACCGGGCACACTCTCAGACTCAGAAATCCCTAATTAAGGCTGCCTGTCCACCGGAGCGGAGCGAGGCAGCGGAGCGGAGAAACGGAGAAATATTAACCAATAGGATTGCACACTGGGACCGGAGCGGAGATTTTGTGCAGTCCTATTGGTTAATATTTCTCCGTTTCTCCGCTCCGCTGCCTCGCTCCGCTCCGGTGGACAGGCAGCCTAAAGGGAAAAACCCGATAACAATTTGCCCCAATAGTTTTGAAATCTATAAATAAACAGACAAACCAAAAATAAACGAAAACGATACTTTTAGTACAGAAAACAGGCTACTGGTTGGTACCAGTAAGTTTTTTAATCAATACATGACCCAGTTCTTTTGATCGAAACGAAATCAATGGACCTGAAAAAACTAGGAACATAAAAGAAAATAGTCCACAGAAACCCGAATTCAATGCGTGAATTAAAATTATTTTTAAAACCCGCAATGACTATAGGCAGAACGTAAAGTTATGGTGAGAATTGTCAAATGCATACTCGCCATTAATTTTGGTGTCGTGGAACAGGGGAACGCTGCCAAAAACTGTAAAATAATCCCTTAACTCCGAAACAATAGTCGTAAACCCAACCCCTAATACATGAATTGACTTACGAACTTTTATTTCAGTTGAAGAGTCCCAGTGTTTGACTGAGCTAAGTAATCACTACCATACAAGGGTAGTAGGAAGTGTTACAACTTCTTTTAGTCCGTACTAACGCTAATCTTGAAACTTTGTGTCGATTTGTTGTAAGTTTCTCCTTTCAGACGAGGATTGAAAGAAAAACAGAACGTTCTTGCTGACTTCCTCAAGTTCGTTTCTAGTCTTTTTCTAAGTATCTTTGTTCAGATGTGAAGTTTTCCTGTCCTAAAAACTATTGGTGTGAAAGATTTTTTAAACTTCTCTTTCTCAAAATGGCGGGTTAGTGTTAATTACCCCGTTCTTGTGAGTGTAGAAGTGGTTTTAAAATTGCGGTTTGTAAAATTGAGGTGGTACAGTCGAAAATGAAAGTACCTATACCCTTTATTTATTTTGTATGTTCCTTCAAATATGCTTAGAATGGCAGACGAGTATAAAACGTGTCAAGCTAAATGTAAGTACTAATTTTTAAAATTTCGGGGCAATCGCGAAATAGTGTAAGCATCTAGTTACTATACAATATCATTTTCATAACTTTTGGGAGGATTAGGTACAGGGGAATCAGCACTAACCCAAAGTGGTAATTATAGTTAATGATATTAGAACTAACAGTCACATACAAACGAGTCCGTTACCCTTTGCAAATAGGTAAGTACTGTCAGATGTGATTGACTGTTAGGAGCTTGCTATTTAAAAGTCAATAGTTTGGTAAATGTGGAGGTTAACAAAAAGCGGTGGTACCTTGCTAGACTGGCACCATTAAATAAACGTTAGTTTTAAATTAGATATCGTGTTCCTGAATGTTTTTCAAGTAAAAATGTTTATGCTACAAAAGGTTGATTTCTTTTTGCAACGGTCTCTATTGATGCCGAAAATCATAGCTTTCTGTTAGGTAAATTAAGGAACTAATTATTTGTTTATTTTTTTCACTTATATGCTATCTTATGTAGAGGTTTTGTGATGCAATGCATTTGTCAGCTGATCTACATAAATGTTATATTGATAATACCTGTGATTGGCCATATTGTTTTTATCAACCAAACGAATACCTACCTAGCTGTAAGTTTTCCAAAAATAATACAATAAATAAACACTTTCATTGATTGATTAGGAAAAAGAGAAAATGTATGTGTCCAAGTTAAGATAAATATATGACAAACTTATATAAATAAAGATTTATTATTTATCTAGAACTAGATTACATGACCAAAATACATAGTATAAAATAAAGCACAAGCATAAATTTTCTTAATCCAGTTAGTAGGGTATCATCGTACTGCTCTCCTAGATAGGTTACAAAATAACCTGTGTTTAGGAGAAAATTATAAAGTTAATTTAGCACTCTCAAGAAACATGCATATTTCCCGGAAAGCTAAGACTTGGCTATAAAATATTCAGTAGAACTTCTTAATAAAGTAGTAATACTTTAGAATAAAACAGCACATTTACGGCAGATTTTCAGTATAATAATGAATTTAGTTCCGGAATATTGTAAGGGGAGCAAGGTTTCAATTTTCCTTTAAACTTTAGATCATGGCGTTAGGTAAACGTAGGAAGTTTATAGAAGATTATGTACTCTCATTACAGAGTAAGAGCACTCCTACCAGGAAGGAGCACTCCTGTATTAGATTAGAATATTTAGTAAGAATACAAGAAGTTGGACTGGGCTGGCCATGTCTGCCGTATGCCCAACGAGCTGTGGGCCAAAACAACCACGTTCTGGAACCCTGACACAGCCAAAAGGCGACGTCGTCATCGTCCGTCGAAGGAGATGGCGGGACGAGCTTGACAGAACAAACGACCAGTGGTCCACATTGGCCCTGGATCGCAAAATTTGGAAATCATGGGGGGAGACCTTTGCCCTGCAGTGGGATGACACAGGCTAACAGTAACAGTAGGTAACAAGGAGTTGCAGTGAAAATGGCTGCGAATTACAATATTAATTCAAAGTCAAAGTAAAATTTCTTACAATAATAACTTAACATATTTAAATCATAATGTTGACGTCATGATTACAATCATCTTTATCTATTAAAATTGAACACGTCTGAAAGATTTGAGTGCGTGCTATTCACCGTTGAAGAGTTCTTTCGTGTGGAGCTGATCTTGGCTGCAGGAATAAGTTATGGTGGTCATAAAAATGTATTGTCACCAGAACCAAAGGGTTTGAAATTCACTTGCAATTTTTTTTTAAATTTGCTTGAATATTTTTGTATAAAGACTAGAGCTGGTCTAGTATGTATATATTCTTAAGAGAAGTGTTATGTATAAAAAGTTCTCGCAAAAATATCGAAGGCAACACAAAAACGTTTTTTTAGACCTGTGATAATGTTTTCACATAAAAACTTTGCAGCCTTATTTTTGTATGTTCCACAGAAAGGATTGCCTGAAGCAATGCAACGTCCCCAATTAGTATCCGTTTGTTGATACACTTCACTATTGTGAGGTTCCTAAGCCAATCCCGAATAATATACATAATAGCCACTTGGGCCACCGATCCTCTCAAGTCGATTAAGTCAGCTCATTGAATTAACTAGAGATGTGATATGGCTGAATTATACAGGGTACTTCATTGTGTTGTGCATAAATGGATAAGTCTGAGAGTTGATTCAGTTTCAAATGGGAATGGGTATACTTCCTTTTTATCTTATTTAATGAATTTATATGGATGTTTAACCTCAAATCATCATCATCAGCCTAAAATGTTCCCACTGCAGGGACTCAGGCCTCCTCTCTAGAAGAGGGATGGGCTATAATCCACCACGCGGGCCCAGTGCGTATTGGTAGATGTCGCATATCTTCGAATTTTTGGTTCTAAGATATGCCGGTTTCCTCACGATGTTTTCCTTCACCGTTTTGAGAGCAGTGGTGATGAAATAAATTACACAAAGTAATGCGCCTGCCTGGGTTCAAACCCATGACCAACTGTTCGTAAGTCGGGGCCGCCACCACTAGGCCACCACTGCCCTCAAATAGTTTAAGCGTTTTGTCAATGGTGGCCAAAATTTGAAACTATTTAAAAGCCGTACTCATGGCTTATATAGCTTTATATGGCTATGGCTTCTGTGTCTACCTAGATAAATTCATTAGCCCAGCCTTTCCCATTTTTTGGAGTTACTCTGTTCACAATGCAGATTGTCAGAATTTCACACGCAGCTACTGCCAATAATTTAATCCCCGGAACCCAATTACAAGGGGCAGCCTGTAAGGACGTATTGACAGCTTTTCGGCTTTTGAATTTCCACAGGCGCTGATAAAAAGTCTAAAGTCAGATATTGTAAAAATATGTCCCTCAATTGTACAACACACTATCGGTAGGATTTTGGAAGAAATTCCTAATTCATTGCCTTATATTATGTTTGATTTTGCGCTCAACTGTATCCACTGGTTTTTTTTTAAAGTTTGCGTGTGGGTCTAGTTCACCGAAGACTCCGTTGTCTCCATAGCGTAAATAATGCAATTGATATTGTTAACTGGCCAAAATTAACAAGTCCTGATAGTGCCCGATTTTTGAGTAAAGTCAAGGTAATATAAAATCAATATCACCATCGAATAGTCATACTCTTGGTCATCATTCATCATCATTTCAGCCAATAGACGTCCCCTGCTGGACATAGGCCTTCCCTAAACCATACTCTTGGTAAAAGTATCTAAAACGTGCATAAGATTGTCAATAAACAAGACAATTACCGCAAATATATAAACTTTAATTATTCGTTTAGTTAGATCCAAGCCGCAGTATAACACGTAATGAATGAATCACATCATGATGGATGATTCACACTAACAAGCAAAAGAAAGTGAAAGATATATATTTGATTGTTGACTTCATCCTTTCTCGCGGGATCCCAACGGACACCTAACCAAAAGATAAATGACCGTGTCTGAGCGAGTATTATCCACAAAAGTTGTATACTCAATCATAAAACGTACCTTCATAGTTACAACTAAGTATAATTAGATAGAATATCCCGCAGGGAAGCACTCACATTACAGAAAATTGTATGATATATTAAATTGGGTTTGTGTGAAAATTAACTAATCAAAGAAAACTTATGTGTTCTTCTGTAGGTAACAACATCATCGTCATGATCATTCTCCTGCCCTTATCCCAATTTTATTTGGTATTGAAGCAGCATGATTGTCTTCTTCTTCCATATTTCTGTTATCTCTTTAGGCACCTCCTTTCTTGTCATATCATCCTTCATAGTCCATCCATTCTTTCTTTGAATTTTTCCTTAGATAAACAACGACATTACTATTGTAATTCTCGCTGGTAATGAAACAAGAGACAGTGACCACATGTCCCCTTACACGTCACCAATTAGAAGTGTGGCTACTGAAATGAATTTAATTTGTTCGTAGCTCACCGCACGCGCACTACAACCCGTTCCATAGATTACCGTGCATCGAATGTAGGAGAAAAGTGTAAAAATATTGAAACAGCCGTCGTAAAATTTAACGGTTTAAAGCCTTTATAAAGGAATGGGAGAGCAGTCAAGATAATAGGACATAAATTCGACGTTTATATTTAAGTATAGAAAGTTTAGTGTTATGATATTTGAAAGGATATGGTAGGTATGAACGAATTCTGTTTGTTTTTAAGCTTGTATTATTTCATTTTAACGTCGTGAAAATGTAAATAAGGGATTATGAAAGCTTCAATTACATCAGGAATGTAGTTAGGAAAGTTACGTTGACCCGACCCCGCAATAATGGCAGATTATCTTTAGGGCTCGCCCAACACCACTCCCATTTTACGAGTGATGGGGAAATATCATGTTCAAGTTAATTCCCTTGAAGCCGGCAAAAATGTGATAAAATAATGTGATAAATGTCCTTAACTATACATCTGATGGTGACCTGATTACATATTCTGCTCTTGACATGTTTATCGATGGTGGTAGATGTGTCAGCAGAAAGAGTTATTAAAACAACATTAGGAATTTTAGATTTTCAATTTTATTTCTCGATCAACGGACTGTGTGAAATATATTATACACCAACCCCAAATAAATTGGGATATAAGCTCATGTATGATGTTGAGTTGGGAAATATGTCTCTAAGACATTAAAGTTAAACTTAGTTAAATTGATAGGATCGAAAAAAATTGTTCATTCCTTTCAGATTTCTGACAAGGAAGCAACCTGACTTTGACAGGTCTGTTCGAAATTTCATAGCCTTTCCAATAATTTTCCTAAAATTAGAACTACGATATTTCAGACATTCAAGGACTATTCTGGCGATCAAGATTTCAAATATTCTCGAACCACAGATATCCATTCTGCAAACTAAACTTTACGATATCGCCTCCGCAAATTCCGGAATCGTGCTGTTTAGCTACTTCCCAGTTGAAGCTTTCAAAAACAAAATAATTATATTAAATTTCTTCTTAAATGTCATAAGATTCGCATTTATTTGCCACATAAATAGATAATGTCATGGGATGTTGTAGGCGACTGTATCAAAACTCAAGTCAATTGCCGCTGGATCCACAGTCGCGCGGTTAACCTTACGGGTCTTTGTCAATACCACTAATTGCATAACTTCAGGGCGTGAGCGTGACTGTAGTGTATGTTTGAACTTCAGAAGCCACTTTTCTAATGGAAACCCGACGACTACAGATTTAATCATAAACGCACTAGTGAGATACTAGGCTACCCATTTTTATTAGATTTATTTCACGAGGAGACTGTGATTTGATATATATATCTGCGAATTTTCGGTATCACTTTTGAACGACAGAAGAATTCAGATGTAAATAATAAACGTATTACATTAATAGCTTCACTCAATCCCATTTCTGTACATATTAAAGTTGATTCCAATACAAAACGGCTATAAACAGGCTTAGTTCCAACTTCAGTTTATGCTCAAAGAAATTCTAAACAGAAAATCCCATTTTGTCCGACTTTATTGAGGGCAATCCAAACTGATAGCGGGGTTACGGATTTACCCAACGCCCACTACTAAGCGTAGATAAAAATTAAGGGATTTACGTAGGGTCGGCGTAAAAACACAAACATAACATAACGCTTGAATTCTCAGACAGTGAAGGCAGGGATGTAGATAACACCTACAATTCGCTAATGACTATTAAAAAATGGTAATAAAAACTGCCAACCTGGGTATCGACGCCCAGAACAGATCCAGTGCAAATAATACAGACAATAGTGATGGAAATTTTATTTGTAATGATGATGATGATGATGACAAAGATTGTAAAAACGGTATCCTATACCTATATATAGAGTCATCTCGTCATTCACCATGAATTTTATTGGTGCGTAACCTCATTAGTTGAACGAACTATAATTGACACACCGGCTGACCTGTCAATTAAATGCGCTCATGGGTTTCATTCGTTCTTTCTCTGAAATGTTCGGTCGCCATTGTAACGAACAGTGATTTATTTTTACAAAGTTACACTAAACTTTATAAAAATTAAATCACAGTTCGTTTCAACTTACGCCAATGTTGCATAAGTTTCGGCTGTTATGGCTTTTTTAATTACTCTAATTTGGGCACAATTTCGCGTATGACTATTTTATGTCATCAATTGCCACGCATCTCGTCTCTCTTCTAAATTATAGTGGTCAAACACGCTGCTTAGTTAATTCTAAAATGTTATACATAGGCTCAACTCTAATTAGTACATCCGATACGATTCTCTGTTGTCATGACATGTAGCGAGCTCTCGCGATCTACACATGCAAATGACTTGTTATAAGTTTAATTTCTATCTAATATGGTTCAAATAGACATGAAACATGAAGTCCTTTTTGCTCATTTTGTAGGTTTCTCTCCAAATATGTAACACAATGTTGACATTTACGCAACTACGTACGTATAATAATAGATAGGTCCTATTATTTAAAAAAAGAAGTTGCCATTCTTTTGTGACACTATCTACATGGCATGTGAATGGCTTTAAAGTAGGCTTTTCTTTGCTCGACCTCAGAAAAATATATAAGAGCAAAGATACCGAATATTATAACCGAAGCTTCATCAAAATATGATATGATTTTCTTTCAGAATATCTGATGTGATGGATGCATTGGAAGGCTTCCTTTACAAATATACGTGACTCGAATGATTTTGGTAATTGAACAACGAGCTTCCTTTATATTGATTCCTTTTGTAGATACGTGTTTTTTCGGGTAGCGTAGCACGTCTGGATAAATAGAAGGATTTAATAAACGAAAAACCCACTTACATAAGTAGTATAATGTGAGTAGGTAGCTATAGAGTTTATCTACGTACCTACTTCTAGGTTGGTAGGCAACTTTGTGCCTGTTATTAATTTAATCAGTGAGATTCACAGTAGGTATATTTATCGAACAATTTGGTCAATGTCTATAATATTATCTCAAGGCGTAAATCATTAGAATGAATTTAAAAATTAGTCTCAAGGTTTTTATACTTTTCGTACGTCAAACGTCTTCGTTGCAAATCAACTAATAACGTACTAAACGATACGCACATAAACCGATAGGTATACATCAGTTTTGATTTATATCTGTACGTGAGTTAAAAATCATCTTATCATCGACTTAAAAATACTTCATAGATAACTTAAATCTAACTTTCCTATCAACCATCTAAAAAGTTAACATACCTGAACAAAACAAGCCGACGAACAAAACTGCAGTCAAACTCCACCGCATGTTGACGATTTTCAACGCAACTTACACAATACACGTCATAGAGAACATAAGCAACGTTCCTTGTACGAAACTTGTGGTTATTGTATACGAGAGGAAACTTTTACGCGGAGAAGTGTACGGAGGTACTGGAAGCGGCAGTCTGCGACGGTACCGAACGATGAACTACCGACGAACCGCGATCATCCGCCAGGAACGAACTCGCAACCTTTTGACACGCATGCGCCAACTAATGACCTCCCCCCTATTAAAATGATAATAAAACTGCTCTCAAGTGTATTTAATCATTGGTTGCGGTGTGACATAACGTAGAATAGGTTTTTGAGTTAAAAATTGTCAAAAACAAAATTATATCTTTGTTTTGTTAAACGTTTAGTTGAACTGTTAGCGTCGATATCCTGATATCAAACTAAGTTCAAATAAAATATTTTTATTTGATACGAAAATGACTTACGTAATCCTAGAATTGTGTTAAATTGTGAAAGCATTTAATTGTGTACCGATACATTTTATTGTAAAACTCTTTGGGCACAGGGAGCAGCAGATGACCATAGGCGATGGCCGCTGTTGAGTGGAGACCATGAAAGTTTATGGTGGGAGTCCACCCTCAGGCTGGTGGAGCAACAATCTTAGAACGAGGCCCGCACGTCAAGGGACTAGTCCGGGAAAAAGGAAGTCAGATCTCGCTGCCCCCCTACGCGACGCAAGTGTTTGAAGGAATGCCGGTGTGGTTTAAGTCAGTACGAGTCTGACACACCGCTCCGCTCTCTCCAGGATGGCCAAATCGAGAAAACAAAAAGCAGCGATCTCCGTAGGGTGACTGGACGGATGAAAACTGGATGGAAGTTACCGAGAATCGAATTAGGGGCTTGCGATTGAAGAGGCTGCCCAGCAGTGGACACAGGGTTCATATCGTAGCATATCATCATCAGCCTCGTGCTACAGGCTGATGATTACATGCAATGACGATCAACATAATCAGTAGTTTGTGATATCACCTTGTTTACCATATAATGTAGATAAGAAATATGCCATTTCATACTTTCGGAATAAAGATTAAGTTACTAAAAAGGTCAAGTTTTGACTTTTTACGTTTTAGCGCTATAAAAAATAAAATCAAATGGTCGACATAAGTAGGTAGGAATTAAAGCTGACAAGTAAAACCTTTAGTTTAAATAAAAAAGTAAGTTTAAAAATCTAAAACCCGACTAAAATAGAATCGCTAATAAAACAGCGGTCTTAAAAGTAGACAACAAGAAAAATCATCTGATAAGTAGATAATTAAATTTGTATATTTCAATTTAACGTATTATAAGTAAAATTATTATAGAGGACAGCCGTAGTCGCATGCCACTGATACTTGATGATCCTTCATGGCTTTCTCATTGATACAGAAGTCAGCTGCTAGTTGCCATTAGCAAGGTGGAATGCGACTACGACTGACCTCTATAATAATTTTACTTATAATACGTAAAATTGAAATATACAAATTATCTAGGTACCTACTTACTAGACGATTTTTCTTGTTTTCTACTTTTAAGACCGCTGTTTTATTAGTCTGCGATTCTATGCGTAGTCGGGTTTTAAATTTTTAAACTTACTTTTTTACTTGAAATTATTTTTGTGTAATATCGGTTTGTTATTTACATAATACGAGTAAATAACACAGACTAGCGAGAACTGTTTGACCGCAATCTAAACGTATACATTGACTAAAACTATAACATGATTTACATTTATTATTTGTAATGAGCTCGATAAGACCTTTCATTTGATACATAACATGTTATGGTTATCTCAATTTAATATTTTTTGAGGTAAGTTTTTGACATTTAAATTCCGTCCTATATAGAATTTATAAAATGTATGTAACCCATGTCACCCGGGCTATTCTTACAAATCTATTGACACCTCATTTATTAAAATCCGTTCAGTACTTTAGGCGCTATGGTGAAATCATTGCCCTTCCTTTTGGCTTTGCCGTAGTCGGGTAAAAAAAAGAATGATTTGTACACAGTGAACGGAAATAAACATGGAAGCATTCCTAGCTCTAAAAAATAACCCAACGCAGATTGCGCCCAGGTAGGCGGGGCTTACCGATTGCGCCGCGCACGCTATTAGTTCGTCTGCAGCCGGCAACAGCGGCGGTCGAATATTTATTTATCGGTTTTTGCGTGACAAATATTTTAAAATGCCTTCTTGTGTAGTAAAGTGGTGTATTAATAAATCACACGTGCATAAAAAGAATGCTGGGATTAGTTTTCACGTGTAAGTACATCGCTATATATTATATTTCTATTAAAAATGAATTATACCACAAAATCTATGGGGATGACGTTATGCTAACCAAGCAATTCACATTTCTACCTGACAAGAATGATTTTTTTTTATGATTTTGATTACAATCTAAGATCCAACACACACCATTTTTTGTGGGGACGGCATTATGCAAAATATACTAAATTATTGTAGGTAAAAAGGCAAGCATTGGCATCGGCAAGCATTGCTTAACCTTGAAGATCGATCGGTGCGGCTTTTATTACTTAGTTCCGTAGTACCGAGTTATTTGGTAATATAATACGTCAAATACCGATATTAATGAATAAAAAATGCACCTAAATTGTGATATCTAATAAATTAAAAATAGACCACACATTTTTTTTTATTTACTTACCACATTTTTAGCATAAGTACTTAAATCTATTATTCCCTAAACACTGCTCTATTTACAGTCCTTAGAACAACTGTTGCCTTAGAGTTCATGAAACATATTTTTTAACATAATTCTGTATTATAATACGTAATAACACCATCAATAACACGATTTAATTATTTGCGTTGCACAATATTACATAAAACATCCCGGCAGACGACGTGGCGTCGTAGAAATGTCGTTAGCGGCCTATACGTTACAAGCTAATTTAAACCCAAATAGTCAGGAAGTAAGGTCCATTTTTGGCTGTGCATCCTAAGTGGTAATAAATATTCTTTGTATGGTTTGACTAATCAGCGACGGGGTTTCGTTGTGTGAGTTTGTTCGGCTTTTGTGTCAAGATTCGCGCCTAGTTTCGTTGAAGAAATGCTTCCATGTTTATTTCCGTTCACTGTTTGTACATGATTTGAGACGCAGTGACAGCCTAGTGATGTGACCAGTGAACGGAAATAAACATGGAAGCATTTCTTCAACGAAACTAGGCGCGAATCTTGACACAAAAGCCGAACAAACTCACACAACGAAACCCCGTCACTGATTAGTCAAACCATACAAAGAATATTTATTACCACTTAGGATGCACAGCCAAAAATGGACCTTACTTCCTGACTATTTGGGTTTAAATTAGCTTGTAACGTATAGGCCGCTAACGACATTTCTACGACGCCACGTCGTCTGCCGGGATGTTTTATGTAATATTGTGCAATGCAAATAATTAAATCGTGTTATTGATGGTGTTATTACGTATTATAATAAAGAATTATGTTAAAAAATATGTTTCATGAACTCTAAGGCAACAGTTGTTCTAAGGACTGTAAATAGAGCAGTGTTTAGGGAATAACAGATTTAAGTACTTATGCTAAAAATGTGGTAGGTAGTTAAATAAAAAAAAATGTGTGGTCTATTTTTAATTTATTAGATATCACAATTTAGGTGCATTTTTTATTCATTAATATCGGTATTTGACGTATTATATTACCAAATAACTCGGTACTACGGAACTAAGTAATAAAAGTCGCACCGATCGATCTTCAAGGTTAAGCAATGCTTGCCGAGGTTGGTCTGTGGATGGGTGAACATCTTAACATATCGAGTTTCCTCCGTGCCTCAGAAAGCACGGTAAGCTGTTGGTCCCGCCCGGGTGTCATTTGTAGATCTTTGGCAGTCGTTACCTACCTTACCTACAATAACTTAGTATATTTTGCATAATGCCGTCCCCACATAAAATGGTGTGTGTTGGATCTTAGATTGTAATCAAAATCATAAAAAAAATCATTCTTGTCCGGTAGAAAAGTGAATTGCTTGGTTAGCATAACGTCATTCCCATAGATTTTGTGGTATAATTCATTTTTATTAGAAATATAATATATAGCGATGTACTAACACGTGAAAACTAATCCCAGCATTCTTTTTATGCACGTGTGATTTATTAATACACCACTTTACTACACAAGAAGGCATTTTAAAATATTTGTCACGCAAAAACCGATAAATAAATATTCGACCGCCGCTGTTGCCGGCTGCAGACGAACTAATAGCGTGCGCGGCGCAATCGGTAAGCCCCGCCTACCTGGGCGCAATCTGCGTTGGGTTATTTTTTAGAGCTAGGAATGCTTCCATGTTTATTTCCGTTCACTGGATGTGACAGTCTACTGTGCCTGCTCAATAAAATGAACAGTCGTATTTAATTTATATTTCGTATACAAGTGTGTACTATACGTAGCATGTACCGTGTGCCACAAGCCACAACTACCCACGAAACTTTACTAAAGTTAGTCTTCAGAACCATACAGGCTTCTTTGAAATCTGTTCGTAATATGAACCCTCACTGTCTCGTAACTTTTAACAATTTAAAGACTATTATACTAAAATATTAAACTTAGCTTCCCGTCTTAGTACGGGAATTAATTTAACATACATTTATGTCAACTTAAGTTTATGCGTGAAAATAATTAAATGTGCTTTATGTAGCATATTATAATAATTATACCTTTTTTTTTTGGTGGGTGGAAAATCATCAAATGACCCCCCCCCCCCCCCCCGCTCGACGCTCTTGGGCAGAGCGAAGGGGAGTGTCAGACTTCTACTGACTAAAAACCGAACCCATGTTCCTTCTTTGCCCTTGTGCCGAGGCCACGTCACACGTCATCTCGTTCTATAATCCGCGGCCCCGACGGGAGCTTAAGAGGAAATGCGAGTGGTCTTTTCTCCTTAAAAACGCTCTCGCATGTTTTCTTCTTGGTTAATGACCCTAGAGCAATAATTTTTTACAGAATAATAAATATTAACTATTTCTATGCCCCTATGTTTTCCTTTTTGGTGATAAATTATTTTTTTAAGCACTAGAACCCTCAAAAAATGCTCAAAATTGCTTGTTTAGATCGCTGTTAACAGAGTCCTAGTGTACAAATTTGACAACTATTATCGAAAAAAGAAAAAACATAGCGGCGTAGTATATATCCTCCTTATTCATTGTCTAAAATATCTTTTAAATTGGTTCAATATTGGAGGAGGAAATAGGCGAGAGCCAAACCTCGAATTATAACTTTTTACTTAAGCTTTTGAGTCGGATCTGCAGTTGTCCTTATCGCATGAATTTGAGGGCAGGAGGACGGAGAGAGACAGCGATAGTGGAGAGAGACAGACGGATGGACGGAGAGAGACAGCACTCGCATTTCCTCATAATATACCTACTACCAGCTTATTTGTTTCCCGATCAGTATAATCTAGATCTCTTCAAAATTCGAGTAAATCGATATCTTCTAGGTAAGTATGCTCCACCCTTGGCTACGTCACCGCTTTCATAACAGGTTAGTTGTAGCCGAACACAAGCCTATTCAGTATTTAAAAAGACTGTAACGTTCCCACCACTGGGCAACAGACTTCATCTCTGCGAGAGGGTAGAGAATGCTCTTTTTTTTTTGAGTGTATAGTCAAATTAGCCAAAATTAGGTAAAAATCTCGGAGTTTGAGATGTCGATCGCATGCCACCTTCTTAATGGCAACTAGCAGCTGACTTATGTATCAATGAGAACGCCATGAAGGAACATCGGTCAGGTATCAGTGGCATGCAACTACGGCGGTCCTCTATAATAATTATACTTATATTTAAATTGAAATATACAAATTCAATATATGAATATCAGACAAGAATTACTTTCTTGTTTTCTACTTTTAAGACCGCAGTTTGTAGTCGGGTTTTAGTTTTTAAACTTAATTTTTTTATAATAGACGCGGACACCTTACCATACGTAGATTTTTAGATAACTTAATTTAGGATGTCAGAATACAAGTTTATACGAGTTTGTAACTGGGTATCTGTAATTCCGAGGTGAAACTACTAATTTGACTGGACTAGTATTAGTAGTGGTCTTTTGTTTTTAAATTACCAACTTTCTCTTTTTTCAAGTTTCAGCGATAAAGGAATCCCCACCACATGTCCATAAGGACGCATTTACGATTGATAAGTCAAATCATTACTTTTTTAAACAAAAGTATGTTTATTAAATACAATGCTTTGTATTTTTAAAATGTTTTTGGCTACTTATTGTAGGTAGATGTGCAAGGTACAATTCTTAACTAAGTATAAATATAATTTTAGATATGTCCAGTTTCTCAATAAATGTACCGAAGTGAAAATTTTTTACTTCTGTAATGATTTGACTTATCAATCGTAAATGCGTCCTTAATCAGGTAGGTACCTATTGTAGAAAAAAAAAATGAAGTGAAACGGCCACGCAATCTGGAGACCCAACTTAGAGCTCGCGTACATACATTTGTAAAAATACTCTCAAAATATTAACTTCTGTCAAATTGTGGTTATCAATTTATTCAATTCATTTATTTATTTCAGACATACAATATCCATAAAATTGTTATTTACGTTTAAAATTATGTTAGTAAACAGATAAAATCATACAGGACACATACAGACAAATACACACTCACAATAGTAAAATTAACATCAAACAAAATGCAATATAAAAATTAAAAGATATAGTTAATGATATAGTGTGTAAGTAGTAAAGTCTTTTAAATGTCAAATAAAATGTTAATTTCCGAAATCCAAAATTAAAATAAGTTAAATTAAATAAGAAATAATGTCATAGATTAATTAGAATGTCATGAACTTATGAATAATACAATTAACAACAAATATTAAAAATACAAATATGGGGCAAATCAGTCATAACAAACGTGAAGCGTACTGCATGTTGTTCTACTATTCAATTTATTTTGACATGTAACTGTACACAATTCCACAATATTGAACAGTCGAAACGGCCGGCCACAACACTGAGAATGCTGTTGCTACTGCCGCGGGCACGCCTAAGCAAGGATGCTGCTCTCTTTCTGAGAATGGCATAAAAGCCATCAATATGAGCAAACGCTCGATTGATTAATTTCATGTTTAATTTGGCCAAAATAAATAATATGATTTAAGTACCTATATATACTCATTTCGCGTGAAAACATATAACCACAGTTCAAAATTCACCAGCCACCACCAGCCAGCTCTTATGTTTATCAAATTATTCCTCATTTTGCGCTTTCCTGAAAATATTGTATTATATGGAATGAAAAACCCCATAATTGTTCCATCAATGCCTCAGAAAGCTCTTTGAGCCGTTGGTCCTGGCTGTCATTTCGAGAAGGGGTATTGTATTACCCAATAGGTACTGATTGTTATGGAGGTCAGATAGGTAGTTGCTGCATGTAAAATACTGATATTCAGCTGCTTCCGGTTAAACTGGAAGCCGTCACTAACGCAGTTAGAGAAAAGCTAGATAAATAAATAGACATTAATTAGTGAACACTTTTAAAATTAAAAAGACCCCGTAAAGTCAATCTTATTTCTTGTTCGTGTTTGTTATTGAATCATCACTTTTTCACTGATAATATTATTATTATGTTTGTTTGTAAATAAATAGAATATTCACACTAGATTGTATCTACGTCTATTAAACAAGTCATACTGATTATAAGGCTAGACATAATATTGCCTATCTAAAGAACATAATTATCATGAAATTATCCTTCATAGAAAAAAATAGAATCGTGAATGAAAAGATAAGGTCGTCTTAGTATCGTTGATAAAAACGAACAGGCTTTACAATTTAAATTGGAGAAATCGGTAAAATATGTAAAGAGTTTGAAACATGGGGTGACAAACTGCAACGTACCGGACACAAAGGGCTAAGAAGGAACATAGGTGGTTATTAGTCAGTACAAGTCTGAAACTCCTTTCCACTCCGACCACAGTGGTAAGAGTCATTTTATGATTTCCCAACCTCCAAAGAAAAATAGAAAAACTAACACAATTTTTTTTAGAAAAACATGTACCTAATAATAAACATTTAAAAATATTTAGAAAAAATAGCCCACCGGTATTGGGAACAGGGTCCAAGCTACGAGCCGTGTCCAGGAGTATCGTTTTCTGGATTAAATCCTTGGTCCAGCTGCCTAACGAGAGCCTCATCAGTTGTTGGTCGAGGCTATTGGTAAGTAAATCATTATGTATGATATTAACAAACTAAAAATTAGTATTTTAACAAAGTGATTTAAAGAAGTAATATGCCATACATTGGAAATAACATTTTAACCCGAACATTTTTGATTTTTACACACGAATGCTACCAGACAAGCGGGTGTATGAACACTAGACATACCGATTTGTTACAAACCTAACGAGTATAGTGTTGTGATTTTCATCGTCTTATCTCATCGTTCTAGTCTTGATTTTTAACGACCGTGAAGCTTTTGATAAAAATGGGGCTATCGATTAATTGATTCCTTAGATAACGTACACACTCAATTGTAGGTTTTATTTTAACTTAAAAACAATGTAATTTAGTCAGATATTAATCTTAATACTTAGAGCGTGTAACAGTGAGTACTTGAGTAGGTATCTAGTTATTATCTTTAGTTGCCTTGGCTGTGTCCTGCGCCCAGGGGCGCACACACTTGCATCGTGGATTATGGGAACTAGTACGCCTTCCACGATCACGTTATTTGTGGACTGAACTTGAGTCGAACTTGACACGTCTGTATTCCGCCCCATTAGACTATTGACAACTACAGTTGGTTTATAATTTGATATAAACGCCCACTTTTTAATATGGAATGACATTATAGACATTCTGATTCATAAACGTTCTATATACTTATTTATCCCTATTCGCAAAGCCGTCCGCAAGCAGCCCTACTGTCTGCCAAGTAATTTTGGGTCAGCAAGTGAGTGGCCCTCATAACTTATACCACTTGGAAGAGCTACACGAAGAGACTGCCAAGTTTCTTGCTGTATGCGTCAATCCGAACTGACCTACAACGGGAGGATATCCAAAATAGTTCTTCACTTTAACGGCGTAGGTACTACTTATCTATACGAAATAGTGCGTATAGTGCATTTATTTGGATCATTTGGGATATATATGAGTATGTTTTTGTGTTGTTATGGTTAAAATATTGATTTGAAAAGCTGTCCCAAATTAATAAGGACATCACAAACACCATAAAAGCGGAGCTTAATGATCTCAGAACTACATCACTTGAGATCAAACAAGATATCAACGCTTTGCGCATAGAGCACTCGTCCTTCAAGGCACAAATATCCCAATTCGAGCATTCACTCCAGTTCCACACCAATGAAGTCGATGATCTGAAAAAGCAAGTCACAGAGGTTGTCACTCGGACGTCTTCGTTTTACAACATGCACGACAAACTTTCCAGCCTCGAGCAGAAAATTGAATCGCTGGAACAACAGGCCCGTCTCAACAACATCGAGATATGTAACCTGCCTGAGAAACGTGATGAAGACCTCTCTGGGCTCATACAAAGTCTTGGTGCTGCCATTAAGTGCCCAATACCACGCCAGGATGTCTTAGCCATTCACCGTGTACCCCATGCTCGCACTCAGGAAAGTAACCGACCCAAGAATGTTATTGTCAAATTGGCTTCTCGTGACTTACGTAATAACGTGTTGAGTGCTTTTCGTTTGACAAAAATTGTGTCCTCTAACCAAATTGGCATATCAGGTACATCCCATAAAATATATGTTATATAAAGTGAGATGCTCATCATCTCACTTTATATAACAAAAACTTATTTCGTGAATGTCGTGAGATGGCTAGCAAGTGTAATTTTAAATATGTGTGGATTAAAAACGCCACTATTCTTGTTAAAGCTACTGATACATCAAAAACATTTGCTGTACGCTGCCAAAGTGATATCACTAAAATTGCCCAATGTAAACAGAATGAATAGTCTTATTTTTTGTTATGCATGTATGTACTTAAGTAGATTATCGTTCTGCTACAGTAATCTGTGGTTTTGCCTTAAAAAAATGTTTTTACACACTTTTACCTTTACCCGTTTAAATACTTCACATACTTTTTACCTAATACCTGTCAATGTCGCAAGAATATGCCATAGATCACTGTATTTTAAATCTTGTCACCTTTATCATTATTATATTGCTAATTTAAGACCTTATATTGAAGAAATATCCTTTATTCTAATGTCATACCATTCCATACTTTGTTCAACCTGTTTGTCGTCAAAACCTCGCCTAACCCCCGTTGTAATTAGTAATAAGTATGTATTTATTTGTATTCCATACCACAAGCCGTCTCGATCTGCCTCCTCGCTTTTAATTACAAACGTAAACAATGTTGTTGAGTTTATTCGTTGCTTACTCTGTTATAACCGAACTAGACACAATGCATAAAAACAGCTTATCCTTTTTCTATCAGAACTGCAGAGGAATTCGTACCAAACTACACACTCTTTACACTAATATTCTTTCCTTATCGTTTGACGTAATTATATTAACTGAGACATGGCTAACACCCAATATAATGGACAAAGAATTCATAGATGACCGCTATTTAGTGTTTAGAGACGACCGAAATCGGGCCGCTACAAACAAGCGCGAGGGCGGCGGTGTACTGATAGCCGTACTGCGCGAGCTCCGGCCCATTCGAATGTTAACACGTCCTCTCACTGGTATCGAACATGTTGTTGTAAAGTTGCCGGCTGCGTCGCGCGATAAACACCATATACTTAGCGCTGCCTATATACCTCCGCGCACGCAGGACGACGCATACTTGTCTCATTTAAGCGTATTAGAAAATATTCTCACCGATCCATGCACTGAATCATTTTACATAGCGGGTGATTATAATCTACCTGAAATTGAATGGCCTGTTATCGGTCTATCTAGTAGACCGCATAACAACGTCACACGGTGTTTACTCAATTTGATGTCTATCACGAATGCTTCCCAATACAACAACATTAAAAATAATTTGGGCCGCGTCTTGGACTTGTTCATCAGTAATACAGAATGTGAAATACAAGCTGACATCACGCTGCTTCCGCCTGATAGTCATCATCCCCCGTTCTCCTTATTGACTTTACTGGAAACTAATTATACACCAATGAGACGACAGGCCACCAAAAAATATAACTTTTATAAAGCAAACTATCAGGAAATTAATGTTGAACTGGACAGGACGAACTGGGATGAACTTTTTTTAAATCTCTCCAGTGAACGCGCAGTGGATGTTTTTTATGAGTACTTATATGGCATAATTCGCACACACGTCCCACTCAAACGACCTAAGACATCTGGCTTTCCTGTTTGGTTTAATGCTTCCCTAATCAAAATTTTTAAAAACAAGGACCGAGCTTGGATAATGTGGAAGAAGCACCAGAATATTTCTGATTATGAAAAGTTCTCTGTTTATCGTAAACAGTTTAAACAACTATCCGACCAGTGTTACACTAAGTACATGAAGTCGGTCGAAGATAGCATTCCTCTAAATGTCAAGCACTTTTGGTCTTACATTTCCAACTATAGGAAAAGTTCCGGCCTCCCTGCTAGCATGTACTATAAAAATATAACATCTAATTGCCCTGGCGAGATTTGTTTATTGTTTTCCACATTTTTTAACTCTGTTTACGAGCCTTCATCCTTTGATCCTAAGAGCTGGGTTCCTCCCGATATCCTTGATGATAAATCACCCTGTATTCCTCATATTTATCTCAAAAAGCGTGACGTGCTTAAGTCATTGTTGTCCTTGGATCTAAATAAAGGGCCCGGACCAGATGGTCTCCCACCTATATTCTTTAAGCATACTGCACAACGAATCTGTATCCCGCTACATCTATTGTACAACAAATGCTTAAGTGAAGGGGTATTTCCGAGCATATGGAAAAGAGCTTTTATTACTCCAGTTTACAAAAGTGGAGACAAAGCCAACATTGAAAACTATCGACCTATCTCCATTCTATCCACCTTGTCTAAGCTTTTCGAGAATTTGGTGCACAGTAATTTGTTTCCTCACTTGAGACACGTCATTATTCCCGAACAGCATGGCTTTGTTCAGTCACGATCCACCAGTACAAATTTAATGATTTTTACTCAATTTTTATTTGAGAACATGGACAAGGGCATACAGGTTGATGCTGTGTACACCGATTTTCGGAAAGCGTTTGACAAGGTGGATCACAAACTCCTTTTGGACAAAATTGCCTTCAACGGCATTAGAGGGAATCTACTCAGATGGTTTGTGTCGTATATATTCCATAGAACACAGAAAGTGGTCATCAGTGGACACGAGTCTGATTACACAGTGGTCGAATCCGGTGTGCCTCAGGGATCAGTTTTGGGTCCTTTATTGTTTGTCTTGTTTATAAATGACATAAAGTCCTGTATGGTCAACTCAAAATTTCTCATGTACGCGGACGACATCAAAATTTTTAAATCCTGTACTAGTATGCAGGATTGCTTGCTATTACAGGATGATCTAGGCAGACTTTCGCATTACTGTCTCAAGAATAAACTTCATCTTAGTTTGCCAAAATGTCATTATATTTCATTCACTAAAAATAAAACTAGTATTAAATTTAATTACACGCTCAACCACACAGACCTGAATAAAACTGATTGCACGCGTGATCTCGGCGTACTGCTTGATAGCAAATTACATCTTGACCTCCATATTGACAACATTATTAATAGAGCTTTTCAGATGTATGGTTTCATAATGCGGTCTTGTAAAGAATTTAAAAAGGTTTCTACTTTCCTCTTCCTATATAAAACACTAGTCCGTTCCCAACTGGAATACGCGGTGCCCATCTGGAGCCCTTTTTACGAAAAATACAAACACAGACTAGAAATGGTGCAAAAAAAATTTCTTCGCACTACTCATTATAAGTGTTTCCATACCAAGACTTCCTATGCAGATCTGATGAAACAGTATAAAATATTAAGCTTGGAGCACAGGCGTACACTGCTGATGGTTATGATGCTGTATGGCATATGCAACAATAGGTTTAATTGTATGGAGCTCTCTAATAGGTTATGTTATGTGGTACCTAGGACTGTTAGTCGGCGGGAGGTGCGAGCTCCGCGCTTGTTCTACACAGAGAAGTGTAGAACAAACGCTGGCGAGCGAGCTCCTCTCCGCCGATTACTAGAAACGTACAACTCACATTTTATAAACGTTGATATTTTTGCGCATACACAGACCCAATTTAAAAAAATGGCAATCGAATTACTGGCTGGTCATCCTTAACGATAAGTAAGTAAGTAAGTAAGTAAGTAAGTAAGTAAGTATATTTATTTGCTCAAACAATGTGTATACATACAGAACGGTGATGTCATGCATGCAAGATATTATTATAAATTATGTTCGACATGTTTGCCACTTAAGCGACGTGCAAATATATTAATGTTGTTTTATAATAATTTTCAGTTAACAAATAATTCATAAGGTTACATAGACTCATTAGAAAAAAATCAAATTACAGAAATAACAATAATAATTAAAAAAAAAAAATAATAATAATACAAATTTACAATAAAAAATTTAAAATGTCAATAAAATAAGAATACTATAACAATGTCAAAATTTCAAAAATGTCATGAGAATGCAATAAATTGCCAAAATTACAATAAAATTATGTCAATTAAATAAGATCTCAAATACAATACTTAATAACCAAATTTTAACTTGCTGAAAATGACTCGGCCATAAATTCATCAATTTTATAATAAGCTTTGGTCGTCAAAAATAGTTTTAATTTCGCCTTCAAGTCTATGTTAGTAAGCTCCCTCCAACTTTTTGGTAATTTATTATAAATAGTTGGAGCCATGCAAAGAACACTCCCGCGCATAAATGCTGTCCGACTTACCTGAAGGCAGATCTGACTTTGATCACGGCGATTTCTTGGAAATTGATCTGACATGCGGGGAAATAACTCTGGATTGTTTCTAATAAATACAACAGTCTCTAAGATGTAAAGAGATGGCAATGTCAATATTTTATGTTGTTTGAAATAGGGTTTACAACTGTCCGTGGGTTTTAAACTAAACATTGCTCTGATGCATCTTTTTTGAGCTTTAAACGCTATCTCCTTGTTTGTTGAATTACCCCAAAATATAACGCCGTATCTGAGTATAGATTCCGTCAGACCGTAGTAGGACGTTAATAACGCCTCAGTATTAACCGTTCGCGCCAAAATATTCAAAGCATACGCATTACTACTAATTTTTTTACTTAGAATTTCTATGTGCGCCTTCCAATTTAAATTGCAATCGATAGTTAGCCCCAAAAATGTTGTCGTATTTACTGTGTCAATAATATTATTCTTATATGTAATGTCAAAATTCGGAAATGTCATTGTACGCTTGCTAAAATGAATTATAACAGTTTTATTCAAATTAATTTTTAAATTATTATTTTCTAACCATTTTATTATTTTTATTAAAGTATTCGTTATTTCATCTTTATACAGATCTCTTTGGTTACAAGGTATAGATATAGTACTGTCATCTGCAAAAAGTATCATAGGATGTTCTATTGCCATTGGAAGGTCATTAATATAAAGCGTAAAAAGTGGTGGTCCTAGTACACTTCCTTGTGGAACTCCATACCTAACTTTCCGTTCTTCAGATAAGATTTTCTCTTCTTTTTTGGTATTAACATTCAATCTTCTTATTTCTGTTACTTGCATTCTGTCACTTAAGACGATGACTGCTTCTTTTTTATGTAAGATTGTGGATTAGTGTGATCTTTCAGGTTTTATATTTTTATTCTCTTACTGTCCCTTCTGTATGCGTCCGTTTCCTTATTTCTTAAAAACCGATATTATTCCGTGGACAATACTGTGGGTTATGCATTTTTTTACTATTTTTTCTAAACTTAATATTATTATTGTAATGTGTAACTGTTTTTTGTCCCAAATAAATAAATAAAATAAAATAAAATATCTACAACGAGAACAAGCTTATGAGAACAAGGCCCGCTAACATCGCTAGTTACATAATTAATGATGAATAAAAATCATTAATTAAATTAATAAAAATATCTGCCTCTGTCATCTTCAGATGTTTAACAAAAACAGATAGATTTTATGTTTGTGATGCACGTGGCCCCTAAAAATTTAACCTAACTGATTAATGTTATACACAAAAAATTTCTTATACCTACTTAATTATAATCCGTACCCTAATAACGAAATCAGTCAAAGGGCAAAACTATAAGATATTTTTAAAGGTAATTTGCAATGGCATATCCAAAACTGAGGCCGTCAATTGCCCCTCGAAAATCGTTGAACACATTCTGAAACAATAAGGAAACAGGAATGCTACTGTTAATTTTACTATGTGCAATTACCGTTGGGTCGACTAACACCCTTTCTGGTGTCATGAGGTTAAATTGCTTGAGGGTTGCGACCCTTTCACAGGGCTTCAACCGCAGGTGGCTCCTACAGGTAACTCATTAGATGGCCCATGGTGGCATACGTAATGGCTTTGATGTTTAAATACGAGACGTGAACAAGGGATAGGAGCTCTTTTGCATTGAATTTTGACACGCTTTTGTGTAATACCTTATTATTTTAAAATATTGTTGGAAAACGTATACAAGGTGTAATCACCGGCACGGTTGGCGTAGTGGCTCAAGCAATTGACCTCCGTGTTTGATCCTCGCATGGAGCAAATATTTATATGGCCTACAGAATGATAGTTGTTCTGAGTCTGGGTGTTTAAGTAGGTATGTGGGTTTAAATATTTGTGAACGCACCCATGATACAAGAGAAATTTCTAGTGTGGGTCAACGTTTTATAAAAAAAACAATGAAAAACGGACCATCACGAAGTCGTCAATCAAGTATTTTGTACATCAAAATAAGAAACAAGGTATTTTATGCAAAACATATTGCTAGGAAACGATTTTTTTTGGGTTAAAAATCACGTTTGACTCTAAAACTCATTGTAACTTACCCAAAATATTATTGTGATGATGGATGTATTATTTAGGAGGATACGGTATCATACCGTACCATAATGGTCAAGAACAAACAAAGAAAATGCAATGACAGGGAGAACAGGTGCCTTATGTAAACTAAACTTTTTTTCTTTTTTGTACCTATTTATTTTTTTAGTTGTAAGTTGTGTGTTTACTGCTTTTTTATTGTATCATAATTCTGCAATAAATATTTTTCTTTCTTTCTTTCCCTTCAGCTTCGTTAAGGGTATTTTTACTCCCATAATATAAAAAGGAACTGCATATTCTCTATTACTTGTCACCTCATCAGACACCTCCTTTCTTACCATACCTATTGATTATTTACACAGTCCCTCCATCAATTTAATAGTCTTCCTCTACTCTTATACGTTTGGGGGTTTGAGGAACAGGGTGTAAAGTTCCTCATCCCCCATAGAAAAGGGAGGATCTTCCCTTTTCTATGGGGGATGAACAACTTTACACCCTGTTCCTCATACTCCCCCAAATACGCATCCACATTCATACTTAAAACTTTCCTAACTTTAATCATTTAACAACTTATTATACAAAAATAACCGTTGTTTACTAGGATTAGGCA
The DNA here is from genome assembly GCA_949316265.1 of Diarsia mendica. NCBI lineage: Eukaryota > Metazoa > Arthropoda > Insecta > Lepidoptera > Noctuidae > Diarsia > Diarsia mendica. The sequence goes on from OX438895.1 coordinate 16,245,185, forward strand.
AAATTAATTTAAAAACTGACCAAATGCAAGTCGGACTTGTACATAAAGGGCTCCAAACCATGACTTCTTATAGGTTTTCCTGTAATCTATAAGTGTTGAACTAATTTCTGTAGTTTTTTCAGAATTATAGGCTCAGTAGTTTCGGAGATAAGGAGGGGGAATGGTCGGACAGACAGACAAACAGACACACGAGTGATCCTATAAGGGTTTCGTTTTTTCCTTTTGAGGTACGGAACCCTAAAAAATACTTTTGAATCGGTTACGTTTTAATACGGCGTGATGATCTGGGATCATTTGATTGGTCGGAGACGGAATGTTAAACAAAAAATGGCAAGGCAAGTCATGGGGCCTTTGCTTAGCGGTGAGACAGAGAAGAATGAAAACAAACTCTTAAAATAACATCTGCAACTTGCATGGCAATGCAGAGTAATTCTAGAAGTTAAATAATTATTGTGTGACGGCACAGTTGACGCAGTGGCTAAGCGATTAGACTACTGCGCTGCGTATCGCGGGTTCGATCCCCGCACGGAACAAATATTTGTATGACCTACAGATATTTGTTCAGGGTCTGGATGTTTGTGTATGTGACTTTAAATGTTTGTAAACACACCCACGATACCGGATAAATTCCTAGTGTGGGGCAACGTTTTTTTTTTTTAAGAAAAAAGAAAAGAAAAGATTAGAAAACTTTAGGCCAAAACAAGATAATCACCACGATCCTTGAAAACTTACAATAACATACCTAGAGATTATCATCTTATCATTGCATCCATTTTATCACGATCAGCTATCCACATCCTTCGGCAAAAATATTATGACCTTTGATGATAAAATTAAGGTATGATCATGCAAAAGTTAAGCTTATCGTATTGATAATCTAGTTCACCAATAGTTGTCAGGTTAGTATAAAAGCAAACGAATTTGCAAATATTGCACAGTAAGGCAACGATCGATCTAGCAATATGTTGAAGTTCGTCATTCTTCTGACTGCTCTAGCAGGTAAGTTAGTTTTATATTTAATAATACAATTCCTGTAATCTTCGAAGGATTAGGTGAAAGCATAATTATGTATCTATATAATTCATGCGCATTTCTTATTAGCAGCACGGAGTCTGAATTTGTAGAGGTTGATGAAAATAGGTTCGCCCCTATTACGTGGTATAAGTAAATGGTGATTCATTTATTTAATTTATTTTAGTACCACAGACTTCTTTTTGTTTTTGGTTAAGTTTTTTTTATAAATTTTGCCCCACACTAGGAATTTCTTTTGTATCGTGGGTGCGTTTACAAACATTTAAACTCACATACACAAATACCCAGACCCGGAACAACTATAATATGAAGATAATACCAATATTTGTTCAGGGCGGGGATCGAACTCACCACACGCAGCGCAGCAGTCCATTGCTTATGCCACTGCGCCGACTGTGCCGTCAAAGTTCGTACATTGTTGCATTAGGCATTTATGTTTGAGATATTATTATTTTCAACATTTAGGAATTTACGTTAAAATGCACGAAGTTGGGGGTTCTAATCCGGGTATCGTGATACAGAAGCTGATGGACGCTATTAAGTTTCTAATCCATCATCAAGTTTTGGGGCGAATCAATTTTAATTGCCATCGACATTTAGGGTGCTTTTCCACCAGAGATGTGCTATGCTACGTTGCTATGGATGCGTTTGTTATCCACCAATCATATTCATTGGTGCACATAGCTTAGCACTGGTGGAAACGGACTCAGCTAAGCTATGTTTTTTTATATGGAAAGATACGTGCTATGGGTGTGTGATAGGGATGCGTGCTATGTGTTGCTATGCTATCTTCCCTACTATCGAATTATAGAATGGCATCAGTCACATAGTTTCACTGCTTAGCTATTACATCTTCACAGCATAGCAGCGCATAGCACATCTCTGGTGGAAAAGCACTCTAAGGCTGCGTTTCCACCAAAGATGAGCGAAGATGTGTATCGAGGAATGTGTGTGAAATTAACCAATGGTAAAGCTTCTTTTTCACATTTTGAGCTACGCTAGCTATTTGATTGGTTAGTTTTATGCACATCTCTGGTGGAAACGCTGCTTTAAGAAGGGCAAGATGCGGTTAATCTACTTTTTTGTCAATCTTGATTAATGTATAGTCAACAAAACAGATAAGTCTAACTGCCAATTACTTTAAACAATGTCATAAGTGTATTGTGAAGAAAGCTTTTTACATGAGTTATTTATTTGTGTTTTAAATTTTTGGCCATTATGCACCGATCAAAACACACTTATAACATTGCTTAGAAGTTAGGAGCCTGCATACTTATCTGTTTTGTTAATTGAAATATTTTAATTTATGTTCCAGTGTGTAATGGGCAGACGCCGTTGACTAGATATTTGCTGTACACAGCGTAAGTAAGCTGCGATACGTCTATGCGTAGACAATAATCGCATCATTATTACATTTGCTATTAATTAATGTCTATAGTATGTAAACTTTTAATATGATATATGTATTATGGTTTTACTTGTCAACTTCAAATTCATGATCAATCTAATCCTATATGTTTATTAACATTAATTGTCAAATTGATAAAAAGTTTCTACTCAAATCACCACACTGCTTGAACTTTTTTTTGTAATTACTTAAAGTCGTTTCACTAACACTAGGTGACACCTAAATGGATGCCCAAATGAAAAAGGTTTAATGGAAACGATCATAAGTGTGAAGTCGTTGTGAGATTACTTACCTACAAATAAATTTTATGTATGTTTAGGAATAACCCAACGAGCCCAATAGTTATACCAAACACCGGTACCTTAGTAGTTGCTAACGGTTTCCAAATTGCTCAAGACACAATTATATTGATCCATGGGCACCAAGGAGGACCGTCAGACCCTTTCAATACATTAATCAGAAACGGTAAGTACTATTTCATCATTTAAACACCGTAGGGTGTTTAGACTTTTTCACACTGATTTGTGATTGTGTAAAAATCTAACCTAACCCTTACCATTTTTATAAGGTAACATGATTAATTTACATTTCATAGGTATATAGGTATTATAGTAATTTTATAGGGAAATAATAAGTCGAGCCACAGATTTTTTATTGGCCACGTGATCAAACCCTAGAAGCCTAATCTACTTTGAACGTTCACAAAGCCTTAATATACGTCTCAGAGACGTACACATATAAATTACAATCCGTATGTAAAAATAGCCCTACTTTAGAAATAATATTCATCGGAAATTGAACGTTGGAATATAAACTATAAATTATACAACACTGTTATGTGTATTGTTACTATTTGTTACTATAATCACAGTTATTTATTACATCGAAAAAACAGTATGCATAAATTGGAACAAAAAAAATTACTTTCTCATAATCAACTGAAACATACTTTTGTTTTGTTGTTTTTACGCTAATTAGTTATTCTTAGAGCAAACATTTAAACTAATCAGACTTTCAAAGACTAACTCAACTTTAAAAGCAGTCTACACACATATAAAACTTGTGCTCGCCACACACAGATTTTTTACGTAAAAACACACAGATTTTTTACATATAGAACACGTGCAAATTTTGACATTCTCCTTTTTTTGTATGACCAAAAGGCGCAGTATTTACGTTTCTTTGGCGCGGGTTATTCTTCTCGATTTCTTCATAAATTATTCTCATCTTTGCTATGAACGTCATAGATAATCTGGTCATCCTCAACTTTGGAATCGGAATCTTCCAAAAAAGGATTATCTTCCTCGTTTAAGATTGTTAAAATAATTGTCTTCGTCTAATATTTTAGACCGTAACATATTTATACCTGAAACAACGCCGAAAATAGATAAAATATATGAAAAACAAACAAAAGTAAAATCATACAAAGCTATTTGAAAGTTACACAAAGCCTCGCAGGCGTGCCACTGTGATAAATCAAAAATAGCGGGACTTACCTTAACGAGAATGGTACCATCCGCTAACTCCAGTCGGTCACTGAGGTGGCCTAAGAGCACGACGTGCTAGCTTCAACTGTTAGAAAGATACAAACGATATTCGGTTGCGTGTAGGTACGTCTCGCAGGCGTAGATTAGGCTTCTAGGCTAACTAAGCCACGGAAAAATGAGATAGCCTCTAAAAAACTAATTCGTCTTTTTTACAATGCCAACCAAATATCTTACAGAAATTGTCAAATAAAGATCATCAATTATCATAACTTGTCCTTCTTATACAAGGCGTCTTTTAATTTCAAAAACAAATCAAACTGCATGTTAGATTTTTAAATAATTACATGGTTGAACCGGGAATCGAACCCACTACTCGAGAAAAAAAATATCCTGTAGCTTTATCATAGGTACCGATCGAAAGGCTGCATCATAAGGATTATTTTTGCTAAATAACATAGCGTCAGAAATAAAAGGAAGACCATGAATTTTAACATTTGATTTGAAATTTTGTTCAGAAAAATGAAAAGCTGACATTGCCGTTCGCCCGTACGGACATACAACTGACATTATCAGTACCTATTACTAACTTTTCACCAAGATGGAGCTCCGGCTCCATCCGGCGGATAAATGGATAAATAAGATGGCCGCCGAAATCCCCAGATCTAACCTCGTTAGATTTTTTTAAGGGGTTATGTAAAAAAAATAGTTTACAAGAACGTGCAGTATGACAATGTCCACGAGCTACAAACAGAACTTAGACGTATTATTCTAAATATCCACCACGTTAAGATCAAAACATCGACAGGGAGTGAAATAATCAAAAGAGTGCGACTTTGTATTCAACAGTATGGGACTAATTTTGAGAATTTGATAATTTGATTAAGTTTTTATTAAAAATGTTAAAATTAATGGTTTTCCTTTTATTTCTGACTTTTATTTAGCAAAAAATAATCCTTATGATGAAGCCTTTCGATTTAGCCTTTAAGATCGGTGTGATAAAGCTACAGGGTAATTTTTTTTCACATAATAATAAAGCTGGTTCGATTCCCGGTTCAACCATGTAATTATTTAAAAATCTATGAATGCAGTTTAAATTGTTTTTAAAATTAAAATAATGTCTTCTTTCAGTAAAATGCTCTATCTACAATATTCAAGGTACTTTCCCTCTATGAGGCATAGGCATGGGACGCCCTGTATATACATAGCCACCTAATTTACTAAATCAGCCACGGAATATAGATCTCATCACCATTTTACGTTTTATAGCATCAACATTAGGATCTAAAAAAAAAAAATACAATTCAAGCGACCATAGACAATAATTATCATTTATTATAACTTAGCATGTAAAATAATACACCTTATTCTTATATCGTGAAAATAGCACCATGCGATTCATGTACTGACGAGTTAGTCACGTGTTTTTATTTTTGTCGTTCGCGCGTTCGTATTGCAATTTTTTCGGGTAGGTATATATTTGAAAATACCTAAAATTGTTATACTTAGGATCAAAATGTCAACTTTAATACTCTTTAGATTATTATATTTACGTTAAAAATACTTTCAAGTTACAGAAATGAAGAAATGTACCATTGTTGTATGATTCGTCATTGTAAACTGAGGGAAATAGGTTAGGTTAGGTTAAGGCGAGGTTGCAGTACTTTGTTTTTATGTACGCACGACCTCGCCCCCCGCCCTGCCGCGCGAGCGATATAATGCCTAAATTTTGACTGTTTTTTGCTTCTTGGAGAAAAACTATAAAGAAATTATACAATATGTTTTCAACATTTACTTCAAAATAAAAAGTTCTATCTATTGATATAACTTTTATATAAATTCATGATGAAATGTCTTAGCAGTACACGTTTGAAATTGTGATTTAGAGTCATGTTTGATAAAAAAAGTATCGAGCCGATCATTCTAAATCGCGTTTCTATCTTTACGATTTACTAGAGACTATGTTCAATATTTATGAAATGATTTTTATTTATTAAAAAACTCGTATTTAGTTCGATTTTTATAGGTTCAAAAATCTTAAAATTACTGCAACCCGGCCTTAAAACTGCGACCAAACGCGCATGAGCCGAGCGAGCGAAGCGAGTGGTTTCGCGGTAGCGGCCTACTTTCAAGTTGCTGGCAGGAATGTTTTCACCACAGGTTTTCACCATTGTCTAATTATCCGATAAAAATAATGTTTTGCAGCGATTATGTTGATAACTTTTGTAGCACAACATGTAAATAAATATCGATTTGACATTCGATATTCTGAACTTCGATATTTAGGTCATTAGATACTCTGAAATTCGATATTATAGCCTTTTGATATCACGTCAGTAGTTTCTACGTACAAATACTGGCCATAATTTACTATTTGATGACAAGTTTAGAAACATTTTGACGATGAATTAATTAGGGATGAGTTACATTTTAAACAGTCATACTGAGTTAAAAAAATAGAAGCTATAGAATATCTTTTCTGATGCCAAATGTAATTTAAGAAGTTTACTGTTTGAATGCATGTAACTTTGGATGCTATAAAATAACCACCATGCTGAGTTATAAGTATTTAGAGTAGGTCAGATAGAAGATAACTAGTGGCTAAGATAGTAATATTTAATTATTTAGACGCTCGTTAATTGTGGCTGACTTATTAATTTAGAAGGCAATATATATTTTTAGAGGCGAATAGAACTATTAAAAACTTTTTTGCAAAAAAAAACAACCGACTTCAAAAACATCAAAAAGTTAAAAATAAACTTCAGAACAAAAATCTGCTTCTGAAGTCGGTGGCAAAAAAACGAAATGTGATAAACAAATGTCAACAAATGTGACAATTGTTTATCACATTTCCTTTTTTTTTTCGTCGGTTGTTTTTTTTTGCAAAAAAGTTTTTTATTTTTTCATTTTTAGTTTTAATATCCTATAGAAATATTTACTATACATTTAAAAAAAGAATCATCGAAATTGGTTCTTAAACGACGAAGTTATTCGCGACGCACACATTAACGAAAAATGTTCATAAATTAAGAAAAACCTTCACAAAATGAAAAATACTGGGCCAAACTATACTAAATTTTTATGGGACCAAATGGCAACTATTCCGCATCAAACTAAAAAATAATCACGTAAATCGGATCACAAATCGCAGCGTGATCGGTGTACATACATAGAAAAAAAAAACCATACCAATCGAATTGAGAACCTCCTCCTTTTGGGAAGTCGGTTAAAAAGAAGCTGGTTTAATTAGCACATAATTGTATAAAGCGCTTTCTTTCAGAAATCCGGAACTTTCGACAACTTAACGTCATAGTGGTTGACTGGCAGGCAACCGCTGGTTTAACTTACGCGACAGCATCAGCAAGAGTTTCAGCTGTGGCTGCTGAAGTGACAACGTTTATATCAGGGTTAATAGAAGATGGGGCGGAAGTGGAGGCGGATGTGTCAAAATTGCACTTGGTTGGCTTTCACCTTGGAGCTCATGTTGCCGGCATTGCTAGCAGAAGGCTGGAAGACAGTGTAGTTGGTAGAATCACTGGTAAGTGGTCACCTTTCATTTATATTTCAGTAATATATCATAGGTTTGCAGTGAATTATAATAATAGGTGGACACATTTGAGTTATAACACCATGATTATTATATTATTTTTAAGATCGCCGTGGCCCACTTACGTGGCATAAAGTCTGTAAAAAAACATTTTTGCAAAAAAAAGGGTTCAAAAAAAAAAAAAAATCCTTTCAAATTTTCTTGCTTTGTGTCGGTGACATTTTGTTTGTTTGATTTCGTTTTTTTTAATTCGAGTCGCCTGAATTCTGCCACTGTGGAAGGGTCAAGGGGGTTTATCCCAAACCAACATCCACCACCCCCATGCAATTTTAGTTACCGGAAAAACTATGTAAAATTTAATATTATGCTGTTGTTTTATTGACTGCAAGAGCGAGCGAAGCGAGCGAAAGGACACCGCTATCCCCTTCGGGATATATCCTATTAAACCCTTGAGCCCCTTGGGGCACCCCAATTCGGACAGGTTAGGTTAGAAGGGGATGGTGGGGTCGAATGATGGAGTGAATAGACCCCGCCATTCCCTTCGTAGTTATTTTTTTAAACCATTTAGAAGTAGGAGCCCCAGGAAGCCGGGCTCCATCGACAACGCTGTTTTATTATTGCATGCTTCCGAATCTCTCCCCCCCTAAGGCGTTTTTTAACAGAAAGTCGATAAAAATACTAATATTCAAAAATTAATAAAAAACTACGCATCCCCGACAGGCGGGGAAGTGGGGGGCGACTCCTCATCCCACCACTACCCCTCCACCAGCCCCGAACCCCCAATCAATGCGACTTGATTAGAAACCTTAACCCTTTAGTCTGTCCGTAATATCGAAAAAAATTGGTTAAAAGTACGTGTTTTTTGTTTTAAAAAATTAATAAAAATTTACGAAAATAAAACGTGTTAAAGATCGTGAGTAAACGTCGTGCTGGTGGCGTCACTTTCTTGTAAAAAATGTACTAAACTGTGACGTCGCGTGACTTGTCTTCATTTATTGTTTACGAGAAAAAAGAAAAAATACGTGTGAAATATTTTTTTTTAGAAATCTATCTGACGGACTAATTATATTTTTTGTTGTCAACTACTCTATTATCATCCAACTCCTAAACGATATGGAGATATACCTTCCATCATCAGCTCATCAACATGAAGTAATGACTGATAGATGCAAATACTTGAATAGCTTACGAAAAAGCACCTAGGTAACTCGTAAAACGCCCGTAGAAATTTCACATGAAATAAGCAGTACCTTTGTGCTCTTCTATTTTTTTATGTTTTTTTTTTTTTTTTTTGTATTTAAGAGTACATAAATAAATAAAATAAACGCCTATAAAATTTGAAGGTTACCCTCGCTTTCTCTGGGATGCCATCATCACTCTTGAGATATCTCCTTTCCTACAAAAAAAGAATTTTCCATATCGGTTCAGGCGTATTCGAGTAATCGGGACAAACTTTTAGAATCTGCTGTTGGCTGTCAACAAGGTGACACCCTTGGGCCAGTGATTTTTATTTAATTTACTATTTATGTACACACAATTACTAGACAACACAGGACTAGTTTAGCTATCCACCCAATTATTCGACAGCTAAACTCAACATTTTACGTTTGGCATCTTAATGACGGAACCTTGGGAGGCGATGTAGATTCTGTTTTACAAGACCTAAACTTAAAAAATGAACTATATTGTATTGAACTGTATTGTTACATTGGCCTCGACCTCAATATTTCAAAATGTTAAATTTTTGTAACAGACAGTACTGACAGACAACTTACTTATTCAACATTTAACACAACAGCTCCTGGCATCAAATTTACAGAAAAAAAAACTACCTTCGTCTCCTTGGGTCTCCAATCTTTGAATTTTTTTTTCCAGATTTTATCGAGGAAAAAATTTGAAATTTCAATGATGTTTTGGAAAGACTACTCAAATTAGTATGCATTCGGCCATCATCATAATAAATTCTTTACTGCTGTTTCGGGCCTAAATTAACATTATCTGCTTCGTGCTTCCCCTATGGAGGCACACTCACATTTTGGACAGAATGGATCAAATTATCAGACATACTTTAACATCAATTTTAAATACATTGAATGACCGAGCTTGGTAACAAGCTTTTCTTCCCATACGCGTGCAATAGGAGGACTCGGCGTCTGCAAAATTTCCAGTTTAAGTTTACCGGCTTTCATATTATTATCCTCTGTCCACGGCACTGAGAACTTAATCAGGACTAATACTGGCTTCCACACTGATTAGTTTTGATGTGCCGTGCTTCTCTGAGGCTATCGAGGCTTGGAAACTCGCTTGCCCAAACACTGAAGCACCCGACCATCCATTTTCCCAGAGACGGTGAGATGAGCCGCTTTGCAGAGTAGTTCAGAACAATTTAGTGAACACGTCTGCTACTACTGCTGAGTGTGCGCGCCTGCTGGTTGTGGGTGAATGGGAATCGGGTCTTTGGGTTCACACACTGCCGTCGTCGAGCATAGGCACTTAGTTCGACGACACGACCTTCCCCCTCGCTGATTCTTTGCGCCTTGGTTTCACCTGTTGTTCTCCTCATCGCTGTCAATGTGGTGAAGCTGTCAACAGCCTCGGTCACCACGGTCTGTCAGCCGTACTGCTGGCTATTTTTCATCCGACGTGCTCTTGTCGCCGTCGGCGTACCAGCTGTTTAAAAACCCCATGGCAAGGCCCACGACGTTGGCAAAAGACCGGACGGCATGTGTGTTTTCTTGGAATATGGGTAGGCTTTAAGTGTGGGACGCAACATGTGCCCCACACTAAGGCTGAGGCTACATTAGGCCGCGACGCGACCTGCGACACATGAGCGATTAAAACAAGTAAATGAATGCTCACGTATATGGCTACACCGTACATCAATTCAATTCAGTTCAAAAAATTTCACTCTTCCAGTCGCATCGCAAATCGCTGCCTACTGTAGCCTCAGCCTAAAGGCTCTTGCGCCATCACATCTTCCAAGTTCATCGTGCTGCGCAGGTGGATCCGCTACGGCTGCAGAGAACCTCAAGCAGCTTAGATATTGCGGAAAATAGAGGCAAAGCCGCCAGTCTTTTGGGCACATTACCGGCTGACAGCGTTGAGGAGCAGTATTTTGATGTTGCTTTTTATAGTTTATTGTTTGTTTAGTTTATTTTATGGTTTTTAATTAACGTAATATGTATTCAATAAAGTAGTTTGTTTTGCTTCAAAAGTATTTTAAATAAAATTAATTATAGATATCGGTAAACATCATAAAAAAAAAACAAAATACACACACGAATAGAGAACCTCCTCCTTTTTGGAAGGACTCCCGACGTTAGCTCTGGGTGTTGGGTTACTAACCGGTTACTTCGATAGATGGCGTTCGGTATATCCGGTTGACATTCACTCTCAAATAAGTAAACGCGCCGTCGTATTTAATAATATCTTTCAATATCTTTACAATATCTTTATTTTCTCTCTTCACAAAGGTTCACATACATATGCAGTTATAAAAAATTAAATTGTAAGAATAACATATTGACAAAATTTATGTTATATAAATGTCCCCTTGTGAGAGACTGGCGTCTATACTAGGATACCTGTGTGACGGATCCCCAGGCTCTCACCTCGGTTCTCTCATAATGTTCATCATCTGCCTAGCCTTTACTGTGTTGGGTTCGACTTCCAATCTAACCGAATGCAGCTGAGTACCAGTATTTTACATGGAGCGACTGTTTATCTGACCCCCACAACCCATTTAATACTGGGTAATACGGTACCCTTTGGTAAGACTGGTTGTCAGTCTTTCAGGTCACTGACTACCTGTAACAACTGCCAATGATATATATGTGGCAGCCGGCACCAGCAACTTAACGCGCTTTCCGAGGAACGTAGGAAATTCGGTGTATAATGGGCGGTCACCCATCCCTAACCAACCCAGGCAAGCGCGGCTTAACCTAAAGATCGACCCCGAGTGGCAGTTATTATTAAACCACGAGCTCCTCATATTTATTAATGTTAACTTATTTTATTTTAAATGTGATGAAATAAACAAAAGAAAAAAAAATTAAATAAATGCTGCCAGCCTTCTGGGCACATAAACTTATCCTTTTGACAGCGATGTGGATGACTTTTTGACGCTATATTTTGTTATAATTTTAGTTCTGTAAATTATTGTAGTTCGTAAATATTGTTAATACATAAATAGATTGGTCCCATTAATGATTCTAAATGTGATACAAAATCGATCCTGCTCCATATTACATGTACTTTGTTGTACCTATTCATACTACTATTCAAAACCTATTTTTTTACTTCCTAATCACGTGTACTGTGTTTTGTAGGATTGGATCCAGCTGGAAGTGGATGGGGCCCTACTTCTCATCACTTGACAAGCGATGACGCTGGATATGTCGAAGTTATCCACACAGATGGTTCAGGTTTACTTAACCACGGTATAGGGACTGCAATCGGACAAGTAAATTTCTTTGTCAACGGGGGAAGCAACCAACCAGGCTGCCTCAGCCACTCTTGTAGCCATAACCGGGCCTACGAGCTGTTCGCATCGTCTTTGACCAACGATAAACTACTTGGATATTCATGCAGCTCAATGACGCAAATGAACCTAAACACATGCAGAGGAAATCCTTTGCTCGTGGGTGACACAGTAATAGATAAACTGGGGTATGTTGTTACTATTTATTGTTTTTGCCTGATCCTAACATAGCATCACGCCTGTAATCCTTGAAGGGATAGGCAGAGATGTACTTAACAGTACACCCACATTTTGCCAGTTACGTTTACGTCACATGTAATAGGGGGCGAGTCTTGTCATCAACCGGACATAAATCCAGACTCCGTGGCTGCTATTGGGAAAATCCTGTAGGAAAAACCGGGTCATTGGGCTAACCCGGAATTCGAACGCGGGACTCATGCTCAGCAGTAGCTATTGCGACCGCTGGACCAACGAGACCTGATCCTAGTTGGAAGATTAAATTTTGTATTTAATGTCTACTACCTTCCGCCCGCGGTACAACCACCCAGTAAATTCATTTATTTTTACCTACTATCTTTAAAAAGGGGCTGGTATACGGGCTATACTTTCCCAGCTATGTGTGGCTCTACTATTGGTAAGTATTGCTCGGCCATTTCGAAAATATTGCCGGCATGTGTGAATACTTGACCATACCAAATAATGTTATGTGTGGGTACCTATATGGCCGGTCACATATTGCAGTAAAATATTTTCCGTTTACAAGTACCTTTAATTAAATGGGTAATTTTTCACCCCAAAAAAAAGTCGCTTCCCAGTATTAATTCTTGCAGAGTTACTTTTTTGATGACTGTGCAGAATGGTTGGTTGACGGCAAGATATTAAACCATAGGTATTGAGATAATAATATGACATTTTGATACGTAAGCTATATTACTGTAAAGTTATTTAAAACACGTTCGATGATTTTTGTCATGCGAAAATCTACAAAACTGGTTTGATAATGAAAGTAACATAGTACCTACATCATTCGTTTTCTTTCAGGTCTCAAAATCCACCCGCAACTGGTTTCCCCGTGTACAGAATCAACACCAGACGAAGCTGGCCGTTTTGATAGATTATGTTTTGAATAAATAAATATTGCTATCATTTATTCTTTTTCTTTCATTGCTGTCATTCCTGACACAATAGTTTTTTCACTCCTCTTGCTCAAAAAGAACGTCATAATAGCATACCAGAGCGGGCGTAAAATTGAACATATTGCCCTAGGGCTAAAAGTAAATCTCGTACGACAACTTGTTCAGCCAGCTGGTGCGTGATTTAGTTTCAAGTAAAAAAAATCTTTATTTTTAAAAATGGAACTAAACGCGCTGAATGCCGAACTCTTTGGTAGAATGTGTGCGTTGCATTGCAGCTACAGAAGAAATAAAAAAGGCATTGGTGCGAAATTTTTGGAATTGTATTATTAAATTGAATTTAATTTTTAATAAAATAAACTCATATTGAACATGGTTATTTTATTTTCTCGCAATCGTAGTGAAAAGTACAGTGTAACACACGGCGCTAAAATCCCATTAAAACTACCTCGTATATAATGGGTCATTTTAGGCCCTCGTATTACAATGTACTATTTTGGTCTTCCTCTCAAGAAGACCTAGACAGAATTTATATTTATCACTATTTTAGTCACATGCAATTCGTCTCTCCTCGTCACTTCCAATAGACTATTTAAGTACTTAAATTATGTCTCAGTCTTACTTAATTTGATCTAGCACATACGAAGAAACTACCAAAGTGATGAGGCCTATGTCCAGCAGTGGAAGTTTTTGGCTGAAATGATGACCAAAGTGATAGAAAATAATTCAAATTGTATTGATAGTACTAAAACAAATTGATTCAAGCACATGTGACTGTCTGTGACATTGTACCTAATTATTAAAGAAATATCTTGGTTTTTATTCTTATTTAAAAATCACCACGAGCTATCGGGCCACTTACACATTAGGTTTCTATTTTATGACTTGACAGCCCGACATATAACCCTAATTAATAACGAAACGATCTTTCTTATTTTAAGTTTTTTTTTCTTCTTTCATTAACTAAAAGGGGTTTTTATCCACACGCATATGCCAACCCCATCGTACCTTATCAACTAAATATAAACATTTATAGGATATTACTATGTATTAGAAGGGGAATCACTGATTCGACATCACCAAGCTACACAACCTTATTGCAATTGCTGATGTAGGTTTTGCTAAAAATCTAAAATGTTTTGTATTAGCCCAACTTCCAGAGTGTTTAATTTAAATTCTCTAATCATTGATTCCCTTTCATTCTTGCTCCTAACAAACTCCATCAGCAAATGTTGCACAGCTTCAATTTTGTTGCATATTTCACAATCAGGTGATGCGACCTTTTTAATTGGGAAAGCAAACTTTGCCGATGGATAGTGTCCAGAAAGTAACCTTAGTGCTAACTTAATATACCACACTACATCACACCGGCAGAAAAATTACCCCCTGGCCACGAATTGCAGTGGCCAATATGGAAATCTTTAAATAGACTACGCGTCCAAGTTGGCCGCTGCCGATCCAATCTGGCTAGATGGGGTATAATCGACCCATCTCTAATTGAATGTGAGTGTGGAGCCCCAATACAGGACATGCCACACCTTCTCTCCTGCCCGTCGTGCCCAACTTATTGCACGTTCAAAGACCTAAACGAGGCAAACGAAAGAGCTGTCCAGGTTGCTACGTACTGGGCGGACAAAATTTGAGTTGTCGAATCGACAAGAAGAAGAACTTAATATAGCGTCTACCCAAACTTGTATCCTCGAAGCAAGGCACGCGAGGATGCTCGTTATAGCCTTGTTGTCTCTATTAGAATAATAAATTTATAATTTGTGTAAAATAAATATAATTTTATTTGCTAACTAGCTGACCCGACAGACGTTATCCTGTCTTAACTATAAAAACAAAATATAAAAATAAATAAAAGAGTTTCACTTTTTGTTTTAAGTGTACTTTTCCAACCTCGAGGTCAAGCGTAAACTTTTTAAAACAGATGTCATTTGTTTCACGAATCGACGTAATGGGACTCGACGGAGAGGGAATGATTCTTCTGAACGACTTTGTACCAAATGCCTTTCTCTTTAGATACTTCGTCAAAGTGGTTCTTCCATCTGTCAAAACAAGTCAGTTTAAATTTGGAGCAATACCCATGTCTACTGCAAGCGTTGACAGACGGTCAGCCTCCTCGTTGCCATCACGTAAACCTATGTGTGCTGGGACCCATTGCAACATTACTCTAGACTCATCCTTGTTAATATATTAATTAAGTAAATTGAAGATATCGTAGGCTATCGATGCACCTCTGGCACCAGAGACGCATCGAGCCACATGCTGTATGGAACTTCTGTTATCAGTAAAAATAACTACTTTGTGAAGATTTTCACTAACTGCATAAGCCACTGCTTGATTTATAGCAATGAGCTCCAAAGACAATACAGACAGTTGCATCAATTTTAAAACTAGCCTTATAACCTGTATGCAGAAGAAGGCGGCTCCACACCCATTTACACTTTTAGAGCCATCTGTGAACATTTTACACCAATCACTGTAATTATCACCTAGTTCTGATATCACTTCATGCACTAGTACATTGGGATTATAAGAGTTTTTGATTGCTTGATGCATTCCAAATCCGTTTTAATGGCCATTCTAATTTGTATAGCAGATACCCAAGTATCTAGAGAAAAAAATTTAGGGATGTCCGCAGAAATAATTTGTAGTTGCCCCAATTCAATAAAAGTAGTAGCTAGTAATGGTTTCTTTTTATTTGACCAGTAACTATAATGACTAAGAGAACTTAATTCTAAAATTGTGCTAGGAGTAAAACGCGAGTTTTATAATGCGTAAAAGTATATGATTCACTGCAGTAAACAAAATCAGAAAAATATATGATATTCTTCAGGATATATGCTAGAAACATAGTGTTGTGAAAATCTAATACAAATCTTCGCTCTACAGAAAAAAATCACGAAGATACCTCTAATTTTTTTTTTTTAACGAGTAAAAACCATACTTAAATACATCGTTCTGATTTTTTTGCCAAATAATTTTACAAGCAACCTCAGACCAACAAAAAAAGGAAGACGACGCGCCACGAACATCAAAAGTGAAGCAAACTTTTTATCTATGTGTGTAGACAATGTCTCGTGAAGTCGTGGCGTTCTAGGAGAAATGCGTGTGGTTTTAGTGTAGGTGTGTGCGTGAGCTTGTATGTTTACTTGCTCTAGGCGTGTGGTTTTGTGGCTTCACTGTTGGTGTTCGCGGCGCGCCGTCTTTCTTTTTTTCTTGGTCTGAGCAAGCAACATACTGAAATCATAGTGTTTTTAACCGACTTCTAAAAAAAGAAGGAGGTTCTCAATTCGGATGTTTGTTTTTTTTATGTTTGTTCGGGCATAACTCCGTCATTTGCTAACCGATTTGAACAATTCTTTTTTTGTTGGAAAGGTTATACTTCCCAAATGGTCCCATATTTTTTTTTATCGAAATCGGACAAGCGGTTTTTGAAAAATCAACAAAACTCAAAAAAAAAATACTACTTTGTCCACATTATGACCCATGAACATGTGAACTTACATGACTGTGAACCACTAAAAAGTGAAAAATAAAAAATATATGACTTCTTCACCTCTGACTTCTTCTGAATTTAATGGATGCGTCAGGGTAGTCCACAAAATTATTTTTTTCCTGTTTTTGGTAGGTCAGTGTGAGGTTGTATGTCGTTTAGAGTCGTGGCTGCAACAAATATGGCTTTTCAAAGCCATAATCATTACAATTGATCAATACATTTAAAGTTAATTTAAACCATTACATAACAAACAAAATAAATCAGTGGCTTTAAATGCAAATCATGTTCCATTCAATTTAGTCTGATACTGACTGGTAATTTGCAAAAATCGTAAGAAATTTTTCATTTTGTGGGCGAAACCAAAGCGAGTGTCCTCACCCAAAAATAATGAGTAATTGGTATACTCGTATGAGTCATAGGAGAGATCATTCCATGATTATTTATATCGATCGATGACTTCTATTGAATCAATTATCAGACACGAATAGATCTTGATAATACCCAGTTACTGTTTGGTTTAGGGCCTCCTGGAATCTTTCTTAATCATGAAACTGCAATATGTGATAGGAAGATTACACAAAAAAACTTCATAAAAGTAGACGAGTAAGGTATTTAAAAAGGTTTAAAAATATTAACAATAGTTTGAAGATTTTTGAACAAAATGGTCATAGGTACTACACAACAAAGCTCTCAGCAGAAACGTTATAAAATAAAAACTGGCCCAGAGCGAGTCGGGCCACGCTCAGTGTAGGGTTCCGTAGTGATAATTCTTTTTTTTTGTTTGAAAAAAGATACGTTCAGGATAATAAAATATCTGAACAAAGTTAAAAAAAATGCTTGCATATACGATTATAAACTTCAAACTTAGTCCAGAAATTATTTTGTACAACTTTTTGTATTTTTTGTACAAAAACTGTTTGCATCCAAGTTCAAAATGATTTTCCTAGAAAGTCCTTATAAAGTTCGACTTTCAGATTTTTTTCATATTTTCTAAACTTATGGTTCAAAAGTTAGAGGGGGGGGGGACACATTGTTTTTTACTTTTGGAGCGATTATTTCCGAAATTATTGACATTATCAAAAATGCCCTGCAAGCTCATTTTCGCGTTCTTGTCGCACTCGATTGTAATAGTTGGAAGGGGAAGCTCTGCCCGAATAAAGTTATAAATCAGTTCTGTTTATTTTTTACCACTGTCATTACAGGAGTCAATTTACCAAAGAGTCATCATACCATCCAAAGACCGTACCATACCATTATCTTAACAAAAATAAAAACATGCTAAAGTTATCATCTTGTAAAGAAAGTACGATCAGTCAAAGAAGGTCGGCCAAATCGTACCAGACGATGAAACGATGGTGTCCCAATATGGCATTTAGATGAAAAATACCCTTATTTTTTAAGGTCTTAAAAAACGCAAGAAATAACTCTGTAAGTAGCCACAAAAAAAGTTATCCATTTATTTGTGTTCTTGTAACTGTTTCGAAATAATTAAAATAATACACACATCAAAAGTGTCTAGGGATCAACATAATATATTTTTGCAATAACTTTTCTCCTGATTGATATTAATTAAAATTTTCTTTAAGGATTCATCAAATAAAGTGTTTTTGTTTGTCACAGTAACGATAAACCAAGTCACCTTTGCATTAATAAAGAAATTTGCCATTTTCCTAATAAAGGGATTTTTGACATTTGAACCACTAACATTAAAGTTCGAAAAAAAGACTGAAATAACAGTTTTCTTTAAAATTTTATTGGTGTACGGTGCGTACACTTGCAGAGATTGTTGTTGAGGTTGTTGTTCAGGTTGAAGCGCGTAGAGAAAGATTCACCTCGTTTTCGTTAGGTTTATAACGTTTAATTGTGTTACAATAAAAACTGTTGACGATTCCTTTCTCTAATGTTAGTCACTGCGTAGCAGTAATTGCACTCACCGATTTATTGTGTTGTATCGGTATTTATAGAACCAAAACATGTACGTCAGTCATTTTAAGACTGTACATCTTGGCAACCCCAAAAGGAGAAATCAACGAGAAGAGAAAGGAAAAGCCATTACAAAGTTAATTAACAAAGTAAAAGAAAAGTAAAAAGTATAAGTAAAAATAATAATTAATCAAATTGAAAGGCCATGTTCCTGCTCCCAGATCGAGGCTCCACTCGCAAGTCCTTTGTTGTTTGTGCTGCGCCTGTTTCTTCTTGGTACTCCGGTTTCTTGAAAACTTGAAGTTCAATTTCTTCAGGTGGCTGACTAGACGTTTTGTTATTGGCGTGTTTCGTGCACCTGTTTGGGCAACGATTCCTCCCAACCACCACAAGTGCTACTATGATGGCGGCTGTCAGCAATGAGTAACAGACGGCATATTGGTGGATGTCATGACTTGTCATTGTTGGTGGTGAAGCTTCACTTTTCCTCTGAGTTACAATTTTTTCTTCAATTGTTTTAATTTCTTGATTGGTGCCTTTCGACTGAAGGATGTTTGGCGCATAGTGATATGTTAAGTTCACTATCTTGTTAATAGATGTATCAACTGTTGGAGCTGTGAACCCATAATCCATATTCATGTGGTCTTTGTATTGACGTTGAGCGTAGATGGTCAAGTCAGTGGATTGCAAGACGCACCCCTGAGGTAATGTCACTATGCTTGATGACGAGATGGTTTGTGATGTCACGTCGTTGTTGCATATGGTTCGTAATGAACACGTTTCGCAGCAAATCGCCAGCCAGCTGTTTTGTGTTTGTAGCTCTATCCAACTGTCCTTGCATGACGCGCGTTCTACGTCACAAGGTCTGCTGTTTCGATGTGAAAGCAGTTTTGCTTCACATGGAGCGTCTTTGCTGTGTAGGTTAAATGATGGCAGGTTTTTCTTGCATAATAAATTCTGCGATTTTTGTTGCGTGCAGTGTTTCAAGTCATCTTCAGACATACTCATGTAAACGTTTTTCTTAAAGTTGACAGCGATGTACTTGTTCGATAATTGCACGTATGTAGTTTCTTCAGCAATTTTCACAGGTAAAGGTATAGCCTTGTATATATCGAAATCTTCATTAGCTACCAGTGGGATGTGTGCTTCGAACAGGAAATAATTTTCAGTAACTCGAGCTTTCACATTGATTAGCTTGTACATGTCCTTTATGTTTTCCTTGTAGTTTTCGACTGGTAGCGATAGAGTTTTCGGAAGGTTTCCGGAGATTTCCGTTAGTTTTTGCATCAGACGAACCGGAGTTATCAGATGAACGTCCACGTGTCCTTGGTAGACGTTTGTTAGTGTGTTGAACAGCATCTCCTGGAACGTCCTCAAGCTGCTGATTAGTAGATATGTCGTTAACGAAGCAGAATTGATATAGGTCGTGGCCGATAGTACTTCCATTTCTGTTTCGATGGATGCTATGTTTGCGTTTGTCTGATTGATGAAGTTGTCAATGAAGTTGAATTGGCGTTGAATATTCTCTTCACTTCGTTTAAGTACTTGGTTTTCAAGCTCCACAATTGTTGTTTGGTTCTTGATCAACTCAAGTAGGTATTTTTCGTTAGTTTGCAATGATTGGATGTCGTTTTGGTATTTCTTAGCGAATTGTTGGTCCAATATTCCAAACAAACTGTTAGCCACGTAGCCGACTCCGTCGATAAGTCCCCGTTTCTTCCTGTTACTTAGGTGCTTGTGGGGATTTATAAGTATGGAGTTATAATAATTTAGAAGTTCCATTTCATGACTTAATTGTTCCATGGTTGACCTACAGTGTTGTAAGTTCGTTTTATGACACAGATTCTTAATGTTATCGAAATACGTTTGTGTACGATGAGTTCCTTCCCAGTAGTTTGTTAGGTTGTAATACATCATCAATATCCATTCATCGTGCACTACTTGCATTTTGCCGACGGTATCATAGTATATGGGCCGCTCGCGTTCCAAGCTTGTAATTTGAGTATTTGACGTCGGCGCTCCGCGTGTGCCGTCAATGGCGCTAAAAGATCCCGATACAAATGTAAACAATGATAACATTGCTATTAGTAACATTGAATTAGGATTCCTTGACCTAGTCCGCCGTTTATAATTAGAATTCTGTTGAGGCTTGTTTTTCAGGTCGTTTTCTTTGACTTCCGCAATTTCTGAGGTCAGTGGTAGTGGCGATAATTTTGTTATTGGGCGTTTCATGACAACGGCTTTTGTCACCATACATATAAATATGGCTATGTAGCCCTTTGAAGTTTTTACGCCTCTACCCTTATTGTGTTTGACATCAACATGACCAGTAAAATCTACTCCTGTGTGCGTGAAGGGTCGGCAAGGAGTGATCCTTTGCGGTGGTAAGTCTCCCATGAGTTGGTAGCCATCTGTCTTGTTGAAGCGATGACAGCGTACACATTTTCGAAGTTGGTTCTTAACGGCCCGGTTGGTTCCGCCGACGATCCAGTAGCGCTGTCTTATATAAGCCAACGTCAGCCGAGCTCCTCCATGCAACGTGGTTGAATGGGCTTCTTCTATAAGTAGTTGGGTAAGTCGTCCTCTATGCGGTATGATGATTGGGTTCTTCATCACCCCGGGTAAAGTTGAATGTTTAAGGCGACCTCCGACACAAATAATTCCTGTTTTGTTTCTAAAGGGATTCAATTTGAGAATTGCGCTTTTATTTGATACTGTTTCGTTGTTCACAAGTTGTTTGTATTCCGAATTGAACTCCAGTCGCTGCGTGTGCATTATGATACTTTTACGCGCTGCGCTTAGTTCACTTAATGTTAGGTATGTAGTTTCTGACTTTGTTCTATTGCGTAAAATTGTAGTGAAGCGCGAAATCCATGCGATGACCCGGATTACTCGTGTCAATGAACTGTGTTTGTTCAATAAGTTTGTTATTATGTTATGTTCATTGTTTTCTTGTGAAGGTTTTTTGACTTGAATGTGGTTTATGCCGCCAAAATTGGTTTGGAAAGCGCATGGTGTAGCTTCCGATAGATCTTGTTTTGTTAATAATTCGGGACCATGCCACCACAGATTGAAACTTATCAGTTTGCTTGGCAAAAGACCTCTTGATGCACAGTCAGCGGGATTCTGCTCTGATTTGACATAACGCCATTGGGCTGCAGGAATGACGCTTTTGATCTTTGTAACTCTGTTGGCTACGTACGTCTCCCATCTTGATGTTTCTCCTTGAATCCACGCCAGGACAACTTGAGAGTCTGACCACGCCCGTATTGATACGTTTCCATGGAACGTTTGCTTGATTTTCTCCATTAGATCAGCCAGCAGTTGAGCGCCACACAGTTCAAGTCTAGGTAATGTTGTTTTCTGTGCCAGTGGAGCCACCCTTGTTCGAGCAGCCAGTAGAGTTATGATGGGTTGACCATGGTCATTAAGCACTTTGCTGTATATAACACAAGCGTATGCCTTTTCGCTTGCGTCACAGAAGCCTAATAACTCGACGTTTTCTTGTGTATTGCCAATCCATCTGTTTACCGTTATTTTGCTAACGCACGGGAGATCTGTTTTCAGGTTTAGCCACTCAGACTCTATGTTGCTGGGCACCTTGTCATCCCAGCTAAGTTTGCTCATCCAGAGTTTCTGGAATAGTAGTTTGGCTTTGATCGTCACTGGGGAGACCCAACCCAGTGGATCGTAAAATCTTGCTATGGCTGAGAGTAAAGTTCTTTTTGTTAGTTGTTTGGCGTTTTCAACAGGCCAGTTAAAGTGAAAGGTGTCGCTGTTTGGATTCCAACGAAGTCCCAACGTTTTTGCTGATTCTTCACCTTTGAAGTCAAATATGTTTTGAGTTGACCTTTGATCCTCGCGTAAGTCTTCCACTATAGCTCGGTCATTGGCTGTCCACTTTCGTAGATTCATGCCTCCTCCTCTTAACAGTTGGATTAGGGATTGTTGCAGTTTTTTCGCTTCTGTGAGATTGTTATGACCGCTGATGACGTCATCTACGTAGCATTCTTCTGTAAGTATCTTGGCAGCTTCAGGATGTTTATAACCATCGTCAATGGCTAATTGTTTCAATGTCCGCATAGCTAGCCACGGTGCACTTTTCGTTCCGTAGGTTACGGTACAGAGCTGATAATCGCGAAGGTGTTGATCTCGTGAATCCCGCCATACAATTCTCTGTAGATGTTGTTGTTCTTTTGAAATCCAAATGCAGCGGTACATTTTTTCAATGTCAGCTGTGAATGCGTATTTATAAGTTCGCCATTTAAATATGAGAGCCTGAATATCTTTTTGTAGGTTGGCGCCCTTTTCCATGACGTTGTTCAAACTGAAGCCGCTCGTTGTTCGTTGAGAAGCGTTAAATACAACCCTCAACTTTGTTGTTGTTGAGTGTTCTCTCAGGACACCGTGATGTGGTAAAAAGTAGCTGTCAGTAGATATCTGATACGCAGGTTTCATGTGACCCAGATCTGCATACTCTTCCATGAATTGTTTATACATTGATGAAAGTTTTTGATTCTTTTCCAGCCGTTTTTCTAACTGTAAGAACTGCGAAACCGCAATCTTTCTAGACTTGCCTAGTTTCTCTTCGTAGTCTGTAAAGAGAGGCATTTTGACGATGTATTTTCCATCAGCTGATCTTCTCACCGTTTCTTTGTAAAATTGTTCGCACTGGTCGTCCTTGGGAATGTCTTTCGTGTTTTGAATTTCTTCATTCTCCCAAAATTTTGTTAGGTCCTCTAAGTCAAATAGAGTAGCGTGGCAACCGAAAGTTTGTTTCATCTTCCCGCATAAAATCCACCCAATTTGCGTATGTTGTGCAACTGGGGAGCTGTTGTTGCCTTTTAATACCCCTTCTAGGATAATTTCGGAATACACGTCTGCTCCCAGTAATAGGTCGATTGGTCGAGATACGTTGAAATCAGGATCAGCGAGTTTCAAGTTTTCTAAGTGCGACCATGAACCTTTTTCGAACGTTCTCGTTGGCAAATTGTTTGTTAGCTTAGTCATAATAAGCGCTTGAGTCTCAAAACTATAATCGGAGTGAATCGATTGGCAGGTAAATTTCAGTTTTCCCCTGCACTCTCTGGAGACAGAGCCGATTCCCGATACGGACGCGTTGATTCCATTCCGAGGAAGACGTAGTATCTGTGCAGCGTTTTCTGTTATTAAGTTTACTTGTGAGCCTTGGTCGAGTAGTGCCCGCAAGGCTACGTAGGTGCCGTCTATGGATTTGACTCTTAGCTGGACCGTAGTCAGCAGCACTTCCATGTTGTCTTTATACAGATGGTTAGATGTTGGCTGTTGAGTTGATGATGAAGAGCGTTGCTCAATGTTGTTTTTTCCAGTGGCTGACGGTATGTTTTGTTTGTCCGAGTTGTGCAACAATGTGTTGTGTTTCAAGTTGCATTCTTTGCAGGTTTTCGTAGATTTGTACTCGTTGTTGCCATGGCTGAATAGACAGTTTTTGCACAGCTGTAGTTTCGAAACTGTGTCATTTCGTTTGCCGAAGTCCATTCGAAGGAATTTGTCACATTGGCGCAATACGTGACTTCCATTGCAAAATGGGCACTTTCCATGTAAAGCGTGATAGTTGTTTGTTTTATTTTGATTGAAGTTATAATATTGTTTCTTCATCTGGGTTTGTTTGTTGAATGTTTTCTCGTTAGATGATTTTTCAGGAGCTGTAGTATTCGCTTTCTTAGCTGACTTCATCGTTTCGTATGCCATGAACCGTGTTTCGAGGAAATACAGAAAATCGCGTAGATTTTGCAGTTCTCTGTGATCTTGGAGTTCTTTCATGTAGTCACTGAAAGTATTCGAGTCCAGTTTTTGTGACATTAGGTGTACAATGATCGGGTCCCAGTTTGATGTGTCAATACCAATGTTAGAGATGCCGTTCAGGCATTCGGTAATGACGTCATGCATCTTCTTCAAGTTGTATGAATCTGCATTTTGTATGATCGGCAGATTGAGCATGTTATTCATAAATGAAGTAAACTGCAGGCGACGATTATCGTAGCGCTGATTTAGTATATCCCAACATGAGTTATAGTTTTCAGTACTAATCGTCAGATGCTGCACTAGGCGTTCAGCTTCACCTCGCAGTTTAGTCTTTAGGTGCTGCATTTTCTGGGCATTGTTGATCATTGGGTTCTTATGTATAGCTTCCAGGAACAGGTCTTTGAAGGAAATCCACTGGCCGTAGTTTCCTGAGAACTCAGGGATTTCGATCTTAGGTGTTGATTTCTGGTAATGGACGGTGGACCAGATTTTAGCGTTGATTTTCCTCTTCAGTTCATCGTATTTCTGTTCGATGTCTGTAAACATTTTGTAATAATGCTTGTTAGATCCTTTCAGTTGGAAATCTAATTCCCAGTGAAGTTTGTCGATAGGTTCCCATTTCGATTTCAGAGTTGTTAGGTGATCTTCCAGTTCCCATCTCTCCGAGATGGTAACAACGTCGATTTTGGAGATGACACGATAAATTGCGTTGAAGTTACATTCTTGCTTGTTAAGCAAAGTTTGAATGTTATTGTCGTCGTCATCTTCAGACGTCTCACCTAGGTCGAACTTCACATTTTGTTTTTCCGAAGTCGCTAGTTTGTTCGTGATGTCCGCTTTGGTTGATACGAACATTTCTTTAGTTTTCCTGTAGACGTCATCCTTGAAATAGTTTATACTCTTGTCTTCTAGTTCCAGCAACAGTTGTTGATGCCTGCTTTCGAAGTCTTGCCATTGGTTTTCTAGCGAAGACAAGCGTTTGTTTAGGTATTCCACAGTTTTTCGTGATGAGGAATCCTTGCGATAGTTCGTGCACAAGGTTTTAATATTCTCGAAGCATGCTGACTGCAGTTCTAGTTTGTCCATGTTGATGCTTCTTGTTGTTGTTGTAGTTGTAAGACTGCTCAAAAGTTCTGGCACGTCGTTGACGGTGACAGGACTGACAGGAGAGCGTTGCGATGTGTTGTGAAGGCTACTGCGTTGCTTGTAGTCTTCTCCGTTTCAAATCTTGGAAGCGTTTTCTTCTTTGATATGAAATGGTCAGTGGAACTCAGCACCTTGCGCCTTGAGTACGGTATTATGCGACTTCTCAATTTAACTGGGGCGACCCGCTTCTGGGAGACCAGCTAAACCGATCCGCTACCGTAACGAGACACAAAGGCACCAAATATCCGGCTCGAAGGACCATAAAATGTACGGTGCGTACACTTGCAGAGATTGTTGTTGAGGTTGTTGTTCAGGTTGAAGCGCGTAGAGAAAGATTCACCTCGTTTTCGTTAGGTTTATAACGTTTAATTGTGTTACAATAAAAACTGTTGACGATTCCTTTCTCTAATGTTAGTCACCGCGTAGCAGTAATTGCACTCACCGATTTATTGTGTTGTATCGGTATTTATAGAACCAAAACATGTACGTCAGTCATTTTAAGACTGTACAATTGGTTATCTTAAACAATTAATAATCCGTGTTTCTACCGCGAACACTAACAACACAAGAACATCGCTTTGGCATACTCAAAATGAGTTCATCCAAATCACGCTGTGGAATGGCCGCCCATGTTTGTTGCAACAACAAAAAAAGGTCTTCTTGCGACTGGATACCCTCCATATTCGGCAGAGCTCTTCTCTGTAGCATATCCCATGCATGCTCAATCGGGTTCAAGTCTGGCGACTGAGCAGGCCAGGGCAGGACATTGATGTTAGCTGCGGCGAGAGTCTGTCTTACAACTCTTGCGGTGTGCGGTCGTGCATTATCATGCATTAACTGAAATAAGGGACCGATTTGCACTTGTAGAGGAACGATGACGTCTGATACAATCGTCTCAGCATAAATTTGAGCGTTGAGGTTGCCTCTGATCCAAATCAACTCAGTTCTTCCGCCGATCCAAATACCCGCCCATACCATGATGGTTCCACCACTATAAGGATGGACTTCCTGGCAGGATTTTAATCGCTGTTGGCGTCCAGGGGTTCTCCAGTGTCGTATACGTCTTGTATCCGGTCTCATACCAAAACGAGACTCATCAGAAAAGCACACGAAACGCCATTGTTCTTCTGCCCAATTTATGTGTTCAAGAGCCCATTGATATCGAATCCTACGATTGTGCATTGCTATAGGTGGTACCCGTAGCGGTCTTCGGGAATGAAGGTTCACTTCATGCAAGCGGTTTCTGACTGTTTGGTCGCTAATTAAGTTCCCTGAAGAGTGATGAAGCCTCACGGCTAACATCATGGCGGTTATTGTTGGAGCTCTTCGAGTTAAGATTTGAATGTATCGGTCTTGTCTCCGTGTGGTGCAGCGATACCGTCCTCCATGGCGCTCAGCCACGGTACCAGTGCTTCGGTAACGTGTCCAAAGTCGACTGATAACACTCTGACTTGTATTCAGAGCTAAAGCCACAGTACGTTGCCGGGAACCAGCTTCTATCATTCCCACGGCTCTGAGCATTTCTTCCCTGCTTAAATGACGTCGCCGCTCCATAATAACGTTGTTTTTAATCAGTAGTAGGGAAACAGTAGCACTAATAATGTCTTCAATGCGTTGTATGTTTTTATAGGGAAAATATTGACAGCTGATTTTCATCTTTTACTCGAATTTGATTGACAGTTCCTGATTCAAATTATGAAATGCACCAAAAAGGATCCATATAAATTTATAAAATCATAAATTTATTACAAAGCCACATCTCAATCTCAAGAAATCCGCATAAAAATGTTTGATCCCTAGACACTTTTGATGTGTGTAGTTTCAGAACGCACCTAATTACGATTCATTTTGCTGATGAAAGGACTTGGTATTCAAAGACTAATTATTCACGTTTTTCTGAATAGTTGTTCATCCTAATTAAATTCTATACGCTGTGAAAGTTAGAGCAATAGGTGTAGTTTTCATTGAATTGTCATTCAAAATCTGCCGTCGAAGCGGACCAGACTCCACGAGACGGCTTGACAGAAGGCTCTTTTTGTGACATCGAACTCTAGGAGACTCATGGACAGACAAGAAGTGCGTATTGAGATATGTCCCATTTTTTGGGTAATTATCTGAGAGAAATCGAAATAAATGGGAACGAGATCGCTAATAAGCCTCTTCGCTTATCGCTAACTACACTTTTAGGCTACATCGCAGTCGGGTTAAAGGTTGATTCTAACCTCAAAAGTATTGTTGACGTTATTATAAAAAATCGTGGCTATTTAGATACGATTTTTGGATGGTGTTTACAGCATAAAAACCAACCAATTAAACTATAGCTTGTTTTGGGACATGAAAAATAAAAGTCGAGTCCAGCTCCTATAGAAATTTGGCCATTGTTCTTTCTTCAATCGCTTTTGTACTATAAAGGTAAAGCTTTAAGTTCATTGGCAAGATTTCAAGGTTCAATGTACCCTCGAATGAAAAATCCGCCGACACGGTCTGTTGCCGTCATGACGACGGCCGGACGGCGAGCTAGCCCATTACTCACCGTCCACAGGCCCGCGTCTACGGTGGCCGGAAGCCATCACGTGGCCCCCGACGCCCGGAGCGCCTTCCGCGCCTTTCGCGGCGGCTGGGACGTTGAGAGGATCGCTCCCTCTCTCGTTCCGCCACCTCCTTCGCTAGCATCACTGCTTCGCAGAAGGAGGCGACGGCGTCCCATTCCTCTTCGCCCCGGACCATGGCTTGCACCAGGGCCGGACGCGAAAGGTCGCCGCCGCCACAAACGAATTCCTTAATCGAAAAACTGGTTGAGCAAACTCTCCATATTTTTTAAAGAACTATCCAACGATACCCCACACAATGACTTTGCGAGTTTTTTTTTTTGTGTGTGTGTGTGGTGTACTGGAGAGGAGATACCATAAAAAAAACTAAGTTTTACTTTACTTTTTTGTCGACGTAACTCATTTGTATATTCATGCCAAATTACAGCTTTCTAGTTTAATAGTCTTTGAGATATAGTGCGAACGGACGGACGGACGGACAGACAGACAGACGGACATGGCGAAACTATAAGGGTTCCATATTGACTACGGAACCCTAAAAAATAAGGTCGGTTAAAAATGCGACTTATTTGTTTTCCCATTTTCATATTCGAAGAATCAAGTGCCCGATGAGATGTCTGTCCGAAAAACGACGTTTCGATTTCCAGCCAACTGCCAACATTTGGATTCTAGATATAGAATATTAGTGACAGCAACGAATCGCTGCAAAACCGACTACATGTAGTCTTGTCTGCCCTACCCCGAGAGTGTAATTTAATTCCGCGTAGGCGCGGAGGAGCTAGGTGGGCCGCGAGCTGAGGAGCAGTTGGTGGCTTTATCGTCTACTGCCACGGCTGAGGCCGCAAGCCAGCAAGTCGAAGCTGCGGTTGTGAGCGTTAAAGTATGTGTTTTTTTCTATTTGTTGTAGTATTATCGGGGTCATCTTTTAAAGTTAATGAGGTTTATTTCCTTTCATAAGCACCGTCGGGTAAAAATACAGATTTTATCACAATTATAAATTTATATTTGATGGATGTTAGGATAATCATGTGTGATATGCAGTTATCTGATTCACAGTGACAGGTATATAAAGGAAATAAAGTAAATTATCATTAGTATCTCAGAAATCGGTGGACCAAGCAATAACATGTTGAAGTTGGCCATTATCTTGGCTGTAGCGGCCGGTAAGCTATAATTTTTGTTAATCTACATCATGTATCTATTAGAAAAGTATGGTTGTCTAGAGTATTCTGCGGATATTTGACCACCCATTATTTACCGAGTTTCCTCCGTGCTTTTGGAAAGCCGTTGGTTCCGGTTGTCTTTATAGATCTTTGACCGGCGTTTCAGCTGTAGTCAGTGGCCCGAGAGTCTGATAACCAGTCTTACCAATTGTCTACTTACAACTTTCTCCATGGGACCCTCATCCCATGGAGATTCCCAGGGTTGCGAGAAACAGTCAACTTTCCCATAGGCTTGGTTCGAGTTGGTATTGAACAAATTATGGCCACACCTTTCTAATACATGCTGCATTTTATTGAAAATGTCAAGACCATAAACGTATAAATGCAGGTATAATATTGCCTAATATTGACACATCATGACTTACAAAAATATTCACTGGTGTCATGGATTCTCCAAGGCGACTTATACAACTTAGTAACGTTCAGAAGCAATTTTCACTTGCTGTATTGATTTAATTTTCATATTACGGAACGAAACTAATACTTTGGAACCCATATTATCGTACAGGATGTCATATTTCAAACTTGCAATCGTTATTTCACGAAAACTTCGAGTTTGAACTTTTCCCTGTGTAGGTACATAATTATAATTGTTGCTCGTGATTGTTGAATTGATTCAAGCTACCTAAAATGCAACTTTTTAAAATGCTAAATCGTGTTTTAAATTTATTTTCCAGTGGGCTGTGTACAAGCACAGAATAAGTATTTCCTTTACTCATGGTAAGTAATCCGAAAAAACGCACAGCGATAGGTTCCGCAGTCGGGATGAATGTTTTTTTTTTAAACGACTTCTTTATAATTTTATTATTAAAAGTGAACTTGTCATTGTAGTTGAAAAACCTGTTCTCCCATACATTCTAACTGCAAAATACCTAAATGTTAAAGTATATAAAACGTGAAGATAAATACATTAACATAGGACACTAATGCTAAAACGGTTACCACCATTGATCTGTTTTTTTTTTAATATATATCTGTGGTTACCACGTATTCATTACATAATTGGACCGTGTTATGCAGAAGGCAGCCAAGTCGGGAAAAGTACAAACAGAGTTATAAGCATTTTTCTGTCGATGGTTGCACTTCGGTTGTATATTAATTTTATGATTATTTTTTATTTGAGACATATTGGTATAACTGTTGTTATTTATTGTATCCTATCCAGAATTCCGAAACGTGGCTATTAATATTAATAATTGCGATTTTAGACGTGGCTGTTTTATACAAAATAGCATATTTTGTAAAAATCACAATAAAGTATAAACCAACCAATGTAAGTTGGCTGTGTTTTAAAATGTGATCTGTAACTATTTAAAAAATAAAAAACAGACAAGAAAGTATTAAGTGAAGCAGATATTGACTAAAATGTTTACTACGTTCACTAAAATGATCCGAATGTTGTATAATCATACTGTTTTTTGTTTTAACTAGGTACACTTACTTTAGGTCATATAACAAATCAAATAAATCAAAATTATTTTGATTTGAGTAAAAACTTGGCAATAGAATATTAGAAATATTAATTTAAAATAATATTAAAATGTCACAAACTACTAAACGCAAAATATAAATTTTCGCACATAATCATCATCCAAAATAAAATCTAACTCAGTACTAAATCCATCAACGTCATCTTCAATAACAGGTGCACTTGACGTCAAATTGTCATAAAAGTGTCGAGCATCTTCTGGTATTAGATGTATTATTGATATTATATCACGTAGCTTAGGCTCTGCTATAGGTTTTCCATTTGGCCATAATTTAGTTAACTGACTCTTAAAAACACCTTCTCTTTCTGGATTGTCAGAACCGTGACGTCTTGATCGAGTAATATCCAAACAGTCGTAATCTTCTTGGTCAAAGTCAGACTTCATGTAAATATGAATTTTTTAATTCTCTTGTTTTTACCCGACTGCGACGAAGCCCAAAAGGAGGGTTATTAGCCAATTTACTTTGTCTTTATTTGTTGTTTCTTGCGATTTACTATAAACTTTTCTAGAGTCTCAGTCGAGTAGAAATCATCAACTTCCATTTGGAAAGTTATCAGAGGTATTTTCTTTTTGCATATAGCCGTAATTTGAATGTAGTCGTCAGGCGTATAAATCCTTTGATTGTACTTCAAAGCTCTCTCAATATCACCGAAGTCTTTATCATTGGGTAAGTAACTATGGCCTGGCATCAAATACTTAAATGTAATAGATTCTAGGTTTGGTTTCATCTCGAGCACTGCTTTCATCATGAGAGTAATTTTTATGTTCCGGTTTTGACCGCCACAAGAGTCTGACCAAAGAATTAAATCTTTTATAGTGTCAGAGACGTTCTTGTCGATGTGTTTTAAAAGTGAAGTTCCCACTTCCTGTGCGCCACGTCCAGCCTGACCCTCGATCCATGTATAACAGTAGCTTTGGTTGTTTTTAGCATGACTGTGCACACCCAAGTTATAGAGCCAGAGTTGCCTTTTATAAAAAAAAAATATTTGTCTGAATCCGGGGCAGAGGTAGTGTCTTTTGCATATCAAATGTAAGACATTCGCCGCCTTATTACAAAAGGTAGTTAAACCTGGTTTAACTTAGACTTGGTTTATCTCGCATGCTGTCACTTTCTTTTGAATATTATTGAAGTGAGACGTCATGCGAGATAAACTAAGTCTAAGTTAAACCAGGTTTAAATACCTTTTGTAATAAGGCGGCTTATGTCTTCTTGATTTTCAGCTAAGTTCATATCTATTTTTAGTTGACATCTTGCTCTTTCGGCCTGGTGAAGATGAATGTTGTGTGTTTCTTATGGAGTTAATATCCCCACCGCTTCTACCTGTATTTATTAGTTCTATGCGAAATTTATCGCAGACATTACACGTATCTTTGCTTAGTATTTTAGGTTTAATGTTAAAGTTGTCGTAAAAAAATATATATGTCGCATCCTGGTACATAGGACGCTAGTCAGGAAGTACTAAATGACATACATAGTGTCAAACAGTTGTGGGCACAGAAAGGGATCTACGGGTAAATGAGAGAAATAATGACTCCTTTAACTTGTACACAGCTACTGTACAGTCAATTACTAACACTACTGTACTTAAAAGGAAACACCGAGCAGTTCCTAGATAGTATGTGTCGCGACCATGCCCGAACGATCACTGGCTGGCGATCCATGGGACTGAGGTCCGTATCCGACACCTACATCCAGACTCCGCACAACGCCAAACAAAGGCGCTTGTGTTTAAATTTAAGTGCATACTCATCAAAGATCCGACACGGCCATCCTGCATGACACACGTCCTCGTGTGTAAACCTGCAATACCAGAGATTCCCATCGCAGGACACCGTTCGGTCATTCTGACTTAACCAAGAGGAACTCTCAAACTTCTCTTGTTACAATATTATCACTCTAGCTAGATTATCTCAATAACATGAGACGTCAACCTCAAAGTCACATCATTTGTTTACATAGTCTTTTTCGTTCAAACATTACGACTTAGAATAGTCAGCCCAACAAAGTGCAAGTACTCTTTAACTAGAACCAATAAATCTCAAAATCTCTCAATTTCTCAAAAATCAGTCTTTAAAATCGAATTCAAGGAATGGTGGTTGCTCTTACAGCCATCTTTGTGGCTTCCGATAGTTATCCCTGTAACCATCACGACCATTGTCATTCGAGTGACCAGGTCCCGTAACCATCCCTGTGGCTACCTCAGTAGTTATCCCCGTGATCTCTACCAACCATAGTCATTATAGTGACCAGGCTACGTAACCATCCTTGCGGGGGCTACGCGGTAAACCTCACAGTGACCACTACCGACCATAGTCATCCCAGTGACCAGGTGCCTTAGCCATCCTTTTTGTGGCTACATCAGTAGTCATCTTAGTGACCACTACCGCCCAAATTCATCTTAGTGACTGGGCCCCGTAATCATCCCAGTGATTACAATCGTATAGTCATCCTTATGACCATACACACTCAGCGACCACACCATTACTAGATTTAATTACAACATCAACACATTTGACTCAGTTTTACGTTAAAGGTACTTGACTTTCCAGCGTTCTCTTAACTCTATTCTGAACGCACCAATAAGACGTTTTTCACTGTAGACTTTTTAGCTCATAGCATCACCATTAAATTATTACTCGCTAACATAAAAAGTAGCCTTACTTCGGTTTTATTTTCGTACACGTACCGGTTCTTCTATGCAGTCGACCTTGTCCTCACCTCCCAAGTTACAGCTTTAGGTTGAGGAGATTGAGGTCCGCTTTGTTAATAATGTTCTTAGTGAATATGAATAAGCCACATATTTCATTGCTAATTCACTCTAACCCAGCCATAGCAAACACAATCTTGCATTATTCCCCTTCGAAACAAGAGGCTGGACCCAGACTTAACATTGTCTGGGGTGGAATGTCTATCCCGCACAGTTACTCTCATAGTATCTTTAAGTTTCTCTGAACAGATCATTGACTGTCAGTAACTGTAATAGTAAAATAGTAAAAACAGTACTGCATTAACATCAAGCAGAAGTTGCGAACTTGCTTGTCTCTTACGGCGACTAATCTCTTCAAAGTTGTGTGCTTCGCCGCATGTCTTGCGGACTACTGGTTGCTCTAAACCGGCCTCGGTACAGATGATGTACCCACTGGCAGGAATAGCGCTGCCAGAAGCTCACAGTACAGTGGCAAGCTCTCGCGAAAGAGCCGAAATGGCTTCAGTCATACGATACCCTTTACACTTAAACACCCTTATATCGCAAAGGCACAAAACCGTTTTCTGAGGATTGTCATTCACCCCACTCACTGGTGAATAGTCTAAAGATTAAAGTTGCGGAAAGGTAGCTAACTAGCTCCTTGCCTAACCCATTCGTTTCATCGTCTGCTACTCTCCCACCTGGAAGCCTTTAAATAGACTCCGGCCCCAGGCTGGTCGCAGCAAGGAAAACCTGAATATCCACCTGCCCTAGAGTTTAATTAAGTTGCTGTTCCACAAATGTGGCACTTAATATTGTATCCTATTGTTTGTTCACAACAGGGACCGATGCACACTACCAAAAGCGCCAAATTAGTAGCTCAGTTCCAGGCCAACATAATTCAGACCGCCATCGACACGCTAAGAAGAAGATTTAATTTGATTATTGCCTTTCAATATTTATCAAAACAAAATCACCAATTGAAAACCAACTAAGCCATCTTAGCTGGTAACTTTTAACAATCCTGTTGTTATCATACACAGCTTATTTTGTGCGCTATGTTTTCTATAGTGACTTACAGTTTCTACTTTAGTGTTTACCACACTAATGTCAACAACACAGCCTTGTATTGATGTCACTTGAGTATCATCACTCCATCAATCAAGACATTGTTAGTTCGTTACCGATTCACTAGTGTGAACTAATCCAAGATTATTTTATTTGGTAAACCGAATACATTTCTTTTCGTTTCTTTTTAAGCGTTGCCCCACACTAGGAGTCTCTCCTGTATTGTGGGTACGTCCACAAATATTCAAACTCAGACACTCAAACACCCAGTTCTAGAACAACTATCTGCAGGCCATACAAATATTGTGGGGATCGAACCCACAACACGCAGCACAGCAGTCAATCGCTCAACCACTGCGCCAACCATGCTATCAGAAATGGATGACTAGTGAGTTTGTCGAGACCAATGTTTAGGTTTCAACTTTGCTCTATCGATGCCGACAGCAACGCGGCGTCTTCGACGTAAACATTGACGAAGTCAAGTGCGATTCAGCATAAAGCACTAACAATGGCTCTCTTACATTCGGTGATCGCGTTACACAGTTCCGAATTGTTATGATTCGGCACTCATGTTGCTTATCCTGTGTTAGGAAAGCTAAGAGTAATCGGTCTCTACATTACAGACTTTAATGAAACCGCTTCAATAATCAAGCTTTGTAAAGCTTTGTTAAGATTGAGATTCAAGTTCTCAATTTAGTCTTAAGAAACAATGAACATTGGTTGTTTTCATGACCAATCATTATATTGTATCACACTATGACATTAATGACTTTACATTAGTGATATTATGCTCACAATTAAATCTGTTCTGTGAATTTTACAAGTCACAATAAAGCTTTCTGCCCAAAGCACTAAACTAAACTATGTTTCATGATTTCATCAGTCAACACTTCACATCTGAGTAGTCTTTTAGTTGGATGGATGGATAGGATTTGCCGTGATATAGTATGAAGACTAAATCACAATCTTATTAGAGCGATACACGGTTTGCTCTTCGGAGCTCAACTCGTTACATCCATCCTGTAGGTACACCAGTAGGTACACCATAATTATTATGCTACTGCTAGTTTCAAGCTCCAAACAGTTGGATACTCGTTGCTCTACTGTAACCGTTGTTAACCTTATCTCATGTTTAGCTAGCATTACGTTTGAATTCATTGAATTTAACCGAGGAGGAGTTCATGGTTAAACAATCACAGCCACACGGGTGGAACCTCAAGCTATGTTATCCGCCTAGATCGGTCCATAGATGTGCGACCATCCATCACCCAGCAATCCTTCTCCGCGCTAAGAAAAACACGTCAAGCCGCCAGTCGCGACTGGCTCCAGCAGACCCCCGACAGCCGTCACTGGCAGTCAGTGGCAGTCAGTGGCTTGACAGTCTGACAACCCATTCCCCAAAGGGGTACCACATCACCCAGCACCAAGTGGGCTACAGTGGCCAGACAAGCTGCCGCCACAGGCACAACACCGGCCGCACCGACCGGATACCAACCCCACACAGTTGGGAACAGGCTACGCAAATGACGACTTTCAAGTTTATTAGTGTCCTCTGGTTTTTTCATATCCGAAACACTTTAATTTCAATCATTCGGAAAACATCGACACCTACTCTCTACGTCTCGCACTGACGTCGTATCCCCATTGGTACGTTTTTCGCTTTCATCGGAAAAGCACGTAAAATTAAACTTAACGGTCACAATGCCCAAAGGGGCACACAGAGGTGCTAAGCACACCCATCTTTTACTAAAACCATCAATACAGCGTTCCGCTACCCTAAGAACCTTCGAAACACAACAACATCGAACATTCTTTGAACATTTACAACTCGGTAGTCGTGGTTAAAATATCTTTCAGTTGGGATACATGAACCAAACATAACCGTGTGTTTACACAAATTAATCATTCTAGCACATCAATCACAAATTCGAATTCACATTTCGACTCGGAAATCGATCCCAGAACTCTCCACACTCCGCAGCTGCCCCTGCGACCACGAGCTCAACTGGTAGATCGCAGTTGCACATTCGTTTTCAACATTCGTTGCAGTAAGTTGCATTCTCACATCACGCCTGCAACAACAAGGGTCAGGCAGAGATGCACCCAACAGTACACAATCCAACCTGGGAATCGATCCCAGGATCGTCAAACAGTCGCGCTCGCGACCGCGATAACCCAACGGGCTAATAAGATCACAATAAAACATGATCACAACAACCAAGTGAAGTAGCAAGAGGTCTTTTCAAAACAACTCTCTTCACTCGCTTATAAAATAATAACGACTCACCGGATATAACACCTTTACTCGTTCTCACTTACACACTCTGTTTCACGTGTCTAACCAGACAGGCATCATGACGGTGGATAGTCACCTCATGGTATCCAAACCCTCATCATCACAGAACTGTGCATCGTGCACATCTGTCTAAGGGAATCGAACCCAACGAATCAAAACAACAGCTCGGCCAGCTGTTTCGTGCGCGAATAGCTATCAAAGCAACTAGCACTGTTTATCGAACAGTTCACGCAATTGTCTATACACACAGTTTTCACTTTCAGGAGATTTCTCAACCCGCTCGTATCCCACTTCTGATGTCGCATCCTGGTACATAGGACGCTAGTCAGGAAGTACTAAATGACATACATAGTGTCAAACAGTTGTGGGCACAGAAAGGGATCTACGGGTAAATGAGAGAAATAATGACTCCTTTAACTTGTACACAGCTACTGTACAGTCAATTACTAACACTACTGTACTTAAAAGGAAACACCGAGCAGTTCCTAGATAGTATGTGTCGCGACCATGCCCGAACGATCACTGGCTGGCGATCCATGGGACTGAGGTCCGTATCCGACACCTACATCCAGACTCCGCACAACGCCAAACAAAGGCGCTTGTGTTTAAATTTAAGTGCATACTCATCAAAGATCCGATATATATAATCGTTATACAGGAGCAAACGAGGGATAAAAAATATTTAAATTTTAGCTAATTGTAATAAAATCCTTAATAAAGATAACAAAACAAAAAGTTATACCTATTTTTATTATTGGCAAAAACAGCCAACTGCGATTATCAACAAATAAATAATTTGCAGTGAACAGCCATCATAGAGTGGCTGCCTTTTACGTAACTCGAACACTGATACCTCCTAACATTTTGAAATTTGTAAAAAACGGCCATATAGTTAGGCTGACTTCAGCAAAATAGGTATTTAAATTTTTGACAAAATTGGCTGCATTTTACACGAAGATGACTGTTTTTTACAATAAACATTTGTAGACATGGCTGCATTTGACGGCTCATATCTCCGTGATAAATAGAGATATCGACATGGCTGTTTTTGCAAAAAATCGGGCATGTCGAAATTGGTATGGCTGCGTTTATAACTCATTTTTGGAAAAAGTGCCACATGGCTGCTTTCTGCATAACACGGTCCAATTCTGAACCACGTAGGCAGATATTTTTTGTCAATTTTGTTAGGGGTGAAAGCAATCCCGTCGGGGCTGTGGATCCCGTCGGGGCTGTGGATTATTGAAAGGATAACGCGGCTCCGACACAAGGGCGAAGAAGGAACGTGGGTTTGGTTTTTCAGTAGAAGGCCAGTAGAAGTCTGACACTCCCCTTCGCTCTGCCCAAGAACGGGGGAGGGTTATTCGATGATTTTCCACCCACCATAAAAAAAGGGGTGAAAGCAACTTATTCAGTCCTGAGATGGGGTTTGGCGCAGCTAGGCCACTCATTATATAGCACAGAGTACGGACAGAGTATAAGCTTCATACAACCTCGTGAAATTACAAGCACGCGGGGCATGTGTAAATGTAATTTCACAGTATCAGTTGAAAACCATTCTCCTTACGGCTGAAAAGTATTACTTTCGACCCGCTCCTCAGGCATCTTCAGACCTACTTTCCGAGTCTGAGTAATAAAAACTGTTTTTTTATAAACAACAGAAAATTTTTATGATGGAGTTCAGCATAAAACTAAATAGCATCGGTGTTCCTTCTACCCTATATTCCAATAGATGGGTAATTCTCTTCAAAAAAAAAAAATCTTACTGTGGCTATTTATTTTCGTTTAGTACGAGAGGAGAATTTTCTTGGTTTTGGGAATGTGTGTTATTAAACTTGAAAACTAAGTAGGTACAAAAACATTTAGCAAATATATCGACGGTTTAAACGCATTCAAACTTTTCAGGCCTTTTCAAAATGTCTTAGACCAATTATGGCCTAAGACATTTTTGCAATATTGAGTTATACATATTCGGAATCAGCAATTTATTTTTCTCCGTCGTTTG
This sequence comes from Diarsia mendica, assembly GCA_949316265.1. Classification (NCBI taxonomy): domain Eukaryota; kingdom Metazoa; phylum Arthropoda; class Insecta; order Lepidoptera; family Noctuidae; genus Diarsia; species Diarsia mendica. The sequence goes on from OX438895.1 coordinate 16,283,939, forward strand.
AGTTAGGTTTAAAAAAATTTTTGACTATTTTTTTGGCGCTTAGCACCCACTGCAAAACAGGCCTCATTTCTAACCTCAATGATCTATACGACACAAAAAAGAGAAGACTCGATGACTTATGCTATTTATATTGCTAGCCCGAGCCGTAGGCAAGGGCTACAAGAGAGCAGAGGCTGTATTTATCAAAGCGCACGTATGTCATACGACGTTTTATAACACATTTGCGAGGAAATAAATAAAACTCGGACTTTCTTAAACGAATAAATCTTTTATTTGTTCACAAATTAGCGATGCGCAGGCATCAGTGCTTTTTTTTTAAGGCAACGGTACAAAAACAGCCAGTATTACTAATAAAGTAAATTAATATTTTTTTGTTTCTGTTACAGATGTAATTTACTGTCAAAATGAATTAAATTAAAGAATTAAATGTTTATTTTTTATATTTTATCTCCCAAAGTTAATTTTATTCATAAAATATTGACCACTTTTCTGACATAAAAACTTTTTGATTTGCTTTCTTTGCTTTTTTTTTCTTAAGATTTAAAAAAGTACCGTTGGTTTTAGACGGAGCATGATAAACCGTACGTGTTACCTTATTAGAAAGAAACTCGTGCGTTTTACTTTACGATTACGCACAAGTACGTAATGACATACATTACGATATTGAAATTGGTGAAAAAGAGGCCCTTTACGAGCAAATGTGTTATAAAATATTTTATGAACGTTTTACTTTATGAATTTTTGAATATTACATTATGAAATGTAAAAAGAATTGACCTCGCCTGCTTCCAAGTTTTCTTTATTTAAAAATGTGCTTGTTTTTTGCTTTTCGGTTTTTTGAGTCGGGTTTTTTAGTTTTTTAAGTTCTACAATTTTTACGATTTAAAAAAAAATATTGACCATCCTCCTGCAATTTTTTATATTGATATTATTAATCTTTTTTAGTTTGATGATCTGAATCACAATTCTGTTTTGACAGTTTTCTAGTAGGTATACGTAGTTTACGATAAAATCCGATAAATCGAAGACAAGCCAGTTATTTTAAAAACCACTAAAAGGTATAAGTTTTCAGATACTAATGTATGTTAAAGTTGATAAGTAGAATTGATTGTAGTGGCCCCTTCACATTCTTTCAAGAAACCTTACCCAAAATACTACTAACGGGCGTGGTAACTGAAATAGTCACTAGTTTCACTATCGGTTTGCTGTATCAACAAAATAATTTTGCTTCCTAAGCGTCACACTAATCATTTTAATACTTCATCATCATCATCATTAGCCTATAATGTTCCTACTGCAGGGACTCAGGCCTCCTCTCTAGGAGAGGGATGGGCTAAAATCTACCACGTGGGCCCAGTGCGTGTTGGATTCTAAAACTTACTAGGTCTTAAATCTGTTAAACACAAAGGTACAAATGAATATTTTCTGTTAAAGGTATAATCCGGTTGTACCAGAGCTATTTACATGTGCCGGTGACTTGTTAGCAAGTAATAACTTCGCAAGAAATGGTGACACAATCATATTGATCCATGGGCATGGTGGAAGCGCTGCATCACGATTCAATGGATTAATCAGACAAGGTAAGTGCCTCTTGAAATAAGTCCTCAATTTTCAGCATTAGTACCTATGCTGGTGAAAATTATACGTAACACATCACATCAACATCATACCTTTTCACTTCTCATGCTCTGAAAGTGCTTATTTGGGCAGGATATAGGCTGCACAAAATCGAATTTTGTGCACAAGGGCATTAACGTATCTACTCATAAATGTATCTTTATGAAGGCAAAGAAAATGAGCCATACAGCCAAACACAATAAGAAGTTCATAGATAGAATTTGTTATTTTGTAATATTTATTGTAATTTATTTGCCTTATGTGTTTTTTAAGACTTAAAGATATTAAAATTTAAATTCAAGTACGGTAAGTTATTTAATTAATTAATGAAAATTATTGTTACAAAATTAATTTAATAGTAGGCTGTATAGGTCAAGCCTAATATCAATTTCGTAAGATTAAAAAAAAACCAATTTCCTTCAGTATTCAAAACTGTACAAATTTTATTTTGAATTTTAATTAAAGAAATATGTTAAACTACTGTTTTTAACCGACTTCTTAAAAAAAGAAGGAGGTTCTCAATTCGGGTGTTTGAATTTTTTTTTTTTAATGTTTTGTTCGGGCATAACTCCGTCACTTGCAAACCAATTTAAAAAAATCTTTTTTTGTTGGAAAGGGTTACTTTCGAAATGGTCCCATAATTTTTTTATCAAAATCGGACAAGCGGTTTTTGAAAAATCAACAAAACTCAAAAAAAAAACTACACTGTCCACATTGACCCATGAACATGTGAACCACTAAAAAGTAAAAAAAAAAACTTTTTAACAATAAATAAAACCGACTTTAAAAAAAAACAAAAAAGTGCAAAATAAACTTTAGAAGAAAAATCAGTTTCTGAAGTCGGTGGCAAAAAAATGAAATCAAACAAACAAAAGTCACCGACTTTAGAAACTGATTTTTCTTCTAAAGTTTATTTTGCACTTTTTTGTTTTTTTTTTTTAAAGTCGGTTTTATTTTTTGTTAAAAAGTTTTCATATTTCCTCGCATTCGAAGTGAAAAGCAGAGTTTATAACTCGTCCACAAAACCATTTTTATCCTCGACGTTACTATCAGCCCTCGCCTTCGGCTGCGGGCTACTAAAAGTCTCGGATAAAAATGGTTCGTTTTGTGCACTTGTTGTAAAATCTACTATTAGGTAATCATAATAATCATTTTATTTCAGGCAACTAAGGCCCATATGTAAAATACACACAAAAAGATAATACAAAATAACAAACTAAAATAATATATTTAACATTAAACAATAACTAAAAATATAACTAAACACGTACCTAGGTATTGTCGGCGTCGTGTTTCTCTGCGAGGTATCGTGTAACCGTCCTCGGAAAGGTCTGAAAACGACATCTTTCGGCCAAAAGTCCTCCTTTAATTAGGTCTGAAGATATAGGGTTGGAACACACCACAAATGACTTATAGTTGATGTTATAGCGCAATTCCAACCTTTTGACCCTCAGAGTCTAGTTGGTCTTCACTTTCAGATACTGCTTGACTTCCTCAACCGTCGTGAAGTGATGCAGACGTGAAATGTTTGTGTTAGGACCACTCGGTGCGGTACCGTAGAAGTTGCGAGAAAAGGGCATCTTCTTTTTCCTTTTCACTTTAGTGAAACCCTCCTCATCAACCTGGCTCGTTCTTGGCAAGGAGCAATGGACCACAGTCTGGGCAGGTTTAGCCTGCTTTTACCCTTTTCTGGATTGTCGCTTAGACAGCGACGCATCAGATTTGACGCTGGTGGCAATAACTGCATGGGCACGTTTAGGGGTCGACGACTCGAGGTACCTACGCGGCCAGTGTTGTGGCGCGAGTGACGACGGCGGGTGGCGCTTGGTCAGCGTTATCAGTAGCTGGTGACGTACTTATGCTCGCCGATTCAAGACTGCCGATGGATGCAATTTGCGCCCTCAGTCAAGGCGGTCGGTGGGGGGTCGGTGTAAGGCGTGAGGTTGAGTTTACGTGTTCACCTCTTAAGCCTCTGAACCCCCAATTACCGGACCAACGTTGCGCAATAAAGCTATTTCCGCGTATCTGGTTTAGTTTCCCAAGTGACTGGAACAACCATCCAATACGCCCGCGTTCGAGTGCGCATCGCACTGCACTGTAGTCCCCAAATGGTTAGGCGGAAGTGTACCTAATAGTATAACCACATTTTGCCAGTAATGTTTAATTTCAATGTAAATCCATCGGATCCAGGAAAAAGATAACACTCGAACAAAATTAAGATAAAGGAAATTGGTCTTGATGGTGATAATAATAAATGTGGTAATTGAATAGACAAATAAAAATAAGTAGGTAATAAATTAAGCCTTTGCCACCAAAGCAACCTTAATACTTTACGTATATCACTCTTATTAATGGAACTATTATTTCTTGCAGAAATATTAAGTCGTGAAGCACATCATAATGTTATTGTGGTTGACTGGGAAATATATGCTAGCTTCAGTTACTCGGTAGCATCGAGTAATGTACCAATAGTGGGTCATGAATTGGCATATTTGTTAAGATCGCTTCAAGAAAATGGAATTCAGGATGTGAGTAGACTACATTTGGTCGGGTTTGGCCTTGGAGCACATGTTGCTGGTATCGCTAGTAGAGAGTTGCACAAAACCATCGGCATCGTTGGTAGAATTACTGGTAAGTGCTCGTTGTTTTGTTTAAAATTTTAATAATTATTTATGGATTTTTCAATCATTGCCCTTTCTTTATTATTAGTCTGACCAAAGGTGATAGAGACATCATCTATTTATGTAAAAACCCATACCCGAACAATAGCCTTTGTATCTATTATTGTTTGAATTTAGGACATAAGAATTCATGAGTGAGTATTATGTAAGTATTAAGTATTCTCTGTTTTACTAGACCATCTAATCCTACTTCCTACTTAATATTCTAAACACGAAAGTTTGTAAGTATGGATGAATGGATGTTTGTACCTCTTTCACGCAAAAACTACTGAACGGATTTGGATATAATTTGGTACACAGATAGATTATAATCTGGATAAACACATATGATAGTTTTTATCCCGATTTTATGTTCCCGTGGAATAATTTTCGAGTTGTAGCGGGTGGAGCTGCTGGCAACAGCTAGTTCACTAAATAAATCTGAAAATCATTTTTACATATTCTCTTTCTAGGACTGGACCCAGCTGGAAGTGGATGGGGCGCCAATTCCCAACGCTTGAGATCTGATGATGCTAAATACGTAGAGGTTATCCACACTGATGGAACAGGTCTACTTGCCAACGGTATTGGAACTGCTATCGGACAAGTAAACTTCTATGTCAATGGGGGAAGCAACCAACCCGGTTGTTTCAGCCACTCCTGTAGTCATAACCGGGTGTACGAGCTGTTCGCAGCATCTATGCGAGGCCACCTGTTTGGAAGAGGATGTAGCTCAATGACGCAGATGAATCTAAATTTGTGTAGAGGAAATGAATCCAAAATGGGTGGCCTTGAATTAAGTAAAATAGGGTATGTAATGTTTTCTTTTGTGATTACGTACGTTTAAAACAGAGATCATTCATGCAAAGGTTTATGGCCCAAATCTAATATATAAAATTCTCGTGTCACAGTTTTCGATGCCAAACTCCTCCGAAACGGCTTGACCGATTTTGATGAAATTTTTTGTGCGTATCGGGTATCTATGAGAATCGGCCAACATCTATTTTTCATCTTTTTTTTTTTTTCTGAAATTTTTTATATGGCAAAACAACGTTTGCCGGGGTCAGCTAGTAATCTATATATTTACGTCGCATTGCAACGCATGGTACGACGACCAATCAAGCTATGCAGAACCGGTATATAGTCCGGTCAATTTAGACATCCAAGGTTACATTAATTCCCGTCGGGGCCGCGGATTTTTGTACTAGATTACGTGGCCTCGGCGCAAGGGCAAAGAAGGAACATGGGTTCGGTTTTTAGTCAGTAGAAGTCTGACACTCCCCTTCGCTCTGCCCAAGAGCGGGGGGTTATTCGATGATTTTCTACCCACCAAAAAAAAAAAGGTTACATTAGTTCCCACTCGGCTGAAAATTGGTGGGATTGCTCAAAACACCATTATAAATGAAATGTAAGTCCCCATCGATCCGACCCTTGGAAAAAAAGTTATTTGAGGTCAAAGGTCACAAAAACGGATTGATCACGATTTTCAACTTTGGCTGAAAATCGTGAACAATCCGTTTTTGTGACCTTCCGGTAACACCCACTTTTTTCTTAATAAGGATTTTTGGTTTGTTTCAGTCAAACTCATCTATACTACAGGATTAACACTGGAAGGGACTTCCCGTTCTAAAATTGGATTGTTTTATGAATAAAATAATAAACTTTTACTTGCATAAATACTTATTTTTATTTCACCTCTGACTTCTTCTGAATTTAAGGGATGCGTCAGGGTAGTCCACAAAATTATTATTTTTTCTGTTTTTCGCAGGTCAGTGTCAGGTTGCATGTCGTTTAAAGTCCTGGCTGCAACAAATATGGCTTTGCAAAGTCATAATCATTAGAATTGATCAATACATTTTAAGTTAATTTAAACCAATACACAACAAACAAAAGAAATAAATGGCTTTAAATGCAAATCATGTTTCATTCAATTTACAGCTTATACTGACCGGTAATTTGCAAAAATCGTTAGAAATTTTTCATTTTGTGGGCTACCAAAGCGAGTGTCCTCACCCAAAAATAATGAGTAATTGTTATACTCGTATGAGTCATAGGAGAGATCATTCCATGATTATTTATATCGATCGATGACTTCTATTGAATCAATTACCAGACACGAATAGATTTTAATAATACCCAGTTACTGTTTGGTTTAGGGCCTCCTGGAATCCTTCTTAATCATGAAACTGCAATATGTGATAGGAAGATTACACAAAAAACTTCATAAAAGTAGACGAGTAAGGTATAAAAAGTTTAAAAATATTAACAATAATTTGAAGATTTTTGAACAAAATGGTCATAGGTACTACACAACAAAGCTCTCAGCAGAAACGTTATGAAATAAAAACTGGCCCAGAGCGAGTCGGGCCACGCTCAGTGTAGGGTTCCGTAGTGATAATTCTTTTGTTTGTTTGAAAAAAGATACGTTCAGGATAATAAAATATCTAAACAAAGTTAAAAAAAAATGCTTGCATATACGATTATAAACTACAAACTTAGTCCAGAAATTATTTTGTACAACTTTTTGTCTTTTTTGTACAAAAACTGTTTGCATCCAAGTTCAAAATGATTTTCCTAGAAAGTCCTTAAAAAGTTCGACTTTTCAGATTTTTTTCATATTTTCTAAACTTATGGTTCAAAAGTTAGAGGGGGGGGGACACATTGTTTTTTACTTTTGGAGCGATTATTTCCGAAATTATTGACATTATCAAAAATGCCCTGCAAGCTCATTTTCGCGTTCTTGTAGCACTCGATTGTAATAGTTGGAAGGGGAAGCTCTGCCCGAATAAAGTTATAAATCAGTTCCTGTTTATTTTTTACCACTGTCATTACAGGAGTCAATTTACCAAAGAGTCATCATACCATCCAAAGACCATACCATACCATTATCTTAAGCACCGTCGGGTAAAAATACAGATTTTATCACAATTATAAATTTATATCTGATGGATGTTAGGATAATCATGTGTGATATGCAGTTATCTGATTCACAGTGACAGGTATATAACGGAAATAAAGCAAATTATTCATTAGTATCTCAGAAATCGGTGGACCAGGCAATAACATGTTGAAGTTGGCCATTATCTTGGCTGTAGCGGCCGGTAAGCTATAATTTTTGTTAATCTACATCATGTATCTATTAGAAAAGTATGGTTGTCTAGAGTATTCTGCGGATATTTGACCACCCATTATTTACCGAGTTTCCTCCGTGCTTTTGGAAAGCCGTTGGTTCCGGTTGTCATTTATAGATCTTTGACCGGCGTTTCAGCTGTAGTCAGTGGCCCGAGAGTCTGATAACCAGTCTTACCAATTGTCTACTTACAACTTTCTCCATGGGACCCTCATCCCATGGAGATTCCCAGGGTCGCGAGAAACAGTCAACTTTCCCATAGGCTTGGTTCGAGTTGGTATTGAACAAATTATGGCCACACCTTTCTAATTATACATGCTGCATTTTATTGAAAATGGCAAGACCATAAACGTATAAATGCAGGTATAATATTGCCTAATATTGATTTGTCATGGATTCTCTAAGGCGACTTATACAACTTAGTAACGTTCAGAAGCAGTTTTCACTTGCTGTATTGATTTAATTTTCATATTACGGAACGAAACTAATACTTTGGAACCTATATTATCGAACAGGATGACATATTTCAAACTTGCAATCGTTATTTCACGAAAACTTCGAGTTTGAACTTTTCCCTGTGTAGGTACATAATTATAATTGTTGCTCGTGATTGTTGAATTGATTCAAGCTACCTAAAATGCAACTTTTTAAAATGCTAAATCGTGTTTTAAATTTATTTTCCAGTGGGCTGTGTACAAGCACAGAATAAGTATTTCCTTTACTCATGGTAAGTAATCCAAAAAAACGCACAGCGATAGTTTCCGCAGTCGGGATGAATGTTTTTTTTTTAAACGACTTCTTTATAATTTTATTATTAAAAATTAACTTGTCATTGTAGTTGAAAAACCTGTTCTCCCATACATTCTAACTGCAAAATACCTAAATGTTAAAGTATATAAAACGTGAAGATAAATACATTAACATAGGACACTAATGCTAAAACGGTTACCACCATTGATCTGTTTTTTTTTTTTATATATCTGTGGTTGGTTACCACGTATTCATTACATAATTCTGAACCACGTAGGTAGATATTTTTTGTCAATTTTTTTAGTCAGCTGTTTAACATTTTGTCCATGTAGGTAATACAATTATGTAAGGAAAAATAGTGCATTGTTACCTTAGGGGTGAAAGCAATCCCGTCGGGGCTGTGGATCCCGTCGGGGCTGTGGATTATTGAAAGGATAACGCGGCTCCGACACAAGGGCGAAGAAGGAACGTGGGTTTGGTTTTTCAGTAGAAGGTCAGTAGAAGTCTGACACTCCCCTTCGCTCTGCCCAAGAACGGGGGAGGGTTATTCGATGATTTTCCACCCACCAAAAAAAAAAGGGGTGAAAGCAACTTATTCAGTCCTGAGATGGGGTTTGGCGCAGCTAGGCCACTCATTATATAGCACAGAGTACGGACAGAGTATAAGCTTCATACAACCTCGTGAAATTACAAGCACGCGGGGCATGTGTTAATGTAATTTCACAGTATCAGTTGAAAACCATTCTCCTTACGGCTGAAAAGTATTACTTTCGACCCGCTCCTCAGGCATCTTCAGACCTACTTTCCGAGTCTGAGTAATAAAAACTGTTTTTTTATAACCAACAGAAAATTTCTATGATGGAGTTCAGCATAAAACTAAATAGCATCGGTGTTCCTTCTACCCTATATTCCAATAGATGGGTAATTCTCTTCAAAAAAAAAAAATCTTACTGTGGCTATTTATTTTCGTTTAGTACGAGAGGAGAATTTTCTTGGTTTTGGGAATGTGTGTTATTAAACTTGAAAACTAAGTAGGTACAAAAACATTTAGCAAATAATTATATCGACGGTTGAAACGCATTCAAACTTTTCAGGCCTTTTCAAAATGTTTTCAAAATGTCTTAGACCAATTAGGGCCTAAGACATTTTTGCAATATTGAGTTATATACATATTCGGAATCAGCAATTTATTTTTCTCCGTCGTTTGAGTTAGGTTTAAAAAAAAAAATTACTATTTTTTTGGCGCTTAGCACCCACTGCAAAACAGGCCTCATTTCTAACCTCATTGATCTATACGACACAAAAAAAAACCGGCCAAGTGCGAGTCGGACTCGCGCACCGAGGGTTCCGTAAAAAAAAAATATTATGTGATGTAACTAAAAATTTATGGTTTTCGTAATTATTCCTTTATCTATGCTATAAGACGTTGCTTCGTACCAAATTTCAAGATTCTGAGTTCACGGGAAGTACCCTGTAGGTTTTGATTCCCTTGCGAGTGTCGAAAATTTGCGGCATAAACGGGAGTATCTTGATGTAACTAAAAATTTATGGTTTTCGTAATTATTCCTTTATCTATGCTATAAGACGTTGCTTCGTACCAAATTTCAAGATTCTGAGTTCACGGGAAGTACCCTGTAGGTTTTGATTCCCTTGCGAGTGTCGAAAATTTGCGGCATAAACGGGAGTATCTTTTGATCGCGTTGACTTAGAAGTTTGATTTTTTCACAGCTCCAAGAGACCATAGACTTGAGTATTTGATATGAATTTCAGCTTGATACCTCCACGCGTTCCTGAGAAAAAAGGTCTTGACAGACAGACAGACAGACAGACAGACAGACAGACGGACAACAAAGTGATCCTATAAGGGTTCCGTTTTTTCCTTTTGAGGTACGGAACCCTAAAAAGGGAAGACTCGATGACTTATGCTATTTTGATTTTTCGAACTTTTATAACGGGCAGGGCCTGATTTACCCACAGGCTAATAAGGCTAGAGCCTAGGGCGCAAGGACTTAGGGGGCGGGCGGGCGCGGCGCTGAGCTGAGACTTATATAATAATATTTGGTAATTTTGGGAAAATACGTGTGTTAAAAAATAAAATGCTTAACCGCGCGTGCCTCTCATTGCAAAGCAATGTTTTTTTGCAAAATTTGTGATTTCTTTCTTTCATTTCGTTTGACACAGGTGAGAGTAGGATAGGAGGATTGAGTGAGAAAAAGAGAGTTCTCGGTAAAGGCAAAACCTGAAACCTGGGTCCTGGCCTAAGAGGCTCTTGGGCCCCGGCTGGAGGGGTTCTTAAGCGCGTGCTTGGAAAGAGGCCAGTTCCCGCTTCGTTGGAAGACGGAGAAGCTGGTCCTCATTCAGAAACCGGGGCGCCCTGCGGATTCGCCGTCCGCATACCGGCCCATTGTGCTGATCGACGAGGTGGGCAAGCTCTTAGAAAGAGTAATTGCAAACCGCCTCGCCGAATACCTTGAGGGAATGGGTCCGGATCTTCCGGAACACCAGTTTGGTTTTCGCAAGTGGCGCTCGACGGTGGATGCCATCATGCGTCATTCAATGGCCGTAAGGCTAGTCCGGGGGTACCGCACGATCTTTCGCGAGGCGGCAAACCTCCTTGCCGGTTTGCCGCTATGGGCTGGAGGCGATAGTCCTGCATAAATGGCGCTCGAGGAGCGAGCGCTTCACCGGGGGGTCAATCTGTTGCCGCGGCAAATTGCTGCGCAGCGGACAGACCTCCGGTGCGATCTGAGAGAGCGACTGTCGCAACCCCGTGCAGGGTACGCCCCATATTGGCGGTAAGTCCCCTCTTTGAAGGGTGGCTTGAGAGGCGCCACAGTGCCCTCACCTTCCGTCTGACGAATGTCCTCACCGGACACGGTTGTTTGTTGAAGGTACCTGCATCGAAGGGGAGGAAACGCCCGGATGCAACCATTATTGTGAGGATCGACCGGAGGATACGGTGGAGCACACCGTGGAGGTCTGCCTCGCTTGGGCGGAGCCCCACCGTGTTCTCGCAGCGGTGAACGGCGGCGGCGACCTCTCGCGTCCGGCCCTGGTGCAAGCCATGGTCCGGGGCGAGGAGGAAAAGGACGCCGTCGCCTCCTTCTGCGAAGCAATGATGCTAGTGAAGAAGGTGGCTGAACGTGAGAGGGAGAGAACCTCTCGTCCCAGCCGCCGCGGGAGGCGCTCCGGGCGTTGGGGGCCACGTGATGCTTCCGGCCACCGTAGACGCGGGCCTGTGGACTGTGAGTAATGGGCTAGCTCGCCGTCCGTCCGTCTAAGGCCTCGGCCTCGAATTTTGCGGGCAGCGGGGCGGCGGCGGCGGCGGCGCGGCTTGTATGGAGTGCACCGCTCGTTGCCCACCCCCGCGCCGCTGTTTTCGAGAACCGGTCCATTTGTTTGTACGCATAAGATCCTGCCGCTCCCGCGCCGCCGCCGCCGCCGCCCCGCTGCCCGCAAAATTCGAGGCCCTAAGACGACAACAGGCGTGTCGACGCGACGGCGCGCTCGTGTTCCACGGGCGCCTCAAAGAAATGTCAGCAACATGGAAGGGGGCTCGCAAGGTCCGACGCCCGTCGGGGATGCGGGTTGTTCGCAAGAGATACCACGGCCTTGACATAAAGGGCTAACAAGGATCATGGGTGGTTTTTAGTCGGTAGCAGTCTGACACTCCCTTTCGCTCTGCCCAAGATCGGGAGGGGTTATTTGATGATTTCCACCTGCCAAAAAAAAGGTTACGTAAGCTCTCTTCTGTAGGTACTTGTAATTTAATTAGTTGCACCTGTATGAAAAGGTAGGACAGGACAGGCTGGGGGCGCGTATTCATATTTAGCCTAGGGCGGTCAGAACTCTAAATCAGGCCCTGATAACGGGTTTCGATTAAGGCATTTGGCTTTGGGCTCCCACACATAAACACGATACGACGTCGCGTCGTGGAAATCTACGATACGACGCCATGATGTTAGAAACTCACGATGCAATCCTGTGCAGTTTTCTTGTTACTTTAATGAACAAATTAACATTTATTTGGGTTCTAATTTCAAAAACATTTCAATATTCTTTTCAGAATGCGTCTAGAGCGGTCCATTTTTCGGAATGAACTAAAACACCACCCCTCTGTATCGACGGCATCATGCATTGTATCGTGCGTGGCACATTACGTCACGATGCGCGATGTTGTGTTTTTTTACGATGCTCATCGTAGATTTCCACGACGCGGCATCGTTGTACGACGTGACGTCATATCGTGTTTATGTGTGGGAGCCCTTTTTCGCCACGGTTGTGGTTTTGTCGTTTGGCCTATTTTTAACCGACTTCAAAAAAGGAGGAGGTTATAATATGTTCGTGTGTATGTATATATTTTTTTTTTTATGTATGTTACCTGATTTCTGCCCCATTTGTGGACCGATTCTCAAAATTCTTTTTTTATTTGAAAGAGTATACTCCTTAGGTGGTCCCATTTTAATTTGGTGAAGATCTGGTGCTGATCTTCGGAGATATACAATGGAACTCTTCAAAAATAGACGGCAAATCTGTCGTAATTGCTGGGATCGCTTGGTTGTTTATTGAATATACATTATCATGACGTAACATCACGCCTGTATGCTCTGAGGGGGTATGCAGATGTGTACAATACACATTTTTTTATGGGTGCTAATTAAACCGGCTTCTTTTTAATAGCATTATTTGCATCTAAAAATCTAACTTGCCTTCTAAATTACTAAGTCAGCCACAATTAACGAGCATCTAAATAATACTATCTTAGCCACAAGTTATCTTTTTTAAAGCCACTCTTAATACAACTCAGCATCGTGATTATTTTTCAGCATCTAAATTTGTAACATGAATTCAAACAGTAAACTTCTAAAATATTAATATGTGGCATCAACAAAATATTCAATTAGCTTCTAATTTATTAACTCAGTACGTTTAAATTATAACTCATGCCACATTAACTAAGCATCAAAATTTAATTAAAATTGTCATCAAATATTATTATTATAGCCACTAATAGTATGTATAAACTCCTGTCGTGTCATCGAAAGGCTTAAATATAGGAGTTCAGAGTACTTAATGACCTAAATATTGAAGTTCAGAGTATCGAATGTCATAAAGATCGATATTATTTACATGTTGTGCTACAAAAGTTATCGACAGAATCGCTTCAGAACTTCATTTTTATCGGAAAACTAGACAATAAATTGTGAAAACATTTCTGCAAGCAACTCGGAAGTAGCGCTCGCCGGCCGCTGCCGCGGCACCGCTCGCTTCGCTCGCTCGGCTCGCGCGCGTTTGGTCACAGTTTTAACCTAACCTAACCTATTTCCCTCAGTTTACAATAACGAATCATACAATCTGCCTGTGACTAGTCAATTAGACAATGGTAAAAACATCTCTGTAACTAATAGGTATTTTTAACGTAAATATAATAATCTAAAGTGTATCAAAAGTTGACATTTCATGGCGCTCTCTGATTGGTGCAAATGGCCGGTCGCTGTCGTCTCGCGCGCTCGCGCCAAATCTTTCTGTTGCTATTTTCACGATAAAAGAATGCGATGTATTATTTTACATGCGAAGTTATAATAAATGATGTTGACTACAGTCGCTTCATTTATATTTTTTTTGAGGGCCTTGTGTTGAAGCTGTAAAATGTAAAATGGTGGTGAGATATAAATTCCGTGGCTGAGTTAGTAAATTAGGTGCCTATGTATAAATAACAATTCAATTCAATTCAATTCAATTCAATTCAATTCAATCAGTTTATTGCATACATGTTGTACATGAGATAGAATTTTTGTAAAAGTATCAAACATGCACCCTGTAAGGGCACTGCAAAACATACAAATAAAAATAAAATCAAATTAATAACATTTCAAATCATACTAAAAATTTACAAAATTATTATTAAGTACCTACATATTATTATAAAATTAAGAAAGTATTATTGTCAAATCAAATCAAATTATGTCAAAGAAAAAAATAAAGAAATATAAATGTCAAAATACCTAAAGTTACAAGTTAAAATGTCAGTCGTACACAGTAACACAGCCAAAAATTAAAACTAAATTATACATGAAAACCAAAATAATTATTTTAAACTCACAAAACAATAACATACAATATTATTTATTATATTTAATTAAAATCTATCATTGAGGTATTCATTAACATTATAATAGCTTTTGTTTAACAAGAAATTTTTTAGTTTATTAATAAAGATGTTATATTTATTTAGACTTCTTATTTCCTCAGGTAACTTATTATATATTTTTATCGACATGACATATGTACTTGAGGAATGCATTTTTAATCGGGATGTAGGGATATTTAATCTATTTTTATGTCTAAGAGTAATTTCATTTTGGATGTCTTCTCTTTTTGTGTAGAAATTCGGGTATTTACGTACAAATTTACAGATCTCAAAGATGTAAAGACACGGTAGGGTTAAAATATTTTGTTCCTGGAAGTGGGGCTTACAGCTATCCGTTTGTTCAATATTTACTAGTATCCTAATAAGCTTTTTTTGCAAGGTGAAAAGTGTGGGCGAGTCTGTACTATTTCCCCATAATATGACACCATATTTAAGCCATGCATATGCATACGCGTAATATGCTACCAACGCAGTTTTTATGTCTGTAGTTTTTTTGATTTCCCGAAGGGCGTATGAAAATTTTGATAATTTTGCTTGTACTTTCTGGATATGCGACTTCCAATTTATGTGTGTGTCTATGTCTAATCCTAATAGGGTGAATGTGTTAACTGTTTCTAATTTATGATTGTTAAAACTGAAATTTATATTTATAGGTTTTTTTTGTCTTGGGTGGAAGGTCAATATTTTAGTCTTGTCATAGTTTATTTCTAGGTTATGTTCAATCATCCAATGAGTTGTAGCGTCAAGTATTGAATTTAACTTATCATTAAGGTTAAGATCAGTTTCAGATGAAGCAAGAATAGAAATATCATCCGCGAATAAAACACAAGGTTCACTGATATGCTTCGGGAGGTCATTTATGTAAACTAAGAATAGGAAACAGCCTATTACACTACCTTGTGGGATTGAAGCGTTTATTGGTATGGTTTCAGATCGGACCAGTTCTATTTCTTGAGTTTTATGGTTATAATATTCCAATTCCACTACTTGCTCTCTATGTTGTAAGTACGACGCAAACCATTCATGACATTTACCACGGATCCCTATGCCAAATAGTTTGTTTAATAAGATGTCAAATTGTACTCTATCGTAAGCTTTCGTCATATCCAGCAGTAATCCTATTGCATATTTCTTGGAGTTAATGATATCGAGGGCTTCTTGAATGTACTTATAGACGGCGAGGGTTGTGGATCGATTTTTCCTAAAGCCGTTCTGAGAGTCATTAAATATTTTGTATTTTTCACAAAAAGCGTAGACACGGTTGCACATGGCTTTTTCAAATAATTTTGATGCAGTGGGTAGGAGAGCGATTGGGCGGTAATTATTTGGGTCAGTTTTGTCATTTTTCTTATGTATTGGCTTTACAAGGGCCTTTTTCAAGGAGTTGGGAAAAGTGCCTTCCTCGAAGGATTGATTGATTAGTTTGTAGAAAGGGAGAGTTAACTCGTCTGCACATTGTCTCATTAATGTAGGTGGAAGTTCATCAACGCCATAGCTTGACTTATTTTTTAAGTTTTTTATCAATGCATTCACCTCGTAAGGATCTATTGGGCTCAGAAAGATGGAATTCTCCGTTGTAGTCATTTTAGGTGTTTCTTGTCGTTTATTGCCGGATGAGCTTGTACTAGTTTTCCCAATAGAAGCAAAGTAGTCATTGAAGATGTTAGCTATCTCTTTGGGCTCTGAAGTCTTATAATTTTTGCTTATTTTTATAGTTATATTCTGTTTCTCGCGTCTAATATTTTTGTTTGTCCGTTCATTTATTATACCCCACATTGTTTTTACTCTATTATTTGATTTCATCATTTTGTGTTTATAGTGTTGTTTTTTTGCTGTAACTACAGTTTTCTTTAATATTTTTTCATACTTCCTGTAGTATTTTGTTAATATAGGGTTGTTGGTTTTGATAGTTAGTATTTTCAATAGTCTTTTATTTTTGCAAGAGGTTTTTATACCTTTTGAGAGCCAATATTTATTATAATTAGTTTTTAATTTGTATTTTTGTAATGGGATACATTGATTTAGGATGCTAATTAGGATTTTGTCAAAAGCTTCATAATTTTCGTTAATATTTTTATCAGCCGATATTATGTCGTTCCAATTCATTTCGTGCAATTTTGATTTGAATTTTAAAATATTTGTATTGTTGAATCGCCTTTTTGTTGTGTACCAAATTATATTCTTTGTTTGCTTGGGTAATATTAAATGTAAAATTGTACTATTGTGATCGGAAAAGCCTAACTCTTCTACCGTTGTGTACATGTCTTTATGTGTGAAGTTTGTGAATATGAGATCTAAACATGTTTTTGAAGTAGGTGTTATGCGTGTCGGGGTTTTTATGTGCTGTGTGAGTCTAAATTCCTGCATTAGATTTAAGAATTGGTTCGATTTTACATTTCCAGGCAGGATATTTATATTAAAATCGCCTCCTATAATAACATTAAGCGAAGAGTATTTCATGTTTACATATCTTAGAATTTTTTGTATTTGTTGATAGAACATTAACAAGGACAAGTTAATATAAATGTTGATCGTCACTTGATGCTTTCTATAGAATATTTAGTGGGCGTTGTAAAGAAGACGAATTAGTATATTAGAGGCTATATAATTTTCCCGTGGCTTAGTTATAAAATTAGAAGTTTGATCCTGTGGCCAATTAAAAAAACTGAGGCTCGTTTAATTATTTCTCTTTTTTTATGTAAGTAGGTAGGTATGTTACCTGATTTTGTGTATCGCGAATAACTTCGTCGTTTATGAACCAATTTTGATGATTATTTTTTTATTGGAACGGAGATACTTCAAGGGCCACCATGATATGGAAACCAGGATCTGATGATGGAATCCCAGAGAAATCGAGGGCAACCCTCAAATTTCATAGGCACATATTACGTGTTTCGTGCTTTTTCTGACACTACACAAGTATTCGCATCTAGCAGTCATCACTTCATGTTGATGAGCTTACGATGGAAGGTACTACACCTCAATGGTTAGGAGTTGAAAGCAATAATCAGGGAATCTTGAAGGTTAAGGGTTAGGTGTCATAGTAAGTATTTCTATAAGATATTACAACTAAAAATGAAAAAATAAAAAACTTTTTGCAAAAAAAAACAACCGACTTCAAAAACACCAAAAAGTGAAAAATAAACTTCAGAAGAAAAAAAAACAGCTTCTGAAGTCGGACGCAAAAAAACCAAATAAAACAAAGAAATGTCACCGACTTCAGAAGCTGATTTTTCTTCTGAAGTTTATTTTTCACTTTTTGATGTTTTTGAAGTCGGTTGTTTTTGTATTAAA
Source organism: Diarsia mendica (assembly GCA_949316265.1). Lineage (NCBI taxonomy): Eukaryota > Metazoa > Arthropoda > Insecta > Lepidoptera > Noctuidae > Diarsia > Diarsia mendica. The sequence continues at coordinate 16,301,541 of OX438895.1, forward strand.
CCAAAACAATAATAAGCTATGTCGGTTGGCCTAGTGGAATACCAACCTCAAAAATATTTTATGAACGTTGTACTTTATGAATTTTTGATTATGTATATTATATATATATTATATATAAAAGGATAACTGACTGGGTGACATATCAACGTACAGCCGAAACTACTGGGGCTAGGAATGTGAAATTTTGCACACGGCTTCCTATTATAATGTAGGCGAGCACTAAGAAGGGGTTTTCGGAAATTTAACCTTTAAGGGGGTGAAAAGGGGGATGAAAGTTTGTATGGAAAATCTTATTACTTGTGTTTAGGAATGTGAAATTTTGCACACGGCTTCCTATTATAATGTAGGGGAGCACTAAGAAGGGGTTTTTGGAAATTTAACCTTTAAGGGGGTGAAAAGGGGGATTAAAGTTTGTATGGAAAATCTTATTACTTGTGTTTAGGAATGTGAAATTTTGCACACGGCTTCATATTATAATGTAGGGGAGCACTAAGAAGGGGTTTTTAGAAATTTAACCTTTAAGGGGGTGAAAAGGGGAATGAAAGTTTGTATGGAAAATCGTCACTTTTGTAGTTGAACCGACATCCACGCTTGCGAAGCCGTGGGCAAAGTGCTAGTTACATTATATATGAAATGTAAAAAGAATTGACCTCGCCTGCTTCCAAGTTTTCTTTATTTAAAAATGTGCTTGTTTTTTGCTTTTCGGTTTTTTGAGTCGGGTTTTTTAGTTTTTTAACTACAATTTTTATGATTTAAAAAAAAAATATTGACCATCCTCCTGCAATTTTTTATATTGATATTATTAAAAAAAAATTAGTTTGATGATCTGAATCACAATTAGACACCTACTAGAAAACTGTCAAAACAGTTTGACAGTTTTCTAGTAGGTGTACGTAGTTTACGATAAATCGAAGACAAGCCATTTATTTTAAAGAACCACTTAAAGGTATAAGTTTTCAGATACTAATGTATGTTAAAATTGATAAGTAGAATTGATTGTAGTGGCCCCTTCACATTCTTTCAAGAAACCTTACCGAAAATACTATTAACAGGCGTGGTAACTGAAATAGTCACTGGTTTCACTACCGGTTTGCTGTATCAACAAAATAATTTTGCTTCCCAAAGCGTCACACTAATCATTTTAATACTTCATCATCATCATCATTAGCCTATAATGTTCCTACTGCAGGGACTCAGGCCTCCTCTCTAGGAGAGGGATGGGCTAAAATCTACCACGTGGGCCCGGTGCGGGTTGGATTCTAAAACTTACTAGGTCAAAAATCTGTTAAACTAGCTTACGAATTAATATTTGTTGTTAAAGGTTTAATCCGGTTGTACCAGAGCTATTTACATATTATAGTAACTTGTTAGCAAGTCCTTACTTCGATATAAATGGTGACACAATCATATTGATCCATGGGCATGGTGGAAGCGCTGCATCACGATTCAATGGATTAATCAGACAAGGTAAGTGTCTTGAAATAAGTCCTCAATTTTCAGCATTAGTATCTATGCTGGTGAAAATTCACATCATCATCATACCTTTAGGTGATCATAATAATCATTTTATTTCAGGCAACTAAAGCCCATTATGTAAAATACACACAAAAATATAATACAAAAAAACAAACTAAAATAAAATATTAAACAATAACTAAAAGTTTAACTAAACACGTAGGTATTGTCGGCGTCGTGTTTCTCTGCGAGGTGTCGCGTAACCGTCCTCGGAAAGGTCGGAAAACGACATCTTTCGGCCAAAAGTCCTCCTTTAATCAGGTCTGAAAATATAGGGTTGGAACACACACCACAAATGACGTCGTTGATGTTTTTTTTTTTTTACACAACGCCATCTAGTCCCAAGCTAAGCAGAGCTTGTGTTATGGGTACTAGACAACTGATAAACATACTTATATATTTCTAATTTCTAAATACATACTTATTATAGATAAATTACACCCAGACACAGAACAAATGATCGTGCTCATCACACAAACATTTGTCCTGGGTGGGAATCGAACCCACGACCTCCGGCATAGCAGTTAGGGTCACTAACCACTAGACCAACAGGCCAGTCAAAGCCAGTCAGTTAGTGCAATTCCAACCTTTTGACCCTGAGAGTCCAGTTGGTCTTCACTTTCAGATACTGCTTGCTTGACTTCCTCAACCGTCGTGAAGTGATGCAGACGTGAAATGTGTGTTAGGACCACTTGGTGCGGTACCGTAGAAGTTACAAGAAAAGGGCATCTTCTTTTTCCTTTTCTCTTTAGTGAAACCCTCCTCATCAACCTGGCTCGTTCTTGGCAAGGAGCAATGGACCACAGTCTGGGCAGGTTTAGCCTGTTTTTACCCTTTTCTGGATTGTCGCTTAGACAGCGACGCATCAGATTTGACGCTGGTGGCAATAACTGCATGGGCACGTTTAGGGGTCGACGACTCGAGGTACCTAAGCGGCCAGTGTTGTGGCGCGAGTGACGACGGCAGGTGGCGCTTGGTCAGCGTTATCAGTAGCTGGTGACGTACTTATGCTCGCCGATTCAAGACTGCCCATGGATGCATTTTGCGCCCCTCGACGAGTGTTCACCTCTAAAGCCTCTGATGACCCAATTACCGAACCAACGTTGCGCAATAATGCTATTTCCGCACGTAGCTCAGTATTGTAATTTTCTGAAACCTCCATTCTGGACTGCATTTTGGTCATCTCCACTTTCAAGGTAGTGCAGATCTATGTCCTTTAGCAGTCGTGTAAGGTCGATATGATCGAATATATGTGACAGGGGGGTGCTTACTCAGCTGCTTCGCCACGAAGTCTGGCACGTCGCTCGGGTCAGTCTTCTTCAACATATCGATGTTTTCTTAAAGACTCTTCTCGGTTCTATCTCTTCGGCGAGAGGGTATCTGGTTTAGTTTCCCAAGTGACTGGAACAGTAGGAGTTTTACGCTGCTGATGTCGTCTTCTTTGAATTTTGACTATTTGAAATATTGGCGGGATACTCACCTCCTCCATGTAGTCGATAGCATGGACTAGGAAAGCCAGCAATTCATGAAATAAAGCTCTTATTTAATGAATTGCTGGCGTTCGTTTGGAACTATGTATATAGTGTACACTATATTGTAAAGTTTTCACGGGCAGTAGGCTATAACCATCCAATACGCCCGCGTTCGAGTGCGCATCGCACTGCACTGTAGTCCCCGAATGGTTAGGCGGAGGTGTACCTAATAGTATAACCATGTTTAATTTCAATGTAAATCCATCGAATCCAGGAAAAAGAAAACACTCGAACAAAATTAAGATAAACGAAATTGGTCTTGATGGTGAAAATAATAAATGTGGTAATTGAATAGACAAAGAAAAAGTATGTAGGTAATAATTTAAGCCTTTGCCACCAAAGCAACCTTAATACTTTACGTATATCACTCTTATTAATGGAACTATTATTTCTTGCAGAAATATTAAGTCGTGAAGCACTTGACACAGTCAACTACAATGTTATTGTGGTTGACTGGGAAATATATGCTAGCTTCAGTTACTCGGTAGCATCGAGTAATGTACCAATAGTGGGTCATGAATTGGCATATTTCATAAGACCGCTTATAGAAAATGGAATGGATGTGAGTAGACTACATTTGGTCGGGTTTGGCCTTGGAGCACATGTTGCTGGTATCGCTAGTAGAGAGTTGCACAAAACCACTTACATCGGCATCGTTGGTAGAATTACTGGTAAGTGCTCGTTGTTTTGTTTAAAATTTTAATAATTATTTATGGAGTTTTCAATCATTGCCCTTTCTTTAATATTAGTCTGACCAAAGGTGATAGAGACATCATCTATTTATGTAAAAACCCATACCCGAACAATAGCCTTTGTATCTATTATTGTTTGAATTTAGGACATAAGAATTCATGAGTGAGTATTATGTAAGTATTAAGTATTCTCTGTTTTACTAGACCATCTAATCCTACTTCCTACTTAATTTATTATAAACGCCAAAGTTTGTAAGTATGGATGAATGGATGCTTGTAACTCTTTCACGCAAAAACTACTAAACGGATTTGGATATAATTTGGTACACAGGTAGATTATAATCTGGATAAACACATATGATAGTTTTTATCCCGATTTTATCTTCCCGTGGGATAATTTTCGAGTTGTAGCGGGTGGAGCTGCTGGCAACAGCTAGTTCACTAAATAAATCTGAAAATCATTTTTACATATTCTCTTTCTAGGACTGGACCCAGCTGGAAGTGGATGGGGCGCCAATTCCCAACGCTTGAGATCTGATGATGCTAAATACGTAGAGGTTATCCACACTGATGGAACAGGTCTACTTGCCAACGGTATTGGAACTGCTATCGGACAAGTAAACTTCTATGTCAATGGGGGAAGCAACCAACCCGGTTGTTTCAGCCACTCTTGTAGTCATAACCGGGTGTACGAGCTGTTTGCAGCATCTATGCGAGGCCACCTGTTTGGAAGAGGATGTAGCTCAATGACGCAGATGAATCTAAATTTGTGTAGAGGAAATGAATCCAAAATGGGTGGCCTTGAATTAAGTAAAATAGGGTATGTAATGTTTTCTTTTGTGATTGCGTACGTTTAAAACAGAGATCATTCATGCAAAGGTTTATGGCCCAAATAATCTATATATTTACGTCGCATTGCAACGCATGGTACGACGACCAATCAAGCTATGCAGAACCGGTATATAGTCCGGTCAATTTAGACATCCAAGGTTAAATTAATTCCCACCCGGCTGAAAATTGGTGGGATTGCTCAAAACACCATTATAAATGAAATGTAAAAAGTCCCCATCGATCCGACCCTTGGAAAAAAAGTTATTTGAGGTCAAAGGTCACAAAAACGGATTGATCACGATTTTCAACTTTGGCTGAAGATCGTGAACAATCCGTTTTTGTGACCTTCCGGTAACACCCACTTTTTTCTTAATAAGGATTTTTGGTTTGTTTCAGTCAAACTCATCTATACTACAGGATTAACACTGGAAGGGACTTCCCGTTCTAAAATTGGATTGTTTTATGAATAAAATAATAAACTTTTACTTGCATAAACACTTATTTTTATTTCACCTCTGACTTCTTCTGAATTTAAGGGATGCGTCAGGGTAGTCCACAAAATTCATTTTTTTTTCTGTTTTTCGCAGGTCAGTGTCAGGTTGTATGTCGTTTAAAGTCCTGGCTGCAACAAATATGGCTTTACAAAGTCATAATCATTAGAATTGATCAATACATTTTAAGTTAATTTAAACCAATACATAACAAAAGAAATCAATGGCTTTAAATGCAAATCATGTTTCATTCAATTTACAGCCTGATACTGACCGGTAATTTGCAAAAATCGTTAGAAATTTTTCATTTTGTGGGCTACCAAAGCGAGTGTCCTCACACAAAAATAATGAGTAATTGGTATACTCGTATGAGTCATAGGAGAGATCATTCCATGATTATTTATATCGATCGATGACTTCTATTGAATCAATTATCAGACACGAATAGATTTTAATAATACACAGTTACTGTTTGGTTTAGGGCCTCCTGGAATCCTTCTCAATCATGAAACTGCAATATGTGATAGAGGAAGATTACACAAAAAACTTCATAAAAGTAGACGAGTAAGGTATAAAAGGTTTAAAAATATTAACAATAGTTTGAAGATTTTTGAACAAAATGGTCATACTACACAACAAAGCTCTCAGCAGAAACGTTATAAAAAAAACTTAACAGTATCTAAAAGAATGCAGTGAAAGAAAAGATGCACGTTACGATTTTTATACCAGCATTATTCCATAAGTATAATTGGGTACTTGACTATTTTTTTTTGTACTGTTCTGGAAATTGTAAATAAAAAGATAGGCATAAAAAAAAAATGTAATATCTTGAAAAATGGCTTAGTTTTAACAGATTTAAAATTACTTGCTAGACAAAGACAGCACTATGAATATGTGACGTCATAACTCAACCCCCATAGTTACATAGCGTAGTGCAAATGGCCGTTTCGCACGACAAAGATAGAAAGTGCCCCCACTAAAAACTTCTAAAGCGTTGTAGCTATACAATTTTTTGATACATTTTATTAAAAAAAAATTACATCTTAATGTTTCTGTTAGTTCTTTGAAATAACATAACATTTTCGTAAATTTTGAACAGTAGTCAAGTACCCAATTAGGTAACACCATCATAACGGTCAAGCAGGGAATCGCAAAGGGAAAACTTAGAACTTTACAACGTTGGAAAATTTTGTATGAAGCCTGGCCGGCCAAACATCCGACAGTTTATATATTTTATTTCAATAATATAGGCCACTCATAAGACCTACATTAATCGATAGCTGGCATCAATATAAATTAATAAATTTTGATTTCGGCAAAATTTTCTAAAGTGTCACGATTCCGAGATATTATGAGCTATCAAAGTAGTCCACTCACTGATGGCATCTCCAGTGTATATTGATCAGTCACCTCCAGTGTACCATACACTGGTGATGCCAACTATCAATTGATACAGGATTCATGAGTGGCTTAATCAAATGGGAAATGGGATCAGAACGATCGCCCTATAAGCCTCATTTCACATTTATGAAAACTAATTATTAAATTACTGACTTCCAAAAATAATGTTAGAATTGGTGAGAGACTTTTTGCAAAAAAGATTTATATTTTATCCTTTTTATTAGTTGTAGAGTACACAAAGTATTGACATCATAAATCAATTTTACATTGTAACTACAAGTTATTGAGGGCATCATGGTGAACAAAGGTCAGGAGGAATAAAACTTAAATAAGTACCGATTTTTATGAAATTTCTATAGCACCAATCGAAAAGCATATACTTTCGAATAAAAAAAAAGTTAAAAAAAGACATACAATCAAATTGAAGACCTCCTTTTTAGGGTTCCGTACTCAAATAGGAACCCTTTATAGTTTCGCCATGTCTGTCTGTCCGTCTGTCCGTCCTCGCTTAATCTCTGTGACCGTTAAGCACTAGAAAGCTGAAATTTGGTACCAATATGTGTATCAATCACGCCGACAAAGTAGTAAAATAAAAATTGGAAAAAAAATGTTTTTTAGGGTAACCCCCATAAATGTAAAGTGGGAAGTGATTTTTTTAAATTTCAACCCTAACGTGTGATATATTGTTGGAAAGGTATTTAAAAATGAATAGGGGTTTACTAAAATCATTTTTTGATAATGTCAATACAATTTCGGAAATAATCGCTCCAAAAGTAAAAAACATTGTGTCTAACTTTTGAACCATAAGTTTTGAAAATATGAAAAAAATCTGAAAAGTAAAACTTTGGGACTTTCTAGGAAAATCATTTTGAACTTGGATGGAAACAGTTTTGGTACAAAAAAGACAAGAAGTTGTAGAAAATAATTTCTGGACTAAGTTTGTAGTATAATCGTATATGCAAGCATTTTTTTTAACTTCGTTTACATATTTTATTATCCTGAACGTACCTTTTTAAAAAAAAAAAAAAAAATTATCACTAGGTACGGAACCCTACACTGAGCGTGGCCCGACACGTTCTTGGCCGGTTTTTTTTAAATCTGTTCACAAGCGCATTAAAGGAGTTATAACAAGCTGTGTGGTGGCGTAAATAATTATATGAACGACCATCAGCAAAAAAAATTGGGGTGTAGGATATCATCAAATGACTCCTCCCGCTCTGTGCATAGCGGAAGTGCGACACAAAGGGCTATGAAGGGACATGGGTGGTTTTTAATAAGTAGAAGTACTTATTAAAAACCACCCATGTCCCTTCATACCCCTTTGTGTCGAGGCCGCAGTATCACTTTCGAACAACCCGTAATCCCGACGGGCACCGCGCCGGCCCTTGCATGTTGCTGACATCTCTTGAGGTGCGCGTGGAAAACAAACGCGCCGCGCCGTCGACACAGCCTGTTCGCCATGACGTATTGCGTTGTAGCAAAAAAAATCTTGATCCATAATCTCCGACATTTAAATTAATGTTATTATGTAGGTACTACAAGCTGAACATTCACTTCATTAACGTCAATTTAATTTCAGCATTTATAGGAGACGGTAAGTCCAAAGAAGAGTTTAAAATGCTTGGAAAACGTTCTAACGCACGTATTTGTTTATAAATAGGAGAATCAACAGTTATGTCTTGTGGTTATGTTATGAAAAAAAAATATGTGTATGATAACAATAAATTATATAATAATAACACGACTAAAAATAAATACAAGGAATTAAAATATGATACATTAAGCACTTTAAACACTCTGACACCAGGTTTGGCACCAATGGAACAGAAAATCTAATAAATAAAGAGAGAAGTCCTGACTGACTGACTGACTCATCAACGCCTAGCCCAAACCCTTGGACCTAGAAAGCTGAAATTTTGCACAAAGGTTCCCTTTATAGTGTAGACAAGGAATAAGGAAGGATTTTTCGAAATTCAACCCATAAGGGATTTAAATAGAGGATGAAAGTTTGTATGTAAAATCGTCATTTTCACGCGGGCGAAGCCGCTGGCAAAAGCTAGTAAAATAATAAATGAAGCACTACGAGCCTTCAAAAAAGTTAGGGTGTTTTGGTGTTGGTATAAATTGGTGGTAAATGGGCAAAATTATTAATATTACATTTTTTTTTAAAACGTTTTTCCACACTAGGATTTTCTCCAGTATCGTGGGTGCGTTTACAAACATTCAAACTAACATTCACAAACACAACCCAGACCCGAAACAACTATCCCATACAAATATTTGTTCCGTGCAGGGATCGAACCCGCGACACGCAGCGCAGCAATCCTATCTCTCAGCCACTACGCCAATCGTGCTGTCAAAATGATAACTCTTTCCTCTCTTTACTCTTTCTTCATTATGTATGAGTTTTTCCTGTATATAAATTAGATGAGGAAAAAGAAATGGAGATAGTGGATTAAATCTAACTGATAAAGAAAAACGCCCTAATTATAAAGCTGAATCATAAAGTTGTTTCTGGTTAGAAAAGTTAACGTAAGAGTTACTTCTAATGATTACATAATCAGTTTATTTATATGAAAATCATTTAAGCGGTTTCTGTAGTTTAATTTTTTTTTTATTATGATAGCACAAAGGATTTTCAATTCTCACTAAAAGAGTAGTTTATCACAGTGTGTTATCTGGTAATCTTTTGTGCCGATAATAGTCTACTGATTATAAAAACAAATGAATTTGTAAATTATGAACAGTAACGAAAAAATCAACCAAACAAAATGTTGAAGTTTGGTATTATTTTGGCTGCTCTGGCAGGTGAGTTTGTTTAGTTTATGTCCTTATTATATTTTTTATCTAGGTGTTGTTGTCATTTCTATCTATCATAGAGCTAGTTACATAGTGAAATTAATTACAAATAAGACAAATTAACCAAATGTAAAATCCCAATGGATTGGAAGTGGGACCCAAGCAATAAGGGTTTACTTCCTGCATTCTCACCAGAAAGCACGGAGACGCCTGGGTAGCCGCTGCTATTGACACTGGTTTAGTTAACTATACCTACTACTACCAACCACCGCTTACTGATGATTTTTTTTCTAAAAGGGGAGAGAACCGCATCCTCGGGCTATTTATTATTGAGATGATGATGAAAAGTACTCAAAAATATTTTGTATCAGCCCTCAGATAGACAATGAATTACAATTATTACGTAGGTATTTATTAAAACTCGTCCAAAGTCTCCTTTCATTAGTCATCGACATATTTTCGATAATAAACGATGAAGAAGCGGTAATCACAGCGACAACACCCTATCAAAGATTTTGCCAACCCCATCATCATCCAAAATGTTTCATCGCTCAAATTTTTCTTTTTCTTTTTTTTACAGTTTTACATGGAGCACAAGCAGAAAGGCAATATCGCCTATACACAGTGTAAGTACATAATTATTTTTATTTTAACAGGCGATGGAACAGACTCAGTAATAATCTGTTGTTCGTGATTTTGTAATCAAAGCATTTATCTATTAACCTAGCCTAATTAACACTTAATTTTATCTTATTAGGGCCAACCGCCAAGCGCCTGTGAATATGAGTCGGATCGACAGTTTTTTGCCGAATGAATTCCAACGAGAAAACCAAACAATCATATTAATCCATAGTCACGAAGGAGGAGTGGGACACGAATTCAATAACCTAATCATAAGGGGTAAGTAAGTCTAACACTGTCCTAGAATATTCACCAGGACAAAAAATCTTGAAACAGCAATAATCACCTACCATTTTCACCCTTTGTTGTTACTATTGACATCTCCAATAAATTAATTTATTATTTTTATTTTAGAAATATTCGAGTTTCAAGGAGCATTCAACGTTATAGTAGTTGACTGGGAAAACGAAGCTCGCCATAGTTACTCAACCGCAGTTTCGTATGTACCATATGTAGCTAATGAGCTAAGCGGATTTATAAGATGGTTAGTTGAACGTGGAAGCTCTGATGGCTCTGGCGCTGGCGGTGTCCCTCCCGGTGGCCCTGAAGTTGACCCAGGCCCTGAAAATGACCTTGGCAGGACGAGTGTAAGCCCAGGAGTGGACGTGAGCAAACTACACTTGGTCGGATTTGGCCTCGGAGCTCACATTGCCGGCATTGCTAGTAGACAGCTGAGACTTTCGCTTGGAGTTGTCGGCAGAATATCCGGTAAGTGAATATTGTTTCCTCTTTTTGCTGAAATAATCGTTTTATTCACAATCACCTTCTTGAATACTTATTTCGTTTTCTTTTTCTAGGGTTGGACCCATCTGGAAGTAGTTGGGGCAGCAGTTCTCAACGGTTAAGGAATACTGATGCTCATTACGTCGAAGTTCTGCACACGGATGGCTCGGGTATAATTAACTACGGAATTGGAACTTCACTAGGACATAAAGACTTCTTTGCTAACGGTGGATCGAACCAACCAGGATGCTTCGGTCACTACTGTAGTCATAACCGGGCCTACGAGCTGTTCGCAGCATCTATGCATGAACATCTATATGGAACCCCATGCAGCACAAGTACACAGCAGTCTCTTAACTTATGTAGAGGAACTCAAGTGCTTTTTGGTGGCACAGATTTAACTAAACCAGGGTAAATATTGCATTTTATCTTTTACTTTAGGCACATAAAATACAAATAATATTTGGTTCCCAAATCATAATTTCCATTTTTGTTTAGGGACATAGAAAGAAAAGAAAGAAAGAAAAATATTTATTTGGGACAAGCACAGGAACTACAAAAATAATAATAACAAAAACAAAAAAGAATATAAAACTAAATAATAAAGAGAAGACCTGTGCGAGGCCAAAAAGGCTCCTATCTCAGCATGATGCTGCGATAAATGAAAACAAATACCGCAGCGCTGGTATTCTGATAGGGCCCACTGTGATGTCACGGTCACACCTACGGACACAAAATACATAAACAATTTAAGCACTAGTTGGTACTTAAATCCTGTAAAAGTTATCAAGAGCTTTAGGGTTAGTTTTATACCTCGAAAACCCCTACGATTGACTCTTAAAAAATAGTTACTTATTGATATTATTTTATTTTCAGTTACTCCACTGTCTTCAGATTAAACACCGGAAGAAGGTACCCGTTCTGAGATAAATAAGTAATAATTTAAATATGAATGATTTTTTAATAAAATAAACTTTGCTTTTCAATGTGATATTTTTATTTTATTTCCTTGCCCCATCAATAAATCAAATTGTCTTAATTACTCTATATAGATAGGGTATTCCGGTGCTCGAAATAGACCAAAAGACCAAAGGTTATGTTGAACCTAATATTATCTAGCTTTCCTGTATGGTTCCAGTACTGGGAAAAGGCCTTTCTAAACTTCTTGCACACACAACTCTTTTCTAGTGCCAGTACTTCCAGTAGGAGGCAAGCTCTCCCACCATGTTCACCGTGGTCTGCGAGTTGACTTCAAACTTTTAATACTACTAATGCAAACCCTCTAGCCATAGGCCTTAAAACACCTCTGACTAATGAATCTGACCTTATGTCACTTGATCAAGACTTAAAATTGCATACACACTTTCTAAATCTTATCAATAATAATTTATCTCTACATAACAATCCTCATACTTCTTTGTTTATGAACACAAGGCATAACATTCTCAATATTCTTAGCTTAGCGATGGTCAAAAGTTAAATGTGTTTGGCCCAAAATTTTTCCACACGAACTCCACTGACTGAAGCAGTAACAATTAATTGATTTACAATTTTCTTTTGAGTATTATTTTTTTAGTCTTGTTCATGTTTGACTTTTTCTCGAATCGGTAACTTGTTTGAACAACCAGTATGTGGCAACCTGCATAATATCAAAGCTCTATCAATGCCACATTTAAGTTATAGAGAGTCCACCACTGCAGTTGTGCACGACGGACTGAAGAAAGGGTGCATTTCCTTTGTCACTCACATTGTGTTCGAATTGGACCGGTTATAGTCCATCGAAAACCCAAATAGCCGATGCTGGCAATACAGCTGCTGGGTTGAAATGGAACTGGGCTGGTCACGTCTGCCGCATGTCGGAGGAGCAATGGGCAAAAATTACCACTCAGTGGACACCAACCAGCAGGAAACGACGACGCGGCAGGCCCAGAAGGAGATGGCGGGATGAGCTGGATTGCTTCTCAAAGGATTGGCCTATAATCGCATTAGACCGCGAAATGTGGAAGGAGGGAAGGGAGACTTTGCCCTGCAGTGAGACAGTACAGGCTCATAAAAAAAAAATAGTCCATCCGGCTGGATTAGACCGTAGTGACTAACTTGAACCCGCCAATCTTAATGATAACAATACCAGCCTGATTAATCCATTGAATTACAATTAGATTGCTCGTGTAATAAGTCATTTATGTAAGATCACACGATCAATGTCTTCTTTTACCTTGTGTGGACTGTGTCCTCACTAGTTACGTCATCAATACACGGCTACTCGACAAAAGGTTTCGTCCCATCATAGCGTCACACATTAAGAAAATTATTAGAAAATCTAATCTATCTGTCATGAGGACGACGGTACCACCCCTAAAAATACCATAAGAGTACAATGCTGATTGACAACAGAAAAAAAAACGATGTGGAAATAAAGATTATTTGTAACTGCGTGTTTTACAAAAACATTGCCAGCTTTTATTCAGAAGCAAAATTTTTTGTAATGTGGTCGTATTTAAGGGTATAAATCTTCATCATCATCATCAGCCTATAATGTTCCCACTGCAGGGTCTCAGGCCTTCTCTCTAGGAGAGGGATGGGCTAATCCACCACGCGGGCCCAGTGCGGATTGGCAGATGTCACATGTCTTTTAATAAATCGTAAACCAGCTACAATTGCCAATTTGCCACTAAAATAAAATAAAAAAACTATTAGTTTTTGACTAGACAAACATACCATACTTTTTTTTGTGCACTGAAAACATATAGTCTTAGCAATTTGCAAATATTTGATTATGAAACGTGAGATGGGAAAAATGTGGAGGTTCTTGTTTCCTTTTTTCGGAAGATTGACTTTGTTGACTTGACAACTAATTTATCAATGCAGGAGGAAAGCACAGAACTGAAACTGACGAGCGGAGCGGAAGGAACTATCAGACTTCTACTGACTAAAAACCACACATGTTCATTCTTATCCTTTTGTTTGCGTAGATACGCTGTCGGATAATTCGTGATTTTGTGCGTTAAACATAAAGTATAATGCTCGGAAAACATTTAAAAGTGTACTTTATAGTGTAAAAACTGTGTAAAACTGTTTGTGAACTATAATAATTAGTGATTCAAACAAAAACCAGTGAACAAAAAACGAAAAATAATAATAATGTTTTTATTGATCCAAAAACTTAGTTACACACAAGAATTAAACATAGTATTATCTAAAAGTAGGTACATTCGTGATTCCGTGATAAAATACTTGTGGACAAAATTGTTGTGTTTTGATCTATGGGTGAATTATATTTAGTTGAGATCTTAGAACCCCAAACTAGGCAAGAAATGCCTGTATTTTGGGGAAATTAGGTAATTCTACTTTTCAAAGACTTTTCCATCCACCCTCAAACTTTTGATATTTTTATTTCAACTTCAAAATGTCATTTGATGTTTGGAATTAGTGTTGCCATAAATAGTACATTGTTACATTAGGGGTGAAAGTAACTTATTTAGTCCCCGAGACGGGGTTTGGCGCATGAGCGCAGCGAGGGCGCTAAATAGTTCGAGGGACTAAATAAGTCTTTAACCCGAGGTAAACACTGTGCTTTTCATTACGAATACAAGGAAAGTTGATGGAAATAGGCTTGCGCCCAATTACCTAAATCGAAAGGAAGAAAAAGTAAGAAACATAAGAGAAACACTTAAAATCGATTAAATCTAATCGGTGGCTGGCAATAGGCTTGCTCCTAATTACATTGTGACAGAAAAGGTTTGCGTGGCGCAGGTTATATAAAATAAAACCACGCAAATTGTCAACATAAAAAAATATAATTAATAAATAAATAAAGTCACCGACTATGGGTGTGGGTAGGTTCATGGCGCACCCTATTGCGTTTCACTTGTGAGGTGCACGTTACTGCCCTGATAGCTGGCGTGGCGATGACCGCAGCGAGGTGCCACGCTGGATGCCAGGGGTGTAGGCCGACAGGTGGTCGCGTCGACCCGGTGAGATGCTCGGCGAGGCCCACGTGGCAAATATGGCCAACGTGGGAAGTCCGCGCCGAACTTTATGGCGCGCACGTCTGAGCCAATACGGGCCCCTGAGGTGTAGGCGCGCAGTGGGTTGGTAGGCGGTGCTCCAACTTGGAATGATGGAAGTGTTCCTCCAGCAGGAACCTGGGACCCTGGAACGTGACGTCCAGCGTGTCAAGAGGTGGACAAAAGGTCGCCTCCGCTGATTGCGACACCAAGCTAAGCAAAGCGAGCAACAGTGCTATAATGAAGGTGTTGGTGGGATGTCACAATCAGACGGAGTTTACATGATGGAGAGAGTGCAAAAGGCATGACAGCACATTTTGGGTGTGAAGCACGAAGAGACCAAAATGTATTTAGCTGAAGGCAATTAGGTTAAAACAAACATAAATTAGCGTAGCAAAAAGTCGGAGAATAGAGGGAAAATAGGCTTACATGCTAAAATAACCTATAAGAAGAATACACACATGTTTATGCTGTTCAAGACACTTACCCAGTATGGGGGTTATGAAGACACTGAGTCTAACTGCACGATGGCAGAGAAAATATCTGAGATGGTAAAACATTACGCTCGAAACATGGCGAGAGGTGAGCACGTGTGACGGTCGCGAGCGCTCGCCCCTAGGGGCGCGGCGCCCGCGCCGAACACCGAATTCCAAAAGGAATGTGTCACGACGCACGCCGTATTTAACCTCACTGTGGGGAACGAACCACTATTGGTCATTCACTCGCAACTAGTGAGGTGCGTGCGTGATGATGACATATTATGCCTGTTTGTTCATGGATTCGTATGCGTTTAGTGATACTAATTACTACCACACTACTTGTTGTTAGTATCTGTGGTTATTGAGTTTGACGTTTAAGGTTTCTGTCATTGTCAGTTGAATGTAAACAAATAGTGATATTTCTGTTTTAATTGTTGAATTTAAGTTTGTATGTTTTAATTAGTTAAAAAGGTAACGTACAACGTTACAGTACCCCGCCACTTGGTGAGGGTTTTTACCTCAGTAAAAATCCTTTACCTCTATTATACCTCTATCTGAGTTACGACCCTTTTATTCTTCACCATTCATCCATCATATCTCATATCCAAATTTCAAAACTAGCAGACCACCTTAACATGAGGTGAGTCCGCAACCTAACAAGTATGTGAGAGTTCCATGTCTGTATTCGACTTGGTACTCGCGCAAAACAGAAGGCAAAAAGAAAGTAAGAGAAGTCTACTGGGTTTATAATATTAAGTTAAAGAAAGGGAAAAAAAACTGGATGTAGGCTTATTTAAGGAGTATCCACCCGCTCCTGCATAGGCTTATTTAATGAGTTGCAAACCGCTCAGATGAAATTTAAAGAAAGGGGGAAAAAAATTGGATGTAGGCTTATTTAAGGAGTATCCACCCGCTCCTGCATAGGCTTATTTAATGAGTTGCAAACCGCTCAATATTAATTCCCGGTAAAAACGTACCGAGTTAGGCGTCAACCAATTCAGAGGTTCCGATTAAAGGTGGAGAGACCACGGGTAAGGCACAAGATAAAATCAGGTGAGCGTGGTTCTCCATCGGGGCTGAAAAAGGTTAGCCGACCACCAATCCAGAGGTTCCGATTAGAAGCGGAGAGACCACGGGTAAGGCACATGATATAATCAAGTGAGCGTGGTTCTCCATCGGGGCTGGAATAGGTTAGGCGAATAAAAGACGGATTAGGACACGTGTGAAGACACTGATGATGACATCAAGTGTGCGTGTCACCGTCGGGGGGGGGGGAGGAATAAGAGCCCAATTGAATGGCGGATTAAGACACGTGTGAAGACACCGATGATAACATCAAGCGTGCGTGTCTCCGCGGGAGGCTTAATAAAATATGCACTGTACTATGCAGTGACAAAAATTTAAATTAAATTTAAGATATTGAAAATCTAATTAAAAAAAAACACTGTACTATGCAGTGACAAAATATAGAAAAGAGTTTAAAATTAAACCCTATTTTTAAAAGAAAAATTGAAAGAAAATTAAAAAAAAATAACCGCAAGAATACTGGGAAGTGTTGAACAGCAATAAACAAGGAGTCCCTACTACTCCGAATGTTACAAAAATAAACTAAGAGTAACGCTTTGGTTGTTGTCCTAAAAAAAATTAGAAACAAATAAAATAAAGGTTAATAAACAAGTAACAACAAGTAAGGCTAGGTGCAACTAATGTGTACGCATTTGGTATTTAAATTAAAAAAATGAGAAAAAAATAATCTCAAAAAAAATTTTTTTTCATTAACAAATTTTTGTTGCTGACTGTACTCAGAACCTATGTTGAGTAGCGACAAAAATTGTAAGAAATACCGATAAATAAAAACGGCAAAACAAAAAAAACTAAATCTCAAATATGTCCAAAGACTAATGTTTCCGACTGTACTCAATATGGAGACATAACAATATAACAGAAACAATAGTATGAAGTATTGAGTTATATTAACAGTTTAAAATAAAAGCTCAAATAATGTTCAATAACTTATGTTCCTGACTGTACTCAAACTATGTGAGACAAGACAATAAAAGAAAACAAAAGTATGAAGTACGAGATCTAAACTGCCAAAAAAAAAAAATTAAAGTTACAATTAATATTTAACAGCTAATTATGTTGCTGACTGTACTTACTAAGAAGTACTAGCCATTAAAAAAAAATACAAGTTGAAAAACAAAAATAAAAATTTGTATTGAAAATGTGTAACTTATTTTGATGCTGAGTGTACTAAGTCAATTATGTGAGAAGTACATGATCAACCAAAAAACAAAAGTACCTACTAAGTTACTTTAAGTTAAAATTAAACAATTACAATAATAGGTTGGTAAGAAAAGGATTGTCCGTTGCACAACATTAGTTACCCCGATGAAATGTTTAAAACTACAAGTTTTACTCGGGTAAAAAGTTTAACATCCAAGTTTTAATACTTGTGTTATGAAATGTTATTGAAATACAATTATAAGCATTGTTTAAAAAGTTATAACAAGTTATGTACTTGCTTAATAAAATAGAATATAAGTTTTTTAAATTGGTAAAATTTACAAGAAAATTGATTCTAAGTTATTTATAAAAAATTTGGACACAAGAGTGATATTAATATATGCACTGTTTGTGTCACAAGTAGACAAGGGTGTTATGTCTATAAATTAGCCAGTAATAGAAAACCCGGCAACCCAATCCCTTCAACCAGTTCACAGCAGAGCTGCTTACTGGAAGAAATAGGAATGAGCGTGGTACCTCCCCGGGGCGAGCCGTTACGATTAGCCCTACCACTATATAAGAACAATGAAGTTGTTCTAAACATTAAAATTATCAATTTTATAATAATGGGACAATCCGTTCCAACCAATAAAAAAAAATAAGTTACCGCTATGTACACCTTAGTTGCTGCCAACCAAAACGTTTTACAAAAACAAGACAACCACCAAAAATACACCAACATAAAAAAAAAATATACCCACAAGTGAAACTCAACGAGTACGACCATAAAACCACGTTTTGGGCGCCAATGTGACAGAAAAGGTTTGCGTGGCGCAGGTTATATAAAATAAAACCACGCAAATTGTCAACATAAAAAAATATAATTAATAAATAAATAAAGTCACCGACTATGGGTGTGGGTAGGTTCATGGCGCACCCTATTGCGTTTCACTTGTGAGGTGCACGTTACTGCCCTGATAGCTGGCGTGGCGATGACCGCAGCGAGGTGCCACGCTGGATGCCAGGGGTGTAGGCCGACAGGTGGTCGCGTCGACCCGGTGAGATGCTCGGCGAGGCCCACGTGGCAAATATGGCCAACGTGGGAAGTCCGCGCCGAACTTTATGGCGCGCACGTCTGAGCCAATACGGGCCCCTGAGGTGTAGGCGCGCAGTGGGTTGGTAGGCGGTGCTCCAACTTGGAATGATGGAAGTGTTCCTCCAGCAGGAACCTGGGACCCTGGAACGTGACGTCCAGCGTGTCAAGAGGTGGACAAAAGGTCGCCTCCGCTGATTGCGACACCAAGCTAAGCAAAGCGAGCAACAGTGCTATAATGAAGGTGTTGGTGGGATGTCACAATCAGACGGAGTTTACATGATGGAGAGAGTGCAAAAGGCATGACAGCACATTTTGGGTGTGAAGCACGAAGAGACCAAAATGTATTTAGCTGAAGGCAATTAGGTTAAAACAAACATAAATTAGCGTAGCAAAAAGTCGGAGAATAGAGGGAAAATAGGCTTACATGCTAAAATAACCTATAAGAAAAATACACACATGTTTATGCTGTTCAAGACACTTACCCAGTATGGGGGTTATGAAGACACTGAGTCTAACTGCACGATGGCAGAGAAAATATCTGAGATGGTAAAACATTACGCTCGAAACATGGCGAGAGGTGAGCACGTGTGACGGTCGCGAGCGCTCGCCCCTAGGGGCGCGGCGCCCGCGCCGAACACCGAATTCCAAAAGGAATGTGTCACGACGCACGCCGTATTTAACCTCACTGTGGGGAACGAACCACTATTGGTCATTCACTCGCAACTAGTGAGGTGCGTGCGTGATGATGACATATTATGCCTGTTTGTTCATGGATTCGTATGCGTTTAGTGATACTAATTACTACCACACTACTTGTTGTTAGTATCTGTGGTTATTGAGTTTGACGTTTAAGGTTTCTGTCATTGTCAGTTGAATGTAAACAAATAGTGATATTTCTGTTTTAATTGTTGAATTTAAGTTTGTATGTTTTAATTAGTTAAAAAGGTAACGTACAACGTTACAACATCGGTTGGGGGCAATAGGCTTGCCCCCAATTACATCAGTTGATGGCAATAGGCTTGCTGCTAACTACATTGGTTGATGGCAATAGGCTTGCTCCCAATTACCTACCTAAATCGGTGAATGACAATAGGCTTTCTCCTAATTAGATTGGTTGATGCCAATAGGCTTGCACCTAATCACATCAGTTGGTGGCAATAGGCTTGCTTCTAATTACATCTGTTGATGGCAATAGGCTTGCGCCTAATTACATTGGTTGATGGCAATAGGCTTACCCCCAATTACATCAGTGTATGGCAATAGGCTTGCTCCCAATTACCTATCTAAACCGGTGAATGGCAATAAGCTTGCTCCTAATTAGATTGGTTGATGCCAATAGGCTTGCTCCTAATTACATCAGTTGATGGTAATAGGCTTGCTCCTAATTAAATTGGTTGATGGCAATAGGCTTGCTCCCAATTACCTACCTAAATCGGTGAATGGCAATAGGCTTGCTCCTAATTATATTGGTTGATGCCAATAGGCTTGCACCTAATCACATCAGTTGATGGCAATAGGCTTGCTCCCAATTACCTACCTAAATCGGTGAATGGCAATAGGCTTTCTCCTAATTAGATTGGTTGATGCCAATAGGCTTGCACCTAATCACATCAGTTGGTGGCAATAGGCTTGCTTCTAATTACATCAGTTGATGGCAATAGGCTTGCTCCTAATTACATTGGTTGATGGCAATAGGCTTACCCCCAATTACATCATTGTAGGGTAATAGGCTTGCTCCCAATTACCTACCTAAACCGGTGAATGGCAATAGGCTTGCTCCTAATTAGATTGGTTGATGCCAATATAAGGCTAGCTCCTAATTACATCAGTTGATGGTAATAGGCTTGCTCTTAATTAAATTGGTTGATAGCAATAGGCTTGCTCCCAATTACCTACCTAAATCGGTGAATGGCAATAGGCTTGCTCCTAATTAGATTGGTTGATGCCAATAGGCTTGCACCTAATCACATCAGTTGGTGGCAATTGGCTTGCTCCTAATTACATCAGTTGATGGCAATAGGCTTGCTCTCAATATTACATTGGTTGATGGCAATAGGCTTACCCTCAATTACATCAGTATATGGCAATGGGCTTGCTCCTAATTACATTTGTTGATGGCAATAGGCTTGCACCTAATCACATCAGTTGGTGGCAATAGGCTTGCTCCCAATTACATCAAATAATTTGACAGCTGTCAATCGTGGTTCTGCGATAAACCATCGACCAAACCATGGTCTAACGCTAAACCTCGGCGACCCCTAGTTTAACAATGCAAACCATGGTCTAAATCGTATCTATCAAAGTTTCTCTTGTAAGACTTGTTACAGCTAGCATCTTTTTCATTGTGTTGTGTTGTTTTAAGCCGAAAATGGAAATTAACATAGATGCCCTGTGTCTCCCTAAATAAAAGACGAATTTCAAGTTCATCGAAGTAATTGTTTAGGTACACTTACTTTTTCCCCTGAACTTCAATTCTCAGAACGTTTTTTATGTGTTGGTCCATCACAATAATATATTATTAAACTTACTAAGTAAAGGTACACAAACAAGCAATTGTTCTTGAGACAAAAATTACAAAGCTAAATAAACCAACCAAACCTAACCAAACCACGGTTTTGTTGTTATGGTTTCTTAGATCGCGCGAGGATGTTACGTTCCGTTACAAGTACCTACTTAGATGTATTATTAGAAATTAATACGATATTAAGTAATGTGATTACTGCAATCGACGAAATAACTAAATAATGTTCATATCCATGCAAAATAACAATGTCACAATATTTTTAACACTCCTAAACATCATTTAATAATTTAGCGTATTATCAAAACGTTTTCTTTTCTGTGCAAACGGAACGTTGCAATTGAATGACATTATGGTGAACGAATGATATTTGAAACAATGGTTCAAATGACGGTACTATAGAGACCACGGGTTTTCAATGTTTTGTAATAAGAACTAATTTAGACCATGGTTCTGCAGATAAACCTGGACTTGATAGTTCAGGTTTAACAAACCAAGGTTTATTTAGTTTTTTGTAATAAGACCGAAATGGTCTAGCGCCAAACAAGACAGAACTAGAGGTGCTCTTAAAAATAAATAAGGTGGACATTGCCTTAATTTCAGAAACTCACCTCAATGATCGCAAACTATTTAACATGAATAACTATTGTGTAAACTGTACCAACCACCCAGACAACACCTCTCATGGTGGGGCAGCTGTTATCTTAAAAAAAGCAAAATTAAAAATTTTGAAAAAACCCACGACTGCTAAAAATTAATTGAAAAAAGGATAAAATAACATAAAACACCCACCTTAAAAAAACCCAAGAATGTCCTTCAATTTTGCTTTTTATTTTAAACTTTTTACTTTTATTGTTATTTTTTTATCTAAGAACATGCACCAATCAAACCTAAACCCATAACTGAAAACTGCATCAAAATCGGACTAGAAGTTTTGGAGAAAAATGGCAACATGTATTTGCACAAACACACAAACAAACAAACACACAAACAAACAAACACACAAACAAACAAACACACAAACAAACAACCTCTCACCCCAAACGCATATACCGTCTCCGTTCCGTCGTGGGTAAAAAATAACATTAAGCACCATTTACATAGTGAGTTCAAAGAAAATTGGTTACAAGCAACTACAATCACCATAGATGAGAGTATTGGTCCTCTTAACATAAGTGCCGCATACTGTCCACCAAACCTGAATGTCAAGAATTACATGTTTGACAGATATTTTAACACATTGGGCAATAGGTATATTAGTGGTGGAGATTGGAATTGCAAACACACTTGCTGGGGGTCCAGACTCATCACAACCAGAGGACGCGAGCTGAAAAAGAGCGTTGAAACTCAACGGCAAAGTCTGCTGTCCACTGGCGATCCAACCTACTGGCCTACGGATACCAACAGAACACCTGACCTTCTGAACTTTTTCATTGTCAAGGGACTGTCAAATATCAATTCTAGTGTGGAGTCGTCATTCGATACACTATCTGACCACTCTCCAGTTATTGCCACATTTAGTATTGTAGCTATCAAGAGGGAGCCAAAACTAACCTTGTGCAATCGGAAAACTGACTGGGACTCATTTGCGGATTACCTTGAAGAAGAAGTTAATCTAAAAGTAAAACTTAAAACTGAAGAAGACATCGATTCTGCCACATTCTACATAACCAATTTAATACAAATAGCAGCATGGCGCGCTACCCCAACACTGAATCCTTTAGTCTGCAAAAATAATATACCCTTACAGATTAAGCATAAACTGGAGGCCAAACGAAGATTGCGAAGGCAGCTTCATTTAAGTAAATCGGAAGAGGACAGAAGGGATTTTAATAAAGCTGCAAGAGAACTGAAGGAGCTCATTCATGATAACGAAAATACCATGTTCCAAGAAAAACTCTCAACATTGTCAGCTCAAAAACAGGACAACTATTCATTGTGGAATATAACCAAAAACTTCAAAAGGCCAAAGCATTTTGTACCTCCGCTTAGGCAACCTAATGGATCTTGGGCCAGAAAAGTACGCGACAAGGCGGAGCTTTTTGCAGAACAGCTTTCTGCGGTTTTCACTCCGAATAACTCTTCGATGACTGATTTTGAAGAAGAAGTCGATAGTTATCTGAACAGTGATCAACAACTATCACCTTTACTCAAACTGGTCACACCGAGAGAACTGATACGAACAATAAGAAATCTCGAGAACAATAAAAGTCCTGGTTACGATCTCATCACAGGTGAAATACCTAGAAAAATTATCGTCTTTCTAACAATGCTGTTCAATGCTGTCTTTCGGCTACTATACTACCCAAAAATGTGGAAGATATCACAAATATGTATGATAGCGAAGCCAGGAAAACCACCAACCGAACCAAGCTCATACAGACCCATAAGCCTCCTTCCAATCATATCAAAGGTTTTTGAGAAAATATTTCTACGAAGATTAAAACCAGTCCTTGACGAGAATGAAATAATACCAGACCACCTATTTGGGTTCCGTGAAAAGCACGCAACAGTAGAGCAAGTGCATAGAGTGGTCCACAAAATCAGCCAGTCATTGGAAAATAAAGAATACTGTTCTGCAGTGTTCCTGGATATCCAACAGGCATTCGATAGGGTATGGCACAAGGGACTTTTATATAAGTTGAAATCTCTGCTACCTAATTCTTTTTACAGGATATTAAAATCTTACATAGACCAAAGAAAATTTCAAGTTAAGTATGAGGAAGAACTGTCTGACCTGTACGAAATGAAGGTTTCAGTACCACAAGGATCTGTGCTTGGGCCCGTACTCTACTCTATCTATACTGCAGACTTGCCTAATTCTGATGACGTGATAACTGCGACCTATGCAGACGACACTGCGTGCCTTGCGAGTGACCAAGATCCAACTCAAGCGTCTCAAAAATTACAAGTCCAGTTGAATAAAATTGATGTATGGCTAAAAAAATGGAGAATTCAACCTAGCTTAACAAAGTCAGTTCAAGTGACCTTCACTCTTCGGAAGGGCGATTGTGCCCCAGTGTACATGGAAAGCAAACCACTGCCAAACAGCAACACAGTAAAATACCTGGGGCTATATTTAGACAGAAGGCTTACCTGGGCCAACCATATTAAGGCCAAGAAAAAGGCAGCTTCCATTGAAATGAAAAGCTTATCCTGGCTCTTAGGCAGACAATCAAAACTATCCAATAATAACAAAATACTAGTTTACAAAGCTGTAGTTAAACCAATCTGGACATACGGTATAGAACTATGGGGATCGGCTAGCCACTCCAACATCGAAATTTTGCAAAGGTTCCAAAATTTAGCCCTAAGAACTATCTCAATAGCACCCTGGTTTGTCAGAAACACAGAAATACACAAGCACTTATATGTACCAACAGTGAAAGAAGAACTATGTGAAAAATGCAAAAATTATAAACAGAGACTGAGCAAACACAGCAATGTCTTAGCCAAGAACCTCCTGAACAGACAAGGGGATATAATCCGCTTAAAGAGATGGCAAATCCTAAACTTGGACCAGAGAAAGTGACAACTTCAATTAAATTTTAGTACCATATAATGTGAATGTTTACTGCAACATCACAAAAAATCTCAAACGAAGACCACATCTGATTATAGCTAGACAGCTGATCGCAGATAAAATGAGAAGAAAAAATAAAATCCTTTTGTTTGCTCGACCGTGGTATCTCTTTCGAACAACCCGCATCAAGCAACGCCACCTAGAACCAGGGACCGAAAACCTTTATAAATTACGGTACAGGTATTGAAGAATTTTGGTTATTTTTCAGACTTAGGTTACCGCTATCTGGGTAACCAGACCGAAGAAAAATGTAACCTCTATTCAGGTTACCGTTTTAATACCGGCTACCTAAAACTGACCTTGATTACGAGAAAAAAGTTCGCGTTCGCCTAAGTTCGTGTGTCGGCCCGACTCTTTGTCACACACACAGGCGATGCGCGCCCTTTGAATATTGCCGACGGCACGTGTAAGATAGGGGTAATTTTTATTTCGGTAACCGGTATTAATATTGGTTGTATTCAATTTAATAATAAAGGTAACCTTTGAAATTACCTGTAAAGAAAAAAAAAGGTTGTTACCGAAAAAATACCCGTATTGATCATACCGGTTTGCACACTAAAAGTAGTCATACTATAGAAGCAGTTAGTATTTGAACTTTCTGAAACAATGACGCTACGCACATTTTTTTCAATGACCTAATGATTCGGGGTACAAGCGGTCACGCTTATCATTATTGACTGATAAGTACGAAATGATAACGTTCCTAAAAGTACGATTAGGGCAAATCTTCAATCTTTTATGATTTCAATCACTTTTGGCCATGACTTTGTCAAACCTTTATCGCAAATTATGATGTCAATTAATTGAATAATTAATCTTTCTGATTTATTAATTATTTTTAGATTTGTGATTAGTTGAAACAAAATTACACTATTTTATCATTTCTTTTAGTGGCGTATGAGTATTGTATACCTAATTCTCGGAGACAAAATGATATTATTATCTTAACTACACAAGGTACAAACGGTTTCCTCGTATCCAGTTCATCATTCTGTTGAAATTTTCATCAATTGTTTAAAACAAAAAATAAAACACAAAAAAGTGAAAAATAAAAAATCAGCTTCGATCAGAAGTCGGTGACTTTTGTTTGTTTGATTTCATGTTTTTGCCACCGACTTCTGAAGCTGATTTTTATTTTTCACTTTTTTGTGTTTTATTTTTGTCGAAGTCGGTTTTATTTTTTGTAAAAAACGTTTTTATTTTTCACTTTTTAGTGGTTCACATGTGCTTACTCACAACGTACCGGCGTGATGTTATGTTATGAACTGGTGTAAACAATAGACAGTCATGAGATTTCAGCAATCCCAGTCCATTTACTATCATTAATTGAAGAGTTCCGTTGCCTATCTCCGAAGTTCTTCATCACCTTTGTAGTGAGTACAGGCGTGATATTATGTTGTGTGATGGCGTAAACAATGCTTAGATATGCTATAGCAACAATCGTGGTTAATCTGCTGTTATTTATTGAAGAGTTCCCCCGATTTCTACAAGATCCCATCATCAGATATTGAAAGAATCATGAAATTCAGTTCACCCAGTCGCAAGTTATGAGCGAACAAACATAAA
The DNA here is from genome assembly GCA_949316265.1 of Diarsia mendica. Classification (NCBI taxonomy): domain Eukaryota; kingdom Metazoa; phylum Arthropoda; class Insecta; order Lepidoptera; family Noctuidae; genus Diarsia; species Diarsia mendica. Next base: position 16,327,684 of record OX438895.1, read on the forward strand.
AAAAACCTTTTTTTGAAGTCGGTTAAAAATAAGTTTTTCCATGGCTTTTGATTTGTCCTTCCCTTTCTGGATAGATTTTTAGACTTTTAACAATTTGGCGTGTATTACGTTTTTTTTTTTTTGTTTTGCCCTACGACTTATTTGTCGGCCCTACGTTGTCCCCCCATACCTAGGTGTACCTACTAGTGCTGTAACATGATAACATTGTGGAACCAAATCATTTCAAAAGAGTTTCTAATAAATAGGAAACGACCAAACCAAACAGTACGCCTTTTCTCCTAGCCTAGGTATATAATATTCTATCTATATATAAATAAAAAGAGAAGTCCTGACTGACTGACTGACTGACTCATCAACGCCCAGCCCAAACCCTTGAACCTAGAAAGCTGAAATTTTGCACAGAGGTTCCCTTTATAATGTAGACAAGGAATAAGGAAGGATTTTTCGAAATTCAACCCCTAAGGGAGTTAAATATGGGATGGAAGTTTGTGTGGAAAATCGTCATTTTCACGCAGGCGAAGCCGCTGGCAAAAGCTAGTGTGAAATAAAATATTAATTTGACTATGAAATGTACAAAGATTTCTGTGCAACTAATGGCAACCAACATTTTAGTCTGTCAAGCCTTATTTCCGCAGATTTTCTTGTCATTCGTCATGATACCGCGAAACCTTACTCTGGACGGATTTTCTCGTCAATCTTCGCCTTTCAATGCTTCGTATTTATCGCAGCAAATGCTGGATGAGCGATCACAATTGTGTCTAAATAATGGCATGTCACTCGGTACCGCCTCGCTTCCTGGTAACCTATATCTTTCAGTAAACTGCTATCAGACTAAGAAATAAAGCGATCACAGATTAAATTTTTGTAGTAAAGTAGTACAGGATATTTTATTGGTTTCGGCTAACTTCGTATATACGATTAGTTACTTGCTTTTGTTAGAAAATATAACGTTCATATTTAAGTGTTTGTGATAAAGTCGAAATCCAAAGCCCTATCTATATAATTATATTTTTAATAATTAGTAACATTTATGTGTTAAAAAAAACGTGTGGCACTCGGAGACTGCCGCGGTAAATCTATTGCATAGCATTTTTTATCAACTTATGCAATAATAGGTATAAATAATTAGGTACCTATTAATAGTGTAATTACACACCAAAATAATTATTCATTCAAAAAATTTGAACAAAAATAACGATATTAAGAGTTTGATCTTCGAATTTCGCGCGATGTACATTATATAAATCAAAACTAACCTTCTTAAACTAACTAAGCTAGTAAGAAACTCTATGACAGAAAATTTAGAAGAAAAAGTATTGACAGCCTGACGTAAGTGTCATAACGTAAACCAGCAATGCCCAACACAGGAATGCACGACACGAGAACGCGCGACATAGGAATGTAAGTGTTTTGAATTCCAATGTTGTACATTGTCATGTCGTGCATTGCTGGTATGTGCATTACTGTGACGGGCATTATAGGGACTCGTTATTTTCCGTAACCATAGCAACCCTTAAACTTGACACTGAATATTTTTGTTAGGAAATCTCTGGATTCGCTCTCCACGCTCAACTCAAGGCCCGCGATAGAATCTATGCAATAGATTAATAACCGACTTCCCAAAAAGGAGGAGGTTCTCAATTCGATTGTATTTTTTATATGCTTGTTAACTTATAACACCGCCATTTATTTTAAGTACCAATTTGAAAAAGTCTTTTTTAATGCCTTCCGATTGCTCCCACAAAAAAAAAAAAAAACAAAAAAATCAGTTCACTATTTTTTTATGTAAAACTCAGGTATTTTATGAACCAATGAACTAAAAGCTTGTTTTATGTAAAAGGATAATAGTTTCCAATTGGTCCCATTATTTCATCATCACGCAACGCCGACGTCGCGTCGCCGTCGCCGGCCCAGAAAGAGGCGGCGAAAAGTTGATTCATGACATGAATTATTTATATGACTGGCCTGTTGGTCTAGTGGTTAGTGACCCTAACTGCTATGCCGGAGGTCGTGGGTTCGATTCCCACCCAGGACAAATGTTTGTGTGATGAGCACGATCATTTGTTCTGTGTCTGGGTGTAATTTATCTATAATATGTATGTATTTAGAAATATATAAGTATGTTTATCAGTTGTCTAGTACCCATAACACAAGCTCTGCTTAGCTTGGGACTAGATGGCGTTGTGTGATAGTTGTGGAATATTATTATTATTATTATTATTATTATATATACAACAAAAAGTGTAAAATAAAAAATGTCTTGTTACAAAATAAAAATAACACTAAAAGTCTCAAATAACTTTACTTTCGGTAGTCGGTGACTTGCCGTTTTTATTCAATAGTACACTTTTTTGTGTTTTTGGAAGTCAGTGTAGTGTTTTTGAAACATGTTTTCGTAAAGGCATATTATAAAAGTTCAATTTCTCTGCATTTTCTCTGCACCTGGGTTTTATACTTGCTGTAATGATAGATTTCTTATGTAAATAGTACTTTTGAGTCATCATCCTTCCCCTGCCCTCATCACAATTAATTTGGGGTCAACGCAGCATGTCTTCTTTTTTTTCCATACTTTTATAAAGAAGAAAGAAAGAAGAAGATCTAGCTATATCATCCTTCACACAGTCCATCCATCGTTTCTTTGGTCTTCCTCACTTACCCACACTGATACTCAAAACTTTCCTCATGACTGTTTTCCTTATTACCGATAAAGATAACAAAACTCTGTCGGACTTTACTTTTAATTATAAAATAAAGGAGTTTATCTGTCAATTCTCGTTTAAGAGGGCAGTTTATCAAATTGTTTTATCTGTTAATCTGTTACGACGATAATAGGTGATTGATTATAAAATCAAACGAATCAACGAATTAAGAATAGTAACGAATCGATCGACCAAACAGAATGTTGAAGTTTGGAATTATTTTGGCTGCTCTGGCTGGTAAGTTTGTTTATTTAATATCCTTATCAACTCCATTATCTAGGTATTCATTGTTACTATCACGAAACTAGAGCATTCTCTAAAAAGTAACGTAGTTAAATTCTTGCTTGTTAAATTTCGTTTTTTGTTATTGTCACAATACAAAACAAGTCAAGAGCTACTACCAAGCTTATCAAACCGAGTCCTCGATCCAACTTCTTTATGAGAACTTTCTCAGGTTTACCTCTGGTGCCCCGTATACCTACTGCTTCTTTTTATGGCGTAGTTAGACATTACAAATGAACAAATATCAGCTGTCCAGGTTGGTCACAACAAGTTGTCTTTCTTGACGATAAACCCTATCCAGCTTTACTTTATCATCCTTCTAATAACATTTTTTTTTGCAGTGTGCCATGTGCAAGCCTCTTATCAATTTCTTTACACATTGTAAGTATATAATTATTCTTAAAAAATCTTTCTGAAATATCAGAAACGACTCAACCATTACACGTTGCCCTTTTGTGAACATTACATGTTTCACCAAAACTAACAGCGTTATAATTATCTTTCTGCCCTTGTCCCGTGTTACTTGGAGTCATGTTAAAAGGAAAAAACGGACCCTTTGGGTTCTTAAGGGGGGGGAGTGATCATAAAGGATCACTCGTGTGTGTGTCTGTCTGTCCGACCATTCCCCCTCCTTATCTTCTGAACTACTGAGCCTAAAATTAGTTCAACGCTTATAGATTACAGGTAAACCTATAAAAGTCTATGGTGCTAAAATAACATGGAAAATCTCTCAATATCAACCATAATGGTACCTGCGGAACCCATCGTGTGCAAGTTCGACTTGAACTTGGCCAGTTTTTCGTCCAGGCTACCTTGTCAACCGCCACGTTATCATTACTCCTTTATCGTACTTATCATTCGTTTCACAATCGCAATCGTTTCCTTGCTCGTCCTCCTTAACCTAATCTTTCTAATTTTATTTTTAAGGGGTAACCGAGAAATACCAGTGAATGTGAGCAACAGCAACGCGGGTTTCTTACCGAATTTGTTCAACACAGCGGACAATACCATCATATTGATTCATGAACACGGAGGAGGACTCAGCCATGAATTCAATTCACTAAACATGAGGGGTAAGTCTTAGTATTAATTTATTTATAGGAGGTGACTGCTGAGATGACGAGAAATAGGGAAGTATGGAAGAAGAAGACATGTTGTGCCGACCCCAAATAAATTGGGGTAAGGTCAGGAGAATGATGATGATGATTTAAAGGTACCCACCGTGACTTAAAGTGATACAGATTTATTTTTTCTTACAAAGTACAAATATTGTTACAATATAGAGGTGTTACAAATATTGGAGGTACAAAATATTGTGGAAGTCATGAATCATAATTTTAGAACGTACGACATGTACGACTAATGTAAGAAAAGAATAACACGTGTATGTGTTTGTTAGTGTGTGAAATGTGAGTGTGATATGGAAAGTGTTGTGTGTGTGAATTCCAAATAATAACAATTAATTTATCAATTAATTAACGCCACAGCAATTCGTTTACAATTTCTAGAGTCTAAATATCAGTTAAAACGAAAGCTGTTGTTGTAACTACTCTAATGTAATCATTTTATTTTTATTTCAGAAATATTCCAGTTTCATGGATCGAACAACATCATAGTGGTTGACTGGGAAAGTGAAGCTAGCGGCAGTTACTCGAGTGCAGTTTCGTATGTACCAACTGTGGCTAATGAACTCACCGAATTCTTACGATGGTTATCTTTTGCTGCTCAAGAAACTGCAAGTCCCCGATCTCCGGTAGATTTGAGACGAGTGCACTTGGTCGGGTTTGGCCTTGGAGCTCACATTGCAGGCATTGCTAGTAGACAGCTGAGGATTTCACATGGACTAGTTGGCAGAATTACTGGTCAGTGTTTTTATTCTCTCTGTTTTTTGCCGTCAATTATTATATTTTGCAACAATCACTTATTTTAACCTATTTTTTTATGTTACGTTTATAGGGTTGGACCCATCTGGAAGATCGTGGGGGAGCAGTTCCCAACGTTTGAGGAATACTGACGCTCATTATGTTGAAGTTTTGCACACTGATGGTGTAGGACCAACTGCCTACGGTATTGGAGAAAGACTTGGACATATAGACTTCTTCATTAACGGTGGAAACAACCAACCAGGCTGTTTTAGCCATTCCTGTAGTCATAACCGGGTCTACGAAGTGTTTGCGGCCTCTATGAGGGGCCATCTGCTTGGAACCCCTTGCAATTCACTTACTCAGTTAAACTTTGGCAGATGTAGAGGAACTCAATTGGCAGTAGGCGGCCTAAATTTATCGAAACCAAAGTAAGTATAATTGTATAAATATTGAATGTATATATCTTTATTAGATAGCATTAGCATATTAGTATAATGCTTATGTTTCCTCTGCTGGGACAAAGTTCTCCTCTGTGTCAGAGGAATATTGTGTATCTATCACGCGGGCCCATGTGACCTCCAACTCGTAAGTAGGAAGCATTACCACTGTTAAACACTCATTCGAATTCGATCCCCGCATTGAACATATTATTATGTTTGTATGACCTACAGGTTGTTTGTACCGGGTCTGTCTGTTTTTGAGTTTATTTTTTTGTAAACGCACCCACGATACTCGCTGAACTGATAGATCGAACTGTTCAGTGCAACGCTTGTCGCCTTCGCTAGTCACCTCGTGTGTTGAAGGACCGTGTACTACGGCTCGGTTCAAAAATTTAAAATTTCTTTCAAGAATTGCGATTTTTTTTTAAAGAAGGTTTCGGAACTGATTTTGAGTAATTTGATTGGTTAGCGTACGTAGCTTAATTGAGGTCTAGAAACATACTTAGTTGTAAAATTAAAAAAAAAAGTTGTATAATTAAAGTAATCGTATCTTTTTGATGTTATGTTATCTTTTAGGGTTAGGTGTTTGCCTAGTAAATCTACACGTACGTATACGTTTAAGAAGGAAAATATATCTTAAACTTTCTTTTTCCAGTTACGAGACTATCTACGATGTCAGCACCGACAGAAGATTCCCGTTCTAAGATTAAACGATTTTATGAAAAATAAACTTTATTTACCAACATGATTATTTATTTAATTTCCCAAATTTTACCTACATCAAATAATATGTTAATAAAGTAGGTATTCCTAAATTCTCGCAGTTTTGAGATAAGCTAAAAGGCGAATTTGTAAAAAAGTGGGTAACCCGTGTTATGGAATAACCGTGTTAGACTTAACATAAATTTTGTTATCAGTTCTAGCAATATTTACAGTAACTGCTCTAGGAGCTTCTTGTTCTGGTACAATATTGTTTAAAAAATACTTTTAAGTATGGAAGAAGAAGACATCATGCTACTCTGGCCCCAAATAATTGGGTTATGGGCATGAGAATTATGATAATGGCATTTAAAAAAGGTTGTACCTACCCCTTTTATTGTTTTAGGGATTAGAGTAAACAGAATGTCAGTTATAATCCCTATATTACAGCCCTCTTAGGCAAAATGATTATTCAGAAAACAATCTTGAAAGTAAAGAAACAGAATACTTTTTAGTTGTAATTTTTTTGTGATTTTTGGAAGTCTGTTACTTTTTTCCATTTTTTTTTGTCGGGTATAAAAAGTTTAATTTCTATGCAATTTCTCTGTTAGTGTGATTTTATTTACTGTAACGACTGATGCATTATGCACATAATATTTGTAAGTTATCAGTTAGTAAGCCTTTATATTTGTGGTTGGTAGGTACAGCCTATCTTCTTCTTCCATACTTCTCTATTACTCATCATCACAATACATACATACTTCACACAGTCCATCCATTGTTTCTTTGGTCCACCTTTACTCTTTTACCCATCCACAATTATACTCAACTCGTTTTCCTCATCACTCCGCATCACACCACCATACCACGACAGCCGATACCACATAACTTTTCAGTCACTGTCACTATTTAGACTTCAAATAAGTATTAAATTAATTATTATCAGTAAAGGTCAAAAATATCAGCTTACATTCGAACGAAAACGACCGAATAAGGATACATCGAACAGAAATAGTAAATGACCGAAAAAGATAACAAAATTCTGACTCTACGTTTAATTATAAAATAAAAGAATTTATGTCTCACTTCTTGTTTAGGGCAGTTTATCAAATAGCTTTATCGGTTAATCTGTTATGACGATGATAGGTAATTGATTATAAAACAAAAGTATTAGCAAATCATAAACAGTAACGAATCGTTCGACCAAACAAAATGTTGAAATTTGGAATTGTTTTAGCTGCTCTAGCAGGTAAGTTTGTTTATTTAATTTCCATGTCATCACAGAACTAGTTAATCCTCTACGTCACTTTGTTAGTGATTACTGTAATTTAAATTCCATTCTTTATTATTGTAACAATACGAAACATGTCAAGAGCTACTAGCAAGCTTTACAAACCAAGTCCTAGATCCAAATTCTTAATGAAAACGTATCTCTGGTGTACCGCAATCAGCGTGTAGTTTTTCCATGTGTTTGGACATTCAATATGAACCACTTTTTCCATGACTACCATCGAAATAGCGAAATAAAAATAAGCTTTCCAGTAAGTCCAATAACTACTCGAAACGAATGCACAGCAGATTTATAACCCAAACCCAGACTTCATGAAGATAAACCCAATACCATTTCGCCCGACTTGGAAATTGATTCAATAGTGCTTGTAATTACTGGACCAACTAGACATTTAATAAAACATATTAATTCAAACTCATAATTCATAAATCATAGAGATGCTTCGATGATGAACTCAATTGGCAAACTGTTTGAGAGGATATTGCTTAACAGGATGAAAAATATCTAAGTACAGATTCCGGGAAAAACACGGGACAATTGAACAGGTACACCGTATAATTAACACCATTAGCAGATGCCTTGAAAACAAATTATATTGCTCTGCATTCTTTTTGGATATCGGCCAAGCGTTTGATAAGGTTTGGCAAGACGGCCTCCTATTCAAGCTAAAGAAGCATCTTCCGAATTGTCTATTCCGAATACTTAGATCCTACTTAGATAAAAGATGCAACCGAGTGAAGTACAGCGATGATATCTCAGAAGTACACGAAGTAAAGTCAGGTGTTCCTCAGGGCAGTATCTTGGGTCCTGTACTATACCTCATTTTTACAGCAGATATCCCAACACCTGCCCTAGTAGCATTTTTGTTGGCATTTGTTGGCATTTAGTTGGGCCACATACATTTTTGTTGGCATTTAGTTGGGCCACATACCTCTGTATGTGGCCCAACTAAATGCCAACAAAAAATGCTACTAGGGTGACTACTCCACGATTGCGATATACGCTGATGATACGGCACTACTGTCGGCTCATAGCAACCCAGAAACGGCATCATCATACCTGACAGAAGTTGAGATGTGAGAGCAAATCGGTACATCTAACATTTACACGTAGGAGAGAAACATGTACACCGGTAACGCTAAACTGCATGGTTATCCTTCAAGATAATAACGCAAAATACTTGGGCATGCACCTAGACAGGAAATTTACATGGCAAAACATATTTGGACAAAGCGCAAACAACTAGATGGACAACTGCGTTCCCTGAACTGGTTATTGGGACGCCCATCACAACTAAATTCTAACAGCAAGATGCTAGTGTACAAAACTACCTTAAAACCAATATGGACGGTATACAACTATGGGGAACAGCCAGCAACAGAAACATAGATATCCTGGAGAGATTCCAGACCAAAGCTCTCAGAACAATGTTTGGTATCCCTCATTGTATAAGTAATAGATACATATACCTCGATCTCGGCCTAAAAATAGTTGGGCAGGAAATAGCTCAAAACAGCCTGAAATATCAGGAGAAACTGACCGTCCATGTAAACAAACTGGCACACGCTCTGAGTGGAGAAAACGCTCTTCAGCATACTCGGCTAAAAAGAAGTGACTTAACGAGGCTACATAAAAGATTTGCCACTTGACAACAAGAGAGTCGTGTGAAAAGAATTTTCATACAAGTGTGGCTCTTGAGGAAAACATAAACTGAGAAATCAAACAAAGAAGTGGCTTATTGTTGCAAAACAGATGGCCTTGAAGCAGAAATAATAGAAAAAAAAGAAAAGATGAACTTTATGTCAAGAATACGGTAATGTTGTTACACCATGCAAACAGTGATCGCTGCAAGTTGTCACTAAATTAATTTCTTGAGAATAAACCTTAACTAGCCTAGCTTTTTCACCATTCTAATAACAATCTATTTTTTGCAGTGTACCATGTACAAGCCTCTCAGCAATACCTCTACACATTGTAAGTATACTATGATTAATATAAAAATAAATCCCTCCAAAATTAAAGCCACAAACTCAGCCACAACTTGTCGCCTGCATTTTTATAAACATTGCAATTACCAAACATACCTTAACCTCCTCATCTTCTTGCCCTTTTTTTTTTTGAGTGGAAAATCATCAAATAAACCCCCCCGCTCTTGGGCAGAGCGAAGGGGAGTGTCAGACTTCTACTGACTAAAAACCAACCCATGTTCTTTCTTCGCCCTTGTGCCGAGGCCACGTCATCTCTTTCGATAATCCGCAGCCCCGGCGGGCGTCGGCCCTTGCGGGCCCCTCCTTGCTGACATCTCTTCAAGGCGCGCGTGGAATACGAACGCACCGCCGACACGGTCTGTTGCCGTCATGACGACGGCCGGACGGCGAGCTAGCTCATTACTCACCGTCCACAGGCCTGCGTCTACGGTGGCCGGAAGCCATCACGTGGCCCCCGACGCCCGGAGCGCCTCCCGCGGCGGATCTTCTTGCCCTTGCTCCATGTTACTTGGGTTCGGTCCATCACGTTTTTTCTTCCATTCTCCTCTATCAACCACCACGCTATCATTTACTCCGTTATCTTCCGTAGCATTCGTCTCACAATATAATTATCTCGTCCTCCCCAGCCTAATCTTTCTAATGTTGTGTTCTAGGAGTAACCGGGACATACCGGAGAATGTCAGTAATACCAACGCGGTCTACTTGCCGAATGTGTTTAACCCATTACACAATACAATCGTATTGATTCACGGGCACGGAGGAGGACCCGGCCATGAATTCAATTCACTAATCATGAGGGGTAAGTCTTAGTAGCTGAATTTAAAGGTATCCATCGTGACTTGACGTGAAAGAAGTAGAACATTAGTAATCCCAAATCATAGTAATAAAGATCTATTTTCTGCCACAAAGTAGGTACAATTAGAGTACAGAAGTTTTTACAAATATTGGAGGTGCAAAATATTAACACGTGTGTTTGTTAGTGTGTGAAGACTGAATGTCATGTATAAGGTATCGAAGTGTGGTGTTGTGTAAATCTCAAATAATAAAATTGGTAACGCGACAATGAATATGTTACAGTATGTTGTTGCTATGGATAATGGAATATTTTTTTTTAATTTCAGAAATATTTCAGTTTCATGGATCGAATAACATTATAGTGGTGGATTGGGAAAGAGAAGCTAGCGGCAGTTACTCAAGTGCAGTTTCAATTGTACCACGTGTAGCTGATGAACTCAGCGATTTCTTAAAATGGTTATCTTATGCTTTTCAAGCATCTGCTACTCCCCAACCTCCGGTGACCATGAGACAAGTGCACTTGGTTGGATTTGGCCTCGGAGCTCACATTGCAGGCATTGCTAGTAGACAGCTGAGGCTTACACATGGAATAGTTAGCAGAATAACAGGTGAGTGTATTTTTTTCTCGTTTATTCTTTTTGATCGACTAGTTCAGAATATATATTTTCTTAACATTTCGTTTATAGGGTTGGACCCATCCGGAAGATCGTGGGGGAGCAGTTCCCAACGCTTGAGAAAAACTGACGCTCATTACGTTGAAGTACTGCACACTGATGGTGTAGGACTAACTGCTAACGGTATTGGAGAAAGACTTGGACATATAGACTTCTTCATTAACGGTGGAAACAACCAACCAGGCTGTTTTAGCCATTCCTGTAATCATAATCGGGTCTACGAGGTGTTTGCGGCCACTATGAGGGGCCACCTGTTTGGAACCCCTTGCAATTCACTTACACAGTTGAACTTTGGCAGATGTAGAGGAAACCCTTTGGCAGTAGGTGGCCTAAATTTATCTAAACCAAGGTAAATACAAATTTTTTATCATAATCTGCTTACAATGTTGCTGTCTTGCCCAGTTGTGGCGGCTTTGACTTACGCACAGTAAGTCGAAAGTGCGAACCCAGTTATTCGCCTGCATGTGTGTGTAATTTATTTCATCACCACTGCTCTCAAAAACGGTGAAGGAAAACATCGTGAGGAATCCGGCATGTCCTAGGGCCAAAGTATTCGAAAACTTGTGACATCTACCAATCGGCACTGGGCCCACGAGGTAGAATAAAGCCCATTCCCTCTCAAAGAGAAGAGGCCTGTGTCCCTGCAGTGGTAACATAGATCATGGGCTGGTGCTCAAATTTTGTACGACCAGTACGTAGCATGGACAGTTTTTTTTTTGTTGGCTTCGTTTATTTTCTTGAATGTGCAATTAGTTGGGAACGACGTACAAGAGAGGAGATGTCTCATGACGTGTGTTGGGGCTCCAAACTCACATTGTATATGAGATAGGTTGATTATTACCCCATCAAGCCAGATTGGTTCGGCAGCGGCCAACTTAGGCACGCAGTCTATTTAAAGATTTCCCAATTAGACACTGCAATGCGCGACCAGGGGGTGGTCTTTCTGCCGAAGTGATGAAGTATGGAAGGGAGTGAACCTCCCGAACAGGTCAGTAAGAGATCCGCATGTCGAACGGTTGCCGTTTTGAGGAACTGCCTCTGATTGATAATCTATCATGAATCTGATAATGTGCTGATTTGAATAATTTTAAATGACTTTTGATAAACTAATTTTGTGAAATTTGATTGGTCTGCGTACGTACGTACCAAAGCCTCCTAGGCTGAACTGCAAGATGACATTTACAACAAAAAAACAGAACGCCTTCCCTTTATTGCCCGTGGTACACCCAGGTAGACTAGGCAGGTGGACCACTGGCAATAAACAAGGCATTCGTCACTGAAATCGACAAAATCAAACGGCACGCAGTTAGACAAGGATTTTATTCCTCAGTTGTGTAGTTAGGTAGATCGTATCTATTTTGTTACGTTATCTTTTAGGTTTAGTTTTTTCCCTTCTAAAAACCGCACGTAAGTGTTCATTTAAGAAAAATATAATATTTTGAACTTTCTGTTTTCAGTTACGAGACTATCTACAACGTCAGCACCGCAAGAAGATTCCCGTTCTAATATTAAACGATTTTGTAAAAAATTAAACTAATCTCATCTGCCCGATTAATTGTTTATTTAATTTTCTCGACTTTGCCTGAATGTTCATAAAGTTCTTATACTCGCAGTTTTCTCGACTTTACCCTGAATGTTAATAAAGTAGGTATTCTTAAATACTCGCAGTTTAGAGATATACTAAAAAGAAAATTTTGAAGAAAATTAATTGACCCAAGACAAATCTCGGTGTCACTGAGTCTAGTCTATCTTCAGAAACCACACTAGAAGCTACTTGTTTTAATAGAAAATTACTTCTAAATACTACTTACTTTTAAATGCTAGTACATTTAAGAAAAAGAAATATACGACCAGAAAGCCCCAAATAAATTGAAGATAAGGGCATGAAAATTGTGATGACGGCATGTAAGAAAGGCACACCTTTTGTAGTAACCACGAGGACTTATTACCAGAATGTAGCTACAGTCTCTGTAATGCAGTCCTCATAGGCAAAATGACGACACGACACGGTTGGCGCAGTGTCTAAGCGATTGGACTGCTGCGCTACGTGTCGCGGGTTCGATCCCCGCACGGAACAAATATTTTTATGACCTGCAGATAGTTGTTTCGGGTCTGGGTATTTGTGTATGTGAGTTTATATGTTTGTGAACGCACCCACGATACAGGAGAAATTCCTAGTGTGGGGCAATGTTTTATTAAAAAATAAATAAAATAATAAATAATCCAGAAAACAATCATGACTTCCTCGTTGGTCTAGTGGTTGCAAGGGCTGCTGTGCAGACATTTAATTCCCAGGTCGGGCAAAGTATTATTGGGTTTTACCAGTTGATGGCAATAGGCTCGCCCCCTAGCAAATGGGACTTTAAACATAACTGGTGAAATGTGAGTGTACTAATGGGTACACCTCTGCCTAAGCCTTCGGGCATTACAGGCTTGATGTTATGATAATCTCAAACGTAAAGAAACGGAACTCATCTTAGAAGACTTTTTACCAATTGCATGACCTACCCTACCAGACAGAGGGTAAACGAACCGTAACGTTAATCCTACTGGATAAGTTTACTCACTAAACGAGGCTTCTTACCTACTTATTTCACTTAATGCCTCTTAACTGGTCACTGAACCATGTAAGTGGAAACTTGAGAAGCTATAGCGATCAACTTACGGATTGTCATAGTGCATTTTCTGTAAAAAAAAGCTTTCTAGTAAACTTTTAGCGTAACATTCAGAATGTAGAATGCGAAAAATAAATCATAATTCAAAAATACATTACAATGAAAAACAAGTTTAGCTTCTGAAGTCGGCGATCGCGACAGTGCTTACACTTTTAACCAGTTATGTTTTAGGCCTATTACCTAATAACAACCTAGTAATAATGCATGCACAAAATACTTATAATATCTGTGTTAGTGTTAGTTTAGTGGAACAAGCATAAGCGCCTAACTAAATCCAACGAGCCAATGTTTTTAAGTCGTCTCTGAAATGCTAAGACAAAGTTCTCAGGTCTCCACGTTAAACTGCTGATTTTGATAAGCCTACGACATTACTTATACTTTTCCGAAAGGTTATGAACGAATCAACCCTTTTTTTTTTTTTTTTTTTTTTGGTGGGTGGAAAATCATCGAATGACCCCCCCCGCTCTTGGGCAGAGCGAAGGGGAGTGTCAGACTTCTACTGACTAAAAACCGAACCCATGTTCCTTCTTTGCCCTTGCGCCGAGGCCACGTAATCTAGTACATAATACCGCGGCCCCGACGGGCAACGAATCAACCCTTAGGTAATAATTGAAAGCTGTTAAAAAAGAAGTTTGAAAACGCATGTTGTGATCTTTCTAAAACATCCTTTACCGTCGAGATTCATTGACTCAGCTCTTTCGTAGCGGTCGTCACTGTTGATTCTGGCTTTCAAGAGTGGTTAGGGAATAGAGTGGCGGGTTTGTCCCATAAAGAAACGGTTAATGAGCACGTTCGTGTCTCACGTGAGCATTGCAGGAGCAACAAAGGGTTGACGCCTGTCGGGGCAGCGGGTTCTTCGAAAGAGATACAGTAATACAAACCTTTAAAAACCTTTATTTGTAATACAAATTTTTTTGTAAGTCAAACCTGTTGTTAGGAGTTAAGACATTACTTTCACCTATCCCGGTGTCTGTTGGCCAATTGTTATTTGGATGAAAAGTCGAAAAGATGGTCGAAATATTCAGTTGGTTAACCGTTTACTGAAGTAGAGTTATGTATGTTGGTGAAACGTTCGTCGGTGGATATGTCCTTTGGATGAAACTTTGGGTTCAAGATGATGTTGACCAACGGTTCATGGACCAATCGACTTTTAGTAAGCATTTCAGTTTCATGTAAAGATGAAGGTAAATTACTTACTGATATTACTATTATTATATAAAAACAGTAAAAAATCTTGACATGAGTAATTCCGGTCAAGCAATTAAATGATACCCATCTCATCTGATAAATTTGAATAACAAACAAAATATTTCGCCGAATAATTAGATGGCTACTTATTTGTCATCGATACGGCGAAAAAGACAGTAAAGAATAAAAAGAACCTAATTTGGTAATAGCTATAGATCATAATAGGGTGCATGATTGAAAACGATATTATGGAACAACCGGATTATTGAACACGAGCAGACGTTAGAATATTAAAAAATAACTTGATTGGTGATTGGCTTATCTTTAGACTCTATTTATATAAACTTTATCTTTGTTATTGTGGTTTGTTATGTAAAAGAGCTAATAGTTCCCATAACGAATTTGGATTGTCTAATATATTTGAACGAGTATCCGGAAAAGCAACAAACGCTCAGCTTGTTGGTCTTGAGGTCACATTCGCAACTATCCTGAGCCGTATGTCCTGGGTTCCAATCCTAGGTCAAGCAGTGTTGTTTGGTTTTTCCATAAATAATTTCTTAGTAGCAGCTACGGAGTCTGGATTTATGCCCGATTGTGGTCAATAGACTCACCCCCAATTACATAACTGGGGAAATGTGGGTATACTATTGGGCCTCTGCCTAACCAATCGGTTTTACAGACTTAACGTTTTCGAAAACAAGGACTACCTTTTGACAGATACAAAGAGTATCCACATCCCAAACTAACATGAAACTTGCAATATTTACATTTGTCAAGTCAATATTTTATAATTCAGTCAGTTCGTGTATTCTCATTCAAGTTGCATCGTATGCCTCGTCTAACACGTCGACTAGTTCGACACTGAGTAGTCAAGAAATGGAGTTTTCAGTACTCGTCCAACCTGCCAATTTTTCCCGGAAATATTCCTACTGGTCTATCTGAACATGACGGGCCTTCAAATTAATACCTTTTTATAGGACTTTAGGAGAAATTTACTAGGTTGACAATGAGACACCGATACCGACACGAGGATTAGTGGTGACTTATGAGTGTTATGAGAAAACATTAAGCAGTAAGCGTATAGTGTGTAGTGGCACACACAGAAGCGGGTCTATGTTACGATACCATGATACTTAGACATCTCAATTTAGATTTTTTATGTCTCTCAAAATTTTAACATCAGGAGCACAATGATAGATATCGCGGCCCTGAAACGTTTATATTATGTTTAAGCTAAGAAGAAATATGTGTGTTTTGGGCAGTACAAGTCTGACACTCCCATCCGCTCAAACGCACAATGATAGGAAAGTTTATGTTAGGCGCCACGTCTGATTTTGTCACAATATTGAGTGGCATTCGAAATCAAAATCAAAAGTCATTTATTCAAACTAGGCTGTGAGATGGTCGTTCTTCGAACCACTATTCTTTTTTTTTCGCATATGGAAGTAATAAATAACTTACGTTATAGCCATCCATAAATTTCGACCCTTGTCAAAAACTACCTATTGAAATATCCATGGGAAGAAATTATTTAGAAACAAAAGATAAGAGAACGGACCCAAAACACTTAGAAAATAAAAATCTATTGAATTTAGTTTAAAATAATATTGCAAAACGACACTCGAAAAGCAATAAATCGTACGTTGGAGTAACCTTTCTCGGAAAGGATGGACTTATGGCAAACACATGTGTGAAATGGCGATGCATTAAGGGGCGCGTACGCAGCATTGGGCGGGAACCTGACGCCATGCCTTTGACCAATGAGCAAGCGTCTTATACAAGACAGCCAATGGAAAAAACAGATTACTTGTGTGTGAAATTACATTTCTAGGAGGAGCCTATCTGGATGCTTGGCGGGAGTGGAGCAGGCAGACGAGAGGGAACGCGCTTTGGCAAAGACAGACAAGTTTGTGCATCGATTCAAGACGGTTGCAAGTGATAATTATAATTAAATATAATCATTGTATATTAATCTAATTTTAAAATAAAATTAGAAGCAGTGTGTCTAAGTCTAAATAATATTAAGTGAACTCAAAAGACAGAGAGAGAGCTGAAATTCGGTAACGTATTCCAAGTTCAAATTTTGTGTAAAAGCAAGATCCCAAGCTAATTTACAATAACTTCAGTCACCCAATCTATTTAACGACCCAAGTAAAAATGGAGGCCGCATCAAACTTCGATATTTTATACTCACTAAGTAAAAGACACGAGAGCACCTTTGGACTGGCCTAGACAAAGTAGCTGCTATACTATTCTTGATAATAGTAATTTATTTCCTCGTGATAACTTGTATAGAAGTTTGCAAGAGATTGAAAGGCGGGAATTGTGGAGAAATCGCTTTGAATTGTATAGGCGATACACATCACGCAGACCTTGAACTACGTGAAATGGCTTAAGCTAGAAATCTGAGTATATTACTGTAAATTATCATGGGATATTGTGGCTTAAGTACCTTGAATAAACTGTGTGACCATTATGTGTACCTTGCCTCTCCTCTCAGTTGTATTGCAATTTATATAAGCTGATAAATAATTGTCAATATTGTAATATGTGGTAAACATCCAATTTGTATGTGCCAGAAAGGTTTTTCGCTTGAGCCGTTCGGTTTTCCTTATCTGGCTAGGTTTAGGAATGGGACGACTCGATCAAGGTCCGTCAAAATCTTAGCGGACCTAGGTCTAAATAATCAAACAGTTTCTTTCGCTGTCAGAAGGGGTTTCGCTTGAGATGTTCCGTCTCCCCTTAACTGACTAGGTCTAGTAATGGGACACTCGACCTTAGCTCGCTATCATCCTAGCGAACTAGGTCTAATTAATCAAACAGTTTCTTTCGATAAATTTATCGAAAATAAATAAATAATTTAAACATCAACCACCTCTTTCTTTTATATTCCAAGATTACCTGTGTAGAGAATTTGATAATGGAAGATTGACAAAGCTAAGATCAAGTAATAACAAAGGCAATGCTTTAAAATCAGTGTAGTAATTCAGGTTGCAACTCCAATAATGAATTCTCTATAATATGCACACTGAACCTTGAAAGACACGATTTTACGTTATTGAACTTAACCTAATATAATAATTTGTACTACTATAGACCAAGTCTGAGATAAGGATCCAGACCCTTCAATTAAGGTCTGAGACTATAAGTTCCTTCTGAACTGAATTGAACCTAGTATAACACACAAGTTTACAGGAACCTAATCATCACTTGTTGATTCAAGTCAACAATCACTTAATTGTGTTGGAGAGGAAATATTGTTTTGAGAGAGAGAAACATTTCGGCTGTGTTGCATAATGCACATTAATATTTCCTAACTTTGATATACTGATGGCTTGAGATACACGACTGCGCGACGCCTCTGGCAGTGATAACGCAGCATACCATACACGTCATTCTTGCAATCCGACTTCCGACCTAGATTTGGCCAAATCTAAATATAACTCAAATACAAATACATATACTCAAAACCATGGTTCCGGGGGAAAGTCTGCCCAACCTGGGAATTGGCAAATAAGTCTGCCCTTAACTGGGAATCTGGCAATGCCGCCCTAACCGGGAATCTGGCTATAAAAAAATGCAAGTACCTGCCTATATTGGATAAGGGAATCATTAACGCTTCGTAGCGATTACAGGAAGTCGGTTGCTCCCCCAATAACATTGATTAAGGACCGTGGCGCGGTGTAGGTTTTCCCCATGCTGACGATATCAGTCAGACGCGGTGGCTAAAATAAGCACAAACGCACATGTATAATCAACTTACACAAATCATTCTAACGTGTCAAATTGAATTTAACTTGTAAATTCCTTTATTAAATCAGAAGAAGACTGATTAAGTATTGTACTAAACAATAATACAGATGTGTCGAGACAAGCTCCGCATTTTCGAGTAGAATGATTGATAAGTCTACATTGTTCGCACAGTGGAGTGTACTCGAGATTGACCTGTGGTCAATCTAAATCTAATTGTTGATTAAAAACCCCGAAATGACTCTCTTGATACAACATTATTTCCTAAACACTGGTGTGAGGAAGTTCAATCCTTCCTAGATTAAACACAGTATTGATTACCAAAGACTAACTAAGAAAGTTCGACTCTTTCTCAGTATATTCACTCACAAAACAAACAGACTAGACGATCAACGCGAGCCAATACAGAACCTTGGTACGATGACGACACAGACCGTCAACCTTACCGTTACAGGACTTGGTCTTAGGACAGGGCTACCATCACTGGATTTGGAGACCGAGACCTGGAGCCATCACAGCTGATAATCAGCACTTTTCGAACGTCAAAATAACCTTATTATTCCATTCACTAACTACTCCATGGATTTCAGGCATCAGTACAGCGCGTAATTGAACTCGTTAGGTGGCCGGCCAACAGCCGCGCGCGATGCAGTATTGCTGCCATTGCTATTTTATTTAGCTTACGGTGTGCGCGATTCCTTAAGTGGAGTTTAAAGTTTAATGCGGTGTTACTCATGATATAGGATATTGAGATGCGTTGTTATTGTGATAGAAATACGTGGTAAACTTCCACTACAAATACGATTCTGTTTAATCCGTCCGCGTCACTTAGATTATCGAAAAATATTGGATACATGTTTTTTGTTTTATCAAATTAATAAAGATTGACGAAGATAAAACGAGTCAAAGATCATGGAGTGGGGCTTGAAACGTCACTTGTAGGTTAAAAATGTACTATCATAAATGACGTCACACGAGTTTTCTAAGCACTGTATTGTATTCATTTTTTGTTTACGTGAAAAAAGAAAAAATACGTTTTCATAATTTTTTGGAAATCTATCTGACGGACTAATTATTTTTTTTTTTCCGATCCCCTATTGCCATCAACCGGGCACAAATCTGAACTCCGAGGCTGCTACTGAGAAATGCACGGTGGAAAAAACAATACCGCTTTGTTCTTTATCGGGAGCAGAAACCAACCTTATGCTCAGGAGAAGCGCCTGTGACCATGCATTAGATCAATGAAATAATAGCAACTTTGCAGGAACAATCCATCCAAACTTTAGGTCCTTTAATAATACAATAATAATTAAAAAAAATATTTCAGGTTGCAGAGAGATACACCTAGATACATTCCTCAACCTAAATATACATACAATAGATAGGCAAACTAGGACGGAGAATCAGTTTAACGCTGACTGTTCCTACATAACTTGTTTGTGGTTTACTGAACTGTTTTGCGGTAACCGGCAAATGCAGGCTTTACCTCAACTACGGAGAAGCGAATATCATATTAACTGACTGTCCACTGGTAGTCTGTTTCCAGGAGCCTGTGAATTAATAATAACTGACGTTTCGGTCAATTCGGATAAGCCGTGCGTGGGTCCGCGGTTGGACCGTGTATGGTTGACCAGCGATAGGTACACACATACCAAAAAAAACTAAATGCCAAAAATAAACTCGGAGACTGCCGCGGTAAAGCTATTGCATAGCATTTTTATCAACAGCAAATAATTAATTATTTAATTTGACAACCTCAGTTGACAGCCTTGTTATTTTCCGTAACCATAGCAACCTGGTTGAATACTGAATCTTGAATATTTTCGTTAGGGAATTTATGGATTCGCTCTCCACGCTCAAGGCCCGCGATATAGAAGCTATGCAATAGCTTAAAAGAAAAACAAAGTAGGAAAGAAAGTTACCTTCGTGAACCGGAAAGCACGTTAAGCTCCTGGTCCTGGCAGTCATATTCATTGTTTATTGTTTGTTTGTTCATTAGTCATTGATCTTTGTCAGTGGTTGCTTAGTTAGTCAGTGGCCCGAAAGTCTGACAACCAGTCTTACCAAGGGATATCGAATTACCTAGTACTAACTAGGTTGTGGAGGTCAGATAGGCAGTCGTTCCATGTAAAATACTGGTATTCAGCTGCATCCGGCTAGATTGGAAGCAGACCCAAACATTATTTACAGAAGGCTAGGCAGACGATGAGAAAATTATGCCAGACTGGCTTCAGCCCCCGTCTTCGCCTGCGTAAATCTATATAAATAAAAAGAGAAGTCCTGACTGACTGACTGACTCATCAACACCCAAGCCCAAACGCTTCGACCTAGAAAGCTGAAATTTTGCACAGAGGTTCCCTTTATAATGTAGACAAGGAATCTATCTATATAAATAAAAAGAGAAGTCCTGACTGACTGACTGACTGACTGACTGACTGACTCATCAACGCCCAACCCAAACGTTTGGACCTAGAAAGCTGAAATTTTGCACAGAGGTTCCCTTTATAATGTAGCCAAGTAATAAGGAGGGATTTTTCGAAATTCAACCCCCTAAGGGAGTTAAATATGGGATGAAAGTTTGTATGGAAAATCGTCATTTTCACGCGGGCGAAGCCGCTGGCAAAAGCTAGTATCAAAATAAGAGTCATCAAACCCAAGAAAAAACATAAACAATTAATTACGAACGCACTAATAACCGCTCGAACCATAAACAAGGTTCTATAAATCATATAGACGTCACGAAGCGTTCGTTTGACGTGGCTTGATTGATTAATTTATCGAAGCTCCTTGTTAATGCTTCTCTAATGGTACCGATATGGTGGCACATGAATAGCGACCGAACGGGATAAGGAGACAGCCCATGTTGTTGTATGGAAAAGATTAGACCGATTTGGGTGGAATATGGCGTTGTTATGGTAAGTATTAAGTGAGTGATTGTACCGGTATCGGTCACTTGTGATTATTTTGTTGTGTGGCCCTTCAAGGCCTTTTACGGTTGATGATCCTACTAATATTATAAACAAAGTATGGATGGATGTTTGTAACTACTGAACGGATTTGGATAAAATTTGGTACACAGATAGTTTATAACCTGAATTAACACATGGGGTAGTTTTAAATTCCGATTTTATCTTCCCGTGGGATAATTTTCGAGTTGTAGCGGGCGAAGCCGCTGGCAACTAAACGTAATGTGGTTGAGCATTACCAATGTGATTACCATTATTAACGAATGAATAAAGTAGGTAAGGGGTAATAGTTCAGATCAATTTCGTTTGTCTTATTTTAATTTTTTCTTATGTTTATTGTTATTTTAACCATTTTCTGTTATAGCCTCGTCATCATCATCATCATTCTCCTGACCTTACCCCAATTTATTTGGGGTCATCGCAACATGTCTTCTTCTTCCATTTTATTTATTTTTATTTTATTTATTTATACAAGGTAGCTTCACAGCTTACAGGATAATAACTTAATATAAAACAAAACAATACGCCAATTACGAAGTACACAATAAAAAAACTAATATAAGGTAGTCGAGAGTGACTAAAAAATATGTGTGTGCATGTATGCGTGTGAGTGTTTGTGCTGTGTATGTGTCTGTGAATGTGTGTGATGATATTGTGTATGTGTGAATATGACTAACTGGGTCATATGGACATACTTCCCTATTTCTCGTTATCTCAGCAGTCACCTCCTTTCTACCATATCACATCCTTCACACAGTCCATCCATCGTTTCTTTGGTCTTCCTCTCCTTTTATAGCCATCTACATTCATACTCAACATTTTCCTTACAACATTTCCTTCATTCCTTCGCATCACACATGTCCTTACCACGACAATCGATTACCACACCACTGTTTTATCCTATGCGAGAAAAATAAACACTTCTTTTCTCACTAGCACGGAACATAGGTACGCAAGTACGAATATAGATCTTGCTACAGGTGTAGTAGAGGTGTTCACAAGTCCTCTGATTAACCGTTCATGATGTTATGTTGAACGTACGTCAGTGTTATCTCTTTGACCATGACCTGGCTTAGCCGCTAGAAGGCAAGACGAGCTTTTTCTGGTTTTACTATAACCACTTATGTCCCGTCGAATGTAGAATAATAATTATATAATCACTTGCCAAAGTAAAATTAACCTTATTCCTATACAGTTAGCAAGGCAGAGTCTCAAGTTCAACCACTTTTATTAAAACAAGACAGCACCTAAAGTTCACCTTCAAAAACATCTTAATGAACTGATTATTTTGCGAAACATTCGCGAAATAACTCGATCTGTAATAATTATGCAATATTTTGTAACTCATCTCGAAGCGGCATTGTTTGTTTACCGCCGAACGAAACCGGTTGGTCGTAACTTCAGTTAATTTAAACCAGTGGTTCTAAAATATTTCTAGCTTAAGGTTTGATAAATACTGGAGCTTTTGAAATTAGTATGGGTGGTGTTCGGTTCTATTTAGAGCACGGTATTATAATTTTAATTAACTGGATTAACCTACCCACCTGAAAATCTCTAAACAGACTACGGAATGAAATATGCAGATACTACCAAAAGTGCTAAGTCCAATAGGGGTTGTTAAGATGAATTAAGAAAGAAAAATAATAAAACTCTATCTACATCTACACTAATATTATAAAGGGGAAAGATTTGTATGTTTGTGTGTATGTTTGTAATGAATAAACTCAAAAACTTCTGCGCCGATTTCAAAAATTATTTCACCATTAGAAAGCCACATTTACCTTGAGTAACATAGGCTACTTTTTATCCCTTTATTCCCACGGGAACGGGATCTATGCGGGTGAAACCGCGGTATGTCCGCTAGTACAAATTATAGAGCAGCGTTGGCTTAGTGGTGGCGGCCCCGACTTACGTACAGTAAGTTGTGGGTTCGAACCCAGGCAGGCGCATTAATTTGTGTAATTTATTTCATCACCGCTGCTCTCAAAACGGTGAAGGAAAACATCATGAGGAAACTGGCATGTCTTAAAACCCAAAATCTTTAAGACATGCAATATCTACCAACCCGCACTGGGCCTAAGTCCCTGCAGTGGGAACATTATAGGCTGATGATGATACATACGTACAAACCTATACAGCGACGGTGCCCTGCCAGCTCCTTGTGCAACAATACGTCGTGACTTGCGAGAACACGGTTGCTGCAGTGGCTGTGCGATTGAACTGCTGCGCTGCGTGTCGCGGGTTCGATCCCCGCACGGAACAAATATTTGTATGGCCTACAGATAGTTGTTTCGGGCCTGGGTGTCTGGTTTGTGTATGTGTGTTTAAATGTTTGTAAACGCACCCACGGTATAGGAGAAATTTCTAGAGTGAGGCAAAGTAATTTAAAAAAAAGCATACCTGCGAGACTTGAGACACCTGTCCAAAGAAGCTAATTGTATAAAGGTGGCTGCAGTTCCGGTCTAAATTCACTTCACTAGATAAGAATCATCGATACGTTTCTTATATAGGAAGATTATCTACTTAAAGGGGAATCGCCAGGGTAGCCTGCGATATTTAATTTTGTTTTGTTTTCAGGCTGTATGTTGAAAAATATATAATTTGTGGTCGTTACACGTACATAGTTGCAGCATTATAAACATTTAAGTTATCAATAGAATCCTGTAAATTCAGTTATTCTCTGGCAAGGAATGCGTTGCTTGTAATTAGATAGTAGATGTTAGTTTTTTTTTGTTATAAGTAACGTATACCATTAGGTCATTTTTTATGTTCGTCGGTGAAAAATGCCTAACGCATTCCGTACCATACGGGGAGACGGGGTGGTTATGTTGGGCTTCCAACTTAAAAAACACCGCCGTGAACCTACTGTCCCCTTGTTGGATGTGCCACGAAAACTGCTACGCATGACGTTTGCGAATCAGATTAGGTCGTAACCTAACCTAACTTGCTTACCGTGGAAGTCGCGAAGGTCACCTCAGTCTAACCTTTTGACAATAATAGACGTGATGTAAAGTTATACTATTATTATGCACGTGCATTTACTCACGTGCTATAGAAATGCAAGGTCATACTGTTAGAAAATGCTTCGCTCTGATTAAAATTTTATCATAATAATTTAAACTAATATTATAATGAACAGTTTCTGAATAAATTGCTGATTTATTAACACAGATGGATAACGGAATCTTTTTTACTATTTAATGAGATAGCTATTTGCATGATATAATTATAGGAGCGGAATTTTAATTAAATCCCCAAAAACAGCGTTAATCACTGAAACTTATTAATAATCTGTATATTGGAGAATTATTTGATGGTCTGTGTGAATGGGTACCTAAACATGGTAAACATTTTTAATGAACGGTCATTCTCTCACTGTTACCGACCGGCAAAAGAAGTCACGGGGGTGAGCTTTTCCAATATTTTGTGGAAAATGAATGACAAAATGACATTCTCAATTCTTTATAGCATTCTTTTTATCATAGATGATTTAAACAAAGTAATTATCCAAATTGAACCCTGTTGAGCACAGTAATATTAGCAGAGAGGAAGAAAGTTAAGTAGCAATGATAATAATTGATTTTTATCTAATCAATAATATATCATAGTACCATTCATGGTCCAGAAAAATACCTACATATTTTTTATTCAACAGAATCGAGATTCTCGTTTCCCAATCAACAACTTGATGGAGTAATCAGCCTGACCTTTTCCCAAATAAGTTGAGATCAGCTATCAATATTCCCAGAGTTCTTAATATAGTAAACACCTGTAAGCTGCAGGTCTATCTAGCCATAATCATAACAAAAGCCTCCATATTGCCTTCACCCACCTGTCAGGCTCAATATGAACTATCGACGCAATCTAGGTGCATTGTGTGCCAACCATTCGCAATAATGACACTCCAGTATAAGAGCTCGAATTATTGGCTTATATTGCCGATAGCTAGGTTGCTAGGCTAAATATGTTTGTTATTGGAGGCTGTGTTTGAGCCTAAGTGAAGTGGTGTTTGTCTTGTGGATTGTGATTGAGGTAGTAAAGCCCTTGGTGTCGTCTTCGGTGTTAATTAGATTAATATTACGTTTATATTTATATTGTGCAAAATAATTTATGTGTGTCGAAACGATTGAAAATTCTGCCTCTCAATAAGATTGGTTTTGAGGTGTGAAAAAATGTTGTTTGACCGCTGCTCTCAAAACGGTGAAGTAAAACATAGTGAGGAACCAGAACCAAAACTTCGATGTCTTCTGACATCTACCAACCCGCACTGAGCCCGCGTGGTGAATTTTAAGTTCATTCCCTCTCAGATAGGGGCTTTTTTGTTGAGGGGTGGGTTGCGAAATCATTAAGGCGGAGATTTCTTAATCGTTCAAAAGGTGGTTTTTTAAAGGCATGTATTTAAACCGTTATCTGTATATTCCCTTTTTTTGAACAAAATATTTTAAAGTTACACCAAAAATACTGACTTGCACACAATTTATCTCAAATTATGCACACTAAAGAAACCAAATTTAGTATCTTTTTTAATGGCATTTGCAGAACTCTTTTACTGAACGAATAACTATTATCAAAATAGTATATCTAATAAGTCTTTAGTCTAACAAACATTTCAAAACTTTTTTAAGCAAAACCTACACCTGATTTACTCCATGACGCGCGCTCGCTTCGCTCGCATATTAAATAACACTAATTTAATATCTTCTGTCCCCGAAGTGCCGGGCCTCTGCCGGCCTCCTTCGTCGGCCTACGGCCCGGTGCCCATGCCGCCCATAAAGGACACTGTCGCGAGACGGTCGTTTAGATATTAGTTTTAGAAATTCCGTAGTAAGATTGTACAATAAATTTAGAGTGCAAGTTAGTATTTTTGATAAGCAATTAGTATTTTTGTTTTACAAATCATATATCCGATGTACTAACTACATTTTTGGTGTGAATTCGATAAAAAAGGTCATCTCGTTTTGTGTGATTTTTTAGACTTTTTTGTAGGAAATCAATTGGTTTTTTTGGTATGCATTCAGTTAATTAGTGGAGTTACCTAGTGTGCTGAAAAATTAAACAGATGTGCATTTAAATATAACCCTTTTTTAAAGCAGTGTATCTCATAAACCGTAAATAATTTTGACAAACAAAAAAAATATGACATTTTCAAGACCCTTTCGCATACCGTGATGGAATTCAAAACATAAATTAACATACTTTAATGCACGAAAAAAATCTTCAAACATACCTCTTAACAAATTTTAAAAGCTGTTTATCTCTTCATTAACAAATATCCCTAGTAGCAATTGCCGTTGGCTTCCATACGCCAACAGTTGGGAATGTATTGGCAGACGGTTAGTTATTCCGCCAACCTAAACTTAAAATAGGCCCATTGTCTTAAACATGCACTATTTGCCCTACGTTGAGCCAACGACGGGCCTGCTGTTACTATTCTTACTGTTGGGTGATTTTTGTAGGGATTTATGTTATTAAAACAACATTGGGCCAACTAACGACGGGCCTGTTGCTTCTATTCCTACTGTTGGAAGATTTTTGTAGGGATTTAAGTTATGATAACAACATCGGTCCAACTTAGATACCCTTCAATGGCCCTGTTACTTGCTGCTCCTACGGGGTGGTATCGGGGTGCGCGGGGGGCGGGCGGCACTCGTCGCCCGGCCCGCCGCCCGCCATCTTGCAGTTTGTTATTTCATTTGTGCGGTGCCGGGTGCGCTTGCGGCTGCGGAGTATTTGTTATATTTTAAAATATAAAATATTAGCCTGACAGGCAGTGATAAAAATATTTAAAGTTGTGGAATTTGACGACGAAGATGGTTACGGTGGTGAACTCGGTGTGGTGCGTGAAAACTGGATGACGCCACGGAAGACGCATTGCATGTGGCCTCCAAATAAGATAACGTGGACATTATGACAGGACATAATGTCCACGTTATCTTATTTGACGTTTAAAACGTTTATTTTACGAAACGGGTAAGTTTTTCATAAGTAGGTATTTATCTACTTAGAACCCGTGCGAATTACCTTGAGACCTGGGACTAATTTAAGATGCTATTATTTATGAAATACTAACTATCTTATTTTGTTCTTAATAAATTTCGTGCAAATCTCTAGCTAAAAAAAATACTACGACGCATCATTTTGCACAACATAAATTGAAATTGAATCATCGGCCCGGTCTCAAGTTGATTCGCACATTACCTAACAAAAAATTGTAAATAATTTATCCTTACTGGCATTGCATAAGTATTTGTTGTCTTACTATAATGGGTTGTGTTGTGTTTGTTGCAGATAAACTACATACTTATCCTACATTGGTGGGAACAAAACTGGTCCTATCACAAGAAGAATCCTTGAACGAATCTTTGACAACAACTTAGCTGCAAAGTGATAACTTTGTAAAAGTAGGTAGGTACTTTAGCAATGTATAATGTATCATAGTAGGTACGGTGTGTATCGTTTTACTGCAGAGCTACTGTCTCCAAATTGTGTAAAATTTGTCTTTATTTTGTCAATAACATAATATAACAATAAATAAATATTCAATTACTTATCATAATTTGTATTTCATTTAATTTCAGTTAACACAAAGTATAATAGGTAGGTCAACGCAGACGACACAACGTCCTCTCATGTACTCATCACGTGAAAGTGCAAAAGAGAGACGACTGTTTGGGCACAATATGAGTGACTTTTGTATGTCGTCGTCTGGGTTGGCCTATAGGGCTGGTTTCAGAGCGACGCGTCTTGCCAGCGCCGGCCGCACGCACGTCGCTGCGCATGAACATTATCGGCTTCAAAATAAGGTTGGTTTTTCAAAACATCGCAAAAACCAACCTTATTATGAAGCTGATAAGGTTCATGTTCAGCGACGCGCGTACGGTCGGCGCTGGCGAGACGCGTCGATATGAAACCAGCTATAGAACCAACAAACATACAACCGCTTGCCTACATGTATTATGTGTCGTTGGGCCTACCCATAACACGTTTTCCTCGGGCCTCCGAAGGGCAATGCACGTTGGCCCCATCGCAAGTTGGGCCTTCGTAGGCAAATCCACGTAGGCCATCAGTTTTGGGCCCAACCCGCAAACTGCCCGCCAATTGTATGCATTTGCCAACTAACCAGAGGTATGTGGCCCAACTAAATGCCAACAAAAAATGCTACTAGGGATAATTATAACTTAAAATACACCATAAAATTTCAAATGCCAAACTGCATCCAGTGATGGATTGTTTTTTATTAAATAGTTAATTTCTAATTTTATACGATTTTATTTGCACTTTTAATTAAAACATGCTCTTGCTGGCAGTGTATCGCTGATCACTCTCACGCACGGGTAGACGCTATTGCTAAGCTCCTCCCACTCGCTCAAGGTCGTTGGCGTATATCTGGGCCTTAAATAACCCCTCCCGCTCTTCCAGAGCGGAAGGGAGTGTCATACTTCTACTGACTAAAAACCACCCATGTTCCTTCACAACCCTTTGTGTCGAGGCCGAGGTATCTCTTTCGAACAACCCGCAGCCCCGACGATATAGAGGAGGTCTGTGTCCAAGCAGTGGGAACATTATAGGCTGATTAGTTTATACTTATGCTAAGCTGCTGTTTTAATTTTACTAGAAGTTTAGTTAGTTCGTATTTTACGTACACCAATAAACCACATTTTCCAGGAATTCCTACAGCCGCCATGTCCTCGGATGTATTTAATTTAGGAGTGAATAAATAAAGTACAAACACCCTGTGACGTCAATGGCGGTTCAACAAGACAAATATAGATTCGGAACAAATATCTTAAACCAACATAGGAACATGGCGCGTAAATGTTCGATATATATTCATACTTGTATTCCTGAGCCTATACATCGGAATTTTGAGAGTTCTGGGTACAGATATAGGGGAAGGCTGGTTGCAGAAATATTTAATTTTCATGGTTGAATAGCAACGAGAGCCTCGTAGAAATGCAATTTGCATCTAGAAAACATTTGTAATAAGGGTTAAAGTCAATTAAAGTTAGATCATCCAATGTGTTAGGTTTTCAGGCTGTGTAAAGTGTCAAAGTGTCATTACCTGTCATCATTAAGAAAAGCAGTGATAGCATAATGATCTGACCGTTGGTCTTGCGAATGGTTGTAGGAACCGTACATTAAAAGGTATTTTGTTCATCTTGGTTTAGTTATCGAGTACACAGAAAGAACCACAGATGAGTTTTTAGTAATACGAATTAAAATGTTGAAGGTTAACAAGTTAAACTTTCAGGTCCAGTTACACAGTTATTGTCTGACTCGATTTGCATTGTTTAAAACGTTATAATTCTTGCATAAAATCTGTGACGCACGACATCCAACTGGGTTGCTGCGTTTACGAAGTACATGCACGGTAGATGAGACCGTACAGGTCTGCTAAATCATGGGTCTAAAGATTGAATTCAAGTCCTCTGAGTTTTCGGATCCAAGTGTGTATTGTATAGGTAATTTTATTAACACTTGGTTAATTTAGTGAGAAAACATCGTTATAAGCCAGCATGCCTGGAAGATATTTCTTGGCGGCATATAAAGCTAATTCAGAGGCTCATTGGCGGTAAGAAGTCTTACAACAGACATTAACCACATGATAAAAAGAATATTTATAAGCGGGATCAGAATTAGCGACCCCTAGGCGTGACGGCCAAACGTGGGTGTACTATTGGTACAATTCTGTGTGATTCTTTGAGGATTAAATACGTGTGTTTAGCATTGTATACATGTACTGTAGCATTCTAGTTATACATCGAACTAAGTAATGCGCATACTACACGCTCACACTTCACCACAGTCTTGCCTGCGCGATTACACAGTGCACACAGTACATGGCGCGTGTGGTTGGTAATGGTAATACAGTTTTCCAACCATACGCGCGATGTACTGTGAAGTGTGAACGAAAAGTGTGGTAAAGCTTGAGCGTGTGGTAGGCCCATTACTCTACGCAAAAATGATTGCAACGAACCAACTTTTTTTGAGAGTGATTTACGTTTTACGCTAAAACTCAATACGATGCACTCAAAACATTGTACGGGTACCTATATGCATTGAATAGTAAACGGATAATGGATATATTTAAAGTAAAGTTATAACCCTAAAAACCGGTGTTATAAAAAAAGTACTTGTGAAAAAGTTGAAATTTTGACCTCCAATATTTCCGTAACCAGAAGGTTCCCAGGTTTTGTGCGGAACTAAAATATATCACAATGACGGGTAGAACTTTTGGCTTTGTTAAGAGATCTATTTAAAACCTTTATATAGGCCCAGTTTGGCATTCCTTATCATATCAGAAACAGCCCCAAAAACAACTAATATATGAGCACTATAAATGTGTAAACAACTATTATAATAATACTAGCTGACCCGCGCAACTTCGTCTCCGTCACATAAATATAGCTATAACCTTTCTCGATATTATATCGCTTATCCGACATAAATTACGCTAAATCGTAACAAACAAAAAATCTTATCTTTCCTCTTTATTCAAATAGTTTAGATGGTTTAGATTAGCTTAGATTATATTAAAGTGTGAATTACTATAGGTATCTCCTATTGTTAATTAAATTAATTATAACACTCTGTAGGTACTTGTAAACATTATGATGCAGTAAATATTTTGAATTTAAATTTCCCGGACGCCAGCCAGAATCCCCCGTACCTACATTGCGACGCGCAAATTATTTTGCCGCGCGAATATTTTTACATTGCGATATCTTCTAAGATATTTGTTTAAACTGTATAGAGTAAAGGGCACAAATATTTTATATTAAATTTCCGTTTTATCAAACACGTTTATTTAGATATAGATTAATACCATATGGGTTAAATAATCTTCGCAAAAAATAGTTATTTTTAACCTAACAGTTTAACAGTAAAAAATGGTTACAGTGAGTCAATCTTAAAAGATAGATACATGCTGTCGCGGACTTTTTTTTAGAACTTTTAAAGAGGAACAATTCCTTCATACATGATATTTGCGTAACTTGAATCGTTTTCGCAGCGCACGCAGCGGAAGCTCTCAAAAAGGAAATACCTTTTCCCGTTTTTGTAACATTTTTCATTTATGCTCCGCTCCTATTAGCCGTAGCGTGATGTTATATAGCCTATAGCCTTCCCCGATAAATGGACTATCCAACACAAAAAGAATTTTTCAATTCCAACCAGCGGTTCCTGAGTTTACCGCGTTCAAACAAACAAACAAACAAACTCTTCAGCTTTATAATATTAGTATAGATGACACTACTATTATGTGGTACTTTCTTCAAAAGGCCATCTCAGACACTGTCTTCATGTGTTTATACCAAAATTATGTCTGGAACTTAAAAGAGACTATGAGTTTGCCTCTCTCCTAACCTGTGAGTTTGTTTCGGATGTTTCTTCTCGGAGTAGCCAGGACGAACCACCGGCCCCAAATAGTTTAAAAAAAAAGTGACTTGTGAAAGTGTTTGTAAAAACCTATTTGCAAAATAAACATCATTCATCATTTACATGACCAAAGAACGGGCTTTCTTCTCCCAACATTATTATCGTGACAATTAAGTACGAAAGGTCATGGCACCCATCGCTGCAATCAACACTAGGTCCGATACCGATATTTCACCTGTCTTCATTCCAATATCAAGTGTGCCTTGACACTAATCAGGTAGAATCGGAAGATTCGACTCGATTAAAAGGCTGACTCGACGTTGAAAGATACTAATTTGGAACGGTGATTTATTATTAAGTTGTTGTTGTTTAATTAGTTATTTGTATGACTGTATGTTTAATGTAATTAACCGTTGCTCATGCGGTCAAAAGAGCGACTGCGGAGCATATGGTCTTGGGTTGATTCCCGGGGCGGTCGAAAAATCCTATTGATTTTTTCTGTTAGAAATTGGTCGCCGTGACCAAAAAGGTCAAGAGACTATCATCATTCTCCTGCCCCAAATAAATTGGGATAAGGGGTTTCATTGTCTTTTATGTTTTTATTACTATGGTGGACTAAATTATATTCATAACAAAACAGCACGCCTGTATTTCTAGAAGGCGTAGGCAGAGATGTAACACCAAGTCTGAATGAATGCGTAGTTTCAAATCCCATGCACATAAAGGGCAAGCACATTACTCGCTTTTACTGGGCATATTTACACCAGATTGACATTGCTGTTTCTGAGAAAGGACATAATCGAATACAGTGTACCGTGACCACTTTAGGTCAACGAACTCCACAAACCAACGGAAATCTCATTATGTAAACAGGAGATTAAGTATAATAATACTATATTAATTGTACATAGGCATGGTCGGACATGCTGACATCTCATGTCACATGGACGTAATTAAACGTAATTTGGGCTACAAGTCAACGTGAAACTGACGTTCGGACTGGCGAGGGGTGTGTTTTCCATGTCGCATTTATTTTATTTTTCCTGTCTACTTTAAACTTGACTTAAATTGTTGATATTAATAAAATGTTATTTGAGACACGTTTCTCTACAGCGGTTGTTCCCAATGAACAGCCAAAATTTAAAATTCAGGTCCTAGATATTAAACCGTAAGTGCATTTTAAAGATTATCATGGGGATGCGCAGGCGACCACCTATATTATAGTGGGAATCAATCCACTTGCGTGCCAAAAAGTGTATGCTAAGTGCTATCTATCTAGGTTGTTGAACTCTTATGTGCTGTTGTAATATCCACACGTTCACTTTTTATTTTTTGTGGAATTAAAAATATCTTTTTTTTAAATCGTAAATAAATAAAATAAACAAGAGTCTGCAATTCTTGATTTTGAGATAAATAAGAAACAGAAGATAGTATTTACATCTTCCTCATTAAATACGTTCAGCACAGTATAAGTAACCTTCAGAAATATGACATATTTTTATTTGACTTTATTTTTATTTATCTATCTTTTCAAATATCAAAAATCTAAATATCTCAGCTTGCACTTCTAATTCTAGAACACAATACTTATGACTCATTTGCTACCATTTAGACAATTCTTGCGAGTAGAGGTCAATCTTTTCCTAATAACGATATGCGTTAGTAAAAGTCCAGCAATAAGTGAGGCAAGCTGATCGTTTTCCTCAATTATATGTTGCAAAGAGAAGCTTCTCATTCATATTTTTTTCCTATATCCATTTGTAAATATTCACAATCAGC
This sequence comes from Diarsia mendica, assembly GCA_949316265.1. NCBI lineage: Eukaryota > Metazoa > Arthropoda > Insecta > Lepidoptera > Noctuidae > Diarsia > Diarsia mendica. The sequence continues at coordinate 16,361,152 of OX438895.1, forward strand.
TTAACGTTGACCTCAAAACTATGTAAATAAGGAACTCTTTGAAACCTATTTCCACTTTTTTAACCTATGATAAAAAACGTACTAATTCTCGGATTAGTTACTAAATAATTGATTTCAAAGAGTTCCTTATTTCTAGAACGACATACAACAATAACAATGCATGAGTTTAGATTGATTGCACGACCAACGAAGCAAGCGCGATTGCTAAGCATGAGATCTTGAGTTCGATATCCGGGTCGAGCAAAGTGACTTTGGGATTTTCTATTGGGGATTACTTAGTAGCAGCCACGGAGTTTATATTTGTGTCCGGTTGATGACATTAGGGTTACCCGCTATTACATAAGACTTAAACTTATCTGGCGAAATGTAGGTGTACTATAAGGTAAACCTCTGCTTTACATTTGGGAATTACAGGCGTGATGTTACGTTTTTTAGTGGAGGTAAAAGTCAATGTACCTATATCACTACATATCCATACTTCCATACTAATCCATACTTCCATACTAATATTATAAATGCGAAAGTAACTCTGTCTGTCTGTCTGTCTGTCTGTCTGTCTGTCTGTCTGTCTGTCTGTTACTCTTTCACGCCTAAACGGCTGAACGGATTTTGATGAAATTTGGTACAGACATAGTTTGGAACTTGAGAAAGGACATAGGATAGTTTTTTTTTTTCGCGAGATAAACCAAATACTGCCGGAAGTCACTGTACCACGCGAACGAAGTCGCGGGCAAAAGCTAGTAATATTATAAATGCGAAAGTAACTCTGTCTGTCTGTTACTCTTTCACGCCTAAACGGCTGAACGGATTTTGATGAAATTTGGTACAGACATAGTTTGGAACTTGAGAAAGGACATAGGATAGTTTTTTTTTTTTTTTTCGCGAGATAAACCAAAAATGTGCCGGAAGTCACTATTCCACGCGAACGAAGTCGCGGGCAAAAGCTAGTAGTATATATTTTATTTCGAAATTAACCCCAAAGGAAGCTGTTTTTTTATTTAAGTTTCGCAAAGAAGACAGTGAAGACAGTCATATTTTCTGTTGTTAGTTTTCTTGTGACAGCAATTTAACCCTATACGTAATAATTGACAGCAACGGCACGTGCCGGCACGGTTGGCGCAGTGACTGAGCGATCAGAGTGCTACGCTGCGTGTCGCGGGTTCGATACCCGCACGCAACAAATATTTGTATGGCCTACGGATTGTTGTTCCTGGTCTGGGTATTTGTGTATGTGAGAAATTCCTAGTGTGGGCGGCAAAGTTTTATTAAACCGAAAAGTAAGAAAAAAAAATGTTGTACTGTTCCTGTTAATTTCCAAGTTATTACTACAAAATTATAGTTATACAGGATTGAGAAACGTTTAATAAAACAAAACATAACATTTAATAAACATTTTTTTTTTTAATTGTAATAAGTATCTTAATCTTTCTCAGATAGCATAGCACACACTTACAAACTAAAATCAAAATGTAACTTTGGCGGAATAAGACAAAAAAACACTGAAAGCATAATAATCCTACCGATATGAAATTATGCTAATTAGAATATACACGCTAAGATGAGACCTTAATGTTGAAACAATAGAGTCTAATTAATTGCCTCTTATCATCCATCATTATCCACATGGGTAAGGACTACCTAACCACTGCATTATCTTAGAACAACAATGCATTTCATTTGCAATAGGTCATTCTCATTACGAAGCATTATTGGTAAACTAGTTTCTGCCTGGGACAACAGTCGTCAAGCCATGTCGTTTGCTGGGATAAAAAACATCCTCTAAATAATTTGGGTTCACATCATCTGCCTAGCCTTTTTGCGACTATTTTGGGGTCGGCTTCCAGTCTGACTGGATGCAGCTGAATACCAGTATTTTCATGGAACGACTTCCTATCTGACCTCCACAACCCAGGTAATACTAGGTTATACGATACCTTTTTGGCAAGACTGGTTGTTAGACTTTCAGAGGTTGATAATAATATCAATTCGGGTTATCAACTAAAAATCTATCTATCTATCTTCTATATAAATAAAAAGAGAAGTCCTGACTGACTGACTGACTCATCAACGCCCAGCCCAAACCCTTGGACCTGGGAAGCTGAAATTTTGCACAGAGGTTCCCTTTATAATGTAGACAAGGAATAAGGAAGGATTTTTCGAAATTCAACCCCTAAGGGATTTAAATAGGGGATGAAAACATGTATGGAAAATCGTCATTTTCACGCGGGCGAAGCCGCTGGCAAAAGCTAGTCCAAAATAATTGAGTAATGAACTACGAAAGATACAAACTTATTCCTTAGTAGAATTCGTCCAGAGTGTTTTCCCCAATATATGTTTCGCTTCGATAACGTTGACATGGAAAATATCCTACGAGAACGTAAGTAGTAGGTAGGGTACTAACTTAGTGAAAAAGTGTTTGTGTATTTTTGTTCTAAACACAGGATATTAGCACCTGTGTGCCAAACATAGAAATTCGATTAGCCATTAACAATTGAGTTGCAAGAGAGTTAGACAAACAGAGTTACTTTCGCATGGTATATCTATTACTCACTAGGATGGATTTAGTACCTAAACAAACAATTACGACAATCAGAGTATCGCAAACAATCTACATTATGAGTTAGGAATGAGCATCCTTAACAAAAACTATCACATCCAGATACCGCAATACACTATTGAAATGTAGTTATCACGAATTGCCTGGAGAGTTCTATCCCCACACTATCCATTCTGGTGTCCTGTTGATTAAATCTCAGTAACAGAATAATGGCACAGGATTGCACCGGAACTTACAAGCATGTGACCCCGAACCTGCGCAAGCGACTGCCATTTTGCACAACCTTGCAATATTTACGCAGAAATAAAAACATATCACAGTCACATAACATCACGAGGGGTTGACATTGACATTGCAAGTCAAATAAAAAAATAAAATTCAAGGCACCAATTTTTTTGTCCACTAAAAAGCAAGCGTTTACGGCTATGGACGTGTTTACACTCCTTATATACAACGATTTATAGCTACGACTCATCCATTAAATTTGACTTAAAAATACAAGTACTGCAGTACATTGGTATCTTCTAAAGTTCGTATACGCGCGCACTGACCGCTGCGAACGGCGCGGCCATTTTTATTTTTCAAATATTTTTTTTTTTAGTGTGGAACGTTTGTGTTTTTTTTTTTTTTTACAATGTTGAGTTTAGATTCAGCTATTTTGAGCACTGGGTTTATGAAGGAAAGTAGAACATTGTTGAAAGTGAGATTGTGGTTCTATGCGTTTTCGTATTTCCATTTGGTGGCCGTTGCGGCTTCGTTGTTGACCATCGATTTTGGAGCTCATGATGATCCGGATATCCAGATGTACCAGAAGATCAGGTTTAAACTGATCACTGCGTGGTTCAATGTAAGTTAATTTGTGTTACTTTATGAAAAGCCTAAGTGTAAAATACGTAATGTACGTAAATTATGAAAGTTCGAATTTATTTATGAAGTATTTATATATCTTTCTATGTTCGATTGTGTCTTGGGTTGTGAATATAGCCACGTATTTTTTTTTGCTACCCTGTTTGTTTTCTCCGTCTAAACCTCACTATCACACGTAGGCACGTATAAAGCAAATAAATATTTTAAAATTTTTTGATTATTTTAAAACATGTATTAATAAAATCTTAGCTAATATGATAAATGTAAAAGTGAATTTGTTTGTTTGTCAAAGCATTGCATCTTAGTGGTTCCAACATACACGAGGACTAAAGATATTGATACTGTAGCCTGTATCATCCCACAGCTGGGCAAAGGCGTCTCCCTATGACTTCCAATTATTTCGATCTATACCTAACCAGTGGTCCACATTGACCTGATTGGCCAGATATTATCAAACATTCTCGTGCTGCTCTAAAACCAAATATATTTTATGTCAATTATTATGACATAAGTACTATGATGTACATCACATCATGATTATGTCTATATCATCAGAGCCATGCCTATATGGCTCTACTATTTCACGTGCTTTTGACAAAAATTGTGAAAACACTTTTGGTTTTGGTTCTCTTTTGGTTTTGGTTTGGGTACTATTGCCGGAAAAGGAAACTAAACATAACATCACACCTGTAATGCCTGAAGAGTTAGGCAGAGGTTACCTACGTGAATGTATACACGTGATTCACGTCAGTATATAATATACTGTATAATTATGACACTGAATTATTTACACACACTAAATTATTTTTTGTTTTATGTACGTTTAGCCAGTTATTTTGAAGCCCCATGTAATAGAGAGCAATGCCTATTGCGATCAATCGGGTCAAAATCCTGACTCCAAACTGCGCCTGGGCAAATCTTGATAGAAGTACTCAACAACCACGAAATCGAACACAGGACCTCGTGCTCAAAAGAAACACTTACGACCACCAAACGAACGAGGTAGTCAGTTAAAATCTATACTAATATTATAAAGCTGAAGAGTTTGTTTGTTTGTTTGTTTGTTTGTTTGTTTGTTTGTTTGAACGCGATAAACTCTGGAACTACTGGTTGGATTTGAAAAATTATTTTTGTGTTGGATAGTTCATTTATCGAGAAAGGTTATAGGCTATATAACATCACGCTACTACCAATAGGAGCGGAGCATAAATGAGAAATGTTGCAAAAACGGGAATAGAAAATTCCTTTCTGAGAGCTTCCGTTGCGTGCGCTGCGAAAACGGTTTAAGTTACGAGAATATCATGTATGAAGTAATTATTCGTCTTTAAAAGTTCTAAAAAAAAGTCCGCGACAGCATCTGTCTATCTTTTAAGATTGACTCACTGTAACCATTTTTTATTATTAAAATGTTAGGTTAAAAAGAATTATTTTTTGCGAAGCTTATTTAACCCATATGGTATTAATCTATATCTAAATAAATGTGTTCGTTAGAACGGAAATTTAATATAGAATATTTGTGCTCTTTACTCTATACAGTTTAAACAAATATCTTAGAAGATATCGCAATGTAAAAATACCCGCGCGGAAAAATAATTACGCGGGTTGCGTCGCAATGTATAGGTACGGGGGATTCTGGCTGGCCTCCGGGAAATTCAAATTCAAAATATTTACTGCATCATAATGTTTACAAGTACAGAGTGTTATAGTATATTTTAAGTAAGAGATAGATTTTATAGTAATTCACACTTTAATATAATCTAAGCTAATCTAAACCATCTAAACTATTGTAATAAAGAGGAAAGATAAGATTTTTTGTTTGTTACGATTTAGCTTAATTAATGTCGGATAGTCGATATATCGAGAAAGGTTATAGCTATATTTATGTGACGCAGACGAAGTTGCGCGGGTCAGCTAGTTAAATATAAACATAATAACCTCCGATTTGGAAGTCTACAAAAAACTTTTTTACAAAAAATAAAACCGACTTCGACAAAAATAAAACACAAAAAAGTGAAAAATAAAAATCAGCTTCTGAAGTCGGTGACTTTTGTTTGTTTGATTTCATGTTTTTGCCACCGACTTCAGAAGCTGATTTTTATTTTTCACTTTTTTGTGTTTTATTTTTGTCGAAGTCGGTTTTATTTTTTGTAAAAAAGTTTTTATTTTTCACTTTTTAGTTGTTCACATGTGCTTACCCCTTCACAACGTACCGGCGTGATGTTATGTTATGGTGTAAACAATAGACAGACATGAGATTTCAGCAATCCCAGTCCATTTGCTATCATTTATTGAGGAGTTCCGTTGTCTATCTCCGAAGTTCTTCATCAGAATATGTTCACCAAATAGTTTTTATAATCTTTGTAGTGAGTACAGGCGTGATATTGTGTTGTGTGATGGCGTAAACAATGCTTAGATATGCTATAGCAATAATCGCGGTTAATCTGCTGTTATTTATTGAAGAGTTCCCCCGATTTCTACAAGATCCCATCATCAGATATTGAAATGGTGACAATGGGACCACATGGGAAGCACCAGTTTTCAAATGAAAAAAGAATCATGAAAATCAGTTCACCCAGTCGCAAGTTATGAGCTACCTCCTCCTGTTTTTGAAGTCGGTTAAAAACGGATTGAACCGGTCACCGAGCCATAATCGGTCCCATTGTGTGTTTATTATCGTTTTCATTCTCAATCGTGGTCTTGATCCGGTAGATTCACGTGGCAGTTTCGAAAACTCGAATGAATTATTTTGCAGACATTGCATAAGCGCTGGACTTGACCTTTCTTTATTATTAACTGGTGTAACAAACAAATAACAAGGTGGAAAGAGAAGGGGCGCGCATTTCGACAGTGTCATAGATGAATGAGGATGTTTGATTATATTATCTCATTTTTAAATAACACTTGTGACACTTTTCGTTTTACAATACTAACATAATCTACGTAACAACAAGATGTTGTCCGCGACCTTCATCGCTTAATTTCAAATTGGTGAATCGGATTTTGTTTACAATTTCAAGAGTTTTAATGTTTTTGTTTACGGCTCATTAATATTTTTTCTCAAATAAAAGTAGCCTCAATTACTTCATAAAGCATAAGCTATCTACCATTAAAATTCTTGATAATACCACTGCAGTGGTTTTAGATATTAAGTAGGTACCTACAGCCAGAACAAACATATCTTTTTTAATATTTTTTTAATAATTAGTTACCTGATTATAATATATTTTTATATATACCTAAGCATTCAGTAAAAAAATGTTATTTTGAAATTACAAACAGACATTTCAAATTTATCTACTTGTGGCGTATGTTTTGTAATTAGTAAACTAATGCAACTCAGTATTGAGGTCCTCGATTTTGTAATGTGCACGTGCCAATCATTGAAATGAACATTGAACAAAAATTTGGTCTCTATGAGTCCACATCGCAAAACTTGTATTTACTTGACAGACTGATTGCTCTGGCTTAATCATAAGGTAAAATCACGCCTGTAATCCTCAAAGGGATTAGCAGAGGTGTTCCTAATAATAGTACACCCACATTTCGTCAGTTATAAAACTTTGACGGCACGGTTGACGCCGTGTGGCTCAAGCAATGGACTGCTGTGCTGCGTGTCGCGGGTTCAATCCCCGCGCCGAACAAATATTTATTTGTATGGCCTATAGATAGTTATTTTGGGTCTGGGTATTTGTGTATGTGAGTTTATTTTTTGTGAACGCACCCACGATACAGGAAAAAATCCTAGTGTGGGGGCAACGTTTTATAAAGATTAAAAAAAACCCAGGGAGCGAGCCTATTGCCATCAACCGGCCACGATTCCAGGCTCCGTGGCTGCTACTGAAAAATTCCTGATGGAAAACCCAGTAACACTTTGCCCAACCTCATAATCAGAAGGCACGCCTGCGACCAACAGGGCAGTCTGTTTGACTGAATATGCACTGATACTATAAATTACTGTATGTATCCCCGAACCTCCGTAAAAACACGAATCAGATTCATATTGCTACATAAAAGTTATTCCAATCCCAATTTATTGTGAGAGATAACCAAACCGCTATCCCGGTGGACCAATATCATTCATAAAATATATTTGTTCACGGAAAATCGTAAAATTATTTTTATTTTTCGCACTTTTCTGAAAATTATCTTGAATAATTTATGTTCGCTTACATATTCTAAGCGGACCGGTCCCAACATGATGAAAAAAAAGATGACTACGGTAGGACGAAGGGGAAGAATTTGTGTTTACTATAATAATGAACCACGATTAGGTACTGCTGGAGCTGGAGTATACTAACATGGATTTGCCACTCATCTGTATAGCCACTAGAAAGCTAATTAATATCTTAGATTAGATTGATATCAAATTATGCAGCCTCAAAATCAAGAGCCACGAAACACAAGCTGACTACGGACCAGTTTATATTAATTAAAACAAGCAAGCAACAAGCTTTTAGAATTACTTAAGTGTGACGTCATTTTGTTCGTATTTTTTTCAGAAAACTCGTTTAATTGATACACATACCTATCACGGGGGTGCATGCAAAATAACTAAAACACCATTTTTGGTACTCCGATAAGGAACGAATCTAACAAGACGTTACTAAGCTTATCATAATATTGTCATTCAAACTATACGTGTATGCAATATTTCAGCTCAGTTGGCAATAACTGCATTGGAAGATTTGACCTAAACAAACAAACATAATGTACAAACATTACAAGTTTAATAAAATCTGCTCTTCTGGTCTTTGGTCCTATTTTTTTTTTTATTTATTTATTTAATATGGGCTTACTCTTGACAATCTTTCCCTAAGGGCAGAGATGAGGTCGACGATGGAACGAGCTTACCCAGAAGAAGCCTATTTACTCGCGACTTAAATAGTTTGGGGTTGTATGAACTCGGGAAAACCGACGCAGGCAGGGTGTTCCACTCCTTGGCTGTACGAATAATGAAAGTCTTAGCAAAACGCTTCGTACGAATGTGTGGAACATCGACAAGGTATGGGTGATAATCTGCAGTACGCCTAGTCTCTCGATGGAAGAAGGGAGATGGTGGAATAAGCTCGTGGAGCTCTTGCGCACACTCTCCGAAGTACAGTCTGTAGAAGACCGACAGACATGCAACTTTGCGGCGGTGGGCCAGGCTATGTAGCTTGGCAACCAGCTTGGCGTCACCAATCAGCCTCCTGGCTCTACGTTCTACTGAGTCGAGTGTGGCAAGTTGGTATTTGGCTGAGCCATCCCAAAGGTGACAGCAGTACTCCATGCCGGACCGGACTTGAGCTTTATACAATATTGAAAGCTGTCCAGGCTTGAAGTACCGCTTGACCCTGTTTAGGATACCCAGCTTTTTTGCCGCAGTTTGAGCTTTCGACTCGATGTAGGTGACGAAGTTCAGATTTGCACTCAACTTCGTGCCAAGAAGCTCGAGACTGTCAGTAACTTGTACAGACGCACTCCGGAAAGTGGGGGCCAGATTGAACGGACTCTTTTTAGCAGTGAACAGACACACTTGCGTATTGGTGGCGTTGAAATCAACCAGATTGTCGTCACCCCACTTGGAGACAAGACTTTAGGCTGAATTCGTTCGCTCTACCATGGCCTCTCTCAATGAACGTATTTCATCACCACCGGCTTTTGTGCTGGATGTGTAACTCTCCATGACAGTGCTGTCATCTGCGTATCCAACAATACCAGGAACAAGGAGGTCGTTGATGTGCAGCAGGAAAAGTGTCGCGGAGAGAACTGACCCCTGAGGAACTCCGGCATCAATAGCCACAAGGTCAGAGGAGCAGCCATCAATGACCACTCGGATCGACCGTTCACTCAGGAAGTCAGATATCCAGCAGCAAAAGTCAGCGGGAATGCCGTATGCCTGAAGTTTGCTTAACAGACTTGCGTGCCAAACCCTGTCGAATGCCTTCGAGATGTCCAGCGACACGGCAAGGGCCTCGCCGTGTTTCTCGATGCAAACACCAGAAGATCCCCAGTTGACCGTCCCCGGCGAAAGCCATACTGACGGTCGCTGAGCAGGTCTTTCGCTTCAAGGTGCGCCAGCAACTTACCGTTAAGTACCTTTTCCATTACTTTACAAAGTATGGAGGTGATGGCGATTGGTCGATAGTTACTAGGGTCGGCACGACTACCCTTCTTGGGTACTGGTTGAACATTAGCGACCTTCCAGGAGTCCGGCACCGTTCTAGTTTTGAGAGAGAGGCGGTACAAGCGTGACAACACAGGAGACAACTCAGGCGCGCAGTTTTTTAAGACCCTTGCTGGTATACCGTCCGGACCGCTAGCTTTATTCACGTCTAGGCAGTGAAGTACTTTACGAACCTCTTTCATGTGTATTGTGATCTCCGGCATCGGAGAATCACAGCGAGGAATCGTTGGTGGCTGTTTTGACCCAGTATCCAGACGTGAATTGCCCGCAAACAGAGATGCAAATAGATTTGCTTTCTCGGTAGCGGAGTGAGCCAGCGACCCATCTGGATTTTGCAGGGGGGTAGTGAGGACCGGCAGAAGTTGGATTCGACCGATTTGGATAGGGACCAAAACTGTTTATCGCCAGAAGGGCAGGACGCCAGTTTGGCCCCTATGCGACTGACATGGTCGAAGCGCGCCTTTCGGATCACCCGCTTGCAGGACTTTGCGGCAGAATTAAATGCTCTTTTCTTCGCGCGAACCCGACGCGCCCGAACTTTACGGTCACGAGCTTGCACCCAGGCTTGGTATGCAGATTGCTTTCAGGCCTCAGCGCGAGCGCAGACTTCTACTGACTAAAAACCAAACCCATGTTCCTTCTTCGCCCTTGTGTCGGGGCCGCGTTAACCTTTCGACAATCCACAGCCCCGACGGGAGACGTTTACACCTCACGCTCGTTCTAGTGTTTCTGTGTAAACATTCGACTATTTGTAAAACAAGTTATTTAAAAGCCATTCTGTAGGTTAAGAGAGACAAACATAGCACCTGACTGTAAACTTGACTGACGTAATAAGTTGTACTAAGAATTTTATTGTTTTTCCAAATAACTTTCATTTGTTGTAGTTATTCAATACCTACTCATAGTAGCAAAATTATATTGCAGTATTGGCACCTTGATTTGCATAAAAGATTTTGATAAAAGGGAACAGGAGCTGACATTTTCCATACAAATGTGTTCGGTTTCTTTTTCTTCCTAAACAATGCCTCCAGAATTCAACATTTTTTGTTTTTTTTTTCATAAAACCATGTAGACACGTCCCTGTAACTTTTTATTAGAAAGTAGTTGAAAAGAGTAATAGATAGGAATGTCGACATACCTAATAATGGGAATGGGAATATAAAACGTCAATCTCGTACATTTTTTTGTGATTTATTTGGGCTGACCTGCAGCTAGCTGTCCTTATCTCACTTTGGGCTGGTTTGACTCTGGGCTGGTTTCACGCAGCGGCGGCAATAGTTTTTCAAACACCTATTTTTTTTTCTCTTAATACATATAATTGCACACTCTCAACGAGACACTCCAACGCAGAATGAGTACAAGGGTGTGTATAATAGCGCTCGTGTAACCTCGGGTTCGTGTTGGTTTTTTGTGAGACATCTCGGGAGAGACATAAACAGAACTCCCAGTCGGGAGTCTACAGCCACAATTGTCAGCTTGCACTATTACCCTCTTATAAACTATACACTAAGACCCCTGTTTAATTCTGGAAACTGTTACTAAAAGTACGAGTCCATTATTCTGTATTTTATTTAAACTTTAAAATAAACTTATCGTGCAACAAAAGTTCCCTGAACAAAAGCGATTATAGTAGCACTGTCCCCCTATTTAAGAGCTGCCCACTTTCCTTCTGTCAAAGTTTTTAGAGATTTAAGCCTTCAGCGTCCCCAACGTTACAGGAAATGACGTCAGAACAGGGCTTAATTTAATAACTTACGGAACAAAATGGCTTCTTTCCTTTGTTGAATTAGCAGGGCGACAAGTGACCGGCGAAGTTTCGCTTTGTTGCTAGTGTTATAAATGTGGGGTGCCTGACACAGAATTAGTTACAGCGATCCATTGATGGGACGTTACATTATGTAATAAATTAATGATCTCAAGAGTACCACTACTAAAATTAAACAGTGCTTCGATTTTGAAAAGGTAAGAGTTCTGTCAAACCATTCGGAGATTTCAGGTGTGAGAGTGAGAGACCATTCTAACAAAACACGCTGGGATCTTGTGATACATTAGCCTTGTAAAGACACGTGTCATCACGCCGAAGGGGCGGGCGTGTAATATACGTGTAAATATCTGTTGTTCACCTAAATAGCGCCAGTTATATTTGGCTCCATGCAATAAGAAAAAAAGAGTAGGCCTATTCCTATCAACTGGGCATTAAACCCATTTTTTTAAAAGACGCCTTCATCCTCTCTCCTATAAAAATTAACTTTGCTGTGCCCGACAGGGTCCATAATTGATTCTATGTTTTAACATACCAACTGTTACATGTACACATTATGGAATGCAATAAAGTATTGAGTATTGAAACCAGTCTCCAGGATGACTGAAAAATTCTTGATGAAAATACCAATATTAAGACGCTGTCAACACCAAATGGCCTTGAGGATTTGTCACTGTCACACACACTGTCTATTTGTATCGGAGTAAACGAGAGCGCACTATCACTGTTACTGGGCCGGCCAGATTTTAGAAGAAAATAATGAATAAATATTGATTTAAAAAAAAATATATGGATTATTTGTGAAATATGACTCGTCAGCGGTTTAGGTATGAATATGTTGACTTCATGTTTTTAATTGCAGACCCATACGAAAAAAAAATAAAGACATAGAACCGCTTAACGATGATTTTAAGACCAATCTTTGCAATTATTTTCTATCGAACCGATTTCGTCCAATTATGTATCGAGTCCATCCACGGTCTTTGAAATATGATGAATAATAACATATATTTTTTGTAATGTGCTAGAACAAACAGTTTTTCTTAAAAAACTGCTTAAATAACATCAGTTTGGTGTTGTCAGCCCCTTAACACTCAGTCCGAAGTGGGAATCGAGCCCAGGACTTAGTTGTCAGTCTGGGCTGATTAATTAAGTATCCATTTATTTCAAGACCGATATTGATATTAAACATCTCTCAAGATGTCTCATGAGGTTCCGTCCCTATGTAAGTAACGATTGACCTTTAGACGATACTTTGCTTAGGCTGTGTAGTGTGTACACACTGAATGTGGCTTGGTTAGCATCCTAAGACCCAATAACATCGTGAGGCTGCTTGTGACCTATCCCAACACACAAAGGTGGCTTAGTTTGTTCCTTAGAATGGATGAATACGATCAGTAACTCATCCGTGATTCAGGGTTAACACCTATTTGGTCAGTTCCGCGAACTCCGGACGTAGTTATTTACCTTAACCAAGTAAACCTACCTCGTTGTTCTAGTGGTCGCAAGCGACTGCTGAGCATGAGGTGCTGGGTTCGATTCTCGGGTCGGGCAAAGTGATATTGGGTTTAACCATCAGAAATTTCTCATCCAGTTTTTTTTTTTTTTTTTAGTTGTTGGCAAGAGGCTCGCCCCCTATTACATGGGACTGAATATAACTTGCGAAATGTGGGTGTAGGTACTATTAGGTACACCTCAGCCTAACCCTTCGGGTATTATAAAGTGTAACGCTATGTTAGGCAAACCTTTATTTCATGTGAAGGAAGAGTCTAGACTTGATATTCCAAAAGCATTCAAAAGGCATTAGTTTAAACCTGGTACTGCTTGTAGAATTAACATGTCCTTAACAATCAAGAAAATAAAATACCTGAACTTGGCACACGAGGTTGCCGACACGTGGAATGTGAACTTGGCTACTACCGATTGTTGTAACGGTCAATGGCCTTATGGCCAAGAGCCTGGACGAACTTATGTCGAGAGTCTCGCTTGGCGGTTGAATCAAGGGTCTGATTCAGAAGACTAATTCTCGGTACCGCCTGTCTCTGGAGCCCCTTTCACCGGTAGCTCGGCACCTACTCCCAATACCGGTGTGTGGTCCACCGGTATTGGGAGTATTTATTATATTTTTTTGAAAGAAAAAATTAAAAATGTTAGTAACATGTGCAGAAAAAATAAGTAAAGAAAATAGGATGTCAGTATTTTCACAATAATTCTAGATCCAATGGCACGAAGTTTGCCAGTGCTTTACAATGATTATACCTGTTTTCATATATATATACCTACTAAACCCCAGAAGCAATCGCCGGATAATATTATCATAGGGTTATCACATTTATTATGCTACCTAATTTATTTAATTGAGTTACACATGTCTAGGTACATTTTTTACAATACAGACCTAAAATAATAATACAAGCAGAACAGAATAAAAGGATGTCAAAAAAAAATTCGTCCACATCGCTGTCAAAAAGAAAAGTGCCCAGAAAGCTGGCAGCTTCACTACTTTGAATGGCACTGCTGATTCATTTGCTCCAATTCCCGAAGGGTTACACATGGGTGCCCCTTATAGTATAGCCGCATTTCGCCAGTTATTTTTTTTTTAAATATTTATAACGTATGTGGTACAGTGTTGAACGGCAGTACTTATAAGTACTGCCTTGTAACGCAAAATATAGGTAGAAAGGTATGTGTAAGTTTGACAGCCTTATAACGTGGCTAGTTTCTTAAAACATTTATATTTATATCTTGGCGTACTTTTATTACAGAACATCATGTGACTATTATAAATTTCGAAAATGATAATCCAAAGAGAATCATCATCATTATCGATTTAGGTACCTACTTGTTTTGTGTGCGAAACACGTTTTGCCAAGAGAGAATGATTTGCATTTTCACAGGTCGTAATGTTTTTACAATGAAATTGACAAACAGCTTTTTACCATTGTTTAACCAACAATTCGCATATCTTTCGCAGTTGTTAACCGTAATTATTATATACTTTGACTGTGGATTTAGCAAAAACACGCGAAATCATTATTTTGGCATTGTTTTTTTTTTGCTAATTGAAACTGATAGGTACGAACGTCATAATTTATGCGTGGTGACCTCACACTTTACTATTCACGTGTACTGTGATTGCAGCATTGTCACCAATTATCTGTACGACGAAAAGTTGCGAAATTCATTATCTCAGTTGAATGCATAAAATGATAAATTCATTTCTGTTGTACGAATAAATATATTTAATTTTACAGACTGAAATTACGAACAATGATGAAAGTGAGGTCATTAAACTGACAGAAATGGAACACTCTGTCAGAAACACAAACATTTAACTTGAAATAAAGGAGTCTCATAAATTTTTCATCATGACAAACGCTAGCACGGTGGTAGCATCAGGCACATCACTATTCCTCAGAATCCCGCAGATTAAAATCCCATTAAAACCCGTCCGGTATTGTTTACGTGACGTGCGTACAAATCAACGAAAAAATATTGCGCACCGTTCATCCCTTACATTTTACGATGAAACATTTTCACCAAAGTTTTATCTGTAGCACAAGAACAAAACCCACACATGTTATGGCATAAGAAAATGTTCGAATTTCTCGAACAAGGTACCTAATGTTTAACTTTCCCGAAATTAATTAAAATGTGTTTTGTTTCAGCTCTTCACATTGGTGTATTTCCCGATTTGTTTCTACTGCGATTGGCGGGAGTTGAGAGGGGAAAATTGGAGGACTCACGTGAAACTTCTCAATCAACTTAGGTACTTGTGCTTCACAAGTATCCTTCTGCCGATCACTGCAGTAAGTTTCGTCATACAAATTGCCACTTAGCGGTTTTGTAAACAAAATGACCGTTATAAGTACAGACGTGCTCATATACCCACTTTCCTCGTTATTATTTGTTCAGTTCTAATCAAAATAAAAACGTTAGGGTTAGGTTTTCCGCAAAAAAAAGTCTTTAATATTGGTCAATGGTGTACAATAAAAACACAGAATCTGGCATGATAAAATTCGTGCCGATCGGGGTACGGAAATGTTGAGGAAAACATAAACTTCAAGTTCAAATGCATAATTGAAGGTAACCATTTACTCCTGTAATCTTCTTACTAATATGGTTTCCCAAAGAGACTATATTTTTACATTTTCTGTTTAAATAACCATCCTTCTCCTATCACTTATTGCAAAAATACACTTTCAATTTACTATTTCATTTAAATAAAGACTTATTTTCATTTACTTATCCGTTTAGAACGAAAACAAAAGATAAATTAAGCTAACCTATCATACCTTGGTTCAGCAATATGTAATAATTACCTATGTAATGTAATCATTCACGCAGATACAATGTAATCAGTCACCCATACTGTCTTGTCTTTCCGTAAAAGGGATCGAACACACGCGACTTCACGACATGAATATATAATTAATTAAAACAGATTTTGAATCTGTTGTAATTATTTTTTGATATCATTGATATTGTTAACTTTTAAGGCCAATCGTACTAAGTTAAATGAATTTCGTTCAACAATATTTAGGTACACTTGACAAGACGGTATGTCAAAACGTAAAACGTTGAAATTAATGTATCCGTGAATCGTAACCAGCTCTTGTGAAGTGTAATATAATTTTTAAGCAAAATAAAATACGGATGGCATGCGAGCCAAATCTGGTGTTAATAATTATTTGCTTCCTTCCTGGATCTGGAAAAAAATCTTTTCATTTACTTACAAGTAACTTTTACAAGAACGGAGTTGATCATGAAAAGACATAGGTACAAAATGAATTAAACTTAAAGCCCTTCTTCGGCAAATTACAAAATCGATTAACCAATCAAGCCTTACTTATAAACAAAAAGGGCTTCGTATTAAAAGTAATGTAAAAGCAAAAAGATGCCTACTTATATTATTTGGCCTTAAAGCTGTCAAAAATGTAGAAGATTTTAAGAGATGTCATCAGATCGCAATTACTTCACAATGCCATATCCTTGGCTTGTTTGGAAGTGACCCGAAAAACACGTAATTATATTTTGAAGATGCAGAATCGAGTAAAATTAAAATAATATGTAATTATCGCGTTTAAAATTTTGTTGTCGAGTGTACTTCATCAAGTAGGTAGAGAGCACTCTGTATTGAGTCAATCTGAAACCTTCATGCTTCCTTGCTTATGAATTTGAACTAGATGTTGCCACTGTCATTGCCATATAGACAGACTGACAAGTCTGAGTCATAACAGATATTAATTTAAAAAAAAACCTGTATTTTATCTAACCTCTTTGGAAATATGAACTGCCAAGTTACAAGTGTATTTATTTATTTTCACTTCTCTCGCTCTAAAATTCGTTTTTATGTCGTGCGTAGGCGACATAAAGTCGCGTTTTATGCTCTAGAGCATAAAGTAAAATCTTCGTCGAAGACCAAGGTAATCGGCACAGGTAATCGGCCCCAACAGCCACAGGAACAACTTCAATTTCATAAAATAACCTCTTTAATTTAATTCGTTTCGTTCGTATTCAAAGAACAAGGGATTACGCTACGATATTATGATGACACTAATTATAGTTCAAGGGACAAAATAAGTCTTTAACCCGTGGTAAACACTGTGCTTTTCATTACGAATACAAGGAAGTTGATGGGAATAGGCTTGCCCCCAATTACCTAAATCGCTTTATGTCAATAGGCTTGCTCTTAATTAGATTGGTTGTTGGCAATAGGCTTGCTCCTAATTACACCCGTTGCTGGCAATAGGCTTGCCCCAGTTACATCAGTTGATGGCAATAGGCTTGTTCTCAATTACCTAAATCAGGAGATGGCAATAGGCTTTCTCCTAATTACCCTAACCGGTGGATTGCAATAGGCTTGCTCCTAATTACACCAGTTGATGGCAATAGGCTTGCCCCCAATTACATCAGTTGATGACAATAGGCTTTTCCTAATTACATCGGTTGATGGTTATCTTAGTATAGTATGTTTAACTTTGCATAAAATAAACTTGATTCAACAATTTTAAAGATTTTTGACACACTGTTTGTGTCTACCTATAAAGGTAGAAAATGTGTTAAATGAAATAAACAAGCTATTCATGAATGCGATAGCTAGATAAAAAAATGAGGGCAATAAACATAGGTATCCAGGGTAGATTGTGTGAAGGATTTTTTTTGCTGTCCTCCCCCAGCGACACCCTAAGCCGAGGCTTCTAATGGGGTGCCCTTAGCATGTAGTCGCTAAGTTTGTAAGTCTGTTTGCCCTGGCTGAAGGCCTTAAATTAAGGCATCCACAGGAAGCAGTCCGGTTAGGCAATAGTCAACGTCATAGGTTGAACTTCGAGATGCCATTCACAAAAAAAAGTGTGAAACATTTTATTAATTATTATTTGTCATGCTTTTAAAGGAAGTGAATTTTGGATTCGAGGGTCAAAAAAGCCAATTAATTCAATAATTGGAATGAGGGCAAACTGACAATGAAGATATTATGTTGAATGATTTTTGGTAAAATGAGGAAAAATATGGGGCAAAATAATTTTGTTATGTTGACGCAGTAATAATACTTGGAATGTATTTGCATTGCCTTTATAAAGGACAAACATAATCATTATATTTGGACTCCATTTCTGCAGACCTAACCTTGTATTTATTTACGCTTACTCAAATGTATTAATATCGCAATGAGGAAAAAAAGTTGTTTTTTTCCTTAACTTCTTAAGAACTTTTTCTAATCGTGAAATAAAATCAAGTTTCAAGGATTTTAAGCGAGTGATCTATTTTCAGTTTCAAAAATCTTTCAACCTTCAACAAAGGAACAAGGAATGAAATGGTTTAAGCATGCGTATAAGTCTTATTTTGTTTCAATTAGGATAAAACAATAGGAAGCTTCTTCCGCAACTTTCGCATTTGAACAATAGTAGTTAAGTATTCATATTATCTTTCATCATGCTTGCATTAATACAAAAGTTAGGTTTTACCAAAGGTTGTTTATTCAATAAAACGTGACTGGCAATCATATGGCTAAGTATAGTTAGGGCCATAGCAAACACGACACAAGTACATTATATATTTGCCTTCGGCGACAACAACCGAATGCAAAGAGTCGTCAAAACACAATGCTTATTTGATATTGTCGCCAAATGCCGCTTGTCTCTGATGCTAAAATTATTGTTTCTACATTAACATCTCTTTAAGGAAATACAAATATAATAATCAACAATTACTTACTGGGGATGCCCAATACCCATGTTACTGTTTTTTGAGACAAATAAACATTTTTCATCTTCCTGCCCTCGTCCCATTTCATTTGGGGTCGGTTTTACTCCTTTGTTTTTCCTAACATTCCTCACCCCATTTATCTCTTCTTAGGCCTTCTTCTCCCTCTCCATCCATTAACATTCATATCCATCACTTTTTTGTCACGTATGCGTTTTATCCCACCTAATTACATGTCTATACCAAGATAGACGACTTTCAATTTTTCTGTAACAGGTGCCACTTTCAAACTTCCTCTAATATACTCATTCCTTACTTTATCCATTGTGGGCAACTGGCATTCCGGACATCCATCTCAAAATTCTCTACATGCAATCGTATAATACAAGTATAATCAATGTTTCTTTATTTCCAGTTCGGTGACATCCTGTTCTGGCGAGTATGGAATACTCATCGAGAGCTGATCGCACCGCCTAGTATCCACAAGGTGGTCCCCTTCTGGTCCCAACACTGCATGCACACAGTATCTTTAGTTGTGGTGTTAATGGACCTGGTGTTAGTTCGGAGAGAGAGACCAAAGAGTAACGTGCTGAATGTTGGGATACTGTCGTGCTTTCTAGTCGCCTATACTGTTGTGTAAGTATATCAATCTCTACATATTCATTCGCGATTTTTTCTCATGGGGGTAGACAGAAAATACAGCACGCCACGTGTTATGTGTTATGTCCCTGGCATACTCTTTTAGCCTAGTCCACGTTCACTAGTCAGGGGTCTAAAATAGCCGCTTTAGCAGAATCATAATAATAGGAAAGTAATACGAATCACGTCAAAAGCCCTAATTTTCCTGATAAGATTATGATAAAGCGGTCCTTTTTGGCATCCTGGTGCCCCAGTACACGCACGCCTGTTGCCTGTACTAAGCACCTGACCTTTCTTCTAATCGTCTTTAAAAATCTCAATCGTTAAAATTCGGCAGACTATGTGTATTGTTTCCGATGCAGGGCTCAGACATCTGCCTAATGAAAATAATTATATAATTATGTACCTACAGTGAAAACTGAAAGATAATTAAAATAAAATTTGAATAAATTATAAACTTCAACTCTGGAGGCTATTAGGGTGGTTAAACAAACTCCGGTGGGTCGATGTCGTCATGGTTTCGCTAAAAGTTTTTACCAAAAAGTGTAATTATTATACTTATACGAGAGAAGTACTCATACTCAACGTAGTTTTTATTTAAGCAATTATGAATTATAAAACGCAAAAAGATGAAGCTATAATCCAGCCACAAGGCACAACAACTGTGAAAGGCCTGTACCCTTGACCGGTCACGTTTGTCGATGAGTCATCACATCACAAATTCACCGTATTTTGTAAATATACTACCAACTAACAAAGAGCTAAAACTACTACTTTTCTCCCAACTTCCTAAGTGTCGGTTTTCAATCTCGCCAGATGCTACCGAACATAAGTATTTTGCACACAGCGGGTTGCAGCTGACTTTCGGAACCCAATTACTGAACTCTGGCACATCGAGACACATCCAGAATATTTTGATGCAATTATACAGTGCAGTGTGCGGAAGATATTTTTTTTTTTCATTGCGTAGTTATGACTTCTGAACTTGGTCATCATGCATTTGAGTTATTTCAGATATGTTAATTGTAATTATCTACTGTCTAGTTATACTAGTAGTCGTCATCTCGCTTGTGGTCGTCATCTCGACTAATTAGCATGAGGTCCTGGGTTCGATTCCCGGGCCGGGCAAAGTGTTATTGGGTTTTTCTAGTGTCCGACCGAAACACGATTTTCAGCCGAAACCGAAACCGTAACCGAACCTTCGGCTTGGGTCCCAGTTTCGGCCGAAACCGTAACCGAAACCGAAACTTATTTTATATTTATGGAATGTAAAATCTATTTTATTTTTACGCTTAAATACACAGTTAACACTTGTAAAAAAATGCAACAATTAAAGTAGGTAATCAGGTAACAAAAAAGGTCTTTATTTGTAAAATTAATACTGTGATTTAAAAAAAAAATACAATCAACATATTTGTCAAATTTAAACAAAAAAAACACTACATTTTTAATATTACTATATTTTTTAATAATTTCCAAAAAATAAAAACAAAACTAAGCACCTCGCATACTAAAGGGAAAAAATGCAACATGACTAATAAATAGCACTGCAGGCCATTCACGCTAATAGAAAATATATGAAACTTTTTAGTAAAAAAATTCTATTGGTCGATATAACTTTTTTTCTAATTATTAAAAAAAAAAGTACTCATATCATTTTTAAAGATGGTGTTTTAAGAAATAATTTTCATTACGAACTTTTTAAATTATATTAATTAGTTTAGGTTTTAGGCGCTTTGCACATGGGGCAACTATTGCAGCAACTGGCAACTAGCTGGTTACATATATTTCAATTGGATTGCGCACACATAGCAACTCGAGTTTCGAGTTCCGGCAATCGTCAACAGTTTTCAGTTGCTGCAATCGATGACCGAGTTAGTTGCTAATTGCCGCAACTAGCAACTGTTAAATATTATACCGATTTTTAAAGTTAACGTAGACGGCGACGACGTAAAAAAATTAGAACAATTGCTGCTTCTTCGATATTCATCGTCACACTGAACGCTGTTCGCTGCGTAGATTGAGCAACTCGGGCATGAAAGTTGCTCACAGATTGCCATAAAACTGCTGCAACCGTAAACGTTGTAGCAACTATCAACTAGTTACAGGAAACTTTTAAAGTTGCTTAAGTTGCCTCAACTTAAGTTGCTCCATGTGCAAAGCGCCTAAATCACTGGAGATAGTTGTGTATCGGAACTACGGGGTGGTTCGAATACGGGTACAAAATTTAATTCATCAACAATTACAAACAAATATAGTAATGTTTGAATCAAACATCACACGTAGCTTCACACATCTGTAAAGTGTTAAATTAATTTCTACATAAATTCATATTTTATAAGTTCTAGGGAATAACTCAACAGAACCAAGTAAGATATCTATTGAATTATTTTCACACCTACTTACAAACTATTTATTTTACACTGTAGCACAAGACCCTAATGAATGCCATAAAAATACATCATCATTAATCATAAGTAAAAACAAATACCTAATTTTTGAGCGAGAAAAATCTCACAACCTCAAATCATCACGATCGCGCCGGCTACCGAACTCAACTGGCACTCGAAGTTAGCTGAATGATGCACGACAATTCACGTATACCTTGTTTCGGCGGGGCCGAAAGGTTCGGCCAATAATTGGCCGAAACCGAAACTATGGCCGAACCTAGATTTTTTGGCCGAAACTAGCCGAAACCGAAACCGAAACCGAACCTTCGGTCGGTCCTTAGTTTTTTCATCAGGGATTTCTCAGTAGCAGCCACGGATAGTGGCCGCGGATTTTTGCCCGGTTGATAGTGTGCAACTCGAAGGGACCGTCTGCTTGTCTCAAGGGCTAGTTCAGAACTGTTCTACGGTGTGACCGTCGAGCCGCTTGCTACGTTTATTTGTATATATCACAGTGCGATTTTAACGACCGGCGTCAAACAATGAAGGCTATCATACAAGTCTATGGTAAACTGAACGTCCGATTGGCGCACGCAACCAGCGCTGGTCTTGGTTTACAATATTCTTTCGGAATCAAAACGGGACACTGTGGAGAGGCCTAATCGATATAGGTTTTTTTTCAGTTGTTTTTGTGGCGTTTCATATACCCAAATGGATACAGTTTCAAAAGTAAAGAACTAAAGCAAAATCGACACCACAAAACACAAGCAAACAAACCATGCAGATTGCGTCCGACATCGAGGTCCGTCGAATGAAATTCTCTTTGATAAATATTTCTAACATATTCTGTCAACCTATGTAAAAAAACATAACACTTTTTTTAGGGCAGTCGTGTAAAAAGAGATGTAGTTAAGTATGAATGGCCTCAGCTTACGAATTGTAAACTCTCTCACAGAGCAGAAGTGAAAAAAATATTATTCTGTTTGTATTGCTTAATATTATTATAATCATATTATTCTATTTTTTTCAACACACTGGCTCGTAAAGTGAGCCTTATCACATCGTTCTTAGGACCATAAACCGAACTATAACTCACACGTGCATAATAATATTATACACTAGTGCATAATAGAATTATCACTACAAAGTTAAGTTAGTACCTTACTGCAAATTATATGCGAGTAAACAGAGCATTTTCAATTTAACCGGGTAATACCGTTTTTTTTTAAATTTTATTGGTTGAGTTGCTATGTTTTTAAAAAAGTTTCGATACAAAAAAGATCGTGTTCAATAGTAAAAATAAATTAATGTACCTGCTTTCATGCAACTTTCAATTTAAATAGATAACTTTAACTAACTTTAACTTGTACGTTTGTAATAAATGAAACTTTCACTCAAATAATATAACTTGTAATATTTTAAATATAACTTTTTTTTTAATAAAATAAACCTCATTCTTTTAGTCTATGGTCGACCGTCATTGTTACAGTATGACCATTTTAAGTGTGAATTTCATGGTGGCGCCACTGGTCAAGAAAAATGCATCGCTACGTCAAACTTAGTACATTTATTTTAGTTCCGTGTTTTCCCGCCTGCACAGATAAGTTGGTCGAACTGTAGATGCGCACGCATAGGAAAATCGATATTTTTTTCTCGCTATTGTGAAAAAAAATATAGTATTATTTTCTTCACAAGTGTGTTGAAAAACGTCGTATGATACACGTGTGTATTGATGATTACCGTCCTCGGCTATCTTAAGACCCTCACCTGACGGCTCGGGTCGCAATGGCGCCTCGGCGGTAATCACCAACATTACACACTTATACCATAATGTACTAGTATCTTAATTTCGCATGACATAATACATAATAATATAATCTGTTCCCTAGGTATTGCGTGATAGAATAACAACATACGTAATTTTAAAAACTGTCCAAAAATCACGACTTTCATTTATTTTTCCTTTTACAGTTGCGTGCAAAGTGTCATGAAAGGCGAGTACATCTATCCAGGCCTCAAGCTATTTACAGGGATAAAGTTTCCAGTACTCGTCACGTACGTGTTCGTCGAAAACTTATTCTACTATACAAGCCAATGGCTGATCGTGGACATGGTGTGGGGCCCAGGGCGTTTGAAGAAAGTCGTATAAGGATACTAGGTTAGATTAGAATATAGTTAGTACAACCGCTATTTGGTAAAGGATATTTTTTTACTAATTTTAGAGGATTATTTAATTTATTCATAGGATATTTTATATGGCTACCAAGTGAAGATGATTGAACGGGCGTTGGTTCTATACTGAAATTTAGATTATGAATGAAAAGCACAACAAACTAGAACCAAAAAGAGAGCAAGGTTTTAATGTATTTACTTTTAAAATATTTTGCATATCGTTATTAAATTCAGAGTAACGATCCGAAATTTGGTATTTATGCTATTAAAGCTTAATAAATAAAGATAATAAAGTTATTACCAGTTCTACCAAATCAAAGAAATAGCTAGTGAAATTGTGAAAATCTTTTCAGCCGTTGTGCCATTTGCTACATAGGTACATATTAATAATATTAATTTATGTAAAATAAAAATATTCCAGTGATCTTTTAATAATTTATGGAAAAAGCCAAACGTGCCTTTTTATTTATTTATTTTATAGTAATAAGTTGAACGTGTCATTGCAATAAACGAACCTCACATTATGAGATAGTGTGTTGTAGTTCGTATAATTAAATCGAATTTGTACAATTGAACATCCTAGTTTCATTTATTTCTTTTTTATTATTTTAAATCTCAATCTATACAAATAAATAAAATTGATGTGTCTGTTTGTAATTTCAAGTTTTAAGATTAAAAACTATAACGTGATGCTCACAATTATTATTATCGTCGGACTAATTATTATCAGAATTCGTATCTCCAAAAACGCATTTTTTCAGTACCATCTGTTTTAAGGCCGTATTTTTATTTCCTAGCCATAAAATGATTAGTAAAATATCAATCTACACCCATTCTAAAGTTTTGATAATATAGAACGCCATTTTAAAAACCTCTCGTAAATCAGTTTTTAGTTGCTCCTGTAAAATTTTCTCAAATGGACTTCCTAATTCTCATAATATTTTATGACCGACGATACGTAGAGTTAAACAATATTGTTTTAATCGTAACTATTACTTGTGGCCCAATTGCACCGATCCTTCCAATCCTTGAAATAAGACCAGGGATAACTTAATAAAACCCTTGGTTACCGAATCAAATTAATTCTGATT
This sequence comes from Diarsia mendica, assembly GCA_949316265.1. NCBI lineage: Eukaryota > Metazoa > Arthropoda > Insecta > Lepidoptera > Noctuidae > Diarsia > Diarsia mendica. The sequence continues at coordinate 16,385,996 of OX438895.1, forward strand.
TTATAACACCGGGCTTACTAGTTAAATACGTGAATTTGATACCCGCAACTGGGTCTTACCGTTATGGAATGACGATGCTTATGAAGACTTTTTGAAATGGGAATAATAACATCTACGAGTATACGACATAGAACAATCTATAGGCGTAGGACAATGGCGAAAAAGAAAAGTCTAATGAAGTGGGATCTGGAGAGCTTGCTGGCCATAGCACAATAATTACGTCACAAATGAAGGATATAGTTTTTTTACTTAGTTGGGTTGAGAATCGAATACTGAATACCTTCTCTCAATAAGTCCTTCGTTTAACCGAACACACTGTATAGCTGTATGACATAGCAAACAGCACAGAAGCATGAACTTATAATTAACAGTTCCTAATTTAGTGAATCTATTTCATGGAATATGGTAATCCCTAAAATTAATATCCAATTACAACCGACCGGGATAAACAGTTCAATAGTAACCAATTAGCGTTAGGTATGTCTAGTTTAACACGTCAAACACGTCACACAGTCACGTTCAAAATGTTATCACGTATAACGATACGTGATAACATTTTGGAGAACGCATCTGTTAGTGTTAAACCTTGGTGCAGTCATTGCAAATATCGATGCAATTAATTAGTGTTGTGCAAGAACGACTAGTGTATATTATGCGCGTGAATTTTATCGATTTTATTTTTAACGTCCAGTCCTACAAAAAATAATTTAAAAATGCGATTTTTTTTAGGTCGGATGAGCGGATGTTTGTAAGTCTTTAACGTAAAATCTACGGAATGGATTTTAATTGAAAGTTAACAGTAATACAGCTTATATTTATATCAGAATAACACAAATAAGCTTTGAGTTATAAATATATAACTCAAAGCCTAACTTAATGCCTTGTGGCATTAAGTCCGCCTATGTACCACGTTTGTGCATGAAGTTTAAATAAATAAATAAATATATTCAGGAGAAAAAATAAAGTTAAATACCGCACTAAAGCTTTTTTATTTAAAGGTGGCGTGGCAATCGCTGTTAATGCGTATCTTGTTCCTATAACGACTATTGACATGAGCTTTTCAGAAGACTCTATGTCAATCAATCGCATAAATTTTTTACTCCATCTTTTTCAGTGAGAGTGTCACAGGGTTTAAGTTTATGCCCGCTATTTTTGGGGTTCCTTATTTTATCTGGTATTGTTACTGAAGTAACACGTAACCTACCAAGTAATACCTACAAAGCGGAAATTAAACTATGTTTTTTCGACAATAGTTTTATTTACCAAACACAGGGTATCAGATAAAAGAGATTTTATCAAAGTTCCCCCACTTTAGCACCCAAACAGCCTTTCCAAGAAAAAATAAAAGATTGTTAGAATTCAATTTAGGAAAGAGTTTGGTCGGAAAACATTTACATAATTAAATTATTTACTTTCGAAGAAAGAGAACTAAAAATACACCCTGTATTTTTAGTTACAACTGTTAGCATTTTTTTGTCAGAAAAATAAACTTATTTAAAATAATTTATTCAAAAAAGAACTTCAAAACAACACAGCACTTATTTACTTGGAATAAAAAGGATGGACGGAAGGACGTCAAACGATTTTAAAACATGGATCTGATTACAGTCGCTCGAAGTTGAGGAGACAGAATATTCTTATTTTTAATTAATAATAATATTTATTGACAAGTTATTACTCAAAAACATCAGTGTAGCCCTGACTCTTGTACTAGGAGTTCTTGTATCACAAGAGTCATAACAATTACGTAACATCACGCCTGTAATCCTTGTAGGTTTAGGCAGAGGCGTACCTAATAGTACACCCACATGTTGCCAATTATGTTTAAGTCCCATGTAATAGGGGACGAGCCGATTGCCGTCAACGAGGCACAAATCCAGACTTCGTGCTGTTTTCAATTAATTTAGCGCTAAAGGCGTTTCACCGATCTGCAATGCATCCGAGCCCTAGGGAGCACTTTTAAAGCCACCCTTAGCGCTTTCTGTCAGCGGTGTTACCTAAAGCTGAAAAGACGAAGAGCTTCAAGAAACTTTTCTGGAACACAACTCCACAATTCACTCGGTTTTGGTACATAAACTATTAGGTACAGACACGAGCTATAATATGTATAGACTTGGCAAAGTTCAATTGTGAATTTCTAGTGAAATAACGATTACAATTTTGGGATGCTACCTACTATATGATAATAATTATGGGTACTAGAATATTACTATTGTTGTCATGCTTAGCAGTAGACGAAAATTGCTTCTAAATGTTGCTAAGTGGCGTATATTGGTGCTGCTGACTACCTATTTCTCTTTATATTTTATGTTATTTTGTAAATCATGACATACTTAGATTATAATCATTCTGTGATAATGGCGCTTGCAATAACGTGGCAACATCAGGAACTCATAATAATTGAAAATCACGAGGTCTTTGTTCAGCAGTCTTTTGGCTGAAATCTTTATAGATAAAAATGAAACCCGTTTTCCGTTGTCACGACATAGCTGAAAACGGCTGGACGGATTTAGCTGAAAATTGGTAGAGAGGTAGCTAAGAACCAGGAGAAGGTTCTTAGGTCCTTAGCTCTAGTAGGTAGGGTAGTAGATAGGTAGGTAGGATAAAACGCATTGCAACGCCTGCGCGGGTCAGCTAGTCATTGGCTGAAATGATGACGATGATCGACTAGTGCAACGCACTTTTGTAATTTGTTTTCATGTTTTTATCATGAACGTCTGAAAAATAATGAGAGGTTTATTCACAACAACATCTTTATTTTCAGTGACTTAGCTTTTACTCATAATGATTTGTTTAAGGATAACCTGTAAAAAAACAATAATATTGTACCTACTCTACGTTGCAATTTGATTTTTTAAACACGTGTAATGCAACCAAAGTACGTATATGGGTGCTATTGTCCCTCTGCACAACCGTTCTCTGTTCTCAGCCATAATATTATATTGTGGTGAGTAGGAGATTATATTAGTATGGATATGGATGTGTCATATTATACAACCAGCCAGTGTAGCAGTGATAGCCTAACCGTGTGACCATCGGACCACCAAGTCCAACATCAGATTTTTTAAATTTATGTGCGTATTGTGTAGTTATCACTAGCCTCAGTGACGGGAAACATCGTAAGGAAACCTGAGAGATTTTTCGCGACAGTATGTAAAGTCAGGTAATTAGAGGCCCAGCATGGGCGGAATACGAGGTCTTACTCCAGCAGTGCAAGTACGTAGCACTCGATTCGCTTCGATTCGATAAATCTGACAGTTATTCTCGATAAAATGAGCTTTTATCGAATCGAATCGATGTCGCAAGTACGTAAATAATATTTTAACGATCGGTAGATAACTCTAAAATTTAAACGATTTTATCGAAAATGCAAGTACGAAACGACATTTTGACAGGTGTCGAACGAAATCTTGTCGACGCGTGTTACGTACTTCCAAATTCGATAACAAGCTCGATAAAACTGACAACGATAACGACCTCGATGTCTTATCGATGCAAAGTTCGTACTTGCACTGCAGGTTAGGCACTAACCACACGAGTAAAACGAGAGAAAGAGGATGAATGACTAACAATCAACAATTAAACAACCAACAAACTTAAAAAAAAGGAAGCTTGTTTATTTTTGCTTACGTGAGTAAATTATAATAAACAAAGTAGCTGCGGTCGGTCGCCTTCCGGGAAAAGCAAGGATCGGCGCGCGGCTGTATTGCGGAACGGTCATAAATTGCTATTTTCTTTGATAAAAGCCAAGCTAATAAACATGCTGTTTTAATAAGGTGCATTGTGGTTTTATAGAAATAAGAGCATTATGAGAAATATGCCATCTTGTATAGTAACTAAATGTTTTTGAGGCATAATTTTTATTGAGTGATCGATGAATGAAGTCAGTGCGGTGAGAGCGACGTTAAAGAACATGGATTTGGGATGAAAGCAGATTAAAAAAAAACTTAAAAGAAACCGACTCTCTAAGAACAAACACAAAAAGTATTTCTCTAAATTATTGTTTTTCATTTAATTTTTTTTTTACCGTTTTTAAATGTGGTATCTCACAAATCCTTTTCAAGTATCAATTTTATATTGTTACTACTAAGAAAAGATGAATATTATAGAGGATAACTCATAAAGTGCCAAAGCAAATATAAGACCACCGTGAGTTGTGCCGACCCCAAATATAATGAGACAAGGGTAGGAAGATGATTACGACGATATGAGACCACCGCACAAGTTCTTTTTTTTTTTACTAAGGGCTTACTCTTGACCTCAATCTTGCCCTAAGGGCAGAGATGAGGTCGACGATGGAACGAGCTTACCCAGAAGAAGCCTATTTACTCGCGACTTAAATAGATTGGGGTTTTATGAACTCGGGAAAACTGACGCAGGCAGGGTGTTCCACTTCTTGGCTGTACGAATAATGAAAGACTTAGCAAAACGCTTCGTACGAATGTGTGGATCATCTTCTATCGTCTTTATCGCCGATGGAAAAGTAGATAGCATGTCATTTTCTCTTGGCTCTAAGCACTAAACCCTAGTTTTTATGGTTGTAATTAATGAGGTCTACCCAAATAAATAACATGTCCTATACAAACAGCTATAAAGACAATTGAGTCACATTTAATTACTTGTACTCTAGCAGTTGAGTATCATCGTTAAAGCTAGTTGTATTTTATACAAGAATTTATGATGTGTTTTTATCTTTCTGTCATCAAGAACTCGGGTACGATACCTTTGTTCGTTAATTAACATGGCGTTGGAACATACCATTCATTTTCTTTTTCTGTCATATCGCCTTGTGTCCAAACGTCATTCGACTCCTATATGATGCTTCGTTTGTTTTATATTCAACAGAATCTGGACGCCTGTCGAAATATTCACAAAGGCGTTTTATGGTGAAAAGCAATTTTTTGGTGAAATCCCATGCTTTCCCTGGTAAAAGTCAGGCAACAGCTTGTTTTGTGGAGTATAGGTTTAAATAATGAAAAGTATTTAAAAACTATGCCTATGATGAAAAATACCTTAAAATTATACAAAAAAACATAACTAATAATGCTCAGTGTTTTTGACGTGATAACGTCATATAATTCGATGGCCGGCTGCACGAACGAAAAAAGATGACGTCATGAGTCGTTACCTCGCTCTGAGGCGTTACCTCGCTCTGAGGCGTTCCATAAAAACGGCGTGTTAATTGTCGTTCCATAGCAACGGCGTGTTAATTGTTTGTTTATAGCAATGTAAGTGCTGTATTTTCTTATGACGTTGTCACGTTCAAGTATCGCCAGTAAACCGACTTTACAGACAACCGATTTTTTTTTCTTTGGGGGTGGGAAATCATCAAATTAATAACCCCTCCCGCTCTTGGGCAGAGCGAAAGGGAGTGCCAGACTTCTACTGACTAAAAACCACCCGTGTTCCTTCTTAGCCCTTCATGTCGAGGCCGCGGTATCTTTGCGAACAACCCGTATCCCCGACGGGAGTGTGTACCACCTGACGCTGATTTTTCTAGAGCTTTTTCTAATATTTTCATATACCTTGCTTTAAGTACGTAGCTACTTAAAAAAAACGTTAACAAGATGCCTTAATCAGTTAATGAACATTAGCAATAAGCATTATGCCATTTGGCAACAATTCCAATATTTGCTTTAAGTAACTCGAACTTAAAATCAACTTTGTGTGTCAGTCGTTATGTAATTATATAAATAGAGTTCGCACAGACAAACATCGTTCGATCCAAGGTCCTTTCTGGCAACATACCCAGACAAGACTATAATTATCTGGACGACTCCAACTTGTCTAGCCTTGGGGATGTCGAACTACAAATTCAAGACGGGGCATGTTACAAAATATGTACGTAACAATTCGTGTTTGACATGACAGTAATAACACTCTATAATAGACTTGACTCATCTCGGTATTTTACATTCGTAGTAGGTAATTATTTATTTACAATGTACTATTCACAGTTCTACAATCGCACTAGATCGCGACAATTGGAAGAAAGGAAGGGAGGCCTTTGCCCTGCAGTGGGGCAATATAGGCTGATAATAATACTGTTCACAAAAAAAATCTGTATAACTGTAAAAGTCTTGCAAGGTTTGTTAAATAATGTTTCAGGAAAATATGTCAAAAAGGTATATAATGTGGAAGTGTGTGTCAGTAATTAGTGTGAGTCTGAAATGATTGCCCCTATTGTATGACACTTGAACATATCTGGCGAGATGTGGGTGTACTATTACTATTAGGTACACCTTTGCCTTCAAGCTTTACAAGCGTCATGTTATTTTGTGTAGAAATGTATGGGGTTGTTTGTACGGTGCTGTCTAGCAATGGGAAGATGTAAGCTTCTGTAACAGAAGTAGGAGTCGTGTTATTAAGGAAAAAACGTTGGGTGTACTATTAGATACACCTCTGCCTAATCCTTCGGGGATTACACGCGTTATGTTATATTTAAAAACGCGTCAGCTGTGTTAAATTTGATCCTTAATAACATATTCAGAAGTAGCAAACTTTTTTAGGAATATTTCCCGTAGCTGGAACCACCACGTCGGCAAATTTATTTTATTTTTACCTAACTACATTTAGGTCTAAATAAATAAAGTCAGTAGCGTGCTAGTTATTTGCGCGGGTCTCTCGCGTGCCTACTTGCCGGTCGTGTCACGTACGAGGACATAAATTTTGTCAATCCCACTGCAGCTGTACAACAACTTTTCAATTAAAGTCTGAAACAATACATTTTTGCCTCCAAATTCGTTGATGAATACAATATTATTTCTTCTTTTGGCAACTTCGAAAACAAAGTTGGTCGTCGACAATGCATTAACTTTTTCTAATCTGGGTGCCTTTCATTTGTGTTTAAATATTTTTCAAAAATCTTGCCATTTTCATAAAGTCATTTTCAGGAATTCTGTTCTCTAACAGAATTCCTGAAAATGACTTCATGAAAATGGCAAGATTTTAAATGTATTAGTAGGATAGAGGGCTCTCACTTATATCACCCTATCCTACTAATACATTTTATAAATGTGAAAGTTTGTTAGGATGTATGGATGGATGTTTGTTACTCTTTCACGCAAAAACTACTGAACGGATGTGGATGAAATTTAGAACACAGATAGTTTATAACCTGGATTAACACATATAGATTCTTATTCCGGTAGTATGATCCCGTGGGACAATTATCGAACTCCACGCAAGCGAAGACGCTGGCAATCGGAGTAAGTAGAGCTATTTTGGTTCAATGAGTACCGCAAACGTTGATGTTAATTCCTTGGGAGTCTCACTGAAACTCCAGGACTGGAAAAATTATCTTTAAAAAAACTGTTTAATCAACCATATGACTTATTTCGAGATTCAGAAACTCGTATATATTGAAATAACATGATGATACTGAAGGAACCTACGAACAAGAACGAAGTATTTGTTGCCTTTACATTCACTTTCCATTGTGTTCCGTACTCAATATTTTCTATTTTCAGCCATCGTCGTGTACACAATGAAAAAATACTTTTCAGAGAGTTTTATCGATTCGTGGGTAGCGTAAAGATTCTCAAGAATACTCCGAAATACATCATTAGAGCAGCGGTGGCCCAGTGGTGTCGGCCCCGACTAACGAACAGTAGGTCGTGGGTTCGAACCTCATCGCCCGCGTGGTGGATTATAGCCCATCCCTCTCCTAGAGAGGAGGCCTGAGTCCCTGCAGTGGGAACATTATAGGCTGATGATGATGATGATGACATCATTTAAATCATAACCGAATCACGCCTGTTATCCCCGATAATTATTTAAGGCAGAGGTGCATTGGCTGCGGGTTGTTCGAAAGAGATACAGTGGCCTCGACACAAAGGGCTAAGAAGGAACATGGGTGGTTTTTAGTCAGTAGAAGTCTGACACTCCCTATCGCTCTGCCCAGAGCGGGAGGAGTCATTTGATGATTCACTAACCACAAAAAAAAAGCAGAGGTTCATTCACATTTAGCCAGTTTAGTATATACGTCCCATGTAATAAGGTGTGAGTATATAGCCATCAACCGGGCACAAATATACAGCCTCCGTGTCTTCTACTGAGAAATTCTTGATAGCAAAACCTGTAAATAGGAATCTAACCTCATGCCTAATTAAAAAATAAACTAAAATAACAAAGCTTTTCCTCAAAAGTCCCAAAAAAACGTATTAAAAATTGTGACTTTCCTCAACTTTAGGACTCTTCCAACTTCGACCTATTTTAGGCTTTTTGAGTACTCGTTTACCTTGCAATAAAATAAAAATGTGCGGAGGCTGCGGATCTTGCGGTGGCTGCTGCGGTGGATGCTGCTGCCCTTGTATCACGATCTACACCTGCTGTACGAAGATTTGCTAGTGGCATAGAGCTAGCGCAACCTCCACGCAGACGAGCCATGGTGTCTCCGTTGAAGATGCGCACTCTACTCCCTCGATGTTTGTCACTTCCGTGCCGTTTTGTGGAAATAAACTTACCTAGTATAAATACTTACCTAGTTAGTTTCAATTTAAGAAAATATATCTACGGTATTAAAGTGTTTAGGTTGGTACCTATAACGTGTGACTACGGCTTTTCTTTTTGTTCTATCCTGAAAATCTTGTTTCATACTTTTTCAGCGTCGTTTTTTTTTGTCGTAGTCGGGTTTTAGTTTTTTACTTTTTTTTTTTAAACAATTTTGGTGTTAAATATTTTTTTTACTCTTTACTTTTTGTCCGCTAGAGGGTGTGATTTTAAATTTGAGCAATATTTTGGAAATGTACAAGTGATGCCCTTTCAAATGATACCAAATACGGCGTATTTATCTCCATTTTTATTTTTTAAGCCTTATTTTTTGTCCGCTAGAGGGCGCCAAATAGCTTTTTGTGACACGTCACGTAACCTATGTTCAGCGGAAAATTAAGACGGTTCTAACGATACCTCAAATGTCGAGTTCCGATAAGTAGATTAGAAGCTATGAGGGAACAGATGAAGATACACACATACATACATAGCCAGTCAAAATCATAACCCTCCTTTGGCTTTGCCGTAGTCGGGTAAAAACATCGTATTTTTCACTATTCCGTTGACAGCGATGCAGACAAATTTTTACCCAACTGAGGCTGAGAAGGGCAATGTGTTTATTTGATACCCTTTAAAATGTTCTACTTTTGAATATTTATTAGTATTTTAGGTTTGATAATCAAATAAACAATCATTAAAATAAACTTGTTTTCTTAAAAAAAAACCATTCGACCTGAATGTTGCCATGTTTTCCATTCACACAATGGGAGAGACGCGTCCCACTTGTCGCGATCTCAGGAGGCAAAAGAACACAGGCACAAAGTCTGCAGACAGACACTTGATACAAAAGTGTAGGTGGTAGTTTCGCTTTGTTCCCAGAACTAACTTCGTGCAAAGGGAAGTTGGTTGGTCCGCTCCAATGGTAATGTATATTTTTGTGTTGCTCGTGTTTCGCGGGCCTTTATTCGTGAGTATGTATTGGTGACTGTTTTGAACAACGAATTGTTTGAAGCAACAGATTTACATACATCAGTGGTAGTCACGGGTCAGTTTGATTTTTCTAGAGAAGTTTTATGGTGGAATAATATCATGGTCGTGATATTTATTTCGATATCATTTTACGTTTTAAAAAAACATCATGTCTGTAATCCACGATTGGTTAGTCATAGGTAGGGTGAACTCATCTAATTCTGTAATTCGCCTATTTCGGTTATTTTTGGTTTGAGCGGTAGCGCTGTACGAGTGCACAAATGCCTTTATCACGAAGTTAGATGAGTTCACTATACCTACCGATTAGAAAACCCACAATTCCCCAGTTACGTTTATGGGACGAGTCCCACGTAATATGGGACGAGCCTTTGCTATCAACCGGGTACAAATTCAGATTTCGTGGCTGCTATTGAAAAATCCTAAAAATACTCTTTACTTTGATATTTTGTGCCATTATTTCCTCGTAAATCTTCACAAAAGAAGGTCAACGATGTGAATGAATACATCGTTCTTTATGATTGTTATCTCTTAGAAAGATAACCTTTTTAGAAAAGATTATAATAGCTCAAAAATAACTTTGTTTTCTCCTCTCATATTGACGAAGAAATACGAAAATAACCTGCTAATTCTACTGTGCTTAAAATATCAGCCAATCGGGAGCCGCGAAATCGGAAAAGGAAGATATATGTAGTTTTTTATATGACTAAGACTAAGCGTCTAGTGGTTGGAAGCGCGTCTGTTGTATATGAGTTTCTGGGTTCGATTCCCAGGTCGTTATTCCCAGTGTTATTGGGTTTTTCCAACAGAAATTTCTCAATAGCTGCCACGGATTCTGGACTGGCTGGCCTATTCAGGGTACTTAAACATAACTGGTGACATGTGGGTACACCTCTGCGTAACCCTAAGGGGATTTCATGCGTGATGTTATGTTATGTGTTATGCTTATGACGCATATCTGAGCACTTATATTATGGCGCTTCAATGATGTCTGTACCCTTTTTTCATTTTTTGTAGGGTGGGAAATTATCAAATGACTCCTCCCGCTATGGGTAGAGTGGTAGGGTGTGTGACAGACTTCTACTGACAAAAAACCACCCATGTTCCTTCTTAGCCCTTTGTGACGATGCCGCAGAATCTCTTTCGAACAACCCACAGCCCCGGCGGGCGTCGGCCCTTGCGGACCCCTTCCATGTTTCTAACATCTCTTTGAGGCGCGCGTGCAACAACAACGCACCGTCGACAAAGCCTGTCGTCGTCATAAAATGGACGGACGGCAAGCTAGCCCACTACTAACCGTCCACAGGCCCGCAACTACGGTGGCCGGAAGACATCTCGTGGGCCCGACTCCCGGAGCGTCTCCCGCGGCTGCTGGGACGAGAGGTTCTCTCACTCTCACGTTTCGCCACCTCCTTCACTAGCATCACTGCTTCGCAGAAGGAGGTGCCTCCCATTCCCTTTCGCCTCGGACCATGGCTTGCACCAGGGCCGGACGCGAGAGGTCGCCGCCGCCAATCACCGCTACGAGAAGATGACTCTACCCTAGAGTGCAAATGTAGTGTTCCCCCACAAACGATGGAACACAAGATATCGTGTCCTGCCTGTCTTATTATTTGCACACCACAGGAGCTAATGGACGCTACTGAAAATGCCAAACTTGTCGCCAAATTAATGCCAATAAAAAGAATTGTCAGTGGAAATTATTGAGTGAATAAAATTCTATGTCATTTTATTTACTCAATAACAACCATGCCAAATGAGTTATACAGCAATATATGCCAAGTGACAAATAGACACAAACCTATTAATGCTGTGCTTGGATGCTGTGCTGATGCTTTATGAACCATAACCAAGTTCCCAGAATTGTTAATATAGTCATTTAATTGTGAACGTTAAAGCAACAGTAATTAATACTACACATGAAGTTTCCTATAATTATTACTCGTACACAGTACATACGTACGATGATTAAATAAAATAACGTAAAAAACTTTATTATATAATAAAATAACTTTTTTATCTTTAATGGGAATCAAAATACGATAATAAAGGTAATACATGTAATAAACAAAAATATTGGAGCACGTTTTTTTTATAAATCGTACATAAGTGTAAAAACATTCTTAAACGGATATGAACAAAGTTCCCTATAGTTATTGCTCCTACACAGTACATAATTACGTCGTTCAACAATGAACCGTTATTTGCAGTTCTATGTTTCCTAGAAATACCTATAATAGATTCTTCTACAGTATCGTAAGAATCCTGTAATTGCTATTAATATAATGTGCATTGTTGATAATATTAAACTTTAGTGCCAAATGTGATAATTATGTATAGTCATCATCTGCCTTAGAGTTGTTCGAGCAGTGGTAGCGGCCCCGACTTACGAACAGTGAGTCGTGGGTTCGAACCCAATCAGGCGCATTACTTTGTGTAATTTATTTCATCACCACTGCTCTCAAAACGGTGAAGGAAAACATCGTGAGGAAACCGGCATGTCTTATAGAACCAAAAATTCGAAGACATGTGACATCTTCCAATCCGCACTGGGCCCACGTGGTAGTTTATAGCCCATCCCTCACCTAGAGAGGAGGCCTGAGTCCCTGCAGTGGGAACATTATAGGCTGATGATGATCATCTGCCAGCCTTTTCCCAACTACGTTAGGGTCGGCTTTCAGTCTAACCTAATGAAGTTGAATACCAGTATTTTACATGTAGCGACTGACTATCTCCGCTCTGGGCAGAGTGGAAGGGAGTGTCAGACTTCTACTGACAAAAAAACACCCAAGTTCCTTCTTAGCCTTTGTGTCGAGGCCGCGGTATCTCTTACGAACAACCCGCAGTCAAACAGCCCGCAGCCCTAATACGATTACCAACGGTGGTAAGACTGGTTGTCAGACTTTCAGATCACTGAAAGTCTGACAACCAGTCATGCCACTACATGTAACGACTGCTAAATATCTTTAAATGGCTGCCGGGATTATAATCCACCGATAAATAATGCGTTTAATGTAAGCAGTATGTTGCGGTTTACAATCTTTCGACAGTTTCACAGCTCACGAGATAGATTATAATGTAACGGTATTTACAATTTTACGGTGATTTATAATACATTTCATAGCTCGTCACTGTACATACCTGGAGCGTGGCCTAATGTAAGTGAAAACGGGCATTAATCTTACTTAGGTGGAAAGACGTAACAGCTAAAAATACACATTGATTGTTGGTCAAGTTCTTACTTTTTTTTTTTTTTTTTTTTTTTTTTTTTTTTTTTTATTATCCAATACAAAGTTTTACATAAATTACTTAAATTTATAAACAGCCTACTAAAATCCCGTAGATTGGGTTTATGTGTAGACGGCTTGAGTCGCTTATCGCACTTTATTTTTTGTACGTAAAAAAATAATCTTACATACTATGCGTTTCATATAAGAAGGAAGGTTTGTTGTGACTTTGTTCAAGCTTTTTAACATATACTCGCTTTTATATAGGTACTATAAAAAGTATAATTTTAAAATAACTCCAATAAGATAAGTTATTTTGCACAAGGTATTTCAATGCTAAAAGTTATTTTCATGTGACTGTTGACCGGTGAAAAGTCATTGACGCCTACCTTCTTCATTGAAACGAATTATAATTGTTTCTTGAACACGTATCTCCTTAATTATCTATTTTTTCTTTATCTTTAGGAAAAACAATTTTAATATATTTTTAAGTTGTTTTACATTTTTACAATTTTTTAATTGTTGTACTAGTTCTTTTGGGAGGTTGTTTAGTATGGACGGTAACATATAGTGTCTCGTTCTTTGTCCATATACGTTTGTGTATGTTGGTAACCTATATGTTGGTAAATATGTAAGGTTACGTAGATTACCTGGTCTCGAATTCTCAGTAATAGAACCTAAGTTGATGAATTCCTCGCTTATTAACATTAATTTTAGTTTATCGAAAACATTCATTACTTTACAGAATTCAAATATTTTACCGTAATCGTTACAATACATATTTTTTATTTTAGGAGGTACAATGGTCTTTAATATAGACAGCTGGAGCTTATAAATATCTTCTATGTACGTTTTATAACTTCGCCCATAACTACTTAAACCATATGACACTACGGAATCTGCTAACGCCAAGTACATTGTTCGTAGTGTGTGGTAGGGGAGCTTATATCTAAGTATAGACAGTTTCGTCAATAGGGCCCGTAGTTTACTGCATACCGAATCAACATGACTTCTCCAGTTAAAGTTATTGTCTATCACTACGCCTAAGTAGGTTATTTGTGTAACTAAATCTAAGGGTTTGCACTTACAGACATCGGTGTTTTTGTTTGTATGTAAACATTGGTGCTCGTGAGCGACTATTCGTGGTACTATAGACACTTTCTTATATGGTGATCGTATGTGCATCATCTTCGTTTTGCTTGCATTTATGACTAACCCAACATCATGAGCCCACCTACATACCAAGTTAAAGTTGTGTTGCATGAGTTGTTGTGCCGTTAGTATGTCAGAGTGCACAGTCAAAAAGCAGGTATCATCAGCGAATTGGTATACTGAACCTTCTTCGAATAGTTTACACATTTCATTCACATATATGAGGTACTCTGATGGTGCAAGGTTCGAACCTTGTGCCGTGCCTTGTTCACATTGTATTCTGTCGCTGACTTCGCCCGCGATGCTCACTGATGTGTACCTATTGCTATGGTAGTTTTTAAACCACTGTAGTAATGGTCCCTGTATCCCGTTATCTTGCAGTTTAGAAAAAAGTGTATTTTTATGTAAAGTTTCAAAGGCTTTACTGAAGTCTATAAATATGGCAACAATATGTTTACCTTTATCTAGGTACCCGTTTATTTCGTCCGCAAAATCAGATAACAGTTGTAACACTTCAAATAAAGGAAGACGTTCTACAGTTCGGATGAAAGGAGCATCTTAACTTTGATGTTGAGTTCAAACATTCAGTCGAATTGAGAACCTCTTACTTTTGAAAGTAGGTTAAAAAGACATCGTATCATTAATATTATTCCTTTATTGATTTTTCAAATTTCCTTACATATAAATTAAAAACATGGGAACAAAAACATTAAAAAATATAAGAATTAGTGGCTCTACTGGTGTCAGTGCTATAGAGAGAATTATCTCATAACAATACAGGCCATGTCACTTACATAACATCACGCCTGCAATCCCCGAAGGGTAAGGCAGAAGTAAAACCGAGCACACTCACATTTCAGCCAGTTATTTTATATTTTAAGACGTGTCCAGTATTAGTATAATTTATTGAAGTAGCAACTAGCAACGCAAGAAGCAAAATTTTGACCAAAAGAATAACGTTGAGTTCGTACGAGAAAGTTCAAAAACAATAAGGATTTAAATAGACGAATTAGAAATCGAAAAAGTAAAAGTATCCTAATTAGACTAGCAAATCGTTGGAGGAAAAAATGACGTGAGTGCAATTTTCAGGACGTTTAAGGTACAAGTTGGTAGCCGACTGCACGCAGCAGCAGCAGACGACATGTCGTCGCTTCATGTCGTCACGACACGTCGTAGCGTCATGTCGTTTCACTAAAGGGCAGACATATAATAAAATGGTAGGAAAGTCAAAAAAAAGTGCATATCTCCTGTTGTTTATGGGCTGTTATCTATGGGCACTACTGATCTGCGGTCGGACGAGACGTGCGTCTGCCACTCGACGACGCGTCGCTAGCTTCATGTCGCTAACTACGGAGGGAATTTCATAGAAATACGTAGAAACTCGTAGTGTCGCTGCGACACGTCGTCTGCTGCTGCTGCGTGCAGTCGGTTACCTACTTGTACCTTTATGATATACTTAGCTATCAAACCCTTATCTGAAATAAACAAAATCTCAAATACTTAATGATTACAAGCGCACAAAAAATAGTGGCAAAAAACCAGACACAAATACAGGCCACTTTAATTTGAATCAGTGTACCATCATCTACCTACATGCATGCTACCCCAAAGATTATTAATATACGAATCTAATACGAAGACACAAGTAATAAGGAGCATCGCCAATAATATCGAAATTGCCAATTTGTGCAGATTACCTCATACAAAAAGCCGACCATGCATGCATCAAAATATATAATAAATTACCAGATAAAATTAAAGACATAGAAAAGAATAATATATTCATAAATAAATTAAAACAATTTCTATTAATTAAATGCTATTATAATCTCAATGAATACTTTAATGATAAATTTTAAATTAGATAAATAAATATTTTAATAGATAATTAGATTGCATTATAAATAATACATTTAGGATAATTCTAATATAGTTATTATAGTCAAATGAAAGCCCTCTTCCTCTCTCCTACTATTGCAGTGCCCGACAGGGTCCACAATGATCATAACTTTGTAAAACCTACCATCTAAGTAAACTTGTGGAAGCAATAAATGTATTGAGTATTGAGTATTGAAACATCAAGATTTCAGTACGCTCGATTATCCTCTAATTATAATAATCCTTGACTAAGGTATAGTCGACCGCATAATTGTTTCTGTAGATTTGTCAACTAATCATAGTTAATTGAAACATCACTAGAATTGAAACTGTTTTACTGACATACCAACAAAATATTAGAATTTATTCATTACTTTTTACATTATTTTTAAACTACAAGTAGATGAGAGGTGCTCGTGGCTTAATAAGAACTGCCACTCGGGTCGATCTTTAA
The DNA here is from genome assembly GCA_949316265.1 of Diarsia mendica. Lineage (NCBI taxonomy): Eukaryota > Metazoa > Arthropoda > Insecta > Lepidoptera > Noctuidae > Diarsia > Diarsia mendica. Next base: position 16,402,184 of record OX438895.1, read on the forward strand.
GTAAAGCTGTGCTTGTCTAGATCGGTCTGTGGATGGGTGACCACCCGACATACCGAGTTTCCTCCGTGCCTCGGATAGCACGTTAAGCTGTTGGTCCCGGCTGCCATGTACAGCTCTTTGGCAGTCGTTACAGGTAGTCAGTGACTTAAAATTCTGATATCCAGTCTTACCAAAGAGTATCGTATTACCTAGTATTAACTGGGTTGTGGAGGTCTGTTAGGCAGTCGTTCCATGTAAAATACTAGTATTCAGCTGCATCCGGTTAGACTGGAAGCCGACCCCAACCTAGTTAGGAAAAGGCTAGGCAGATGATGATATAAACTACAAGTACCTAGATCTAAAATGGTAATAAAAAATTAAGACCCAACGACAACCACACGACACTTAGTGCATGTTTACGTACAGGCGGGGCGTCACGCGGCGCGTGCTGCGTTTTTAATTCAAACACGATGTATGAAAAAGTTAACGATTTCAATCGTCGATTTTACGAGAAGCTATTTTCGCACGTTAGTTTAAGATGCAGCATTTGTTGCGGTGGACCCGTCTCTCAGTAAATTAATAAAAAAGCATGAGACGAGCCATCTGCAAGCGCCGCGCGACGCCCCGCGTCTCCGTAAACAAGCTTTTAGGCGTAAAATACTCCTCCGCATTTCCGTCATCTGGGAACTTGCCGAGAAGACGATTTTACTGCTGCGGCCCCGGCCTTCAGGATTTCAGCAGCTGCAACAGCAGCGCCCGCACTGTATTGCTCCTTCACCCTTTACTGACACGTAGATATTTATTTAGGGCATTTAAATTCCTTAATCTTAGCGATCATGAATGATGGTAATCTAAATTGAGTTGGCCCGGAACTAGGCCATGAATCTAGTGCTGTCAGTAGCGTCCACTGGCTCATGTAATGAACAAACAACAGGAAACATAATATGACACGATATTGAGTGCCCAATCGTTTGTTGAAGACCACATTATCACTCCAGGGCAGAGCAGGTTTCACTGGTGGTAAACAAATTACGAGGCCAAATATATCAGTGAGGTCACTGTCTAATAAATGAAGATGACCTACATTTTTATCTCTATCTTCTACCTATCTTCCATCTTTTGAAAGTAAAGTGAGGTCTAGGTAAAAGGACAAACCTTTTAAACGGCGGTCTTGACCCTTTTGTTGGTTTGTCCTTTTGATTCTTTATGAAAGGAGTCAATATTATGTTGGTATGCTTATTTTGTTTTGAATCAGGTAGTCAAAAGGGCATCTATTATATTTTCTCATGGATTTTGAATAGGGAACTCTTTATTTTTCTCAAACATTACTTACTAGTTGGTTTTGGGTGAAGGGGTCCTAACCGGGGATCGTGGAAGGCATATTAGTTTGCGGGGTGGTTTTTAGTTAGTTAGACGCGGTCTCTCATGTGATGACGAGAAACAGAAGTATGGAAGAAGAAGACATGGTTCGCCAACCCCAAATTAATTGTGATAAGGGCAAGATAATGATGATGAGTCTGCCAGACGCCTTCGTTTACCCTAGGACGGAGGAAATCCATGAGGGTTTTCCACCCCAGAACAAATAAAAGGCTGACGGATGTCGTAGTTTTATGGGAGCTGAGATTATGAGACTCAGGATTGGATTATCATTAAGGTTGGACAAAGCATTATAAGGTCAGAATTGTTCCCGTCGGGGCTGCGGATTATCGAAAAGGCATAACGCGGCCTCGGCACAAGGGCGAAGAAGGAACACGGGTTGGTTTTTAATCAGTAGAAGTCTGACACTCCCTTCCGATTTACCCAAGAGCGGGGGGGGGGGGGGGGGGGTTATTTGATGATTTTCCTCCCACAAAAAAAAGATCAGAATTGTTAACTAAACAAAAATGTTTTCGACAAATATAAACTTTTTTAAGCATAGTACAACAATAGAATGACATAATAAAGTGTTGCCTTGCCAATCCGTTCGATGGCACGAGACAGGCTATTCTATCAAGTTTTCGTCATCATCAGCAGCTTATTAATATCCCCACTGCTGGGACACAGGCCTCCTCTCTTTGAGAGGGAATGGGCTATAATCTGTGCGAATTGGTAGATGTCACATGTCATCGAATTTTTGGTTCTAAGATATTTGATGTTTTCCTTTACCGTTTTGAGAGTAGCGGTGATGAAATCAATTACACAAAGTAATGTAACACTGGGCCACCGCTGCTCTTAACTAGTTCTAATCTCTAGTTTTAACCTCATAAAAACGATTAAACTCTCTAACACATTCACGCCTATGAATTTAGCATCTCATTTATGGCTAAGCTGTGTCCCCACAAACCTCAATACTTGTGCTGATGCCAACGCAAACTGCATGGTAACGAGATACGGGCATGTCAAATAGAACATTAAAGCAAGATGAACGAGGTTGAAATGCGAACGCTCTAGAATCTATGGGCAGGTCAAGTCGTTTTCTAAAAAAAGAATGAACGATACGATTATGAATTTTGCATGGATTTATTAAGTATTATGACTAGGATATTGGTGGAATCATAATGGGGTTGTTGCCTGGAAACTTCGCCGCAAGGTGGCGCTGGTGTTTGGCTACACACATGTCAATTTTTTTTAAATAAACGTTTGCATTGTGTGGACGATTTTTCAAGTATTTGCGCGAGTTTTTTAATTCAATTTGTCGCTGCACAATGTATGCTACCTGGCGTATCACCCAGTTGAAGGAGGAATTGAAAAAACGAGGAGCAACGCAACAAGGAAAGAAAGCGGAGCTTGTCGAAAAGTACAATAGATTTAACATTTTATCGACTTTTAGCTGTTTTCTGGGCAATATTATGGTTCTACAAGTTGTAAAATAAACTTCACTCACTAACTTTTTGCTTTTTAATGATCTAATAATAAACAAACTAAGGTAATACATCATTTGTTAAAATGTTACAAAATGTATAGTTATTTGAAAAGAACCCATTTCCCCACCCAACCAATTCTTATGTCTAGAATAAGATCAAAGCTGGTAGATGGCAGTGGTTCGTTTGATATTAGAGGGCTTGATAATAAGCAACGCCTTGCATTTCTCTGTTGCAATCGCTTAGTTCGAGCTTAGGTGACACTCTGTGATTCATTCCAACAAAATATAGAGGGCACACATTACATCAATGAGGGCTGAGGGCACAGCAGATTTCTTCAAAATTTTGCGTTGGAGTGGAAAGCCTGAAACAATATTGGGTAATGTTAATACTTGGCATATATCAGTGCGGCTTAAATCCCCCATGAGCGAACGTTGACTTGAAGTGGGAGAAACCAAGTCAACGTTCGACCCTTGTTTCTCCCACACATTCAAATTATTAATAAAAAGTCAGAATTAATAATAGGTATCGTACTAACCTGTCGCCTTAGAAGTGGTCTCGTAATCTGTTTCGTTGAAATGTTTCCCACATAACCTCGAAAAATTACTTGTTTTGTTTTTAATCTATTGCATAGATTCTATCGCGGATCGCGGGCCTTGTTGAGTTGAGCGTGGAGAGCGAATCCAGAGATTTCCTAACAAAAATATTCAGTTCAAGATTCAACATGGTTGCTATGGTTACGGAAAATAACAAGGTTGTCAACTGAGGTTGTCAAATTAAATAATTGTTTGTCTCTCTGCTTTCTCCTTCTAAAATATTCTTACTCGTATAATTTGTGTACAAAGTGTTTTAAATATGAATAAACAAAGTGCATTTATTAATGAAGAAAGTCACGAAAAAATAGTGAAAGAAAGTACTCTTTAAACATTCATTTTATTATTAGTACGCATCTATCATAAGTTTTATTGGTTTTTGCATTACTATTCTGCGAATCGGTCTAAAACGATTCGTTTTCTTATAAAATATCTAAAATAAAATAAATAATCTTCATATTTTTCAATGTTATGACTAGTGGTGGTTAATATAACGAATAACACCAAAACATAACATGTTATTGATTCATAACGAATAACGTTTGTTATACCGACGCTGCCTACGTGTTATCATTATAATGTCTAACTCAACAATTGACACGCTCAACGAATAACGTAGCAAGTGGTGGCGGCGGTCCTACGATGCACCGTTTCCGAGTTATGGGCGTTCAAAGTTTCTGTTAAAAAAAAATGAAATTGAAATATCTCGAAAACGGAGCGTCCTAGGCAAAAAAAGGACCAACATTTTGACCCCCCTCTGCCACCCCCGTGATATGTAAGTGAGATTCACATAACACGAAAAAACATACACTGATGCAACTTTACTTAATCATAACATTTAATAATATTATTAGGAATCAGAAGTGAAATACGTGAACAAAATAAACAATGTTTAATATCGTTTAGATTACACTTTTACAATTATTTCACGACAAACATTTTAAACAATAATCAAATAGAAATAGCACCAGCAAAATGGAATAATCAGTACACGAGCAAAAACATAAACCAAAAATAGCGAAGCACACGATAATGGTCGGGTAGCAAGTCCTTTCCGAGCGCCGTCCAAGCAAAAAGTGACCGTTGCACCGCCGCTCGCCTCGTTTTATGAACTTCTGTCGGTTGCCGCACGTCGACCGGACGCTAACCGCACGGCTACTGGCTGATGTCGTGACTTTGAGCCAACACGGTCTCTCCTGACGCTCTGACGTCCTCGTCAGCTTCCAACAAGGCGGCTGAGTCTTCGCTGTCTCCTTGATAGCGTGTCTCACAACGCCAGTGGGGCGTGCTGGCACGGGGGAGTGCCACGCACAACTACGCCTGTAGGGCGCGCTGGCACCGTGGAGTGCCGCACACAACTGCGCCTGTGGGGCGCGCTGGCACCTTGGAGTGCCGCACACAACTGCGCCTGTGGGGCGCGCTGGCACCTTGGAGTGCCGCACACAACTGCGCCTGTGGGGCGCGCTGGCACCGTGGAGTGCCACGCACAACTGCGCCTGTAGGGCGCGCTGGCACAGTGGAGCGACGCGCTTAACACGTCAGTAGCGCGCTGGCAGCCTGGAGCGACGCGCTTAACACGTCAGTAGCGCGCTGGCAGCCCGGAGCCACGCGCTGTACACGCCAGTAGGGCGCGCAGTCGGCCTGCAGCGACGCGCTCGGCCTGCAGCGAGGCGCTCGGCCTGCAGCGACGCGCTCAGCAACGCCAGAAGGCGCGCTCGGCAACGCCAGTAGGGCGCGCAGTCGCCTTGCAGCGACGCGCTCAGCAACGCCAGTAAGGCGCGCTGGCACCCTGCAGTGACGTGCACGTTCACGGCGTCATTGTGGCAAAGCCCTGGCAACCACTGCTAAGGCCAAGCAGCGTTGCGTTGCGTCCATCCTTGTGTAATGGTTACTCTGCAAACAAACAAATTTACATCAGAATTTTGTTCCGCTCGATCACTCCTGACCAAACTTTAGTTCCATTGGGTGGCACCAAATTCGACTCTCATTAATTAAATCAAATGTACTGGAAATTATCGAAAATACAACACTCAACTACCTTGAGTCATATACCATAGTCCTTCACACCAACCTTAAAAATTCTATTGCAACAAAAACTGCTGAAATCATCGAGTAAAACCTTTAACACCAAGGCTCTCTAACCGAGTAGTACAACAAGAGAGTAATCTCATTCATTAAGGAACATTCAAGTCGAGAATCAAATTCAAAGAAACATTCACCAAACAAAACTTGTCAGACAAGAATACCAATAGGCACATAGGGATGTATAAGCACATTGTTAGCATATCACACAGACTTCTTCCACAACACTGTAGGCATAGGCTCCAAGTTTGCATACCCCTCAGATGTCGACTTCCACACACACTGTAGGCATAGGCTCCAAGTTTGCATACCCCTCAGATGTCGACTTCCACACACACTGTAGGCATAGGCTCCAAGTTTGCATACCCCTCAGATGTCGACTTCCACACACACTGTAGGCATAGGCTCCAAGTTTGCATACCCCTCAGTGGCTGTTGACATAGACACATTGTTAGCGTATCACACAGACTTTCACACACGCAGCTGAGGCCACGCGCTTGACCAAACCACACGTTCATAAGTAATGGTTACTATGCAAAGAGACAAATCTACGACAGAACCTGACCAAACATCCATTAGGTCCCACTCTCGTTGATAAAATCAAACGCGGCTGAACTGGAAATTATCGAAAATACAACAATCAACCACCCTGGGTCATGTACCATTGTCGTTTAAATCAATCTTAAAACATTATTGCGTCAAAAAAAAATGCCAGGTTCACAAAAATCATCGAGTAAAACCACAGATCTCTAACTGACTAGTAAACAAGTCTATCTCCCGTGTGTATCACTATTTGACTTAACACTACGGTCTTTCCAGACACTGACCTCAACCAGAGCTAAACGCACAACGCACAACATACAACAAACACACCCACTGTCTACTCGAGTTTCCTCAAAAACCTTCAATTTTAATCGGACTACGACTACACAATAATTACTGGTACTGCCTAACACAATACAGCCGATAGAATCTCTTGGCTTGCAACCACAACTTTACTTCATCAAAATCCTTATAAACATCAACTGATACGTAACTCATTGGCATCTTTCATAGCCTATCATGTGTATTATAAAGCAACTTCTATAATAAAGCAAAACTTATCAGACTTTACAGTGCACCTGTATACGGCCTACGTCTTCACACGAAAACAAGTCAACTGATCATATTGCGTAGGGGTTTGCATTTACGCAGACCATGATTATTCGAGTTTGATGTGCCAACAACTGCACTTTTTGGTTTCAAATATACGGAAAACGACTTTTGACTGTATTTTGTTTTGTTCATAATTGCGGCTTTTATTTGAGCGTCAGATATCACAAATCACAACGTTGCCCCTCACCAGGAATTTCTCCTGTATCGTGGGTACCTTCACAAATATTTAAACTAACATACACAAGTACCCGACTTAAAAAAAAACTATCTGTAGGTCATACAGATACTTGTATTCATAACGTCATTATAGCACAGTGACCATATCGACTTCACGCGGACACAATGACCGAAATTCGTGTTTAAAATGAGTCCACGTGCTGTTATTGGTCAACCAATCGTTAAGCGACGTATTAGCACCACCATGTAAATAACCACCAATGCATCCGAGGCATTGCCAATCACCCCAGTGACCTTATAAACACACACATAACATCACGCCTGCAATCCCCGAAGGGTTAGGCAGAGGTACCCAGTAAACCCACATTTCGCCAGTTAAGTTAAGACATAAGCTTAACCATGTAATAGGGGTGAGCAAATTGTCACCAACAGGGCACAAATCCAGAAAATAACACTTTGCCCGACCCGGGAATCGAACCCAGAACCTTCATGCTCATAGTCGCGTTTACGACTACTAAACCAACGAAATATTAAAATGGTTCGATCTTACTTGTATCAGGAACGAAAGTAAACCAATCCTGTCCGGAGCGTCGCCTCACACAGGACTTCGCGTCCTCACGCGGCTCCTACGACGACGATCTCGTTCGCGCTTGGAACGGCGATCGGATCCCGAAACTTGCTATACGTGACCTTCCACTCCACTTATGGTGGCTACGAGATCGCTTAGAACGCAAGGCACTAGTTTTTGAACGCGAACAACTCAATCTATCCATTGCTAACTACTACCCACTTTTATCTAAAATTAAAAGCCTGAAAACTAGTTTTTAACTTGTGGGCGAAAAGAATCCACTATCCCACTTCTGACATTAGGAATCAAAAGTGAAATACATGAACAAAATAAACAATGTTTAATATCGTTTAGATTACACTTTTACAATTATTTCACGACAAACATTTTAAACAATAATCAAATAGAAATAGCACCAGCAAAATGGAATAATCAGTACACGAGCAAAAACATAAACCAAAAATAGCGAAGCACACGATAATGGTCGGGTAGCAAGTCCTTTCCGAGCGCCGTCCAAGCAAAAAGTGACCGTTGCACCGCCGCTCGCCTCGTTTTATGAACTTCTGTCGGTTGCCGCACGTCGACCGGACGCTAACCGCACGGCTACTGGCTGATGTCGTGACTTTGAGCCAACAATATTTTATTAGTCCTAAAACTGCGCAGAATGAAGGAAAGTTCATTGATAATTTAAAACCATAATTATAATACATTTATATTTAGTTTTTAATATTAATAATAACGATATTATTATAATCGTTCGTATACCTCTACAGTTCACTAGAATATAACATTAACTGCGCATCATTAATCATTGCGCACGTTTAGCGTGTTGCCGAATAAAACGATAACGTCTCCGCGTTCAGATTACTGCCGCGTTTTGTTACAACTCGTTATTATGATAACGTATAAAATAACATGTTATAAAAATATATTCAATAGTCTATTTAACATGATAATGATTTAAAGCAGAATTGCACACCACTAGTTATGACACTTACGTCAGGCTGTCATTATTTTTTCTTTTAATTTTTCTGTCATAGAGTTTCTTACTAGCTTAGTCTATGAAGGTTAGTTTTGATTTATTTAATGTACATCGCGCGAAATTCGAAGATCAAGATCAAACTCTTAATATCGTTATTTTTGTTCAAATTTTTTGAATGAATAATTATTTTGGTGTGTAATTACACTATTAATACCTAATTATTTATACCTATTATTGCATAAGTTGATAAAAAATGCTATGCCACACGTTTTTTTTTTTAGTTTCAGTGCCTTTTCCCACTTTCTCTTCATGCGCAAATTTCTTGGAAATCTGACAACGCCTATTTCTTTGCATCCAAACGCTACACAACGACCCATAATATTGAAAAAACCGAAAAATAAAAAGGCTTTTACGTGGTAGTCCGTTTTGCAAAGTGAATCGGAGAAAAATGCAAAGCAGCGGCGGGCGCGGGATGGTTTCGGGTTTAATTCGGTTCGCGTTCGTGCTCGCTTCGGGAGAAAGGGGCGTGGCCTTTTACATCTGATCTGAGAGGTAGGTAGGATCAGTCGCGTGGTCGGCTCCTTACGCAGCGGACGTCCCCGAAATTGAATTTATCGAAACGTAATTAGCTTACTTTCGACTAATTATGCCCAACGAAGTGGGCACGGGTCAGCTAGTAATAAATAAAGAGAGAAGTCCTGACTGACTGACTGACTGACTGACTGACTCATCAACGCCCAGCCCAAACCCTTGGACCTAGAAAGCTGAAATTTTGCACAGAGGTGCCCTTTATAATGTAGACAAGGAATAAGGAAGGATTTTTCGAAATTCAACCCCTAAGGGAGTTAAATAGGGGATGAAAGTTTGTATGGAAAATCGTCATTTTCACGCGTGCGAAGCCGCTGGCAAAAGCTAGTATTACATAATTACCCAACAAACGTGATAAATTGTCTACGAAGGATTTTTATCTTAAAGCACATTGGCTTTACCCAGAATGAAAGTTGAGAGTTTAACTTACTTATAAGAATAATCTTTGTAGAGTAGCTAGTGGCTAAATAATAACAGTCGCTCAGGATGACCTTCAGGTTAAGCCGCGCTTGTCTGGGTTGGTTCGATGGGCGACGACCACCCATTACCTAACGAGTTTTGCCCAAGCCTCCGAAAGAACGCAAAGTCTTTGGTGCAGGGGGTCTAAAATGGCCACTTTAGCAGATCATAATATGAATTGTGTTAAAAAGCGTAAAATGGACATTTCTTAATAGTAACTGCGTCTGTGACCATTTGGGAAAATCGATCATAATGGGAAATTAATATGAATTGCGTTAAAATTTGTAAAAATGTCACAGACGCATCAATTACTATTAAGAAAGGTTCATTTTACGCTTTTTAACGCAATTCGTATTATGATCTGCTAAAGTGGTCATTTTAGTCCCACTGGTTGTCAATGAATTCTTCTTTGACTTTCGTTACAGGTAGTCAGTGGCCCGAAAGTCTGGCAATCAGTAGTGCCAAGGGGTATCGTACCTAGTACTAATTGGGTTGTGGAGGCCAAATAGTCAGTCTGAAACACGACCCTAACATAGTTGGGAAAACACTAGGCAAATGATGAGTTCAGAGAAAAAATCAAAATTTGTGTGTTTTTGTGTTACCTGTATGAGTGAGATAGTGCGTATTACCTAGTTCTAACTGGGTTCTGGACGTCAGATAGGCAGTTGCTCTACTTCTCACCTCTCAGCCTTAAATTGAGTCAGCCCAAAATATAGCGACGAGTTTACCATTTTCAGTTCCGACCATTAGCTCCTGTGATGTGCAAGTAACGAGACCGGCAGGACACGACTCGTCTCGACACGTCTTTGGGGGAACACCACAGTCACTCCAAGAAATACTGGTATTCAGCTGCATCCAGTTAGACTGAAAGCCGACACCAATACAGTTGGGAAAAGGTGAATACAAAATGATGAATGAGTTCAAAGGAAAATAAAAATGGCGTTCCTTTTTTTTTGCTTTTCTACACTTTATCAACAACAACAGGGTACATTTCTCTCCAATAACAAGAACCTAGCACAGAGATATTCATAAATCTGTCATCTAACCACACAATGGAACACACAGCACAAACTATTCTCAGCTGATACTAAACCCTCATTTATTTTAACTGTGTTACCTATATGAGTGATATAGTGCGTATTACCTAGTTCTAACTGGGTTCTGGACGTCAGATAGGCAGTTGCTCTCCTTCTTAGCCTCAAATTGAGTCAGCCCAAAATATACGACGAGTTTAGCATTTTCAGTTCCGACCATTAGCTCCTGTGATGTGCAAGTAACGAGACCGGCAGGACACGACATCAAGCGTACCATCGTCTTTGGAGGAACACCACAGTCACTCCAAGAAATACTGGTATTCAGCTGCATCCAGTTAGACTGAAAACCGACCCCAATACAGTTGGGAAAAGGGGAATGCAAATGATGAATGAGTTCAAAAGAAAAAAAATGGCGTTCGTTTTTTGTTTTTCAACACTATATCAACAACAACAGGGTACATTTCTCTCCAATAACAAGAACCTAGCACAGATATATTCATAAATCTGCCATCCAAACACACAATGGAACACACAGCACAAACTATTCTCAGCTGATACTAAACCTTCATTTATTTTAACTGTGTTACCTGCATGAGTGAGATAGTGCGTATAATCCCGTGATTTAGTGAGCATTCTGCTTCGTTAGTTGGCACACAGAGATCAATACATTATGTGAGTACTGTGACGTTCTGTGGCTTTGCTCGGTTGCGTTTTTGGTCCCGTATAAATGGTTTGTATAATTTTTAATTTCAGGGGAACATTTGGAAAACTAGCGTCGGGCACTATTTGTTCGGCAGTTTGTTGGACTGGTCCTATTTGGCGCAGCCGTTGTGACACACTCTTTTTCGTGTTTTGTTTTTGTGTGCAGTTCTGGTGTTTGTGCCAAATAAAATGTGTTTTCTTTCTTTCTTTTGGTGGCTTAATTTATTGCTTTTTAGCCCTATTATGACTTCCTGCAGGGAATACGTCGAGTTACCACTTACCTTGTATAACGGCAAAAAAAAACAACTTTTTTACAAAAATATTTATTTACTAGGTGTTGCCAGCGACTTCGCCCGCTACAACTCGGAAATTATGCGACGGGAAGATAAAATCGAGATAAAAACTATCGTATGTAATTTAACACATACGATAGTTTTTATCTCGATTTTATCTTCCAGGTTATAAACTATCTTTGTACCAAATTTTATCCAAATCCGTTCAGTAGTTTAGCGTGAAAGAATAACAAACTTCCATCCATCCATACATACTTAGTTACAAACTTTCACGTTTATAAATTATTTTTTATTAGTATTTATTTGTTGTTATAGCGGCAACAGAAATCCATCGGTGAAAATTTCAACTGTCTAGCTATCACGGTTTATGAGATACAGCGTGATGACAGACAAACAGTCGGACAGACGAACAGAACAGTTCCCTTTGGGTACGGAACCCTGAAAATGAATAAAACTGGTCCGACGGCCAGTTGTGCGCCCAAACATTCTTTCTGGTAAAAGCCTCTACGGCCAAAAGCCGTGTTCGTGACTGCGTATTGGCAAGCTCCCTTAATCACATTAAACCATTAGTGCACACTCTGGCTGTCACTTCAGAAGCAACTGGTCGTATCCCTGTATCCTCGTTAGACAAATTACTACCGTGAAAGCCGAACAACAAAGGCCCGTCACTGACGACTGGGACAAGAGAGTGCTCATTTTTATTTTATTTATTTTTATTTTCCTTTATTGGCCAACCAACAATTGTTTACACTGATAATATTTTAAGTATGTATAAAGTATGTAAGGTTAGTGTAACAATTTATTATAGGTTAGCACCGCATGCCCCATAAACACTTTAAGGCGCGGGCCCACCGCGGCGCATGCTGTGCACGGACACGCGGCGCATTTTAGCTGCGTGTATTAATTTGTTTGGCAACGTGGGTCAACGTTTCCACTGGAGTACACGAATATCACCCACGACTATTATAGCGTGGTACGACGCACGGCGAGGCTACGATATAACACACTAAGCGATTGTACATCGCTAGGCGAGCTGTGCATAGTCGTGGATCATATTCGTGTACTTCAGTGGAAACGTAGACCCACGTCGACAGCGTTGAGCTATGTAACCGCCTATTCGAGCAAGCCACGCATGTATCAATGACGTCAATTCATGCGTAGCCTCTCCGTGGGTTGCAGTGGACACAACCACATACATTTTCTTACAAAGCGAAGCATACTACACGTGCGTAGCCTCTCCGTGCACCGCGGTGGGGCCGCGCCTTTACGTGTGCCACAAGCACTGAACTATAATCTTATTATTTGAGTAACAACGATTAACAAGTTAAACAAAAAGTTCTTGATGGGATAGAAAACCATAATTAACAGTAAAACAACAGAGATTTCTACACAAAAACAGTACAGTACAAAATTAAAATCAGTATCAAAAAAAAAATAATCAAAACATAATCAAAGCCAAAATCAAGATCAGAAATCAGAATTGAAATTAAAAATCAAGAAAATATTCCAAATCAAGATAAGAATCAATAACATAACAAAAATTAAAATCAGAATACATAATCAAAATACATAATCAAAAATTAAAATCAGAGTACATATCAAAAATTAAAATCAGAGTACATAATCAAAAATTAAAATCAGAATTAACACCAAAATAAGAATCAAAATTGAAATTAGAATAAAAACAATAATCAAATACAAAATTAAAATCATAATTCAACTTAAAATAAAAAATCGAATAAAACATAATCAAATACAAAATCAAAATTCAAAATTAAACAATTCCTATAGTAGTCTTATGGAACTTGGCATATGAGTCAAAATGCACGTCAACAAGATCGCTGCAGCTATTTAATAATTTGCAAAGGCGAGGAACGACAGAGTTTGCACCAAGTATTGTCCTGCGGAGAGGAGGGTGTAAAGGCGTAATAGGAGCACGAGGGAGTCTAGCAGGGGCTCGAAACTGAAACTTAGATAGTAATTGTGGACAGTCAATTTTGCAACGGAGTAACTTATAAACGAAGGTGGAATCAATAATTGCTCTACGTTTCTCCAATGAGACCATCTTAAAAAAAGATAGTCTGGCTTCATATGATCGTATCCTCTTTGCAATTCCGTTGGCGTAGGCTAGGTGCCATAGGAATCTCTTTTGTATTCGCTCCAGTCGAAGGATGTGCGTAGAGTAATGCGGTCTCCAAATCGTACTGCAGTATTCTAAGATACTACGAACGATGCAGTTGTACAACAAGATTTTAGTACGGTTACGCTTAAAACCCACAGCATTCCTTATAACAAAGCCAAGCACTCTTGAAGCCCTCTTGATGACGTCCTCGACATGAGGTACAAATGTCAAGGCGCTGTCAAAAACAACCCCTAGGTCCCTTATTCGGTCTACCTCTTGAATAACGTTAGGGCCCACACGATACACACTAGCCGTGACATTCTTTTTTCGGGTGTATTTGACGTGGTAGCACTTTTTTATGTTTAAGCTCATTTCATTGTCGTTACACCATTTAACCAACGAATCTACGTCCTTCTGAAGTAAAGTACTGTCGCTTTCAGATTCAATTATTCTAGAGAATTTAAGATCATCTGCATACATATAGCACTCAGAGAATCTTAGGCAATGCGGGATATCGTTAGCGAAAACATTAAACAGAACCGGTCCAATATGAGAGCCCTGGGGAACCCCCGATGATGTCTTGTAGGTCCCAGATTGGAAACCATTAACCGCGACAAAGAAGGAGCGATTGTCGAGATAACACTTAAGCCAATTGTGTAGCGAACCGGTGATTCCATACGCAGATAACTTCGATAGAAGTATATGGTGAGGTACGCGGTCAAAGGCTTTGCTAAAGTCCGTGTAAATCACGTCAACCTGCCTGCCGCGGTCAATGGCATCCGATAGCATTTCTGTGAAAGTCGCCAGATTTGTGCAAGTGGACCTAGACTCCACGAAACCATGCTGAGAAAAGCTCAAATACAGTTTGAGGTGTGCCTGAATGTATGGAGAAACCAAAGATTCGAAAACCTTAGCAAAAGTTGATAATATAGAGATAGGTCTATAATTTTTAATGTTTTCTTTTTGATCGTTCTTATAAATTGGAATAACCTTAGCCTCTTTCCACAAGTCAGGAAAAATACCAGAGCTGAGAGACTTGTTATAGATCAGTGTTAAAGGGGATACTAAAGCGGGTGCACATTTGTAAATAAATATTGGCGGAATACCATCAGGGCCAGCACCTTTACGAACATCCAGTAATTTGAGCTTGTTCAGCAGGCTCTCGCGATCAATCACAGGTGCTGTTAGTGGTAGACTGTTATTCTTCATGTTATGTAAAAAATCGGTCTCGGGTACACAATGTGTCGCTGTTGCACCACTAAAAGCTGAGGAGAAATTTGACGCAAACATTTCGCATATTTGAGGACCATCTGATGTTAATATGGTTCCGTCAGTCATTGTGGCCGGATAGGAGCTGGTGCCACCTTTTTTATCCTTAATGTACGCCCAAAAGCGGTTCGGATTTTTGGAGATTTCTTTTTCAATGTCTTTAATATAATTATTGTAACTATCAGTAGCCAATTTGGAACACCGTTTGCCCAATAATTTGAGTTCGATTTCGTCCCTAGGGTTCTTATACACTTTGTAGCGAGATCTGATTTTTTCCTTTTCTTTTAAAGCTTTTATTGAACCAAGGAGGATATTTTATATATTTATATATTACACTAGGCTTGGAGGGTTCGTGCATATGTATAAGATGCAGGAGCTTGTCATAAAAGCATTTCGTTAACATCAGTAATTTGCTCAAAAAGTTGTTCCCAGTTTATATTGTTCAGATATTCGCATATTTTTACGTAATCAAGTTTATAAAAATTAGTTCTTACAGTCTGAGTATTGTATGGAAGTCGGGACTCTTCACTCGATTCAAGCAGGATTTCAATTGGGGGGTGGTGGATATCAATACTGCTAAGGGAATTTAGGGCCGCAGTAACCCTACCAGCAGGTAAATTAGTTAGTACAAGGTCTAATATTCGGCCAGACACATTCATAATGCCATTAAGTTGTGTCAGTTTATGAATGTGCGTAAAGTCAGTTAAAACATTAGCAATGCCAGTAGGAGTATAATTTTTTGCTGAGATGACTCAGCAAAAAATTATACTCCTACTAAAGTGGAACTTGGTACATGAGTACCAAGTTCCACTTTATGTTACCTAAATTAAAATCGCCGACAATACAGGTGCACAAGTTTGTCTGCTCATCGCCTATATCAAACAGTTCTTTAACGAAGACGCGCTTGGAACACCCTTCTATAGGGCAGTCGACATTATTTTTAATAATTATATATTTTTGTAAGCGCAAACAATCGAATTGAAACTGAATCGAATATATCGTATGGCTGTCTCCATCGTTTTCGTAATACCAAAAAAGATAAACATAGGACTTGTTGAATAGAAATGGAATCAAAGCATGTAAATACGGGGCAGGAACCACACAAGCACTCTATAATCTTCCTTCTTTATCATGTGCCTACACTGATAACAGTTTTTATACCGCCCTAGGACCACTGACTTTTTAACCGACTTCCCAAAAAGGAGGAGGTTCTCAATTCGATTGGTATGTTTTTTTTTTTTTTCTTTACATGCCGTCGAGAAACATCTCGTAGGCATGCTGTTTTTCTTCACCGAAGCAAGTGATAATTACACAAATACGCACATGATCTAAAAATCAAAGGTCTTGTTTTCTAATTTGACACCAACGACTTGGCAGTCCGACGATCACACCACTACACTATAACTGCTTATTCACTTATGCACTTGTATGTATAAGCACTAAACATCAAAAAATCTAAATATTAATAGTAATTTTGTTTGAAGTAAATGGGTGTAGGTAACTAATTAATGTTGCACGTGGGGTTTCCGGGCAAGAATAGCACCCATCCATTTCATCCCGAGGGTGTCGTATAGAAGGCGACTAAAGGAAAATTCTGGAAGTCGGGCAGCAGCGGCTTCCGTGTACATACAGGGTGTCCCGTAAATAATGGATCAAACGTAACGGGTAGGTAGCTTACCTAATTTCCAACAACTAATTTGAATATTAAAAAAAAAACCGTTACAGTAACCAAGATATTTTTTTTTTCGAATTTTACCATTTTGTCTTCCAGAATTAAGTTTTTTTAATGCTGTTGCTGCAAATGATGACATTTTTAGGTATGATTTTTATCTAACATTTCTGAATAGCTTACTAATGTTATAAGATACCATTTTTTTGAATACCGTTTTATTTGCCTTAGAAAAAAAATCTTGAGTTGAAAAGTTTTTTCTTTACGATGTTAGGACCAAAATTGAAAAATTTCACCTGTAAAAAAAATGTATGACACCGAAGACGACCATTATTTTAAAAACTTGTACATTTAATAAGGTTTGCAAATTGGTATAAAACTTACGTCTAGTCCTTATCGTTACAAAGATATTGATAAGAATGTGATGAAGAAGACAGAAAATAAATTAAATTGGTACTATCCAATTTTTTCCTTTTCGTTATGGCTTATGCTTGAATGCTTGTAAATAATGGATCAAACGGAACGGGTAGGTAGCTTACCTAATTTCCAACAACTAATTTGAATATTAAAAAAAAAACCGTTACAGTAACCAAGATATTATTTTTTTTTCGAATTTTACCATTTTGTCTTCCAGAATTAAGTTTTTTTAATGCTGTTGCTAAATGATGACATTTTTAGGTATGATTTTTATTTAACACTAGCTGTGCCCGCGACTTCGTTCGCGTGGTTGTCGAAAACTAAAATGCGTTGCTTAGACAAAAGTACATTAAATCATTGCCCTGCGTTAACTTACTAAAAATAAGAATAGGGTAATGCAAAGCCATTGCAAAGCACTGACTATGTCTAAAATTAAAGTTTAGATGTATGGATGTTTGTTAATCAACCACGTTAGAACGGCCGAACGGATCTTGATGAAATTTGAAACAGAGTAGAAGACTGACACTCCTTTCCGCTCTGCCCAGAGCGAGAAGCTGTGGTTCTACTAACTAAAAACCACCAATGTTCCTTCATAGCCCTTGAGCCGAGGGCGCGGTATCTCTTTCGGACAACCCGCAGCCCCAACGGGACCCTCAGCCCCGACGGGACCCGCAGCCCTGAGCCCTGGTTTAGGTAGCCTGACTTGAGTCTAACAAAATTTTCACTATATAGCTTAATATTTCACAAACGAATCCCTTGATCCGAAGTGTTTGAGCAAACTCACAATCTTTTTCAAAGACCTATCTAACGACACCCCACACTATGGGCTTCGCAAGAAAAACATCCCCTCTTTTAAGTGTACCTACCCTAAAAAACTATTTCTTGCGGTTGCGGGATTTTATTTTACGGCGTAACTCATCTGTATATTCATGCTAAATTACAGCTTTCTAGTACTAAGAGTCCCTGAGCAATAGTGCTGACGAACGGACAGACAGACAGGCATGCAGACAGACGGACATGGCGAAACTATCTTGTTGACTACGGAACCCAATTTTATACTGTGTGTGTAATTGGTGTGGTTGTTTTATTTGATGACTATTCCCGGAACATATTTTTAATTATCACCGCGGTTCAGAAAATGACAAATAATGAACAACGCCATCTATCGAAGACGAAGATAAACTGCTAAAATTGAATGGATGGAAAGCGATCAATCACACTATAGGATTTATTTAGGCTATGTACACTTTGGAAGCAGCGTAATAGACTACCTATCTACAGAGTACCTATAGCTATCATAACGTTTTTAAAGTTATCTTTTGAAGGCATTTATTAATAAGTACCATATGCGTTTAATAGATGTCGTTACATGTCTCATTCTTGATCATAATGATAAACTTCTTCTTGATAATTATAAATTCAAATATCTTTTGATAGAGAGCACCGATTACGATGAAACAAAGACTAAGTAATACCCCAAGTTACGCACAATATTTATGTATAAAAGTTACCTACATTAGTTTCGTAAATTTCACGTGATGCTTAGTCATCGAAACAGACAAACAGATAAACAGACAAACAGATAAACAGACAAACAGATAAACAGACAAACAGATAAACAGACAAACAGACAAAAATTCCAAAAATGCTGGAAATGAGTTCTGTTGGTTAAACTTTAACACCCTGACAATTTTTTTTTTAAATATTTTCAATGTACAAAAATATATTTTCTACAGATTTATTATATGTATAGATTTCTGAATAGCTTACTAATGTTATAAGATACCATTTTTTTGAATACCGTTTTATTTGCCTTAGAAAAAAAATCTTGAGTTAAAAAGTTTTTTCTTTACGATGACCAAAATTGAAAAAATTCTCCTGTAAAAAAAATTTTACTACCTGCTCTGCTTCGATTACAAGCATAACTACCTTAACTACCTGCTTCGATTACAAGCATTCAAGCATAAGCCATAACGAAAAGGAAAAAATTGGATAGTACCAATTTAATTTTTTTTCTGTCTTCTTCATCACAGTCATAGCCATATCTTTGTAACGATAAGGACTAGACGTAAGTTTTATACCAATTTGCAAACCTTATTAAATGTACAAGTTTTTAAAATAATGGTCTTCTTCGGTGTCATACATTTATTTAACAGGAGAGGTTTTTCAATTTTGGTCCTAACATCGTAAAGAAAAAACTTTTCAACTCAAGATTTTTTTTCTAAGGCAAATAAAACGGTATTCAAAAAAATGGTATCTTATAACATTAGTAAGCTATTCAGAAATGTTAGATAAAAATCATACCTAAAAATGTCATCATTTGCAGCAACAGCATTAAAAAAACTTAATTCTGGAAGACAAAATGGTAAAATTCGAAAAAAAAATAATATCTTGGTTACTGTAATGGTTTTTTTTTTAATATTCAAATTAGTTGTTGGAAAGTAGGTAAGCTACCTACCCGTTACGTTTGATCCATTATTTACGGGACACCCTGTATATAACAGCTACACTGCGATCACCAAGACGCCTGCCAAGCGTGGGGATTATGGCAACTCGCCCCCTTAAAAATGTCAGACAGACAAAACTCACGGCACTTTGGCCCTGGCAACACACAACATCCGCACATTGCGGACTGACCAAAAGATTGTCGAGCTGGAGGAGGAATTGAGCAAGTTGCGATGGGACATACTGGGATTGAGTGAAATAAGACGACAGGGTCAGAACACGATAATCCTGGATTCCGGCAACATGCTCTTCTTCCGGGAAGGAGACCAAAAATCCCAGGGTGGTGTTGGGTTTCTCGTCCGTAAGCCCCTCGTTAACAACGTAATAAAGGTGGATAGTGTGTTGAGCAGGGTAGCATACCTTATACTCAGAATCACCGATCGGTATTCGCTGAATGTCATGTCGCCGACCTCGACATACCCTGACGATGAAGTGGAGGCTATGTATAAGCCATGCAAACCTCCAAATCATACTTTACAGTTGTGATGGGGGACTTCAATGCAAAGGTGGGTACACGGAATGGCGATGAGTTGAGAGCGGGGAAATATGGTGAGGGACAGCGGAACCAGAGGGGCCAGAGGCTGGTTGACTTCATGGAAAAGGAGGGACTCTACTCGATGAACTCTTTTTTCCAGAAGCGCCCGACTAAAAAGTGGACCTGGATAAGACCTGATGGTTCCATCAAAAATGAGATCGACTTCATCATGACGACCAAGAAGCAAATATTTAATGATGTCTCAGTGATCGGCAAGGTAAAAACAGGTAGCGAATTGAGCGAAACAAGGGCTCCAAAGTGTTCGCGAAGAATGCGTCTATTGGACAAAGCCAAATGACAAAACTGAGTATCGAGGACGGCAGTATCATCTCATCGAAGCCAGAGCTGCTGAAAGACTTAGAGAGGTTTTATGGACAGTTGTACACATCGACCCGACAGCCCGTTTTCAGTTCAGCTCAGGACACCAGAGCGAAAATGACCAGACACTACACTGAGGATATCCCAGACATTAGCCTGTATGAGATTAGAATGGCCCTCCACAAGGCGCCGGGGTATGATGGAATCACGACAGAACTTTTGCAGCGGGTGGAAAACCAGTGCTGTTAGTCCTTCAAAAGTTGTTTGATTCCGTCATTTTCGAAGGTACTACGCCAGACGCATGGCACAGTAGTGTGGTGGTGCTCTTCTTCAAAAAAGGTGACAACACCCTATTGAAGAATTATAGACCCATCTCACTCCTGAGCCATGTGTACAAGCTGTTCTCGAGGGTCATTACGAACCGTCTCGAACGCAGGTTTGATGACTTCCAGTCTCCCGAATAAGCCGGTTTCCGAAAAGGCTTCAGCACCATAGACCACATCCATACGCTCCGCCAGATTATACAGAAGACTGAGGAGTATAATCGGCCACTATGTCTAGCGTTTGTGGACTATGAAAAAGCCTTCGATTCCATCAAAACCTGGGCGGTGATACAGTCTCTTCAGCGGTGCCGTATTGACTATATCGTTAGGTTAAGTATATCGAAATGCTGAAGTGTTTGTATAGAAACGGCACCATGTCGATCCGATTGCAGGACGAGAGCACAAAGCCAATCCAATTGCTAAGAGGCGTGAGACAGGTAGACGTTATTTCTCCGAAACTGTTCACGAACGCTTGGAGGATGTTTTCAAGCTCTTGGACTGGGACGGATTTGGTATCAACATCAATGGCGAATATATCACTCACCTTCGTTTTGCCGATGATAAAACTAAAACTAAATATAATCATCATGGCCGAATCGCTGGATGATATTAACACAATGCTCAGGGACCTCAGTAACGTTTCTCAACAGGTGGGTCTTAAAATGAACATGGACAAGATGGAAGTTATGTCGAACGTCCGTGTTCCACCCCTACCGGTAATTGTTGGGAGCGATACTCTCGAAGTTGTCGATAGTTATGTCTACCTAGGACAAACTGTTAAACTAGGCAGATCCAGCTTCGACAAAGAGGTCGCCCGAAGAATCCAACTCGGATGGGCAGCGTTCGGGAAACTACGCGACATCTTTTCATCCAAAATTCCGCAGTGTCTTAAGACAAGGGTCTATAACCAGTGTGTGTTGCCAGTGATGACCTATGCCTCAGAAACATGGTCTTTAACTGCTGGCCTCTTAGAGAAGCTCAGAGTCACGCAACGAGCCATGAAGAGAGCTATGCTCGGAGTTTCTTTGTGCGATAAGATCCGAAATAAGAAAATCCGCCGAAGTACCAGGGTCACCGACATAGCTCTCAGAATACGCAAGTTGAAGTGGCAATGGGCGGGCTACATCGCTCGAAGAACCGACAACCGAATATGGGGTAGGAAAGGTTCTCGAGTGGTGACCACGAACCGGAAACGCATCGTTGGTAGGCCTCCCACCAGGTGAACCGACGACATCGTGAGAGTCGCGGGCAACCGGTGGATGCAACCGGCAGGCTGCCGTTCGTTATGGCGTTCTATGGGGGAGTCCTTTGTCCAGCAGTGGACGTCTTATGGCTGATGATGATTATGATGACCTAATTAATGTCATAGGTACTTATTTAAGAAAAAAAAACAAAACAAATGTTATCAGCACTCTATTTTCAAACAAAACTTATAACAAATTTAGCAAAAATATAAAAATGTAAGAGAATTTTAATGTTTAAACCAATTTTAGATTTGGCGACATCGTAATCGGGTTCCAATAAATCGGTGCCACTTCAACAGAGTAGTAAAGAAGTTTGACGTAATCAGTTAGAAGATGATGACCAAGGTTCCACAATCCACCTGAATCTATCATCTACATCGTGAATATTACCAGTGTGGCCCCACAGACGTCTGTCTCCTGTATCGTCCTTTTTCACTGCCAATTTGAGTCCTTGATTATGATGAACATTTATTATAATGAACTCGACACCACCATTACCTCCAATCACAGGCTCTAAGTAATACTTAAATCTGTCATTAGCAGAATCTTCCTCATTCATAGTATCTCCCCAACATTTTCTGTCTCCCATCTTGTCCACATCGTCGTCCATTCTCATATACAAATCGTGATGAACGTTGTTCAGTAGGAATGTGAGTTTGTCTCTGTTACACGTCGGTAAGAACTTCCAGCTTAACCTGTCACTAGTTCTGGGCAATTTCTCGTCACCCCAAGCCTCTCTACCATCGTTCCTTAGGCCCCCATCTAGTTTCAAAGCCTGGTTGCACTTATTGATTATAACCACGGCGTCTTCGTTTACGATGTGTTGAAACGGCTTGGGGAAATGATTGCAAATAACATCTTTAGCGCCACCGTGCCAAAGTTTATACGCGTATGTCACGACGTTTCGTGGAGCAAAGCTGATAAGTTTATCGACACTTTCTTTAATGACTTCGCCAGCACTTGCGATTACGAAGCTTCTACTCAAATTCACTGCGCTGTCATAGTTACCGTTAACGACGTTATTATACAATGATTCCTTAAGCGCAACTAAGTCAATATTATTGATAAAAGCCACGTGACTTTTAAAGTGCGTTAAACCTCGAAGTTCGCTGGGCAGTGTGGCATCTTCACAAGGGAACAGTCCTTTTTTCTTTAATGCGACGGCGAGCTCTGATATCTCTTGCGAGTCACTATAGACGCCGTACACGACCACCTTGCCGTGGTCGTTGTTAATGATGCGTGCGATGTCATTGACGCAGCTGTTGGTAAGGCGTGCTCCTGCAACGGTCACGGTGAGGACTGAGTTGTCCTTGATGTATGCGCTGGTGTCGCAGTCGAAGTAAGTAGTGACGGGGATCCTGTTCGGTATCTTCTTGTCTCTATCCGCACCGCCACTCACGAGTGCATATTGAAGATTGACATTGTAGCAGTTTTTGAAGCCGCTAATACCTTCTTTGCAGACAACCCTACCTTCGCCCCAGTAATCAACATGTTGAATCAATTCATTGTAGGAAACTGGTAGTTTCACCAATTTGTAGTCGCCTTGGTGAGGAAGCCCAGAGTAAGGAAACAACTGGTCAATGTTGGTGCTATAGTTTGGCTCGTCGGCCTGCTTCCAGACGGTAAAGGAACTAAGGAACTCCATTTTGGAGTTATGTGTGTAGATGAATCTGAAAATAATTAAAATAATTATTCGAAACACAATAAGATGAATTTTTGTTACTATTTTACGCAAAAACTACTCAATGATTTTCCACATAGACAGTTCATAACCTTGGTTAACACAGAATACATTGTATACCGGTAGTACTATCCCTTGGGTCAGTTACTGTACTTCACGTGGGCAAATAAGCTAGTCATAAAGCATAATATTTATTTATTTTTGGAAAGGAAGAATCTTCCTTTAATGATTCAAACAACAAGTGATCTGAGTAATCTAGAATCAACGGAGAACAAGAGTCTATAGAAGTCTACCCGATCTCCTTTAAAAAAATCAACACAAAAATATAGTATAGGAATCAATGAAAGCTACTCACCTAATTGAAGTACTACGAGTACCAAGACTGGTATAAATGCTTAGTTTTCAGGGATCTTTATATACAAAATTAGGGAGGAGTATAGGTATTCAGGTTTATCAGTTTGGGAAACCACAATAATACTATGATAAAACAATCATAGTTTCGGGGGGTGAATTTCGGCCGCAAAATGATTAGAGTTACGACAGTAAAACAATATAACACAATACGACTGACTCAAAAAAACCCGACTGAAAAAACCGAAAAGCAAAAAACAAGCACATTTTAAATCACACAAAACTTGGAAGCAGGCGGGGTTCATTTGAATATTAAATTATGAAATGAAAATAGAATGGACCCCGCCTGCTTCCAAGTTTTGTGTGATTTAAAATGTGCTTGTTTTTTGCTTTTCGGTTTTTTCAGTCGGGTTTTTTAGTTTTTTAACTACTTTTTTTATTTCCATCTTTTTAGTTCTTTTGCGATTGTCCTTTCGTTAGTCGCGTAAAATATCCAAAAGATTTAACTTTTGGACTTGTTTATAGGATTTGACACTTTGAATTTCTTTTAAACATATAAGTATTATATATTTTTGTAATCTCCTTTTAAAACCCTTCATTTTGATACCCTACTCGATGGTATAGAAAAAACTTTTTTTTTTCAACTTCGCGATTTTGCCCCCAAAATCCACATTTTTTTTTGTTTTTTAATTTTAATATAGCCTATAACACTCGCGCCATCAAGACGAATCAAACGACGTATGTTTCATTCAAATCCCTTCATCCGTTTAGGAGTTATGAGGGAACAAAGAAACGGACATACATACAAACATACATACATACATACATACACGTAAAACACATAACCCTCCTTTTGGGCTTCGCCGCAGTCGGGTAAAAATAGAATTCTGTTTAGTCCGTCAGATAAATTAACGAAAAATATTGGATACGTTTTTTTTGTTTTATCAAATCAATAAAAAATTACGAAGATAAAGCGCGTCAAAGATCATGGAGTGGGGCTTGGAACGTCACTTGAAGGTACAAAATGTACTATCATAATAATAATATGACGTCACACGAAATTTCGAAGCACTGTATCGTCTTAATTTTTTTTACGTGAAAAAAGAAAAAATATGTGGTCAATATTTTTTGGAAATCTATCTGAGGGACTAATTAGTTTTTTTTTTGTCCGATCCCCTATTGTTTTGTTATCACTGGGTGAATTCCATGTTCACATGTAGTTTATCTATTTGTGTATCGCGGTGAAGGAAATAGTACCTAGTTAAAGTTGTTATTGTACATTGTATCAGCATACTAGACTAACCATCCTCATAGATAGTGGTTAGGAATGTGTTAATTACACTAGATAATAGAATTTTTTCACACGAAATGAGATGGAAAACGTTGGCCCAAATGTAATAAGTTGAGATATGGTTTAAAAAAAATGTCATAATAATATTTAGTCATTTTAAAATAATAATAAAACAGCTCAATTCTCAATCTGGAAGCGGAGAAAAATGAGAAAGATAGTTTTCATAACATTCATCGATTTAATTATTCGATTAAAAATGTTGCACTAGGTAATTCACTCAAAGTGTTTAAATGTAATATATACTTGTACTAGCGACTCGCCCCCGCTTCGCACGGGTGGAATGTGCCACATATAAACCTTCCTCTTGAAACACTCTATCTATTGAAAAAACCCGCATCAAAATCCGTTGCATAGTTTTAAAAATCTAAGCATACATAGGGACAGACAGCGGGAAGCGACTTCGTTTTATACTATGTAGGTAGTGATACAGTAGTAAGCTATAAAATCACACTTAAAATAAAAAAAATCAAGTCTGTAGGTCATTTAGTTCCGAAGTTAAGCGAAAGTTAATTTTCGCATTTATGACACTCACTCATGATCATCAGAATAGAACTAGGACTTCCGATAAACTTAGAGAGCTGAAATTTGGTACAGAGTTAGGGTTTAATGGCCATGTAAAGGGAAAACTATAAAAACTAGGATAATCAAAGATCTGGAGTACCTGGTGGTGTATACGTTTCTCCAAAAATAAGTGAAATCCCACCACAAACATTCTGTAAAAAACTAGCCAAGTCTCGATGGAGCAGCTTGTTTATCTCTAAAAAGTAATGAAATCTAGACAAAGTCGTGCCAAGTCTAAGGTTCCTTACTGCGATTTCTTTATTATTATAGTTAATGTTGTGTGACTTGGCCGTTGAAGGGTAATGAATTCCCCATCTATATAACATTACGTGTAAACAAAATTAACTTGTACCCACTAACGTATAAAGAATGTTCAACGGCGATTCATGTACCCTAGACAACTGAAACTGTTGTTGTTGAACTGTTGTGAACTGTGTTCTGTCTGTTATTTATCAGTGTTTTTTTTTGCTGTTCATATTTTTATTAGTATCATGTAAGCATGCCCTACCTAGAAATGTTGTGAGGAAAATGTTGAGTATGAATGTAGATGGCTATAAAAGGAGAGGAAGGCCAAAGAAACGATGGATGGACTGTGTGAAGGATGATATGGCTAGAAAGGAGGTGACTGCTGAGATGACGAGAAATAGGGAAGTATGGAAGAAGAAGACATGTTGCGCCGACCCCAAATAAATTGGGATAAGGGCAGGAGAATGATGATGTAAGCATGCCCTATAGCAGGGTTCAATATGTCCCTCGTTTGAACTAACATACTGTATATTGGTGCAAAACACCGTACCGTACCGTGGAATAATTTTCAAGTTGTAGCGGGCGAAGCCGCCGGCAACACCTAGTACTTATTATTATACTATGCAACTTGTTGAGAATGTAGCATTTTGCGAATGAGGCATTTAGCGAATTAAAATTTGACATTTTGCGAATTTAACTTCGAAAAAAGACTTATTTAACAACATGATATTATGAAATAAGTTTCCCAAATAATATTTTCTTAGTATTTTAATTATAATTTCGATAAAACCTTATGAAAAAAAACACCTCTTAGTTCTGTGTAATTGATAGGCATTTATGCTCGTCACTGTCAAGTAGTGAGCATATGCATGCGAAATTAATGCCACAAGGCATTCTATAGCAGCCACCCTTTGGGTTAAAAAGAACATCACTGGGTACCTTTCGAAAACCCGTACCTACGACAATATATTTTGTCTACTTTTCAATATTTTTTAACAAATATTTTCTAGTCCCTAGAATGTAATCTCTGATACACGATTCCCAGTTAATAGTATGTACGTCGATGTTAAACGTTTCTCTATCTGCTGCAGTCATTGTTTTCACAAGGTTTTTGACATTGTTGTCTGAAAACTTCCATTCGTTGAGTAAGAAGAATTTTACTGCGTCTACGACTCTCTGCAGACGCTTCTGTAGCTTCATTTGCCTGTAAAAAATATAACAAAATTAATTCTCAACTCACTTTAACATTAGAGAAAATATGAAAAGACTGAAAGATCTTTCTATTATTAAAATAATGCCCTATGATATGCTAATGCTAACTGAGCGCTAAATAAATGAGCCTTTTTTAATCCAACACAAAAAAAGGGGTTTTGTCATGGGAAAAAACACCATAAACATGTTTTATTACTACAACGAGAATCTACCATTAACCCATAAAAGTTATAAAATACCAAAAAAAAATTGTAGTATTTGTACAGGCCGTGACTGACGGCCTTTTACAAGAACACAGTAATCTAAGTCCACCAATTTTCTTAAAACTGCCTGGCTAAGACTAGAAAGTGTTTTCAGGGTAACCCCATACATATAAAAATAAAAATATACTTACGTTGCTTTCTTTCCAGTTATTACACACCATAAATCAATCAAATAAGCTGGCATAATTTGTAGCGTGAAAGTTATTATATTGAATAAAAACATTCTGGAAGTAAACATCATAAAGGGCCACGGGAATTCATCTGAAAATAAGGAAAACAATATTGTTTTCAGTGTGTTTCAGGAAAAAATAAGCAACAAGTGAAACTCGCTACATTTTTGTGTTTCTAAATAATAGTTGGTGTTTTTTGGAAAGTATTAATAGTCGACCTCGTAAATGCTTACCAATTTGTATAATCAACCCAAATGATAAATGATATTATGTAAAAGTGTAATAGGTACGTAATATGTAAATAAAAGTAAAGTAAGTAATGTAAAAGTGTAATATGTAATGTGTCAAACAATTTTACACGTATTTTTAACACAACGGACCCACCGTTGTGACGTTCCTACCTGACTTTGCTGAGAAAAAAGAACCGAAACAAACACAGTCATATTTTTTTAAGGTCCAGACATAATCCTGGTCATCTTTTATGAGGACTAAGTAGGTAGATTATTTAATGTTCTTAACAAATAACACAGATTTGAATGGACCTGTTCACTCAGTGAAATATTTGTCAGTTATCATGTAGCTCGACATAAAAGTAACAGTAAGGAGTTTAACCAAGATTGGTGATTTTCACTTATACTTTGAAAGAAAGAAATAAAACATATTTATTTAGTACATGCCACAAGTGCACACAGCAAACAATAAAAAGAAATTGAAAAAATAACAGAACAAAAAAAGCGTGTGTGCATCTCACGGCTGCGCCAAATAGGACCAGTAGGTACAGCAAACTGCCGAGCAGCTAACGCCCGACGCTGGTTATCAACTGGCCCTGAGATGGTGACGTAACGAACGTAAAACAGTTTAGCCCTTTGCTTTAACTTATTAACTTAGATTTGCAACCATTGTCTTCTTCGGCTTATGACAGGCAAGTGAAATTCAATCTTTAGGGATCGAAGGTCGAATCATACCTGCAACAGAAGCAAATATACAACAAACTTACTTAATGAAAACTTGAGAGCAACTCTTCTGCTGATGGCACTGGCTCCATCACAAGTAATAGGGTTTGATGTTCCGGTACAACAGTTGTACACTTTGATTTGTTTTGATCTGCAATCAAATTTAACTTATTAAATTGGTAATACGTGCCTCCAGACATTAAATTTTTAATTTTTAGCATTTTTATTCATCGATCTCTTACATATTATTTCTCGTTGCTCTAGTAGTAGTAATATTAAGAATAGAACGGGGTTCCCTACTTGAAATCAAATGACGCGGGATCGAATAACACTTGCTCGAAAACGTTTACTATAGTACTTGAAATCGATAAATTATGAGCTCGACAGTTAACCCCCTGGATGCATCAAAATCTCGAATAACTATAAGCTCGAATCATCGGCAGCACGAAGGCTCATTATCTTGAAACATCGTTTCTCGACCGACCACTTAATCGATTTACAGAATATCTCGAAAAGTTGCGTCCTATCGCAAAAATAATGAAAAAATTTTACCCGCGTTGTTCTCAAAATGTAGGTTAATAAAATGAAAAGTTTCAATCAATACCATAAAAAAATCACATTTCTGCTATCACACAGTTTACGGTACAACTATAGCACCAACTACTAGGAGAATAGAAGTAGGCAGGAGGTATTGCAATCATTTTTTTTTGGAGATGGAAAAAAAGGATAGGTAGTAAAGTCCCACAAACTACCGAGAACAGAAGAAGTCCATAATATTATTTGCTTTGAAGGAATAATTTAGATTTGATTTTAGAAAGATTCCTGTACCTCTTTCCTACTTCTATTCTTCTGGTAATTTGTGGGACTTTGTATCCCGGTTTCCTTTAACCATAAAAAAAAGTGTATGATATTAGAAAGGAATAATTTAGATTTGATTAATAGATTCCATTACCTCCTTCCTACTTCTGTCTTCCTGTGTGGGACTTTACTACCTATCTTTTTTTTTCATCTCCAAAAACGGACAGCACGGTTGGCGCAGTGGCTCAAGCAATGGACTGCTGCGCTGCGTGTCGCGGGTTCGATTCCCGCACGGAACAAATATTTCTACGGTCTACGGATAGTTGTTTCGGGTCTGGGTATTTGTGTATGTGAGTCTAAGTTTGTGAACGCACCCACGATACAGGAGAAATTCCTAGTGTGGGGCAACGTTTAAAAAAAAAAGATGGATTGCTTATGTAAGGAATGATAAGTAGCAAAGAAAAAAAGTGGTGCGCCTACCCCATATAATAAGGGTAACATTCTGGAAGACGATGATGAATATTAGTACCTAATGCTTTTTATTCTACCGTCTTAAGACCGTCATTGCAAAAATTAATAACGAAGAGCCAAGTACCACTTACTTCTGACATTTCGTAGCAGCAACTATAATGAGGTTTGTAACAATATCGACTGGCACTAAATCCGTGACGTTGCTGCCTTTACCCTTAGCCACTTTCAGGACGCCAGCCGACATACCTACGAACAACCCAGTGGAACCGTTCCATGTGTCTATCCAGCCAGGACATGGTTCTTTGAGGGCTGATACCACTGAAAATTTAAAATAACATTACCTACACTTGTTTTTGCCAAAAGGCAATATATAGTTTGACTGGTTTTGTGAACGATTCTTCAAATCAAGTTAGGTCAAAATGTACTGAACCGCTGATTTTTTCACGATTTCAGGATTGGTTTCATAGTAAAAGTTGTTTTTCATCATGAGTACAGTCGAACAAGCTAATTTAGATAATTTAATTTACCGTATTCAGGTAGAGTTTTTTATAATTCTAGTAATTACACTGAAAACATTGATTGCAATTTTGTTTTAAAAAGCGCACTAAGCGACTGATGTCAAACGCTGTGTCGTTTGGCATCAGTCTCTTATTGTATCTGTGCAATTTTAAAAGTAAATGCAAGTTAACTGGCTGTATACTTATTATCTTGTTCGACTGTACAATCAAGTGTTTAAGTATCGGTCACTTATTTATTACCAGTCACAATATAAAGATTGGTCATGAAGCCTACAATGCATGGTGGACTGATACAGCCTGGGAGGAGGATCGGAGTTTTTTTAATAATAGTCATCTGAAACCGTAAATACGCTATAAGCAAGCGACTTTATCTAACAGTGCACCAGTATCAATATGTTGTGTGGATGTGAGTTGGTTGTTTGAAAGGTGTACGTTGATATCATATATTAAGTTAAAACCGATTAGAATCCAACGAAAAACATCTCGTACAATTTCATTATTAATATTAGCTTTAAGTATTTTTTCAGAGAACAGTCATTTAGGTAAGAAAATATTTTAAAGTGGAACTCACATACACAAGAATTATTTGAAAGTAGAATTTCATCGTATTACCTATTGACGGTCTAACGATGGCAACTGGCAAAACTTCACATTGCTTCATGACTTGCTCCTCCGCGAAAGCTTTCGAGAAAGTGTATGTGTTGGGCTTCTTTCCTGTAAATATTACCAATTTTGTTACTATTTATAATTATTATTATTATTTAATTATTATTTTTTATTATTATTTATTTATAATTAGGTAGCAGCGGTGGCTCAGTGGTGGCGGCGGCACTTACGCGGGAAGGGCCATTACTTTGTATAATTTATTTCATTATCGCTGCTCTCAAAACGGTGGAGGAAAACATTGTGAGGAAACAAAAATTCGAAGACATGTGGCATCTACCAACCTGCCCTGGACCCGCGTGGTGAATTATAGCCAACTCCCTCTCATAGAGTGGTGGGCCTGAGGTCCCAGTAGTGGGAACATTAAAGGGCTGAGTATGTTAATTCATTTCTATTTCCGACAGCCGTTTTTGGATTTTCCCGGAAAATCACAGTTTTATGAGTTATAACCCCGCAACGCTAATATTTGCTAATGGATTTTGAGGCAACCACAATCCCATTATAGGCTGGTTGAATAAATAGCTGGTCACTTTAGTGCACTAAGCGACCATTCAAACGGCGCATATTTCACGGTAAAACGTGTGTTAGCACATACACATCCCAATGTTATGTGAAATGATAATGATGATCATGATACCAATGTCGATAAAAATGTCATAAATGATACCAAAATTGTACACAGTAAATTAAACATCGAGCTTGGCTGTTCCGTGTAAACGAGGCCGTAAAGCATTAGTAAAATCATAAATAAAATTAATACACATCATCATTATTATAATCATCATTTCAGCCAAAAGAGGTCTATAATTATACTGTTGGCCACATGCCTCCCCACATATCGCCATATTGATCGCTCCCGTGCGTCTCGCATCCAGTGGAACCTCGCAACCTTCACCAGGGCATCGGAACTAATACACGATTAATAGTTATTCATAGGTAGTCATAGTTAATAGTTAGTCCAGCAGTGGACGTCTTTCGGCTGAAATGGTGATGATGATGAAACATGAAACTCCAGTATTTACAAAATGGTGTACTTATTTACAAGATCTTACCCATAAACTTGGACACGATGACGTCATTATTTGAATACATTTCAGCAAAAAGTCTAGCAGCTTCTAACTTCATAGGCATAGGATATACCACTTCATCTATATCTTGACGGTCTGAATTAGTGAACGCTGTCGATACGTGCACAAAAGCCTGTGTCAAATAAAAAAAAGTTAGTTTTAAATGGCAAAATTACTCATCATCATCATCATTTTAGCTAAAAGTCCACTGCAGGACATTGGCCTCCCCCAGGTGTTGCCACATTGACATTGCAACCTCCACCAGGTCATCGGTCCACCTAGTGGGAGGCCTTCCAACGCAAAATTACTAAATTACTGAAAATTGCAACGTTTCAAAACGGCTGAATGTCATTATCTAATATACTAAGCTGGTTTCGCACAGATATTTAGGAATTCTGTTTAGACGTTCATGTAGCGTATTATTGACGCTATGTGAGATTTCTCCTATAATATCCAGCATATGTCTTGAAAATGTTACTTTACAGATATGTAGATATTTTTGTAACTTTTTGTATATAGGGTTATCATCTAAGTGTAAAAAATCGGATGCAGCTGAATACCTACTTGTATTTTACATGGAGCGATTAAATCTATCTGAGCTCCACTACCCATTAGTACCGGGTAATGCGATACCGTTTAGTAAGACTGGTTGTCAGACGTTCGGGCCACTGACTACCTGTAACGACTGTCAAAGATCTACAATTGCTAGGTTGGTGCCGGCTGTAAATTGTAGATCGGCAATAACGACTTATCGCCCTTTTTGAAGTACGGAGAAAACTCCGTGTGTAATGGATGGTTATCCATTCATCGACTATCCCAGACAAGCGCGGCTTAACCTAAACATCGGTTTAAGTGGCTGCTATTGTTTAGCCATGAGCTTCTCTTATACGTCATCGTTATCATTATCATAAAAACAGCGTGAGAAAAACTTTTGTAATTCATAAAGTTTGTATAAATTTTTGCATAAACCATCTCACCTCTAATTTCTTCATTCGGCGACATAATTCAATGACATTTTCTGTACCATTTATATTGATACGCATTGCATCTTTGAGAGGCAACGTGAATGCCACTGTGGCTGCTAAGTGAAATACTACTGTTACCTGAAATCAAAAAGGAAACAAAAAACATTTTATTTGGCTTATGCTACAAATGCGCACATTAAAAAATTAAATTAAATTTTGCAAAAAAAAAACAACCAACTTCCAAAAAAACACTAAAAAAGTCACTTTCGATAGTCGGTGACTTTGTTGGTTTTATTGTTTTTTTTGCCAAAGTAAAGAATCATAGTTAACGTACCTCGTCCTCCAATATTTTTAAAACCTCATCCGGCAATCCTAAACATTCGCGGGTAATGTCCCCATTAATGACTGTAATTTTTTTCAGCTCCTCCTTTCTGCTTCCTTTCAATCTGTCGAAAACCTGAGAACAAGAATTGCTAATAAAGATGCCGCTTAGAACTTTTTCTCGCACAGAAGCCTTTTTTATTTTTAAGCCTATTTACTCGCGACTTAAATAGATTGGGGTTGTAAGAACTCGGGGGCCATCTACTTTTCTTTACTATGTATTGTTTATATTACCGTGTAGAAGCCAAAGGGATATAAATCATCATCTGCCAAGCCTTTTCCCAACTAGGTTGAGGTCGGCTTTCAGTCTAATCGGATGCAGCTGAATACCAGTATCTTACATGGAGCGATTGTCTATCTGAACCTACAACTCAGAACACTGGGTTATACGATACCCTTTGATAAGACTGGTTGTCTGACTTTCAGACCACTGTCTACCGGTAACGACTGCCAATGGCAACCAGGGTGCTTACTCTGGAATATAATTCCGATTTCCGATAGATCGACATTGGTCAAACGTCAGTTGGTTGATTTAAACGTCAGGGATTGGCTGGACTCACTGAGTCTAGCCAATCCCTGACGTTTGACTGACAATTCCAATGTCGATCTATCGGAATTATATTCGAGAGTAAGCACACAGGACCAACGACCGAATGTGCTTGTCGAGGCATACTGACCAGCCTAAGCTAGTACGGCTTAACTTAAAGATCCACCCTAGTGGCAATTATTATTAAGCCCCGAGCTCTTCCTCCTAGAAGAGCTGCCGGGGATGCGGGTTGTTCGGAAGATATAATACCGCGGCCCCGGACACAAAGGGCTAAGAAGGAACATGGGTGGTTATTAGTAGAAGTCTGACACTCCCTTAGGCTCCGCTCAGAGCGGAAGGAGTCATTTGATGATTCATCATCATCATTCTCCTGCCCTTATCCCAATTTATTTGGGGTCGGCGCAACATGTCTTCTTCTTCCATACTTCCCTATTTCTCGTCATCTCAGCAGTCACCTCCTTTCTAGCCATATCATCCTTCACACAGTCCATCCATCGTTTCTTTGGCCTTCCTCTCCTTTTATAGCCATCTACATTCATACTCAACATTTTCCTCACAACATTTCCTTCATTCCTTCGCATCACATGTCCATGATTAACCCTCTAAAAAAAGCTCTTCATGCTACCTTTCTTTCTCCTCTAAATATACCTATTAGATCATATGAGATCTAATAAGTATATTTGTGTACAACTACAAAAAAAACTTGCTTACAAGAATACATTACTGATAAAAAGAAATCAAAATTAATCGCATATCCATTGGATATTCACACTCAATCTTAACAGAATATAAAACTCTGATGGCTATTTTTCATTCAAAATTTTATGGCGAAATATGAAATGCACGTTTAAGCCTATACTTACTTGTGAGCTAGTGATACGCTCCAGTCGTTCACTCGCCTCTTTTCCATCCTTGTCACGTACGAGGACATAAATTTTGTCAATCCCACTGCAGCTGAACAGCAACTTTTCTATTAAAGTCTGGAATTATTAAACATGCTGTTTTGAATACTATTTAGAAGGAACTACGTGCGTTCATGGTCCTCGTCCTTTTAATACTAGGAGGGTAGACAATGGAATACGAATGCGGAGACGTTTGAGTCATACTTTAGTTGAAGATAATAAGTTTAGAATAAAATATACATTATTGCACACTAAAATTTAAACTAAACGATCATTTTCAATTTAAGTCGCAAGTTAATAGGTTGTTCCATCGTCGACCCCATCTCTGTCCTCAAGACAAGATTGCGATCAAAAGTAACACACAGTGCTTAACATAAAAAAAAAACAATATTGTTATTTGTATGGTCATAATGGCGGTATTATCGCTGACAGCGATATCCAGGCAACATTTGGATGGACATTAGGAACATATTCAGTAGCTTACAGTAATTCTAAATCGAATAGCTTTAATAACAACTATTTTACGAGAAAGATGGTGCGAGACTATCAATATTGAATACACATGCAAACCTAGACCCATCCAGAACAAATTGCCAGTGTGGGGCCCCTCTACAGGATATGCGCCACCTCCTTACCTGCCCAGCCTGCACAACCACTTGCACCTTTCAGGATTTACTCGAAGCAAGCGATAGAGCTGTGCAGGTGGCTACATACTGGTCCAACATAATTTGATATTTGAGATCATCGACACGTAAAGAAGAAGAAGACATGCAAACTATTTTCATTTTATCCTATATAATGTTTGCATGCCAACTTTATGGCAATTTGAGTCAAATTATTTTGTTTCTTTTCTACCCACAATAAAAAAAATATAAATAAATCTTACCTTGCCAACAAACCCGGTACCACCAGTAACAAACACAGATTTTCCAGAATAAAACGAAGCCACTTCAGACCCATTGACATTCTTCTTTCCATTCATCTTGAATCTCAATTATCTAAGAAACAGAGATAAAACTTTCAAAATTATATTAGGGAATATTCTACTTATGTCGCTTCATTTCAGCAACTAATAATATAGATCTAACAGAAGTCAATTTAACAGCACTTCACTTCCAAAACTAGCGCACCCCTTTGTAAGTTTTACCACTTGACATAAAATTACGTTTTAATTGTTTTTTTATAGGTATAATTTATATTTATTTTATAAAAAAAAAAACAATACCAATTTATTTTAAACATACATTCCGGAATGAAGTCCCTAAATGTTGGTGAACACCGTACAATTCTATTGCAAATAATAAGAACTAGACGACCACACAGAAAGCTCCGTTACATTTAACGTAATGATGGCAGTCCGTAGAGAGTTGTTAATGTGTGACCTCTTTCATAATGTAATTTACAAATAAACAACTTTAATTATGAAAGGATAATCTCAAGTAAAATCTAAGACACAATATTTTTTTTTTTCAATGTTAACAACAAGCCAGAAAAGGCCATGGTTGAAAATTCCCTCCGCAATCAAATCAGCAATGACGAGATCTACATGAGATGCAATAACCGAAATAGCCCAAGGAACTATGCCAATTGATCACAGAACGAAGGACTGATTTTAAAAAAAAGGATCTGAAATTGTAACCGCGTACCAAAAGCCTTCCTGATGACCCGGTAAATTCCGTGGAAACCCGCTGGATGCCAGCAGTACAGGATCTGGCGATATTCGTCGTGGATGTCTTTTATATGATAACATATAGCTTATGAAAACACTATAATACAAAATTCAACGTCAGTACTCCACAAATTCACTTAGAGCACTAAGCTGAAAGTATAGCTTCGAAACAATATATATTCTGTTTCTGTCCCGACGTATTTGTAATTTACTCGTTTTTTCCCATTATGTAAACAGTTTTTATATTATTTAATTGCATTGCTTAATTGCGTTTTATTTAATGTCATACTAAAATTATTATTATATTTTATGATATTTTTATGGGTGGCTTCTTTATCGTGTCGATGATTCTTGATACTTATTGTTATTAAAATAAACTTAGCTTTGACAGAACTCTGCCACATCGATGACTTTGGTATGGACTTTGGGCAGTTCCCTGAAAGTGTACAGTTGTGAGGTTTCGCAGTTACATTTTTTATCATCGGAAATAATCGGAATACACCCAGTACCTAAAGCCGCAATTATACTTACCCCGCGCCGCGTGTCGCAACGCGTGGGGTAAGCTATGAATCGGTTACATACATTTAGTATTGGAGTGATTACATGAGTCCCGCGTGTCGACACGCGGGACGGGATATTTTGATGATTCTTTTTGTAAAAAGAATCATCAAAATTGGTTCATAAAAGTTATTCGCGAACACACATCAACGAAAAATGTTCATAAATTAAGAAAAATGTCCATAAAATGAAAAGTACTGGGCCAAACTATACTAAATTTTTATGGGACCAAATGGCAACTATTCCGCATCGAACAAAAAAAAATCACGTAAATTGGATCATAAATCGCAGCGTAATCGGTGTACATACATAGAAAAAAAAAAACATACCAATCGAATTGAGAACCTCCTCCTTTTGGGAAGTCTGTTAAAAATCATTGCAATCACTATTTTCAGTATAGTAGAATAAAATTATAAAGATTTCTGCCTGCATACTTATTAGCTTGTTCGACTGTACCTGCCCACATGGCTTCCCAGTTGTCTAGAGTCTGTCAAGTGCTCGTGAAAACTTTAAGTACACTCGGAAGTCATGGCAGTTGCTCGCCAATTGGGAGCTTTTCAGCAGGCTCAAAGCTGTAATCAACCGGGAGGATTTTTTAAACTAACATTGTAACAGTCGAGTATAAGATAACAGGTGGTTATTACCTGTTATCTTATACTCGAAAAGAAGATTTCAAAATTAAGTTTTAGCCTATCAGTCTAAGACTAGATTTAAATATTTTACATCTGCCAAAGTGTCAGTACTCCAGGAAAAAAAAAATACAAGTAACACTAAAATAATATTGGTAAGTCCGAATATTCGACATTGACAATCGGTTCAATATTTATGTAAGAAATTATGTATGAGCTAGGAAAAGACTTGAACTTAACAAACGTAAACTGTAGTTATTAAGATTAGCAGTATCCTGTTTAGAGATAAAATAAGGAATTTGAGCAAATATTTTTCTATTTAACATTTTCCCTGCCATTATTTTAATTGAAGTATGTAGGTACTTAGATTTAACAAGTAGGCATGGCCATCTATGTTAACGTTTGTGAAAGTCAGGAAAATTGAGGGAAAGCGTTGCGTGACGGATATACGGAGCTCCTCTGAAGCGGTAGGAGTTCTGAAACCTGCCGATAGATGTTGCTAATAAAGGTCACCGGACCGTTACGAGAGGAAACATTTCTATAACTAAGGGTTAACCCTGAACTATGAGTTTAAAATAATATATATTTTTTTTTCAGTAAAACCTGGGCAGTTGAATTTATCCGGAGGGCCTGGACAAGCAGAAACAAATCTATTTCTGCACAAAGCGTTTCGTATTAATATAAATTTTGATCTTTTCCACGACCCGTTTGATAATGACATAACATGATTGTTCACCACAGCAAAAAATTTGGTTCTTAGCCATACTTTTTGGTAGAGGTTTACTAACACCTTGTACTTATAATATCTGTTTTTTCCATCAGCTTTACCGGTTACAGCAAGTCATTACTCGTCTAGGTCTCAGCAGTTCCCAACATTATGGATGTCGACTTACTACAAAGAATATGATTCTGTTTAGTCCATCAGTTAGATTACCGAAAAATATTGGATATAGACCAGTGCTTTTAGCTTCAAAAAAGG
Source organism: Diarsia mendica (assembly GCA_949316265.1). Lineage (NCBI taxonomy): Eukaryota > Metazoa > Arthropoda > Insecta > Lepidoptera > Noctuidae > Diarsia > Diarsia mendica. Next base: position 16,440,973 of record OX438895.1, read on the forward strand.
TAAAAATATAAAGAAAATTATAGTAGGATGAAACCCAATGGAAAGAAAGAATATAATATTGGAATAAACAAGAAAACAGACAGCAATATTATCCTACCTGCTAAACACAATAAACTACAATCACCATTCAATCTGCAGAAGCATTTTTTTTTTTGGGATTGCGATAATCATCTAATAACCCCTCCCGCTCTGGCCAGAGCCGAAGGGAGTGTCAGACTTCTACCGACTAAAAACAACCCATGTTCCTTCTTAGCCTTTTGTGTCGAGGCCACGGTATCTATTTCGAACAACCCGCAGCCCCGACGGGAAACACAGTACATCTTTCCATCTTCAAAAACTATCGCATTTGTAATAAATGAGGATGCGTGTCGTACAGCTTACGATTATGTACTTCATTATTTTTGATATTTTTTTTAATATTGACTAGTGAATTATCTTTTAATATAATTTGCTTGCGTATAAAATATGCGACTTCATATGTAAGAAGGTGGAAATATTTTACACGGGTGCAACCGACTAGGATAACATTTATAATAACTCGGATTTTAGTCCACCTGTTTGCCTAAAACTTTGAAATCAATGGAGTAAGAAGGCAACAGTCATACACACGGATAGACAGCGTCAGTTTTGCATTACCAATATTAGTATTGGTACTGTGGATAGTAACTAATTAGCAATTGCAGAGGTACAGTCAGAATCGCGCAATTTACCATCATCAATACCGATATGTATTGTTATAATGGTGATGGCAATGATAGCTAATGGTATGATGTTGATTGGACTGCAAACGGTTGACGATACGCCAATATTGTATTGTTACGGTCACAGTCACCCGGCTGCATTGATGTTATTGTTGCTATTGATACCACAGACTATACTGTTATTATTATAACGATTACTTTTATTACTGTTATATCGCTACTCTTGTTGCTAAGAAGCTGGTGGATGAGATGGAGACGTGTTAAAATAGTCGATACAGACGGCGCGAACGAAAGAACTATGGATCCTGGAGAGCTGGTCCCGCAACCACCGTATAACTGGTTAATATTATTTTTTTAGGATTCTATTATAAAGTTGTCAATACATAAGAAGTTAAAATTTATGTACCGGACCCTTCACGAAGCCGCCAAAATTTATAACCGAAATACGATTTTTTTTTGGGTTGAAGAATTACGTTTTGCGGTAACACTAAACTTTGTGCTGTTGGATGCATTGAATAGTAAACGGGTCATGGAACTCATGGAGGTATTTAAAGTAAAGTTATAGATTTAAGAACTAGTTTTAGTTGTGAAATAGTTGAAAGTTTGGCTAAATATTTTCATAACAAGACGATTCGGGAACATGATTTTAATAATATTTATTTTATTTATTATTATCTTAGCTCCGCCCCTAAGACGACCCTACCCACCCCTAACCTAACCTGACCTTAACTATATCAGTTTTTCATTGAGCTTTTAGTCGAATGACACTTTTTTGGGTTTTTGGAGCTTTGGTAAGCAGTGTGATCAGAGTGTCAGACTTCTACTGACTAAAAACCACCCATGTTCCTTCTTAGACCTTTGTGCCGAGGCCGCGGTATCTCTTTCGAACAACCCACAGGCCCAACGGCAGTCAAATGAGACTTAGATTTCAAATCAACTTATAATAAACTAAGGAAGGCCATGTTTAGCCTAATTATTGGCTCTGGTAAAGGGCAAGGGGAAATTATTTAGCTATAATTTCATACCTACCTTTAACTGGCCGATATTAATGGAAAACATGTTTTGTTTTTATTGTTTCACGCATTTTTATTGGTACCGTACTTAACAATTCATGGTCGTTATTGGTCATATTATTACTATTTCTAAGATTAATAGCAGACACGTGTATCTCTGTATACATACATACACGTGTCTGATAGTACACTGTAAAGTTTCAGAAGACAAATCTTTATTGTAAATTATTCATTGAAGTAAGACTATACTAAATATATAAATTAAACTAACCTAGAAACAAACTACCTAACTTTATAAGGGCAGCGAAAAACTCCTCCTCAACGCTTTTTATTGCCGCGTTGTATAGCAACACTTAGCCACTGGCCAAATAAAAAGCCAGTGCAAAGTGTCAGTATAAATTAATTCGGAAATATAATTATCTAAACAGAAAAAAATAAATAATTAAAAGTGCTAGTTTAGATAGATGAAAATTGATTTGAATCTTAACAAAGTATAAAATAACTAGCTGATTCCCGCGGCTTCACCCGCGTGGATGTCGTTCAAATTATATACTAAAACCTTCCTCTTGAATCACTCTATCTATTAAAAAAAAAACCGCATCAAAATCCGTTGCGTAGTTTTAAAGATTTAAGCATACAGACAAACAAACAGACAAAAAAGCGACTTTGTTTTATACTTTGTAAGGAAGTCGTTACGCGTCGGATTTTAATGCTGTTAGTTGTCAGCAATAGATAGAGTTATTCAAGAGGAATGTACAAATGACATTCACCCGTGCGAAACTGCAGTGGGTCGTTAGTTGGTTACATGTTAATGATTGAAAGATTTGCAAATGTAAAAAATACGTTTTTACAGAATCTCTAAAGTTAAAAATACTTATAATATCTTTAAGTTAGCGATGACTTAAACATTTCATAAAATCATAAAACCGACAATATTGATGGTGCTTTGTATTTATGGCGTTTTATTGATGATTTTAAAGGTTATGATTCCCTGAATCAATATTTTTACGATCGCAAAATAATCACTGTTTACCTCATTGATCGAGTAGTCGCAAGCGCAACTGCTGCGAGCATGAGGTCAGGTTCAATAGGGGATCGGACTGACTCAAAAAAATATAATTCTGTATAGTCCGTCAGTTAGATTATCGAAAAATATTAGAAACGTGTTTTTTGTTTCATCAAATCAATAAAAATTGACGAAGCTATTAGCGCGTCAAAGATCATGGAGTGGGGCTTGCAACGTCACTTGAACGTACAAAATGTACTATCATAAGACGTCACACGAGTTTTCGAAGCACTGTATCGTCTTCATTTTTTGTTTACGTAAAAAAATAAATAATATGTGGTCAATCTTGACGGCACGGTTGGCGCAGTGGCTAAGCGATTGGACTGCTGCGCTGCGTGTCGCGTGTTCGATCCCCGCACGGAACAAATATTTGTATGGCCTGCAGATTAGTTGTTTCGGGTCTGGGTATTTGTGACTTTCTATGTTTGTGAACGCACCCACGATACAGGAGAAATTCCTAGTGTGGGGCAACGTTTTATCAAAGAAAATAGAAATAAAAAAAATAAATTGGAAATCTTTTTGACAACGAATTAGTTTTTTTTTGTCCGATCCAATATTAACCAAATGTCATTGGGTTTTGTTTGTTTGTCTCTGACCAATGACATTTTGTTGTTTGTAGATCCCGCCGGGGCTGCGGGTTGTTCGAAAGAGATACAGCGGCCTCGGCACAACGGTTAACAAGGAACATGGGTGGTTTTTAGTCAGTAGAAGTCTGACACTCCCTACCGCTCTGCCCACAGCGGAAGGAGCCATTTGATGATTTCCCATCCTCCAAATAAAAAGAGTCAAATAGTTGACGTTTTAAGAATTGCAGCAGCAGCGAGATTAGTCTCTCTTGTCTATGTTTTATCAGTAATAATGGTCTCACTCATCAATATTTATATCTAGATTTTGAAACTAAGGAGTGACATCTGAACATCTTTCTTTTTAGAAAAAAAATCTTTGCCCCACACTAAGAATTTATTTATCCTGTATCGTGGGTGCGTTTACAAACATTTAAACTCACATACACAAACACCCAGACCCGACGTAACTGCCTGTAGTCTTAAAAAAGTGTCGTTTTTTATTAAGACGTTGCGACATGGTGCCCAGAAAATAACCCTGTAATGTTGTTGGTCATATAATATGACAAAAAGCCTGACCGATTTGCAAGCGCAAGTTGACGTAGCGTGTTTTATTACTTTTAATTTTGCAGTTTTGTGAGTGATTGCTATTAACTTTGTATAGGTACTGGAGCAGGATAGGCTTTTCTGGAATATCCTGTATATGAATTTAAGTTTCATAATCACACAGGTAAGAAACTTTTATAAAACACATTATTGGGGAAAAAAATTAGATCAAACTAGTACGGTTCTGCTGGGCATGAGGTTCTGGGAGGGTTCGATCTCCAGTTCAGGCAATTTGAATAAAATTGCCTGAACTGGTTTGCCTAAGTTGTTTTCAGTAGCAGTTATATTTCTGTTATTATTTCTGTTTTATAGCAGTAGGTTGCCCCTATTACCTACACAACACTTACTTATTATTATAATAAAGTGGGTAAGCCCTCTGCTTACCCCCTCGGGAAAGACAGATGTGTTGTGACGACGGTGTAGGCTTCCAATATAACTGGACGCAGCTGAGTACTAGTATTTTACATGAATTGACTGCCTATCTGACATCCACAGCTCAGTTAACACTGTAATACAACACCCCATAAGACTGGTTGTCTTTCGGACCACTGACTACCTGTAACAATATTGTCAGATCTACAACTGAAAGCTGGGACCAAAAGCTTAACGTGATATCCGAGGTACGGAGAACACTGGGTATGTAATGCGTGATCACCCATCCTCGGAGCAAACTAGGCAACCGCGGCTTAACCTGAAGATCGACTCAAGCGTTTGTTATTATTTAGCACCGAGCTCCTTTCTTGTTAGTACTAGTATGCAATGTAATTTATTCTAGGTTCTACGAAGTCCATGTATAATAGGGATGTTTCCTGACAAAAAAAAATATGAATTATTCTAATTGAAGCCCTGAGAGGCTTTCGATGTGTGGCTTAAACATAATTGTAATAGAATAAGTTTTTTAGACCATAAATAAATAAAAAAAAAATAATTAGTACCTACGTCTGTTAGATAATTGAAAAATATTGGATACGTATTTTTTGTTTTATCAAATCAATTAAAATTGATGATTGATTGGGAGTTTGTGACGTCACTCACCGATAAAACATTACATACAATATTATGACGTCACACGAGTCTTCAAAGCACTGTATCGTCTTCATCGTTTGTTTACGTGAAAAAAGAAACAATATGGTGTCCAATACTTTTTGGAAATCTATCTGACGGAAATATTAGTTTTTTTTTGTTAACTACCCTCTACTTTAAAAACTAATTAGGTACTCTTAACCCATCGATGCAATAAAAAGTCTTGCCAGAGAAATTGGCACGGCTGTCACCTACTGACCTTATTCGAACGCTGCAACTACCGGCCGTTACAGTGTCAACTATGCAATTATAAGATCGATCTCGTGCGTTCGTGCGTACGCAGTGTGTCTATGTAACTGTGTGCTAGTCTATGTATGGGCTATGAGAGAGGCTATAAATGTAGTAGAATCAGTGCTGACTATCTCACTTTATGACGGAAAAATTAATGCTTCAGTAGATTAAAGTTGGTTAAAACTATAACTTTTATGAAATGCCATATTTTTCAAACACATTTAATGGTTGATTTGTGTTTGTTAGTCGTTTCATTATATAAAAATTCTAATAAATTGATGGTTCCCGTCTTTGGAGCCACAATCATCGGTTGCTTGTACCCTGTTTTCGACACCGGCGGACACCATGCTGGATAAATTTTAAAGAGCATAATTTTTGTGAATCCGCAAACACAAGTAGGTACATACCCTCGTAGACCGACATGACGGCAATCGTCAGATTGCCTTCATGTCAACGACGTCATGTCTGCTCGTGTCAACGAGCAGAAAGATATACAGACAGCATAGTGGGGTTTAATACCGGTAACTTCAAAAGGTGCTCTTGAGATGAATCATCCTGTCGACGAACAGTCCAGTGGCGAATCGGTCTTAGGAGAACGGTTTCGGATTCAGAAATTTCTGATGGGAAACCCAACAAACGCTTAGCCTAAGGAATCTTACACAGGATCTCACGCTCAGCAGTGGCTTGCTACCAAGAGAACCAGATAACCGTCTACTGAATCCTTCATATTATTATTATGATGCTGCATTCAGACTTATAAGCGCAAAGTCATATTAATAAACGGATTCAAAGGAAATAGATACATAATTTAAAATAAACACCATTTAAAACCAAACAGCTAAAGAATCTAAGCACTCAAAACAAACAATGCAGATTGTAGACGAGCGTCGTGGCCTGAAAACGGAGGCAGAAATGCTGAATACAATCTCTCCGGCCCGCTTCTGACGTGACACGGATACGTAGAACGTCAGACATTCAACAAGATACTAGACACTTGACCAATGTATCGTAGATTAAAGATAGCCGCGAACATCCGGAATATGGAATACGGAATCTTATCGGGAATTCCGGACCGATATACTGTTTCTATTTCCGGATGCTGTTTGTTGTTTGGGAAGTGAATATTCAATGTCTTAATTGTGTTGTGAGTGTTATTTATATCTGACATTGATAGAAATTATATAAATATATTATACGAGTGTGTGATGAGAGGCAGGTCGTTTCGACGAAGCTTTGTTCAATTATATTCAGTATCTATTTGCTAGCTTAGTTTGTTTTCCTTTACTTCATATGTATTGCATCTCACCTTCATAGTGGTCATGGCTGAGACCATGGAAGACCTCAGTGCAATGCTCGATGACCTCAGTAGAGCTTCCGAAAGAGTGGGTCTTAAAATGAACATGGACAAATCCAAGGTTATGTTGAATGTTCATGTAACACCCACTCCTATCAAGATCGGAGACTCTACGTTCGAAGTTGTGAACGATTATGTCTACCTGGGACAAACGGTCCAGTTGGGTAGATCTAACTTCGAGAAAGAGGTCAATCGTCGAATCCGACTCGGCTGGGCAGCGTTCGGGAAGTTGCGCGGTATCTTCTCGTCCAACTTACCCCAGTGTCTCAAGACGAAAGTCTATGACCAGTGTGTGTTGCCAGTGATTACATACGGGACCGAAACGTGGTCGCTCTCAATGGGCCTCATCAGAAAGTTCAAAGTCACCCAAAGGGCAATGGAGAGGGCTATGCTCGGAGTTTCTTTGCGTGATCGAATCAGAAATGAGGACATTCGCTTGAGAACCAAGGTTACCGACGTAGCCCGAAGAATCGCCAGACTAAAGTGGCAATGGGCAGGGCACATTGCTCGCAGAACGGATGGCCGATGGGGCCGAAAAGTTCTGGAATGGCGACCGCGAACCGGAAGACGTTGCGTTGGAAGGCGTTCCACTAGGTGGACCGATGACCTGGTCAAGGTTGCAGGAACCCGCTGGATGAGAGACGCACGGGACCGGTCAATGTGGCGACGCCTGGGGGAGGCCTATGTCCAGCAGTGGACGTCTTTTGACTGAAATGATGATGATGACATCTACTGCCCCTCCGGTCGAGTGGTCGCTAGCGCGTCTATTGAACATGTGAACATGATGTCCTGGTTTAGATTCCTGGGTCCAGCAAAGTGTTATTTGGATTTTCCATCAGGAATTTCTCATTAGCCATGATAATAAGTATGTTCTACAGAATAGATAAATATCTGTTCTATGGTATGTTCCATGTAATAGGCGCGCCCCCTATTACATGGAAATTAAATATAATCTTTTGAAAAGCAAGCGTAGCAGGACTGCAGCATATCATACTGCTGAATTTATAAATGGAGTTGAAGGAATTTGGGAGGCCAAAGATAAATATTTAAAAAAGGGAGTCTTAAGGAGTCATCCGTCACCGAGAAATAAATTCACATCTTATAATATCGTAACAGTACTATACTATAAGATGTGAATTTATTTCTCGGCAACGGCTAATAATAACATGACATAGGTATCTAGTCCTAGTCGGTATTGACCTTAAAACTACTAACTAACTGTTTACTTAGTAGTTTTAAGGTCAGTTGTTTACTAGATAATTTAACATTTGTATTTAATACCACGCTCTTCTAGCCTTCAAACTAAATAGTATATTTAATAGGTACTGTAGCATGTCTAATGCTACATCATCATATGATGTCGGCCTTTTTGTTGGCAGAGTTATTACAACCTCGCGCATTTTGAACCTTCGACGGTAAAACGTCATTCTTCTTAACTTATTTTAAATTTCGAGCCGTCATCTCAGGGAAGAAAAAAATGCAGTCTAAGCTTGTCTTTCAAGTACTGGAGTTTCAAGTGGGCAAAGATCCTATGAAGAAATTTTATTTTTTTTTGTTTCTCTTCGAATATATTCGATGATTATCAGCCCCAAGGGAGGCGTTTTGTAAAAAAGATTAAAAATGTGAAAAAGTTCTCCATTGTTCCGTCAGACGTTCCTACTTTCTGACGAGTTTTATTTCTGCAGTTGTAACGGTAAGTTTTAAATATTCTCATCACCTATTGCTCAGTTTAACCCCTAAATCCCCAAATTCTGATTTTAAGTTTGGTCTCACGGTTCCTGTTCGTTTATTAGGTTCGACAACCGTGAAGGCCGATTTTCGGCCCGACCCACCCGGCCGGTGTATTTAAAGGCTACGCCACCGCTGTTGTTAACGAGCGTACAGACGCGCTTGGTGGAAGACCCGAAACGCTTCTTCAGTTCACCACCTGGTGACCTTTAAGTGGTGCCATCGCAACGCAGCGTATAGAGGCGCTCGGTGAAGGTCCAGAAACGCGTCTTCAGTTCACCACCTGGTGACCTTTGAGAGGTGCCATCGCAACGCAGCGGGTCTACACGCCACAGGAGCCGGATTGTTTCACAGCTAAAACCTTTTCTTTTTAAATTCCATTATTATTTCAACTTTTTCTGTTAAATCTAATTTACCTATTTAAAATTGTAGCATCTGCGTACGTAATTACTTATTAGTTGCGCCAATAACCTTCGATTGATCAATCTAGGCTATTTTTCTCTTTATTTTTGCGCATTGTCTGTCGACCCTTTTTTAATCCGAATACGCGTACACAGGAGCTAATATCATTTTGCCATTTTTTTCTAATAGACAAATTATTGATTCTTTTAAAACAGATAATTACCCGCCCTTTGCCTACTTGAAAACATTGTATTTTTTATTTTGTGTTCTTTTTTATCCACAAAATTTGTATGTATTTCTTTTATTTATTTCTTTCCTTAAATTATACATTTATTTAGCGGAAAAGTGTTTTCTTTGAAGTTTTCACGCTACATATGGCGCCCGAACAAAAGTGAGTTTATTTTTCTCGTAGTTTCTCGTTATTACTGATTATTTGACTCTGTATTACTTAATTTTTTTTTTTTGCTATTTCGTGGGTGGTAGCCCGCACCCGTGCTAATTGTTTTAGCCATTGTGTGAACTCTTATTTTCTGTTATTTCCCGTGTTTTATTTCCACAGGTCTGAAACGTGGTTACCTTTGTCCAGATTAAGGGATTCCTAGAGCCTGGATTTTTATTTCTTCCGTTGTGATTTGTCACGAGTTCTGAACTGCAACATCGAACACGAAGTACATCATCATTTCTATTCTTGATGGTGTGAATTATAATTATTCATTATACTTTAAAAAAAATTGTAACTATAAAACACATAACCTCTTTTATTTTATCCGACTAAGGGCCGGTTTTTCAATCGGCAGTTAACTTTTACCTGAGGAATAAATGTGAAGTTTTGACAGATTGTCTATACAAAAACTGTCAAAATGACAAACTTATTCGTCGGATAAAAGTTAACTGACGATTGAAAAACCGGCCCTTATACATGTTTTACCTGATTTTTATTCCACTCCTTTAGCTAGCGGTAGTTAGAACCCGTATGGTATGTTTGTGTTGTGTGAATTTTTAGGCGTCGTGTTATAAGGTAAGCTTGGTATGAGCGATTGTTTTGCCTGTTTTTTTGTGTTCTTTTGATTCATAGCTTGGTGATCCTAGTGGCGGTTGTTTGCTGAATTTTTCTTTTTTCTTTCTTGCTTTGGTCAGCTTTTCATGTGGAGCCTACTATTTTTGTTAGGATCGAACTGTCTCTTGATTAGTACTTGACTGTCTGACATCGACGTTACATGGTCATACTATTCCTGTTTATTCCTTGTTATTGCGTGCTTTAGATTGTTTTTATTTATTTTTTTAGTCTTCATCATGTCCGAGGAAGCTTATTCCATTGATGAGACTCCGCGTCGTAGCAGTCCTATAATTTCACGACCTCCTCCCCCACCAATACCACCTAGAACCTCTCGTGTTTCCACACACTCTGCTTTACCGTCTCCAATCAGATCGGAAGATTTGCCACAGTTCGTCAAGCAATTCTCTTTGACCAAGTGGAAGATTTGTTTTGATGGAAATACCTGCGTACGTGACTTCTTCGCTAGTTTTGAAGAATACAGTGTGGCTGACAAATTGACAGACAGCTACCTCGTAGGGCGTTTCCATGAGGTTTTGTCCGGCATTGCGTTGCAATATTATAGGACGATTCGTCGACCCGGACAGACTTTTGTCGAAATAAGACAGGCTTTTTTGAAGACGTTCGGAACCGCAGATTTCGAGTTCAAAACTGGACAGGAGATTCGTAACCTTAAACAGAAATCAAATCAATCGGTTATTGAATTCGTTATCCGTTTAACCTACCTTAACTCCAAACTCTGCAAGCCAATTGAGGAACCTGAGTTGGTAGATATAATCACACATAATATGCTTCCGAGTTATATACCGCTTTTGTCCATCCATAAGTTTTCAGACCTCAATTCTCTCATTGAGGCCGCTACTCATTTCGAGTCATTCGTCCAAACCCCGAAAGCTATCGCTAGTCTAGATAGTATACCTCACCAGGCGACTTGTTCTTCACAGGTTGTCCTACCACATAAATCTCATTTAAACAGTCCAAACCAAGGTGAAGGTAAGGTTCAGAGCTGCTCAACTTGTAGCCAGACACAGCACTGCCTCAAGTGCAATAAATCCGGTCATTCATACCGCTCTTGTCCTGTTGTTACTGGCATGATATGCTTTAAATGCCGCGCACCCGGTTTCATTACTCGTGATTGTCCAAAATGTAACCCAAAAAAATGTTTAAACCACCGGCGACACGCTTTTTTACCCGACTACGGCAAAGCCAAAAGGAAGGGTAATGATTTTGGCAGTCTATGTATGTATGTATGTATGTATGTATGTATGTTCCACCGTAGCGCCTAAACTACCAAACGGATTTTAATAAATGAGGTGTCTATAGATTCGTAAGAATAGCCCGGGTGTCATAGGCTATATAAATTTTATCAAATATTATTATGACGGAAGTTAAATGTCAGATTATAACATCGAAAAAAATTAAATTGAGATAATCATAACATGTTTGGTATCAAATGAAAGGTCTTGACGAGCACATTACAAATATGTATATTATACGATAGTTTTAGTCCACCGTTTGTAGTCGGGTTTTAGTTTTTAGACTTGTTCCGTAAAGTGTCACCGGTGATAACCGAAGATTCGACTGATAACCGACCTTTTATTGAGATTTCTTTGTGTGACCAGGTTGTGAAGGCTTTGCTTGACTCCGGAGCACAGATGTCACTCATCAGCGACAATTTAACTCGTAAACTTGGTCTTTCTTTGAACGCTAATTATTCTGTCCTCGCGTTATATCGGCGAATAATTCGCCGATTGATATTCTTGGTACTGTTTTTCTCCCAGTCAAGTTTAATGGTACGACTTTTATTCATGAGTTTCTGGTAGCTAGTTCTATGTCATCCTCTGTGATATTAGGTATTGAATTTTGGAATAAGTTTGGTTTAACGTCTGTCTTTAGTCAGGCATTTGATAAAAATATTAATGGTAATATGTACCTGCCCTCTGTTCAGCATTCTACACCCCAAATTTCCTCAGTTAGTGAGGTACGTTATGTCCATCCTCGTAACGTTCTGTCACAGGATCAAGAGACGAACCTTCAGCAGGTTATAAACGAGTTTGAAGTCATTTCCTCTGAAAAAATTGGTCTTGGAAAAACCACTTGGCTGTCCCATAAAATCAATACAACTGGGAATCCTATTCGTCAAAGGTTTTATCCTTTATCACCTGTTAAATTAAAAATTCTCAACCTGGAGATTGACAAAATGTTAGAGATGGGTGTTATTCGTCCCTCTCGATCCCCATGGGCCAGTCCAGTTGTAATGGTGACAAAAAAAGATGGTTCTGTACGTTTTTGCGTTGATAGTAGGAAATTGAATAGTGTTACTGTTAGAGATTCGTACCCTCTCCCTCGAATACATGATATTCTCGACAACCTTCGTGGTGCCAGATACATAAGCTCTCTCGATTTTAGGAGTGCCTTCTGGCAAATTCCTCTTGCTGATAAAGAGAGTTGCGAGAAGACTGCTTTTATTGTTCCACAACGTGGTCTCTTTGAATTTGTTAGGATGCCATTTGGTCTTACCAACGCCGCTTCTGAGATGCAACGTCTTACTGACATGATTGTCAATTTTGAGTTTACCTCTACGAGTGACAACTGCGTCTTCGGCTACGTCGACGATTTAATAATAGTTTCCAAGGACTTCAATAGTCACCTGGCGCTCCTCAGGAAAGTCCTAGCTCGACTTAAGGAGGCAGGCCTATCCATCAATTTAAAAAAGTGTGAGTTCTGCAAAAGCGAATTAAAGTATTTAGGATATATCTTAAACGAGAAGGGTCTTCAAACCGATCCTGGAAAACTTGAGGCTATTAAGGATTATCCCACTCCTACTACGGCTAAGTCTTTACGTGGTTTTATTGGAATGTGCTCTTATTATAGGCGTTTTGTAGATGGTTTTTCTTCTATAGTTGCACCGCTCACTGCCTTGATTGGTAAGAGAAAGGGCAGTGATCCTATTAGTTGGGACGATTCAGCTGAACAGGCTTTTGTTAAATTGAAAGAAGCGTTGATTAATACACCTGTTATGGCATGTCCCGATTTCTCGAAACCTTTCATCCTGCAGTGTGATGCGTCTTCTGTTGGTCTTGGTTCTGTTTTGACACAAAAGATTGATGACGTTGAGCACCCTATTGCTTATTATTCGCGTCTATTTTCGAAAGCTGAGCGCAACTATAGCACTACTGAGCGCGAGCTTTTGTCCGTGCTTGATTCAATCAAACATTTTCGTTGCTATCTAGACGGTATGAAGTTTTCGGTCATAACTGATCATATGGCACTTAAGTGGCTTCTTACTTTGAATAACCCTTCAGGTCGTTTAGCTCGCTGGGCTACTATAATTTCCCAGTACACGTTCGACATTGTACACCGCAAGGGAACACATCATGTAGTTCCAGATGCCTTGTCCAGGATTTATGCCTGTCCTGTGACGTTTAATCAGGGTCTCGAGCATACCAACGACCGGTGGTATAGGAAGGTTTTTCTAGGTGCTCGTGATACACCACAGATGTTCCCAGCTTACACTATACATGATGGTGTTTTGCTAAGACGCATGCCTATTACCAGCCCTTTGTCTTCTGATCCGTGGCGCGTGGTATTACCAGCCGAAAAGGTTCCGTCTGCCATTTGGGAAATACACAATAGTTTTCCTTCCATACATCCTGGCGTTACTAAATCCTATTTAAAGCTCAGGGAGACTTTTTATTGGCCTAACATGTTCCGTGACGTCACTAACACGTTAAGGCAATGTGAAGTGTGTAAGGCCTATAAGATTTCAAACACGCAGCCTCGCGGACAGATGTGCTACCCTAAGGAGGTATCCATGCCCTTACAGATGATTTCTATTGATGTTATTGGTCCGTTGCCCGTCGCTTATTATGGGTATAAGTATATTCTGTCTATGGTTGACGTTTTTTCGAAGTATGTTTGGCTTGTTCCTCTAAAGAGAGTGGATGCTCTTTCGGTTATAAAAGCTTTAGAGTCCGAGATTTTCTTTAATTTCGGTGTACCGCGTTCTATTCTCTGCGACAACGCTACTGTTTTCCGTAGTAATCAGTTCCTTAATTTCCTCAGATCATTCCATATTGAGTCACCTACTTTTACACCATACTATACGCCTCAAGCAAATACGGTTGAACGCTATAACCAGAGTGTTGTGACTTGTTTAGGAATTTTAGTTGGTGAAAACCAAAGAAATTGGGCTAGGATGCTGCCTAAGGTTAAGCTTTATCTTAATTCGTGCGTCAACCTAGCAACTGGCTTCACGCCTAATTTTCTCATCTTTGGCAGAGAAGTAGTATTAGATAATAGTCGTGCAAATAGTCAGACTCAAAGCTCGTAACTTAGCGGACAGTCGGACTCGCCACGCCTCGAATCTTTCTTCTCTAGGTGAGGTTTATGCGAAGGTTGCGGATAACCTTTCTTTAGCTTTCCTCCGTAATTCGCGGGCTTATAACTCTAACCGGTCGGCTATCACTCTGAACGTGGGTGACACTGTATGGAGGCGCAATTTCTCCAAGTCATCTGGCGGAGATTTTTTCACTGGGAAGCTTGCTCCACGTTTCGTTAAATGTCGGGTTACTCAAGTTATTTCTAGGACCACATATTTATTACAGGATTGTGATTCCGACCATACTGGTCAATACCATATTAAGGACATTTTAAAATAATTTTTTCCTTTCCTCTAATTTATTCCCCATTTAATTTGTACGGAACCATGCGTTTCAAGCCCGTAGCTTTATATCCCTAAAAAAAATTTCACTTGCGTTTGTTTTATATAATTATGAAGTTTAAATGTCAGAAAAGTTTTTGTTTTGGGAGTTCAAGTGTTTGAATTAATTTACCTTTGAACAAGTTTTGGTTAACCTAGTTCCAGTTATTTTTCACAGATGGCATAGGTTGTATGTTAATTGAGTTTGTGACGTTCTTATTCGTTTTTTTCTACGGAGTCACATAACTTTACTTTCCTTTTATTATTTTTTAAGTTTGTTCTGTCATGTTATTACTCCTTTTTGCTTATGGGCGTAAGCCGTTCTTTGTTGAGCTTTAGTTACTCTCTGTGATTGAAGTCACACTTTGCCACAAGTCCCCGTTTGACTTGTTTTGCTTCTTTGACTTAGCTTCTAAGTACCTCATTGCTTCATGACATTTCAACTGAAGTTGCTTCATAAAGCATTGCCCATCTTTGTCTGAAGTTGCCATTTAGGCTTTGCTTTTGTTTTAGTACGTATTTTAAGTACCTCATGATTCCTGGGTTTGTTTTTGTCGTTTTTGCCTTTGATTATTTACGAAATTAACTTAGGTTAGTTTTTCTGGGGTTCATTAAACTCTTGTTTCTGACTTTGGTCAAACTAGGTTTTAGGGTTCGCTTCGTAAGCTGACACTGTTGACACTTAAGGGGTCGTTATCCTCTTTTATTTAGTTACCTTCGAACTTCGAAGTTGTCAACATTAGATAGTTTTTACTAACATAGGATTAGTAGTTTGATCTAGACTTCATTGATTTATTTTAGGGTTTCAGTTTTTCCTCTGTTATACTAAGCTGGTTGTTTACTCAAGTTCTTTTCATATATTTAATTCTTCCTTTCTTTACCGGACTTTCCGTCCTTTTTTTTCTTGGAAAGGGGGTACTGTAGCATGTCTAATGCTACATCATCATATGATGTCGGCCTTTTTGTTGGCAGAGTTATTACAACCTCGCGCATTTTGAACCTTCGACGGTAAAACGTCATTCTTCTTAACTTATTTTAAATTTCGAGCCGTCATCTCAGGGAAGAAAAAAATGCAGTGGAAGCTTGTCTTTCAAGTACTGGAGTTTCAAGTGGGCAAAGATCCTATGAAGAAATTTTAATTTTTTTTGTTTCTCTTCGAATATATTCGATGATTATCAGCCCCAAGGGAGGCGTTTTGTAAAAAAGATTAAAAATGTGAAAAAGTTCTCCATTGTTCCGTCAGACGTTCCTACTTTCTGACGAGTTTTATTTCTGCAGTTGTAACGGTAAGTTTTAAATATTCTCATCACCTATTGCTCAGTTTAACCCCTAAATCCCCAAATTCTGATTTTAAGTTTGGTCTCACGGTTCCTGTTCGTTTATTAGGTTCGACAACCGTGAAGGCCGATTTTCGGCCCGACCCACCCGGCCGGTGTATTTAAAGGCTACGCCACCGCTGTTGTTAACGAGCGTACAGACGCGCTTGGTGGAAGACCCGAAACGCTTCTTCAGTTCACCACCTGGTGACCTTTAAGTGGTGCCATCGCAACGCAGCGTATATATAGAGGCGCTCGGTGAAGGTCCAGAAACGCGTCTTCAGTTCACCACCTGGTGACCTTTGAGAGGTGCCATCGCAACGCAGCGGGTCTACACGCCACAGGAGCCGGATTGTTTCACAGCTAAAACCTTTTCTTTTTAAATTCCATTATTATTTCAACTTTTTCTGTTAAATCTAATTTACCTATTTAAAATTGTAGCATCTGCGTACGTAATTACTTATTAGTTGCGCCAATAACCTTCGATTGATCAATCTAGGCTATTTTTCTCTTTATTTTTGCGCATTGTCTGTCGACCCTTTTTTTTTAATCCGAATACGCGTACACAGGAGCTAATATCATTTTGCCATTTTTTTCTAATAGACAAATTATTGATTCTTTTAAAACAGATAATTACCCGCCCTTTGCCTACTTGAAAACATTGTATTTTTTATTTTGTGTTCTTTTTTAACCACAAAATTTGTATGTATTTCTTTTATTTATTTCTTTCCTTAAATTATACATTTATTTAGCGGAAAAGTGTTTTCTTTGAAGTTTTCACGCTACAGTACCTAAAAAATATAAAAATATTATTTATCATTTTCATCACTCACGTGGTCGTTGGAAATAAGATTCTGCGGGAACTTAAAACAGTGGACAAAAACCTATGCCTTATCCTAGGTCATGGTCTGCATGTGTGTCACAGAGTTGGTACTTTCGAATGTAGCTATATAATATATTATTTTTCAATACACTTCCTCGAAAACTAGCTCTTATTGCACTACGATTAGGTTCGACATGCATCATATTTCGCACGCGTGCGGTAATAAGAATACAGCGTGCTGTAATCTTATTACCGCACGCTGTAATCATATAGCAGCGGTAATTCGATTAAAACATAAGAAATTAAAAAAAAAACACCACTGACTATTATAGAGCAGGCGTGTTTTTTTTTTAATCTCGTCATTTTGATCTGCGTCTTTACAGCGTAAATATTTTTTGAATATTTAAATTGTGTTTTTAAAAAGAATACTACTAATAAACGTAAATATTTTAAACAATTATTTACTTTTATGAACAAGTAAACATTTTTTTGTGTTCTTAATTAAAAAATATTTGAATTTTATATTTTTCGTGTGAGGCTGTTTGGCGGCTTATACCTTTGCTTGTTTTTCAACCTGGCGAAATCAAACCGCGGAAAAAAAGTAAATTAAATCATAGTCTCATCATTTAAATTTGTTGACAAAAACACATAACGTTTTAAGTTAATTTCTTTGAAAGTGTATTGAAAAACGTCCTTTGATACACGTGGGAATTTGTTATTGCATTTCTCGACCCCATGAACACCCTCGCCATACGGCTCGGGTGTTCAATCTGCCTCGAATGCAATAACAAACTTTCCGCACTTGTATCAAAATGAATGTGATGATGAATGTTGATTCTTTAATGTTACAGTGTCTGTTTGTTATTTCAAAATAACATATCTTCACTGAATGTATGGCAAGCAGAAAGTATATAGAGTACGGTAATTACATCAAAAAAGCATTTTTTTTTCATTTAAATTTTTGTTTGCTTGTTGCGGCTTATCTCCGAATCGGCTGGGCCGATTTTGACGTCAGTTTTACTGGCAGATAGCTGATGTAAGGAGTAACCAGCCCTATTTTAGAAAATGAACACGGGTTTCCTGTAAAAAAAAAATACCATATTTCTTTGGATTTCTTTTAATAATCATTTTACGTAAACGAAAGTTACGGGTAACATCTACATAGTAGTAGTCTAAATAAAAAGAGAAGTCCTGACTGACTGACTGACTGACTCATCAACGCCCAGCCCAAACCCTTGGACCTAGAAAGCTGAAATTTTGCACAGAGGTTCCCTTTATAATGTAGACAAGGAATAAGGAAGGATTTTTCGAAATTCAACCTCTAAGGTAGTTAAATAGGGGATGGAAGTTTGTATGGAAAATCGTCATTTTCACGCGGGCGAAGCCGCTGGCAAAAGCTAGTTTAAAATAATTATTAAACTATCTGGTATGACGTTGAAAGATATGATAAAAATACTTTTACCAGACAAGACGAACGAAGTGACACTCTAATTAATTGAACTCATATTTAGAAATGTTTGCATATAATGGAATATTTAAATAAAATGAAAGAACTGGCATGATACAGTAATGATTAGTGACGGTGCTTATATTATAACGCAGTTTGTATGAACGCGGATATTTATGTTTCCAATTGTTTCTTTAGACCACTGAGAATCAGAATTTTGTGCTGTGTTTATCTCAAAAATCTAATCGACTTATTTTTTTTTTAATAGTCCATTAAAAGTAAGCATTAAAGTTACAGTCATTGAAAAAATAAGAAAATTTATCATCAAGTTTTACCTAAAAACTTAAGATTTTTGGTTAACACGCACAACAATAAAAGCAAAATTGAATGTAGCTGAGATGCGAATGCTATTTATGGGGGATGAGTGGTGTAACGCGAATGGATTAAATAAGGAATATACATAAGAGGAAGTCTGAAAGCGGCGCCGGTTAATGAAAAGTTGTGTGGTAATCGGTTGTCGTGGTATATGGACATGTGACGCGAAAATGTTGTGAGTAGCAAAAAGGTAGATGGCTATAAGAGTAGAGGAATTGACGATGGATGGACTGTGTGAAGGATGATATGGCTAGAAAGGAGGTGACTGCTGAGATGACGGCTATTAGAGAAGTTTGGAAGAAAAAGACCTGTTGCGCCGAACCAAAATAAATTGGGATAAGGGCAGGAGAATGATGCTCTTTTTAACACGCTTTTAATGATATCTATGTAAGGGAATCTGTCAACGTGATTTTCTGCTAAGGACACGAACCACACATTTTATTTATTTATTTTCTCTATACATACAAATATCCTTACAGGCAAGACCCAATGCGATATTGTTGCAGACTTAAAATTAAAATAATTTACTTAACTGTTTTAACATAACAAATTCTATACATAGCTGTTCTTGTAAATTCACCCAAAGTGCAACAGAATAAGTCCAAGTCCTCAGCAATGAGGTTGAGAGTGCGGAGCGCGCTCGTGAGAGGCGCCTGATGCGTCTCCTAGTTACCTATGCGGTCTCACAGTGTGAATCACTCGGTATACCTATGCTACCTCTAGCAGACTTCTTTAACACAATGAAATGTCTGCCCATTAACCTGCCCAAAAAAAATAACAGTCTCAGCTGTTTTTTTTTCAACCGTGACCCAAATGCTTTAGACAGATTGCAGTAGCTTGAAGTCCACTTTATCAAACCACTGCAATCTGTCTGTACATAATTAGAAGCCAGTAATTTTAGGAACTGCCGCACTTTAAAGATAAGTTTAATGATTACTTAAACCGTCACTTAGTAAAGATGTCAAATCATTACTAAGTGATGGCTTAAGTAATCAACATCTCTGATCGCGGCAGTTAGATTATGTTTTTTTTATAGTTCAATTTAATTGACTCTAATAAACACCTAATTATCATAGCGTAAAATACCATCTGCGTAAATATGCATTTCAAAGTAACTATTTCGATACTATCAAATCTTCTTGTCCCTTTTTAGGCAGTTGTCATTTTCATCGAGTTATATTTTATGGACTATAATAAAATGTAATTGTGTCGATGAATATATTTTGCTATTTATTCACGGGTTTTTTTACTGCCTTTTTTTCAAACCGACAAAAATAAAAACAAATTACACAGAATTACACAGTTAGAAGAAAATACTCAATAAATTCGTTAATTCTCATGTAGAGCTAAAGGGTGTTTTTTTTAGAGGTATAGAACTTTAAGTTGGCAACACTTTTTTAACTGGCACCATTCTTGAGTTAGTAGCTCTAATTATGATCTTATGATGTAAGTTCTGAGCTACCAACTTACACCTTATGATCATAAATTATACAAATACTTACAATGACAATCCATTATTGGTACAGAACTTTTCAAGAAAAATACTTCGTATAAACAAAGTTATCTTTGGGTATTTCAAGATATGAAAATGTGGTTGTTGCCTATTCCAGATACATATTAGTCAGTTGTTTAATAATAAGAAAATTATTATAAAAATTAAAAACAATCGGAAGACGACGTCCTAAAATAAAAAAATAAAGATAATTTCAAAAATCATAAATATTATGAACATTATATCTTTTTTTTTAAAAAAAAAACGTTGCCCCACACTAGGAATTTCTCCTGTATCGTGGGTGCGTTTACAAACATTGAAAACCACATACACAAACACGCCCAGACCCGAAACAACTATCTGTAGGCCATACAGATACTTGTTCCGTGCGGGGATCGAACCCGCGACACCGAGCGCAGCAGTCTAATCGCTTAGCCACTGCGCCAACCGTGTCGTCAACTACGGCACATAATATAATTTTTATGTAGTTATGACGATTTCATTGGCAATTATACCTATCATTAAAAATTAAATATTTTTTAGAGTCAATTGGTCTTGCAATGACTTGGTGGAAATGTATAATAAGATTCCTCTGATATTACATTAAGTAGAGTGTAAACAGAGATGCGTAAGCTCGCTTGATAATACATAATACTCATATGAGTTCATTTACCTGGGCGTACCTACCTGCTACATTGACATAGTTGACCTCAATTCAGTTATATATAACCCTATAGGGTCGAAATCGAAACCCATCCTGCTGTCAGATTTCCATTTACTCCGGTGACAGGCTACGATGTCAAATCCGTCTCTACTCAACATTAAGAGCACTCTCGTCTCTAATTAGAGATTAATTGAATCAGGGAGCGACGGAGAGCCCTTTGTCGGTTCCTCACATAAAACGCCCTCTCCATCAAACGATCCCCTAAAAAGAACTTTTTACTACTAAATGAATAAACTTTGATTGATTAGGAGTCATAAAGATAAAGAATCGATTTGGGATTACGAATTTCGAACGTTTTTACACTCTTAGCGGAGTTTGGTTGGTATGTCAGTCAGTTGGCCGCCACGCGTAGACGGCGTCGCACGCAAGCGCCATGTTTCGCGCGGTGACAGACGGCTGGAAGCGATATTGGTGGGGAACAGGTACGACGGAACATGATCACGACGTCCTTACTAAACTTCGGAATTGTTTACAAACATTTGTGTGGAAAAAAAGTGCCGTCGATTTTTTTTTGTATTATCCCGCGCAAATTTTCTTGAAAATAACTGGTTTATGAAGTAGTGAGCGTCTTGTTATTAATTCTGCCGGGTGTTTTATGTGCTATTGTCGCGACAGATTATATATATATCGTTTGTGAAAACTAACACGTCGGTTAATGTTGTTGCAAAAAAAAAGTCTGGTTGTGTAAAGGGTGCTATCCGGTGCGAAGTACAGCACACCTCAGAAGTTCAAAACTATTTGCGTCTACGTTCGTTCAACTTCGCGCGCGCTCGTGCGTTTCCGGAGCACGTGGTATGGAGACCGTGTTTGACAGGTGTTGCAAAACCGATAACAACATTCGCTTTTCGGTTTTTTGAAAAGATAGTGATGTGTATAATTTGACAACAATACTACATATTGTATGCCGTAATTTACAATATTTTTTTCGTTTGTGCACATCCCAGTATAATACTATCACATTAATGTATTTGTCAAGCTAATAATTTCGATTTCGCAAAGCAGTGACTAAATACCCGATTAGTAAACAGGTTTTTATTGAGGACCGGTTTTAATTTATTTAATTATGGACAATTACTTTTTTGACTGGCCTGTTGGTCTAGTGGTTAGTGACCCTAACTGCTATGCCGGAGGTCGTGGGTTCGATTCCCACCCAGGACAAATGTTTGTGTGATGAGCACGATCATTTGTGCTGTGTCTGGGTGTAATTTATCTATATTAAGTATGTATTTAGAAATATATAAGTATGTTTATCAGTTGTCTAGACCCATAACACAAGCTCTGCTTAGCTTGGGACTAGATGGCGTTGTGTGATAGTTGTGGAATATTATATTATTAATTACGTACCGACTACCGGGCCGTCATAAATGCCTGACGTTGATCGTGAACGGAAAATAAGTAAGGACTAGGTAAACTATGTATAACAATTTGCAATGCCAATTATCTACTATTTCATATCGAAAGGTAGATAAGTACTTAATTTTGAAATGAATGTATGATTTACAAAGCTTGTTGGTAATGGTACGCCGATTTATAATTTTCGTTTGAAGAATGTAAATATAAAGCTAACTAGGAATGTAAAATACTTTATTTTGGTAACTACTTATTACGCGCCTAAAATTATTAGCTAAGTACTACTTACATAATAATTAAATAATAAACCTTGGAATTAACTACTAGACAGTACAGTATAGTCAAGTATTAAAAATTTTAACAATAGGATTATAATCTACATTGTTATTTTTTTCGCCATTTACCTATTCAAAGATTTTAATTAAGGTCATACCTACTTCCTTATTCGTAATCCAAGCAAACTTTATCAAAATTATCGTTATTCAAAAGAAGTCAAATGTACCGTGATTCGAGAGTTTTTATTACTGAATCGCAAATGAGCAAGAGCCAGTTTTCTTAACTATTTTGTTTCATGATCGGTTGTGCTTGCGATCAATGCGATCAAATGGCAGGCAAACTTGGCAGGCCCGAACTTCGTGCAGGTCATTTTGTTACAACTAATGTATAAAAGTGTTATGTAATAGTAATAGTAATGTTTATTCAAAGAAAACTTAGACATAGCTTACATAATATTTTAACAGGCAGGTTGAACTTATGTAAGTGGTGCAGTCATCTGTAGCCGAACTAGGCAGAGCCTGTATTTCGACTATCAGCGCCAAACCCCTCGAGTATTAAACATAATTATAATATAAGTGCCAGTATCATTTCATACCATATTGTTCACAATAATTTTAAACATTTTTAATTTTATTTGTATTTCTCACAGTTTAAATTAGATATTTTCTGATCGTTTAAGTATTGGTTTATCTGGCAATAACAGTTTTCTTCACAAGTTTACATGCGTAAAATTTCGCAGAGCCTATGTTCAGACCTGCCAAGATAATTTGATCGCACTGTATCTTGTCTTTGCTTATATTTGTCTTATCCACCGATGAAACTGAAAAAATGAAACTGAACACGATTAACATTTACCTATTTCTAAACCGCGTCCGAATATCTAGGTAGGTATAATGAAAGAAAGAAAATAAAAAATACAAATTAACATTTTATTTTATTCACATCTTTTCTTGAACATTGTTAAGATGTGCTGACTAATGATCAAAATCAGATTCTTTGGTGAATTTCGTCCTCAGTGACATGAAATAGCCAGCGACTTTCTTGTTTTTCTATCCAGCCAGTGCCATAAACCACCATAAAAAAAACCAAACCAAACCAAAACCATGGTTATGGTTATGGTTTATAAACCATTCATAAATATTAATACCTACTTATTATTGGTCATCAAAAATATTTAGCTTCATTACCTCATCTGAAGATTCCTATTTAAATATAGCCACAAGTCCTCAATGAAATTCCCAGCGAACGTATAATTAACCCAATAACAACTCCGAATGAGAACAATTAGGAAAACATTTTGATAAAGTTAGCTATCAATTGATGATGGTGCTACACACTTGTGTAGTAAAGTCAATATTTTCCTTGTAGAAATACTACTAAGGTTACTCATGGCCAACCACTTTCAACCTTATTACTTAAGGCATAAGGGTGAAAAGTGGAAGACTATCAGTGAAGTCGGTAGTACACTCATAAGCATTAATAGAATATACTATATATATAAAAAGCATTTTTCTCGTGAAATAACAATTGCAACTTTGTACTACTGATTTTTTTTTTCAGAATAAGTAGTATAAGTCAGTTACATAATACTGAAACTGTTGCTGAACTGTTGTTGTTGTTGTTGAACTGTTGGAACTGTGTGGTACTGAAATTGTTTATTAAAATGATAACTAAGGTAGGAGAAACACAATTCTAAAAAAGTTGCTAAGTGCATGCGTGGCGGGATGAACTGGATAGGTTCCGTCAACACTAGAAGGACGGGTTCACGTGAAGAGGTATCAGGGAACTTAGTCTTTACCTAGGGGTTAAAAATAGGACAGACAGCAGGCAAGTAAAAAAAAAGTGCTTACATAATTATGACCCTGACTGTACAATTATTGTACATACTGAGTTAATCACTATACAATTACGAAGTACAAGTTACTTTCAGACTGCAAAAGACTTGTTTGCCTTGAGGTGTCAGTAACGTCGTACTCGCTCCAAAGCGTGTTGTATCTATTTTAATTAAATACAAGTAGGTAGAATAGGTAGACATACTGTTTTTTTCTACTATTTGGTTAGTTTTTTTTTTTTGTGATAGCTATTAATAGTCAAATATTATTACTGACTACAAATAAACATAAGGAACTAGTTATTCAGGACGACCAGTTAAGGTATGCAATACAAAATTAAGCTGATCTCTTATTGTACGAGAAACTTATACTAAGCGATGTAATAAGGTTTATACTGGATAGGCTTGATAGTGATAGCTTGATGTGTCATCGTGTTCGTGAGTACATGATTTCGATGTAACTACAAATTGTTCTAAAAAACTCGTGAACTATGTAGGAAGAAGTTGTAAGGTTTAAAATTAAATTGTTTAGCAACAAAAACACTTAGTAATAATACTATTAAAACCATAAATCAATTTGATAGAAAACGAAGTTCTTGATTCCAATCGGAAGTATAGGTAAATAACTGAAAAAAGTAGTTGTGGACGATAATTATATTAAATAATGTAAACAAAACTATACAAATAAATAACTGTCTCTAGCATTAACAAATCAAAAACAAAAACTGTCTTTTTACTTTTTACAAAAACTGTTCTTTTACTCAATTTATAAGAATGATTAATACAAAAAAATTGTCTGTAGCCTGTTTATTTCGACTAATTTCCAAAACGGCTGGACACGAATTTATAAATCCATCCAACGTGGTAATGCTGTCCGCCTTCTGGGCACTTTTCCTATTGACAGCGTTAAGGAAGATTTTTTTGACGCTGTGTTATTTTTTTTTAAATTTCATTCTAGTATACATATTTTTAACTATTTTAAGTTTGAAAAAAATAGACAAATGTAATAAACAGGATTTCTAGTTAAAATACAAAAACTAATACAAACGACTTTCCTAGAATAGTGAACATAAATTAAATCATAATACATTTCAAGAGATCTAAGTAACATAACATCTTTTTTTAACAGTTATCTAAGTAGATAACTGTTAAAAAAACTTGTAAAAAAAACTGCGTAACTACAGCAGTTAACATTTAACCTTTACAAAGAACTTGTCATGTAAAGACACTGTTAGAACCATAGAGTTCAGAAAAGTCACACAAACCATTAATCATAATTAATTTTCATACCACCTTGCTTATTTTATACATCATCGCTGGGGTAAAAATTAACGTTAAATCTTATTTGTGCACAAATCTATTTTACAGATTACTTTTTATTTATCCTCAATAGACAAACTCATTACCCGTCCACAATGAATTAAAACTCGAAACTCAGTAGGTAGCTCCAGTGGTCGTAAACGCGGTTGTGTACCTGGAGCTTTGAGGTAGACCATAGCATTAAATATTTAATGCTCATTAATTTAAGAAAAATTTTGGAATTTACCAGCAATTAA
This sequence comes from Diarsia mendica, assembly GCA_949316265.1. Taxonomy (NCBI): domain Eukaryota; kingdom Metazoa; phylum Arthropoda; class Insecta; order Lepidoptera; family Noctuidae; genus Diarsia; species Diarsia mendica. The sequence continues at coordinate 16,466,666 of OX438895.1, forward strand.
AACCGTCTTTTTTATTCTACAAACATAAAATCCAAACCGACTACCGAAAAGGACGAGTAATCATTACCCTTCCTTTTGGCTTCGCCGTAGTCGGGTAAAAAGATCTTAGAAATTGCTAATCGCAAAGAATCCAGCTATTTACTTCAACATAATAATAAACCTACATGTTCACACGCTCATAAATAAAACATACCCATATAAATAGAAGTATAAATATAGCATCCTATATCCACATTTATAACGACGGGCACATAATTAACCGGTTCAGGGAGCTCATACGGTTTCATTGCTTTAATAACCGGTCCTATTGCACAACAAGCAACAAGTCAAAGCCAGTAACTGGTACGGAATCTTGACACAGAGTCATGTTTGTGAACTATGAACGATCTTGGAGGTACTTATGGCGACCAATCAAACTATAAAAAACCAGTTTATGCGGATCTCTCATTGTATTGGAAATCTTTACAAAACAAGGTCGTGTTATACTGGAAATGTAGAGCTTGATCACCAAATGTTATATAACACTTTATTTTAAACGTTCCTGTTGCTTTCCGACTACAACACGAACGAAGTCGTGGACAAACAAAATCACTTTCTTCAGACTTTGGCCTCCCAATGCTGAGTGTAGGTCTCTTTCAAATCACTCCATTTTTAGCAGTTTTGGGTCATGGCTGTCCAGTTTCTTCGGGCTACTTTAATGAGGTGAACAAAATCTAATGTATACTAATATGTATTATAAATATGTCGGATCTTTGATGAGTATGCACTTAAAAAAAAAAACACAAGCGCCTTTGTTTGGCGTTGTGCGGAGTCTGGATGTAGGTGTCGGATACGGACCTCAGTCCCATGGATCGCCAGCCAGTGATCGTTCGGGCATGGTCGCGACACATACTATCTAGGAACTGCACTGTGTTTCCTTTTAAGTTCAGAGTATTAGTTAGTACAGTAGTGTTAGTAATTGACTGTACAATAGCTGTGTACAATTTAAAGGAGCTATTTCTCTCATTTACCCGTATCCCTTTCTGTGCCCACAACTGTTTGACACTATGTATGTCATTTAGTACTTCCTGACTAGCGTCCTATGTACCTGGATGCGACATCAGAAGTGGGATCCGAGCGGGTTGAGAAATCTCCTGAAAGTGAAAACTGTGTGTATAGACAATTGCGTGAACTGTTCGATAAACAGTGCTAGTTGCTTTGATAGCTATTCGCGCACGAAACAGCTGGCCGAGCTGTTGTTTTGATTCGTTGGGTTCGATTCCCTTAGACAGATGTGCACGATGCACAGTTCTGTGATGATGAGGGTTTGGATACCATGAGGTGACTATCCACCGTCATGATGCCTGTCTGGTTAGACACGTGAAACAGAGTGTGTAAGTGAGAACGAGTAAAGGTGTTATATCCGGTGAGTCGTTATCATTTTATAAGCGAGTGAAGAGAGTTGTTTTGAAAAGACCTCTTGCTACTTCACTTGGTTGTTGTGATCATGTTTTATTGTGATCTTATTAGCCCGTTGGGTTATCGCGGTCGCGAGCGCGACTGTTTGACGATCCTGGGATCGATTCCCAGGTTGGATTGTGTACTGTTGGGTGCATCTCTGCCTGACCCTTGTTGTTGCAGGCGTGATGTGATAATGCAACTTACTGCAACGAATGTTGAAAACTAATGTGCAACTGCGATCTACCAGTTGAGCTCGTGGTTGCAGGGACAGCTGCGGAGTGTGGGGTTCTGGGATCGATTTCCGAGTCGAAATGTGAATTCGAATTTGTGATTGATGTGCTAGAATGATTAATTTGTGTTTACACTGTTTATGTTTGGTTCATGTATCCCAACTGAAAGATATTTTAACCATGACTACCGAGTTGTAAATGTAAACAGAAACATACTTAAACTGAAATTGAGAATCTCGAAGGTTCTTAAGGTAGCGGAACGCTGTATTGATGGTTTTAGTAAAAGATGGGTGTGCTTAGCACCTCTGTGTGCCCCTTTGGGCATTGTGACCGTTAAGTTTAATTTTACGTGCTTTTCCGATGAAAGCGAAAAACGTACCAATGGAGATACGACGTCAGTGCGAGACGTAGAGAGTAGGTGTCGATGTTTTCCGAATGATTGAAATTAAAGTATTTCGGATATGAAAAAATAAGAGGACACTAATAAACTTAAAAGTCGTCATTTGCGTAGCCTGTTCCCAATAATAATGTTGTAATTTGACCTATGTTTACAAATAAAGCATTCTGATTCTGATTCTGATTCCAACTGTGTGGGGTTGGTATCCGGTCGGTGCGGCCGGTGCGGCTGAGAGCCGGTGTTGTGCCTGTGGCGGCAGCTTGTCTGGCCACTGTAGCCCGCTTGGTGCTGGGTGATGTGGTACCCCTTGGGGGAATGGGTTGTCAGACTGTCGAGCCACTGACTGCCACTGACTGCCAGTGACGGCTGTCGGGGGTCTGCTGGAGCCAGTCGGGACTGGCGGCTTGGCGAGTTTTTCTTAGCGCGGAAAAGGATTGCTGGGTGATGGATGGTCGCACATCTATGGACCGATCTAGGCGGATAACATAGCTTGAGGTTCCACCCGTGTGGCTGTGATTGTTTAACCATGAACTCCTTCTCGGTTAAATTCAATGAATTCAAACGTAATGCTAGCTAAACATGAGATAAGGTTAACAACGGTTACAGTAGAGCAACGAGTATCCAACTGTTTGGAGCTTGAAACTAGCAGTAGCATAATAATTATGGCGTACCTACTGGTGTACCTACAGGATGGATGTAACGAGTTGAGCTACGAAGAGCAAACCGTGTATCGCTCTAATAAGATTGTGATTTAGTCTTCATACTATATCACGGCAAATCCTATCCATCCATCCATCCAACTAAAAGACTACTCAGATGTGAAGTGTTGACTGATGAAATCATGAAACATAGTTTAGTTTAGTGCTTTGGGCAGAAAGCTTTATTGTGACTTGTAAAATTCACAGAACAGATTTAATTGTGAGCATAATATCACTAATGTAAAGTCATTAATGTCATAGTGTGATACAATATAATGATTGGTCATGAAAACAAACAATGTTCATTGTTTCATAAGACTAAATTGAGAACTTGAATTTCAATCTTAACAAAGCTTTATAAAGCTTGATTATTGAAGCGGTTTCATTAAAGTCTGTAATGTAGAGACCGATTACTCTTAGCTTTCCTAACACAGGATAAGCAACATGAGTGCCGAATCATAACAATTCGGGACTGTGTAACGCGATCACCGAATTTAAGAGAGCCATTGTTAGTGCTTTATGCTGAATCGCACTTCGTCATTGTTTACGTCGAAGACGCCGAGTTGCTGTCGGCATCGATAGAGCAAGGTTTAGACCTAAACATTTTTATCAACGTACTCACTAGTCATCAATTTCCGAAGGCACGGTTGGCGCAGTGGTTGAGCGATTGAGTGCTGTGCTGCGTGTCGCGGGTTCGATCCCCGCAGAGAGCAAATATTTGTATAGCCTACAGATAGTTGTTCTGGAACTGGGTGTCTGAGTGTCTGGGTTTGAATGTTTGTGGACGCACCCACGATACAGGAGAGACTCCTGGTGTGGGGCAACGCTTAAAAAGAAACGAAAAGAAATGTATTCGGTTTACTAAATAAAATGATCTTGGATTAGTTCACACTAGTGAATCGGTAACGAACTAACAATGTCTTGATTGATGAAGTGGTGATACTTAAGTGGCATCAATGCAAGGCTGTGTTGTTGACATTAGTGTGGTAGACACTAAAGTAGAAACTGTGAGTCACTATAGAAAAATAGCGCACAAAATAAGCTCTGTACTCAGAAGCTCTGTATGATAACAACTGGATTGTTAGAAGTTACCAGCCAAGATGGCTTAGTTGGTTTTCAATTGGTGATTTTGTTTTGATAAATAATGAAAAGCAATAATCAAATGAAATCTTCTTCTTAGCGTGTCGATGGCGGTCTGAATTGTGTTGGCCTGGAACTGAGCTAGGTACTCATTTGGCGCTTTTGGTAGTGTGCATCGGCCCCTGTTGTGGACAAACAATAGGAAATGCAGGATACAATATTAAGTGCCACATTTGTGGAACAGCAACTTAATTAAACTCCATGGCAGAGTAATTATTCAGGTTTTCCTTGCTGCGACCAGCCTGGGGCCGGAGTCTATTTAAAGGCTTCCAGGTGGTAGATTATCAGACGGTGAAACGAATGGGTTAGGCAAGGAGCTAGTTAGCTACCTTTCCGCAACTTTAATCTTTAGACTATTCACCAGTGAGTGGGGTGAATGACACTCCTCAGAAAACTGTTTTGTGCCTTTGCGATACAAGGGTGTTTAAGTGTAAAGGGTGTCGTGTGACTGAAAACATTTCGGCTCTTTCGCGAGAGCTTGCCACTGTACTGTGAGCTTCTGGCGGCGCTATTCCTGCCAGTGGGTACATCATCTGTACCGAGGCCGGTTTAGAGCAACCAGTAGTTCGCAAGACATGCGGCGAAGCACACAACTTTGAAGATATTAGTCGCCGTAAGAGACTAGTCGCCGTAAGAGACTAGTCGCCGAAAAATACTCGCCATAAGAGACAAGCAAGTTCGCATCTTCTGCTTGATGTTAATTATGCAGTACTGTTTTTACTATTTTATTATTACAGTTACTGACAGTCAATGATCTGTCGAGAGAAATTTAAAGATACTTTGAGAGTAACTGTGCGGGATAGACACTCCATCCCAGACAATGTTAAGTCTGGGTCCAGCCTCTTGTTTCGAAGGGGAATAATGCAAGATTGTGTTTGCTATGGCTGGGTTAGAGTGAATTAGCAATGAAATATGTGGCTTATTCATATTCACTAAGAACATTATTAACAAAGCGGACCTCAATCTCCTCAACCTAAAGCTGTAGCTTGGGAGGTGAGGACAAGGTCAATAAAATTGCATAAAAGAACCGGGACGTGTACGGAAATAAAACCGAAGTAAGGTTACTTTTTATGTTAGAGAGTAATAATTTAATGGTGATGCTATAAGCTAAAAAGTCTACGGTGAGAAACGTCTTATTGGTGCGTTCAGAATAGAGTTAAGAGAACGCTGGAAAGTCAAGTACCTTTAACGTAAAACTGAGTCAAATGTGTTGATGTTTCAAATAAATCTAGTAATGGTGTGGTCGCTGAGTGTGTATGGTCATAAGGATGACTATACGATTGTAATCACTGGGATGATTACGGGGCCCAGTCACAAAGATGAATTTGGGCGGTAGTGGTCACTGAGATGACTACTGATGTAGCCACAAAAAGGATGGCTAAGGCACCTGGTCACTGGGATGACTATGGTCGGTAGTGGTCACTGTGAGGTTTACCGCGTAGCCCCCGCAAGGATGGTTACGTAGCCTGGTCACTATAATGACTTTGGTTGGTAGAGATCACGGGGATAACTACTGAGGTAGCCACAGGGATGGTTACGGGACCTGGTCACTCGAATGACAATGGTCGTGATGGTTACAGGGATAACTATCGGAAGCCACAAAGATGGCTGTAAGAGCAACCACCATTCCTTGAATTCGATTTTAGAGACTGATTTTTGAGAAATTGAGAGATTTTGAGATTTATTGGTTCTAGTTAAAGAGTACTTGCACTTTGTTAGGCTGACTGTTCTAAGTCGTAATGTTTGTAACGAAAAAGACTTGTAAACAAATGATGTGATTTTGAGGTTGACGTCTCATAACAATGAGATAATCTAGCAAGACTGATAATTATGTTACAAGAGAAGTTTAAGAGTTCAACTTGGTTAAGTCAGAATGACCGAACGGTGTCCTGCGATGGGAATCTCTGGTATTGCAGGTTTACACACGAGGACGTGTGTCATGCAGGATGGCCGTGTCGGATCTTTGATGAGTATGCACTTAAAAAAAAAACACAAGCGCCTTTGTTTGGCGTTGTGCGGAGTCTGGATGTAGGTGTCGGATACGGACCTCAGTCCCATGGATCGCCAGCCAGTGATCGTTCGGGCATGGTCGCGACACATACTATCTAGGAACTGCACTGTGTTTCCTTTTAAGTTCAGAGTATTAGTTAGTACAGTAGTGTTAGTAATTGACTGTACAATAGCTGTGTACAATTTAAAGGAGCTATTTCTCTCATTTACCCGTATCCCTTTCTGTGCCCACAACTGTTTGACACTATGTATGTCATTTAGTACTTCCTGACTAGCGTCCTATGTACCTGGATGCGACAAATATTAATTTGTAAGTTTGTATGTGGGGAACTAATGATCTAATTTAAAGTTTGATTCAAAGACACATTATTCGTGGGTGCCATAGGCTATAAATTATAAGTACTTATAATTATTATCAAGCATATTAGCCGTACTACGAGTATTACAATTTTTGCAGAAAAACACTGACATAGTCCTAGTGGGTGATAAAAACACGAACCAAATTGCTACAGGATAGTTTTATTTTCGATACAAAAGTGTACTCTAGTACCTCAGGAATGCAGAGTATGTTCGTGAACCATTGACTATCTCTGTGAACTAATATGGCTGTAAATAAGATGGCTATGGCCGTTTAAATTGAAATGACACAGTAATTTAAAATCTTATCGTTAGAGTTCGGAATGAAAGAGATTGTTGTTTCATAATTTCTAAAGTGGAATAATATTTATGTTGATCATGATTTAGATGATACCTGAGGATGATACTGAATTATCTTTCGATTTTAATTATGGTTTGATGGGATAAAAAATTAATAAGATAATATCTTATCTAAATTGTTTTGAGACCAAAATAAAAAAAACATTTCGAAAGATGGTAAACGGATGCTCAAAAACGTAACAACTATTATAAACGCAATAACTGTAACATTTTCTCTTTGCTATCTGATAAATGCCTTGTAATAATTGCCCTAGATGACAATGAAGATTTAACAAGAATGGCTGCTGTATTATCTCTTGCACATTATTTACGTTTTTTATAAAAATAAAATAACTTTATTTCAGACTTTGATCCATATGATGTTAGTATGTGCCTTTGTTTTAAAACGCAATAATTTAAAAGAGGTTTATTGAAGAGATAAAAACCATATTTTTATATGGTGACCCTAAATTAAATAACTGTTAACTGCTACCCCAGAGGATAACATTTATTTATTTTTATTTATTTATTTATGCACACACAAAATACAAAAAAAGTATAAAAACATAACAAATAGAAGAGCACAAAGGTACTGCTTATTTCAAAAGAAACATTAAGAGTATTTCTTAGTTTTTTTATTGTCTTTTCCTTAAGAAAGAAAATCCTACCGCTATTTTTTTTCCATAGCTCACCACAATGTATTCTCATTACAGTTATTTTATGTCATTTCATTTTATAATTTTGCATACACGCACACAACAAACAGCTCTACAAATCAGGTAAACACTGTAGTAATTAAAATATTAATGAGACTTAAATAATAATTGCAAATTACCTTGAATACCTAATTCTTCAAGCAAACAGAATACATGAATTATAACAAAATAATGATGCTAATTCCCTATCACTTCTTACAATCAGTTACGCACATATCCTCATTTGTAACAAACATAAATTAATCGTTAATATTATCAGCCAACGCTAATTTATTGGAGATCGCTGTACCTATAGATATTAATTAATCATAATTATTTTATCAATAAGTTTATTATATCCCTCCGTAATATTCTGCCGGTCGATAGCAATCAAATGATTGAACCACTCTGTAGGGAATGTTCGATACTTTGCTAGAATTCATTAATTAGGTAAGACCTTCGTCCGTAGTTACGAAACAGAGCGAAAATGCAATATAATTGATATTGACTTAGATTCTTAACATAGTTATGAACGTCACGCCCTGAAAGGCAGTGAAATAACTGCGTGTGTTACCTGTTTTTTGTTGCATTTTTCACAATTTCGTCGATACTGAAATGTTCCGATATCGTTGCAGGATTTTACTGGGCTTCAGTTATGTAGGTCAGCAAAATCTACAACGCGAGGCGTTTGGTTTATTTTTTAACACGGAATAAAAATTTATGCCAAGAGATATTTACTAGAACAGTAGTTTTATTTGCAGTGTTTTTACTTTTCCAATTTACATAATTATCTACAACCACAAAGAAAAACAAAAGCGTTAAAGGGAGTCAAAAAATCCACATCGGTGTTAACAGGAATAGTGACTAGGAATCAACCAAATCGAATCAAACCATTTATTGGTCACGGAATATCTAGGCTCACGTTCATGAGACTTAAAACATAACTACCGAAATGTTAAGCAGTGGTGTACCGACATTACAACAGTTGGTAGACCTCCACACATCCTTCACATAACTCATAAATTCGGGGAATACAAATGGGATGACGTCATGATATGCGTTATATTATACTATCTCAACTAAGATATTGAGTCAGTTACAAGGATTTGAGGGTTATTTTTTTTTTTTTAAACACTAGGAATTTCTCCTGTATCGTGGGTGCGTTCACAAACATTTAAACTCACATACACAAATACCCAGACCCGGAACAACTATCTGTAGGTCTTACAAATATTTGTTCCGTGCGGGGATCGAACCCGCAACACGCAGCACGACAGTCCATTGCTTGAGCCACTGCGCCAACCGTGCCGTCAAAACATATAAACTCTCCTTCGTTCTCATATTATACCATCCTCTCAGAGAGATGAACTGCGAGTGGCCCTTACAAAAAAAAAAAAAAAAACATTAGTGAAAATCAAAATTCTACATGGTCACTCATGTAACGTCGAGAAAAGGTGCACGGTTCGGGTTGGTTGTTTCTTAAGTAGAAGAACCGGCAGAAACTCCATGGTTATTCTTTTAAAATTATTTTTATAATTTTGTTTTAAAATTTGTATGCCTACACGGCAAAACATAGCGCTCAAATATGTTAAACTAACACAAATATGTAAATACCTATGTTTAACAAATAAAGATTCTGATTCTGATTCTGATTAATTATTGTGTTACAGCATTTAGTACATTAGTATGGAGGAATTGCGTTCAGGCCCGACAGTAAATCGTTGTTTATGGATCAAATACATGCCAGAAAATAAGACCTACAATATTTACGCAACGAACTAACATCGCATGGCATATGAGTATGTTTATGGGACAGACAAATTGAGTGGAGCAATCATTCCAACGAATCGATTGCGGCTGAGTGCGGATTGATTGAACCAATTTACTGCATTCTTCTGTTAACTGTCTAATATACATACGTGGAAAGCTGTTGACGGGTTGAAATACGTATTACCATGTACTCGTAATTAATACTGAATATAAATTTTTTAATACACTTCTACCATATTAATTTCTCGCTGCTGGATTAAAAGCTCTCTGTAAGAGGGATCTGGTAATCCACCACGTGAACCCAGTTACATACATAACGTCTGTAATTACCTAAGGGTAATGCAGAGGTGTACGCCTGTCTATTTCGCCAGTTGCGAAATACCTGGTGGAAAAATCCAATAACACTTTGCCCAGGAACTCTAGCTCAGCAGTCTCGCTTGCTGGTCTTGACCAATGACGTAAGCGAACCCAGGTACCCCTGCCCATTTTAAATCATTATGATAATTAATAAAATCAAAATCTTTTGTCAAAAAACAAATATTGATGTTGATTAATAAGGTCCAAATCATGACAACACTTCAACGACTACAATCAAGCTTAATGAAAATAATTGCACCGGATTGATATTCTTCTCCCTTGCTTGCTTATTATAATATTATTGACATTCCAACTGTAGCACAATCGGATAACATAATTAATCATATAGCATTTAAAACATACCATTCCCATAATAACAATAACACTACGTGATAACGTGATATATTATTAAATAATATTATTAATGCTTCCGCTATTAAACAAAATACCAATTCTTGAACGTCCTAAGAATTCTATTTCTAAAACGTGCTATAAATGTTGCCGTTCTATTTCGGCCCTTTGGATCGTTTAGTTAATAATAATAATAATATTCCACAACTATCACACAACGCCATCTAGTCCCAAGCTAAGCAGAGCTTGTGTTATGGGTACTAGACAACTGATAAACATACTTATATATTTCTAAATACATACATATTATAGATAAATTACACCCAGACACAGAACAAATGATCGTGCTCATCACACAAATATTTGTCCTGGGTGGGAATCGAACCCACGACCTCCGGCATAGCAGTTAGGGTCACTAACCACTAGACCAACAGGCCAGTCAAGTTTTACACGGCTTTGAAATTTTGCTTGGACTTTCTCGATGTTAGCTCTCGTTTGCAGTCTATATTATTGCAAGGCAGCTTAAATATTATAAGAATTCACTATTAATCATTTCTATTAGAAATGATAAATTATATGGTATAGAAATTATATGGTAGAAGTGTATTATTTGTAAACTGTTTAACGTCCGTCACATCACTTACTCAGGTCCAGTTGAAAACCAGCGTCGGGCACTAGCTGCTCGACAATATGCTGAACTGGGCCTATTTGGCGCAGCCGCGAGACACACAATACTATTATTTTTCTGTTTAGTTTTTAGTTTAATTTTTATATTTTTTGTTGTGTGAACTTGTGGCGTGTGTCAAATAATTTTTTTTCTATTAGAAATGATTAATAGTGAATTCTGGTATAATACCAGAGAGGAGGCCTTTCTAGACGTGACATTATAGGCCGATTATGTTATCAATAAAACTATTCCATAGTTTTTTTTTTTGTATTTGAAGAAAGCATGATAATTTAACTGTCCGTTGTAAAAACTGTCAGCTGACTAGATTTACCCAATTTTCAGCAAGGTACACAGCGCAGCCCAATTAACTCTCTGTAAGGTTTCAGTAGAAAAAAAACTCTTAAATAACACGAGGAAAGTTATAGGGCACAAGCTATTAGCATATTATTATGCGAATGAGAAGTGAGAGAAAAATTATGTATGCGGCCGCAGTAATTTAAAATTCATACGCCACGACTTGTGTGTGAGTCGAGGCATAAGCAATGCCAAGTTAAGGCTAGTGCACATAACAGTCGAAGCGCATCGCATTGCAATACAAAAAAAACAAGCCAGGTATTCAGAACGGATAAGTTGGAACTCCGAACTAGTCGATATCTATCGGTACGGATGTTTTTATTCCCAAGCTTGCTATATGCGCTTGCGCATTATAAAACAGCAATTGCAAAAAATATTTGCGTTCATAAAAAAACGTTCCACGAAACGGTATTTTTTTTCAACAAATCGGTTTCTACCTGTTCTTAGTGCAAGCACCCTAAAGCTGTATGAATGCAAATTGTTCATACAAAACGAAGATATTTTTAACAAAGCGTTGTGTTGCGGTGCATTACGTCCATTATGTGTACTCACCTTTACATCTATGTGTGTATCAGAATGCAATAACAGTATGTCAAGTTTACTTCGCGTAGAATTATAAACAGAGACGACGCACCAAGACGATGTAACGCCTATCTCACATGATTCACAGCATTATCAAAGATTTGTAGCGATAAAATGTATGTCTCGTGCAAACTAAGTTAGTAATGCTTGCGATTGCGTCAATGCCATTTAGATAATATTGTGGCGAACGATATTATATCATTAGTGCGATAATTTTATTAGTAGAGTCTCCTAAATCACTTCATTGCAAATTAGAACAGAATTTTCTTCTTCGAATATTTGATAGCCCCGTGAATTATAATGAAGCCGTGCTTGAAAGCAAGGAATATACACGGTCCATTGGTACACTAGCACGTACTAAATTTTGTTCTCCTTTTTCCATAGCATGACAGCATTTTTGTTGGTACAAAGACTTTGTCTCCGCGTTCATGAAGTCGTCGATGGGAACGAAGTTTTTTCTTAGTATAAAAACTCTTGAAGGCGATGGTCACCACCGAGGCAGGCCCAAGAAACGCTGGCGAGACGACTAGACTCGTTCCTGCCTGATTTGCCAGAAATTAAAACACTGGGCGAGTTGGAAAATAGTAATAATAATAACACACCCTCATCATAAAATCATAACACACCACACGCTGCATTTACTTTGGTTTCGACCCGTAGATGTAGTTGGAAGCTCCAGTAAAGCTGAGAAGCAAAAGCACACTCTAAATAATAATAATAATATTTTATTTTACAGGCATTAAATCCCAATCTACATAAAAAATACAAAATTACAATACAATAAATTCATTACATCAACTCATTAATAACATCATTCAATTAATTAAAAACAGGTATCATATAATCATTAAACCACGACAATCGACAATGGGGAAGGCTTTCGCCCAGTCGTTATATAGAAAAGAATAATTAAAAAAAAACTATTCTTCTATTCATACATAAATATCATGATCATGATAACGAATAACCTTCGTTTACTACCATAAAAACACATAGTTAATGCATTTATAATCGCTGGTATAGGCATGTAAACCACGGTATAAATCGCTCCACCATGTAATTAGTATGTAAACAACGTTTAAATGTAAATAAAGAAACCTAACAATGTCATATCTATGTACAAGTTGACATGATAGACATGAAATGACTTGGTGGAAAAACATACAGTTTTTGTTAAGTACCACGTGTACATAGATAGATAACGGGTAATTTGGTGGAGTTGAAAATGTTTGGTGTATTAAAAAAACGACGTTTGGACTTTGCGCACAAAAGCTATATTGGGTTTAGGTATAAACATAATTTTGATAATTATCTTATCAGTTAATTTGGAATGTTGTCGTAAGATTTGGCACATAAAATGCCTTTTCGTGATAGATGATTTATTTTTGCTACCTCATATTATACAGGCTGAAAGGTATCGACGCACAAACGGGTACCAAGTTTACAGTACATTACTCTAGACCACTCCAGATATTTTTTTCTCGGTACATACACTCATAGGTGCAAAAATCACGCCCTTTTCCCATGGTGGTTGACAGAAACCACAGAATGCTACCTGATACGATCCTTACTTGCCTCGTCCACATTCATACTAAAAAAAAAAAAACTCCTGTTTCATATTGGAAATGCCGTAAAAGTAGTGGGATGGGGTCCATATTGGCTCACTGAAAGCTCTTTACCCGAAATTGTTCTTCCTAATGATTTGTAATCCGAATGATCACGCTTCCTAAAATTTTTCATCCTATTTTCATTTATACTATTTGTAGTGCTACCGGTGATGTTCATAATCATGTTTCCGAAAATTGTAATTAATAATATCATTATTATAATATATTTAAACTCCTACTGTTTTTTATCATAACGCTTTTATCCCTAAACATAATTACCATAATATTTTCACTCATGATTAAAGGTCGTTTCACAGATTTTTATCTTAAATGAATGAAATTCAGGTCAGAGTGTCGTCTTGGGGGCACTATGAAAGAAATACTTAGAAAAATTTCGCGACCAATTTCGAGGTAGCGCTCACCGGCGGCCGCTGCCGCGGCACCGCTCGCTTCGCTCGCTCGGCTCGTGCATAGTTGGTCACAGTTCTTACCTAACCTAACCTATGGATATCTTTGCATAGTATATAATACTGATTATTATGAATAAAAAGAAATCTAAACAAAAAAGATATGACTTTGAATAATAGTATATAAGATGGTTAGGTATGTTGAGAAAATATAGGAAAACGAATAAAAGTTAATAGACGTTTATTGCTACTGACATTAAGAAGTTGAATGCTTCGGAATTATGAACATTAGAGACAGAGTATTAGTTATTGTGATTGTTAGAATGAAAACTGTTAGGAAGAACATTTTCGGATTTCCAACTATCGCAGTTGAAAATTTTGGTGAACTTTGGCGCACCCTGTAGAATGACACAGATTAACAGTATCCTGAGGCATCAGCATCTGCTGTTACAGAAATTTTGACCGTGTGTTGCACTTTTATTAGCAGATATTTATTCAACCACGAGTGAAAAATGTATGTGTTTCCGAACCCCCGTTTAGAATGACGTGCTTTATGACGAACATCGTTCTGACGGTAATCGTTTGTGGCTCGATGTCTTTTCCACCCTATATTTAATAATAGGTATGTAATACATGATTTTTATGAAAAACCTATGTTTGTAAAAATTACTGTTGTATTCTCAACACTCAGAATAGTTTCGAAAAGAAAATTTCCAATAGACAACAACGCAATATTTAGGCCTTATTAAAGTGTCAATGTTGGTGAAACCGAGTTACCTGCTAAATCGTTATTAATTAACATTAATTGAAGTTGCACTGAAATCACTGACCACTATGCGGTTTGAAATTGGAATACCAGGAATAGTTAGAAGCATATTGATTGGTTTATACGTACGCCGTTACAGGGGCCGTTAATGATTTCCACTAAGTAGAATTAATAGGATTTATAGTATCATCATCATCGTCTATTAGCCCAACTTCTCTTCGCCTGTACCAAGCTTCACGTTCTTGTAATTGCGTTTTAGACTAATTTAAAATTCCTATTATAAAATAAGAATTTAAAAACACGACTGTGTATAAAATAGAAATTTTAAATTCGTTTTTGATTTAATTAAATTCTTAATGACTTCTCAACAAAATCTCTTTCTTGGTATATTTTACTCCAATAACCAAAATACGCCACAAGGTATTTTTTTGCCAAAAATCAGCCCAAAAGTACAACCTCGTTTTCATTCTTAAAATAATCCCAAGGAAGTACCCGTATCTGATAGCATTATCTAACACTATTATTATCCTACTACACTCGTACATTGTCCCTTATCACCGCTTATCTACTACACGGAGATAGTAACTCATTATAATGTTTATGTTACCGTAAAACTGTGGAATCCGTTACGTAGCACGGTTGGTTGTCACGCCCTGTGATTTTCAAAGGTGGTTGTACTTTGTTGCTGCGGATGGCTTAATTAAAGTATGTAAGTACGAGTACTAATAATATAAGGTCCAATTAAAATAGGTGGACAAATTTTAACACAGCTTTCAGTACCTACGTTTAACAAAAGATATCTAAACAAAAAAACATTGAATAAAGTTTTTTTTTTTTTTTAACTTAAAATAATAAATTGCCGGCAGTCTAGAACAAACTCATCCTTTAAGAGTAGGTACTTAAATGCGTTTTTTTTTTTACGATCGTCCTTATTTTGGTGGTCTGAATGATTTCTGAAATTTTGTCCACCTATTGTAATGGGACCTTATATAAATTAATGGTTGGCTATTGGTATCTAATTGGCTGCTTCCTTGGTCTAGTAGTCGCAAGCGCTACTGCTCAGCATCTAGGTTCGATTCCCAGGGTGGACAGTGTTATTTGGTTTTTCTATCGGGAATTTCTCGGTAACGTCCATGGAGTCTGGATTTGTGTCCGGTTTTATGGCAATAGGCTCGCCTCCTGTACTTTTAAATATGGGTGAAGTGTGGGTGTACTATTAGGTACACCTTTTCAGAACCCTTCGGGAATTTCAGGCGTGTTGTTCTGCTATGTTACCGTAAAACTATGGAATCCGTTACATGACACGGATGGTTGTCACGCCCTGTGATTCTCAAAGGTGGTTGTACTTTGTAGCTTCGGATGGCTTAATTAAAGTATGTACTAATTGGTAAGTTTACTACATTACTAGCGGTCGTTGACCGTATTTAAGTATAGAATAGAATTTATTTATTTTCAAAATAGGTAGGATTTTTTTAACAATATTTTCGTTTTTTTTTAATAACCCTTTACGTTTGCGGAGTTTCCCTAACTAATTAAATTAGGCCAGTTTAATATAATTAGCCTTTTATATTCCCACAGCTGGGACACAAGCCTCCTCTCTACGAGAGGGGGTTGACCCCGTATGTCCAGGTATACTTAATACAAAGTCCACACCAAAATGACTTTTATCGTCTATCTCTGTGACTACTAAATTCTACAATATCTCAGTGAATTTAACGACCACGACCTTAGACAAAAAAAAATTACTGTGTTTACAGTGTATTAAATTATAGTATGTGTAAACTTTACACATACCATAATTCCACCAATATCACCATAATTCCACGCTTTTAGGTCTTATTATGATTATTTACTGGAAAGGATGTCTACGTGTCTAAAAAGAACCAGTCGGGTAAAAATAATCATGCTGCATTGACCTGAAATAAATTCGGAAGGCAAAAGAATGATGAAACAATTGATTATTTGGCATTCAGCACATTGAAAGTACATTGCACTCGTATGAAACAGGGATGAGTCTCCAAAGTACTGTGTACCTGAAATATGTAATGAATTTACGATAATTATGATAGTGAACTTTATTTCGTAACGAGAATAACATACATTTTCGTCTGACATGAAAATATTTTACGTGACCTGAAAACCGTTGTTTCCAGCAACTAGCTTAATTGATTTATCGATACTAGGAAATGGAAGTTACGCTGGCAAACTGATTGCTGTTCCTGAAAGCTTATTTTAATGTTTATTGGGTTCGTTATTCAGTTACTTTATTTTTTAATTAAACAAAGTAATGCATGTTCGTGCCTTCCCTCTGTCCATTGAATCTCTGTCTTTGGCTGCTTAGACCCAATCTTTTTGAAAAGAGTCCAGCTCGTCACTCCATCTCCTTCGTTCTGTTGTTGTGGAACCCAATCTGAAGCTACGTTGGTCCAATTTTGATACGACGTGCAGCAGATGGGGCATGCCTAGTTCCATTTTAATTTGGAGACTGTGTTGCAAAAGTCAACGATTTGGGTCTTGAATTTTGACGTCACAAATAGATGACAATATATTATATTTCGCTGTTCTAATGAATAAAAATCTCTTACTAATTTAAATTATGAAACACCTTCTCTATGTTTTACTAAAACTATTCAGAAACGCGAAATATTTCACCGCTATCTTTGACATGTCAACCAACTATCAAAAAAAAATTTTTTTTTTTTGAAAAACGTTGAACGTTTTTTGAAATGGCTGTGCATTACGAACTGGACATCGGAGAATGTAGTTTTCAGTACAGTTTCTGCCAGTGTCTGGAGTCTGGAAACGTGTCTTCAATTTAACTGTACCGGTTTTCGAGTAACTGTACCTTAACTCGGCCCTAGAGCTAACCAAACCGTAACGATATGGTTGGCGGCACTTTGAAACAAACGGGTTATCAGAAGATAACCCGTTTGTGTGATAACTGCAGAAGCAGTTATCACAAAACGCATACATATATAGCTTGTACAATTATGGTGAACTTTTAATTTAAATATGAGTACTCATTAAATATGAGTTCACAAATTGCACCTCATGTTTAAATCATTAGTGGTGTGGACTATTAATATATGGAACCAACAGCGAACACTAACCGCGAAACGAGCTCTGCTACTCTATTTTTGAATTGTATAGGTATTGTGTATGGTACAAATAATTCTTTTTTCTTTTTTAAATTTCTACCTTGGTCCGATAGTCCCAAACAAAAATTGACACATTATAAATTATGTTTACTTTGTAAATAGGTTTTTACAAACACTTTTACAAGTCACTTTTTAAAAACTGGATGGGGTCGGTGTTTTGTATCTGACTACTCTGAGAAGAAACATCCGAAACAAACTCGGAGTCCTTTTTAAGTCCAAACATAATCTTGATAAACACATAATAATATACTATGAAGACTATGCAGATTCATGTCTGAGATGATCTTTTGAAGAAAGCACCACACAGATTTATTTTGAGTGTAATAAGTGTCGTAATAAGTCAGTGCAAGTATTTATCAGTTGTTGTGGAGCTCGACTATAGAACCCAATAATTAGTTCAGGTTGATGGTCCCTTTAATATAATCAACACTTTTCTGAACCACACTGTTTATGGCGTCATGTTCCGGCTTTCTAATAACGCTTGACATGACACATGAGATCAATTGGGGATCACTGATAACGGTATTGTCATGTCAATGACTTTGAAAAGGGGTTTGTTTTTATTTGTTAAGTTTTTTTGATGCTGCCACATTCCGTCGTTCCATATAAGATAATGATGATATATTATGATTTAACTCGTTCATAGTTTCATTACTCATTATGTTCTTGAAGATTGTATTATGTGATGATAAATTTCTGCTGCACGCGAGAGCAAAAGGTTTCGTGGGAGAATCTTATACGAACGCCGTGCATCTGATTTCACATCGCATTGGCTTCTAAGAAAGAAAAATTATTGCTCTAGAGAAAAATTTAGGAAAAAAAATGGGAAATATGAAACGTTGAATTTATATTGAAAATCATAGCCATAGCCCCTATCTCTCCTAATGTGTTGACGTTAACAAAACATGTGGACTCGGCGAACAGAATTTTTGAATATAGTAATAAAAAGATCGTTTTAGATCATAAAACAAATTGTTATTGTACAAGTCATATACGGCGAGTACTGTGGGTGCGGGGGCGTGCGGCGGCGCGTGCCGTGGCGGCGGGTGTGCGGGGCTCCGGGTCGCGGGGCGGCGGTTGCACGTTGCGGCGTGCATTCGTTGTTCCGTGATTCGGGGTCTCGAGCATTCGTTGTTGCGGTTTGCGTCGCTGCGTGCTTTCGTGCTCGCAGTGTTCGTTGTTGCGGGCATTCGGTGGCGTGTGGTTCGGCGTGGTGGCTTTCGGAATGACGCATTGCACTCGTAGTTTCGTTCTTCTTCCGTCCTTCTGACATTCAAAAGTGCCTGTAATGACTTAATTGAAATAAACGATTTGAGTTTGAGTTTGACTAGTTAGTTACACAATATTTTAGTTTAAAAATTAAAAAAAAACTAAAGAAATCAAGTTATGAATCAGCATAGATTAGATCAAATTCGACAATGGCACGATAATTTATTTTGACAATTTCGAATCTTTATTTAAACATACAAATAGGTAATTAGTTCTCGTTCAATGTGGCGGTTTGACTACAAAGCTACCTGACTAGAATAATTAAGTTGCTAGCCTTGAAACTTCTTTCGGTTTTTAGGTTCTAGGCCGGTCGAGTCACTGCTCTCGATATGCAAATAAGAAATAACACAATAGGTATGGTTTTAACAAACGGTTAATAAAACGTCATTTTGTTATTTTCGCCGTTTTCTAACAAAAATATGAATCAGGTTTAGGTGTGACTCTACACCTACTTAATCTTCGTAAAATGGTCCCACGATCCTTAAAGACAAAAGTCCACTTTTGTCTTTAAGGATCGTGGTAAGATAATAAGTAAATCTCTTAATTCATCAAGTCTAGAATCCATGAAAAGTGATTTTAAAAATGCTACAGGTTATTTACTAGCATGATAGTGTTTTGGATTTTTCAAATTTGATGTGATTTTAGTGTAAAAGAAATAAGATGTGGGTGGCGCTAGTTTCTGTGCTGTTAGATATTTCTAAGATGAGGAGGAGGTGGGGGCATAACCCACCAGGCGAGTCCGGTTCGGTTTGATGACGGGATACTTCCTAAATATACCTAGTCGTAATATTGTTTCTTTACTGGTTAGCAACCAAGTCCTGTGTAGGTTCAGGCTCGATATAGCGGTATGTGGTTATCGATCAACCGAACAAACATCATTACAAGAGTCACAAGTCGGTAAAATACGAAACTTGTCGCTAGGAGTGGCGGACATCCATACCAACACTATTTATAGGACAACAACGCTGTCCATCTGTCTGTATCTAAGGTATATTAGCGCCACAATGAATGAACAGATTTTTTAATGAAATTGTAACGCAGGAAGACTACAAATGTAACGTAAAGTCTACATCTTCAGGGCCTGTAATAACGACGCTACGAATGTCGCTAAGTCGAAAAATCGTAAACTTTCTTTAATAGATTTTCAGCTTTATTTCAACAGCATAAGATTGAAAATCTATTAAAGAAAGTTTACGATTTTACAACTTAGCGACAGATTTTTATCGTTATTTAGTGTAGAGACTGCCTGCCCTGGTGCATAATCAAGATCAGTAGATATTTGACCACCCATTATATTCCGAGTTTTGTCGGTGCCTCGGAAAGCACATAAAGTCGTTGGTCTCGGATGTCACGCGGGCGAAACCACGGGCAAAAGCTAGTCACAAATATTTCAAGTTTAATCGCTCTTCTTCCATACTTTAAGTGCATGTTTACGTACAGGCGGGACGTCGCGCGGCGCGTGCAGCGTTTTTAATTCAAACACATGGCGATGTATGAAAAAGTTAACGATTTCAATCGTCGATTTTACGAGAAGCTATTTTCGCACGTTAGTTTAAAATGCAGCGTTTGTTGCGGTGGACCCGTCTCTCAGTAAATCAATAAAAAAAAGCACGAGACGAGCATTCTGCACGCGCCGCGAGAAACCCCGCGTCTCCGTAAACGAGCCCTAAGTTATTGAAATATTGTATCTGTTGTAGTAGAGGCTATGTTAATTTCATAAACATCGATTACTATCGCGCAGCATACCTACGTCCACCTCGTTAGCACACTCTATTAAATTAAAGTATTTTTATGATCGTATGTGCTCACACTGCCAGTATAAGTAATGAGTATTTATTCGTTTTATAATAAACTAGCACTTCGCCCACGACTTTGTCCGCGTGTTAATTATATGTACTAAAATCTTCCTCAAGAACCACTCTCTCCATTGTTGAAAAGAGCATGAAAATCGGTAAAGAATCTGTTTTTGAGTTTATCGCTAATGGACGGACACGGCGGAGGATTTTACTTTGCTTTTTTGATTAGCGACCCGCCCTGGCCTCGTACGGGTGCAATGTAGATGCTAAAATTCTTGACTTTTCTCTACAATAATAATTATGCCTGTTTAATACAGTTTAAAAGATCTCAGCGGACAAACAGCGGGAGCCACTTTGTTTTATATACTACTAGCTTTTGCCCGCGACTTCGTTCGCGTAGAATAGTGAGTACCGAAAAAAAAAAAAAAACTATCCTATGTCCTTTCTCAAGTTCCAAACTATGTCTGTACCAAATTTCATCAAAATCCATTCAGCCGTTTAGGCGTGAAAGAGTAACAGACAGACAGACAGACAGAGTTACTTTCGCATTTATAATATTATAGTATGGAAGTATGGATGTAAAGATACCTAAGTACATAGCTAATAAATACATGCCTAAGTACTACTAATAGTAATTTTAATATCAAAATACTGTTTTACTTTGATACAAAATGTCCTTCAAATTCAAAGTCAATTCTACTAAAAACTTTTAATTACATACTTTACTTTCTTCAGCTGTCTTTTCACATGTGAAGTGTAAACTTAACCGGAAGGATTGATAATAGGTACTCGTATTCATTTACAATTATTATTATGGAACAGAATTTTTAAAATCTTTACTTCAAAATAACTCGTATTAAGATTTAAGAACTACGTAATGTTATGTAAAGTGTCTTATGTTACTGAAAACAATTAAGGAAGTCAAGGTTTTTGTCGGAAATAAAAAAAAAAAATCGGAAATAAATCTATCACCTAAGGACAATTGGACATGTACCCAATGAGAAGGGATGAAATGCATGTGACTAAAACATTGATGTATATACCTATATTAATCTTGATGGATGGAGGGGGAGAGAAAGGCCAAAGACTTTTCTTTGAGGAATGATTGTGTGAGGAATGATGTTTTTTTTTTATAGCCCTTTTTCAGATATAAGTTTTTTTTTTCTTTTCTTTAGTTTTTTTTTAATTTTTATTCAATTTTTTTTTTTATTAATTTTGTTTATTTAATCTGTGTGCCCCTTGGCAAAGGCCTCCTCCAACACTCTCCAATCTTCTCTTTCCCGCGCCAGTCTCGTCCATGTTTTTCCATGTGATGAATGATGTGATGAGTGATGAATGATATGAAATAGAAAGGAGTAAATGATACCGTGGCATCGGTCAGAGGAAAATGTGTTGCACTGACCTCAAATATGTATAATGGGACAAGGGCAGGGAGATGCTAGTGATGTTGTTGTTGGTATAACTTGAGAATATTTTTTGTAACCTTTTAGGTCCGTTGACACAGACTAGCTCAGAGAGGAGAGAAGATTTTTATCACGTTTGAAACAGAGTTTTTTATTTTTTATTTTTGTAAGTTTTCCTTGTAATAAAAAACATTTTTACGTGTCGCTACGCTCAAGAATAAAAGAACAAATTGCTCTAAAGAACAAAAGAAGTGACATGTATAAATAAATCTTATTCGAATTAAAAACTCTGATTATCTCCTCTCCGAGCCGTCTGTGGGAACGGATCCTTAAATGAAATACACAACATAACACACAACACAATGCAACTTAAGTCGCATAAGCGTTCATAAAAACACTACGAACTAATTTCCACCTCAAATATAAATCACGCAATAAGGTAAACGTTTAGTTCTAAGTATCAATGGAAGAGTGATGTTTCATGAATTCCTAATGGGACGATCCGGGTCAGCCTAGTACCTACTCGGGTCAACCCAGTGACGCGTCTCAACGACATGACAGTTCGTTCTTAAGAACTCATAGATATTTTACTTCTGCCAGATATAACGTTTTGCAACCTTATTGCAAAGGGAATAAAGATGATTGTGACTTATTCTGAACGATGAATGGTTCTTTTTGAAAACGGCCTTTTCGAATTATTTCTAAACGTTTAATAGTAATTCGTTCTTGCTAGACTGCGTCGTTGGTCTAGTGGTTGCAAATGCGACTGCTTTGCATGAGGTAATTTTTTTTGGGGGGTGGAAAATCATCAAATACCCTCCCCCCCCCCTCCGCTCTTGGGCAGAGCGAGGGGGAGTGTCAGACTTCTACTGACTAAAAACCAACCCATGTTCCTTCTTCGCCCTTGTACCGAGGTCACGTCATCTCTTTCGATAATCCGCAGCCCCGACGGGATCCGCAGCCCCGACGAGATCCGCAGCCCCGACGAGATCCACAGCCCCGACGGGATCCGCAGCCCCGACGGGAACCACAGCCCCGACGGGGTTGCATGAGGTCCTGGGTTTGACTCCTAGGTTGGGCAAAGTGTTTGTTTAAGTGTTATTGGGAGTCTAGATTTGTGGTCAGTTGATGGAAATCAGCTTGGCCCCTATTACATACGACTTAGACATAACTGGAGAAATTTGAGAGATGGTAGATAGGTACACGTACACCGATGCCTAACCCTTCGATTAGAGCCGTGAGGTTATGTTTTGTTATGATTTGGGTTAACTGACCCGAGTACTCAGGTTAACCCAGTGTTCTGTAACTTTGACATGACACCTCGTTCATGAGAGTGTGGACAGCCATGAGCATTAATATGTATAGGTACATTTAGAAGAGCCAGTGGTGGCGGCCCAGTGGTGGCGGCCCCGACTTACGAACAGTGAGTCGTGGGTTAGACCCAGTCAGGCGCATTACATTGTGTAATTTATTTCATCACCACTGCTCTCAAAACGGTTGATTTTTAGTCAGTAGAAGTCTGACACTCCCTTCCGCTCTGCACAAGAGCGAGGGGGGTTATTTGATGATTTTCTACCCACCAAAAAAAAAGGCTGTTAACATTTCGGACCTCATAATGAGTACTGACATTGTTGTATGTAGATAAAACATAAATACTATGCTAAGTGGAAATGCAAATTTGTAGCTAAAGTTGTTATTTGTTTATGGCTATTTGACTGCATTTACCTACATACATATAATTAACTCAAAAACTACTAATTCGAAACGCAATTCCTCGTGCTATAATAATTGCATTTATTTCGAGCAGCGCCCATAGTGTTAGTAACAATGATCTTAATATTATGTGTATAATTATAATTCGCAACCTAAATATTAATAATAATAAGTAAAGTATGTCAGCCTGTCAGGAATAACAAACCCTATAATTTTCCGGAAAACTTTAATCCGTTTAAACGCATAAAATAAGTAAAGCTCCTAAGTAACTTAATAACGGTTACACACCTGTTACCTTATGTGACTTATTACGATACAGCTTGAAACGAGTAAAAGAGAGGGAAAATGTTACATTCCACCAATGTGACCTAAAAAGAAAATGGTGCTAAATAAAAACTTTTTAACAAAAAATAAAACCGACTTCAAAAAAAAAACAACAAAGTCAAAAATAAATCGTTTTCTGAAGTCGGTGACTTGTTTGATTGATTTAATTTTTTTGCCACCGACTTCAGAAAACGATTTATTTTTGACTTTGTTGTTATTTTTTTGAAGTCGGTTTTATTTTTTGTTAAAAAGTTTTTATTTTTCACTTTTTAGTGGTTCACATGTTTATGCTTCATGGGTCATAATGTCGACAATGTAGTATTTTTTTTGAGTTTTGTTGATTTTTCAAAAACCGCTTGTCCGATTTCGATAAAAAAATTATGGGACCATTTGGAAAGTATACCCTTTCCAACAAAAAAAGAATTTTTCAAATCGGTTAGCAAGTGACGGAGTTATGCCCGAACAAACATAAAAAAAAAAAAACAAACATCCCAATTGAGAACCTCCTTCTTTTTTTAGAAGTCGGTTAAAAACTGGTCAAGTGCAAGTCGTACTTGCACAATCATGAAGGGTTCCGTACCATTGTAGTAGATATTAAGAGATTTTCCATGTTATTTTAGCACCACAGACTTCTTATAGGTTTGCTGTAATATAAAAGTGTTGAACTAATTTCTGTTAGGCTCAGCAGTTTCGGGATAAGGGTCCCTAAAAATCCTTCGCCATCCAATGTAAACAGGTAGATAAACAAGATTTTTTTCAAACATTCTCAAGGCCAATCGTGACATAAAATTATCATCAATACCATTTATTAGTAACAACTGCAGTATTGGAATATCCGTTTATAAAACTATTAAAAAATATATTTTACTATTAAAATCTTAATTTCACTGACTTTTTTTTTATGAAATTAATAAAAAAATACGAAGTTAAAACGCGACACAGATCATGAGTGTTATCATCATGAATGTCACTTTAAAAAAAAAAAAAAAAAATGTACTGACATTTGGCGTCACACGAGTTTTCGAAGCACTGTATCGTTTTTATTTTTTTTTGTTTATGTACGTGAAAATAGAAAAAGTATTTGTATCCAATTTTTTTGGAAATCTATCTGACTGTCTTTTAGAACAGTCAGTAGTTTTTTTTTGTCAATTAGAACCCTATTGCGTCTACTGTAATTTCATTTTCAAGTTACAAAACTAAACTTATATTTTGTATTCCCTATTAACATAAAGTAGGACAATCTCAAAGTTTTTGAACATTGCCAAGTGTACACATAGTATTGCTCCTGACTGTACTGGCCCACAGCTGGTCATAGGCCTCCCACCACTTTTCCATTGCGTTCTATAAATTGTATAAAATGCAAAATCATTCAACACTAAGTACCTACCTACTTCTACAAAATTGCATGCCATTGTATTCAAATTTTCTCACGCACATAAAATGGCAAGTCCATGACATTCTGTTTTCAGTTTTACCAATGTATCGCAATAAAAAACACGATCTATTCCGTGAAAGAAAAAGTTATTTTTAGAGCAACCAGTTTTTCAAAAGAAATAGGCCGAAGTGAACCGCTACAATGTTTTCTAAGAATATCGCTTATTTATTTATAATAACGTACTGTGTGACGGGAATAGCCGCCGGTTTTTTCAAGAGAGGGGTTGATCCGATTACTGGTGATGGTAATGTCCAGATTTTCATGATTTTACATCATCATCACATCTACCTATCACCGTCATCTATCATCACCACCATCCTTATCAACCTAACCTATTCTGATTTATGTTTACAGTCTTTTGAACAAAGAAAATGCAAGATTTAAGAGTAGGTAGAGCCTATTTCTATGGCCACATTTTTGATAAAAATGTTATCAGTGTAAACAATTGTTGGAAAAAAAAAAGAAAAAAAAAAGATAAAGTCCGGTTTTGTTTTGTCCATGTCGTGTTTACAGCCGTTTACTCTGAACGTACGCACATAACGGAAATATTGTTGAAACATTAAAAAAAACCCTAGTAGCAATATCTAGATCTCCTAGTTTTTCATTTATGGGCTGGGATGGGCTATTATTATCCACCACGCGGGCCAAGTAGGGTTGGTGGATGTCACAAATGTCTTCGAACTTTGTTTAATTACGCATGTTTTAGAACCAAAAAAGGTTCTAAAACATGCGTAAATTAAACAAACGATAAAAAAAACGCGTTTAGCAACATTACAATATTTAGTTCTTCTAGTTTTCTAATTATATTTCTCGCAAGAATTGCTACAGCTAGCTATTATAGTCCGTAGTCATAAATATTTGATTTTACAAATAATTTAAGAATTTACAATTCGTTTATATTGTACGTTCGTGCTACAGCGTCTGTTGATAACCACGTAAAATATTTGTCTACAAAAGTTATTTTTTGTAGATTTAAATATTTTTCTTCAAAAAAACTCATACCTACCATTTTATTTTTGTTTCAGGAATCTTGCCAGACAGAACAAACCGAATAGAAGACATTTTTATAAGATATTATAATGGGTAAGTGAGATGGTATAGGCCAAGGAAAACTGTAACCGCCTGACGGTTACACTGACGTGAAAATATTTACCACTTTTTACTGACTTTAGAACACGATAAAATCATAAAAGCACCATAAACGTTAAACATTGTCGTTGGTTTATTAAAAATAATCTAGAAACGTGTGCTATTAACGGTTCCAGTTTGCGTAATTTACATTCGTCTATTTTATTATAAAAACTACTTCTACCATAAAATGTAAGTATGTTCATATTTGCAAGAGAGAAAAACTAGGTTAATAAAACCATAAGTCCAATAAAAAAAGAAAATGTAATCCGACTCAGCGTCGATAAGTCGGTAAAGGAAAATTGAATGCTTAGTGGAAAACTCATTGTATGTTGGTTGTCACGCGATCAAAAGTCACTGTAAACAATTCCAAGAAATCGGATTAGATTTGAAAGATACATTAGGTGCTCAGTGGTACAGCAAGGATTTGGAGCACAATAATAATACTAGGTAATAAATTGCACAAAACAGAGAGGTTTGTAGTTAAAAAGGAGTTTGCCATACAGTGGAATACTTTTTTCAAAGCCTGTGATATCAGGACATGTAAAATAAAAGTCACCATATCACTACACGTCTTTTTATTATATACCTAGCTACTAACTACGAATAAACAAAGTTTTGTGACATCTCATAATAAATAACGAAAAGAACAATGCCACTTTAAAAGGTCTGCGGTTAACCAAAACTTAGATTATTTAGTTTTACCTATGACCTAATTAGTGTAGGTAGGTACACCTAAAGATTAAATATTCAAACATCTCCCTTCTTAAGCAAACATGGCACCTTGTATCTTACTTACTAGAAATTGTGTCTTATCCACAGACAAACAACAGACGAATACGTGGACATTCCCCTTAGTCAATGCAGTCGGTTATTCGAACTCAAAGGCTTCGAGAAGAACAACCCTACCGTCTTCTACATCCATGGCTTTATTGAAGTCGCTCAGCAGGAGAGTATCCAGGTAAGGTGTTATTTATTATTTATTAGGAAATTGCTATTGGTGTACCAATAACGAAAAGAAAGAAATAAATTGCTATTAGCGTACCAATACCAATTTATACTAAAATGTTTAACATAAAATGTTACAATGTTAAGGCTTTGGTCATCATTTCATAATCAGCCAGTTGTAGTGCTTCCGTGTTATACCTCACACAATCCATCCATCGTTACCTTGGCCTATACTTTAAAGATAAATAAGCTTTTAAAAAACTAGAGATATTCGACGTGACAATTTAAAATGTATATGTTATGGACCAGGTGATTAATGCGGGCATTATTAATAATGCACGAGCATTATGAATAATGTCTAGCTTTATCGGGCTAAGTGATTAATTACTATCTTAACGTCATTATTTATCACATTGCACGGTCATTATTATATTGCTACATGACAATTGGGCAATTTGATAATAAAGCTATATTTGACGCGGTGCGAGGGCGGGGAGGGAAGTACGCGTGGCGTGACACGCTTTGACCAATCAGAGACCGCCATTCAGCGTGCGCCTCGTGCGGCGTACTTCAAGCGCTATTGTTTTTGTGGTTTTTAAAAAAATAACCACTTCTAACCTAACCTGTCCGTGTCGGGGTGCCCCAAGTCCCGAGCTCGCTTCGCTCGCTCTTGCATCCAAGTTTTCCTAGTTACGTGTTCGGTACCCTACAAACCGATTATTTAAGTTGTTTAATATTTAGTTTCTTCTTCTTCTTCTTCTTTAGCCTTTCTCAACCCCAAGGGTGTAGGCCTCCTTCAGATTCTTCCATCTCTTTCGGTCTTGAGCAGTCTCCATCCACTTCGTACCAGCTATTCGTTTGATGTCATCACACCAACGCATCTGAGGTCTACCTTGTGGGCGTTTTTCGCCCCATGGTCTCCACTCCAACACGGCCTTGCACCACGATCCTTGTTTGCGTGCAACATGGCCCGCCCATTGCCACTTAAGTTTCGCAACACTCTTTGCGACGTCAGTGACTTTACTCTGTTCTCTGAGCCACTGATTTCTTTTAAGGTCTCTCAGTGTAACACCCACCAGTTTTCTCTCTACCGCTCTTTGGGCAACACGGAGTTTTTGGAGAATCTTCTCCGTGAGCACCCAAGTCTCGGCGCCGTATGTGAGCACCGGTAATATTTAGTTTATTTTAAGTTAAATGACAATAACAATAAAAAAATAGTAATTAAATGTGTTTGTATTACTCTGCCCAAAAGGTGATGGGCAATATGTATAATGCCCAGTCAATTTGATTATTTGAATAATTATTATCAAATTGCACTTTCATATTGGGCATTTTTCATAATGACCGGGCATTATGTATACTGCCCAATTTATCACTTGGTCCATAACATATACACGAAATAACAGAAACATATACTTTAAGCAAAATGTGAAAAATAGCAAAATCTTACTATCACTTGTATCAAAGAGGTCATTATTTTGTGTTTGCGTCTTTTCGTAGAAAATAATATTTCAAATATTATTTTATACCCAAACAAATCTATTATTTAACTGTTTCTGGTTTGACTCAAAGCCTAACGTACTCAAATATGATTTTTATGATTTGGTTGATAAGTTGATAACATAAAAACTCAAAGATGTTAAATACCGAAGTAGTTTCCGATCCACTTCGATAGTCGATTCCCATACAAGGCGAGCCGAAAAGTTGCGTAAACTAATTAGCTCTAATACATGAATACACCAACCTTAATTAACTAATTGAATTACTTGGTTGTGTAGATTTTTATCTCTTATTTGAGAGATATTTCACTTCCTGTAATCGTTACAAATAAAAGTTCACTCCAAGCGTAGAACCATTTGTTTTGTCTATATTATTGCCATCTTTAGGTTTTCCTTCATCTGCATATAAATTCATTTCATTTTTGTCAGTGTAACATGAATGGTTGGCACCATGTTTCACGATGTTCCTTAGCTATCACTTTTGTCTGAATGATAAATAACCAAATAACAGTGGTATTTCAATAACGTCAGTTCAAACGTAAGTGATTACTCAAATATTGGCGCAAAGTGAATCACAAACTTGGCATTCTGTGGTGTGCACATGCAGCGCTCTTCGAATTGCACTCAAATTCATGAATAATAATATCAACGGAAACGATTCATTCATATTCTGATGCAGTTACTAGTACTAAGGTTTTCTTGGTATTACAAAAGTTTAGAATCATTTTAATCATGGCAAGATTTTGAAGATACATCGTAGAAATAACTGATCTATTACAATGTTTAAAGCTGTTTTAGTCTTTTCACAAAAATGTTGGGGTCAGCTTCCAGTTTAATCCGATGCAGTAGTTTAGCTTACTACCAGTTTTTTACATAAAGCAACTGCTTTTTTTTTAATAATAATAAATAGTTTAATAATACATAAAACAACAGCAAAGTACATAGAATGTTGAAACAGTGGGTTGTACTACCAAGTTTAAGAATAAGGTCATTATTCCGGGCTCCTAAACTAGGTACGCAGACCTGTACCTATCTTAGGAGTCGGAGTTAAATTTTTGAATCAATTTAGGGTCACACGAAGCATACCCCATTGATTAGACTGTTAACAAGCGTCAAAACTGTAAAATTGACAGGCGGGGGCCAACGGTTTAACATGCTTTCCGAGGCACTGGAAAAACTCTGTATGTGTATGTAATCGGTGGTCACCTATTTTACGGACCAACCTAGGCAAGCACGGCTTAACCATATGATCGACCCTGTAATTATGAAGCCACGAGCTCCTAAATGAAATCACCGTGAGAATAACGTTTATACTTCACAAAGTTTTGTTAAAATTTTAGGGATAGCCATGTGCACAAGCTTCTCCGTGCCAGTTTCTTTTTTCTTTTTTAGCCTGTCATACGTTCGACTGCTGGGGAAATACCTCCCCTTTCTCCATTTAAACTTGTGCGATATCTGGCCATGTTCATCCCGCGATCAGTGCCGTGCTACTTACCTATAATATAAAAATTAATACATAATGAATTAACTCTGCAGTATTTAACTTTTCTTATTTTATTTCAAGCTTTGCCGTTTTCCAAGTCACATACCGTCAAGTTAGCTGTTAAGGCTTAATCCCTTTTATCCCATAACATTCGCCATAACGCCCCAAGTCTATATGTTCCCTATAATACGCATACATGTTATCCGTCCATTACCCCTTCAACAGGAAGACATTTGTCTTCCATTACGCTATCTCCTACCATGGGAACGCTGCACAATCTCGAAAGAGGATTGATGATAGTATGGTGTTTATATAGACATAATTTATTAATACTAATGTGTCTTTGAAAACAATGTAGCTATACTCTCTTGGGAAGTCCCTTGGTGTCTGATAGAGTTACACTTCCTTATTGGTTTAAAGTTCCCAGCAGCTTTCAACTAGTCAGGCATTAACATAACATGACATCTCGCCTGTTATACTCAAAGGGTTAGGCAGAGGACATTCACATTTTGCCAGCTATGTTAAGGTCCCATGTATTGTGAAAGGACTTAGGAAGTAAAAAATGTCCTCACTAGGGTAAACGGGCAGACTTTAAATATTTGTGGTCAGGGTAGAAAACTACTATTTTTAACTCAATCTAAACACATCTTACTCTAAGTTAGTCTTTAATTAAATATTTCTGAATTTTTATGATTTCTTTTTTACTTTCAGGTCATGGTGAGCGCATACTTGGAAGCAAGGCCGGAGACGAACGTTATATTATTGGACTGGTCCAATATGGCACATGGTTCTTACTTAGTTAATGCCGCTAGAAATACCAAAAAGGTAAGTTTTTATGTCGGTAGAGACTATTTGGACACCCACTTATATTTACTAATAAGGCTGCATGGATAATTTGTCTACACAATAATATGCACTATCATAGTCGTGTACAAGGCCATGGCTGACGCTGTCGATGTGCCTGAGTTTTGGTTACTCTAATCATAAATAAATAGACAAAAAACACCACCAAAATCTATATTATTTTACCTACAATTTCAGTTTTTTTTTTACATTTTAAATCTGTATGTTATGGGTGAATATATTTAGCGGTGTTTAATAGATCCGGGTACTGAAAATTTCACTAGTTTTATTTAGGAATATATTAAGATATCATCCAGTTCAAAAATGGGCATAAGCCACTGAAATATAATTGATCCCCCTACGATCAATTATATTTCAGTGGCTTATGCCCATTTTTGAACTGGATACGCGCACTAGGGAAATTTTATAAGATTATAATTTGAACTCTTTACCGGGGCTGACTAACGACAAATACATTTATAGTCGTAAAAATAATATCTATTAAATATTTTGAATGCATAGACGTCATCTGCATCATTATTTCAGCCATACGACGTCCACTACTGGAGAAAGACCTTCCCCCATAGAACGCCATACAGAACGACAGTCTGCCGTTTGCATCCACCGTAACCCGCCTTAAACAGTTATATTCCATCGTTTTATTAGAATAATTTTTACTACCTTTTTGTATTTTAAATGTGAAAGTTTGTGGATGGTTGGATATTAATTTGTTACTCTTTCATGCAAAAACTACTAACCAGATTTAAGTGTAGTCTGGCACAGATAGTTTGGAGTACTTAACTCATAGAATTCTTATGATAAACCATGGCAATGACAGCCAAAGACCTGTTTTAAAAAACATTTAATGTATAAATATGATAGAGTCACGGTCTCGGTTACTTAAGAAGTATACATAAATTATAACTTTAACTGTAAATAAGTGGGTAGATACATCGACTGAGCAAAAATGACGACTATAAACCACTTTCTAACGCAATAGCTCAGGCTTATAATAATAAAAGGCAATAGTATAGTTTCCGTTAGTTTATTATAACTAACAGCTAGCGAACACAAATGTTATTGCTGGATCTACAATCAGCGACATAAGTGGATAACACTACTCTTACAGATCACTTAAACTATTACAAAATTATTCGATATATTTTATTTCAACATTTCGTTTAGGAAATACTTCTGTAAGTACCAACTTTTTATAAATATTTTGGTCCAAGGATTAAATAACGAAAGTGTCAACAAGCTTTTTAACTCTACAATATTGTAATAGAAAAAAGGTCTACTACCTTTTTCGTAGGAACTTGGAGAATTATTGGTAGTGCTTAAGCAACCAAAGTCATTCATTCAATTATGGACCTAAACAACATAAATACATTTAAGTTAAGGCTTAAGACATTTATAATTCGTTCACAAATTGAATTTAATTATGTAAATATTGACAAATCGTTTATCTAATTTAACAATCTAATTATTATCTAGCTATTCTTTACTATTTTACAATATTTTAAATTTTTATTTTGAATTATTTATTACCATAACACAAAATCACCAAATTTTAAATTAAGTATACTATGTGAATTTTTTAACTTGTATTTCGAATTTATTTCATAGAAACTTACCGGCAAATATTGTAGGTAAATCCGTTGTCTGCGATCGCCAGAATCGATGTGTGTGAATCACACATAAATTCACACCCACACATTTGTACCATCCTTTTGCTACGACTTCCATCGTAATTCCAAATTTCAAAAACTAATTTTGTTTTTGAACTCAATGATCAGCATTAGGTATTCCGGCGGGTTTAGTCTACCGGCACTATACACTTTCTCGGAATCATTTGTTTCGTTTTTTTTAGTTCATTATAATAATATTAGCGGGCGAGCGAGCGTACGGAACGGACGTGTCGCTTACTTAATCTTGAAATTGTTAAATTATCGTCTGAGGAAAGTAAACCCTAAGTGCTACTACCGTGTAATCGCAATCGTGATTGACAGTCAAGTGTGATAAGCAACGCTTCAACACTAAGATCCAGCGTGCGCACCGGGCTGTGCCCCCGCGCCTCACCACCGGCTTGAAGAGACAGGCTACGAAGCAGCGATAATTCATCTCACTCCTCCACCACTGCACGCAGCGAAGACCTAACCAAGTAACTACAGTATTTATTATTAAATATCTACTATACACGGCAATGACCGCACGTCAATCACCAACTAAGGGACCAATTACGTGTGCTGATAGCGATGAGATGATAGCGATTCGTGGTGAATCACAATCGCAATCACAACCTGATCTTAGACAATTGTGGCAGACGGAGGCAGAGAGTAGCAAAGTCACATATCGCAAAAGAAAAACACCTCATGATGACTTTTCCGATAGGTTTGATAAATTTGAGATTAAAATCATGTCGATTTTAACCAATATGTCACAGACACAAACTGAGAAATTGGATAAAATATCTCAACAAGTTTCGACAATAACAAACCAAATTTCTCAAATTAAAATTACTACAGATCAACTTTCTTTGGAACAAAATAGGATGAAGAATGAATTAGTCAAATTGGAATCTTCAAAACTTGATTTGGTGAATAAAATTGCCGACCTGACAAATGACATTGGCAACTTGAAAGCTTCTACTTCTGGCAATACACATTCTTCAGTGAGCTCTCCACATGTAAACTTGATCTCTGAGATCCACGAGCGCTTCCAAAGGGAGAAAAACATAGTCGTGAGTGGCTTTCAAGAAATAAACTCTGGAGACCCGATCGAAAGAAGCAAATACGATAAACAAGAAGTTACAAAGATTATAAAGCTAGCAGACCCGAATTGCTCCGAACCTACAAAATGTTTTCGATTGGGAAAATATAACAGTAATAAATCGCGTCCCATTAAAGTTTGTTTTGCGTCTGCAGATACGGCGAAATCAATACTCCGCAACAAAAATAACATTTATAAGGAGATTAAAAACATTAAATGCTACTCCGATCAAACACCACTACAGAAAGAAGAAATGTTAAAACTACGTGTCGAACTAAATAAAAGAACAGACGAAGGCGAGGACAACCTTGCTATTAAATATATTAAGGGTGTTCCCAAAATCATCAAAAACCCAACAAAAAACTGAGGGAAACAGGAGTTGACCTAAAAGATGCACCCATAAGTAATCCTACGTACCAACTAACGAATACCCATGCTAATGTTATCAACGATAAGAAATCCCTAAAATGTTTATACGCTAACGTACGCAGTGTAGTCAGCCCAGGGAAACTAGATGAACTGAAATGTATAATCCAATCTGTTCCATGCACTCTACACCTAATATTACTGACGGAAACATGGATAAAAAGTGACTCTGAAGCTGAGAGTGTTATGCTACCGGACTACACTCACTACTATAACTACCGCACCAGGGGAAGAGGAGGGGGCGTCTCAATTTATGTACATACCAGTCTTCAGCACAATCTCATTGAGGACCTATGTGAAGATGATAACCATTTTCTATGGATTCATCTCAACAGATTTTCCTTAGACATTGGTGTTATTTACAAGCCGGAGAGAACTAACAATGAACAATTTCTAGAAACCTTCTCGCAACAGCTGCACAAACAAAAACGAGGAGTCGTATTTGGGGATTTCAACTACAACTTACTGAAAATGAGCCAAGCAACCACTAACTACAAAATGACACTACAAGAAAATGGATTCAAAATTCTCAATAAAATAAAACCTACATTCTGCACAAGAGAGACACAAAGTACTAAAACAATCCTTGACCATGTCAGCACCAATCTCAAGAATAATAAATTCCACCTAGCCGTTGTAAATTCCGCGATGTCGGACCACAAACATTTATACCTGGAAATACACAAATACAAACCAGAAAAGAAGAAAAAAATCACATACATTACAATGGATTATGATAAACTATACAAGACAGTCGATCAGGTTCTTTTCCTGGACGATGATCTGAAATATGAACAACTTGAGCAAAAACTTATAGGAGCTTTAATGAAAAGCAGGATAACGAAAGCAAAAATACAAAACCCACCAAAGTCGGACTGGATCAACAAAACTATTATCGATTTAATAAGCAGAAGAAACCAAATATTATGTGCCCGCAATATGATAGCATTAGAAGAAAAGGAAGAAAACATAGAGACAGAATTACTAAAAGCAAGAAAGGAAGTCCGAGAAAACATACAAGATGCTAAAAGTAGATACTACTACAAAGCTTTTAGAAACTGCACCAAAAAACCACTTAAAATGTGGCAATTAATAAACTCTTTGAGCATCAACAAAAACACAAAAAATAGCATTCCTCCATCCAAACTGGAGACACCTTCCGGCTGTTTCACCGAAGTGGCTGATGTATGCAACTGCTTTAACTCATTCTTTGCCAATATAGGCGCTGTACTAGCTAATAAAATACCACCTAAATATCACGATAGTGAAGTATACAAACAGTTGTACAGCAATAAATTAGAATCTACATATACTGAACTATCAGAATTTGCTCCTGCGTCCTTATCTGAAGTTAGCAAGATAATCGATAACCTAAATACGAATACAACCACTGGTCTCGATGGCATCTCATGCAAGTCTCTTAAATGTGTAAAAAACTTAGTACTCGAGAAGTTAACTACATGTATTAATAATTGCCTTAAATCTGGGTGTTTTCCTGATTCCCTCAAGATAGCTAAAGTAAGCCCAATTTTTAAATCCGGCTACAAAACTGACCCGGGTAATTATCGCCCTATCTCGGTATTACCTGTCATTTCCAAAATTTTCGAAAAAATAATATACAATCGTTTGGACAAATATTTGAGCTCTAACAATCTCCTTTACAATAAACAGTATGGCTTTCGCTCTAAATCAAATACACTATCAGCCTGTATCGACCTTGTAACTAACTTAAAATGTAAAATAGACAAAAAACAAATAGCACTTGGTATATTTATAGATTTAAAAAAGGCATTCGATACGATAAGTCATAAACTTCTCCTTCAAAAACTACATGATATTGGCATACGGGAATCAGCACATAAAATGATTGAGTCATACCTCTCTAATCGATACCAGATAGTTAAAATTAGTGGGGCCAAAAGCACTCCTGAACTAATAACTTACGGGGTTCCACAAGGTTCCCTTCTGGGGCCCTTGCTCTTCTTGATATATATCAATAATATAAAAGACCTTAACTTAGCCGCAGATGTAACACTATATGCAGATGACACCTGTCTCTTCTACTTTGGCAATGAAATTCAAGCAATCGTTAGTCGGGCCCAAGAGGACCTTAATACGTTATTTGCTTGGTTTCAATATAATTTACTTACCATTAATGTCGCTAAGACCAACTTTATGATATTTAGTGCTAAAAATAAAAATGTTTCAAACTTTCAACAATTACATGTTAACAATGAACCGTTAACTGAAGTAGAATCAGAAAAATATCTTGGTCTAATCTTAGATAAACACCTAACTTGGAAGCCTCATTTGGACAAAATGCGATCTAAATTATCATCATTGATGGGCACACTGCGAGGTACCGTCCGTTGTTTTCCCAAATCAGTAAAGTATATTATTTATAATTCCCTCATAAAATCTCACTTGACCTACCTAATCGAAGTATGGGGCTCTGCAGCTAAAACCAACATACAAAATTTACAAATTACACAAAATAAAATTATTAAATTACTCTTTCATCTAAATTACTTAACGCCAACTGAAACTGTTTTTCATAAAACCAAATTAATGACACTTGCCCAGTTATATAAATTCCAGACCTGCATTCTTATACGAAAGATAATTACAAAAGATACACATTCTCAAATAATTTTTACCAAAAAATCGCAAATTCAGACCCGGTTACTGAGAAATGCTAATGATATCTGCCTATACAGTAGACCACGGACCAATTATGGTACTAGAAACATTAAGTATGAGGGTGCCAAAATGTATAACGAATTGCCAAAAGATATTAAGGAAATACAATCTTTTCCCCTATTCAAAAGGAAATTAAAATTCCACATAATGAAAAGTTTTCAATTATGAAATTAAAAAAATTGCCTTAAATATTTCATAACTAGCTGTACTCTGAATGCATGGTAATGACCGTTTTCTTACCTACTACCTACCTACTTACTATCTACCTATCATCTACCTATCTACTAATGATTAAAAAACAACAAAAAAAAAAATCTAGCAATAAAAAACACACAAAATCATTAACATAAACATTATTATTAAAACGATTAACACATAATAAAACCTTAGTCAAAACAAAAAAACAAAACAATAAACAGTAATAACGCTTTCAATAGCATCTACGATAGAAAGTGTGTTTCGACACGTAATATGGACTCATAGCCTCAACATTTTTGCAGATTACCCTAGACCAAGAAAAAATATTAAAAAATCTACCTTCGAATATCGTTCTTTTTTTAGCATTGTTAATTTTACTTTATGTTACTAACATAGTGATAAGTTAATGATTAACAATATTGTAATAGGTACCGTTCCGATACTCGTTCCAATGAACGTTTATTTATGTAACCAGTGTTTCTCATCCAAGTGAATAATTGTATTCTGTTTTTGAGAAATAAATGTCTTAAACCATAAACCATATATTAACTAGGCAATAGTCGCACTCTCACTGACATGTCATTGTGGTATTGCAATTTAAAAATGCTTAGGTCGATGCTGCATCGGCCGGCCCGAAGTGCGTCATCGTCATGCCAATAAGGAATAAACTGTGTTTCGTTTTCGGATAAGTACTTATTTATTTAGCAGGTATCTTCGTGTTCGTGTTCGTCTACTAATATAACTATGTTAACCTCTGTGAGAAAATATTTATTTTATATTATTTATTTATTACACACTTAGAAATGCCCATTTAATAGAATAAAATTATTAATCTATTGCTTAAATTCTATCGCGGGCCTTGGGTTGAGTTGAGCGTGGAGAGCGAATCCAGAGATTTCCTAACAAAAATATTCAGTTAAGATTCAACCAGGTTGCTATGGTTACGGAAAATAACAAGGTTGTCAACTGAGGTTGTCAAATTAAATAATTGTTTGTCTCTCTGCTTTCTCCTTCTAAAATATTCTTACTCGTATAATTTGTGTACAAAGTGTTTTAAATATGAATAAACAAAGTGCATTTATTAATGAAGAAAGTCACGAAAAAATTTGCGAAAAAATAGTGAAAGAAAATTAGTGAGGAGTGAGTACTCTATAAACATTCATTTTATTATTAGTACGCATCTATCATAAGTTTTATTGGTTTTTGCATTACTATTCTGCGAATCGGTCTAAAACGATTCGTTTTCTTATAAAATATCTAAAATAAAATAAATAATTTTCATATTTTTCAATGTTATGAGTGTGGTGGTTAATATAACGAATAACACCAAAACATAACATGTTATTGATTCATAACGAATAACGTTTGTTATACCGACGCTGCCTACGTGTTATCATTATAATGTCTAACTCAACAACACGCTCAACGAATAACGTAGCAAGCGGTGGCGGCGGTCCTACGATGCACCGTTTCCGAGTTATGGATTTTTCAAAGTTTTTTCAAAGTTTCTGTTAAAAAAAAATGAAATTGAAAAATCTCGAAAACGGAGCGTCCTAGGCAAAAAAGGACCAACATTTTGACCCCCCTCTGCCACCCCCGTGAAATGTAAGTGAGATTCACATAACACGAAAAAACAATTTTATTAGTCCTAAAACTGCGCAGAATGAAGGAAAGTTCATTGATAATTTAAAACCATAATTATAATACATTTATATTCGTTTTTAATAATAATAATAACGATATTATTATAATCGTTCGTATACCTACAGTCCACTAGAATATAACATTAACTGCGCATCAATAATCATTGCACACGTTTAGCGTGTTGCCGAATAAAACGATAACGTCTCCGCGTTCAGATTACTGCCGCGTTTTGTTACAACTCGTTATTATGATAACGTATAAAATAACATGTTATAAAAATATATTCAATAGTCTTTAACATGATAATGATTTATAGCAGAATTGCACACCACTAGTTATGACACTTACGTCAGGCTGTCAATACTTTTTTCTTTTAAATTTTCTGTCATAGAGTTTCTTACTAGCTTAGTCTATGAAGGTTATTTTTGATTTATTTAATGTGCATCGCGCGAAATTCGAAGATCAAACTCTTAATATCGTTATTTTTGTTCAAATTTTTTGAATGAATAATTATTTTGGTGTGTAATTACACTATTAATACCTAATTATTTATACCTAGATATTTTCTTTTTATAGAGAAGAAAAGCATAAAGAGCAAAAAAAAATATTTGAATATAACAGGGCATATTATCAGCGTCAGAAAAATTTGAAGAAAAATGAAGAAAAAAAAAAAAAGTACCAATATCAAATGCTGAAAAGTAAAAAATGAATATAACAGTGCATATTATCAGCGTCAGAAAAATTTGAAGAAAAATGAAGAAAAAAAAATTATAATTGCTTAAGTTGATAAAAAATGCTATGCAATAGATTTACCGCGGCAGTCTCCGAGTGCCACATTTAGTTTTTTTTATTTACTACCTACTACCCTCATCCGTGTGTCACTGCGGGGGGCCTACTGAAAACCAGCGCTGAGTGTTTTACACCCAGCATATGCTGAGTTGGTTACCTACCCTTTCGTTATGGGCATGCTCAGCGCAGTTGAGCTGTATAATTAATTGTTAAGCTGTTTGTTGTTATTTGTTTAAGTATGTATGTGCTGCTCTTTTGTGTTGCTGCTGTCCATTAGCGAATAAATACATATTCTATTCTATTCTATTCTATTCTATTCTATTAATATTAGCCTAATAGTGGCGAACTACGTAGGTAACCTAGTTTTGCGTTGCTCATAAGCAGTTATTTTCTAGAAATCACGGCAGCTTAAAATTAGACCGCTATACAGGCACGTCTGAAGAACGTGTTGACGAATCTAGGACAGGTCTATTGCGGTAGACTTAGAAGGCAGGGCTAGGCAGAGATGTACCTATAAGTACACCCACGTTTTGATAGTTACGTTTAAGTCCCATGTAATAAGAAGCGAGCCTATTACCATCAGCCAGGCACAAGAGCAATTCCAGATGGAAAAACCCAATAAATCTGCCCGACCTGGGAATCGAACCCTGGACTTCATGTACAGTAGTAAAACCGACTTCAAAAAAAAAATACACAAACAAGTGAAAAATAACTCTCTGAAGTCGGTGACTTTTATTTGTTTGATTTCATTTTTAACCGAGTTCTAAAAAAAGAAGGAGGTTCTCAATTCAGATGTTTTTTTTTTATGTTTGTTCGGGCATAACTCCGTCACTTAATAACCGATTTGAAAAATTTTTTTTTTTTTTGAAATGGTCCCATATTTTATTTTTTATCAAAATCGGACAAGCGGTTTTTGAAAAATCAACAAAACTCAAAAAAAAACTACATTTTCCACATTATGACTCATGTACATGTGAACTTACAGTAGGTGGCCAAATTAATAGGGACAGTGCTTGATTTTATGGAGTTTATAGTTTATTAAGTATATTTGAAAAACTATGTTGAATTTAAAGGGTTATTTTATCTGATATAGCTACTGCTACTATTATTGTTTTTGCCAAGAGGCAACACAGTGAATCCGTGCATCATTTGTCAATTTTAGGACGTTTCTTCTAATTCGGTCATTGTCTCATTATAAAAAGTGCGGTTCGCAGTATATATTTTTGAATTTTCAAGAAACTGTTTTTCATTTGATTTAACCGACTTTTTTTGTCTAAAATAATCAAAAGGTAAGTAATGCCCAGTGGTAAAATAGTTTTGCTATGTTTTGTCTATGAATTTACATTTTATTAATAGTTAAACGCAATATCCTCAAATTTCCTTTTTTTAGGATAGACAAGGCTTTGGACACCTCTCCAAGAAAATGTAGAGAGATACTAACATTGTTACTGCACTCCACTCATTCCCAGAGAGCCATAGCTGCTATGACTGAGGTTTCAAAATCTGTCGTAAATCGAATAAAAATTAAAATTGACAATAAAAAGCCTCTTGAGGCAATTTGGGTTGGCAAATGTGGCAGAAAAAGGACCACCACACTTCGTACCGATCGAAGAGTTAGGAGCATCTGCCTCGAAACTCATAAAGAGAGTGTTGCTCATTTGACCACGATGATGAACGACGAGGGTGTAAGGATTTCGGAAAGAACAATGCGTAGGTGGTTGGTCGAATAGAACTTGATGGGACGGCGGCCTTCAAAAAAACCACGCCTAGTGACAGTATGAAAAAGAAACGACTCCAATGGGCCAGACAACATCGAAATATGACTGTCGCAGGTTGGAGTCGAGGAAAAATAACTTGTTTTAATAATGCTATTAGTCAATAACTTTTCTACTATTTTCTACTATTCATTCTGTTAATTTACAGGTATGCCTTTCTGACGAATCAACTTTTCAAATTTTGGTCGACAAAAGTTCTTTTGTATGACGACGCCCGGTCAACGATTCCACACCGATTGCATCATAGAGACGGTTAAACATCCGGTTTGTGATACGGTTTGGTCTGTCATCTCAGCCAAAGGCATGGGGCGCCTATACAGCGTAAGAGGAACGATGAAACAAGACCAATACAAGCGAGTATTAGAAACCCAGGTATTGACGCAGGTCAATGAATGGTTCCCCGAGGATGTCGAATACATTTTTATGCATGACTCAGTATGCAGCCACAAAGTCAGAAGCGTTACTGCATTTTTGGCTGAAAGAATGACACTGTTTTGCCTTGGCCAGAGAAGACAACTGACATGAATCCCATTGAAAAAATGAAAACTCACCAAAAAGGGCCATTGCCAAAGAAGTGTGTACCACCGAAAGGCAACTTATAGAAACCCTCACCAGAGAATGGCATCATAATGCCCAACTAAAGGAAAATGCAAAACATTCTATTAAGAGCATGCCCCGACACATAGAAGCTCTTATTTCAGCAAAGGGTGATACCACCCTTTGCTGAAATAAGAGCTTTACCATTTTTTTTTTTTTTTTACCTGATTAATAATAAACAGTTTTGTATACATTTTGGATTTTTTGTGATCCCAATAGAACATAAATACTAATAAAAAATACTTAAGAGACCTACAACCAATTATTTATTACACAAATCAACTTAAACTCGAAAATTTAAAAATCTTATTACTGTCCCTATTAATTTGGCCACCGATGGTACATGAGAACTACTAAAAAATCAGACAGTTCTTTTTTTAGAAGTCGGTTAAAAATTAATTAGACTT
Source organism: Diarsia mendica (assembly GCA_949316265.1). Taxonomy (NCBI): domain Eukaryota; kingdom Metazoa; phylum Arthropoda; class Insecta; order Lepidoptera; family Noctuidae; genus Diarsia; species Diarsia mendica. Next base: position 16,509,137 of record OX438895.1, read on the forward strand.
GTTAGGTGTTTGAAATAATTCAGATTTTTCTAGGTATATACTATATACAGTAGACTATTTGTTCGTGTATAGGTACTACCGGGTTCACTAATGGTCTGCCACTTCACACTTATACCCTTGGTAATAAGGTTTAAAATTGTCGGGAAACTCGTTAATTCATAAGTGCTATAGTAAAAATGTCGAAGAACCGTGTCGAAAATAAATTATCGGAGCAGCAAAAGTTTCCTTATTGTTTTACACGAACTGGTATATTTTTGGACATAAGTAGGTAGGTTAACAACGCGGCAACGAAATAAAGTCGAGTAAAAAATACCAATGAGTACCTACTTCATCAATGAAGAGTAATGATGACACTCATGCACTCTACACGTACACCATTGATAATAAAAGACGTTATTAAGTTCAGATGTAATATATTATCTATACTCTGTTAAATTATTAAGAGGAAGATTGTTACCACAAAACGTGGAAACGCCGTCAGTCTCTTGGTCAATTTACCAACTTACAACGTTCAAAAGTGTTGTTCTTGTTAGCTTATTTAATAGTTTTTAATAAGTCATGTTTAAAGTTCTTAGGTACTCTAATATCATAAATTATTTTTGAATAAATATCACTACAAACTATAACAATAAAATCTTCGCCGCGTCTGTCGGTGTTCGCACCGATTTTCATTCTGGTTTCACCAATAGATAGAGTGACTCTCAAGGAAGGTTTTAGTATTTTTTTTTTTTCGAAATTTAACAGCTAAGATAGTTAAATAGGGTATGAAAGTTTGTTGGGATGTTTTTCGACATCCACGCGGGTGAAACTGCGAGCATCAACTAGTCTACAATTAATTTTATTAAAATACTTACAAATTTCTCCTCAGCTAACAAAATCTTCTCTCGTTTCAGGTGGGAACAGCAGCAGCAGAGCATATAAACAAATTATTAGAATCAGGGCTTCTTCTGGAGAAGCTCCACGTCATCGGCCACTCTCTAGGAAGCCATGTGGCTGGATACGCCGCGAGGGAACTAAAGGCTAAATACAACAAGGTAGTGAAAAGGTAGATATACTTTTAATTTACTTTTATGAACGTAGCATTTGATTACGTGTAAAATTATTCTAGATTCTAAATGTATGTTAAGCGACCATGACCCAAAGGTTATATTTAGTAATACAAAATTATCGCCAGTTAGTTACATTTCCGTAAATAACGTGACTCGAAAAATCCACTATCGTTCGAGCGCGGCACAACTTTTTCTCCTTGTAGCGATTTCCCGTAAAACTAAATTCATTTGTATAATAAAACTCTTAAATTTGATTTATGAACACACTTTCTTCTAATGCCCAAATGCTAGATGCGAACTGTTGAATGAGAGAGCGTGATGCAGCTAGACGCTCTGTAATACTCGGAGCTCATATTATATTATTATAAATATAAGGTAATAAACCGCACTAAATTAACATCAGCCTATATACAAACATTTCAGATTAACGGCACTCGATCCTGCTTTTCCAGCGTTCTACCCCGATGGTGTGGTGATGGATCACGTCAGCGCGAGAGATGCTGAGTTCGTTGACGTGATCCACACGGATGCCGGCGGCTATGGAGCGCCGGTTCGGACCGGAACGGCAGACTTCTGGCCGAACGGTGGAAAAAGCATACAACCGGGATGTCCCCGTTTTGCACCCATACCTCTCTCCGATGATAGTAAGTGCTGAGTATTTTAAGTATAAGTGTGAAATTCTATAGTTCTCTATTAACAGCACTATTGTCAATGCTGTAAGATTGGGTTGTGGTAGACGGAAAGTTCCGCAATACCTGACCCCTCTTTCTCCGTTTTAATTTTTGTTAGAAAGATCATGAAATACAAGGCACTGACCATAAGTATATGTGAGCTTTCAAATAGTGTACTGATGCTCCTAGCTCAAACACTGGGTTCAAAGCTGATGTTATGCTATTTTAAGCTTCCAAAATACAACAACATGTCCAATGGGCATGTGACTTGGGCATGGCTACTTGAAAAGTCAAGTAGCATTGCGCTTACGCTTTTCAAACGCATATTATGCTATTGTGACGTCCCATGCGATTATTATCTGTTCCTATGGTATGGTATGGTTTAGCACATCTACAAGAAAATATTCTATTATTTTAGATTGTTTTTTAAAATGTAATGATAATCCAGCCTCATCTGGTAACACTGGGAGACGAGCCAAAGCAAAACGGAAAAACGCTAAAAGGATGAATAATAGTAGGTCGATTTTTAAGATTATATTTTAATATTGGTGTATGTATTTAATATCTTATAAATAAATGCAAAGTTAATTTAGGTTTCGGCACGGGATAAAACGGCAATTCGACCACTACAATACACATTCGCGCTATTTCTAACTGGGCTACAGCATTGGCATGAGTGAATTTAACTATCCAGCAGGATGTTTTCACTAAGCTCATAACAACATAACACCATCACTCACATTTGCCTTTCTACTATAAGGCAAACAAAAGGCAAAAACCTTGGGATATTAGGTACTTTATGCCTTTTTTCATTTACATTTAACAAACGCACAGTTGGATTATAAAAGCTCAACTCAGCTTTGTACAAATTACTGCAAGTGTAAGTGAAAAGGGGCATAATTGTAATAAACTGATCTTAATTAAAAATAACTACTATTTATTTACTGGTTACTTACCTGCAAATATTATTGATAACTAAACTTACTATTTTCTCAAATATTTCAGACTTATGCAGCCACTGGCGATCATGGCGGTTCTTCGCGGAATCAGTAATCAATCCTGAAGCGTTCCCAGCTTCCCCTGCCGAATCTTACACCAAATTTAGAGACAATTCCACCCCAGAAGAAGGCATGGTGTATATGGGATATAGCTGTGATACTACGTAAGTTATGAAAATACATATCTCTACTATCAAACAGGCATCGATCAATCTCTAAGTTATCAGGCAAACAAAACAAAAATAAAAAGAAAACAACCCAAAACAGATACATAGTATCCCAAGTAACATTTCATTCGGGCCTAGGTTGTAAAAAATGCCTTTAGGTTTTCTAAGGGTCGTAAAAAGGTTAATGCTTTGCTATCTGGTTACATTAAGTACTTGAGAATGATTAATAGGTCCTAATACTAGTTGTTTTATATTACAACCTTGGAGCCGCTGACAAGAGTTTAAATTAACGTTATTTTGGACTTGTGTTTCAAGAGCATATAGTCCTAGGAACCTAGGATCTTATAGCTGTCGTAGACTCCTGATTAAGTTCTGAAAAGGCTAGCATTATGCTGAATTGAGATCTAAAGGTTTAAGTTTTAACTTTGATATGACCATAAAGTTATGGAATGTTGAAATTGCTTATAAGTAATTTTTAAAACCTACCTCAAACCTTAAGGTTGTTTTAGAGTGTCTAGGCAAATAAATTAGGACTGCGTGGTGACAACCCAAACCAATAAGCTATTGTTTATGAGCTGAAAGCATGATTAACGTCCTACAAGAATATTTTAAAGCTATAAAGGCATCCTCAAAAAATATCAGTTGTCTCCGCTACTTCAAAGCATTACGTTGTCTTGAAGATGAATCAACACAGGGTGATGTCAAAAAAATGGAGTGGAAAACGTAAAGTGCGTAATTTTTTTTTTACGAATAATAAATGGGTCCATATTGGCTCACCTAAAGTTCTTTACCCGAAATTGTTCTTCCTAACGATTTGTAATCCGAATGATCACTCTTCCTAAAATTTTTCATCCTAAAGTTTTCATTCATACTATTTGTAGTGCTACCGACGATGTTCATAACACTCATGTTTCCGAAAATTGTAATTCATAATACCATTAGTGTAAATATATTTAAACTCCTACTGTTTTTATCCTAACGCTTTTATTCCTAAACATAATTACCATAATATTTTCTAAAATATAACTAATTAATAACTCCGGATGTAACCTGTACACTATTTAACATAATATTACGTTCATTCTGCCAAAGACTACACTCCCATAAAATGTGATGTGCAGTTTGTTCAAATTCGCAGTCAGATGTAGAACATTGACAAAAAGGCGAGCCAACAAGCTTGAAGGAAAATAATTTACTCTTAAAGTTACCATGACCTGTGAGAAATTGGGCGACACAGTGATCCACCTCCAGCCATGTCCTGGCCAGCCGCTCACGATCGGATGGAAAGAACTGGTGGAGGTGACGGCCTTTGATGGAATTACCCCACCTACATTGCCTTTCAGACAAAAGTTCCTCCCAGACGTCAGTCTGTGGTTTAAGTAATCTAGCTATTTTAGTACGGTCACGTTGCGTTAAAAAGTCTGCGTCCGCGGTCTCTCGTGCGCAGTAGTACATTGAAGCACGGCGCTGTACTTCAAGATCAACTGGAAGTACCCCTGCCAGTACCGGTAAGGCTTCAGTACTAACCGTCCTTAAGCTTTACACAAGAAAATTAAAGCCAACCGCTGACTTTGAAGTAATTTACGTTGTACCGCTCCTATGGTGGCCCTATCGGCCCAAACTGGTGCCCCGTAGCACATACACCCCAAGTAAGTAGCCCCATAGATCGTCTTTAAAGTTAGAATATAATAAGAATAAGAATAATTTATTGTTCCAGAAATTAAATTCGTTACATTGATTCCTGCATTGATCGCTTCGAATGCCTAGGAAGCTCAGTGGACGATTACAACGACGGGTTCGTGGAAACTGTCCATACGACTGGGTCTAAATTTTTTAAGATACCTACGTCGTGCAAATAAGATCAAGAAACTCTCAGATCACACTCTCCAGCTCATGAAGGAGCGGCGTGAGATGATCCTGCAGTCTTCGGACGAGGCTCGGCAATGCCGGCAGCTCAATAGACGGATCTCCAAATCCTTGAAGAGCGACCTCCGCCGCTTTAATACCGAGCGTATTAAAGACGCAATTGAACGGAACAAAGGCTCCAAGGTATTTGCAAGAGATCTGGCTATTGGGCAGAGCCAGCTCACGAAACTGAAAACCGACGATGGCAGGATCGTGTCCGCCAAACCGGAGCTTCTGAGAGAGATCGAGAGTTTTTATGGGCAGCTGTACACGTCAACTAGTCAACCCGTCGAAAATCTAGCGAAAGACCCCAGAGCTAGACTGACCCGACACTATACCGAAGACATCCCGGATGTCAGCCTGTACGAGATTAGGATGGCTCTGCAACAGCTTAAGAACAACAAGGCGCCGGGTGATGACGGAATTACGGCCGAACTGCTGAAGGCGGGTGGCAAACCGGTCCTTAAGGCCCTTCAGAAGTTGTTTGATTCCGTCATACTCGAGGGGAAAACGCCGCAGGCTTGGTGCAGGGGTGTGGTGGTGCTCTTCTTCAAAAAGGGTGACAATGACAATGCCCGGTTGAAGAACTATAGGCCCATCTCACTTCTAAGCCATGTCTACAAGTTGTTTTCAAGAGTCATCACGAATCGTCTCGCACGCAGGTTCGACGATTTCCAGCCTCCCGAACAAGCCGGATTCCGAAAAGGCTTCAGTACCGTAGACCACATACATACGCTGCGGCAAGTTATACAGAAGACCGAAGAGTATAACCTGCCTCTCTGTTTAGCGTTTGTGGACTACGAGAAAGCCTTCGATTCGATCGAGACTTGGGCTGTACTGCAGTCTCTCCAACGGTGCCAAATTGACTACCGGTACATCGAGGTGTTGAAGTGTTTGTACAAAAACGCCACCATGTCAGTCTGACTTCAGGACCAGACCACGGAACCTATCCTTCTGCAGCGCGGTGTGAGACAGGGAGACGTCATATCTCCGAAACTGTTCACCGCTGCATTGGAGGATGTCTTCAAGGTTCTGGATTGGAAAGGACTTGGCATCAATGTCAACGGCGAGTACATCACTCACCTTCGGTTTGCCGACGATATAGTGGTCATGGCTGAGACCATGGAAGACCTCAGTAAAATGCTCGATGACCTCAGTAGAGCTTCTGAAAGAGTGGGTCTTAAAATGAACATGGACAAAACCAAGGTTATGTCGAATGTTCATGTAACACCCACTCCTATCAAGATCGGAGACTCTACGCTCGAAGTTGTGGACGATTATGTCTACCTGGGACAAACGGTCCAGTTGGGTAGATCTAACTTCGAGAAAGAGGTCAATCGTCGAATCCGACTCGGCTGGGCAGCGTTCGGGAAACTGCGCGGTATCTTCTCGTCCAACTTACCCCAGTGTCTCAAGACGAAAGTCTATGACCAGTGTGTGTTGCCAGTGATTACATACGGGACCGAAACGTGGTCGCTCACAATGGGCCTTATCAGAAAGCTCAAAGTCACCCAAAGGGCAATGGAGAGGGCTATGCTCGGAGTTTCCTTGCGTGATCGAATCAGAAATGAGGACATCCGCATGAGAACCAAGGTTACCGACGTAGCCCGAAGAATCGCCAGACTTAAGTGGCAATGGGCAGGGCACATTGCTCGCAGAACGGATGGCCGATGGGGCCGAAAAGTTCTCGAATGGCGACCGCGAACCGGAAGACGTTGCGTTGGAAGGCCTCCCACTAGGTGGACCGATGACCTGGTCAAGGTTGCAGGAACCCGCTGGATGAGAGAGGCACGGGACCTGTCAATGTGGCGACGCCTGGGGGAGGCCTATGTTCAGCAGTGGACGTCTTTTGGCTGAAATGATGATGATGATGATGACATTGATTCCTGAAACTCACACTAGGATTCCCTGTGTCGTGAGTTCCAGGCTCATTCGTTCCGTTGACATACCTGTGACACAAATAATATTCTAAACAATAATTTTCTAAATCTAACAGTAATTTAAAAATGATAAACCCCACGTAGATTTGGATATTCTCGTTAAAGCATAAAAGTTCTATAATAATAGCTTTTTCACCGACGGTTTTTATGTGTTCAATGAATGAAAAATTCCTCTCTAAGACAAACCCAAGGTAGCATACGGACTCCTTCTTTTTCACGGGAACGTTATTAAATTTAATACTAGGCCATGATTTAAGATTACCTTTTAAAAGAAGTTGATAAGTTTTATGTGGTGCAAAGGTCAGACAGTTACGATCACTCCACTGGGATATTAATTTTAGGCAAGTGTCAGCCAAACTTTCGAGTCCAGCCCGAGTACTTGACTGAATGAGCAGCAGGCCGTCGTCCGCGTAACCGGCGTATGGAAGTGGAATCGCGAGGAAGTCATCGAAGCCTACGTTCCATACATACAGACCCATAACCGAACCCTGAGGGCATCCCATGGTAAGGGACTTTGACATAGAATGATGTCCGAGTTTGAGTTTCGCGGAACAATTTAAGAAGTACGAGTAAACAAGATTGTATATAAATAGTGGTATTGTAGTGTAAATAAAAAATATTAAAGGCGGTCAATACTGGCACTATAGGCTTGAAGTATGTCTTAAAGATTTTTTTCATGATCTTAAAGTTGATGAAAAAAAAACAACCTGTAGCTGTTTGTTCAGCACTCTTGTCAAACCGTCGATCGCACGTCCTGTTTCAACCAAAACCTAAAAGCAACTAATTGTGCGCAGGGGTTGTTTTCGCGACTAGCAAGTCTTGAATTACTCCTAGCGATAACCTTAAAGCTGCGAAAACAGCCTATGCGTGTTAAGTAGCTCCGCGACATTACTTTTAGCTCTTATTTTGGCAAACATTAAGAGCTTTTAGCTGTAACAGTTCTGAAATTGGTAATTTTAATGCTTTCTAGTAATTCATTAACGCCAGCCATTTTTTTTTACATAAAAATCAATTTTAAATAAAAAAATCAAAACAAAAGGCAATATTTTAATTCAATAAGGCTAAAATAAGTAACTTGTGCTATAGCATTTAAAATATATGTATTTAAATGAATAGAACTTTTATTTCTAATGCAACGTACCACCAACCGTGTATATTTATAATTTTTATTTAATTAAAATATCTTCAAAATTATAAACTAACGCAAGGCCCGTCTCGTATTTAGCACTATTATCCTAAAGTTTCACGATGAAGTGCCAGTCGCACAATTTTTGTTTTTCCTGACTTCAGCAAGATACTTATATTTATTTTATAAATACTTACTACATACTCAGTTAGCCATTTTGAAACTTGGTAAAATGTCAGCGAATGTGGCGCCATTTATTGGTCTTTCTGTGTAAAAAAATCTTACACAGAAACATTTTAAAACCCGTGAGTCCTGGAAAGGTATTATTTCATGTCCATCAAAAAGGTTTTAAGTTGTCATAGGGTTACATACAAGACTAATTTAGAACTTAAAAGCTGCCTTGCAAGGTTATATTCACGTTAAATTAAGGTTGTGAAGGTTATATTTGGGTACTGTGTAAGTAGTTCGAAAGGTTCTGGATTTGAGCTATAGGTTTTGCTATAGCTCTCAGAAATGTTCTAAAACGTGGGCCCTTTTTGCACTCAGGAGGTTAATATAAGGTTAATATAACGTTATTGAGCCTGTTAAGACTTACGAGCAGATTTCCATATGAAGGTTCTAGAACCTTTTCAAAACCTTTCTAAAACCAAAAATGTTACTTGGGATACCAAATTGATCCTTTTCGACCATGTAGACAGTATGGAGCGGTAACTTAAAATAACCAATGGCAACGTTATAGGCCTGCAACGTCATTATCATCATCATTGGCAACCTTGTTCCACCCACTGCTGAGTAGGTACCTATAGACTTCTCCGATTTGATGCCATTCTTCCTTGGTCTGCGCGAGAAAGTCTTGGTTGAGGACCAGGACTTTCCAGGGTTCTTCTCAATGACAACCACCCATAAACTAACTATAGACAAATAACTTGTTAGCAGATAATGTTTTGAAGTATCTGTAAGAACTTGGTGCCCGCAGTCAGCCTGAAATATAAACGTACTCGTGTGTGCGCATTCAGTATACAACCTTAACGTAATGGTTTGGTGGTTTGTGTGAAATAAACAAACTTTCATTTAGAACATTGCTTTGTTCAAGATCACGGGCCAAGCAGTCTGGCTCCTCTTCCAGGTGTGTCAAAAGAGTGATATCTTAAAACCCCCCAAAAACAGATACCACACTTAATTTTGATCACTAATCTATTTATTTATATTGTACAATATTGTTTGTTATCCCTAAGTTAATATGTGGTTTATTGTTTTTGTTTTAACCACTCTACCCACTAAAAATAACATTTAGTAAAATAGGTTCAGACGAGTTGTTTACATTGGTCTGAATAATAGGGAAAACTCAATCATAAATCAAATAGTTGTAGTATGCGTGCGCGTACCTACTGCTTGACCATAAAAATATATTCACATAACTCCGAACCTTGTGACGTATACCTATTACCTATAGTTGTACGGACGCCAGTGCATCAAGCTACCCCAAACTGTCAATCAACCTTGAACCTAATGCTTTATCAACAAACATAAAACTCTATTTAAAAAATGTGCCAAAGGAGAATGCCAGCGGCACTATGGGCAAATGTACTCAATTCAAAATTGTTGTGTCTTCATCAAATCATCTTTAAAATACTCGATGGCATGTCTAAATACTACCTCAAAAGATTGAACACAATCGACAATGGCATTTTCGAGATATTTACAAATATGAAATGACTATTTTTAGGTTATGCTCAACCAAAAATTGTTGAAAAAAACTATTTGAAAGGGTCTGAATGGGTTTACGAGTGAGCTTTGTGTCTTTAAAGCATATTTTTGTAAAATCTGTAATGGTTTAGCTATTTCAGGCGGCCCGTGTCTGGTGACCACCTGTGACTAACTCACCAAGTCTAACTGATTTAGATTTTGAGCATTTTAAAATCATATTCTCGCGTTTCATGAAATTGCAAAGCATGGAAGAAATCATTACTAAAATAATCAATCGCTCAGTGTTATTTGTAGATACTATTCAAATCTTAGGGTAGTGGAAATCATGAAATTGTCTTTGTAAGTAGGGTGGGAAGGGAAAACACACAATACTAAATACAGTAAATAAAAGAATGATTATTTCTGGACTTGTATTTTATTCATCTAAAAATAGTGTATCCAATAATGGAGCTGGAACACTAACATTGTTATAACGTGCCCAGCATAAATAGGTACCATACTACGCACATTATATGCACACAGCAACCTTCAGTTCTTCTCCGTCCCAAAAGGAACATAATTATATTTTGTGGCGCCGCGCTGTATCAATAATCCTTTTGATGATACCAATAGACGCTCATTATTGTTGCGTTTGTTGTGGCAGCAACACGTTTATATGTTCTTGAATTAACCTTATTAACAATCCATAATACTGGGCGACCAGGGTTCTGGCAGGAGGGGTGGCATTGGAATGTTAAAATATTGTTCAATATGTGTCTGAGATCGGTTTTGGGTAGCAGAATCTTCCACTCAGTCAGCATCGTGAGTTTGTCTGGTTGCAGTTATCCAGCATGTTCGGCAAACGCTTTCCAGACGTGACACCTGTAGATCAATACAATGACTTGTTTATAATTTGATCAGCCTATATTTATGTACAATCACTAGTAAGATAACAGTAAACAGTGTGGACTAGTGTAGTACGCAAGGGAATTCGTAGAAAAACAAGCTAACGTCCTCTATCGTATGTATTTAAAAAAATATGATATATTACCTGATGAGATAGTACCCCTCGCAGTAATAATTAATTCTTTGTGGGCAGTCTAATGGCACTCGGTGAGTTTTTGATCTCAGTACGGAAACCCCACAGCCGTAGCAGACGGCCGTTTGTCCTACTGCAGGTGTCAACTGTCCCTGGGATGTGAGTGTATTTTGCGACAGTGTAACACACTCCTGACACAATGTGCCTTCGGTTGTAAGCTGAAAAAAAACATATTTAAATAATTATATTTCTGTACAACTAATCTTAAATGATAGGTACCTACTACATACACTTAATATCCTCGAATAGGTACACACTGATTAAAATAAACCATCTTAGTTAATAAGTTGGTTATTAGCAACACATCAGAATGAGGTTCCTACCTATTTAAGTTATATTAAAATCCGGTAACTCAACTGGTGAGGTGAGAAACTAACACACACATGGATTTTACTTTCGCCCTCTAAGATTTGTTATTTGGTATATAAATATAAAAGTACAGTTCCTAAATAAAAAACACCATTCTACGTTAAAAGACAATGTTTACTCTTACCGGTGTTGGTGAGATCCAGACTCGTAAAATGTTCATGATGTTATTCGGAATCTCCGACAACATACGTCTGTGCATAAGTTGCGTTAATCTCAAAGAGCAGTTGAGACATCGCACCACAGTTGCACTCGCCATGATCACAACACAAAAAGTCTTGTATTTAGTTATAAACAACACACACGGTGCAGCGGCGTTTGTATGTTTATTGTCAATGGGTTAGCAGCATTAGAACGGAGTAACTAAAAGGTTCGACTCGAATTACAATGTAACAAAACCAGCAAAAATAACATACCGTCATACTGTATTGTAAAAATGTGACAAACGCACAATAAATGTTAATGTACCCGCACTACGAGTAACATAATCCCTAGTATTGACAGGTGATAGTAAAAAATGGCGTACTATGACGTCGGAAATATAAAAGTACTCATTTATTGTTTGAAAAACTATCCCATTGTAAATAATCGTTAATACTTATTTAAAAAATGTATTTTTATTTTAGATATTTAATGCCGTTTTAGGTTTTGACACACAAGTCATTTATCAAGAGTACTGTACGCTGGCATTCTCCTTTATAGGAGCTTGATGTGTTGGGGTCTATCCATGTCTCTCTTGGCGCGTGGTCTAAATTAAACTAAATCTGCCATCTTTTGTAGTACAACTTCGGAAGCTTGGCACAAGCACACCGAGCAGTGGTTGAAGTCACGCTGTGTATGATGATGATGTCATTAAAGCACCAAAAGACCCGTGTACATTTTTATTTGTTTGGTTTTTATTTTAAATGTACTTGTATTTCTTTTTTCAGTGCCCAAGGATCATATTATTTGACGACAAACTCTGAGACACCGTTCGGAAAAGGAATGGACGGACTGTACCCGAAAAGTAAAAAGAATTCCATTAAAACATAAATAAAAAGAAGAAGGAATAACGGTCTCCTTTAAAGTACTCATGCAGCGATGCTCAATCTAAAGTGTTCGACTTTTTGTACGGTAACCAACTTTAATGCTAAAAATTAATGAACAAATTTCTTGATAAAAAACCGTCAATAAGATTGAGTATTGCAAAACTCTTTGAGATAACTAACACATCACTCCACTTGATTTTTTAAGTGGATTTAATTATTAAAAAAAGTACCTTTAGTACGAAATCTATTGTTAAAACATCACAGAGGCTTTGTAAAGCCTCTAAATTTTCTAAAAATTATCACATTTTTATCACAGTGACTTTTTATCACAATAACACTGACACTGAAATTAATAATGTGATATTATAATTCTTAGAATAAATATTGACAAAATGGCGTTGGGTGTAATACAAGGAGAGTAATTTGTAAGTTTTTTTTTATTACAACTAATATAAGTTGTTTTTGAAGTTTAACGATGAAACGTTACGTTTGGATCTTGATTGGTGATGTTATAAAATTTTAGGATAAATAAAGGTTGAAAGTTCAGTTTTTGTACCTGTAGAGAATTTAATAAAATATGGCTTGGCAAACGGAGAACTGAAGATCAATATATTATAAAGGAAACAAAATAAATATTGTTCTACCGAAAAAAAATACTATCATTCTGTATACAAAATATTAGTGTGAAATGATAGTAATTCTGTTGCCGTCAAGTTTTCTTCTAAGGTAAACGTAAAGGTATTCTTAACGGGTAGCAAATAAATGTTTTATTTTTTCTTAAATAGTAGGTATTTTTCATCTCTAAATAATCTATATCTTTTTAAATGTATATAATTTAAAAAACAGAAATAATAGTAATTACTTGTACAAGCCTACACTGAATTAAAACAAGAGTAGAGTTCAATAGTTGACCTAAAATTTAATTAATAGATTATTAAAATAATAACAAAATATATATTTACAAAATAAAACATTGCTCTGCTTCTACAAAAAAGATTAGAAAATCTTTATTTTTTGCTTAGGTACCTGCTGCTTGACTCTGATTTTCATTATTTGTACACAAGGTAAACTTTATTTTGCTTAAATTTTACTACTTTAAATGTAAGTACCTACTATAGACATCTCAATTTTTAATTTATTGATACTAATAATAACTCAGAATCTACTTAATTATTATTACAAAACTTAATAAATTATTGCAAAACTTAATTATAAATTTTATTGTGAAAAGTATGGGCAGCCTATGCATACAATTACAATTATTATCCATCTACAAACATTGAAATTGACAGGCCACGATCGTAACAATTTTTAAAAAATGTAGTGTATAAGCTAAATAGATGACATTAAAATAATAATTATATTATTATTGTATTATATAAAATGTGAAGAGCCTAAATAATGTAACACATTGAATGTTATATGTAGTAACGCACAATACCTACTAGGTAAGTTATAAGATTGCATCGAATAGAACTTTATAAAAGTTATATTATTATTATATATCATCACATAAATCGATAGTTTTAGTAATTTATTAGTGTTCAATCGGTACTTAAGGGAACAATTATTGTTTTAATTGTATTTCAGGATATTGTACAATATTATATTATATTTTGTTGTTGATTTGATGTAATGTCTGTTTCCAATAGTAAAAATTACAAAAAATCTATAATAGTGTTTTTACTGAACTCCTCGTACTTATTTACAAATCCCATTTGACATTATTTAATTCACCAAAATGTTGTCTTTAGACTAAACAGCAATATTATAATAAATATTTGTCAACGTGCAACAGACAATGTTGGAAACACTAAACTACCTGCCCAACTTAAATGGAACGTGTTAGGACAATGTCTTCCGCAAGTCGAACGAAATGAGAAATATCTAAACATGACTTTCGCTGCCGTGGGCTCGTAAGACCGGAGGATTGATGCACTAAAACAGCGTTACGAACATAACCGCGGTAGACTAAGCAAGAGATGGTGGGAGGATCTTTGAACACTTTGAGCAGCCCAGAATCGTGACTGATAGAAGAAACGCCAAGCATTTGGCCAGCTTTAAAACAACGCCCTGACTTTGCCATCTAAGCCTATTTATTATAGATACAGAAGTCGTCGTCTCACTACCATTCCTCAATATGTTATTCTCAATATTATATTCTTTCAATTTTTTATCCTTTCCTTTTTTTTCTCCCATGAAGTTGTCCATCTTTGCTTTCGCGTCTTTCACGACTAAATATATGACGTAAGCTAATGTTCCATAGAGTAAGAATCTGCAAAGATTAGACAATTGTTTAGCATAATAATAAAACAAATATATAAATTATCCGTGGCCCCTGGAATCCATGATTAAAAACTACAAGATAGCATCACATCATGTCTGTATTCCTCAAAGGGTAAGGGTAACTAGTGGTTGATCTATAGATACAAACCGTACACATAATTATGAAGACTCTGGCCTGTTACTACTAAGAGCTTTTTTTATGAAAAAAGCCTTAAGAGGACGCATTACGATGGATAGTCAAATCATTACTTTTTTAAACAAAAGTATGTTTATTAAATACAATGCTTTGTATTTTTAAAATGTTTTTGTGACGAATTGTAGGTAGATGTGCAAGGTACAATTCTTAACTATAAATATAATTTTAGATATGTCCAGTTTCTCAATAAATGTACCGAAGTGAAAATTTTTACTTCGGTACATAATGCGTCCTCTTAAGCACACACACACAGACTTTGTTACTTTTTACTTAAATATTTTTTTATTTTTTATTTTAACTCAGCTTAGGTAACAAAATAAAGACCACTGGCTAAGACGAGACAAGTAACAACAGTTAGCTTAATGCCATCATCACCTGGTTAGTCTAATTAAGTATGTTGAAATCGTCTTCTAATCTAACGGACTGTAGCTATATACCAGTATTTGACATGGAGCGACTGCCTATCTGATCTCAGTTCGTACTCGGTTATACGATACCCTTTGATAAAACTTGTAGTCAGACTTTCGAAAGTTATTATAATGACTATAAATAAAATGTTATTTTGACCGTAACACAAAGTCAGAAAATAAAAGAATGTGTTGAAAAATCCTATCCTACTATTATTTATATGTGAAAGTTTGTGGAATGTCTGCATGTTTGGATGTTTGTAACTCGTTCACGCAAAAATTATTGAACAGATTCGGATGAAATAAAGCACACAAAAAGTTTATAACTTATACTGACACATAGGCTCCTTTTTTTTTCCCAGCAATACGATCCCGTGGTACAGTTTCCGAACTCCACGCGGGCCGTATCTACGGGCACAAGCTAGGTAGTACCTATTTTTAATAATAATGTTTCAGCTCACCCCATTATGCCAGCCATTCCGTTGAACCACTGTGTTGTTGTATAAATCTCAAATACGATCACAATGCCAAAGGTGATGAACTGATGAGCACTCATTCATAAGGCTGGCATTACACTAACACCTATAACACTTTTTTTTCGGTGTAGGAAATTATCAAATGACTCCTCCCGCACTGGGCAGAGCGGTAGGGAGTGTCAGACTTCAACTGACTAAAAACCACCCATGTTCCTTCTTAGCCCTTTGTGCCGAGGCTGCGGTACCTCTTTCGAACAACCCGCAGCCCCGACGGAACACCACACTATTAACAACAAACTACATGGTAGTTCACACAAAGACTTTTAAATTCTACAGATAGAATTCGATAGAACATCGTGAAAAAAAAAATACTTATATAATTATCCGTAGGACAGCCAACTGGTTGCTTTCTGTACCAAGGTAACGTGTCAAACTTGTTGTATCAACAACACATGGGAACACATTTCTTTATAACATGTTTTTTGATGATGATGCCAACTTCAACAATTTCACCCACAACGACTGCATTCGATGGTTTTCTAGTGTGATTGCCCAGAGCTTGAGGAAATTCACCGGAAAACCAGGCTCACTGACTTCACTCTCGGAATATGCAAGTTGAAGTGGCAATGGGCAGGCCACATCGCTCGAAGAACCGACAACCAATGGGGAAGAAAGGTTCTCGAGTGGCGACCACGAACCGGAAGATGCAGCGTTGGTAGGCCTCCCACCAGGTGGACCGACGACATCGTGAGAGTCGCTGGCAACCGGTGGATGCTAACGGCAGGTTGCCGTTCCTTATGGCGTTCTATGGGGGAGGCCTTTGTAAAGCAGTGGACGTCTTATGGCTGATGATGATGATGTCCAGAGCTTTTATTTGCTACTCTTTTAAGTGCTTTCATGTTACTAGCACATTCAAATTTTACCAAAACAGTACGTGCACAATACTGACATGTTATATTTTTATATTCTATTTATATAACCCTTCTGCATTTCTTCTTACTGCAGTTTTTCTTTTGTACAAACTACTAGAACACCTGGAGCGAGTAGGTTTTTTGTAAAAAAAAAAAAGGTCAAAGCTAACTGAATGGTTGCTTGAAGGCAGTTGGAGTTTTGGCTGATCCATAGTCATAGTCAGATGGGTTGACTGAAAAACATCTCAGGCTTAAACAAAGTATGAACCTAGCTTTACAATTCTAAACAAACACATTGTGTGACAGCTACTGCGGCGTTTGTATTTGTATAACTTTTGTTCTTTAGTTATTTGACTGCTTGCTGTTATTTGTTTTGTCCTGTGTGAAACCAATAAAATATACATTTTCTTTTCTTTCTTGTCTGATGTTTTGATCTACTATTTAGCTGTTGCCCGTGACATGCACACAAAATGAAAAAAAATATATCACCAGAGATAATAAAATATTTCTCTAGAGGCATTATTTTACATTTGTATGGAGAATTGCAGCCCCTGTTCACCTTAAGTTTACGGGCACGAAACTTGCGACGGCCGAGCCATGGCGACGCGACGCGACGGCGATGTATACAAAAGCATTGCACGTGATAGACGGGCACGAAATGGGCGACGGCGGAGCGGGCGATCGAGCAATGCACGGGGGGGGGGGCGGCGCGCGGTGGAGCGACGGCGACGCGGAAGCGACGAAAACAAAATAGTTCGTACTACAGTCTTTTATTTTACGGTTTGTTTCGTTCCCGCGTGAGATATTATCGCCCCGCGTCGCGCCGCATAAGACTGGTTCAGTTTCCAAGGAAGTAAAATATGTACATTATTTTTATGGAATTTTCTTTATTGCTTTAGAGCATGCATAATTACTACGATTTTAATTATTGTTTTTTTTAGACTTACTAAAGATGTATTCCAAATGTTTGTGTTCAAATTAAGAAAACAACCGAATATACCAAACTACTATCTGATTCACTGTGGTGCCATCTGGTTTCTCAGCCTGTAGTAGGACCTGTAGAGTTATCATCGCCATTAATGAATTTATGTCAATGCGTTCTTTCACGTCGCGGTAAAATAAAACTAATAAAGTAGTGAACTGAAGATGAAAATGCTGAAACAAAAATAATGTCATAATAGGGCATTAAAAAAATCGCTCTAAACAATTAAAAACATGTTATTACTGTTAAAATAAGAATCAGTTGTAAAGTAAAACATCACACGCGATTATCATATTTTTATAATAGGTACACACGGCTACACATCAAGCTATACAAAACCAGTTAATCTTGGCCTCACTTTACTAGATCTTTTCGCACAATGAACGATCAGATTATACTGGTTTTGTATAGCTTGATGTGTAGCCGTGTGTACCTATTACATTTTAATAGAAAATGAAACATTCACTAATAATGTTAAAGAAATAGAGAAAATGTTCATTAATTAGGTAACTATTCCATTTTTTATCGTAGAATTGCACCCACTTTCGCCGATAATGTTCATTTAAAATAAAAAATTATTTATTTTATTTTTATCACGTATTTAACATTCAAAACGTCCCGTAATAGATATTTCCTTTGAAATCAAACGACACGAACAATAAATGATTTTCATGCAGAAACAAATAAAAAGTGCACCCATTGTTTTATAAGCCTACGTCATAGGTAGTGATTCTACATATACTTTTGTCAGTTTCACATAAGTTGATCCAAAAAAAATTAGTAAGCCATAAACGTAAGCAAATGTGTAAACAATGATTGTTATACTGCGTAATTGTTTACAAATACTGTTAAGATGACCAATTCTTTATATAATTATAAGAGTCATCCATTCTGTACCTCATCATCGGTCTAAAGCAGTTCACTGCTGGCCTCTCCAATTGGCTCATCATCCATCATCCATTGGCTCTCCACTCAGCTCGATTTTCGGCAGCTATGATCCAATTTTGACTAGCCACACATTGCTCACATCACACACACACATCATCGCTGCATATCGTTCCGTAACAGTTCCACCATCTATCTGTACCAATCGAGGAGAAAGATTAAGGTTCACACAGTACCTTCTGCGATCACTTTATGAACATTCGATAATAATTGATCATTGATAATTATTGATCATTCTCCAAAAATAAAACAAAGTGTTGTTTAGTTTCCTCCGTGCCTCGGAAAGCACGTTTAGAAGTTGGTTCCGGCTGCCATATATATAGATCTTTGGCAGTCGTTACAGGTAGTCAGCGACCTGAAAGTCTGACAACCAGTCTCACCAAAAGGGTATCGTATCATCTAGTATTAACTGAGTTGTGGAGATCAGATAGGCAGTCGCTCCGTGTAAAATACTGGTACTCAGCTGCACTTAAAATCTGATAAATCGATTCGAGAAAAATGTTTTTAAGCTCAAAACTTAACTCATCCGATTTAATTTAATGCTATCTCCCTCTACGTCTGCTAAAGTTTGGCTTTGGGTAAATTAAATAAAGTTGCTTTAAAATTGATACTAAACACGTAGGTATATTTAGAAAAAAACATGAAAATGCACATTATAATTATGAGAAACTGTGAGAGACGGCTAGAGAGACATACCAGACCTAAGAAATAATAAGTATTTATAACCAACTAGGTTACCTGAACTGGCTAAACCACTCCACTGACCAGCATGCCTGAGAGATATTTCTCTATGACATGTAAAAGCCGAACGAGAAGCCCATGGGTGTCATGCAAATTCTGATACCAGGTTATGCAATAACCACAATATAAAGAATAAGTGTCTGAAATTAAAACAAAGAAGAAAATGTGAAGAAGCATTTATTATGAGCATGATTTTCAAGTAGACATCTAATATACAGTTCATACATACAAATTATACTATACATCAAAATGTACAATTCATGGCTTGGTAAGACTGGCTGTCTACGATGCAACGATCCTTACATTTAAAAATTAGATTAATAAAATTATATCAAACCTATATTTACTTGATTTACACAAAATGTTTTATAATACATTTTAAACAAACATTTCGAATGCTTATTATCTAAATCACGAATAGCGATCCACTAGGGACAGTGCTATTTTTATTAATTAATTATCCTATTACCTATGATTTTTATACAAGGTGGTGCCGACAATACGACAATAAATGAAACCACTGGTAGTTTTAGTTCATATGAACATTTAACTATCAAATACATCGTAAAACCAAAAAAAAAAACTAAAAAACGAACTAGCATAAAACTGTAAACGAAATACAATACAATTTACAAACAAATATTGGTTTACTAACCTTAGGAATAATTTGCACCGGTTAACGTGTGGAAAAAAAGGGACAAAAAGAATTTGGCAAAGACATTTAGGTACGTTTCGGTTCGATTTCGGTGTTAAGATTTATTTGATAGTTTAAAAATATTCCAACGAACTAGAACTACCAGGCCTTGCGCCTTGCAGGTCGCATCTTAGGAACCTTATTAAATCCCCTCCACGCTCTACCGACTTCTACTCTTATTCCTTCACTGTACACGCCGTGCGGCTGTGGAATTCACTTCCGCCTGACATTAGGGACTGCCAAACTGTTGCAATCTTCAAAGGAAGAGTAAAAGAACATTATCTTTCCATTTCGTCATAGTTGCATAACTATTTAATATTAGTTATATTTCTTTAGAAATAAGCATTACCTTTGTACTATTTTCTGTCCCTTTCTTCTTTTCTGTATTTAGTGTGTACATAAATTATTAAATAAATAAATACCACTGGTTTAATTTATTGTCGTATTGTCGGCACCACCCTGTATGCTTAATAAAATTTAAAAAATATAGGTACATACAATGATATACACCAAGCCTCTACAATCTGTCAAAGTTTAACAGATTTTCAACTTTATCACTAAACGATTAGGTGCAAGGTTGATTGGTAAAATCTGGCAGTTTTTAGCGACTTGATGTGCTGACATCTGTGCTTTCAAACGCCAGGAGTACTAGCAGTTTTATTGAAAAACCAACCGACCAATTTTTCGTATGCTTCCATTTCTTTATATTCTGTGTCCACAGAGCGTTCATAACGTCTTACAATGTTTCTTACACCCATGTACACAGCATACCAAAATCCTGCTACCCACCAAATTCTGTAAAAAATTATGTTTATTAAAAACACGAAAAAATGGAACAGAAATAACTTGTCAAGCAGCAGATACATACACCCACATTTCGAAATTGTTTAAGTCTCCCAATAAAGAAGACGATTTTTTTTTAAATTATTTTCTTTCATTCACAGATTAAACATGAACAATTAAAAACTATTTCATTAAATATTTTGTTTTTTAATTTTTATTGCTACGTGATGAACTGAGAGCCTTCAAAAGTCAGTGACAATTAAACTTAGGAGAAGACAATCTAGAGAATTTAAACAGGTTTTCCAACAATTTGATCTAATAATGAACAAAGAAAATAAACATCTAGGTATTGTGTAATAGTCATAATATTTATATAATTATGTTGGAAACAATTAGTATTATTAACTTGTAATTGAATGTACCTAATATAAGGAAAAGAGCATGTTGTTCTAAAACATTAATTTATGAAGATAAGAAAGGACTTTTAAAATCATATTAAAGTTATAAGTATGGGATTGTGCGTTTATTTTGATTAATTATAGTCAGGCATTTTTAATCATTATGTAGTTCAACAATTTTAAGCTAAAATCATGGTAGGTGATAGATATGTGGCAGATGGATTATTATCTTCCATTCCATTCCATTCTTCCTAGTTCCATGTTATTTAAAGTCGGCACAACACGTTTTTTCCATTCTCTCCTGTCAATCGGCATGCTGTTAGTTAAACTCCATTTCACGAAAGAAGTCCCGCGGACAATAATTGTGGAACTAAATTTGACAGATGGGGAGATATGGAGAGAGAGAGAGAGAGATCGTCTGCGGGACTTCTTTCGTGAAATGGACTTTACTTCCTTTTCTTTCATATCATTTGTCACACAATCCATCCATCTGTACTGTGCAGCTTCGTTTTGTAAATCAGCTGCAGGGCTTTAGTTACCAAAAAAAGACGAATTAAAAAAACAGTGTTTGATTTCGTTTATAAATCACCGACTTAAACAAAAAAGGTTTTTTTCATTTTAACTTTAATTGTAAACATTTCATAAGTCGCGTTTGTTCTTACAATGATATTTTAGTAAGTAATGAATATGAATAAAATTATTTTACATGAAATAACCACTTCAGGAGAAGATTTTTGACGCAATTTTTAGTATAACCCGGTTCATTAAAGAAAGGAATCTAAAATGGCGGTTTTTATCATGTCCTCACGCTCGCACACTATAGTGAGCGAGCGAGAGGACATGCCATGTGTTGCCATTTTAGATTCCTTTCTTTAATGAACCGGGTTATAGGGCTAGATGCTTTATCATATATCATTTATAGTTGGTTTGTAACAGATAAATAACTATTCAAAGTTTACGGAAATAAAACTAATGATATGATCGGAATGGCCAATGTGAAGATTCCATCGGCCACATGGTACCAAGTATCTCGCATATGCTTACCTAATAGGTGAAACCGTAAACAAAATATAATTAAATATTATCATACAATCGTATCCAGTGTCAAAAATAAAGGATATAAACAAATAATAAACAGGGAGATAAACAGTGTAATGTGTGTGATACTCTCACGAACTTATAAACTGAGACGAACGACTCTCTTTAGTTGAGTGTAATCTTGGACAAAGTAACAAGCCCAATATTTAAAAAATGCTCGGATTGTAAGTGAATTAAATGTATATTTTTATTAATTTCCTGTAAAAACAAAGATTTTAACATTTACTTCGTTACATTTTAGTTTGTTGGATTGAAACTAACATTGAATTATTTTTGAATGTTTAATATTTAACTGCCTGCCAATCCCCAAATTGCCCTCAGTTCATTAATTAATTCAGCCTTAGCCAATTAATTATGCCTTAGTTAATTTATTGATTACTGATTATATTTTTGGTTTACTTCCAATTATAAATCTGTCTCAATCTGACTCACAACCATCATGAAGTTTTGATAATTATATCAAGTCCCAAATATCGAGCTCATGAAGCTGTAACAACTGCCCATCATCATCCATCTAGTCTTTTCCTAACTACGTTGGGGCTGGTTTCCATTCTAACTGTATCCACTGAATACCAATATTTTTCATGAAGCAACTGATTAACTGACTTCTAAAACTTAATAGGAAGTTACGGTCGTTTTATCAACGAGGACATTTTGCTCTGCGGACGTTACAATCCTAATTGAGCAAAACCTAATCATGGCTAGAGAAAAATAGTATTATGTAAAAAAAAAAAACTTCAAGACTTCAAAATGTAGAAACGTGAGGGAATGCCGTTCTTGCTTTTTTTTGTTATTTTATGCAGTAGGTAGGTACATCGTCAGGTTGTATGTTAATTTAAATAAATACAATTCGCGACCATAAAATAAATTGCCTCACTGTGAGTTAAACTCATTACATTCATCAATAAAACCTGAAAATGGCAAATAAGTGTTAGAAAATTTTATTTTTGCGAGCTTTCCTGACGCTTTAATAAATGTTTCATTAGTATAGTAACGATTTTGTTTCCTAGCAGCCCGTTGTCTGGATTTGTCTTTGATTCATGGCATAAAAAAGTCAAACTCAAAAATGCTAAACTTTACATGGAAAAAAAAATCATTTTGATTACCCAGTGTATCATTCGGGTGTTTGAGATAATTATATATGAGAGATGAAATAGGAAATTAAATCGGTGGGATTTGTCCATTAGCTGTGTGATGGATGCAGGGAGAGATACAGGCCAAGTAGCATGATGGGTTTCTGACCATTTTGGTTTGAAAATCGATTAAAGATTTCACGACTAAAAATCAAAATAAATTAAACAAGTTTGTTTATGAAAATGTTTTATTTGTTCATGGTGGTTAAGTCACATCACTTCATCACGCTTGCATAAAGTCACGCATTTTTTATTGTCATTGCATCGAGCTAGGCAGAAACAACACAAGCCACCTGCAATAATCCTTACAAATATACAATACAATACAAACACTAACACACTACAATACTTACAGTAGTATACAATACAATACAAATTTGTGTAATTAAGTATATTTAATACAGTAGTATTAAATATACTTAATTACACAAAATTTATTTACATTTTACAATAATATTATGTAACATTTTTGTATGCTTATGACGAATAGCAGTTTTCTGGCTATGGGGACAAGCCATTTTATAAACTTAATGTATGTACCCTACTTATCTACTTTATGGTCTCCATTCTGAGGAACTTAAAAACTAGGAGTACTTGTAGATTCATTGTAAACCCATCTGGCTAATTCTTCATATGACTGCATTTCTGTAAAACCTGTTTCAGCGGAGCCTTTGATCATGTTCTTTAAACCATATAAAAGGGCAAATGCGGCACCCCCAAGAAATACAATTCTGTAACATAAAATTCTACATTATATTATAAAGCGTAGGTACACGAATTGAAACTAATAATCCTGTCAATCTTAGGTAGGTACTTACGTCCACATTTCGCAAAATTTAGTTATCAAAAAATTGTATTTAATTTACGGTTAAATCATGAATAATTTAATCAAATTCATTAAATCTTTTATATTTATTTTTGCTCGTGGCACGTGAAGTAATTAAAATGCAGAGGCTCCGACAGACACTGAATTATAAACCTGAAACGAGGCACCGAAATATTTTAAATAGGGTTTTTTTAACGAACAATGAAAATAAACATGTATTGTCAAAATACTCTTACTACATGAATTACGTCAAAAAATCGTAATCGTTGTTGAATTTAGTGAATGGAACAAAGCGTGTTGATCTAAAACATGTTATTGTGACGTACGAAGGTTTTTTTTTAAGAAATATAGGAATAATAATTATATCTATAAAAAATCGTTAGTTTAGGGGTTAGTGACGGGATGTTAGTTTGAAAACTTTTGAATTCCTTCCGTTTGAAAGGAAAAGGTTGTTGTGTCGGTTTTTGGAAGCTGTCCCTTGAGGCTTCTGATAACTCGGATTTCATATGCATAATTACGAGATCAATTTTCTCTGTTATTATCGCCATTGTTGAAGGTACACCCTCCCCAAGTTGAACTAACTGTGAACATAACAAATGATAGTATTTTTATAAAGTCATATTTATATTCGGAGATTTCTGGGTGTAAGGTTGGTTTAATTAATATCTGGTGTTTGGGTTATCAGTAAATCTAAGACTTACTATGTTTAATATGTTTTTATGATATTTTTATTTGTTCTCAGTGCTATAATGTCAGCTGCGATGATGGTGACCTTATACTTGGGCTCCCAGTATCTACTAGATTTGAATAACATGCAAATTCCCGTCAAAAACTTTACCGGAACAGAAGGTATTATTTCATTAAACAATTTAAATAGTCTGTTAATATTTGAATCAGTAAGACTAATTTATTTAAATATTTTATTTTTGTTTTAGGTGATGATGGCATGGATCTTCAGAAAACACAACAAAGCGTATTATAGTTTTTTTTGTTAGTACAGTAGTTTACAAACACAAAAACTAAATCTACATCTTAATAATGGTTTTGTAAATCTACTTGAACTACAATGAATTGTAATGAAAGAATAATATAGCAAAACAATTCAATAACAATGCAAAACTCGGTTTTTAGAACTTTATTTAAGGTTAATACATATCCACAAGCACTGGACGGGATCAACATCGTCTTACCATGGATTTTTTTCTGTGAAACTACATACTAAATGCATCGTTACCGATAAACGCTAAAACCTGGTTGATGACGAGCAGACAAGGTGAAGTGAAGTTAACCCCATGATTATACGTGTATATCTTTAAGGGGAATTATAAAACGAGCGAATAAAAAATAACTAAGCGACTGATGATGATATACTGTTTTTATAACTTGAGCGGTATGA
Source organism: Diarsia mendica (assembly GCA_949316265.1). Classification (NCBI taxonomy): domain Eukaryota; kingdom Metazoa; phylum Arthropoda; class Insecta; order Lepidoptera; family Noctuidae; genus Diarsia; species Diarsia mendica. The sequence goes on from OX438895.1 coordinate 16,534,444, forward strand.
ATTTGAGTAAGCGAAAAATAAACTAAACTAACGACAAATATTGATTAATAATAAAATCCGGAACGAGCTTACAAAAAGTGTTTTGTGATAAATCCATTTCAGATATTAAAATTACTAACTGAGCGACAAAATTACTAAGTGAGCGACTAGAAATACACAAAGGGTAACTTAAATATTAAGATAGAGACGATTTTTCCAATTGAGGTTTTACATATTATACTACTAAAAAGTTCAGATTGAGCAACGTTTTGTAAGCTGCTTTATTAATGATTAATGGTTACTGATATTCTATTTGAGCTCTTATGTTTATTATTTTGATAACTTATTTAAATGAAAACTACAGATTGTTTGAAGCGCGCGAATTCGAATGGGGGCAAAAAGGCTAGTACGACTGTCTGCCATCACGTTAAATGTCTAGTCATCCGAATAGCGGATGAATAAATTTAATTAGTCGTCCGATTAGCCGGATGAATAACCAAAATTATAGGCTGTTGCTAGTCGTCCGCTAAGTGGATGAATCACCGTCTCGCGACAGTATCCTTTAAGGGCGGCATGGGCACCGGGCCGTAGGCCGACGAAGGAGGCCGGCGGAGGCCCGGCACTTTGGGGACAGAAGATATTAGTGTTATTTAATATGCGAGCGAAGCGAGCGCGCGTCATGGAGTACATGCGTTGCATGTATGAGTGACGTGACCAAAAGCTTTGTTCTAATAATATTATTATGATAGATTAAGATTAGTATTAGTATATAGATTAGGATTAGTAATAAACATTATGTTATTTTAATTTAGGACTTAAAACTTTTATGGAAAACGTTTTTATGTCTTTCGTATATTATTGATTGTAATATTTATGAAAAATGGATTTAGGACATATTATATTTAGGGATTTCAATTTTATGACATGTGATATTATGTGATATTTCGTTCGGGTAAGTTATCATTCGGACAAATGATGATTAGGACAAAAAAAGTTATGGCATTTTAAATTATGGATAAAAAAGTTAGGTGACACAATAGAGAACCCTTCATTTGATTTAAGTAAATACATATTGCTTTATTTTTTCGGAATACATGCAACCTACCCTTAAATAATTAAATTTCTTAGCTAAAAGTGTTTCCTCAAATAGTTATTTCATACGAACATTTTCAAAAAAAAAGTGTGGTCATAGTACTCTACTCATTATAGTAATTTTCAAAGTGATTTTTCTAATCGAAACACTTCATTTAAGATAAAATGCCGTTCAGTATAAATAAATCCTTTGCCAAATATTGGAAAAAATGCAGGACGTAACGTTGTCACTCATACAAATATTGGGTCGCTCAAAAATTATGAAGCTACTCATTTTGTATTTTAAGTAGCTCAAATTAATGTTTGTAAATTGCCGTTCTGTTGATTTCTTGTCGCTTACAGTCAGTCGCTCACTTAGTAATTCTGTGACCTAATTTAATTATTTTTGTAACTTAAAATTTTAATTTACAGTCACTCGTTTAAATACTACCCTATCTTTAATGATTCATTGCCTTTTTAGGGCCATTTTTTTTTGTTGCATAAGTTATATTAAATAAAATATTCACTTGTTATGCATTTTTGAATTTTCTTATTGAAGTCCCTTTACACATTGACGCGCCTTGTTCCTGAATACATATTCCTCGGAGAGATGTAGTTCAGTTCGTATACTTGTTACTTAAGGGCAGTGCAGCCAGTTTTTGATACCGCGGCCATTTCCATTTAATAGGACATTTCGGTTTACTCATAATATTTTCCTAGTGATGAAATAAATTACAGAAAGACGTGACCTACACGAAAATGATTGTTTAGCCTTTTCAATGGAGATTATTTATTCAATTTGAAAAATATCTATATTTCGATCTTGGCTTGGAATGGTCGTGGCGCATAACAATACAGAGAAATATAAATATTTTTTATTGAATAGAGCATGTTATTAAAAAAGCGTGGTTTTTATAGGAATCGTTTGGAATCACACATTAGTTAATGTTGAGACGTCGAAAGGTGCGGGTCATTGAACTGAAACCTACAAAATGGATGCAGTTGGACCGGGAATGTGAGTACCTACTTGTTTACAACGATAAAAAAAAGTTTTAACATTATTTTAAAATTGCCGATGGGCTCGAAAAGTTTGGGAGTGGCGACCGCTAGACGGAAGACGAGATGGACCGGTAACCTGGAAGGTTACGGGGATCCGCTGGATGCGAGACGGGACCGGTTAATAGTGCGACACTTGGGGGAGGCCCATGTCCAGCAGTGGACGTCTTTCGGCTGAAATGATGATTTAAATAAACAAAGAGTCATGCCCGAGTCACGCATATATTGTCCTTGTTTTTAATAAACATACTTGAAGATGCCATTTCTATCGTAGTTATGTTCTAGTTTTCAACTTTATTTTTTATTTTTTTATTGTCTCGTTTCTTTTCGCAGGTTCTTGCTTACCGGCTCGATATATTACGGTTTATATCTAATATATCCTACAGTGAAACGCTTCTTTGTCGATGTATTTACTTTACAAAATGACGATGATTATGAAGCTCCTTCGGGATCTTACGAGCAGTATACGAATTGGTCAGACACTTGGACGTCATATGTTGCTGGAAATGCAAGCACAATGGGAACAACGGCAACGGATACACAATAATCTTGAGGATGGTTATCAACAAATCGCACTGCTAATACATACAAGACTGTATCAACTCAAAATTAAGTTTTTTTCAGAAATGATGGAAAAGTTACCGATTGTAAAAAAGTGGCTGAATTTTAAAATTAGTCATAGAATTCTTGCACTATTTCAGTGACGGTTTTATTGGCGCGTAGAGAATTAAATTTTACAGATGAAGAATGAGTTATCTCGAAAGTCTTTTTTTGAGTTGATACAGTCTTGTGTTAGCAGTGCGAAATGTGTCGCAAGGAGTATTGTCATTGATCATCTGCCAACCCATTCCAAACTATATTGGGGACGACTGACAGTCTTACTGAAAGCAGCAAAAATATATAATAATATATTCATATATTATATATTTTACATGGAGCGACTGGATATCTTCCACAAGCCAGTTAATTAGCAGAAGTGTCACCTATTCTTTTTTAACCCACTTCCCAAAAAGGAGGAGGTTGTTTTCTTCAACTGTATCTATATAAATCATGTATATTTCATGTTTTTGAAAATGCAATGTTTGGGGTTAGTTATTAATAAGTGTTTATTTGTATGGTTGAATTATTCATGAAAAATATTGTTTATATTAATTATGTATATTCAGAAGCCAGTTATAACTAATTTGATAGTTATAATAAAATTGTTAAACTTGTTTAATTTTACAGCATTGTTTCATGTAAGAGTTATGGATAATGAATATATTATGATATTATGGTGATGCAGAAAATTATTTAAATGAATAAAATATATAGTGGCTTTGTAAGCGTTGCAGTATTTTTTTGTAATGCACATAGGTACCTCACTAATTACTAAACGAATGGAATTAAGACAGTAATAAAGTTGTGTTCAGAAAAGATGACAAAAAGATTTGTTGTCATGTACAAATTATGTTGACTGAATAGCTGGCATGACACTCTTGCAAATAAATTAATTTTACTCGACTTGTTTTTGCTTCTTAACACCGATTCATTTACTAGTTTTTCTTGCCAATTATTAAGGGGCCTTGTACAGACAAGACTTGCGGAACTTTAGGCAATTTCGGTGCGATGCTATGTTTGTGTGCAGCGATAACACCGACGAACGCACACACGGGCATTTCGAGCGTTGAACTACGGTTGAAAAATTTGATCATTTAGACGATTATTATTTTAAGTGACATAATTTTATAGTAAGTAAGTACACTTTGAAAAATAGTCTGGAATGTGTGTTGTGTATAGGTACAGTATATCAATCAACATAAAAATGGTTCAATTTGGTGTTAGATGAAATAATATTCATTTAATAAATCAAAAATTATGATATCTATTTTAATCACAGATTTAAATTTTGTTGTAAATTGGTTGCAAAAGCACTACAACACGTCAAAAATAAATAATGTTTCCGTCTCTTTTTAACCGACTCCTAAAAAAGGAAGTAGGTTCTCTATTCGTATGTTTTTTTTATGTGGTCCGCGCATATCTCCGACAATTGTGGACCGATTTTCAAAATTATTTTTTTGTTTGAAAAGGTATACTCCCAAGGTGGTCCCATTGTCACCAAGTCAGTTACTGATGATGGGAACTCTGAGTAATTGAGGGCAACCCTCGAATATCATAGGTGCACATAACGTTTTCCATACATTTTCAGAAGCTGTTCAAGTATTTGCGTCTGATAATCATAATTTCATGTGGCGGCGCTGCGCTGATGACGGAAGGTGCAACTCCTCAACGGTCAGGACTTGAAAGAAAATTCCTTCAAAATTATACGTACTTATGGATCGATAGTTGTATTCTTTCAGGCTATTAGGTTGAACTGATTATAGACGGTAAATCTCATTAACCGACTTAATAAAAAGGAGGTTCTCAATTCGTCGGCTAGGAAAATTTTAGGTTTTTCCGTCATGGGTGTCGTTTTCATGGTTTTTGGGGTCGCTGATTACGAAAATGAAGTCAAAATGAAAATCAAGATGGCGCCAACGAAAATTTTTGGGTTTTCCGTCATGGGTGTCGTTTTCATGGTTTTTGGGGTCGCTGATTACGAAAATGAGGTCAAAATGAAAATCCAAGATGGCAGCCTGGTTTTTTTTTTGTTTTTCCGTCATGGGTGTCGTTTTGATGGTTTTTGGGGTCGCTGATTACGAATATGAGGTCAAAATGAAAATCATGATGGCGCCAACGAAAATTTTAGGTTTTTCCGTCATGGGTGTCGTTTTCATGGTTTTCGGGGGTCAAAATTTAGAAATACATAAAATGGGTTTGTTAAACATGAAATCGAAATAAATATTAATAAGTTATACTAGACAAAATGTAAAATAACATGAACAGGAAAAAAAATGGAATTATAGGCATTGTCATTCAAATAGTCCGTTAGCCGTTATCACGTTTCCAACGGGCACCACGTGGAGGTGGACCGACACCTAGCGTTTTTTTTTTTGGTTGTTTATTTTCATTGATTTTATACACAATGTTCAAATCAGATTTGAAGTATTATACGTGATGAAGGAAAAAAAAAACATTTGATTTTTTGTTAGGTTTTGTGCTTTCGAGGTCAAGAATGTCGATAACGCCTGAAGGAATGCTGGCTTATTTTGTAAAAAAAAAAGGTCATTGGCCGTATGCAGTATGTAGACTTTGACCCTAGATAGATATAATTATTTATTTTAAATTTGTATGCTTTTTAGGTTTAATCATTTTGTGTTTCGTTTTTTTTATGTATTTTTTTAATCATATTTGTTGAAATTCAAAATTATGAGCATTGGCCCGTAAGTTATCTGGGAGTGGTCTCTCCCCAAATGATTCAACTAAATCTTTCAATCTTGCCGATGTTTGCCTATATCTTGGCCGACTAGTTGTGTGTGATCCACGAGACAAAATTTGCTCCAGTTTCAGTTCCGTCAGGCTTTGCTGCCGACGAAGTTCATCCAAAAACTTCCATATAGATGGGTGATGAGATGAGCCGATAGAAGTGACTAGAATCCCCTGTGAAAGCCTTCAACGGAGTTGTTCGTTCGGGGAATTTCCTGAAGAACTGCATCAAAAGTATTCCACAGATCAATAGGAAATCTAGGAGCTCGCCTGCCCCGTCTTTCCAACCTTCCGATCCAGTTATCTTCAAAATAATCAATGCCTTGTCGGAGGAGGCCAGAATGCACAATATAAAACAGATTCGAGCAGTTCGTCAAAAGCGTTGATAACTGGTTCTGATGGAACATACGCTAAAGCACATAATTTATTTATTTATTAATAACCAACTTATATTTTATTTAATTTTTAATTTTATTTTATTTTTACATTGTTTACACTTACTTTGTAATTTGTATATACTTTTGTTTATTACTGATTGTGTCTGTAGTAAATCTTAAATTTAACTGACACCTTGCTATTGTATCGAGTCTGGTTCTTCTAACCAACCAAACAGACAGATGTGTGCTGGGGAGTTTGTTCCGCCACTTCTTCTTTCCAGCTAAACACTAGGAAGTGCCGATGGGTGGGCGTTTTTGGTGGACTGTCTTATAAAAAATGTAAATACAGTGAAACCTGGTTAAATGTGTCTCAGATATTCAATTTGTTTCATGGGACCCCAGTATGAGTTCCAGTTATAGAGATTTCTCACTTATCCATGTCCTAGTTAGCCAAATTTCACTGTAGTAAAGTAAAGTAAAGTAAAGTAAATTTTGACCTTCGAAAAGTGCTGATTATCAGCCTAGTTTGAATAAATGAATTTTGATTTTGATTTTGATTTTGATATTTACAGTGACACCACACGTACAAGTTATAGGTTGAACAAAAAACAAAAAACTTAGAAATAAAAAATAATAATAACAAAACTAAGAAAAAAAAAACATTATTACAATAAAAATTAACAAAACATTCTCGCGTGATCGCGCCAGGACTCAGCCGAACCTTATCTCGGGCCCATGGGAGACAGGTCTCAGAACAGCCGCCGTCCTAACGGGATCAAATAGACGCGATACGCGCCTCCGAACAATATTACAATTTCTGAACTTAAAGCTACCCTTACCTCATTTCTTCGAGCCGGTCTCACTTCCTTGACCCCTCGCAAGTTGTGTAACTGTGTATGTGTATAATGAGTGTATATGACCTTGCGATGGTTTGCTGGTAGTTCCGGACGATTCTTCCACGTCGCTGCAAGCCACGCCGTTAACGCGAGCCACCACACTCACTCCGTATTAGTCTAACCACAAAAGCCTCGGTGCTTTTCCAATAGCACTCCCGTGACAAGGCAAACCAATGATATTATCAATAACCCGTTCGACATTCACAGCGTCGCTAACCGTACTGCTTAACTAGTATAATTGGGTGCCGCGAAATGACTCCACAAGTCGATTTAATCAATGCGCGTGCGCTTTCACCCGTTCTATGGCTACTATAATAATCGTTCGACGCCCAGCGCGACTCAATACGAACTACTTCACGCCGAGCCCAGCGCTCGACCTCTACCTCCGCCCCTTCGCCTCTGTCGCACCGAGGCGGAGAAAATCAAAAATCTGAAGGTAGATTATAAACAATCACCCCCCCCGGACCGACCCGTTGTCGGTCCGCTCAAACTCCCGGGAGTCGAGATAAAGTTGAAACTGCCCGTCTAAGGATCGAGTCCCTCACCTGGACGTCTGCGATCCTTGGAAACCCATCCTTGCCCGTAATCAGGTTAACAATGCGCCCCCGTCGCCAACACAACGGTGATAGGTTAGCATCCTTAACCAGAACGAGGTCTCCAACGCAGGGTGGGGTCGTCCTGTCCGTCCACTTAACGCGTTGCTGTAGAATATGCAAATACTCCAGCGACCATCGCTTCCAAAAATTTTGGCTCATTTGCCGTAACATCTGATACCGTGACAACCGGTACAACTTGACATCAGTATACGGATATTCCGGCAAGGCGTTAAGTGGTTGGCCAATCAAAAAATGACCTGGGGTCATGGCCTCAAGGTCATTCGGGTCAGCGCTCAACGGGCACAAAGGTCGCGAGTTTAAGACCGCCTCAATTCTGCAAAACACCGTTGACAACTCCTCAAAGGTGAGAATCGTTGAGCCGATGACCCGATACAAGTGAGTCTTGGAAGACTTGACTACTGCCTCGAAAATTCCACCCCAGTGGGGGCATCCAGGTGGACTAAAATACCACGAAATGCCCCGACTGGCGAGGCCCGTGCCAATCTCTCGCTCATTCTGACTTAAGAACAATACAATTTCCTTTAAGCACCGGTCGGCGCCCTTGAAGTTGGTACCACAGTCCGACCGAATCAGTGACGGTACTCCCCGTCTAGAAACAAATCGATCTAACGCCGCCAGAAAGGCCTCCGTAGAGAGATCATCCCAACCTAGTTGAGCCAACCAAAGCTTCTGAATGAAGCACTTTCCCATGAACGTGACCGGCGCGATCCAACCGGTTGGATCGAACGTTCGTGCGATAGTCGAAAGGACCGATCGCTTGGTCCAGGTCTTCGACAGCAACTCGGCCTCACAACTGTATGTGAAGGCATCCTGACTCGGTCGATACTGGACCCCTAAAATGGCCAACGCATGAAGATTCTCCGAATCCTCAAACAAATGCGGGTCTTGTTGATACTCAGTTGGCAGTCCTGCCAGTACCTCTGGGCAGTTCGACAGCCATTTCCTGAGTTCATAGCCACCGGAGGCCATGAGCGCCACCAATTCATCCCTTAAGATGAGCGCCTGCTCAATACAGTCTGAGCCCGTACAAATGTCGTCTACATAGACGTCCCTATCAATGACAGCAGCCGCGCGGGGAAAGCGGAGCCGTTCTTGATCAGCCAGTTCTCGTAGCGTACGCATGGCTACATATGGGCTGGGCTTTAATCCGTACGTGTTTGTGTTGAGCTCGTACGTGACCATCGGTTCTTCTGGGCTCTCTCGCCACAATATCAGCTGGAACCGACGGTCGTCTGGATGAATCTCAGTTTGACGAAACATCATCCGTACGTCCGTAACGAAGACAACCTGGTGTCTCCTGAAGTCCGTGAGAATGTCTGCAATGTCTCTGGTCAGCTTAGGACCAGCATGGAGACATTGATTCAGGGACACCCCGCTAGACGTCTCCGCGCTCCCGTCGAACACGACCCTAATCTTTGAGTCAGGTGTCTTCAAAACAGCATGATGAGGCAACACATAATGCTCCTCATGACGATAGTCAACCCTGGACACCGACATGTGACCCAACGTCAGGTATTCGCGCATGAACTCCACATACTTCTGTCGGAAGTTGGAGTCCCGCTTCATGCGCCTTCCCATTGCCACTAACCGCTTTTCTGCCAGACTCCATGAGCTCCCCAGCGGAGGTCGAGTTGACAGAAATGGCAACCTTGTCATAAATCTACCCGATGGGAGGCGCACCGTGTTACATCGATAGAATGTTTCGCACTCCTCATCACGTGGGTTATTTCTAAGAGCGGTGGGTGGCTCTTCCGTTGCCCAGAACCGTTGCAGGACGTCGGATAACACGCTGCCATAATATATGGAGCTATAATCCGTTGAGTGCTGTGGTTCCCGTACTGGGCCCAATAACGCGTAACCACCTGCGGTACGCATGGCCACAACCCCGTTTGGTTGCAGCTCCCGTTTGCCGCTTCGGAGCAGCTTCCCGAGGACGTCAGACCCAAGCAAGACGTCCACCCGTCCGGGGATCGCGAAGTGGGGATCGGCTAACTCCAATCCATTGGTCAACCCTTTTACCGCAGACGGTAACCGAGTCTGAGGGAGGACCCCAACCACTTCGTCCAAAACGATCGCCGTGGCATTCACCCGCGTGACCGATGCCGTGTCACCCATCTCGAACAGGAATGTCGTCTGACCCCTGAGGTGAGGCACCCGATTGCCACCTATACCTACGGCGCCATCCCGTGATGGCTCTAATGTAAGGCCCAGCCTTTTCACTAAACAGCTGGACACAATACAACCTTGTGCCCCTGAATCTAACAGTGCTCGCACGTGCACCGGCTGTCCGTCAGTACCCCTGACAGTAATCCTAGCCGTCGGTAATAATACCGTTACTGTCGGGGTGGGCACCACTGACGAACAGGCTGCTAGTTGCTAATAGGAGGCACCTCCCTCCTCCCCTGCCGGAGGGGGAGTAAATACTGTCCCAGTATACGGGTCCCAACCCGGGTAGTAACCCTCCCGACCCATCGGTGACATCCGTGCCGGTCGGAAGTAGCCTACTGGCATCCTTCCGAACGGTGGCGGGCGCGCCGTCAGCCGAGGGCGTTCTGCGAGAGGCGGGGAGAAGCGACTACTCGGGGGTGGCAACATGCCCCCCAACGCATTCGAGTACGCCGCGTAACCCGTCTGTACTACCTCCGGGCCCCTGCCCGAGTCTCGGTGCCTATCCCCCCCCCGCGGGGAAGACGACGGTATCGGGTTGTGCTCTGGATCAGCCCTTGGCCCACCCCCCCGAGGGGGCGGCGACCGCTGATTCCTGGCCGACCCACCCCCCCTAGGGGGGGGTGACCGACCACCCGAATCTGGCTTAGGAGAGGGGGGGTGACCTCCCGGCGAGGCTCCGTGCACCTCCCTACTCTCCGCCAGGCATAGCAACTCGTGATGGGCTCCTCCGCAGGTTCCACAGTTAGTGGTCCTGTGGCACTCACGTACAAAGTGAGTCCCCAAGCAGCGGAAGCACAAATAGCGCTGCTTGACCACCCCTCTTCGTCTATGCACCCGCTGCGCCTTAAAGTCCGCGCATGCGGCGAGACCGTGCCCTTCCTTCCGACAGAAGGCGCACACTTCCGATTGGAGGGCGTGGTATTTCTTCCCCCCCCGACGGGGCTCAACCGGCTTGGGCCCGCTCGTACGTCGGGTTGACGGAGGAGGGTGCGACGTGGATGCCCCTTGGCAATCCGCCCGCCGGCACTCGCCTTCTAAAAACACCCTCAAGTCATCGTAACTTGGGAGGTGGTCCGTCGATTCGCCACCATGTGACTGCTCAAAGCGCGCCACCACGTCGATCGGCAACTTCCGTAAAACCCTATTGACGATGATATATTTATTGTCCCCTAACGACAACTTAAGTCGATCTAACGTGTTCACCGCAACCGTGACCGGATTAAGGATTTTCGCCCTTATTTCGTACACGTTAGACACCTTCGGGATTTCAAAAATCTTATCGATGAGGCCATCAACTATTAATCGCCGATTATCATATCGGTCGATTAATAGGCCCCATGCCGTCTCATAACTGGCGTCCGTAATCTCCAGGTGGGTCAAGATGTCGTGCGGCTCACCGTTAAGCCTACCCATTAATTGAGCCATCTTGTAGGCGGGCGAGAGATCCGTACGCGAATGCACGACACTATTAAAAATATCGCGGAATCGCGGCCAATCGGCATACTCGCCGCTAAACTCGGGTACATGTACTGGTGGCAACGGCGCCTGAATTCCTACGCCTGCTGGCCGACATGATTCCCTGACGTCACCCATGCGCGATCGCTCAATGTCGGCCGCCGCCTGGATTATGCTCATGGACATTTCCCCACACTGGTCCACATTGCCCCGTACCACCTGAGCATCCTTGTCCACCGACGACAGATCCGTCGATTCGAGACATGCTAAATACTCAGCGTGACACTTTAACACGGCGTCATATCGTTCGTCAACTTGCCGAGCGCGTGACAATAACGCATCTTCACGATCGGTGCGACCTACCAACGTAACAACCGATGAAAACCATCTCAATTCAGCTTCGATTCTGGCTGCGATAGTTTTCGTTACTGACGGAGCCATAGTACCAACTTCAATACGCGATTATGCAATAATAAATAACAATAACCAAAAAAAATAACAATTATTGTATCCGGAATTAACAATAATAATATATTCGTTGAGTGAATAAATCTACGACGCTATGCCAACTCTTGAACTTATTCCTCTACGTGCTCTAGAGGTTATTCCTCTATGTCTCAAATGTTGACAATCATAACACGATTTGTGATGAGGTTATATTTGTGCGTAACCGAACGTAAATAACAAATTATTTTATCAACGAATATTCACATTCCATGTACTTATTATTAATAACGCCAAACTCAACTTGAGGCGTACACTGGTATGTAGGTCAATGTACCACCACCTACAAGTTGAATTTGTACATGAACACAATTTTTACAAAGTAAATTGGTACCAAGTACCTACTAATTTTTACAAAGTGGGTTTAAATAAACCAAGCTCTGCTACCAGATTTTGATCGCGCCAGGACTCAGCCGAACCTTATCTCGGGCCCATGGGAGACAGGTCTCAGAACAGCCGCCGTCCTAACGGGATCAAATAGACGCGATACGCGCCTCCGAACAATATTACAATTTCTGAACTTAAAGCTACCCTTACCTCATTTCTTCGAGCCGGTCTCACTTCCTTGACCCCTCGCAAGTTGTGTAACTGTGTATGTGTATAATGAGTGTATATGACCTTGCGATGGTTTGCTGGTAGTTCCGGACGATTCTTCCACGTCGCTGCAAGCCACGCCGTTAACGCGAGCCACCACACTCACTCCGTATTAGTCTAACCACAAAAGCCTCGGTGCTTTTCCAATAGCACTCCCGTGACAAGGCAAACCAATGATATTATCAATAACCCGTTCGACATTCACAGCGTCGCTAACCGTACTGCTTAACTAGTATAATTGGGTGCCGCGAAATGACTCCACAAGTCGATTTAATCAATGCGCGTGCGCTTTCACCCGTTCTATGGCTACTATAATAATCGTTCGACGCCCAGCGCGACTCAATACGAACTACTTCACGCCGAGCCCAGCGCTCGACCTCTACCTCCGCCCCTTCGCCTCTGTCGCACCGAGGCGGAGAAAATCAAAAATCTGAAGGTAGATTATAAACAAGTGGCAAAAGTTGAAATCAAATAAAAATTACCAAAAAAATTGTTAAACCCGAGGAGATAGTACTGGGAGTGGCAATGGACTCCAGGTATCGAGAAGCAGTGTTAAGGAGACTTAGTTCCGTACTTGCAAAAATATCTAATGACTCGTCATACATTAAAATGTTTATGTGGGTAAGGGCTAGAAATAGTGGGCTAGTCTTAAGAGTTACGGTGCTTGTTTGAGGAATCGAAAAAAGAGGACGTTGGCGTTGGCGAACAGAGTGCCGGATAGGTAGTGGGATGTTAAAAGAGATGTACTGTAACAGCAGGGAATTAAAATGGGAACCACGAACTAAGCAGATGACATATTTAACTAGAGCAAGATTTCTCCTGACTTCTAAGCTCTGGTATGTCACCATACCTAGCACGAATGGCGTAGGGTAAATTATATGGGTAAAAGCCAAATAATTTGAGTTAGAGGTAGCGAATAAAAGACTTATAATGGACCTTTTCAATGACTAGTTTAAAGATTTTTTCATGAGGGTTCCAGATTACACTATTGGTTTCGAGTAAACTGCGTACGAAGGAGTTGTAGATGAGGGTTATGGCTGGTCAATTATTAAAAAAAAAAAAACTAAATGTGGCACTCGGAGACTGCCGCGGTAAAGCTATTGCATGGCATATTTTTTTACAACAGCAAATAATTAATTATTTAATTTGACAACCTCAGTTGACAACCTTGTTTTTTTCCGTAACCATAGCAACCTGGTTGAATACTGAATCTTGAATATTTTCGTTAGGGAATTTCTGAATTCGCTCTCCACGCTCAAGGCCCGCGATAGAAGCTATGCAATAGCTTAAAAATTAACTTGTCGTAAAACAAAACCTAAGTTTTTGCGGGACTTGTTGCATATTTGTATTATATTACTATGTTGGTTAAATGTGAGGTGTGGGTCAAAATTAGTACCAATATCGCGTACGGCATTAACTCGTTTCAGGGGCTCATTGTTTAATGTGTAAATATTGAGGATAGGTTGTGTGACTTTAGAAAAGGTCATGATCGCACATTTGCTAATATTCAAGTTGAGGTTGTTTATAGTGCTCCAATGGTGGATGCTGTCTATGTCTTGTTGAAGTGTGACTGTATCGCTAAGATTAGATATGGGAAGCGCAACTTTGACATCATCGGCATACATTAAAACTGTGGAGTGCTTTACACACTTGGGCAGGTCATTTACAACAATAAGAAAATACAGGGGACTTAGGTTAGTACCTTGGCCTACGCCAGAAGTGACAGAATAGCATTTCGAATTGGCATTTTCAAAAATAACATATTGTTTGCGATTGTATAGGTAATTTGCGAAGAATTTAAGTGTTGCCGCAGAGAAACCAGCCAAAGCCAATTTACTCAAAAGTATATCATTGTCAACCCGGTCAAAAGCCTTCTGAAAATCAAAATAAGTGACATCCACCTGCTTTCTGTCGTCAATATTTTTGGCTAAGAATGTCGTAACGTTGAGTAAATTAGACGTGGTTGAACGATTTGGAAGAAATCCGTGCTGTTCCTCCGCAAACCACCGTTGCAGTTTGGAAAATACTTTTTTTAAAAGTACCGCTTGAAACACTTTTCCAAATATGGATAAAACAGCTATGGGTCTGTAATTTTTTATATCACTTTTTGGGCCACTCTTATGAACCAAGATAACTTTAGATGTTTTCCATTCTGTTGGGAATGTATTTGACTCAACTGATAATTCAATTCAATTTATTCACAAACAATTCACATTGTATTTGAAATCACAAAAATAATAATAAAACACATTCATAAGTCATAATTAAACATTAACAACAAAAATTACAATACCTACACATAAAATACAAATTTAAATATGTGATTCCATTGTAATCGAAATTTAAATGATTGTCAGTATTTTACTTAATAGCTAATTGATAAATGTATGATGCATGTCAAAGTATAACCAAAATAGGTAAATCAAAATATTTGTATGGCAGAAATGCCGAATGTAGTGAAACCCATATTTATATATATCAAGAACTTGTAAAACCTATATTCTGCAAATAAATAATTCATTCATTCATTCATTCAAATCATAATTGTAACAAAAAATAATCAAAAATACAATTAAATTATTAGATTGTTGTAAAATTCATGTCAGCTTTATACAAATAGTCATTTTAAAATTAAAAACTGACAAACACAAAGGACAAATTATATCAGTTGGCGCATTATCATAATTGTATTATATACCTTAATATTACATATCGTCAACGGAGTAGAGACATTTATCCAGTAGGAATGCTTGAAGCTTTGATTTAAATGAAGACGTATAGATTAAGCTTTTTAATTCTAATGGTACCCTATTGAATAATTGCACTGCTTGATATTGTGAACTATGTTTCACAATGTTAAAATGAGGACTTATCTTATTTTTCAAATCTTTCCTACCTGTACTATCCCAGACTAGTCTTTCCTCATGCGTCTCATATTCATGTATGTACTTTTTTAAATTAATCAGAAGTACAAGAATGTAGAGACTGGGAACTGTAAGAATTTTTAAGTCTAAGAAATGCGGACGACAACTCTCTCTTAGTGAGATACGGACAATGGTACGTATAGCTCTTTTCTGAAGGATAAAAGCTCGTTTACAGTTATAATTATAGCTGTTTCCCCAGAATTGTATACTGTATCTTAATTTGGATTCAATTAGTGCGTGGTTTACGATTTTTAAGTGTTCAATGTCAATTTCGTCTCTATATAAGGGTTCTTAAAGCATAACATGTGGATGATATAGATATGCATCAATGGTGGCTAATTATTTTTCCAGTTTAATGGGTCATCTATGTGTACTCCCAGGAATTTAGTTTCTTTCACGAGTTCAATATTACCATAATTTAGTAGTATTGTCATAGTGTCATTATTTCGGGCAGTTGTTTTAAATAAAATTACCTTAGTCTTTGCACTTTGCAATTGGCGAATATGCAATGCGAAATCAGGGGTGTAGTGTGTACTCAGTTTACCCAAAAACCATGAAAACGACACCCATGACGGACAAACCTAAAATTTTCCTAGCCACCACCTTGGATTTTAATTTTGGTCTCATTTTCGTAATCAGCGACCCCAAAAACCATGAAAACGACACCCATGACGGAAAAACCAAAAATGTTCATCGGCGCCATCTTGGATTTTCATATTGGTCTCATTTTCGTTATCAGCGACCCCAAAAACCATGAAAACGACACCCATGACGGAAAAATCAGAAATGTTCGTCGGCGCCATCTTGGATTTTTATTTTGGCTTAATTTTCGTAATCAGCGACCCCAAAAACCATGAAAACGACACCCATGATGGAAAACCAAAAAAAATCCTGGCTGCCATCTTGGATTTTCATTTTGAACTCATTTTCGTAATTAGCGACCCCAAAAACCATGAAAACGACACCCATGACGGCAAACCCAAAAATTTTCCTGGCCGCCATCTTGGATTTTCCTTTTGGCTTCATTTTCGTAATCAGCGACCCCGAAAACCATGAAAACGACACCCATGACGGAATAACCAAAATTTTCGTCGGCGCCATCTTGATTTTCATTTTGACCTCATTTTCGTAATCAGCGACACCAAAAACCATGAAAACGACACGCATGACGGCAAACCCAAAAATTTTCCTGGCCGCCATCTTGGATTTTCCTTTTGGCTTCATTTTCGTAATCAGCTACACCAAAAACCATGAAAACGACACCCATGACGGAAAAACCAAAAATTTTCCTGGCCGCCATCTTGGATTTTCATTTTGGCTTCATTTTCGTAATCAGCGACCCCGAAAACCATGAAAACGACACCCATGACGGAAGAACTAAAAATTTTCCTGGCCGCCATCTTGAATTTTCATTTTGACCTCATTTTCGTAATCAGCGACCCCAAAAACCATCAAAACGACACCCATGACGGAAAACCAAAAAAAAATCCTGGCTGCCATCTTGGATTTTCATTTTGAACTCATTTTCGTAATCAGCGACCCCACAAACCATGAAAACGACACCCATGACGGAAAAACCAAAAATTTTTCTGGCCGCCATCTTGAATTTTCATTTTGAACTCATTTTCGTAATCAGCGACCCCAAAAACCATGAAAACGACACCCATGACGGAAATACCAAAAATTTTCGTCGGCGCCATCTTGATTTTCATTTTGACCTCATTTTCGTAATCAGCGACCCCAAAAACCATCAAAACGACACCCATGACGGAAAAACCAAAAAACCTGCCTGCCATCTTGGATTTTCATTTTGACCTCATTTTCGTAATCAGCGACCCCAATAACCATGAAAACGACACCCATGACGGAAAAACCAAAAAATTTCCTGGCCGCCATCATGGATTTTCATTTTGGCTTCATTTTCGTAATCAGCGACCCCGAAAACCATGAAAACGACACCTGGGAAGAACTAAAAATTTTCTAGCAGACGAATTGAGAACCTCCTTTTTTTAAGTCGGTTAATGAGATTTACCGTCTATCATCAGTTCAACCTAATAGCCTGAAAGAATACAACTATCGATCCATAAGTACGTATAATTTTGAAGGAATTTTCTTT
The DNA here is from genome assembly GCA_949316265.1 of Diarsia mendica. Classification (NCBI taxonomy): domain Eukaryota; kingdom Metazoa; phylum Arthropoda; class Insecta; order Lepidoptera; family Noctuidae; genus Diarsia; species Diarsia mendica. Next base: position 16,551,547 of record OX438895.1, read on the forward strand.
CAAGTCCTGACCGTTGAGGAGTTGCACCTTCCGTCATCAGCGCAGCGCCGCCACATGAAATTATGATTATCAGACGCAAATACTTGAACAGCTTCTGAAAATGTATGGAAAACGTTATGTGCGCCTATGATATTCGTGGGTTGCCCTCAATTTCTCAGAGTTCCCATCATCAGAAACTGACTTGGTGCAATGGGACCGCCTCGGGAGTAGGTATACCCTTTCCAAGACAAAAAGAATTTTGAAAATCAGTCCACAATTGACGGAGATATTCGCGGACATACAAACACGAATAGAGAACCTCCTCTTTTTTGGAGGTCGGTTAAAAATATATATCGAAGTACAATCGACAACAACAAACGATCGTGAAATTCGACTTCGATCTGAAGATGAAAAAAATTTTTGCAATCTTTACAAATTAATAAGTGTATCAAATTGTGGTAATCGGTGTACAATCTCGAAAATATATGCACGAAAAACACGGGAGCGTTTGTGACACAAAGCGATACGTCCGTCCTCTGGCAGTGGCCGATTCGTACTGGCGAAGTGGCGAGATAGAGTTTGCGCGGTCGATAATATAGTTAACTTTAGATTCAATTTACGAAATGAAATTATAGTTTATTGATAAAATAAAAATACGATTCTATTAGAAGGTTACCTTAAAATTAATACGTAGTTTTTAAATTTTCTTTAACGTGATTCTAAGTTATAGAAAAAAAATCTTATTTGTCGAGACATTTTGTAAAAATTGCGATGTTTTAATTTTTTTTTTCTTTTATATTTTGTATTGAAGTCGAAAATGTGGCAAACTGGTCCCCTAGTAGACCATACGGTGATGTTATTTATATTTTTTTTAATGTTTAAAATCGTTTGTAGTGTTATGTTCGGCTAAGCCAAACGTAACTCGATCGGTATTTGTGCGGAAAAGGGCTTTTGAATACGGGTGATTGTCATTAATATAAACATTATTTTGAAAATTCTTCAAACCCATCCACCTGAAAAAGAACTCGTCTCTTATAATAGCCAAAAGGAAGCTTCAAATTCTTCATAGATTTCCCACACCAAGCGATCAAAATTGATCAAAATGAGATGATTTTGTGGAAGGAGCCTTAATGTTTTCAGCTTAGATAGCCTATATCTAATAAAATATATCATCGTCATCTGCCTAGTCTTTTCCCAACTATGTTAGGGTCGGCTCCCCGTCTAAACGGATGCAGCTGAATATCAGTATTTTACATGGAACGACTGCCTATCTGACCTCCAAAACCTAGTTAATACTGGGTAATATGATATAAGCGCACTGCCCTTTAAAATTAATTAGAAGAGCTAGTTTTCCTTCCCAGGTAAACGACAAAATAATAAAAATTTAATCCGACATTAAGAAAATAATTGGACCTGAAGTCCAAAATGGCCACCTTAGCAGATCATAATATGAATTGCGTTAAAAAGCGTAAAATAGACCTATCATAATAGTAACTGCGTCTGTGACCATTTGTTAATAATCATAATAGGAAAACAATGTACCATAGGGCTGCAACATTTTATAGCACAGATAAAGGAAAAATTGCGAAAAGTACACATTTATATTTTTTTCTTCCAACTATGCTTTAATTTCATCACAATTACACTAAAAACTCAGTACATACAAAGCGAGTCTTTAATGCTCTAGAGCAATAAAAATGTATGAAATTTCATTTTTGCACAGTTTATTTTTTTTAATCGCACCGGTGCCAATCTCAATGGATTAGCTCTATTCAGCCAGCCGATAGAGTCTGTCAAGCGAGTCGTGTCCCATGAAAAAGGCGGCAAATTCAAAAATCACTGATATAAAACACTGTTATAGCACGCTGAAAACTTATTGATAGAAGTCTGTCAAGCGAGTCGAGTCCACAACCCTTTTACTTTAAAATTCAAGTATCAATAAGTTTTCAGCGTGCTATATCAGTGTTTTATATCAGTGATTTTTGAATTTGCCGCCTTTTTAATGGGACTAGACTCGCTTGACAGACTCTATCAATACTTTTTTTTAACGTACGTATTATTCGTTTCTATAATCCTACTTGTTCCAAATTTAAAAAAACTGGCCAAGTGCAAGTCGGACTCGCACATGAAGGGTTCCGTGCCAAAACGGTATGCTATATTACACAATTTCATCTACGGGCCAATGAAACTTGACCTCTGGATTGTATAGGCGCTCATACGATTCAGAGACCAAATTATATTGGTTAACTGCTGTTTCCATCTGTTGTTTCCACCCAAGTTCAAAATAATTTTCCTAGAAAGTCCCTAAAAAGTTCTACTTTTCAGATGTTTTTCATATTTTCTAAACTTATGGTTCAAAAGTTAGAGGGGGGGACGCATTGTCTTTTACTTTTGGAGCGATTATTTCCGAAATTATTGACATTATCAAAAAATGATTTTAGTAAACCCCTATTCATTTTAAAATACCTTTCCAACAATATATCACACGTTAGGGTTGAAATTAAAAAAAAAACACTTCCCAATTTACATATAGGGGGGCTACCCTAATATAACATTTTTTTCCAATTTTTATTTTACCACTTTGTTGGCGTGATAGATACACATATTGGTACCAGCTTTCTAGTGCTAACGGTCACAGAGATTAAGCGATGACGGACGGACGGACGGACGGACGGACGGAGACATGGCGAAACTATAAGGGTTCCTAGTTGACTACGGAACCCTAAAAATGATTGCTGCTAACTCTGATTTAAAAATGAAAGAAATTTAAAAAAGTGATTTGTCGGGAACTTTGTTAATTTTGCTTGACAATATTTTTGGAAACGATAAAGTTTGAAACTATCTGATTTTGAGTGCTTCGGCTTCGAATTAAAATGGAATCATTTAGCGACACATTAACTCCGGAAAACATTCTAAATGAAGCCGACATAGAAAATCTTTTTAACTGTTTGATATGAGTTTCTTTTATCTACTATTCCCATACGTAATAATTGAAAGAAAAGCAGATTATGCACCTCGCCTTAAGTAATTTATATTGCCCTCGTGCCTGTTAGATTAGAGCCCTCGCTAACGCTCAGGCTCTAAATCAGGCACTCGGTGCAATAATAAATTACTTTGTGCTCGATGCAATAATCTACTATTTTATGTTAAACTTTCGTCCCCTTACTGCAAAACCAAACTAACTGCACATTTTATAGTTTCGACAAAATCGTGTTTATATTAAAACAACTGATAATGAGGAGAGCACGTGTATAATTTTTTATTTCTTTTTGTATTTATTATTCGGGTGGAAGAATAAAATAACTTGATTTTCTAAACAAGTAGGAAAAATTAAGGATTGACTTGATAACTGCTGCAAATTAGTGGTTTTTCCTGTAGCCGCAATGTTTTCTTACCTTTTTAAGAAAAGAGTTTGGACAGCAGTTTTTTAATAATTTAATTAATTTGTATGTTCACCTAATGGGTACCTAGTTGCTAAAACTAAGTAGAAATGTTTAGTCTTTTTACTTAGTTATCAAATTGTTATTGTTAATTTTACTTGAATCATGCCAAAACCACTTAAACAGCGATATAATGTTTTTCCTGGCGGGAAACATTGCTTACAGTGCAAAAATATTGCTTTAACCGACACTTATTGGGTTTTGTCTGTTCTTTATTTAAAAAATCTCCTAATAAGTTACCTTAGCTAAAAGCTAAATCCAAAACGAAGCGTCATCTCGGAAAACGAGTTTTACCAGTATGTAGATCTTGAAAAGGAGATTCTAACGGTATCTGTAACTCATTTTTGCCCATAAGTGACTTTAGTTTGTTTTCGCTTTACGGGCACGCTTTGTTTGTACGGAACCTTCGGTGCTCGAGGCCGATTCGCACTTGACCAGTTATTTTTTACCAGAAAGCGACGTCACAAGCCCCCACTCATGATCTTTGCCACTTTTTATTTTCGTCAATTATTATTAATTTAATAAAACAAAAAATACGGTTGAATCCAACATTTTTCATTTCATACAGACATCCTCGATTGTACCCAGGAAGTGCCTCTTCAGTACCTTCGACCAGTGCTTTACTCTGAACATTGACAATAGACAAATAGAAGAATTTAACAAACATATTTTATTAGCTTTGTTTATTATAACAATACCCTTTCATAAAGAGTCTATTCAATTTCTCGGCATGTGAGGTCTTGGTCTTCGGCCAGAGGTATTATTTGTCCGTCAGTTTCAAATCACCATCGGTCTTAAACGGAAGTTTCAAGTTCAATTTTATTATAAGAAGTTGGATGGAAAATCGCAAGATGTTTGTCTGGGGGTGGGTACCTGCCTTTTCTTTGGAAGTTGTCCTTTAATTGTGTGAGGTTATTACGTGGAAAAGGGGTAAGGGTGTCAAAAAACTCACGATTATTCACCATGACTCATGAGGTAATATGACAATTGCGTGAATAAAACATTTAGTGTGACGTTTACCTTGACGACAAAATGAATTTGTGTCCAGATGTTTTTTTTTTCCTAAAACAGATTTTAAAACTTTCTATTTTTTTCTGTGGTTTTCACTGCGCGGTATCTCTGCTCTGCTTTTTATTCTCAGTCAAAACGTTGCAGGCTCCCGATGACTGATAATAATAAATAGACTTTTTTTTTTCTTTCCGTGATCATGGCTAAAAACGACTGATGATTTAATTTATTTTACAGACTGGTCGCCCTTGGAGCTGCATCACTTGCTATGTACGCATATTACCAAACTTACAAAGGCATAAGTATCAAGGAAGAAATTATATCACAGCTAAGAAAAAAAGATTAACCAGTTTTACGAGTGAGATAAATGTAAGCGATTGTGAACAATTGAAAAGTGGTATGGGAGATTGACAACGCAATTGGAGTAGCTACGTTGTAATATGTAAATTAATAAATATTTTGTAAATCCTATTAATAAAAGATGATTTAAATTTAAATAAACATAATAATATTTATAGCCTATTTCATCATCATTCTTCTGCCCTTGTCCCAATCTATTTGGGGTCGACGCAACATGTCTCCTTCTTTCATACTTCATTATTTTATTCCTATAAAGAGTGTAAAGGTAGGTATCCTTAACGACCCCATAAGGTACTTGTTCTCCCCGTCATTGCGATTATTATTTTTAATCCTAGACTATGCTTGGGAACCTTTTAGTTACTGAAAAATTTAAAGTCATTTTTAATCAAACTTTCGTCTCGCAGGTCTGCTGGAAGAAATTTCTTTTGAAATAAGCAGTACATTTGTGCTCTTCTATTTGTTATGTGTTTATCCTTCTTTTGTATTTAGTGTGTGCATAAATAAATAAATAAACAATGTCCTTTCATAAAGAGTCTATTGAATTTCTTCATACAAGTAATCTTCTTCATCGATACGAGCTATTGTTAACCGACTTCCCAAAAAGGAGGAGGTTCTCAATTCGATTGGTATGTTTTTTTTTTCTATGTATGTACACCGATTACGCTGCGGTTTGTTATCCGATTTACGTGATTCTTTTTTAGTTTGATGCGGAATAGTTGCCATTTGGTCCCATAAAAATTTAGCATGGTTTGGCCCAGAACTTTTTATTTTATGAACATTTTTTAAAATTTATGAACATTTTTCGTTTATGTGTATCGCGAATAACTTCGTCGTTTATGAACCAATTTTAATGATTCTTTTTTTATTGGAACGGAGATACTTCAAGGGCCACCATGATATAGAAACCAGGACCTGGTGATGGAATCCCAGAGAAATCGATGGCAACCCTCAAATTTCATAGGCACGTATTACGTGTTTCGTGCTTTTGATGACGCTATACAAGTATTCGCATCTAGCAGTCATCACTTCATGTTGAGGAGCTTATGATAGAAGGTACTTACTCCTCAATGGTTAGAAGTTGAAAGCAATAATCAGGTTAGGTGTCATAGTAAGTATTTCTATAAGATATTACAACTAAAAATTAAAAAATATAAAACTTTTTGCAAAAAAAAACAACCGCCTTCAAAACACCAAAAAGTGAAAAATAAACTTCAGAAGAAAAATCTGCTTCTGAAGTCGGTGGCAAAAAAAACAAATTAAACAAAGAAATGACCCCGACCTCAGACGTATGAACCCGAAAGTCTACTTTTGAAGCTGAAAGTCTACGTTTGGAGTTTCAGTCTACGTTTGGAGCAGAAAGGCCTAATAACTATAATTGTACGGCTCTTCAAACTGACGTCCTCCGACCCTGAAAACTGACGTCCTCCGTCCCTGAAAACTGACGTCCTCCGGCCCTGAAGCCTGACGGCCTCCTCCCCCTGATGGCGTCCTCCTCCTGACAGCCTCCTCCTCCTGGCGGCGTCATCCTCCTGACGGACTCCTCCTCCGTTACTGAAGACCGAAGCCTGACGCCCCTCGGCCACTACTGGTGCTGAGAGGGCCGCCTCTTCTACATAAATCATCTTTCATCCTTCATCCATCAGCTACCCTGACTCTCATTCTTTACCCTAGCTCCAAAGTAGGCCCGTTAATAATACCTTTTTTAACTATTTCCTTGTAAATCTTTTCCTTTAACAGTGCTCCCCTCATAGAAAGCAGAAACAACAGGGTGTGACCTTACGGTTTTTCTGGCTCCTACCAGGAAAACGTAACTTTACAACCCCTGAATGATTTTTTTCCCCGAATTCGTGATGAGCATCCACTCCTTGCCTCAAAACCACTAACTGTTCTTCTCCCGTTCCCGAATACAATAGGTACTTGTGCGAGGCAGGATTTTCAATCTATGCAGCTACAAAACAAAATACCGCAATAGACTGAATGCCGAACCATGAGACTTATATATGATTATTTACATACTTTGATTATTAATAAAGAATTACAAATAGGTAATCAGAGTTGAATTATTCTAGATTCTAGGGTTCCGTCAAATACTCCTCATCTCAAAAGGGTTCCGTAGCCAAAAAAGTTTGAGAACCACTGTTTTGATCTTCTTCTCTCTTTGTTTTTTCGCAAAAAAACAGTAGGTGCTACTAGTTGCTAGGCTTCAAAAAAGGGCGCTCTACCTTCACGAGCTTTAAATCGTCTGGCGGAAGTTATGTCCGAAGGAAATTGTCTAGCAATGCTCAATTTTAAGTTGTAAAAATATTTATAAAAATCAACCATTAGAATTTAAGTAAAGTTATCCTTATTTTTATTTACCTTTGTCACCTGGTCCGACAAATCTGTCTAACCAACTTAGCAGGTATGCTGGCATTCAATACACGTATAAACACTACTCGAAGCCCCAAATTTTGTCTTTTAGAAAATAAGTAATCTCTAGCGGCTCTGGGCTCTTGGAATATGACGTGTCAAGTACTATTAATGCCAAATACGAAAATGGAATCGAATATTATGTTTCTGTGACGCGCCTCAACCAAGTGTGTCGCATCACCGATCGCTGCAGTTACGTCCAGCTCAAACTATAAGTTTTTTTCCCCACCCACCGTTTATTCCGTCACCACCACTACGACGAGGACTGCCATCAGCAAGCTTGGGACCTCGAAGCCAACAGGTTCCAAAAAGGGTCTCTGCTGCCGGTGGAAATGTGCGCATGGAATGGACTCAGCCCATAAATGAGAATGTCATGTGCGCATAATTTTATTATTATTAAGCTACTGAGGCAAAATAAAGCAAGTTATTAATACTGTGCCGCGCGAAGAGTATTTACATGTATCTATAGTAGAGTAATCAAACCACGTAGGTACTGGTCCAGCGTGTATGCTGCATAATTGCTTACTGTACTGTACTGCATTATGAGTGCAGGACTTTACTGCTTTACTGTGTCATGTGTATTATTTTACTTTATGCCGCGTTATAAAAGCTGTATAGTAACCTTGTATAAAATTATGAGAACTTCATCCATATTAATAAATTAAATTGAAGTGTCTGTGTGTACGTAATCAATATCAGTCTTTAGCCAAATAATCATCCCTACCATGAGTCTTTGTTTCGACTTTATACATGAAATATTATTACAAAATAATGCAACATTTGTATGAGCTAAAGACTAGTTTTGCACTTATTGTATAAAGGTGTAGTACGATTTTTGAATGAAGTTTGTCGAAATTCCGCCATTTTAATTTATTTTCAAAATATGCCTAGCAGTAATAAGGCCTAGCAGCCTATAACAATTAATTGCCTGTGGGCACGAAGATTTTCCAATGCCCTGTGCGTCTAATTCAATCATGCTAATTTCAGGATGCTGTTGCGACTTCCGAAGCACGTCAAGAATGTTCGCGTAGACTCGCACTGATGTCTTCCATACCACAATGCGCAAATAAAACGCTACTTTTCCGAAATATATAAGTCAGTTTTCTCACAAGCGGAACTGTTTAGATATGATATCTTTTTTTACTCAACTTCTCAACTTCTCGCTGTATATCAACGCCTTTGCCCGAATAATAAGCGTATAATTATAATAAGCGACGCTACTGTGAGCACTAAAGTTCTGCAAAACAAATTAAACCATTTTAATAACACAGAAATCCAAATAAAATTTTAAATTGATAGACACTTTCTCTTAAACGCACGCGTTTTTTCACTTCAACATTTTTGCTGAGAACAAGAAGTGGAGCAATTAATTTACCAGCAACAACACATCTGTCTGATAAATTATTTATTTATTTATTAAAACTTTATGCACAACAAAATCGTACAGTCTTTTTTTTGGTGGGTGGAAAATCATCGAATGACCCCCCTCGCTCTTGGGCAGAGCGAAGGGGAGTGTCTGACTAAAAACCGAACCCATGTTCCTTCTTTGCCCTTGCGCCGAGGCCACGTCATCTAGTACAAAAATCCGCGGCCCCGACGGGGGGACTTAATGCCTTGGGCATTTTCTACCAGTCTACCTTAGGGTGATGCAGAGACAATACATAGTAGGTGCAAAACAGAAAAAAAAAACATAATAGAAAATATATATAAATAAATAAAAATAAATAAATAATAAAAAATAATAATAAATTATTATGGTACAAGAGAGTAAATAAAGTTCATACTCGTCATTCTCTTGCCCTTATTCCAATTAATTTGGGCTCAGCGCAGCATATATTTCGAGTGGTGAGTGATGAGTGTGTGGTGGCAAGTAATAGAGAATACCTATAGAAATAGGTACTCCATTCTTGCCATATCATCCTGTACACAGTTAATTCATCGTTTCTTTGGTCTTCCGTTTCTTACTCATACTCGAAACTCTCTTGACATAATAAATAAAGTTCATACTACGTATTCATACAAAATGACCTGAAAAAAGGGTGAATCACGGGATAAATAATGGCAGGTACCTACCCCCAGAGATACATCTCCTGATTCTGTAATCCAAATATTAAAAACTTTTTTTTCTGCGAATTATAGGTAAATCTTCCGGTTATGACTGATGGTGATACGACACTGACCTCGAAGAAAACCTCTTACCGAAGAACAAAACTACTTATGTAAAGCAATTGAATAGCGTTGTATAGGGGGATTGTATTAATAGACAAAGCAAATAAATATTCCCTTGATAAATTCTATTAACTTAAGCACCAAGCAATAGATAGATGTTCAGTGGGTCAATAACTATAAACCACGCCACAAACAATGATTTGAGCTATAAATCACGGGGATCAGTTGTTCTAGAGACATTCATTAAATATTTGTAGAGTATTGCTCTCAAAAACGGAGAAGGAAAACACCGTGAGGAAACCGGCATGTCCTACAGCCAAAAACTCGAAGACTTTTGACATCTACCGATACGTACTGGGACCGCATGGTATATTATAGCCCATTCCCGCTCAAAGAGAGGAGGCCTGTGTCCCAGCAATGGGAACATTAATAAGCTGATGATGATGATAATTGCTACAATACGGTTTTTTTTTAATTTTTTGTCGTTATTACAGTTACTATTCCTTTATTAAAATACGCGGCTTCACCCGCATGTTTAACAATCAAATCATACAATACTAAAACCTTCCTCGAGAACCACTCTATCCATTGGTGAAAACAACATGAAAATCGGTGCAGTAGTTTTTTAGATTACCGCGAACAGACAGACTGACCCAGCGGAGGACAATTAGAAAAGAGTGATAAATTAGAAAAAAGCCCAATCAGAATTCCCGTCAGCGTCTTCTCTGAACGAAACCTGAAAGTTTGAAAATTCAATATGATGATTCTAACTTTTATGTTATAAAAGGCGGAGGGTAGGGTATTTCAGCGCAGCTTTCGAGACCTACGCCTCACCTTCCCTATACGACCTGCCAGTAAACTGCGTACTGAGTAACTGCGTGAGGGGACTGCGTGTGGTTCATTGAAATAGAAATGTGCCAAGAACCTAATTAATGAACCCCTCAAATCCAGCCCCTTGCTGTCCTACCTCAGCGACGCTCTAAGCCGAGGTTTAGTGTCCACAGGGGTACCCTAAGCGTGAGGTTGCTTAATTTATCAGTTTTTTGCTCAGCCTGGAGGCCATAAACTCTCTCAGGATTGCCTGGTTATGCAAATGACAACCTCCTAGGATGACCTACGAGACGCAATTCACAAAAAAATTACAAAATGATCGATGGTTCCCACGGTTCACATATAAATGTTTACCGAAGTACATCATTGTCCAATTCAAAAAAAGTAAAGGCTTCTTTACAATGCCGGACGAAATAAAAATTACATCGGAATTCAGATTAATCAAAAATACCTACAAACTTGTCTGGAAGATGCTGCTTTCAGCGATAAGACTGCCGTTGTAACATAGAATTAGTAATATTGTAACTTACTAACAGTACCCTCCATGAATTTGCCAAATTCGCATATAGCAAAGCTATTTCGCTCGATCTGAGGCGGCTTTCTTTGATGCTTTTTGAAATCACATTTTTACCAAAATAAAAACACAACCCTGAAAGGTTTGTGTTTCTGACTTACAAAGCCAAAATTAAAAATATAGTGGCTTCAATGTGGAACCAGATGGTTTTGTAACTATTATTCAAAATATCATAAAACGAGCAAAAATGTTCAGCAACTCAGGTGGAAATTTCGCCTTTCAAAAAACTTTCTCATAAAAAAGTTTCGAAGTTGTTTTTTTAATAAAAACTTGTTAGATATTACTCGTTACTACATGTTATTGGAGTGTAAGGACTATTTTAACGAATAATCTTCTGAAACTTTAAAAATAATAGCTAGAGTCCTGTACATAAAAGAATTAAAATTCCGAAATGTTCAGATACTTCTGATGCTGACCTTACATACTAGCATTATTCAAGTTAACAACTAAATTTATACAAAGAAAAGTTTTCAGAGTCTGTGGAAACGTGGCCTTACCCATACACCCTATGCCATTGTGGTAATACAATCCAGTATGATAGTTCACACTTTTAATCAAGATTACGTCTTTCGAACTTCAGGCTGCGAAGGAATATTGAATATTACAAAAATGGGGTTCGGATAGTAAGTTTTGGTATTTTTTTTTTAATAAATTCAATATTTGAAACCAATAACAAATAATTATTTACACAAAAAGGCTTTTCGAAGCGATTCTCATATGACACGGTTCGTCCGCGCGGGCCGATGCGACGGATCAAATGTTTTGGCTGTGGCGGTGCGCCGCGCTAAGTGGCGGCGAGCGTCACTCATCCGCGCGGTTGTGCGGTCTACATGTATTGTGCTAGGCATCAACGGATTTCATACAAGCCAATGCGTTGTGTGATCGGCATCGCTGCCTGACCGCGCGGACGAGCGGTGTCGAGTAAGATTTGCCATAATTATTGGTTTGAATTGAGGCCGTTGCCGCCAAAAATGGGTCAAATTTCTCTCAGTGCCGTTATAATGTTAAAAGGCACATTGAAATAAAACATTAACATCTAATATGTATATTTTTGTAATAATGTATCTAAAGTAATAATTACAAAGTGGAAAAATTTGTTTGTTTGTTCCGATTTAACTCAAAAACCACCTAACCAGTTTTAAAAATTCTGCGCTGCGAAAAGTATTGGTGTTACGTGTGTGTGCATAATACAGTGCAAAAAAAAATAGAACACATCAATATCTATGTAATTATGAATTACAATTTATGCAACAGCTGTTTAATAATATTTACACAAAGTACTACTTCACTATCACTACAAGACATATTATAAAAACAAAGTCCTTCGCCGCGTCTGTCTGTTCGTGATAAACTCAAAAGCTACTGCACCGATTTTCATACTGTTTTCAATAATGGG